>JAWJWE010000002.1:12320000-14720000 GCA_037055365.1 Polyplax serrata | reverse complement strand
AGAAGCTAAGTGTAATAAAAAGAATTACAAGAGGTTCGAACAACAAAATTAAATAACCCAGAAAGGGATACCTTCTTGAAGGATCATCTTTTCCAATCGTCTCTTGGCGTTTCCCCGTTCGATAATATTTTCGTCTATTGTGCCCTTTACGCAGAGTCTATATACTATAACTGGTTTGGATTGTCCAATTCTGTGACACCGGTCCTGCGACTGCAAATTTATTTGAGGATTCTGAAACGTAATGGCATCTTTCAATGAGCATGCAATGAGAATAAGAGGTAAGGATGAAAGTTCAACTCTGATGTAGTTTCTTTTGATAGACTGTAAATTCCGAGTTCAGGAAGATTTTGATTCTCTCCTGCTATTAAAAATCCTCTTTTCTCTAACTCTACAAATTTACTTTATTATATTTAAAAATGCAGGTCTTTGACTCAGTAAAATGACACGACCTAACCTTACCCAATCACTGTCGTAAAATATTACAGTATCCGCACTCGTCAAATTTATACCCAACCCGCCGGAGCGCATAGTGATAAGAAATAAAAAAATATTCGGGTCTGAGTTAAATGCCTGGATTTCTTCTTGACGACTCTTCATATCCATATTTCCGTCCAATCTGCAATATCGATATTGCCTCAAACGAGAATAATCTTCCAAAATATCTAGAATTTCTTTGAAGAAAGAGAATATCAGCACCTGTAAAAAACGTTTCAAAAATTGGTCACTGAAATTTCTCTAATTGTAAAGCTAATGTCTCGTACCTAAAAGTTATTTTTCAAACTTTCATTCAACGAGGTTTTTAAAACTATTCGTAGAGTTACACCTATAATATTACTTTCCTTGATCTGAACTTTGCACTTTCCCACATCAACTCCTTAAATTTCTCTAACTTCTTCATTTTATCATACACCAGTGTCCTACCTTGTGACCTCCATCTTTTAATTTGCTCAATAATGCGTCCAGTATAAGCATTTTACCGGATTCCTTTACCAGATCTTCATCTATTCTCAATTCCTCTGTACCGTCTTGCAAAGGGTATTGAATAAGGTATGGGTGATGCACAATTTTTCTCAATATCATCTGTATATTTCGTACATTTAAATTTGTCATGTATTGTTCCTTTTTTTCCACAGACTCCCTTCTCGGACTCACCACTTGCACAGTTTTTTTGCTAAATTGAAAAAAAATTATATTAAAAGGGTTCCGTTGCTGTTTCTACAACATTACATTATTTCGCTTGTATTTAACATTGTATTTTGATTGAATTTAACATACCCGTAAGCACTATTTAAGAAGCACCTTCGCTTCTTCCTTGGTGAGAGAATGTCTTCCTCTAAATCCAAAAGGTGCTTCGGTTTCACCAACTGTTCTATACTACGGTCCAAAGTACTCTCATATAATTGTCTTTGTCGTACGGACATTGAGCAGAAAATGAGAATTTCTTTCTTCGGTGGTAGATTTAGGTTGACATCTTGTTTTTTTCGCCGGAGCAGAAATGGCATTAAAATCTGAAGTTAAACGTACATGAGATACAAGTCTGGCAGGAACATATATCAAACTGCATTAGAATTACACTTTCTGACAAAAAATAAATCTTCGTTTAGGAAGTAATAAAAGAAGACTAATACTATAATGCATAAGAAGATTAAAATTGGTCAATATTCAAATTCATATCGTACCTCTCTTAGCATCGTTACAACATTTACATTAAATTTTTCTTTAATGAAATTGTCGCAGTTCGATTGTAGTTCATTTATGTCAAACCAGGATTGGAAAACATTAAGGTTATTGAAAATTTCAGGGAGTAGAAAATTCAATAAGGACCAAAGCTCCGAGAGATCGTTTTGCAAAGGAGTTCCAGTCAGAATTAATCTTCCTATGGAGTTGAATTCACTCAAGGTCCTGTAATAAATGTCACAATAAATATTCAAATTTGAAGAATTTAAAAAAATGAAATGCCAAACTACAAAATAAGACAAGGTCTAAGCAAGAAAATGAAAATATACCTTGCCAATAAAGATTTGTAATTCTTTATACGTTGACCCTCATCTATAATCAAATAGTACCAACTAATTTTCTTCAAAATTGCCCTGTCCCTTATCAGTACCTCATATGATGTAATTATGACATTGTGCACTTGTTTGTCCAAAACTTTGCTTACTTTTAAAATATTTGGAAATAATTGTCTCCTCATATTCTCATTTCCATGATACAGCATTATAGGTACCTGAAATAAATTGTGCTACCTGATTAAATCACTGAGAATGTAATAGTCTGGAAAATGAGGAAATTATAGGCAGGTAAACCTACACCAGAAGCAAATCTTTGGAATTCTGACATCCAGTTATTAATGGTAGACAAAGGTGCAACAATTAGAAATGGGCCCATTATATTTTGTTCTATCATGTAGCAGATGAATGCAATCACTTGAATTGTTTTCCCAAGACCCATTTCATCTGCTAAAATACCATTCACCCCATTTGAGAACAATACTTTTAACCATTCTAAACCTTTCAGTTGATAGTCCTTCAATGCACCACCTAATTACAAAATTATCTGTGGTAAAACAAAATTTAAATATAATAATATTTCAAAATAATTTTCTACTACCATCCAGCAGTATGGGTTGTTTATATGAGACAGTGAAGCCAAACCTAGTAACCCTGGTTTCTTTAAAGTAACTGTCTTCTTCAACCACTCCTTGGATTCCCTTGTCTGCTGTCTGACATTGTTCGATTTCCTAAATAGAAATTTGAAGCCAAATTACGGCTACTTGTAGAATTGTATATTAAGCAATTTAATAAATTTTTATACCTTTTCTGTGAATAGTTCACTTAATTGTTGTGTTTTCCTGCTGTTTGCTATTTCTTCCTTAGCATCTGTTTGTTTACTACCTTTATTTTTTCTGAAATTAAAAAATTAGATCTATAAATGTCAAATAATTGAGATATAATGTTAGGAATCCTTAGATACCTAACATGTATGTTAGAGCATAAGATACCTTAACTACCTTTTGCTTAATTCATTTCTAAGTGTGTCTTTGATAAGGGATGAGTATATCTGACTGCTTTCTAATAAATGGGTAAGTTTTTTAAACCTCCTTATTCTTAATTCTTCCTCCCTTCTTCTAGCTAGTTCTTCCTTTGATTCAACAAATCCCTCTTTGGAATTATCTACACCTTCTTGTTGCACTTCTTGCTCCAATTTGTCTTGAAATTTCTCATTTTCTGTCATTAATCTTTCTTCTTCCTTTATTATTCTATAATCTATGAATAATTTATCAGTTGAGGCACTTGTGAAACTGCAGTTGCTGCCTTCTTCGTCTTGACCCGATTTTGAATTGTTCTCCATATCAAATATGCAAAACTTCCCTAACGTGATGAGCTGAATGCACGAGAGACAAAAAAATGGTTCTACGCCAAACACCTAACCTTCAAACGTTTGAATTCCACATGACGTGAACAACTTTACAACGGTATTACAATATTACAATACTTTTCATTGAAGACATTGTTCATTTTTTAAATTAACAACATTATTATAATCCATTCAATCAGCGAAGATTATTAGAAATGAAAACAACTTAATTTTACAAAAGCTAAGAAAAACTAAATTTCTGTGTGACTAAACCGCCAAAACAACTTTCGAACTAAGCGCCCCTGGCGTAAGGAATATCAATTACAATGTAATGATGGTTTACATTTTCCGAATTTTTTCTTCTGGTATTTCTATTATCCGTTATGTAATATTCTGGATTCTTTTCTCTTTGAAAAATTCAGTCTCAAGTAACGAAGGTCTCACTAGCTATTAATTAATAGTCTCAATTAACTATTCATTGAAAAAATTGTCCCTCTGCTCGACAAAACGAAATTTATATTTTCGAATAGCATTCCAGCTTCATTTCGACTCAATTCAGCATCGATGCAATGATTTCATTAGGAATTTGGGATTTTATTTTCCTTTTATGCCTGAACTTTTGAATTGGTTAATACATCTATTTGATTTATTTTCTTGCTTAGATCATTCCCATTAAATTAACAATTTAATAACAACAAATAAAGGCTCAAAGTTTTAACGTATAAAATGAACTTATGTTGATTTTGATAATTGTCTTCAAATGTACTCCCTTTCATTGCGTTCATTTTACTGTAATACGATACCGTTTTCAGATTTTACGTTCAAAAGCGGCAGAAGGCAATTGTTATTGAAATTACGTATTGTAGTTTTACAACAGAAAATTGTGTTTTTTGACTGGTTTTGAAACTTTTTTCCATTAGTGTACTTCTAATTAGATAATTCAAAAATAACCGATCTTTTAAAGGAGTTAAATTGTAACAAAACTGGAAGGGAAGGATATTTAAGATGGTAGAGGAATGAAAATCAAATCCAATAATAAAAATCGTAGTTTATAATAAAAATAGTATTGAAAGAATTTCTTCATCTTCAAATTTATTGAAATAATAACATAACCTAATATTCCAGCAAAACAAATTTTTCTATCACACAGTCATTATCATTCCACAAGTAGCAAATTTTTCAGTAGACTGCAATGAAAGCTACATAACCTATACAGATTGTGTAAATTGTTACAAATTGCTTTAACAAAGTATTGATAAAATATTGTACCCCTAAACAAAACAAAAATGTACTTCATCCTTCAGTGAGAAATGTCATGCATACTTTATGTAACAGAATGCTTAAAACACCACCACCATATAATATTTGTTCCCTCAAAGCTTTGACTTTGTCACCATTATGGTCCTCAATTTATCGGCCAGCATTATGTTACCGGCAACTTTTAGTTTACCCTTTAAGAAAGCCTGTTGTGCGTTTAATTTTCCAGCGACCTACAAACATTCATAAAATTATTTAATACTGTGTCCATATGTCTCGTATACCATCAATCAAATTTTACTCACCAAATCGGCCATATCGTCGTCCGAAATTGTAATAGTCGTATCTGCCTTTACACCATTAGGTGAACCCTTGTACACTGTTTTTTTTTTCAAATCGACGGCTACAAAAGGCAGGTGAAATTAAATCTTTCCTCCAACCGCCGTTGTACACGATAATTTTCAAAATAGGTATGAAAGTACTTACTCCACTCCGAGACGATTTTACCATCATTTGTGATCTTGTAGGCGAACACCGCATTAACTTTTTTTGCTTCGTCTGGGTTGTCTTTGATCATTTGACCAATCTGCTCGAAGACACCATCAGTCTTCAGGGCACCAGCAGCAACATTGTTCTTATTCACATTCATTGTCGATGGGGAATGTATGGAATGAAGGTCGACGTAACCACCTGTAATCCAGAACCACGCATAACTAAAATTACAAGTATTGCTTAATGTTTGACATATACATAATACAATTTGATAGCAACTTAGTTTATTGTCCTTACGATGATCAATTACGAATCGTACTAATCCTTATCACGGTGATAACGACCATTTGTTATTTAAAAAAACAACTTTATAATCGTATGTTATGAAGTCAAAAATTAAAATGTCACATTAATTATGCAAGCGTAAAAGGCCGATCGTAATGACTCGAAAAGATTAGAGAAACCCTCAATTAATTTGAGAAAATTATTCGAGTCTTGAAAATAATTGCGACTAGCAAAGTAACAATATAAAACCAACTGCTTAATACAATGAGCAACCCAATGAGATTTAGAAAAAAACATAACAACTTTAATAAAGCATTTGATTAATTAATTTTATTAAGAAAACATGAGAACTTATGAAGGCGACATAACTCAAAATGCGTTTAGGCGATTGTCGTAAATAAGTTGACCAAGAATTTTTATCTTATTTTTGCATATTGAACACAAATAAAGAAAACAATAAAGATCAAATTTTATGATTAATTGTAATTTAAAGAGAAGCATCAAACTTTTTCCAATAAATAATGGCGAAAACTGAAAATTAAATTAATGTCAACTTACTCAAGAATGTAGAACCTAATTCAATAATTCAAAAATACAGACAGGAAAATTTCCACAGTCTTTTATTAGATAAATATGTACAATGGATTATTACGGTCACTTAATGGAAAAGGAATGAAGAATGTAAGGTACAACGTGTGCAAGAGCAACCTAGTAAACTATGAGATATTAAATGCATTCCAGCAAAATAAAAGGGAAAAATGGAATTGCAAGTTTGAGAAAATAAGCGAGTGAAATCATAGTCCAATGCAAACATGCGACTTAATTTACACTATCATAAGTATTTATATTATATTAAATATAATTTATTATATTTAATTTAATATAAGCTCGAACAGTATGAACCTTGAATCTTCCACCTCACTTTAATGATGAGCGTAAAAAGACGGTTGTCTTATTCAAATGTTTACACCTACAACTTATTTTACATTTTAAATTTACCACACAGATTTACATGAAAATTTTAAAACGACTTTTCTCATTTACAATTGTCAATTTTTTCTTTTCTAGACGAGAACGATAAGAAATGTGGGGCCATTTCTAGTTAAATACGGCTGTCGCAGGCAAAGACAATTTATAAACCTCGCTTGAGAATCATCAACCAAGGCCAAATGACAAATGCTGTACTTGTAATTGTGACTGCTAAATTCACATAATTAATGTATATCGCAAAACATTAAATTCAACCAGCCCATTAGAAAAACGTTTTGCTTTGCCTTTTAGGAATTAAGTTTATGTGCTAGATCACAGGCAAGGAGACAACCAAATATAATTAGTATTGTTCAGAGCCGAGAATGAATTTAACTCACCCGACAGCACGACATTCTCACTTTCGACGACCTTTGTTTGGAAATGAATTCGATTTCCTTCCCTCCACATGTCCGTCTCTAATGTTTGACCGGGCACCACAGGTTTGGCAAATCGTGCCTAACATGCGAAAGATACGATATTGAAATACATAAATACATGTCCTTAATTGGGTTTTTGGAAGTTTCACAACTTATTTGTAATTAATCACAATTAATTTTCAGTATGTGTATTAAAATAAGCATCAAACAAATTTAAAATTGACAAATTGTACAAAAGAAAATAATAAAACAGTTTGAAATTAAGAAATTGGGAATTAAATCATCAAAAGGTCAGTTGTGTACATAAAAAAAAAGTAAGGGCTACGTTATACCTTCACTGCTTTTAGTAGTTTTCCATCATTATTGGCATATTGTTTCAAAACATGTCGAACAGAAAAACCAAATGAGGCTAGTCCATGAAGGATAGGTTTTTGGAATCCACTTATTCTTGCCAAATTAGAATCAATATGAAGAGGATTTAAGTCGCCTGAGAGTCTATACAGGGCCGCTTGATTCACGTCGGTTTTTTCTCTTACCTTGGAGTCCGGACTCCTGAAAAATTATGCATAATGCTACCTTTTATCTTTGAATTAATTTTATCGTTAATTAATAATGATAGTACCTTTTTGGCGCATCCACGCATCCAATGGTTTTGTCCGAATTTCTAGGTCCTCCAAACCCACCCCCACCGACAACGAAGACTCCCATTTGGGCAAAAGCTACCTTTTCACCAGACTCATCAAACGTTTCAACTGGAATTAATGAAATAGTGTCACATTTTCGTCATTCGTAACTGTCATGTAATTATTTTAAGATGATTGTTTATACAGTTAATTATCATAAGCGCCCCTTTTCCTTTGTCAAGAACGTCAACAACCCGGCACCTTGACTCTAGACAGCCCGAACATGGTATCTGTTTGTATATTTCCAGGTATTGTTCCCCATGAAGTACCTGCAAGTTATTGTTGGTAATTCAGTTACAAAGATTTAACCAACTGCAAAGAACTAGTTTTAATGTAAGGTAAAATACCTGTGAGACATCAATGCTTTTTCCCTTAATATTAAGTTCGTTTGTACCATTTGTCATGAAAGCAATTTGTCCGGGAATTATAAGAAATGAAGGCAGAGCTCCAAAATCCTCATGGTTTTCATAGAGGTATCTCAGGTCCTCTTCTCTTTGAACCTTTAATAATGGAGTTTTTGTATTGTACATTAACATTTTGTAATATTATTAACATAATTTAAAGATGAAAAATTCTGGAGGACTTATATTTATATACTGGAAATAATATTTAATTATGTAAATTATCTACTTAAGCTTAATGGTGTTTCTAGTTTTTTTAACTTTAAATTGCAGCAATTGTTTTTAATATGTAACCATTTTTAACACCAGTGAACTTACTGAGCACCCCACTCCTAAGGCATATAATATGAGATCTTTGGAGCTGTATTTGAAATAGTCAACAACCTGCCCTGAGTTAGCCATCTCATTCTCTTTCTGAACCTCTAAAGCTGACATTAAAGCAAAAGATGCTTCCTAATTAAATATAAAAAGTTTGTATTAGTATTTTATCTGCAATTTTTAATGAAAAAGCTTGTTTTTTTAAGTGTTTAAAATAATTTCTTCACCTGTATATTTTTCATTCTCTTTGCATGAGTCATGTCTGTCACAGCAGCCCAGTTGTCTCTAACATTTTCAATTGTTACACTATCACCTATTTTAGTTCTCAATAAACCACCCTTTGATTTCAAAATAAATGTCTGTCCAGCCCAACCTGCTGCTGCATCAAAAACACTTCCATTTTCACTGCAAGACTCATGACACAAGTAACCAACCACTGGTGCAATCAATTCTGGCTTTAATTCAGTATAAAAATCTGTAAATTTAAGTAGTAATATAGTTTAAACATATAAACTCCACTCACCCTAAACATTATAAGATGAAAAACCAACCAGGAGGTAGAATGTCTTCTGTTAATCTTGAAGCTGCAGTTGGTACTATAACATTACATGTTATGTTGCTTTTTTCACCTTCAATTGCCAAAGTATTACTCAAGCCTATGAGGCCCATTTTAGCAGAACTGTAATTAGCTTGCCCAAAATTTCCAAAAATTCCACTGTTAGAAGATGTCATAATAATTCTGCCATATTTTTGTTTCTTAAAGTATGGCCATGCTGCTTGAGTGGTTTTAAATGACCCTTTAAGGTGAACCCTGTGAATTAGATCTAAATAAAGACCAAATTAATTTCTAATTACTAACTGAAACACATTTGTTACACCTTGTTTACACACGTACCCCAATCCATGTCTGATATTTTTGCAAAAGATTTGTCTCTCAGAATACCAGCATTGTTTATTAAAATATCTATTCTTCCAAAATTATCAATGGCAGTTTTAATAATCTTTTCTCCATCTTCAACTGAATCATAATTTCCCACTGCCTTTCCACCTGCTGCCCTGATTTCATTTACAACTGCATCAGCTGCTTTACTGCTGCTTCCATCACCATGTCTTCCACCACCCAAATCGTTCACAACAACAGCAGCACCTCTAGATGCCAATAACAAAGCATAAGATCTCCCTAAACCTATAAATTATTTTTTTAATTTGTTAAAAGTCGAATAATCACACTTAAAATTGAAACTATAAGTTGACCTCTTTCAGTTTCTCATTAAAGAATTCTTATGTAATAAACATTAAGTGACCCATGGAACTTAGTCCAAAATCCAAGGCCCTGAATTCCTGTTACGATACCTCAACATATCTCGGCTATAGGGCAACATACCTCGAAAAGAAATTTCATTTGGAAATTGGAAATAACTCACCGGCCCCTGCTCCCGTAACAACGGCAACTCTACCGTCGAACCGTAATTCTTCAGGCATTTTTTTAAAATATTACTTAAAAAATTAAACCAGAAAACAATTAAAACATACGACACAAGTTAGAATTATTCGATTTATTCTCTGTATATAGGCCTTAGTTACAAACTTTAAGTTATTTTAAACGATTATTATCGAATTTTTAAACACCTAATAGTAAACGAGACAGAATATAAATATGTTGAAGCTTTAGCTTGCACTGATAAGAACCTTTGACCAGGAAAACAATTCATTGGTCGTTCCAAATATCCTGGTGAAAGGCGGTGATAAGTCAGCGCCAATGGTTCAAGAACCAACATGGCGGTAATGCAAAGTGACGAGACGGGTTGGGTTTTATCTCATGAATCTTACATTAATTATTTATACAGTGAAACCAGTACTTCGGATGGGGTCAAATCATTTTCGTTAAATTCACGCCTCTTTGATATTAAAGTTCCTTTTAAAAAAAAGTGTCACTCTGAGAATGAACTTAATCCATCGCAGGATGTGAGAACTGTTAAAAATGCTTATAACAATTTACGTCTACTATACAATTTTCCCTTTGACCCATCCGAGTTAAATGAGAAAAGTAATCGATCAGCCAAATCTTTAGCAGATGAATTTTACTGCCAATTATCGCGCCATCCAGACTTCAGTTTCCACGGTGGCAACGACTCCACCGAAGCGATATCTAAGGAAATTGGCGGGGAACATTATTTGATTCCCAAAAATTGCTTATTTTATTGTTATGATGTTGAACAATTATTAAAGCACTTGCAGGGAAAACGATACAACTTTATATTATTGGATCCACCCTGGTGGAACAAATTCCTTAGGAGAAAAAGAAAGAAAAACACCAAGTTTGTGTGAGTTTATACGATATTGCATAATGACTTTTTAATATCTATAAATTGTAATTATTTCAACCTTTTAGAAAATTAGTGCATTTCATTGTAATCCAGGTACAATATGATTTTTGACAAGAAGCTTTCTAGCATTCCAATTCCTTCATTGCTTTCCAAAGAAGGCATTGTTGCGGTGTGGTGCACAAGTGCACCCTCTCATATTAATGCTGTGGTTAGTGAATTGTTTCCAGCTTGGAACCTTGAATATTTGACGCAGTGGTTTTGGTTAAAAGTATGCATCTGAAATTTAGTAATAAAATTTATTTAATTTTGTTACAAGATGAGTTCACCAATTTTGTTATTGTAGGTAACAAAATTTGGTCAGCCTATTTGTGATTTTTCACCAGGTCTAGGAAAACAACCATTTGAGAGAATAATATTTGGAATTAAGAAAGGGGAAATTAGAGAAATTCAAAATCCTGAAAAGGACAAAGTTATTATTAGCATTCCAAGTTCTATACATTCACACAAGCCTCCCCTCTGTGAGGTAATCAAACCATACCTTCCAAAAGAGCCAAAATGTTTGGAACTCTTTGCAAGATACCTTATACCTACATGGACCAGCTATGGGAATGAAGTGTTAAAATTGCAGCATTTGTCTCTATATGAAGAAACTGTAAGAAATTGAGAATTCTTTCATATGAGAAGTTTGTTAGGGTTTGCAAGTTCCAGTATAAGAAATAAATTCTCCAATATTCCAAATTAATATAGGAAGTTGTGGTAAGTTATGCTTAGTTTAATTTGGAGAAATGAAAATGTAAATATTTGCAATGATTTTTTCTAATTATTTTTTGTTATTTTTTTTATTGTTATGCAACTCCTGAAAAACATTGTAAAGAAAGGCTCACACCTTCATATGTAGTGAGTTTTTCCATTGTTTAACACTGATCATTTGTAACAGCTGTACTTCAAGGAAAGTACAGGTACTGAATTATAATTATCTAATGATGAATAACAAATTTAAAAAACATTGGTGTGATTCTCAATTTTATATGTTGTATTCCATTCTGTTAATGTTCAGCCATTCTGTATCTGAAATCTAACCTAAATAACCTTACAAAAAAACAGTTGGAAATTCACATCAATTCTGTAAGTCAAATGTTTTAGGTATGTATAAGAGAATTAAATACCATAACATTTCTTGGTGTGTGCAAGTGTTCATTACTTGCTCTAAAGAAAGTGTTTAACACTTTCTGGAATTCAATTCCTGTTGGCAGTCATATTCAACGACTGTGTAATTTAAATATAAGCCAATATTCTTTCAACATTTTTATTACAACTATTTATTTACAAGTAATCAGGCATACAATAGGTCACTAGAAAAATAACAGACATGCAAAAAATGGCAGTATGGTTAGTATAGATCGATTTTTATTTCATTTTCACTAAACATATGATTTGCCGTTTTAAAAAATAACAAAACTATTTTCTAGAGCCTTTTTAAAACGGTGATAGATTTTAATAAATTTAAAAAATTTCTCTTAAATGACAAAGCTAGTTAGCAAAGCCTTGTCAGCAAAAGTATCTGATGAAGTTCAATGTAATGAGTACAGTTAGTCTTCATGTAGGTATTCCTTTGAAATAAACTTTCCTGTCATTTACATTTGAAACAATAATATCCATTAATGAATTGCTGTTTTATACTTCACAATGGTTGCATAGTTTCAAATTTTCTTCAACTTCTGTTTCAGTAGGTTTCAGATTGAAATATGTTTGAATTAAAAAAGACTGTACCTCTGCCTTCATGATGTGGCGGCATCATTCTTAATACTACTTCCATTTGTAATTCCATTTGTTTTTTCCGAATGACCTTTAGGCTCAAATGTTCCACTTCTGTATCCATTTGGATTTAGTGTTTGCCACCTCCAAAAATCTTCACCTAAAATAATCAATCTAATTTAAAGTTGTTGTTGTTGTTTATTAGTTTTATCATGTACTTGTGGTTATACTCCAACTAAAACCGTTGACAAAATATAACGCATTGTTCACTGCTAAACTTAATTAAAATAGCATTTCCAATAAATATATAATTATGTATGATTTATCATATTTGAAGTGCATGAAATAAAAAATAACAGAAATAGGAAATAGGAAAACGTGACTTGTTATTTGAGACGAAATTTTATTTGATCCCAGAATAATTCGGGGTGAAGATATTTAGAAGTATCGACGGTGAAGGATTATGAATAGGCATATTTTTTTGGATATTTTTTTCAATTTGCATAAAATCACATTTCTAAGTAAATTGTGATGCTTTTCGTATGGCAGCATGCATTGGCAGATGCTCCTGTTAAATTTTTTGAGATTACAAAAAAAACCGACAGTGGAATTTAAAATTCATCACTGATCATTCGATACTTCTTGATGTGGTTTATTATTTAAATTATATTCTACTTGAGAGTTCAATGAATATTATCGGTAAACTTACACATTTGTGCTAGTGTATACTTTGTTTTCCAACCCAATTCTTCATTTGCTAGTGACGCATTTGCATACATGGCTACGATATCCCCTTCCCGCCTCTCTTTAATAACAAATGGGATAGGAACTTTTGTTACACTTTCAAAGGTTCTTAACAATTGAAGCACAGATGTTCCCTTACCGGTACCTAAATTGTAGCTCTGAAAAGAGAGGGAAATTTAATTAAAATGTAACAATTTCATGTCAATGCCAATAACATATTTTTCATTTACTTTCAGTCGCAAATGTTGGTTCTTTAATTTATTGAGTGCGGCAACGTGCCCACTGGCCAAATCCATCACGTGGATGTAGTCCCGAACGCCTGTGCCATCCTCTGTATCATAATCACCACCGAAAACATGTAGAATAGGGAGTTTCCCAATTGCCACCTGAGCCATAAAGGGCATCAAATTGGTGAAAGGCTTAGTTGGATCTTCACCAATAAGCCCAGATGGATGTGCCCCAACTGGATTGAAATACCTTAATGATATGACATTCCAATTCTGTAAGAGGTAAAGGTTGAAGGAAAAAAAAGTAGCTTTAAGGAATTTTCTCTTGAGCAATCCCCAGAGGTCAGATGATGAACTCACCTTGTCAGCGGCTGTTATATCTTTCAATATCTCTTCTACGAAGTACTTGGTTTTTCCGTAGACATTTGTCACGTTACCAATTTTGTGGTCTTCGGTAATTGGTAATTCATTTGGATTTCCGTATATGGTACACGAGCTGGAGAAGACCAATTGGTAGCAGGCGTGTTTTTTCATTGTTTCCAATAAATTAATTGTTCCAATGAGATTGTTTTTATGATATAAAAGGGGATTTTGCATGGACTCACTGACGGCTTTCATTGCGGCAAAATGAATGACACAATCTATGTCATGCTAAAATAAACCGAAAATAATAAAAACGACCATTAGGTGGTAATAAAATTTGAGGTATCTTTTAAAACTCCCCGAATAAGGATGAGTATTTAAAGCCCGTCTGTGAAATAAAAGAGTCTCGTATATAAACAAACATTTATTTACAGCTGCTTACTTCCTAAGAGCAACTCATAATTCCTTATAATCCTTCATTTTCTTTGCATACTTATTCAATATAAATGATCAAATTAATAATTCCAATTTTTTCGGTTTAATCAAAAATACTGCATTGCTCTGATTTCAAAATGATCAAAATAAGTAATAATTTAACATCTTTGAGACGTGCACTATGTTTCCAGTGAGCAATTAAAATTGAACACCACTGGAAAACTTTTCGACACCTTCTTTATTTTCTCTATTGGTTACCTTGTACCTTGACTTACCTTGCGAAAAACATTGTCTAGGGCAAGCAGATCTAACAAGTCGCATTTATAAAACGTGACAGATTTTTTGGTTATCATTTCCACTCTCTGTAAACTGGGTGCTTGTCCATCCGGAGTTGTTACGGAATTTGTAAAGTTGTCCACCGCAATCACGTCGTAGCCTGCCTCGTGCAATTCGACTATGCAGTGGCTCGCGATGTACCCGGCACCACCCGTCACCAGTACCGTTTTCCAGGAATTCATGTTCTTCCTGAAAAGTGGAAAGTTTCTATTATTCATAATACGCTAAGTCGTGCGCTCTTACGTACTAAATGTTGAAATTGTATAAACAAGATCCTAGTAGTGAGGTGTTACATACTGGATTACCGACCGAAGTATGTTAGAACTAATTTCAATATTATATCTAACATTAGAATTATAGCAGACCTTAGCAAACTGATGCTGTTATAATACACTTATTGATGAGGGCGGCAAGGTCAATGTCATGCATTCGTGAACCTGACTACATTCACATACCTAATGGAATTGCAGGTCAATGACACAGTCGCTCGCGTTTTGGCATCTTGAGCCGCTTCAACTTGATGTAACGACTCTAATGACTTTAGAAATGTACCACGAAAGTTGTTTAGCGAAGCATTCCATTTCATAGAGTGATGGTATTATTATAACAAGAATGAACAGATTACTTTGTCAAATAATTAATTCAACATATTTAAATTTCAATCTTGGCCGACCGAACTCTGCTGAACTCCCACAACCTCCCGCACATCCTGCTGGTCATTTGAATGTAATCATTAGTATATAAAATAACAATTTATATGTGTTTGAGTTAAATCACTTACATACTACCCGCTAAACATTGCAATTTTGAATAATTCAAAAGGTGAAGGGAACCAAAGCTATCAATTAAAACTTTGATCGGTGTACTACGAGCAAAGCTTTTATAGTAATATGTAAGACTTCAAAATTGAAAATTTCAATATTGGTCAATCATTATTTTCAGTGAAGGACGCCTACAAATTTTTTGTGAAGAAGAATTTGATGATAAAGACCAGTTTCAAGTTTTCTTTTTCAAATTTAGTTTAAATTGTTGTCAACTTCACATTCACAACTTCACACGTCACAGATTTGACTTTTGGCATTATTTTCTTCTAATTTATTATTCGGACATGATATTAACGCGTACATTAAGTTCTGTTTATTGTGTGAGCTTGTGAAGCTTCCTTCAAAATTTAAGTTTCATTTAAAATAATTTCCAAAATTCAAACAGGTAGAATTTACATTAATGTTTTGTTGAGTTGTAAATTTAAGTTCACACTAGTTACTGAGTGTGAACCTCACCGACCTTCTTCTTAAGTTGTAAAGTTCAGAATTTTATATTCCAATAGACTCGAAGAATTTTAGTGTTATAAGCTATCAAACAAAATAAGTACTCTCAATAAACTTTTAAATTGTGTAGTGAAATTAAATTACAAAATGTAATTCTACACTTCTACACAGACACCATTAACTCGTATTAAATGTTAGTGCAGTGCATTATAATTGTTCTCAATTAAGAAGATGTAAAATCATGAAGTCCTTGCCCACACAGCAATAAAAAAGATTACTATTTGACGACGTTGTGTACTTTCAAATGAAAATTTTAAGGATAAATTGAATGGAGGAGATGTTTTGACTTGATATCTGAATATTATTTATTAGTTCTACTGGGTATGGTAATGCAAAATTAGTTCTACCAATTGTGCATTAAATAACTGAAATGTTGCGTTGGAACAACAATTAAAATTCACCGTGCAATGTTTTTGTTGCAAGCTTAAAGGTTGTAAATGGAAAAATATTAAGCAATTAGTAATAAAATATGACGAGTAGGGAAAATAAAATAAATAAACCTGAAAAATATTTAAAAAATGAGTGACGAAAAGGACAATTGTCCTGTAATTTGAAATTATTACTAAATATTATATATAATTCTTATTTTTTATTTATTATTATTATATATTATTATTGGTATTTGTAGGTACTTAATATTGTGGCTCACATTATGGGCAACTGGGGGACCTAACTGACGGAAACAAGTGTCGGAATCGATGATTGTAATAGCCGTATTCCTCTGCCTTCAGCCGAGTATTTTGTAGAAGTAAAATAATAAAATGGAAATTACGCATGTTGATTCATAGCATTGAATCATCCTCATGCTATAGGTCTTTTTGTAGATGTGTGGAAATCATTTCGTTTTAATCGGACGACCCTTGAGTCATCGGTTGATTTGGGTCTTTCAAGTTCCAAAACTTGTTCGTGAACCTCTAAGTCGGACTGAAAACACTTTTGCGTTAAGTCAAAATTATTTAACCATGTCATAATTAATGTTGAATACCACGGGCACTGCAAGGAAGGAAGTGGGTAATAATTTCATACATATTCCACAGAGGGATTCTCACGATCGAGTTAAATTTAATTTTTCTTCTATTGAAATATTCACTTTTTTGGTTAGACTAAACTATGTAGATTATTGACAAAGGGTATTTGTTCATGTTTATCCTAAGTTATGCACCCTCCTATTTGTCCGCTACCTTTACCCTTACCCAGCTTTTTCGATGCTGACAGACTACCCTCATGAGCTTTGTCTTTTCTATTTAACAGTTGTTTTGTTACATTCACATAGTTTTTATGTACATACGTCAGGCCTTTTAAGTTTGGCTTCAGCACTATGAACTTATGGTGTTTATAAATTTTACCACACAGTCAAACAGCTCAAATTTCCAACTTTTGTAGGTACTAACATTTTTCGCTCCCACAAAATAATTTGCTGCCTTTTGTCTTTTATTATGTTCTTTGAGTATCTACTTCACCTCAGCCAAAACTGAGTTAAAGATTTTTGGTTTATTCTGATTATCCGTAAATGGATGATTAAAGAACTAAAGGTGGGCATTTTTCATTCTCATTGTACCTAAAGCGACGCGACTGGGGCTGTGGAGTTTTACATTTTGACGGTATCAGACATTATGAGAAATAGTTACTGCAACAATTTCAGAATCCTTTCCATTTTCCATATGGTATTTATAGTAAGTAATCAATACAGAGTTACGAATATGATTGCAATCTTAAAATTCGCCAGCATGCAAATAGTCTTAAAATTTTACGTAAGACTTGATATTATTATTAAACGATTACCAGTGAAAATTGAATATTAATTAAATATTAGTTCTAATTCGGAATATATGAATAATTTATTCTTATCAAATAATTTAGAAATGTACATATGATGCTCCTTACCAAACCTTTTATTATTTAAAATCTGACCCTTAGCTTTACGTTTAATTAAAAACTAAATTCTAAGCAGAATTTCTATATTTACATATTTTACAACTGACGAACTCTTTCGGGTTGTGTCGTGCCTTGACTAAAAAGTTAATTTTCGATGCAGACCTTGATATAACATTACCGCAATGTTAACGCAACCCCTAGTGATTGAGGAGGTGAAACCATTCATATTTTATGGAAATCTTTATCAAAATTAGTTCAAATTTAGTTTTCTAAGTAACAAAAAGGACTTACCCGTAAAAACAAACAAAAAAATAAAAATAATATATGGTCACCTTGCTTATAAATCCTATTAATATAAGGCAATGTACAACATTTACAAAATACTACTGGAACAACATGCTCCAAGCAAATATGCATCCGAACTAACTTAGTCCCTCCTAACATGGGATATACCAGAATTACCGCCGCATTTATTCAGGCACTCAAAGTCAAAAGGGCTTATTAGACCAAGTTTCGAATCTGCTTTTGAATATAAGTCATTAATGTAACGGCTCATGTTTAGGAAAAAACACCTGAGCTGCCGATGTGAAGTAAAAACCGGTACCTTTGAGATTAATCAAGACATTAAAACGAATTATCAAAAAAAAATCTCCCAGTTTTTAATTCAACCTGTGCCCCGTGTGGTAGAAATTACTAAAATACAGCATTTACACTTAAACCTAGTCGTAACGTGAAAGTGTTACTTTTACTTTAATGAAGACCAAAACTACTCTTTGTAATTCTACTAATAATCTACGTACAATTTCATTTAAGTGGTTCCTAGGGCAGAATTCACTTTGATTGAAAAAAAATTACACATTGTCAATGATGTTACTTGAATGAAATTTTGATAGAAACTGAATCTTTCTGTAAACCTGTGGTACGTAACGTGATTTGTGTAGATATTTCACAAAAAAATGCATTACAGGAGAGGAATTAAAAAATAAATGTTGAATGAAACGATTCAATGGATCGATTCAATGGACTAGAGCAACATTTCATAATTTAAATTCATTATAAAATTAATAAAATAAATGAAATACAATTGGATCACTTCAGCGCATCCGTTTGTTATCGAACTAAATTTAAATTTCACGTAAACATTTCTATTCCATGACTCGCATTGCAATGTGAACAAACGGAACATTTAAATTTTTTGTAATGTATTAATTCCAGTTTCAATTCAAAGAGAAAATTTGTGTACAAAATATATGCATGATTGAGAGGCAATGAGTGGTCATACATTTAATCAAGTTTCAGTCGCAATTCATGCGTATTAATAGCATAAATAAAATATGTAAATGAATATACGTATTCAGTAAACGTTACCCGAATGTTTCATTTTTACGTATAGAAGGCATGAATATCACTACTTCAATAGCCATCAACAGGGACTTTCTGTTTTGTAAATATTTTATTTATTTTTATTTTATATTTGTTTGAAATTCCCTACATAGAAATGTAAAATGAGTATCGGAAGGAATTGAAACACCTAGCCTCCAGTGGCAGAGTTTAAATGATAGCATAATAAGAATTCTAAAACGTAAGCCGCAAATCGTACAACTTCTTAAATTGGGGATGGTGCAGGGTCACAGCATGAAGCAGATTAACAGTAAATAATGGTCATACACACAAGGAAAATATCAAAGAATGGAAAGACTCAATCTTAAAATAAAACCAACATGAATAAATCAAATAAAACGGAACAGTTTAATTTGCTCCTAACATTACCCAGTTTTGCTGAATTTTTAGAACTTAGAATTTTAATTATTTAGAAGCTTCAGTATTATATTAAACACTTGTACTGCACTAGTACAAATTAGGATTAAACAGTCAAAAACAATCAATAAATTAAACCAATTAATGTATTCCCTTCATCGTAGGTCGATGTGTCGGACAATTTTGTTATAAAAAATACACGGTCTACTTTATGAAGTGAACTCAAACCATTTCAAGTCGCCAACAAACTGTATTGTGGTGTACCAAGAAATTTGCACACTTTTTATGTATCGAATCCTAAATTTAATTTGGTTTTATTACTTTACTAAAACTTCTGTTGGTAGCGTGACGACAATTAGCTTCAGAACGGGTACGATCTGAAGTACCAATGTCACATCCTAAAGAGGCACAATATCCGTATGGTGTTCTTGGGTGTTCATACAAACCATCTATACACACACTCAACATAGCATAACAATAGAGCTTGACTTGAAACCAAATATCAGTAACAATATCATGTCACCGTCAAACTGCTCGTTCTTAAGTGTTTAAGGCGGTCCTCCGTTCCGATGAGTTCTTCGTCCGCTGATACCAAGGCATCTACATCGTCGGCTCCAAACCTTTGACTTTTTATCCTTTGGTATTTAACTTTGACTTTTTTCAGAAGGCTCGCTTCTCTCTCATATTTCTTATACGTTTTCAACATGAGGAAATTGTCAGTCACCCAGAACATAAGAGCCTATAAATAGGAGTAATGTCAAAATATATTAGACAAAAATCTGTATTATAATTTGGTTACTTCACAAAAGTAACACTGCAGAGTTGTGTCAGATTAATATCATAGAAACAATCGGTTCTCTCCCAAATATTTTTGGGCTGCTCAATATTTTCAATCAATACATTCTCTGTACTGATACTGTAAATGACAATTTCATTACGGTAAAGCTTTCCACATGAGTTTTTTCTTTAATAAAATACTTCACACAGGAAATCCAAAACCCTCAATCCATGTTTTCAATTTTTAAACAATATTCCCCTTCACATCAACACTGCTAAATTTTGAACTGATCACTTTGAGGTGTACAACCACCTTCACCATGCTTCTTATTTATTTATAACAGAACTATTGGTCTGAAGTACTTACATTTACAAAAAATGGTATAATCAACAAAACAACAGCCAACTCGATTTTAGGATTTGTGAAGGGGGAGAGTATAAAATCCCTGACTTGATCCCAGAAGTCAAACTGAATCAACAGAGTTATACTAATTTTCACTATGACCATGAGGAAAACATAGAGACCACATTGTGTAAGCCAGGCATGAATTGATGGTGGTTTCCCATACTCTCCAAAATTTATCGACTCCCAATTTCTCTTTTTGGCCAAATACTGAGACAGTCTTATTCCAATATAAATAATGAACAATCCTACTGATGAATCCAATAGGAAATTAATGATATACCTGAAAAAAATAATAATTCATGTTACAGTTTTTTTGGCAACAATTTGGCTTGTTAGAGATTTAATTAATAATGATCTAACAAGTAACATGGACTGAAGATACCAAACATAAATAAATATTGTATGTGGGTGATTGACGAAAATCTCAAAGAATGTACTTCAAAATTATTAGTTCCAGGAGTAAGGAAGGATTGTGGAACAATTATGGAGTTAAAGAAGAATGAAAAATAAGCTTATTGTGAATAGCAGAGTAAAGGTAATGCACAAACCAAATATCAATAATGTCAGGCAATAAAATAATAGAATTGAAATATTATAGAATAATATTGTATATAATAATAATTCCAACAGAAGATAGTACTTACAAAATTTACTACATGCAGTTGTTTGAGTTGTTATGGGGAAATATTGTCAAAAACTGTATTACTGAAAATATATCCAAATATTAAACTATAAAGCATGCAAAACAATAACTCACCAGGTGCAAGGATCACCTTGAAACTGACTAGCTAGATATATGTTGGCTAAATGAATGAATAATGCACCAAGACCTTGCTTGGAAGTATCATAAAACCATATTAACCATGGTCTTCTAATGTACCTAGGCTCACAAAATCTTTTCACTGAAATAAGACAAACAATTTAGAAGCTAATAATAACATTATGTGATTTGGGAATTATACCACATAAACTTACAAATTAAACATGTGAATGCTAATGTAGCTAATAACACTTGTAAAAACCATCCCAAAGAATCTGTCAATGCATCTTTACCACAATGGAGTTCTTGGGACACATTACTATCCGCGGAATTTTGAACGTTGACGTTACTCATGTTCATAACTCGTCATTTTCCTGACCCCAACTGTGGACGGTTTTTCTTGTTTTGTAATAACTACAAATTAAAACAGTTATTTAAAAGCTGATGTTGAAATTCATTTTTAATGAATTAAGGTTTCTGAGGAATGCCTAATTGTTCTTTATTAAAGATTTCACCTTAAGTTCAATGAAATATAAGACAAATGATTCGTCAAAGTATTTTAATTGATTTAATCAAATTTCTGATCTTAAAAAAATTAATTTTTAATCGAAATAAAACAAAATACACGCAATATTCAATTGTGGATGGATGTGGTCAAACATTTAGCAGAAGAATCCTTGATAAGGAGCGCAACCTCCGCTACATGAACCCGGAAAACTTCCCTTAATTTCATTACATATGTATTTCAAACTTGTAATAACAATTTGAGTCACCCCCGAATTGACTTTTGCACACTGAGAATACCCAGATCCGAACTTGAAAATGTCAAACGAGACAATTCCCAACGGCGCCAGTTGTCAACCGTTCGTAATTCTTCCAGTTGGCGTCACTGAGTCTGACGTCCTGAAAAAATTAAGATTAGACTATTTCGTCAAGACGTTTTAACGAGCTGCCTTTCTGTGGTGAATTGAATTTACAGCTGAATTTGTTGGTATTCCTTAATTCTTTTAATAGGTGAGTAAAATGGAACACATGTGCTTCGGTCAAGGCACACGTTACACATATTTTGTTTCTCTAAGTTAAAAAATTGTGTAAACTCAGTTTCGAGTTTTCAACTTTCAAACCGATGGCGGGCAATTCTGCTAATGTTTGGTATGTGTTTCTGACTTATCGGGGTCATAATTAGTTGACATTAATTATAATGAAAACAATCTGACAGACTTTATGGTTGGACCCACTTGTTTGTGTCAAGGAGGCATTAGGTTCTTTGAAATTGAGCAATTTCATGCGTTTATCTAACTTCAAAATAGCCTATTCATTCAAGGACAGGACGTAGTTAGTGTTCTTCAATTTCTTGTAAATTCATTTAATTCGATTCTGACCGTTATCAAGGAATGAAGAACTAGTATTTCTAGTAGGTACAATTACTCAGACAAATTATGCTTGCACTACAGGTGTTGCGGTCTTCTATCTGCATTTTGACCATTCTTCTTGGAGCCTCTGTCATGGTAAGTTTGTAGTCATACAACTATTTTTGTAATAGGTGTAACCGTAGACAAAACAGTGCGTAGAAAAGTAAACAGATATGTGATTGAAAAATTATTGCAATAAAAGTTTTATGTAGTTATTATTTTGTATGAAAATAACTTAATAGGAAATTCAATATGGGGTGCCTACACTTTTGATTGGTTCACAACATATCAAGGACAAAATTAATAAATTATGATATCTTCCCTAAAATATGGAGAACAAAAGGATCCCTACAATTATTGTTGTAGTTTCTAAATTTTAATATATAAATGCAAACTTAATATTGAAGTAAGAATTGTAGTTAAACATTAAGTCATGTTATGATTTTGTTATTATATGAAGCAAGAGTTTTCAGTTCAGATTTAATGTTATTAATATATCCAAAATCTTGAGTCTGATGTTGTCATGTAAGTAATTCCTGTTTATATTCAAGTGCTGGGTGGAGTTCCAATAGGTAATTTCTTTGTTAATAAATCCAGTACAGTTAACACTAAGAATTTGAAACAAATACTTTTATTTCAGGTTCTATAATAAAGAAGTCCCCTTCTTGTATATTTAATTTCTCACCAAAGTAATTCACAAATTAAAGTATAACTAGACATGCTGTCCAGAATTCAAATTACTTGGAAACAATTATCAGGGTGTCACAGAGTGTTATGTCCCCTGATTAAAAATAATATCATAGAATTCAATAATTTGAGGAGCGGAATGGGCATTTGTTCAAGTTTTGCATTTTTTGACAACAAAAAACCAGTAATTATATATTCAAACTGTTTGAGATCTGACTGGAACTGTTGGAGCAGACCTCCTTGCCAGTTGACTTGATATGAGTGAATGCATTGATTTATCTTTTTGAATTATTAATTGAATTTTTTATATAGCTACTCATCTGTCCTGTTTGAAAGTAGTCAGTTTGTTTTACATTATTTTAGTTCTCACCTTGACATCATAGACAAGCAGGAAAATGGCCTTTATTTGTTTATATTTATCTTGTCTTATATAAGTGCATATTTAAGAAAGATAATTTTTTGCACTCCTAAACAATTACCTTTAGTTTTACAATTACCTTTACTCCATTTCCCTTGTATATTTTATTTCAACTTCGGCTTCAACTCAACATTTTTTTTATTCATTCTTTAGAATTTTTTACAATATCTTAAAGATTTTTTGTACTTAAGTTTCTGATTAATGAATTTATTGTTTATTCCTTCAAATCTCCTGCACATCAGCCAAGGCAACAAAGCCAACTACCAGTAAACTGACTACAAAATATCACTTTTTTAAAAATGTAGCCAAAAGTTAACAAGGCTTTTGTGTTATACATTATTGAGTACAATCCACTGCTGTTTACTTTGTAATGGTTTTTATTTTTTTGGAATATAACTCTGTAGCCTTGTTACATGTTTCATACATATTACAGAAATTGTTACAACTACATTTCTGCAAAACTTCACCAACAAAAATTCACACCCTGGAGATATCTCTTTTCTCTGAAAATGTAAAAGTGGGTTTGGCGTTGCATCAAACTTGGTTCATTTTAATTTATCATGTGACTACAGAAATTGTTAGGAATACCAAAAATATTAGTGCTTTCCTTCTGGAAGTAAAAAATTTGGTTACAATCCAGCGAAGGAAATATAATCACCGTTTTACTTAAAGACTTTGATTTTTAAACATTATTTATGAATAATCGAATGATTGTTTTCAACAATAAAAGGCAATGCAACAATTAGTGAAAGTACTCTCAACCTTTTGACTGTCATAGGTATAACATTTTACCTAAAACACAAACGACCAACCCGTGTGTGATGAATGTCTTTGGACTAAGGCAAGGTCATGAAGTGTTTGCCCCAGCAGATGTTTGAGTATTGGAAAAAAAAGGAAAAAAACACAAGGTAGATGTAAAATGTTTCTTTCTTCTTCAGGCAAAAGAGGACTGGAAATCAGCCCAATCTGTTTACGACTTCACCGTGACCGACGCAACGGGTCACGATGTTTCCCTAGAAAAGTACAGGGGACACGTTCTCCTCATAGTCAACGTTGCCTCAGAGTGTGGTTTGACGGCAACGAACTACCGGGAATTGGTGGATTTGCACAACGAGTATCACGACTCGAAGGGTCTCAGGATACTTGCATTTCCGTGCAATCAATTCGGTGGCCAGGAACCTGGTACTAATGAAGACGTTGTCTGCTTTGCCAAGAGCAAGAATGCTCATTTCGACTTTTTTAGTAAGATCAATGTAAACGGAGAAAATGCATCTCCCTTGTGGAAGTATTTGAAAAAGCAGCAAGGAGGAACACTGGGAGAGTGAGTATGAGTTTCAGTAAGAGAGAGTGAATACTATCTGTTCTTTTCATTTAATTAAAGCTCCTACTTATTTCAGTGCCATTAAATGGAATTTCACAAAATTCATAGTTGACAAAAATGGTAAAGTGGTCGAAAGGCATGGGCCCACCACCGCTCCTTCGGTATGTTTTTATATATAATTATATGAATATTGCAGTTTTCATCTCCTGAAATTTTCTGTTGCAGTTTTCATTGATCCTCTCATTCATGCTTCTATCATTATTTTCCACTTATTTCTTTTTATTTATTTATTTTTCTTCATTCTAGTGCCCTGTGCAGTATCCTTCTTGTTTCTGTCATTATATGTATTTCTACACATTGCTTTTCCAATTCGGTAAACAAAGACCACGACCACCCCAACTCTTCCGTCTGTCACTAACTTTCTTTAATTTTCGCTAATCATTATAATTATTGTTTTGTGTGCGTTCAGAACAGGAACATTTTATTTGCCATATGACGCCTGCATTTTAGCCTTCTGTCAAAATGTTTCATACTTTCCTCATTACTTTTATTATGTAGCTACATATATATAGCTGCAAAAGTTAGGTTTTTAATTTTATTTGTTTTTTATGTTTCAGAAATTGGTTTCTTCTTTGGAAAAATATTGGTAAATTGAAGAGTCATGATGAATAAAGGAGAGATTGAACAGTTACTGTATAGTTACTGCACATTATAACTAAGAAACATATTATAATCAGTAGATTTGAAAAAAATTAGTAAGTCATGTCAGTGCTACCATAATATATTTTTGTGGTTCAGTGGGGTACTTCACAATTTAATACTTGTGTTTTTATCAAATTAGAAATAAAATGGTTTTTGGATACATGTTTTAAAAGCTTTTTAAACTAAACACTAATGATCCATTGCCTGTCACTTTACACCTTTCAATTAAGTTATTTATATTTTGTTTTTGCATGATTAATCAGTTTTCCTAACTGATTTATACAAATGTGAACAATTTCAAAAATACATTTTCAGTTATCAAGTCTCCAGAATTTCTCCAACAAATAATGTGTTTGGTTTTCCCAGCCCCCCTTTTCTGCATGAGCCCAATTATTGACAAGTACTCTGCTTTAGTTAACTCAAAAGGTACATTGTTGACTTCTTATAGAATCTACATCTAAGTTATTGAATTTTAAAAAGTAGGTGAAGATTTGTTATTTTTGAAAGGGAAGATCTAGGAATATATTTTGATCCACAATTTAAACTGTGTATTTCCTGCATGTTGCAATATAATGTAGATAAGGTGTAATTTCGAAAGATTCGTACACATGAACAATAAGCTTTAGTTTTAGTGAGGTATTTATGACTTCATTCGATTAAGTAACTTTTTATTCCCGATATGACTTTTCTCCTTGTTAACTAGTTTCCTGCTTTATTTTTATTTATTCGGACCATGTAACCAGTACGTTTATTCCGATAGCATCTACCTCTTGTTTCCCCTCTCGCGTAACCACCGCCCCATTTCTTCTCACAACTATCAGTGTAGGCACATGCGTTACTCCATAATTGTAGGTGAGAAGTCTGTAAATTTCGTTTTAATTGAAGTCGACATAACAGAAATAATCGTCCAGGAGCAATTGACGGTTAGACTTACTTGCCGAGCTCGTCATCAAACTGTATAACGTACCAATCGCTATAGTGCGTTCGGATGTTAGTTAGGAAGTTCTCTTTGCTGTCGTCGCAAGAAACAACAATTACAGCGAGTTCAAAACGTCTGAAAGTTGCCTCGCAGTAGACTTCCCTGAGTTTAACATCGAACGCACGACAGGCATCGCAGTCGCCTGATGTAAAATAATAAAGTACGAGATTTTTTTTTTTCAATGCTATGTCAGCCGGGACGGGTTCAGTAACCTTTTGCACTATTGTCTTGCCCCGTAGGAAGTCCATAGACGTTCAAACAATTTCTACAAAGCTCCTCAAAACTTCACAACAAAAAGTATGGCGTGTAACGATTTCCTTTCGATTTTGAAGCCTTTCATTTAGAATTTAAGTTGGCAATCTTGCTGTCCAATTTTAGTTGAACGGTTACTTTTTACAGGAGTAGTATACTTCATTAGCAAATAATCATGGATGACGAGGCCGAAACATACAAACTCTGGAGGATAAGGAAAACTGTTATGCAAGTGAGTCATGCATTACGACGTTACTTTAAAATTTCATCCATATAATAACATGCATTTTGTGAACGAAGTTGGGTAACATTACAAAAATTTAAACTTAGAAATGCAAAATAATGATGACAAAGAACTGTTTTGTGCTGTATCAGTAATTTATAAATCAATTTGTAGAATTATATTTAAATATTCTAGCTTTGTCACGACAGAGGTTACCTAGTTACGCAGGATGAATTGGATCAAACGTTGGAACAGTTCAAGGAACAATTTGGTGACAAACCAAGCGAGAAAAGCCCTGCCAGAAGTGACTTAATAGTATTGGTGGCCCATAATGACGATCCAACAGATCAGATGTTTGTATTCTTTCCTGATGATCCAAAAATTGGCATTAAAACAATCAAAACATACTGCCAAAGAATGCAAGAAGAGAATATACATCGTGCCATAATTGTAGTACAACAAGGAATGACACCATCAGCGAAACAGTCACTATCAGATATGGCACCAAAATACATTCTGGAACAGTTTCTTGAATCTGAATTGCTCATTAATATCACAGAACATGAATTGGTACCAGAACATGTAGTGATGACACCTGAGGAAAAACAGGAATTACTTCAAAGATAGTATCCTTTAAACATTGTTTTTTGTTGATTAACACCAACTAATTATGCCTGTGTGTATTGAGTAATGTACTAACAGTAGTGTGCATCTTCCTTAACACAAATCTCTTTCAGTAAACTAAAAGAGAACCAATTGATGCGAATTCAGGCTGGAGACCCTGTCGCAAGATATTTTGGATTGAAAAGAGGACAGGTAACTGATATATACCTTGATAGTTAACTAATCATGAGTGTTTTACCTATATGTTAAAAGTTTATGTACATATTTTTTTGTAATTTTTATATCTTATAGAACTGTAACATGATTTAATTATTTGAGTATTATAATATAATTTGAGGTGAATTTGATTTGAAGTAGGGGAGTTGTAGGATCTATGGATATGCTTTATGGCTATTATAATCTTTCTCATCTAATTTTTTATGTCCATTCATTAGTTGATAATTTCCCCTCTACCCATGGATCACTTTTATAGTAACAGGAAAATATTAGGAAATAAGTGAACATTCATAGTTATTAAATGTTACACCAATGTACAACTTCATATCCTTGACAGTGCTCAACTAGTAAGTTGAAGGACAATCAACTTCCCAGAATCCAAGTGGGGGATCCCATTTGTCGTTATTTTGGGCTTCATCGTGGCCAGGTGATTGAATAGTTGTTCTGAATTTTCTTTCTAAGAGTTAACATCTCTGACAATGAATTGTTTTGTACTCACTGATTTCATTTAATATAGAAGGAAATGTTATCTGTAGTTCAAAAGTTAAAATGTGTGAGATTTGTTATTTTAGGAATGTATTTCAAGCAAAGCTTTAATCTGGAATAACATTTCAATCTAATTCAACAGTTTCATTCTAATTAGTTTCATACAATTTCAGCTGGAACTGATAAATTAGTGTCAGTTTTCTGTTTTTGGGAAAATTAATGCCCCTCTTCACCCAGTATTCTGTTGCATTGTTTAATGGAAATAACAATAAATAAATAACACTATGTTGTTGCTTAGGTACCATTATGCACCATTACTTTTTTTAGGTTTTGCACAATGGAACTACTACAGTTTTTATACTACTATTTTTGTACTACTGTTTTTGGTATTACAGTTTTTCACTATCACAAGAAGTTTTTTAAAACAAACTATATAGAGCATTTGTTTAATTAATATTTGTCTATAACATTACGCCGTGGAATTTTCTTTACTTAAAAATCATTTATTTTCTAAGTAGTCATAATTTTAATTTTTTTAGGTGGTAAAAATTGTAAGGCCCTCCGAAACTGCAGGCCGTTATATTTCTTACCGACTTGTATGCTAAATTTCGTGGATATTGGACCTAATAACAATGATATTTTGACAGTAAAACTACATCAGTGACTGATATCTGCAGGAAGCCGTTTCAAGTTCGTTTCGGGGATTTTTCATCATGGGAACTTATTCCAACGGTAATTTGTATTGAGATGTGACTTATTTGTAATGTATTATTAATAAGTTGTATGCACCGTGAAATCTAACAATACATTTTATTGATCCTTTTCCTTTTATTAGGAGTGTTGTGATGCAAACAGTGTATTTCCTCGCATTCCGATAAAGTTCAGTGTCTATTCACCAAGTAAAAAAAATTTCCTACGTGTGAATTGCCAACGTCCGTAATACCAATAAAAGTATTGTAATATACACTTAGGAAAATAAAAACAAAGATGAAAATATCAAAGTTAAAGGTGACACCTTACAAAAATACGAATGAGATAAGGTAGGCAAGGACCCCTACAAGTAGTACAGACTCAGTAACAGAACCAAAATAATACGAATCAAATGCAGCCGTTAAAATGTAATGTAACAGGTAAAAAGAAATAAGAAATAAAAGGTAAGAAGAATAGAAAAATTTTTTAAAAAATCGACAAGGCCTATAAGAAGAACTGGAGAGAAATATGAAACGTGTATAAATAATCGTAGATAAAGAAGTAACTTTGATGCAATTGAATTTTGACTACCCCAAATCGGAGTCAATTACCAAAATCACGTAAGTGAAAATGATGTTTCGTTAAATAATTTTTAAATTGTTTATTTAAATGTTATTATTTATTTAATTTTAAAACCTGATAAAATTTATGACTTTTTCCAAAAAATCATTCATTTTTGAAAGCGACGAACAATATTAATTTAAATTTCATTGGCTATTCACCCGCGACATGAAAGTTTATATCTTTTTACGGGTTTTCAGTGTCTATCTATCTATCTAAGTGCCAATGACTACGAGTTCTGATACCATAATATATTGTCACAGTACAACAAAATACCTGTAATAATAATATATATTCACCCACGCTGGTAAAACCTTTGTATTCTTCGTTCAGAAAATCTATATTTAAGAGTTAATACTAATATGATTTTTATTATTAAGTCTGTGTTACTTTAATTACGCGACACAGATCCTTTTGGCATATGCGTAATAATTTTGGTGAAATAAAGTTAAGGTGGTGGCAGAGAGGGATGATCTCTAAGGCCAAATTAGAACTTCTTTAATGCCGATGTTGGTCAAGCAGTTTGAATGCTTTTGTGGAGATTCTAACGTGTTTAAGACCTTGACCATTGAATTAGCTTGGTATTGGTTTCAATTTTGCACTAAATCAAGGCTTTAAATTATGGAACCACTGTTTAGTGTTTTCTCGTCTGATTGCCACCTACAATTTTTGTTAACGTCTTCTGTTTATCTTGATGCCCCCAGTAACTTTTAATGTCACAGGTCACAGTAATAGAGAAGACCCGCCCTGACAGACCTTTATTTACTTCAAAGATCGAGGCGCAAAGGGGAAATGTACGTGCTCGTATTGTAGAGAGCTTTCCGAACTCTCCCGCCTATACCGCACGATCCCCCATTTAATGGCTCTTAATAGTCGAAAACTTCTGCAGAATGGCCCGTCATTAGTAGTTTAATGTTCTAACTCTGCTACAACATTTTTTTATTGTTAACATGACCTCTTTAGTCTTTCTCCAAAAAGAACTTAGTATATTTGGGGTTTGGTTTCTCGTGTGGTAGGAATGCCCTGTTGGACCTAAGAGAACATTAACCCGAAGAGATAAGCGTAAGCATAACTTGTGTATCCACCCTCCGAAGAGGCCCCAGGTGGTCTAGCTACCGAAGCTAATGCCGTGGGATATCAGCTACGCCCCTACCTCGAGAAGGTGTTGAGGGATAGGAGCACTGCGTCTCCTTTCAAGGTTAGGGTGAGTGAACGGGAAGGTTAAGAAGTATATGTGCCGAGCTTGGAAAAACCACCCTGGCCAGAGCGAAGAAATGCTCACCCAAGGGACTGTCATCCAGCGATGAAGGATCACTTTGCCATCGCACCCCGGATGGACAAGTCCAGTCGAGGCCCGGTGCCCGCGGGGAACTGCATGGAGGTAGATACCCTCTTTCGAGCAGCCGAGAGATTAACCCGAAGAGTAAGAGGAACCGTCAAATTCAATTTAGGAATATTTTAGTTTTGAAGAAATAGCTCAAGGTACACATGTAATTCGGAAATTTTATTCCGCGATTTCATTGGTAGTAGACAATTTGACTTTTGTAGTGACACAGAACTTTCTGCATACTGATGCGTTTGATAGTGCCGTTCGTGTATTTTGTATTTTATATGCTTCATGCGTTAATTTTAACGTTCGGTCAATTTTTGCAGCCGTAGCGGTAACAATCAAATCTGCAATTGTCTTTCTTGAAGATCAGTAAATCAAAAAACCATTACCCTCCATTAAAACATAACATTGGAAATTACAAGTAAAAGAGCCGTCGTTACAAAAGGGGGCAACCATAGCGTCATTTCCTACTGCCTCCGGCACCTTTTAGAAGTGAAACCTGTAAACGAATGAAAGAAGGTTATGCCTCTAGGTACCCGCCAGACAGTCGACATAATTTTCAGAGAGGACGTTAAATAACGGACGAAAAATATTTTCCTCTTTCCTGAAGAAAAAAAGAACAAATGTACGATTCGTCTGATTACCTTCAGTTAGAGTTGAGAACCTTTCCGAAATCTGGGTACCTTTGCCTTTCCTTCCTTTTGAAAGAGGAACTCTCATGTTTGACTTATAAGTATGGATTAAAGTAGAACGCGTATGGAAACATATGCCTATTCCAGGGAGCAAATACTATATACCTTATTGTACATATCAGAAATCGTCTGTTCCGTTAGTATTCCGAAGCTTTCCTGGCTAATTTTTTCTTGTACTTTAAGGCTTTAATCTTAGTTTTTATTTATGTGCATTCTCTACAATTCTTTCTTAGACAATTTTTTGTCATTTCAGTCACTTCCTTTTTAAATAAGTTTTGTGTCATTCTTTTACATTAAAACTCCCAGTGTTCTTCTTTATCTTTTAGCATGTTTTTTAATCCTGTTGTTATAGTTCTGTTTCATCTTATTACCACCGTTATTTTTTCCAAAGCATATGAATTCAACTGGAAGTACCTTTGTAATAATTGTGTGACTCACTTTCTTTTCCTCCATCAACTTCAATTCATTTAAAGTTTGCGTGCCCTTTACCTTTGCTCCTTTACTCGGTCTGTTTTTAACTTTAACCCTACCTCTCATGGTCTTTATTTTTTCTCACTTTAACTTCTTAATTTTTTCATGGGCAGACAAATATTTGCGACATAAACTTTGCATGACTTTGTATTTTCTTAACATTCTTTTTGTCACGTGTTCTGTACGTATATACAGTTTTATTTATTTACATTCTGCCGATATGAAAAACAACTGCTAGAAAAAAATATTTCACATCCATTGGTTGGGATGCCAGCAATTAATTTCACATTCTGGTACATTCATTCATTCTCTTATTTGTGTTACCTGCTTGGAGGTTTCATTTATCTAAAGTACTAATAATAATACCGTGGTGCGATTCTTATAAGGTATTGTTGCGTTCGGCCACCATCGAAAAGGTATTATTATATATAAAGGTGGTATTAGAAGGACCCAACTATCTTTCTCCCGACGTCATAACCGGAGGGTAAACGGCCTCTGGGTACGTTGTAGCCTTTCTGGCAGCTACTGTGCCTAATTCGATTTAACCGGAGTTCTATTGTTCAGGTATTCTATGCTAACGGAAGATTCTGCCTCGAAACGTCGAAAATAACTCCCTGCAACGGCGTAAATTTTACCCAACGCACAAAAAATAACAGGTTTTCGCAGGGATTTAAATTAAATGAGGCTGCCTTAAAAGCCATTGGTTTTCCAATTTAGTTTGAGATCGTTTTTTTGGGTCCTCGAACAGCAATGGACCACAGGATTTTAACGGTATTTTTTTTACAGACACGAAATTACCGCTTTTAACATTTTTGGTGTCTTAAATTCATCGCTATTTATTAATATTTTTGTTCGTTTGTTCCTGGCTGAAAAAACAAACTTCACAATTTAACCTGTGATAGCTCTGATGTAGAACTCCTTTTTAATGGACAGGGTTTCATTTACATCTTATTAAATTAAAACTACTTTCAATCATTTGTGATTACCAATTTAAAAAACTTAGTGTGTCTACTACAATTCTTGTATAATAATATGTCGAGGAAAAACTCTACAAGTAACAGAAAATACAGGCAACAAGTGTAAAATTGTTAAAATTCGGTTGATCTACAAATCTAAAAATTTTACAATTCTCCATTTAATTTTTTTGGTACAGTATTGTACACCTAAAAAAATGTTGTCATAATGTACCCATAATAAGTGACAAAATAACAGGTCAAAAGTAATTAACTTAAACAGGCACATAACACAAGGGAAATTCAAAAAATAATCAGATAAAAGACTGACCACAAGATAAATAATAATGTGAAGTCTGGTAGTGCAGTACAATTACTTTTGTCTTTTTTATTACATCAGTTACATTATTCCATTAAAACCAGATAACAAGAAACAGTTGTATCCAAGAGACATAACAGGCTAGACTCTTAATCAGTGATATCGGAACCATTTTCCCTCCGGTTTCATTTAATAACTTTTTGTGTTGGAAATAAAAACTTCCAATCCTTATTTTAAATTTTTGCATTTAAAAAAATATATAAATAAAATCGAAAAAGAGACACATAGAAGCAAGAAAACTTCAGTTAAACGATTTTTTTAATAGGAAAAATAAGAAAAATGGTAGTATTATGCATCGATTGCTGTTTTCGGACCGTCAGGCAACATAACATGTTTTTCCGACTTCCTCTTTGACTTCCTGAGGTTGAAATCTACTTGCCCAAGAATGGCTACTGGTTATATGACCAGACATTCATTGGTTCTCAGGCCCGCCTTAGTTTTGCGATTTATCTTGTTAACCTACACCGTTTGGATTTCTTTCTTTCGGGCTTTGTCTTTCATTCCTCGTACCAGAAATCAATTCGATGCATTGTGGGTCATTTTATTACAAATAGTGGTTCCTTTTTTCGGAAACTTCATCCGTTGACGTTCACAGAACAGAAGTCACTCCCATTGAAGTTCCCACGAAGTATTTTTAAAACCCGGGTTAAATCGATGGAAACCGTTCCATCGGTGGTTGGGGGTGCATCTTGTAAGGGATGAATAATCAAATTTTCGCTAACCGAAACTCTCTGAAAACTGCGGGGTGTCCTTGATGTCTTTTTATTGAGAATAATTCAAGTGTGTACTTTGGACTCATTCCAAGCTCAGTGAAGTGTACTCACTCTCAGTCTCGAGTTATTGGGAAAGGCCACGAGTATCGACCGCCATTATCGGCCCCTGTGCTTCATCCTTTTTAGGAGGTGATCTACAAAGAATTTGACCTTTCAACAATTACAAATTCCCGAGCGGGAAAATTGGACTAGATTAATACATAATGCTGGTGTGATATTTTTAGCGTAATGTGTTTTGAGTAGAATAAAAAATATTTGTTTGTTGAATGGAAAATTGTGTGCACAATAAATACAGTTATATTGGATAATTGAACACTGCAGTACTACTAAGTGCTTTGTTTCAAATTATTATAATAATTTCTACTTCTCAAGCTATTCGATCCAAAGCAATAGCGTATTTTAAAAAGTATTAAGGATCATTATAAGAAAAAGTAACATTGGTAAGCCATTCATAAAATTAAACCAAAATAAACTACTAAATGTTGAGGTTCGATTTATTCAAGTAATAATAATGAAATGATGAAGAATAAAAGACTTTTACATTAATACTTAGATTGATAGTTGCGTTCAAGCAAGGTAAATGTTGTGGATTCGAATGAACGATGTAGGAATACCAGTGATTACACCTGTTAAAAAGGTTAGAATTATGAATTATAATTATTCGTATTTACCAAAATAATAAAGTATTAATATCTAGGGAACTAGGTAAGCCAAGACATCCAAGTCCCAAATATTACAATAGCTGGATCTCACACCTAAGTATGTAGCGGTGTGTACCTTGTGAGATAAAAAGATCCGATGCGCAACGAATGTAACGCATTTGGGTTTGAAAAACTACATTCTATCTTTGTGACCGTTTAATGAAACCCAATAACAAATAATATATTGTGGAGGCGTTTGAATTGATTCAGATTGTGTTTAAATATAAGGTTCGACACAGGCAATGACACCTGGAGATCCCTTTCCTCCCTGACGCTCCTCTTCTCTATCCTTGGTTTTTCCAAATATTTCTATTTCTGAGCTGGATGAACAACAAGAAGACAAGGACCACAGGGCAAGGAATAATAAAAGTCAGGTTCATAAAATGGGCAGGTTTTTTTCAGGTGCCACTAAAACTCTTGAAGTTTCAAGGAAATTCACTACACAGCTATGTAGCATTTCGATGGAATTTGAGAATTCGATGACTGGGTTTTCGATTTTCGGTACTTGTAAATGTACTGTTTGTTACGGAGTATTTCTCACCTTTTGACCGAATTATTGAGATTCCACCACTCCAAGTATTTTCTCTGTTCATTGACAGTTCATTAAGGATTTATTTTATTTTTATTTGAATGCATTCTGTTCGGGACCAATTCATAATTACTTGCATCATTTGTCTCTTATTAAAGAGCAACTTAACTGAAAAGAACAGCCTAAATGACAAAATAAACTAGAAGCAGAATCAAAACGGCGTAACATACCATACAAAATTTTGAATAATTTGTGTATTTATATATGATGGGCTCACGTATTTCTGGAGCGTTAATGATGCCTCACAAGATGGTTAATGTTTTCAAATTTTGTGGGATAGTTGAAGTGATATTTTGACCTGAACATGAATACAATTACAAGGAATAGCCTAAGAAATCCTGAAGCCCAAGGTTACTCAAATCAGTCTGTTGCAACCTATACCACCCGTAAAACACCTTCAAAAATTGGACACTACTAATCCATGACCAAGAGTAACAGCCTAAATCTGTGTTTTCAAGACATTTCCTTACCATGTGTCTAATGTTCTAACTTAAATAACATCAACAATCACATTTTTTTATTGGGCTGTCACTCTGGAGCATTTCAAGTCAGCGGTCGTCTTGAAACAGACAAGACTACCGTAGACGTAAAGAAACAACTCAAAATCAATGTGAACGGAAATATAAAGGACAACATTAGAATTTTAATAATAACAATGTTAAATAGATTCAATGATTTGTTTCACCTAAAACGAGAAAGCAGCATGAAACTGCCTCTATGACTGAAGGATGGTTCAATGTCCTCGTTTCCATGAGGGTTATTTGCAACTTTTCTCCCTATGATCTTAGAAGAAGAATTCACTAAGATTGTCCATATATATTCGGGTAAATATTTAAAGGGTCGTTTCACCTATTTTCCAGTAGGGTTGATTAGCAATTGTCCCAAACAGTTTGGTGAAAGAATGAAGGGAGGTTTAAGTCGTACAAAACGATTTGCCATCTCCTCCTATTCAAAGTAGAGCAAAACCAAATGTGCCTGTTTCACCGTTTCGCTAATCATAGAACTATCATTACGTAAAACAATAATTTCAGGAAGTTTTGACTGGTTAATTAGAGAATGAATCTGATTATTTCACAATTTTCTCTCGTTACTCTGTACCCTCAGTAATCAATGTAGGGTGAGGAAGTAATAAAATAAACACCACGACCACAAAGAAGAAATTACAAGATGTGCAACTGGAAAAGCCGGAACAAGTCCAAATGAATGAGGAAACATGTAAAGGAATACGAAACGTGAGAATGAAACAAAGGAAGGCCAACACCCGAGGGAAATTGAGAGGTTCAACTTAACTTATTATAGAAAACGGCAAGCAAGTAAAGAAAATAAAGCAAAAACAAAATGACTGAAAAACAAAGGACAAAAAGATATAGGAAAGCTGAAAATGGCTTTGGAAGAATGAAAAAGCCGAAAAGGAAGCTACAGACTAAGAAGAATGGAATAATTTCAAATGAAACCAATTTTTTCATTTGAACCAATTCAAATGAAAGGAATTTTTTTTAAATTTAAAAAAAACTATATTTAATGAACAAGAAATTGGGGTAACAAACTAAAAACAAATGTTTAGTTTCATTATATTTGCATAGAAGCAACCGTAATTAGAAAGCATTCGCAAGATCAAAATAGAATCGAAAAGGGAATGTAATGGAGTGCAGACAATTTAAGGGAAATTGGAAAGAGACCATTTCCGAAAATGTCCATCCCAATCCTTTCCGTTTTAGAAACTACCTTAGAAGATAAAGTTAGTAAAGTACGTATAAAGAATAATAGGTATACCTCTTTGGTACATATCAAAAAGAAGTTTCGACAGAGGAACCAGAAGTAATACACTAGAGTGAAACTGAGAGACAGAATACAATCTCTTGTATATAAAAAGCATCTGTTTACTATCGACCACATGATCCCGTTTCGAGTATGATGGAACCGTATAAACAATCTCTAGGTTCAAGCTGCACGCAGCCTGTATGTTCTCTCATCAGTCAGATTGAAAAATTTTCCAACAAACATTGCAAAGATGAATATGGCAGCCTCCAAGAGAACCCTCCGAGGATGCAGTCGATGGACCAAATCCTGCGATCGACATTTCTCTCACGAAACAATCCCCACTCCAATGCCTAAAATCTCCCAAAGCAAGGGGTTGTTGATGCTGCTGCTGTTGTTGTTTCTGTCGTTCCATCTCAAAACACCCCGACGCTTACATCTCTTTCCGAAGAAGTCCAAGGACTCTCTTGGAGAAAACGCACGCGGACGAAATTTCAAAGCGGCGTTTGCCAATGAGTCATGCGGGACTTTGGAACCACTGGAGCGTTCTTTTGCTTCTCCGTGAATGTTGCGTCACTCTGAGAACTTTTTGTGTGTAGTGAGGTCCAGAGGCGATGTTATGAGACTACGACATGGTTGCTACAAATAATGACTTCGTTTTAATTGCGGAATGGAACCGTAAAGAATTGAACTATTTAAAGAAAAACAGCGTAAGGGTATCGAAAGTCGACACTTAACGTTTGGCTATTGGTGGAATTCAATATTTAATCTTTTAAACACTAAGAATTACTTTAAGTAACATTAATTTCAATATCAAGAGAATATTTATTCTAATTAATTTGTCCAAGATACCTTTATTTTGCAAATGAAAAGTATGAGAAAGCTGAAATTTCATATATAAGCGGACTTGTTGGTTTGTTCCGTTCATTTTCATTTACTACATTGTCCTAAAATTAATTGTTCTTGACAAAATAATCACGTCAGAAGATGCTAAGCAGGTTGAATACGGAGAAGAAGCGACTCGGCGTTCGATAAGAAATCAGTGTTAGCCTTTAATATCGATCCAAGGGAGAGCACAGACACATACACACATGTAACAAAACCGAAAGGCAAAGAGAGAAGACGGAGAAAAAACCAACAAAAACTGAATTTTTAACGTTAAAAATGTAAGAAGAACGCGCTGGAGAGAGAAACTCAATTGGGTTCAAGTGATTCCAGGCACGGTATCAGGGCTCTAGCTAGGGTTCTCGGAGACTCGGTTTCTGGTGCCACGGGAGGGTAAACATACACTGGGAGTAGATGGCTCAATTGTTCTTTTCCCAGCATTGCACTTGCTTGCCCTTCCACAGCCGCCTGCTGCCCGCGTGACCGACCGTCTCCACCTTGCATCCAATCATATGTTACGAGTGACAACGGAATATATACCCTCAGGGGTTGAGCGGTAACCCTCTCGCATCGATACCAGAGGCAGATACACAAATCAACACAACCAGAACTGTCACCAGATCTGATGTAGTAGGTCTGGACGGCAGACAGTCAATTAGCCAAAGCATAATTAGAATTTCATTTTTCGAAATGACACATCGAAGAACGTAATATTGAGTGGTAACATAACTACATATCTCTAATACTGTACAATGAAGTATAATTTGTGAGCAAGCAATTTATAGTTTATACTTAGATTACAGAATAGTACACAAAACAAATTTTTACTGCGGAAATATAGCTGGAAAGTGGAAAACCAACTAATTGGAAAATTAAACCGGTTGACTCAGCTTCTAGAAAATGGCACAACACAACGTTTACATTAATATATTAATAAAGAAGGGATCGATGCTTACTCACGTATGTTACGTTGGCAATAGGTCACCTCATATTTTTATTAGAAACTTCTCATTAAAATTTTGTAATTTTGGACGAAGAAGAATAAAAAAGTTCTACCTTTAAAATAGGATTGAGGCGTGAAGAATAATAAAGATGAAACTCATTTCAGTATTATTATCGGTTTGAATACATCATACTGAAATGCATCACTGTCTTAACATATTCGTGTGCCTTGAGTTGTAAGTTTACATTGAATTGGCGTGAGTTCCAAGACAAACTTTTCCCAAAAAAACCGGTATGTACCAAAAAACCACCTTGCCATTTAGAACCAGCCACTATTATTTACTTCCACTAGTAGCATTCCTATTACACTATAATTTGGTAAACTGATAGACCTGTTAATTGAAATTAGTTAGGCGTAAATACGGCAACAGTACCTGGGCATGTTCGGTATTCCTCCATTGGAATCGGACCAATCAGAGATTGTTTTAAATCTGTCGAGCACATTTGATTGGATCGATCGGTGGGCAAGGGAATTAAAAATGGCAAATTTGTCAACTGAGGCTTTGACTGCGAGCAGGCTTTCTGAAGTTTTTGAGGTGAAAATAGTGGTATCACTTTTGTGGGCATTATATATTTGAGTTGCATATGTTAAAAACATTCAAATACTTAAAAATGGCCGATTTAATTGCATGTAGGTGTAGAAATAAGAAAATATTGAAAAGTCATTAGGGTACTTTTAGTTTATAGTATTATTATATATTTATTGGATGTTCACGTGGAACGAGGAAGGTGATGTATTATTACGAAAAGGTACATTAGGTCCTGTAATTATGGCACCTGAAAGAATTAAAGTATCTGAAAACATGTTAATATATGTTCGATATATAAAATATTTTAGTATTAATGAAAGGCTCCAGGTGACGCCTTCTTTTGAATGGGCACATTTGTATGAGAAAAAAACCTATACACCTGCTCTCTGTAACGAACATTGTACGACGGTAAAAGCCACACTCTCTTTTTCCTCTGTTTCTACCTTTGTTTCCCTCTCTCTCTCGGTTTCTTTCTCTCTTCCAATCTTAAATTTCCTCTTCGTGATTATATATATTTTTTCGTTGAACCACCCCATTGTAATTTCTCCCCCTAATTTGATACATTATGCGTTGCGAAGAATTTGCAGTTTGATTCTCAAAGTATTTACCGACCAGGAAAATTGTAAAAGTTTGTTAAATTTTAAAAAACATCAATGACTTTTTACAAGGCAGCTAAGGCAATTAAAAGTGTCGGTCTCATTCTTTAATATTCATCGGCACAGAAATACAAGAATGGCGACAAAGCAGTGAAAAACTGAGTCGCAACTGAAAGTACCAAATTCAAGTTATTTGGTCTTTGGGGATATGAAACCCTATCCAGTCTCTCCAGTCCTAAACTTTCTGCTTTTAATGAATTATTAGGTTTTCGATTTAAGCAAATGAGGAGACAAATAAAAACATAATGCTATATAAAAAAAAAGGACATGGAAGAGTTAAAATGTAAGGAAATTCTTTATTTTAGGAGAGTGCCATGATGAGGTACAAACAGAGGAAAGGAACTGCAAAGGTACTTCCGATTTTCGAAGAGTTGTGCACAATTTATACAATTTTTTTATCATTTGCTTAAATCCTCAACCGTGGCAGGAATGCTGTGCCATAATACAGTAAGATTGTAGGACAATCGTCATGTCATCATAATCTAGTCACAATAAATAATTGTGCAGAAATTTCTTCCAAAATAGATTTATTATGATTTTTGCAGAAATGATTACCAGGTTATTAGGTCTTAGGTATTAGGTTACCACCGCACAGGTTAACACTACAACCCTCTGTAGGAAGTTTTATTTCTCATTTCGTCATATGACATGTGCATTTGCATTTAGGTCAGTTTGGGTTCCAAATTCCTTTCAAATACAGTGGCGTCAGACGCCTTGTTCGAATCACCGAATGAATTTCCTCATCTCGCTCTTTCTCTCTTTCTCCGTTCATTCATATAAATTCCCAATGATTTTTCGCTGAGGGCACCATGTAGTCCCGTCTTGCGCGGACGACTTCAATTACCATGTGGGACTATAAACAACGTGGTGCCTCACTCCAGGGCCTCATCAGCTGTTACCCTGCTCCCTCTGAACCAGCATAAAAATTCCTTTTTACAAATACCAAAATGGGAGCTCTATAAAGAGTGAGACTCCAGGCATTATAATCTCCGTATTCGTTCGTCTTCTAACCTTGTGATTTTTGATTTATAATTACGCTTAGGAATTGTAAGTTAGTTCTTGAAGACCTACCAATATGATAGATGGGCTAAGTTTTTTTAAATTCCTCATAATTCGGACATGCGCACGATGCTTTATGGTTGTGCGCAAGCGCAATGCGTAAATTGACCCCACCACTCACCGGAACGCGTCAGTCGTGAGCTATGTCTTCAGCTAAGAGGTTATGCTGTTCTCGCGTAGGATCTGTAAACGGTAATTGCTCACAAGAAAATGGCGGCGTTATTAGTGGGTTTTACAGCAGTGGTGCGTTTCTGTTTGGCCCGGGAGGCCTCAGTGAGTACAGGTATTGTGTCGGTAAGAATAAAAAGTCTCCGGACACATTGTTGGATATAACGGCCAAAATCGTTGCGGAGACTGTCCCCTTTCAACGAATAGAAGAGCGATATGACCGGATACCGGAGCCTGTCCAGCGTAGGGTCATTTATTGGTCCTTCCCCCGCGACGAGAGGGATATTTGCATGTACTCGTCGCTGTCGCGAGTGCCTCCGGTGCACTCGACCGATCACCAGAATCTCTCCTTCTACAAGGGGCTTAAGCTGGTCGAGTCCGGCTGTGTGGATAGCGTCCTTCAAGTTGGTGAGTAAATGTAATTAATTAAAGCTATGATTGGCGTGTTTCCTACGGGCGAAGAAGGCCCTTGGGTCCTAACGTTGCTACCTTGGACCACTCCGGTCTTCACCGGTTCACAATTTGCGGTCAGATGTGTAATCGGGATCTGTTTAACAACGAGTAATGGGTCCGGGGCCTAAAATTATATCATGGCCCCCTCTATGAACCTCTTACCGACTCAGTCTTGCTTCACCATCTTCCTCTTCGTTGAATTCTCATTCTGACTTTTGTTCGTCAGACACGCAGGGATTCTACTTTTATGGGTCCTGCCTCGACGGCATTGGCATTTCAGACGTGGGAAATTTGAAAGACCGGATAATTCCAGACCTGCTCTCCTTTACGAGAGTAACTCCGTTTTGTGTTTCTCTAACGACTGTAAGACTGTTGCTCGTTGAGAAGATACTTGTTTTCCTAGGGGTTTTCCCTCTATGAACGAACCTTGGCGGTTGTTTGGATTGAGTAATTCCTCAGTACAATTTCCCTTATATCGCCCCTGAACGCCCTTGGCCTTCTTCAAACTGACTATTCTGTGTGTTTTCTTTTTGTTGTTTGTTCGCAGCGTGACATTTCTCACTCAAAAACTGTTAATGACCCGTTCATATTATTCCCTGTACTGAAGGTATGCACTATGTAATCAACGACAAGACAACCAACATGTGAATACCAGCTGACATTCTCTGTGACTCTGGGATTATTTCTTCCTCGAAGTTTTGAAGTGGCATCCTAAGATATGTTAAATTGTAAATTTTAATTCCAGATTTAAAATTTTATGTAGCAATTTATGAGGCAGGATTTCCTAAAATGCCCAACGTGGCATGCCAGGTATTGCAGTTTCCAATATGATCTTGTATTATTGTAATGGAAGTCGACCGTTGCTGAAAGATGAACCTGTCATTTCTTCATTCTTGTTGGTGCAATGCAAATAGAATACATTATTGAACAATGTCTGGGTTTGATTTGGGGGTGTTGTCCATCTAATAACGGAGATTAATCTACTTTTGTATCTATAAGCTAACTGTTAACAACAATTCCAAGGGGTTATGTATATGTAGTAGTCAAATAAGGGAAAATGGAATGTAAAATTTATAGTATTGGAGGTATGGAAAGTTAAAGAACACGGAAAGATGTAGGATTACATGTTCCATTCGTTAAGCATAAAATCGTTTAATAAAACTTGAAAAGTTCAGGGTTTACTGAAGGAATCAAGCCTTTCTCGGCTACATAGATCAGGCTTGGTATACTGAGGTGGGACTAACACAAAATATTCTCTATCATCAATATAAAAAATATATATTTAGGATTAAAAATTGGATATGTAAATTTAATAAATGTCAGTATAAAATCCGTGTAATTATTAATTGAATTTTGCCTAATTTAAAATGTTTAATAAGTAATTGCCATTCGGTCTCATTATAGTTCTCAGGTGTTTTTTTAGTCGCTATCATGTAATTTGTACTATATCTTTGTTCTACTTTTGGATGGAACGAAAGGAATTAGATTTATTACAGTTTCTTACGGAGTTGTTTTCTTCGAATTGTCGGGTGGGAATGTTTACAAAAATTTTTAAAAATGCAATATTATTTATGGCTTCGAGCATCTTGATCAACATTTTTTAATTTCCTAAGTTTTCCTATTGTTTTAATGCGTCAGTTTTCAATATTGCTAATTTCGTACTTGTTAATTCATTCTCAAACCCTGCCTAAAGTTTCATTTATCTGGTCCTTTCATTATATCGTATTCAATACATATTTTGAGGCTGACCAAGGTTTGAGTCTCTGTGATTTCGTCCACTGTTACGACGGTGTGGTTCTATTCCTTACTAAAATAAATAAAAACAAAGAAGCATATTTGTTTCATATGCATGAATGTGTAATTGCTTTTGATGTTCCCCGTGTTTGCCATTTTGTTTTGAGTCAATTTCATGGTTCAAAAATATTGTATATTATAGCGGAAAATAGATTTCACATAAGCCTTTATTTATGTGTTAGCATTGCTTCCTGCTGTTACATGGAAGTTCACTTAATATTAAGGTATCAAAATGGGACCATATTTATCGTAGCTGCAGTATTGGACAACGTAAATAACCCTCCAAGTCACACAATAATGAATTTTAATAGAATGATAGAGAAATTAATAAAATCACAGCTAGAAAATTACAAGAGGAAGTTAGGCTTCGTTTTGGTTAGGTTGAAAAATTTAAACCTGTTCTTGGTTTGGTAGTTTTGGCAGAAACTTCGGACTGGGAGGGAAAGTCACTGTATGTTATCTACGGGAGACACAGCCCACTTGTTAAGTTAAACACCGTGACATATATGGAATTTTATGCGCACATAAGAGTGGTGCGTAATTAAGGTAATACTGGTAAAAATTTATTATTTTAAGCGTGTGCAGGATCCTGTTGTATTAAAAACTTTACAGTAACAAATACAAATCGGCAATCAACAGAAGAAGTGGTCCTTTGGTGTAAACCAATTGTGTACTAAGTAGAAAGTATTTTTTATTCTTTAATTACGGCTGTATAAATGAACTATTTACGTAATAATTTATATTTCAATAATATTGTCGAGAATAAGTGTACACGAAAAGAGCACAACATTGGTTGTCCAAATTTAAGATCCCAAAATTGTAATGCTGAAAATAATTGTATTATATTAGTAGTTTAATCCATTGCATTATTGCAGTATTATACGTAGCGTAAAAAAGTGCATATCAAATTAAATTATCGTCACATTGGGCCTGCCTTGTGATCCTTATTGATTGGAAAAATGAGTCTTGTACTGCTACTGATGAGACGAAAAGATTTATGTCATAATTATTATATGACTTGGTTGAAAATAAGTGTAGTGGAAACATCCCAAACAATCATAATTAACTGACAAAATCGTATTTTGAGAAAAGTATATTTTTATTAGAAACTAGAGATGTAAGATTTATATTCCATATTTTTTTAAGGCTGCAAGAAATGCATTTATTGAATAAACGTATGATCTGACATTTGATTTTATAAATAAGTATGAACTAATTACGTAATATGACAAATACCCTGCCGTGTCCGAGTCTGTCTAACCTACTTTTTATATCAATGCAAGTTATGTTTCATATCACACGAATACACTTTAAACCTTTACAGGCAAGTATTTTTTCTTATCTGTGGCGCAAAAACCAATCAAACTTGTGAGTATCCCATTTTCCGATTCTTTGCAAAATAATTTTCCCTGCTGTGGCCCATTATTCACTATTCTGATGGCATTGCATAAGGATTCGTTCATTCTTTGTTTAGCTGAAGTTGAATTCTCTAAATTAATTACTTTGTAGAAAAAAGTTTGATCATTTCCATTTTTTTAATGTTAAAATTAGTAGTGTCACTATTTTTTATGTGTTCCGTTTTAGATAATTTTTCGCGTTGTGTGAAGTTGGGGTTTGCGAACAAATTGTTTGCAGGTGGCGGATATTGTTAATGCTTACATGAGTGACAGATGCATTAGATTCAAATGAGCATATAAATATTTATCTATATAAAACATAGAAAAATGCAGGAGAAGAAATAGTCAAAGATGTTAAATAAGTTACAACAAACAATTATCTGAAATAATAAAAAATAGCATTTTATTAATTGTAAAGTACAATAAGGCTGTCTGTTCCTTAAAAATTTGTACAAATAGTCAATGTAATGGTATAGGGTGGCATTCGGTTATACTAACAAATGGATTTCATGGTTCAAGGTCACGCTAGAATTTTAACTTATTTGAAAGTGGTAGAACATGGCCCCTGCCACATGGTCGTAAGACCACGATTACTTCCATGTAAGATTAGATACTTAACATGTGAAAGTTATCGTTACCGGCTGTTTTATTCTCCTATTTTCAGGAATTGAAGATTGTTTATTATTTATTAAATGATTACTTTGTAATAATTTGTCTTTAGGCTTGAACATTTCAATAGGATTGCCTTTAAGTTGGTCTTGGCTCCTTAACATTACTATTTATTTATTTCTAAAGTTAACTCTTGTTTGAGCAAAGTCGGAGATTTATTTATAACTGTACAATTTTAAATGTTTACATTAATAAATTCTGTTCACATTTATTGTTGTCCTATATTGACCAATTATTGCAGTGGAAGTTTGATAGTTGTGTGTCTTGCACACTATTATCTCATCTTTCCAATAGTAGTATTTTCATAGTCTCGCGAGTAACATGTAGATTACCTTTAATTGTAAATGATAATTGTGAGTTAATAGTTGGTAATCGAACTCTATACTTTGCTCACCGAAGATGATGAAATCGATGCTTTTAGGATAAAATAAAACTATCATGGGATATTTTATGGCACAGGGACAGGGTTTGTTGTTGCTCCAACAAGTACTCCCGTGGAAACATGATATCAGTATTTACATAGAGTTACTAATTTCCGGATTTTTTATACTGAAATTAGAGTCTTGATTAATTTTTCTTAGGATACATTTCATGTTGCGACACATCTCATGTCCTGTTTAAATCCTGCAATGATCTTCCTAGACACTCAAGACATGTTTACTTTCCTTATCCGAACATTGGAAAAGTGAGGAAATACAAATAATATTGAAACATGAATTGACATGTGAATTTACATTTTTAATTTAATTTTTAATGAAAATTTTCTCAGTATTTACTGTCCATAGGGGGAGGAGTACACATAACTTACATATGTATAGGTGTAACGCCGAACATAAATATTATTGATTTAAATTTGGGATTTCGACTCGACCCGGATGCCATTTTGGTTTCCTTCAAATATTAATATTCAATAAGTATTTTTTACTTTTTTCCTGCCTCGGGTACAGCTGAAATTTTGCCTTTGTTCGAAAAAAGCATTACGTATTAATCACAAAATATATTTAGAAGTATCCATTACTATCGAATAGTGCTTCACTGAGTTTCGGTGATTGAAATAGAAAGTTAACTTGGGTACAGTTAAATGTGTGAGAGAAATAGTAAGTGTGTAAGATTAGTAAATATGTAAGAAAAAGTAAGATTAAATAATATTTGAAATACTAGATTTAAAAGGAAAAATAGGTAAACAGTAAGTTGATCATAGAGAGGCGAGCGGAATACATCAGTCTCCCCTTGAGTCATTGACCTTCGCAGCATAGCACTAAAAGGAAATCGAGTCGAGATGAGAAAATATGGGTCATTGTGACCCTGAAAAGAAGACGGTGAAAACTTGAAGGATGCCGATGGATATGTGAAATTTTGTGCTGTTTCGCTTTGGTTTAGTCCTGGCCATGAAAGTAAATGAAAGAATTGCGTAACCAAATAAGAATAAATTGAGTTTAAACGAGAGGGCTGGCTGCTTTTTCTTTCATTGGGTCAAGTTTAATTCGGACACTCCGTGGCAAAATGTGAGTCAAGCCCGGTTTTCGGTTTGGCCTGATGGTGTGGTACTAGGTAATAGGTACCCAACAACAATTACGGGGTAGCCTTGACGGTGATGAATTTCGTCTTTGTCGGCCGGTTTTTTGGTCGGCTTCTCTGCTCCGACGCTTATTCGGAGTGCTCAATAAATTCAGGTAGGTCCCTTAATTGGATGCTTAACTGAAGTCTGCAATATTTTGCATTATATCGTTAGTTCGGCTACCTCTCCCCCAACTTAATTATAGTTCACCCGTTGAAGTTCTGTCGATCTGTTTTTGAAGTGTTCATTCAAATACAATTCTGGTTGTGTAGATGAGGTTAATGTTGGATGTTCTCATGAACACTTGAACACCTGTGTTTGTTGCCAGACATATGCTCATCTAATTCGTTCAATGTCTTACGGGCCTTGAATTATCGAACTGTTTACCTTTCATACATTGCGCAAAATGTTTTATTATTTATGTGGACTAAGTAATTATTAAGAGATGCATTGTGTATTGCTGATTTTTACTTACGCTTGAGCAACGTTATGAAAACTGAATTTTTTTAAAATATTACGATGAAGGGTAACTATGTCTAAGTTTTCTTTAGGCATTTGAAGTTTTCTGCGAGACATGCTTTGATTGGAGTTGAGGTTCACGCGTGCTTCGGACTACCAGGGTTGTTCTTCTTCGATATTTCTTCTTGAAATTGACTACTTTTATTCTCTATTCGGAATAATTTTTTGGTATATGGGCCATATTGGTGTGTGCTACATTATCCTAATAAATTAATCTGGACTCATCAACTATTGTAAAATTCTTTGTAGTCAATTACTTTTTATTATATATTTTACAATTTGTATTACATATCTTTTGACCATTGTTGCTAATTGTTTTTCTATGTCTGAGTTCCTCCGTTGCATGCCATCTTTACAAGTATTTATTAGCAGTTTTAATTATGTCTCCGTTTATTTTTGTTCGTTTCGTTATCACTATCATATGCTTACAAAAGATTTTAAAACTTGTAAAATCTTTGATTTGAAAGTCTGTCTTGCTCAATTTTTCAAAATCAAACTTTCCTTGCCTTAAATTTACTGATTTTAGGTGTATATACTAAATTTCGTGCAGTACTTTTCCTAAAGGATGAGAGTGGTAGATAAATAAGAAATTTACTGCTTTTATGATTGGGTAGTTTAAACACAATGTTTATGGTTGGCAATTCAGGAGTTTTTGAGATGTTTTCGTTTCCTGAAACCGAAGAAATAAAGATTTATATTGTGCGTACCAACAATAACATTTCATTTGAATTTTGGGAGCATTTTTTAGCAATGTTTTACTGAAAAGTTCTTGGGGTTACTCTTTAAAAAAAATACTATTAACTTAAAATTCGGAATGCGAGAGAACTATACCAGGCGCAAAATACATGCAGCTGTGCCTCTGCCTGAATGAAGGCCCTTGTGAACGTCAGTTAGCCTTGTGGACAGAATGGCAGGGTACAACGCGACGAAAGAAACCATTTCGATGTTCGCAGTGTTTTCAGGGCGATGTGTGCGCAGACATAAGAAACAGAGTAACAGAGAATAGATTTTTGTCAAGATATTCGTTTCAAAGATGAAATAAACCACTAGTAAGACCGTCTATCGTCTTCTGGCACCCCAATGGAACCCCTCACAATTGAACAAAGAACCTCTACTTCCACCCTCAATCTGCCATTCTCGCTGGCTCTTACTCAACGAGTGCAGCAATATAAAGAAATGTAGTCCTGACTCCATAAAAATATCGTAATTTTCAAACATGTTTTTGATTATAATTTCGCGAATAGTAACTTGCATTAGAAATATATACTAATATCTAATTCTTATTATTAATCGTATATGTGAAAGAGAGAGTTCTTCATACTTGACTTAAAATTGTTGAGGCAGTGAACGAAATGATTGGTGAAAAAGAAAAGTATAAAATGAACTGTGCAAAAATAAATAATGCATATGACATGTGGTAGTACTTAATATGTAATAAGATGAACTAAGAGTCTAGGAATGGTGGTGTAGAAATAGTAATAAAAACCGGTTGCAGGCAGGACTTGTAGATCTAGGGATCTAACCTATGTTTCTAAAAAACCTCAACTAAAAAACAGGGTCTTCTGACACTAAAATAAATATACTTTATTTTTTAGTTATACCTGTTAATAATTTTTTAATCAAAATTTATTCGTTTCATTAGGTGTGGGTTAAACGGCACCAGTGTTCACAGTATTGTTAAAATGACTGCTAATAGAATTCATACTTACATAAAATTGTTTCGGTTCAACACGACGAATACAAAATATTTAATACTCGCATATATATATATATACATAAATGTATGACCTCATACTAAAGAAAAAATTCCATCAATAAGGTTGGCAGCTGAATAATAGCTAAGATTTTCTACGGACTTTTTATGTAAAAACCTTACCATCAGGTAAGAAATAAAGTTCCAGAACAAATTCGTGAGTGTTAAACAGACTGCAAACGGTTACCTATGTGTCCTGGGTACCACAATATTCACCTCAAAAACCACACACACAAAGTTATATTCACTCCTTTGAGGAGATATTTTATTTCTGTTTATTCTTTTTACGCGTAGTGATATACAGAAAGTTTAGTTTTAAAGATGAGTCAAATTTCGAGATACTTATGTTAAATTATACATGTATTTTAGAGGGAATAATACTGCTAGAGAAAATGGTTTGAAAATGACCTTGAATATCTCCAAAAACATAACTTCTTAAACAATGCTATATGACCTCCTTGATAATGAAGGGCCGCAGAAGTTAGTGCAAAACCGAAAAATTCAAGAACAGAAAAGCGAGTGTTGGGTCAAATTATTCAGAAAATACAAAATACATTTAAAAATTATACCACAATTTGATTGAACTTGTTGGTAGGGAAACCTGAACCTCAATTCAATTGAAAAGCAGATTTTTAAAGTAACTGTGAAATGTAATGAACAGAGTAAATAACGAAGCGTGATTAAGTAAGAAGGACATTATAAACTTCAAACGTAAGTGCAAGGGAATCAAAGTCGTCTGAATACTTCTACAGAAGAATAATAGATCACATACCTAAAATGACCACCATACAAGTAAAAGCCATCCAATGCTTGTTTCTCGTAGCACCTGGAAGCAAACCAACAATGGGAATAAGGAAACAGATATTAGGCAGGCAAGCAGGTAAGGCAAGGTCCATCAAGTCCTGGCTTAAGGCCCCGAAAACAAACACTTATTATAAATAATGAAGTGAAACGCTCCCAAATTTATCAACCCTGGGGGCCAAGAACGAATTATTGGTCCAGTCCTGCGAAAGGGAATTGGAAGTTGAAAAAAGTTTAAAATGTTCGAGGGCACAATAGTAAAATCGTTATTTTCAGGGTAAGGTTCTTATTTAAATTTTAAACCGCTACCACTACTGTAAATGCTATTACAGCTGCTGGTACTACTAGGCAACAAGAAGATTGAACCAGATACGAGGAAACGTTCCTTGACAAACCCTCCAAGGAACCTCAAACAGAGCCCATGCAATGTCATTATACTTTGAAATAGAATCGCTCCTGGGGCTGAATTGTTCAGACCTGAAACGTAATGAGTGGGTTCTCAGGGGTTGTTTGACATGCCCCAGATTATTCTTGCTCAGATGTGTAGTATTTCCTTCGTAATATTATATTTTTTAACCCCCGCCCTCCTTGTTTAGACCATCTGAAGTGGCGTTCAGCAATTAGCCGAGGGTGCACTCAATTTTCATGATTCCAACAATTTTCTATTACTTTTTGAAGCCAGTAACTCTCTATAAGACCGCCCGATTTTCAACGTACGGTTATGTAGGTAATTAATTTATTTTCTCACAATTTCTGCACTATAACAGGATAGTTTTGCTAGAACACATTATGATAGGATTTCCGTGAACAATTTGCTTGTTTCCCAGAAGACTCAAAACTGTTAAATAAAATTGTAAAACATGTTCTACTCAAAATACAGTTTCTAGTTGGTCATATATCATAATTTGATTCACTAAAAACGACAGCATTCAAGTGAATTTAAAATTAATTAAGCAAAAGAAATTATAAATAAAACGTACCAATGCTTATTTGAAAAGTAAGGAACTATTTACTGGGGTTTAATTGTAATAATTTGAGAGAGGGAGAGAAAAAAACACTTCAAGGAGTATAGAAAATCAGACTAAATCAATTATGATAATTACGAGTGCAAGTAACAGATGTAGACATATTCCTTGTAGACATATTCTTATTGAGAACATATTATTTGTTCTCTCTCTCTCTCTCTGTTACTTTTTCTTTTCTCTATTTGTACATTCACCCTTGATGTCAAACATCTCGTGTTGCTTTGGTCTGGTTTTGTCCCCTCCATTCAGCTCACTTTGTAATTTCTAATTCCTAATGTTCATTATCTTGAAAAGTTGAAAAACGGAGCAAAAATGGGTCCTCGGCCTCGGTAATGGATGAATATCACTTAAAGTCCCGCACAACCGGACTTATACATGAGGCCGTGTGTTGTTACCAACCAACAAAAGACAAATAGTTTATACCAAGCACTTGTACGTGTTAATGTGCTTTAAGTTAATAATCGGCTTAATGACTTAAGTATAAATACTTCTACTATAAAACGACCATATAATTTGTGTGGAACCTTGGATCTGAAGGTTAATTTCAGAAGCTTTCCTTTCATATCTAGGTGTTGTTCCGACATTTAACTCTTCTATAACGCCCTGAATTGACACAACTATAACTAATAGCAGGACGACGCTAAATTAATTTAAAAGTAAATCGAATTGTATGTAGATTACGAATTATGGGATAAAACAAATGTTATTTTGAATGAGCAACGTATCTTCAATTTGAAGGTCGGTCGGGAGAGTAAAAGTTCACTATGTTTATATTTTACATTTTCATTTTAAGGAAAACATGGCTCATACCCTATTATTGTACATACTGTGTGCAAAGATTAAGTGCATTATTAATTATACGAGCAACTACAATAACAGACGATATATTTTTTCTTCAAATGATTAGTACTGATTCGCGGTATTCATTTTTGTTGAATCCTCTTGCATGTATTTTAAATTAATTTTTTCATCGTCTACAATTTGAAGTGATTGTATTTTTCAAACATAGTTCAAATGAACTAGGCACCGCTGTTGGGACACTTACATGGAATCTCTGCGGTAGATTATTAGCTTATGGCAGCCTGGTTTGGTACCCTCCACAATATTGATATTTTATGGTTTATCATTTCAGCAAGATTGTTGAATAAACAGGTAGACTGTCTTTTTTCCCTACTCATTTTTTTAAGGAACAAAACGTACAGTCATCTAGGTTGTCGTTCCATCGGTTTTTGTTCTTTCATAATGAATTTAAAATGTTTTCACGTATTTTGTATTTCGAATCTTCATTCTGCAGGTGTATTTATTTTTGTTGACCACATGTGATTTGATATGGTTTTAATTTGTTGTTAGGTTTGATTTACGTGTGACGTTCCCGATAATCCAAAATTTCATTAATAATGGACTCCACCCCGAGGAACCCACTTTCACGGATAAATGGTACTTGAAATTAGGCAGAATTAAGTGGTATTGTTGTAGCTGAAGAACGCTTCTAGTTCTGCTCAGGAAAAATTATGTTAGTTATTGAAGGGACACCAAAGAGAGACTAAAAGACCGAATGGACATAGAAAAAGTTTAACGTGATGTTTTCGTTGGGTGTTTCAAATATATATTTACTTATTACAGTAATATTATATTTATAATCTGCATTGCATATCTATTGTTTAGCATGTCGCATTACCTTCCTGAATTACTGAAAGTTGTATTCATCTTGTTTCTTGCTGCCATGATTTCATTATTTTTGTGTTTCAGAACCTGTCTTAGTTGTATCTCATAGCGTGAAAAGTTATCGATGAGCTTCTGCGATTTCCATGTTATCGTCCTTTCTGTTGGGGTATTTGCCTACGCACAGTTTTCAGGTTCAGGTTCCTTACACAAAAAATATTTAGAATTATACACGGATTATACACGGATTGTTATTTCAGGTCCAAATTTTTACAATGCGCAGAGATTCAGGAGGCAATTTGTGAAGTCCAAACAAACGTCCACAAACACGATATGAATAATACCAAAGAAAATTCATAGTTGATCGTTATTTTTGTTTTTTGAGTTGTGAGATAATCGATCTACCTGTACTTATCTAATGGTTAAGCTCTCATTCAAAAAATAAAATCCAAAAACTGTCAGGCAAGTTAACTCGAATGACTACTGACAGTAAAATGCAGACGGGTTAGGTGGACTCATATGGAATAATGGCGTTGTACCTGAGGTAGCAATGGCCACGGTCAAACATGCCGACCGGGTGCTACAGTGTGGAACTCAGTGGATTTTCTTGTAAAACATTAGAACCTCGGTTTCCATCTCCGCGCGCGTGCCTGCGTGTATTTGTGCATATTCTTTGGCCTTGAGATGTGAATGCCAAGGCGGGCGTCGATCTGTCTATGCTAGCTGACCATTATGCAAATGTGCAATGCGATACGTCAAAGATGTGTGACATACCCGTCTTTTCTTGAGAAGGTTCACGCGTGCAGTTTTTTTTCTAACAGATCGGATTTACAGTTGTCATTGATGAAGTTGTCATAGAAAGCTGACACGGCTAGGTTTTTTATTTCTTTCTATTTATTATTCTGCTTAGGAACGTCTCGCTGGAATATTGTTATTCTTAGTGTTATGGGTGGTTCAATTAGGGATACTTGTTTGAATGATTATTTGGAAGTATGAAGAAACTTTTCTAAGCCATTTTCATTTCACTTACGGATAAATTCGAGGCAATGGGAAGCATAACAAATTAATTGTTTTAAATTTGCTTCTTCAATTAAATTTAAATTTTAAGGATGTATTTCCTCGCCGCCCCGGTAAGTAGAGTGTTGCGCTGTTCAAATTGTTCTTTTCCGTTTTCTGCCAATTGCCAACACACCTATACACTTACCCGATTTCATTGCATACATTTGTGAAATATGTTTTTGACACGAGGGATCGTCACTTTCGATATCAGGCAAACACTCTGACGTCTCGTAGATAATTTAGACTAATTTTTCACTGCAAATCAGCTGTCGCGGCGTAAAGCGGTCCCGACCTGTTCATGAGAATTACATTGAACCTGTGTACGCATAAGAGTTTGGTATCTTTAAACTTTTGTATTGCTTTGTTGTTGACTTTGTTGTCCAGTGCATTGCCTTCATCTAGTTTTATTTAAGATGTGTAAAATCAAGAGTCTGAAAATATATTCAAAACGAATAACAATAGCTGTTGGGCTTCGTAATAAGTAAAGAACAACTTTGAAATATTGTTCGAAATATTAAAGCTCTTTTAAAAAGAATCAGAAAAATAATGGGACATCAATTAACAATAGTCACTTGCATACCAAAGCAGATTTACGTATAAATAGAACAAATATATATGATCATTGTGTTAAGCCATGCTGTCAGAAAAAAACTAAGACAATTACCAAAATGAGATTTTCAACTGATTAGATAGGTAAAACAATATAATGGTCAAACACTTTTCATCGTGAAATTAAGTTGCTTGATGAAATTTGGGTGATTTCCATTTTCAGTTTCTTTTATTCCAAAATCGAGCAAATACATATTTTAATGCCCGCAGTTTGTAACCGTAACCGACTGACCAATCGGTGTAATGCGGTTTTCTGCCCTGAAATTTATCACTACCACTATTTCGTCTTAGTTCAGTTCTGCTCTTTTCATCGGAATCGTCTATTCCAGCTCCAGAACTACCATTATTAGACAGTTCTATTTGAAGGTATTTCGTATTTTAAAAGCAACCGATCGTGACATAAAAAGTTTTGATGGAAAAATAAATTGTAAGAAGAAATTTGAGCCATTATGGTCAACGATTTTCGGTACAATAAAAGGAAACGAATTATTTTATGCTGAAATTTTTTCGAGCACATATCTTAAACAGCCTCAATCCTTTCCAAATTCATGTGAGCATAATCATCTACTTATTTGCGTGATATTCGAGGTGTTCCGTTTTCTGATACCGGCCGAAAGTTGGAAGTCTGAATTTAGATGTAAAATTAAATTTTATTTCTTTAAAATGCATACACTTTGCAGAGATTTCTTAAGTATTAAATTTTCATTACAAACGAATACATAATGAGGAGTAGTCGTTATATTAATTATAGGATATGATTAAGTTTTTTGCCGATAAAAGACCTGGAAATTTTTATTAAAGCGGCTGACTTGTCAAGACATTTGAAATAGACAATGAAATTGAACCGGTCTACCTCGAAAACCCAACTGAAATTGTGTAATTAGTCATGTAACATTAGGAATCCTATGAGTTGCAACAACAGAATGAAATTATTTTCTTTGGTTATTTTTGAGTACCGATTACGAATAATGTCTGGACGGGATGTCGTTGACATTCAACCCTTAAAAATGACTACGGCCTTAGGAAGATGAAGCGATGAAGCTGAAAACGCGTAGTAGGAATATTTTTGTTTTAATGGATTTCTGCAGTTGAGACTGGCAATTGTCTCTTCCCGTGTTTAATGTTAATAATTATTCACTTCAATAAGACATATGGTTGACCCGCTTGTCGTGTTTTGGTTACTTCTGACTTTCTTATTTCCGATGCTCTTGCAATGTCTATGGTGGGCTATTTGCTTTTATATTTTTATTTTATCGATTTGTAACGTCCGGTAGGTTATAATTATCCAACGCCGACGAATTTAATTTACCTAATACAATGCTTTTGGTGTTGCCCTTGAGAGTGATTCTCTGAAATATTTATGAATACCTGAGGTACCTCTATATATACGTACAGTTTTCGTCTTGCAAAAAGATTTCAACTTATAAGAATAGTAAAAAATTTGTTGACTTGCGCTATGCCGATGTGGTTCAATTGTTTTACAATGTTTTTGCACTTTTACCTTAACGAAGTGGGTTGGACACCCAAATCAAATTCTTCAGTGAAATTACAGCCTTAAAAATTGTTTATGTTACTTTTACAAGAAGTTATCTACACATATATGTATTCTGACATGAGGTAAAGTCGTATGTTTCATAAATTCTTTTGCCAATTTTTTTGTTTTGTGGAAGTGATTTTGTTGCTCACTCCAAACAATATTTACTGATTTACATGTAGCAAATTATTCCAACGGTCGCAAGAACATAATTTAAATGATAAAATACTGCATCAGTATCCTGGATTGTAAAAGTTAAGAAGTTTTCTATATGCTATAGAAAAGGAACAGAAAGAGAGCACGAATACACGAAGGGAAAGTAAAAAGCAACAAAAGTAATGAGAGAGAATAAACTGGAAAACCAATAATGTGGGCAGTGCATCATTAGGTCATTTAAAGAAATACGAAAAATCATCAAGGGTGTAACAATGAAAGCCTGAATACCCTAGTGATGTGACTAATTAAAAATAAAGAATTGTCGGAAGGTGGAAATCAGTAGCAAAGAAAATAAGCCAAATACCAAAATTAGCAGTATTCGAGAATAAGACACTATGTAAGATCAGTTACATTGTGACGAAATTTACAAACAGCTGCAAAATTGTGTAGTCTAAATGTGCATGTGTATAGTCTAAATTGAGTTCATCGTGCAGATTAACATGTCGACATATAATGAATCGTACAAAATTTATCCGTTTCCTCTTAAAGCAGCAGGTTGCTAACCAACAGCCAAATACTTTTTTTCATTGACTGAAATAGAAATTTGATTAGTGATTGCAAATTCCTGCAGCAGAAAGGACAAATTTTCTAAAAACGGGCAGACATAGAAACAAGCACACAGGACGGGTGTGTTGTCCGATGGAGAGGACGACGATCAATGTAATAGGAAGTGGTAATTGAATTTGTTTGCAATTGTACGGGGCTTGCGCTGTCGGTTGATTCGGACAAAGGCTGCGTCGGCGCCTAGTCTATCGAACCGCAGATTACGTCCCAAGTGCAAGCTATTATATATTAAAGAGGACTGAAACTTTGCCAGGAAGGAACCTCCAGTCCCGTGACAGAAGAAGAAAACGTTGATGGGAAATTTGTCGCAAGTTTCATACGAAACGACGCGTTTCCGTTTTAATAGGTTGCGTACATGCGACACTAATGGTGAATGATTTTATTGCTTCAATTGTTCAGTGCAGGGCTTCTACGGGTTTATTATCTTCTCTCTTATGTTTGGTCTGGAGGGTTTTTAATATTGTTCCATCGTATCGTCTTGTATCTTTATTTTTATGTTATATTAAGTTTTAGTGTGTGGAAAAATAGCCTGACTTGGTATATGAAGGATGAGTGTGAGTTCGATTTGAGGAGTATTTAGTCTGTTTATGCCTTTTTTGGTGACCCTTCTCCGCTTTCTTAATAATCCCTACCATTCAAGAGTTTCATTGTTTCTTCATTTGTGGGATTCTATTTTGTCAAATTTTTTAAGTTCCTGAAAATCATATTTTTCTTGGTGTAACCATGTTCTTCGTCTTTCACCACTCATAGGTTTACTCTTGATATCAGGCATGAATACCCATTCATAGTTATTAATTTTTTCATTGCTCTGAAAGATAATCGGGAAGTTTCATTTTTATTTTTTGGAGAGGTGTACTCTATTTTAAATAAATAATTAAATGTAATAAAATGAGCACTTGACCTCACATTCATGCTTATGTGTACGAGGACGGACACGTAGTATGTGTGCACAAATAAATATTTACAAACTTGTGCACATATTTATATATGTGCTGGGAATAGATGGATTATTTTCAATATTAAATTATATTAAAATCATTCGGTCGGTTAATACAATTTGTAAATCGTAGTTTTAAATGTGGGCTTCACTTTTATTACCTTACGTTGGTTTGGTATCGTTAAATTTTAAGTTCTTTAGGTTCGAAATTTTATTTATTTATAGTTGGAGGGATAGAAAACCATGGAAATTTTTTATACTCTGATGCGGACCATATGGTATTATCATTATTATTATGATTATTTTAAAATCTAATAAATTATTAATGGTTTTACGAAAGTTTTGCCACAAACGACTGGTAACGGTTCGGGTATTTCGGGTAGGGAACATACCCGGTACTGCTTTGCAACTGCCACTGTCGTCCACCAACTGCTAGGTACCGGCAAATTGAATGTCAGCGTGAGTGAGACATCGAAAAAATATGACGTTGAGGTCTGTTTTTGGGAATTTGATGAAACGGCATGCAGCAAGTTCCCTTATTTTCTTAATATTCAGATTTTCTAATATTATATTTCATCGTAATATATTTTTTGTGCCTTACTTTTTACGTTCACGTGTTCTTTACTCTTATATTTCATTTTTATTTTGCCACAGTTGCACCGTTTAATTTCTGCTTTCATATAAAATATATTCATTCTGGAATTTCATATTGTTTCTTAGTGGTGAATGCTATATGTTCCATGAGTCTTTTGAACTGTGTTTTATGCATATGTTAATTAAATTATGATCGGGATATGATCTGTACATTCTTCAGATCGTCTATTCACATTTTCTCTAAATTCAGATTATTTGATAATATGTTTCGCGTGTTCTTCGATTGTGAATTACGTGGCTTGTGTTCTTAATTGACGAAAACATTTCATAAAGTTGCCATATTGGTACTGTAGTTACACAGTAGTCCTGTTTTTTACATAGACACATTTTAGATCGTTTGGTTTAAGCATGACCTCAAATATTGGGGAAAGAAATGTGGGGATGAGTTGGTTTTATCACAAAAAATCCGTACCTGCAGTCACTCAGGCACACGCACAAGCACACAAAGCATGGAATTTCACGCTCAGGTAGTTAGGCCGAGAATGAAAGCGTATGGTAAGTGCAGAAAGGTGAACGAGGAATTAAGAATTAGTGTTGTACCTGAATCGAAGGCTGGTGGACGGTGCGTTTCCACCTGGAAATTAGAATGACTTCACCATAAGTTGAAGCCAGCTGTTTAAATAGACCTGGAACAGCCATAGGGTGGTGAAGTGGAACCTCACTCAAATCAACATGGCACTTCCCACTTTAATTTGGGGTCCTTTTGTATCTGATTATTGGACTTCTTATGAGTCTTCTCAAAATTCTGACTAAATTTATGTTGAAAGAAGGTTACTGAGTTCTGTCTTTGTCTTGTCGTACAGCTAGGAAGGTAGTTTCTTGTTTTATTCTCTATTATCTATTTTCTGAATACAGCTCTTGTGTTTTTTTGGTTCTGAAATATTTTGTCCTATCATAACACAGGCATTGGAACAACGTAAATCTTTCTCAGATATTTCTCAACGTATGACATACCATTAGTTAAAAAACAAAGGAGTTAAAGTGGTAGCTGTCTGAAGGAGTACTCACCACCAGGCGACCTATAGGGGCTGAAATTTTTTCTGACGTTGAACAATACTGAGTTTGAGTTTCTTACTTTCGTACGTTGTCTATTTTCAAAAAGTTTAACTACAATTTGTTTCAAATATTTCCATTGCGGCAATACAATAATCAAGAAAAATTAAAAAATTCTAGTCGTTCCTGTTTTTGCTCTTATAAGTTAGACAAAAAGTGCAAAATAAGATACACCAACGTGTTGTTCGTTTTATTCGAAAGCAGACAGTCAACTCAATTTCTAAGTTACAACTGGAAGAGTACACAAATAGTTTGGTTGTCAAAGGAAATGAGTTAGAGAGCCGTGTACATCAGAAATAGTGTTGTGGTATCAGATGCTAAGTTGAAATAGTAATTCATTTCAGATGGTTTTGATTATCAGATTATCCGTACAATATCCAGTGCACTGTAAGGAAGTTTCGTCAGAATCAAAAATACCGAATTTATAAAGGAACACTTCTTTTCTTTTGTTCTTTGTGTTGGTGGTTTTGTGTCTTTGTTCGTGTCCTGCACTGCAGGGATATCACTCTCGTTTTGTTGCTATATTTTTTTTCCTGAAAAATTGTTAAATCGTCTTGGACCACTGGTCTATTTTGCCTTTTGACAAATCTACGGAATCGATTTAAGCTGTTTTTTTATTGGTTTTCTTGTCATTTGTAACTTTCTGTTATTTTCAGCTGTTTTTGTTGTTTTCCTCTCATTTTACATTCCATTGTTTTTATTTTTTTTAAAAGTTACCTCATTAAATTTCTTGTGTTCTATTTAAGTGCTTCAGCCGAATTTGTGGTAAATTGAATTATAAAATTAAAGACACGTCTGAAATGATTTAAGTATAACGGCAGAAAGAATTCAAATATGTGGTGAAAATATTTGTGGTCGTTATGTTACTTCATGCTCTCTGCTATCTACATGTAACTGGAGATTTATTGAACACGAAAATGCCTAACAATTCCAACAAGATTAAAATAAGCTTTTGAAATTCTTTTAAAAGGAATTAGTTTTTCTTATTTTTGTGGGAAAACCTTAAAAGGCCAACGCCAAATTAGTAGGCCACTCACTAATCAGCAGAAATAAGTAATTAAGTACCGTGTTACGAATTATGTAATATTTTGTACTGTGAAAATAATTTTATTAGGAGAATTAAGAAGAAGAATGATAAATAGCTTTGTAAAGGACAAAGAGTGTAGGAGCAGGTATGAACGTCCATTACATACTCTCCCTCTGTTATTAATTTGATTTTTTGTAACTTGGCCCGGACGCCGTTGGGGGTGCCAGCCAGGTACCATATTTCATGATTGATTTCTTGCGTATGACTGTTAATCTTGAAATAATTGCAGGGGGTGAAAAAGTTGTACCTGACATCTCTGCGTAGTTCTAGTTGAGTGGAATTGCCGAAATACCTAGCTAGGCAAACATTATAGTGTAGGAAAATTAAACAGTACAAATTGTCTGTTGAATACTGGCCAAAAGTTTGTCTCAATTAAATTATACATTACTATAAAATTTTAAAGTGAGTTAGAATATTACAGCTTGATTATTCAGTTTTATTAAAAATGTTAGCGTCCAGGTTCACAACGACGTTAACTTACACTCTACGGTAGTTTTATAAAAATAACTCGTGTAAATCAATTACAGTTATTTTATAAAGAAAGGTTAATCACGTTATTCTACGGAAACAATTGAATTTATCTCTATGTAACCAAATAATATTACAGAACTATATTTGTTGTAATTAATATAAAAGTCATTTGTGGTCCACATTACATAGACAAAGGCAATTTTTGTTGACCAGTGTGGCAAGAATGCAAAGAAGGTTCATATTGTGTTGGGGGTGAAGGTGAGGGCCCTTGAAGCGAGCGGTTTTCTACGGTTTTATGGTGGATGATAGCTCTTACGTATGTAAAACTCACGTCGTGTTTTGAATATCTTATGAGTCGGATGGAGAAGACGAGCCCAGAAGAAGATGGATAGATGAATAGACGGATAGATGAGTAGTGAGGAGAAAGGATGAATAGATAGGGGAGGGTGGGAGTGCAGAACGAGTATCCTCCGAGTCAAGCAGAACGCCCCTTTCATTTGCCCGGCTTTTACGTTTTGCACGGGGAATCTACCGAATCGATAAAATGGGGAAGTCGAAAGGCTTCAGTCCCACTGCCACTCTGAAATTTGCATCGTCTCATTCAGTGTACTTCTTTTGCCGAATGTTACAACAAAACTGGAAAGAAGAAAAGAGTTCTTCATTCCGTGTTGGACAATTTCACTGCAAATTTTTTTTTGCAATTTTTAAATTTTTGTGTCAATCGAAAATTATGGGAGGAGAAGTTGGGTTTGTAATTTCAAACCTTTAATTTTACAGTTTCTGGCAGTAATCTGATGACCCCTAGCTGATGAAAAATTTCTTTTTTTTGTTGGAATACAACAGCAACGACAGTGGTAGTTTTACTACGATTCTTTCATCCATATAATGACAGAGTATTTTACATTTCTAAAATATTTAATAATATAAATTAATAATATATTCTACCAAATTTTAATAAGAAACCTTGTTTTAAATATCATACTCATTGCTTTTTTGTTAACTTTAATTAAGCACTCTTTATTTTGGGATTCTTGACTTCCAACACCATTAAATTCTTCAAATATAAACTTGTGATTGCCATCGCTGTCCACTCAAATATATAGCCAAATGTAGCATTGTGATGGTCTCAAATGAAGATTGGTTATTGTATTACCATTGTGTGAAAGTATTTGGTTTTTGGGAGTTTAGGGATTTCATAAACATCAAAGTATTGTAAACGTTGGTAAGAATATCTGCCTCAATGATTTACCACGTTTGTTGACGCACTCATGCAGTAGTATAAGGTCCGAAACGGAATGATGTATTGGTTGGAATGCTCCATTGCTATTGGATTTATTTTTGTCTAATTTGTGCATTGATTTCAAGGGCTTGTGTTACGCAACCATAAAAAGAAAATTAAATGGGAAATATTCAAGAATTCTTAAGATAATACTTTATTCTCCACTTGGCAGAATCAAGTCGGTAAAAGGCACCTGCAGGTTAAGAAAGAACAACTCAGAATGGTCAGGAATACAGTGAAGGCACTTTCTGGTTATATTGTGAGACCTGAACTTAGATCTGTTATATCTCGGAGCAAATTTTGCTTGCATATTGTTTGGGTGCCATTGGGCATATGTTTGGCGCCTGTCATGGCAACAATAAGGCTAGGTGAATTATTAAACATATAGATAGTTGCAGATACCAAGGTAATCACCCACCATCCATCGGGGACCGAACAGTGTCGTCACCCTGTGTACAATGGATGAACGGAATTACACCAAAAACGGCTTTGATGATGATGATGATGTCGTTGTTTGATGCATTTTTTTGTTAATATTTAAAATAATTTCTCCACCCGTCGCGTCTGCATTAATTTGAATAAGTACTGACGCAGTTTCGAGGGTTTAGAATTTAAATATGGCGTCTCGTTCACGTTTTCCTCTTAAATATGCATTAGGTTATGTAATTAGGTGGAGAAATGGGGAAAACAATGGAGGCCCTTTGGAGCGGTCTGTGACTGCTTTCAACGGACATTTGGAAATGAGGAAAAACCAGAAGGGGAAGTGAAAGTTGTGGAAAACTGCGTAACATAAAATTTTGCGAATATTTTACGTTTAGTGATACACTTCTCATGAGTTCCAGTTTTCTAATATCTTAGGGATGCATCCGTAGGAACCAAGGATCCAAAAAAAAGTTAAACATAATCAAAATGCTACTGTGAAATACCTTGTAGCTTAGAACATCCCAACAGATCGTTGGGAACGGAAAATTTTTTTGGGTGGCATTATAACTGAAGTCCACGAGAGACAAAATTAATACGACTGTACGAATAAAAATGCAGAATGCGAGGGCCAAATTTCTGTTTTTAAATTCTTTATTAGTCAAATCGCTCTAAGAGTAGAAGAGGTACCGGTTACCATTCTCGTTCCTGCTGACTCTGGTCAATACATCTCACTCTAAGTAAATAACAGAGGAGCCGAGAGAGAAAGTGGTACTCTATTAGTCCCGTTCGCCAAGATGGATGGTAAGGAGGAGGACGTCGATTACGACGATAATGCTAGAGAAGCCTATCTGGCAAAAGGGAACACATGAACGCATACACACGGGAAGTCATTGGATTAGTGCATAAATTAAAGATAAATGGAGTTTGAGTCAGAAAGTCTCTCGCTCTAGTCTCTATGTATGTTGGGTCTGGCCAATGGGGACAAACATCTTGATTTATGCGCCTTATTTCATTTTGTATGTTTGCGACACGTGTGACTGACTGACTTGCCTCTGATCAAGGGGATGCACAATGAGACCTCATCCGACAGTTTCTGCACGGTCTCTTAAGCTCACCATTACCACTCATCGGCGACTGTCATTTCTTCGGCTTCGTTTATCGAACTCTTTCCCTCTATTGTTTTCTCTTCTGGTTGCTCGTCTGTTACATGTCAAAATTTTCATCATATATTGCCTCTTCACCACTTCATTTTCTTCATTGCTTTCTATTCAATTACTAATCCCGTAAATTCGGTCTTTTTTCCGGTCTTCACAAAATATTGGAAAGTTAAAAGTTTCGTTTATTATGTACTTATTGGGAATATTTAAACAGCTGAGGAATATTTAAAAGACAAAGAATGTAGTCAAGAAGAATAAAATGCATTACTATGTTAAAAGAAGAGAAAGAAGCTTAGTCGAATTGTATGTGGAATGGTGAGAGGAAAAATATAAATTGTATCAATATAGTAAAACACTAAAAAGAAGGTACAAATCGAATAACATTGTGACCGGGACAAAAAGTTTAATCCAAACTTAAGCCACATAGGCTGCGGGGGAAATAAATCGATTTTTCAACGTTTAACGTAAGCTCGTTGTTTGTGTGTAATGTTTATATTTTTCTGCCGAAAGCCTCACATTTGTGCTGTATTATTGTACTCTGAAAAAATAAAATAAAAATTGAATTGCTTAGTCGATGGGGGACAAGTGCATTGAACCTTTTGTCCGTTCGTTACGGGTGTTACTACAATGAAGCGGTCCACGGGGAAGAAGAAGTGGAAAGGAAAAAGACTATGTGTGGCCTTAGGGTTGACTGCGAGAGAGAGTGAGAGGCGGGAAGGCAGGGCCCATTCCGAATTGCATCTGCTTTAAGCCGCTTTAATGTCCGTCAAGAAAGGGGTGCTTCTTGACTGAAGGGGTCTTTGATAATTTGCGCCTGCGTACGCCTGTGAAGATTAAAATCGTAAAAGAAGACTTCACCATCGACCAACGACATGTCGAAACTCTGCAGCAATGTTTTCGTAGCAACATTTCAAGAATATTTTTCTGTAGGAATTTCGTGGCATTTCGGGAAATGGGCACCAGGGTTTGAAACTTTTATGGATAGGTTGGACCAGTTGATCTTTGTATAAACTTTATGAATGACAGAAATGAAAAGTAAATTGTTTGTGAAGATTGTTAACTTTTTAGAAAAGATTTTATATTCAACCGAGAGCACTGTAGAAATGTTTTTCAAACACAAAATTTTTCGAATTCAAATGCCAAGAGAAAAAAACGTACAACCTTAACTAGGTCAACTACATCTATACCAAATGGACAGAATTTAAAAAAAAGGTGAATGCCACATTTCCGGGAATAACCAGTATATACTCGACACCTTGTAGAGGTGAGACCAAATAATTGCAAGTAAAGCAAAAAGTGTCGTGTGGACATTCTTCAAGGGGATGTCGTTGGGAGAAATTTTTAATAGACAGCATTCAAAAATTACTCATCAAAATTTATAGGGCAAATGACAAACAATAAAGCTAAAATTTGACTCCTCCTACACTAGAAGATCTACAAGAACGAATGCGATGACTAAATTTGGCAGAGGTTTTGGTCCTTTCTGCCATTACTCTTGATGGACTCCACACAAATGAAATCATATTGGTAGAACTCGAAAATCAGTATCTTCATTAACCCTAGGTGGATATATGTTGGCATGTTATCTGGGTTAGCCGACCTCGATCACTGATGGCTGCAATGAAGTGGTTTCTTATCTTATCAATACTTTTTTAATTTGTTATTAAAGCAATAATAGTGATGATTAAAAACGTCGAACACAAATCAAATCGGAAGTAGTTAAAAAATCCATCCCCCGATTCAAAAAGCAAAATCAATAATGCAAGGTCTTATCAATAACTAGACATAAAAATCAAATTGACCTATTACTAGAGGTATATATTTATATACCCAATGGAACTCGTAATGAAACTCCCAAGTATTAAAAACAACCAAATATTTTAATGTGCATCATTTGTTCATTTTTAAAATATTTTGATTGTACCTTTTTAATTGTTACCGTAAACTGTCAACATTCAATTTTCTTATTGTGTTGTTACGCAAAATAAAACTCTTGAACAGGTAAATTTGCTAAAAATTAATTTTTGTTTTTGCTCTTTGCTCTCCAGTTGGCCGATAAAATTAACTGAACGTCCAAACATTTGTTGCTTAATCCAACAAACACATATTGTTCGGCATTGTAAAACAGATTTAATCAGTTACTGTCGCACATAATTTGTCCTGGTAATTTTGAAATTCAATTTAACTCTTCTAAGTCTTTCATAAAAGGGTACCTTACAGTTTCGTTTATTTGAAAGTACATAAGGTGGCGTATCACAACTCGGTGGCACTGTTAACTTTTTATTTAAGGGATTTATTTTGCTTGTTTAAGGACATCACAAAGTATAATCAGTAAAGGTAGTTGGCTCATTCAATTAGGTATATCCAGCAATCTGCAGAAATATCTATTACATTTCTCCTCACCCGCTGTGTAATTTACGTACCCACAAGAGGGACATTAAATCTTGTGACAAATAACACGATTACGGAACATAATTGTGTTTCGGTCATTTACATATTTTAAAATGACATTATTCTCCCGGTCAACAGGGAAAGCAAACATGGCGGAAACGGCCGACTGTAAACGTCAGCGTTCTGCAGAAATGCAGGAACGCATGTATTCAACTTGTTTTTCTGTCGGCAAAAAAAAAACGTCGCGGATGGGGTTCGAACGCGCGTCTCCCGCATGGCCTGCTGTTGTGGCTGCCGCCGCTTCGTTTTTCTCCACAAATATTGAAAATGCATTTCAAAACAACCCTGAAAAACTTTTGACCTTCCGTGGTCTGTTCCCTCCAAATCCCCATGGTATTTCACAGCGTCTGCTATTGCCTTTTAAAAACTTATTAGAATGCAGCCTTTTATAAATAATAAACAAAGTTATGGAATGTCCTGCCAAGCTCGGTATAGGTTTTCATTATAATTTTGAATAATTTAGAGAATATTTAAAAGGTTGCAGTAAACAAGGTTTTTATTATTTCGGTTTTGTCCTTCTCCGACGCCGACCTAAGAATTTTTCTATGACTTTAGTTATCTGAAAGTATATGTTGGATTATCTAGGGTGGAATGTAAATGTAGTTGTAATTTTGCTTTTGTTTTAAAAATGACGTACACATGCAACACTGACTTTATGTTAATTGTTTTGGCCTGGTGTATTGGATCCAAACAAACTGATCAATAGAAATATCCATGTATATGTTTCCCGTTTGTACTCTACAACAGTTTAATCCTGCTATGGTGAACTAATTACGAGGAAAGTCATGCAGGCCCGAATGTGCTAAACTGTTGAAGCATTATCTTATTGTGCTGCAGTAGAAATGAAAAAAAAAGTTAAAAACTTAAGTAACCTACAATACCATAGTTAAGGTATACGTGACGTCATAGTTCTGCAATTTGGGTAGGTAGGATTATTTCGTATGCAATGGTGTACGAATCATATTGACGTTTCCAAAATTTTTCACCAAATATTTTGATACAGTGGGCATGTTTACTTCAAATCATTAGACATACAAATTTAGAATATTTCTTTTTGTTTTAACAGGTAAGCATTATTATTGGTAAGCAAAACAAAAATCAAACAAAACAACATGTTTCGATGGTTACATTTAAAGCTGCAGCCTTTAGAAGATCTCACAGAGTTTGACATAACTTGGCGTCTGAATACTTGGGGAGGGTTTGATACGTTTATACATTTTCCGTGATATTAGTGAGCTTGTCATAATGGTGTTGATGGCATTCAATTATAATGTAGCTTCTTCTCATGTCACTTCTGTTGTCACTTTTTTTTGTCTAAATTCGCCAAATTGGATCTTGTTGGTGCGATTACTTGTCAATATCAGTCTGATTATAAAATGATCAAATAAAGTTTTTTACGTTGGAACACGATTAAAACCTCCGATCCTGTGGATTGTGTATATCTAATGTGTAATTATATATTAATTTCTCAAACCAGAAATATCTCGTTTTCAACAATGCCTCTTTGCCAAAGTTCCAGACCTGTAGTACGTATTTTTGACATACAATTAATTATTCATTAAGTTGAAGGGGTTCACTTGAGAAGTAATAATTTCTGCACTTACAATCTGATTGAATTAATGTACGACAGTCTACAAACTACATGGAATCTTTTGACAATTTTTATATGAGATAAGAAAGCTGGGCTAGAATTGGTCACACGGGGAGTAAATGAAAAGGCTTTGGAAAATTTGTTAGACTATAAACAATGTCGTTTGCGAATGAGTCTTCATTGTGACTCAACCATTTGGATGAACACAAAGAGAACTTCAGCTGTTTTAATGCTTCCAGGCAAAAAGCCTAGACTTGAAGACATTTGAAATTGGACGGCGGAAAATATGCCCTCTACTTCTACTTGTGTTTTCTTCCAGGATTACTGTTCCTAGTAGTCCTAATTCCAACCCAAAATGATTGAATGTTTACGAGGTCATTTGTATTTTGTTTTTTAGCAAGGTTGACAACAAGGGATTTTCTTGCTCGTGTACATAAAGCTGGGATGAGGAGGGTCAACTGTACCATGTCTAATTGGATTTTAATTTTGACTGTACACATAAATTTTGATCAAGAACATTTGTACTTCCACATTGCATTACGTTGTAAATATATCGAACGAAATGTCTTGTCTTTCGTGTTATATATAGTCGGTATTACCTAAAATAAAAAATTATAAATTTGGTACGTAGTGTTAGAATACAATGACAGTTGATGTTTTCAAAATTAGAAAACTGCTAGAAAACCAACTTGAAAGGACCCTGTGAAACGAATGAGGTTAAATAGGGAGAAAGTCTTTCACCATTACCCACCCTATTAATGGTGGATTACTTGGTGTTCCTGAACAAAGAACTGTATTCATTTTTATTATACGTGCCCTACAATGTTTTTTTACTATTTACTTTCACACAGGTATGGTAATATAAGCTAAGGTATTCGACGGTCTAATTTTATTTCGTATATCTGGAAGTGGTATAAATCTCTTCAATCGCTCTGCGAAGCATATATCTTGTTCTAGAATTATGAACTACGTACTGGTACCAGTACCATCCAACAAGAGTTTTGATACGAGCTTGCTTTATAAGTCACAAACACTGCATTCAGCTTTGATTTAGCAAAAAAAAAGAGAGCTTCTGGTGGTGGTGGCGAGGTACAGTACATCGCCCGGAGGCATCTGTAGTTTTTCTCATTCTCACACGGCTGCATTAATTAATGTTTCATCATTTAAATAGAAGAAGAGAGAACTATAGAGAGATATGAGAGAAGGCTCCAAGAGGTTCACAGCGCGGAAATAAAACGTGCGAGAGAGAAATCGTACGGATACCACGTTGGATTTATAGTCCCCGGCAGGAACTTAATCTATAAAAAGGGACGGAAATAGAAGGGGAAAAATCAAATGGAAGCCTTTCGTTTCGATTTAAAGTTTTCCAAGTTTTCCTGTTGAACTGCTCGATGGCTCTCTTGCTCGTTCGTTCGGCAGTAACTTCATCGGCCTCAGAGTTTCTCATCCTGACTGGTATCTACGTAATTCTTTCGTCTGCATAGGCAACAGTATAAGTTTGACACGACTCAGAATAGTTGACAACGTGCAGTATGTTAGATATTTTCCCATTTAGAAGACGCGAATATCTCCACTTTATGATTTGTAATATGGTCAAAGGCACGTCGATATTTCAACTTCTCCTGCGACATGGGACTCTACCGCAAGTAGTGCATGGGTTGCCATAATTTCATGAATTGATCGTAATACTTATTACGACTTTCTATAGACTGATACATTCATGTGTATATTGTCTCTTTTTTCACAATGGGGAGATAATGGGAATATTCATTAGATGCATTAAATTCATTAAATGACTCGCGAGATGTACAATGTATTTCTTTTTTTTAAATTTTTCTTACAGGTTTAACTCCTATATATTGTGTTTGAGAAATATTCTATTACTTATTTTCCTGAAGGAACTTTTGAACTGCTTAAAAATACTGTCCTTGACCGGGAAAAACTATTTTAATTTATGGTTCCACGAGTCATAGGCATGTTGGAAATGGCACGATTTTCAATTTACGGCTTAAAAATATTTTGTGCACTACAAATTAAATTTTATATCACTCCCCAGAAGGATTTTGTGATTGGTTGAACATGAAACTATTATACACGAAACAAAAAGTATGCCTACTGAGTAATACAAGCAATAACATTGTGACATACAAAACTAATACAATTTGTAAAATTTTTAAAAATTCAATTTTAAACGGAGGGGAGCAATTCGCCAACAATACCCAAGGACCTATAATGTTCCAACACTTATGAAATAGAAAATAGGTTGTTCTCTTGTTCCGATATTATAGGATATAGATTACATTGAGAAATTCGATAATATTCAATATATTCTGCTAAATATGAAGCTACATAATGTGGCGATATATTTGCTCACTACTTAAACAACCAATATGAAGTGATACGATGTGTTTTTTCTTGAGTATAAGTGATCTAAAATTTGGATTGGCTTACTTACTTCACTGCATTCCCTTTCTCCTATCTTGAGTGTACCCACATATTCAATTTCAATCGATAATATTGGTATGTCACGTTTGATTTGACACAAAGATGTGATGTAGTTCTGTGCGAAAGACTCAACAAATATTACACGTTTTTATAGAACTCATTTAAAAACAAGTTATTCAATTGTAATTTATTTAATTGTTATTTTTATTTAATTTTTATTGTTTAATTGTTATTTAATTGTAATTCAAAAGTTGTAATACGGAAGAAGATTAAATGTACTTCAATGCGCTTTCTGTAAGTACTTACCATTGTTAGTACTAAATTTTTAGTACGGATAGGTGGGTACCTACTGGATAAACGCCATAAACGATCACTATGTCTTGCTTATCAGTATCTTTATTTTGTTTGTTTGTGTTCTTGTATGTGTACATGATAGAAGTTCAATACTCTTGATGACGGTTTGGAGCCTGCGCTTTTCGATTCTCGTCTGCACCCTCCTGGCTTTCCAAGTCCTCCCAAGGCATCATCTTTCAAGTGGTTCCTATCCCTCCACTGCACTCAAATCCATTTTACTACCCCTTTTTGCTACTTTGTCTATTCTTAAGCCCTGGACTACACTCACCCTTCGTCCTAAGGGTTCGCACATGGACACAATTTCTGCTGATGGGTTTTCCTTCCAGCTCCTGGCCTATGCAAAATTATAGGAAAGCCAGAACGCAATAGAAACTGAGCAAAGAAACCGTTATGGTAATTTTTTTAGAAAAATGATTTTCTTTGTAGTTGCTTCTAAAATTTGGAACCTAAAGGAATAACGAAAAATATATTTTCTATTTTCTATATTTTTCAAATTTCTATTTCTGTAAAAAATGTAGGAAACCTACATATGTTACACATGCAGGAAACCTGAGTAATATTTATAATAATAATAACTTCTTTCAAATTTATAATTTAATAACTAAGTAATTTTACTGTTACATAATGGAGGGCGCATTCGTCAAAAACTGAATGTCCGAACCGTACAAAAGTTAACTGGAAGTGATTTGGAGGAGTGCAAAGAAGAAAAACAATTAGACCAGACAGAGTCTGCCGGGTTGAATTTCCCACCTTTCTCACACTTGTCGAAAGCTCCCTTTCCTCCCAACTCACCCGGTTTTTATCCTTTTTCCTCTGCTGTCGGCCCATTAGCGCCGAGTTTTCACAACCTCACTGTCTACACTGGTGTCCGCCGACACGAATTTCCCACGTTTCTTTGACCTTTGAAAAGTTCACTTTTAAATAATTTTCTCTTCCTGTTCCTGTAGTTCTCGTTTTATTGGATGAGGCTTTTTGTGATGTTGGCCTATAAACCTTGCACCCAAGTAAAAACTAAAGCATCTCGATCCAATTTTAGTTTAATAACGTCCAGATTAAGTGGTACCCAACTTAATAATAAAATAAATTGTTACAAACAAATTTTTACTTTCATTTTTAAACAAAAAAGTGACATTAACGGCAGGTCCTTTCGAAGACTGAATAATATATAAGTCCAAATTTTAGTGTCAACGAGAAAATGAGAAATTTCAGCTTATGAGAAAACATTACTGTTTTAGAAATTCATTTGCAGCTTTTATAGTAGCATCAGTATTTATTCTAATAAGCATAGAGCAAAAATGTAGAAACTCTTCGGAAGGGTCGGAAACAAGAACAAACATTACATTTACGCGTATGTGTCCGAGAGTATTGGTACCTAAATGTACATACAAGATAGTGTATATGTGCGGCTCTGTGCGGATGGTTTGAATTTTTATTTCATAAGTTGGCATAGAAGGGGGTATTTTTTTTTACGAGCTACTGTGACAGTGGAACTCATAATACCATTAATGAAACGGATTGCTGGCTAAGGTTCCTTTGAAAGTATTTAGCGCTTATGCTTACTATGCTGTCATGGCTAAGTTGTGGTTACCTCCGGTTCCCTGAAGGTTCACCTGCGGTCGGTTAGAGGTCCAGGTAATTGAGAAGTGCATTTGCAGGAGCAATCGAATTCTCAAAGATCAAATTTTAGTTTTGACTTCTGCGAGCTGTGAGGACAGAAATAAATTAAATCTATACGACGGAGGTGCAATAAAAAATGAGTTTTATATTATTGTCCTAATCCTATTGTAGCGGAAGTCTCAATTATTAAACTTCGATTCAAAATAATTCCTTCAGTTAAGTATTCGAGTTTTGGCCAGCAAGTTATTTTTATAAAAATGTCCACGCTTGAAAGGAAATTTTTTGTTGCACAATTAGGATTCCAAATCTCTTTCAGACCGGTCTCACAGGCTTAGATTCAATGTTTCTATAAACTCACTTCTTGGAATCCAAATAAAATAGTAATAAACGTCTTCACCGAACCTTATCTTAGTGTTTTAAGTAAAAGCTGCAACAGGTTGCACCAAATGATGACCTTCTTGGTCACTACGTGGATTCATGACCTTGCGTTCCTGAAACCTGAAAAATACCTTTACTCATAATCATCTTATTTGTTATTGTCCATTACATTTTCTTTGCAACAGGAGATTTGTTAGATAGTATAAGAAGATAATGAATATACTAATGAAGATACTATATTTGTATCATCACGAGAACTAAATTGAACGTTCCAAACTGCCATAAGTGTGTCATGTTAGTTATCACACGAATGATCAGGTTCAGAGGAAAAAAAAGAAAAAGATCATTTTCATGCTCCTGGTAAAGTTTAAACAAAATCAACAACAAATTCATTAGATTTTTGATCATTTGATCTGCACTTCTTTCTCTCTACCTAATTTATGTATCATAATGTTTGTCTGCGTATCAAAAAAATAGTTCGAAAAAGCACACAAAATTACTTTTAATATCCATTTTCTAAAATAAAACCAGTTTTTAGCTAATTAAAAGCAATTGGAAATTACAAACTTATTCTTGTCGTTAAGCAACAATTTCCATTGAAAATGAATCACTTGGATAACAAAACAAAATAAACGAAAGACGAAGATGCCGAAAAGTGGAACATGAAATTGAAATAGAAAAAAACGAACAAGGTGAAGGGAGTTGTCCTTAATATGGCTAATGAATTTCTCAAGATCAAGGATTCGATTACAGATTGCACGGTCAGGTACCAACAGGCACTTAACAAAAGGCTATTGGGTGAAATTTACTGCTAGGAAAACGATTCTGTATTTTCGATTGTACCCCTGAAACTCAAATTGATAGGAGCGACATGAAGTAGAGTCGAGGTTGTATGCTTTGTAACAAGTACTACGTAACACCTAGTAAAAAGAACCAGGTCGAAGCGAAAGGTTTATTTTGATGGAACCAAGGCTGTTGTATTATACAAGCAACGTTGATAAATGACCATGGTCAACCAAAAGAGTGTGACGTTCATCGTAATGTAGGTTATTGGGACAGTTGAGGATGAGCGGTAGACATCTGCTAGAAGACAGAACACAAACCAATTACCTCTGATTACAGTTTCTGCGACTCAAAAAGGTAATATTTCCCTTTCAATTGTAAAAATTTTAAGTAAATCCTTTCACCTTCATTACTTACTTGCCCTACTTACCTAAATTTAGGTACAAAAATGGCTACTTATGTTTTTATTAACGTAATGGTAATTAAGACTGGCATTACATTTTGCGATGAGAATCTTGCTGACTTCAAAGTAGGATAACTATTCAAGAAATGCTCTTTAGATTTCACTGTACCTATTATACGTATTACAGGTGTAATGTACGATGCTGCTCCTCGGGTGGGATGTGAGCATCCTGTTTAAAACTTCGAAAATATTACAACGCAGTAAAGGAGAGGTGCGAAAATTACAGAAAAACAAGCCCTTTGACAATACGAGAATTTCTGGGGTGCCTTTCTTGGATAAAATAAGACCGGGCCGTAACAGAAAATTAAATTAGTACCGTGGAGTTTAAGTCAATTTTGTTTTAGGAAAGTAAAGAAGACTTTGTTAAGGAATAGAATTGCAATAGAATTATTTATTGAGCAGGAACAATTTAGCCAGGTGTTCAGCGGGATGGAAGCAAATACATAACAGCGGAAAGGACAATGTTAAGGGAGTATTTCTGTTTGGTTTACAGTGACCAAAAAAGAAGAAAAAGCAGGTGAAACATCAAGTAATCACCTTTAGAAGGATATCCCCACATTTGCATTCTTTCCGGCTATTTATTAGCTTGATATTTAGTCGTTGCCTCCATATAAAATTTTTAGTATCGTCCATGATGAAAATTTATAGTATTCACCATGTTTTATCTTCGACCTCAGATGGATCCACATTGCTAATAAAGTTGACAGCAGTAAAATGTTGAATGATTCGGTGTAGGGAGCGGGTGTATGTCGGGAACATTGAAACCGGAACCGAAACTATCAAACTTTTATATTTTATTTTAATGTAGGCGACAAACGGACGGCTATAGTACTTGTAATATCTTGAACATCGTCCTACCATCGGAGAGGGTAGTAATGTTAGGGAAGTAAGGAGACCGCATTTCTAGTAGAAGTAGATTTTTCATGATTCTTACGTAACAACAAATATACCATTAGACGGTAATTATACGTACCTTGGAAAAGTTTGTTTTAGAAGACGTCAATGAACGGTATACGGAAGTGACCGCAGAGCAGAGCCGCAGAAAAATAAAGAAGACAGCAGAGTTAGATAGACAAGCACAAACAATTTTGAAAATAATAAATAGGTAGAATAATAAAATTGTTATTACGCATCAAGTGTATTAGAATTTAAATACAAAGGTAGAACATAGGTTAAAGATTTAACGCTGCAGTAAATGTTGAAATGAAAATTATAACAACAGGTTGAATGTAAACTTTCAAAAAACAGGATTAAAATTACTGACAATATTGATAAATCGAAGTCTGGTGAACACCAACAAGAGTAGTCAAACTTTGCGAAAAGAAGGCTGAAGCAACCGACTGAATATACACGACTCTCCTACCATATAAATATATAAGAATGGCACCAGTAGACAGTCGTTATGATTCACCCACATTTGATCTCCACAGGGAAGGTCCAAAGGTACTCTAGAGGAAGGCCGTAATGAGGCTTGTTGTGCCTCAGGCAAATATTACGGGAGGTAGAAAAAATAAATAATGACCTAATAAAGAAACCTTACAGGGCCTGGGAAATTTTTGAGGTTGTTGTTGCCAGTTGCCCTCGGGTCCCCAATACCATGGCCCGGGCGTAGCCCTCTTTAATTATTATTTTTTCTAGCATTTCATAGTACTTCATCCTAACATCAAGGCTGAATTCCCTTTTGTGGACGTTTAACAACTTCACGGGGACGTTGAGGTCCTTTTAGGGATGTGATTTTGTGGTACACAAATGGCTCCAAGAACGCGATTTCTGAATTCATTGAATATCTTATATGCACTTAAATTTTAAGCAATATGAACGTGTTTAAGTTTTCAAAGTTTGAAGTGACCCAAAAGAAGAGCATGTTGAATGACCGAGAAGCGGTACTCAAAAAAACAAAAATTACGTAGAAAATTTTTCTTTCTGGTCATTCAAATCCAAAATTTAAATATTTAATTTGATTTTAAGAATTCGGAATCGGCTCCGCCTTGAATCCAGCCAGAAAGTTGTTTAGTGGTGTTTTGAATAAGAAAAAATCGGCACTAGAAAATAAATTATATTTTATTTACCTGGACTTCTACATTTTATGAAATGGGCAAAAAATCTATTTCTACTTATTGTAGAACTCATCTATTGCATTCAAACATATCTAATACCTGAATGGTCAGTAGACAATACAGAATTAAGAGAGTCATCGTGAAGTGGATGAAATGGAATGTTGTGAATTATAAAAAGGACGGAGTGAGAATTTAAAGACTGGGGGTGGAATGCGGCAATACCCGAAAGTACTCATCTCCGATTATTTTTTCAGGTATTCATCGTCAGAATTTCTGCTCATCATTCATGTCATTCCTTTGTCTCTAATAACATTCCTTACGATTTAAATTTTGTTTAACAAAATATCTATTTTTTAGGTTACATTTTCTTTCTATTTTTTCCGGTGGATTAGATTATTGCAAGTTATTGTGGTTGTTTTCGGGTTATAATGTATTTAAATTTGCATTTTTTGGACGTACTCTTAACCTTTGATTCGGCTAATGCATTACATATCACATGTATATTACGCATACTAATGTACACTACTTTTTTTCCTCTCTTACATGCGTACAGTAAACCTATGGTAAATGTGTTTTATTCACCTTAATATAATATACCCTAGTGAAATATTTTTTACTTATTTTATTTACAGCTTTTATATTCAGTTATTATTTTTTTAGTTTGAAGTTCAAGCAACGGACATTGTTTCGTAGGTTCGATGACGCGAGTTGAATACCTGCAGGGTTGTACGGGTTTCACATTTGTGGACGACATATTTCTTAGCGTTCTTAATTCTTTATGGGTGACATGAAGGCTCCAGTGAGACCTTGGAAAGTATGCATGCAAACGAAATCCATTCATTGAGTGAATAGAACTTAAATTTTCGTTTGAATGCTTCTGAAAGGCAGCTACCATACAAAATCTGTTTTTCCTACATCTTTACATTTCGTATGTTATTCGTTTGTCTGTTCCCGGTAAAGAGGGTCTCTATGCTTTCGGTATAAACCTTTGGAAGATTATTTTTATAGTTTTCTTTCTTATATTGGCATGTTCCTAATCTGACATTTTCACATCAATAAGTGACAGCTTCATTGATAATTCTGGTAAGCAAGAATTAGGTCGGCTGTAATCTTTACAATTTTTCTTAAGAAAATATCAAATGTGAATATACGATAAGAGTGATCTGTAATGATAGTTAGTTGTGGCAATGTCTCATGGTTTGTTATGGCATTTTTTAGAAATGAACTAAGAGGGACATGCAGGCTTTATATAAATATATGTGTATTTATTTGAGTTCAGAAGGCGCTAAGAGAGACGGCCAACATGGTTACATTATAAATATTTATTACATTGTAAAAATTTAATAAATGTGTTTTCACGAGTTCCACAATCTGCTGCTTTATGTGTAAAAACGGTCCAAACCCTTTGCCCGTGTACGCGGCGAATTGCAAATATAGTGTAGGTGAAAGGGTGTGGAACTTACAATTGATATTGATATTAGCAGTGACAAAAGAAGAATATCAGAGGACCAGCAACAAAAATTTGGGCAACTGTGGGCATTTCAATAATCTTATAATATTTGTGGCCCTTGTCGTAAAAAAATTCTTTTTGTTTAGTAGGTAGTTTCAAGGTCTTAAAGAGGAAGATAACGGACAGAAGAGAAGGTTGACAGAGGAATGAAGGTATAGAGACATCAAACGACAATACCTCGTGGTGGATACATTTAAATAATTAAAGAGCATGAAGTTGAAAGAGGTTTAGGTGAAAAGGTACACGTACATTTATAAAGTAAGACACAAGTAGATCCTTAAAAAAATAAAATTATAGATAAATAGACAAATATAATTGGCAATAATATTGATTAAGAAATAACATTTTATTAAAATTTTGCTTTTTATTAAAATTGCTTAATTCGAGACTTATTTGTAACCAGGTCAGGACATTTAATTGAAGTATGCACGTCATTAAGGTACATCGACGTATTTGACTTCACAATTCAGTCGTTTTCTAGGTATATGAAATAAACGAAGTGACAGACTCTTAAACTGATAATTAAACCGATACAATTCCGAAGCAACAGAGGAAGTCACTAGTCTTGAGATTCACCTGAATGCTGACAGGCATACAGCTGTTTCGGGACCTATGTCGTATGCTAATGGACGCTCAGGTGCGCTCTAACGGTAGGACGACATGTCTAACATCTCCGAGTATTATTTCACCTGAAATTTGTGGTTTGGTTAGGGGCGAGGAAAGAAAATGGGAAGGAGGTACCGTCGGTCAGGAATGCAAGCATAGCGGAAATGGTTGGGAAAAATACAACTAGTTTTTGTAGTTTTTTGTTTTGATGAGCAAAGCAAGTGGCTACTGAATCTGAGTCCATGTTTTCCGTGTGTTCGCATGTTATTGCTCATCCAATCCGCCCGAAAAGTAACAAGTATTAGTTTTGATACAGGAAGAAATAGAAAAAACAGGTTTTGGTTCGTCCGTGACTTAACTCACTGTATCTCACGGTTATTATAAACCCAAGCCATCACAAATAAATGACGCAGACTAGTATCAATGGGATAGGGAGGACTATGATTAGGAAACCAACAGCAATGGTAATGGTCTCTCGAACCTTAGAATGATGTTACAAAAATGTCTATAGAAAGAGAAAAATGTTGGATATTTATATTTGGATATCAATATTTGGTTTTACGTACTATTAGTATTAGACCTGTACAGGCATCTCTTAAAATAGAAGTATGAAAAGTATGAAAAATAGCTTTCTTCTACAGCAAGTGGCACATGAATATTTTAGACTAAATATTTTCATGTCTTGCAGTCTTTCATGTCGCAGTTTTTACTTCTTTGGTGTTAATTTATGGGCTTCGCTACTCATAACCCTCAAGGTCAGTTAATCAAAGACTAAAGTTTATATTGTTGAAAATTGCTTGGATGTTACTGGAACTCACATGTTTTGTGACAACATAAGATATATTACTTTTTGAGTAGGAAGAAAGTTTACCTTTAGTCTATATTCACTCCTTCATAATTCAGTAAAGGTCTCAGAGTGACTATTTCTGTCAATCTGACACTGCCTCATTGTGTTATTTCCTTAACGCTGGATATGTTGTTTTGATATATATTCCAGACACATGACGATAACGGATTACTGTGACTAATAAGAATAATACTTACTTTTTTATCTTCTTTCAGGTTTTCACCTTAGTGGAGTGGTGTCCACTCCGAGATCAGGGAGTCCCGCCTCATCAGCGTACCTAACAGAGCCTGATAAGAAGTACAAAGTTTCTGTTAGTTTTGATAGGTAAGTTCAGTTCTTTTACACATACATTTTATAAACACGTCATTGTAAACATTTACTTATTGAATTCGAAATTTAGTGAATGATCACCATCTAGGCCTCCTGTTAAAAAAAAAGGATATTTGAAAATAATTCAGGATGAAATTATTTTTTTCACGAATTTTATGCTTTCATTTGTTTGCTTAGTATTAGGTTACAAATCTCACAGGATCTCTCTCTTGTTTTTTCCACAAAAACATAGTAGTTTGACGTAGTGATGAGGTACAGCAGTCAACGTGAAATAGTGAGTAAAATATGGGTAAAGTACAATTTTCGAACAACACAAAAGCTGTTTAATGCCCTTAAACGCTTCGACCAACTAGACAGCACATAGATCGGTGTGAGGCATTAAAGAAATAAACACAAAGACTAAGAAATTAAATAAAAATTTCAGACAAGTGCCCTAACTCTGTCTGTTGGAGTTGTGTCTTTCCAACAAGTTTGTTTTGTAATTCTCTGAAGGGGATGTAAACTTTTGGCGCATGAAACCAGGAGAGGTCTCAACGACAGACGTTCATACATAGGATATAAAAACCTGGGACTGTGGTAGAGCAGCATCAGGTTCGACTAGTAATGAACGCTCCACGTTGAAAGAATTTTTGGGCGTTTTTAGGTTATTGAACCGGGAGATCTGAGAACCACCAGGTTCTAGCAGACTTGATTGACCCAATAAGTTGGCTCTCAGTGAACCACATTCTGACAGATTTTCCAATGGGAGGGCTGTTTTATATGCATAGCTTTGTATGTATAACTTGTTTATGACCGAATGATACAGGTAGGGTAATATTAATAGATATTGTTTTTCGTTTGCTAATACAAAAGGAATGAGAAATAAGCAGTATGATGAATAGGGAATCTGAAAAAACACAAGCAGTGATAAGGTGAAAAGAAGCAGATGCAGCGGTATAAGAATAGTTTTTAGAAATAAGAAGAAATGAAATCAATTTAATGCGGTCAAATAGTATCGTGAAATTTTGTACAAAATCTACATTATATTACATATATTAATCAGAATATCTGAATTAAGTACTATATGAGAATTATACCACAATGCTGTAGAAATATGTGTAATGATTTGACGATAATTTTATTTTTTCTCCAATTTTCTTGGTCACATTTTGAACATCGAGCCTTAAATGACCTTACGATCTCAGGTGTACCTGATTAATTTATCTTCGACCCTCCTTTCCTCGTCCCATACCAATTTTCTTCTCAAAACCTTTTTTCTCCTATAATTTCCAGTTTCTGAAACGTCGATGTCGAACGTCGGCATTCGGTTTGATTCAGACGGTACCTGCCTCCTACATAGATTTAATTGAAAACTTAGGGATTCGGTCGTTCGATTTATATTATTTTTTTGCGGTTACAAGGGATACTCGTACCCGAGTACCGCCTTCCCTTCTGAACGAAATTACATTCTAGGAATTTATATCAAGAAAACGAAGGTGGTCGAGGAGCCGAATATAACGATTTCTTGAAAACCGCAAAAGCATCGTACTCCAAAAGTAGGCTCTCAAGGTGAGATTTACTATTATTCTTAGGGTTGCCACTAGGTAAGAGAAACGTTTTTACAGCTGCACCTCCATAATTTCTTCTTATGGTTCTGGATACTCTCTCCTCTCAAGTTTTTCAAGCCAAGATTCATCTTTAAATAGTTTAGTAAAAATTAATAACATAGGTTTTTCATTTTTTTTCTAAAAAAAACGTATGTTCGGTACCTATTCATGATAGTAACTTAGAGTATTAGGATTTGTATTTCCAAAAACGCAAAGATTTGTAACGTTTGTTTGTCTGCGCGGGGTGAAGGTTTCATGTAACTTATATACTTGTGTAAATACCACACATAAATGGAATTCTTAGGTTTGTCGGTTGACGTACATAGCCGAAGAATATTTGAGTGCGAAAGATGTTTTTATCACCACCTGGCTGACAAAATCAAACAATAAACTTAACGGAGGCGCATATGCGTAGAGGGCAATAGAGGCATTATTCCTTTTCGGGGTCAATCACCCCTCGATAAGGCTTACAAAATAATAGAAAACTATATTTGTTTTGTGCTTCGTAAAGTCCCTTAAAGGACTCAGTTTCCCGTTTCAATGTACCCTGTCCAGTCAGTTGCTTGTTATTTGACCGTGTGGTTGTGCATAGAATAGAAGCCATTGCAACCCTAACTTTTGTTTTCGTTTTAAAAATAACTGATGATCATTATCATTACATTTCGCTAATTTTCAGACCATGACACTGGTGTTGACTGTCGCTATTCAATGCCAGCCTATGCGATTCATAGAAATGGACGTTATTATCATTATCATTGTTAACTTCTTCACAAGGTCGTATAACACTACAATGCAAAGTAACAATGTTAAGAATATGAGGGGAAAGGGAAAAAGATAAATTAAAAAGAAAGTCGGGTTAGAAGTCTGTGGGTCAGGGAGAAAGCGGAGTGAGAAAGTAGAGAAAGCTGTGGGTTGGGGGTGAAGCCAACGAGAAAGCACAACGGTCTTTTTGAATCCGATGGAGATGAGGGTCTGCTGCCTTCTCCTGCTGCTTCTGTGTATTTTCTCACATCCCCCTCCCCCGGGGACTATCTTTATTAAGTCCTCGTTGAGAGACCGCTCACCTCCTTTGTCTGTCCTTACGTCTGTCCTTCTGTCTGCTCTTCTCTCTCTCTCTCGACCCGTCTGTTGCTCAGCCGTTACGTCACACGTCTTTAACTCGTGATCATTTCTTCTTTTCCCAGGTGTAAAATTACTTCGGTAACCTGCAGCTGTGACACAAGAGATATATTCTGGTGTCAACATGTCGTCGCCCTCTCATTGTACAGAATCCGTAACGCAGAAAGCGTGCGCCTACGCGTGCCTATATCGGAGACCCTCTTACAGATGGACCGACAACAGTTGCAGAAATTTGTTCAGTACCTCATATCGGAGCATCACACGGAAGTTCTGCCAACGGCGCAGAAACTGGCAGATGAGATCTTGTTGCAAAGGTGAGTGGTCCTCTGAATTTGACCGATCACACTTAGGGATGGGGCGGAACGTGGATCAGCCTTCCATTGGGTGAAATCAGAGTACTCATAATTTTATTTTTTCAAATAAAACCAAATTCAATATTAAACAAAAAATTTAAAATCCATCATCTACGCAGAAAAGTACAATGACACAAATGTTGTAAGGTTGCATCAACCTAATTCTGTATTCATGTATAAATCTAACACACATCCTTATGGAAGACTTGCTCGTAGCAATCAGGGGATAATTATCAACCGCTTTTTTACATTACTATTTTTTGTAAGCGACTTACCAAATAGAAATTTGAAGAAACAATGTTTCGAGTTATTACCCCCGTGATGATGGATTCATTTTTTTCTGGGGGTGTAAAAATGTGAGGCTCAAACTGATGGTAATAGAAGCTTTAACGCGTCACAGGATGACTGAAACTTGAAAATTCAACATGTATGTAGTTCTCATTCCTGCGAGCGCTTCAATATCAAATAAGGTCGCCGTTAAAATGTAACATTGGCAATACAGTATGTTAAAATTATTTTAACGCATTTTACAACCAAATAATATGAACATTTCCGAAGTACTACATTGCACGTACAAGGAAGAACATGGTAAAAACTTAGCACTCCTGGTCACATGTAAACATGTGCAACAATCGAGGGTGCCTACATATCAAAAGGTATTGCAGTTATTTTTAGATAAAGGTAAAAATTTTCCATTCTTTTTTCAGATCGGAAATTAATCAAATAGCTGGAGCTCCGGACCCGACTGCCGGAGCCAGCGCCGACGATGACCACACTTGGCACTTGGACGAAGAACAAGTTTGTGAACAAGTCAGGTCGTACCTTTCTCAAGGCAGCTATTACAATGCCAACAAACAACTTAACTCTCTTTTTGCCAAGGTAAGTAAAAAATTCGTTTCTACTTTTTGATGGTGTTATGCAAGGAACTTGTCACTCTTGTCTACACCAAAGTTCTAGAACGAGTAGATAGGACATGCTATGTTGGTGGTACGTTGTTTGTAGGGGGCCAGCTTACGAAGAAATTAATTTTGTTTTTAGGTTCGAGAAATGCTCAGGGCAAGAGATTCAAACGGAGCTAGAATGCTGACTCTAATCACGGAACAGTTCCTTTCCGATCCTAGGTTAATACTATGGAAAGCTCAAAGTACACCCATGAACGACAAGTGTCGTCAGTTATGGGATCAGTTAGGTTAGTATTCATGCACGAATAATTTTCTGAGAGAAAAAAATATTAAAACAACAGCCAAAATTAAAATAGGTAGTTTTCTATTTCAATTTATATTTTATAGACGTTACATAAACGCTATAAGTTACTGTTGTTGGCCTGGTTTTTCTTTAACGTTTTTTATTGCTTTCATTACCAGGCCCTTTCCTCTTCGTTTTAATTTTTTTATCCCAGTTGTACACTTTCTCAGTTTTTTTTCTTGCAGGTGCCCTATGGGTTTGCATAGTTCTAAACCCACATTGCAATAATCAAGAGAAACAGCACTGGAAATGGCTTCTGGAGAAGTGGTCTTCAATTGACGTTTGCCCTCAAGAAGATCCAGACTTCAGACCTCAACCACCGCCCAGGCAAGACTTAGTAAGTGAATTGGCGGATGGTAATAATTAATGGCAATTATTTGTATGTAGGGTTACCAGATCACGCTGCTGCTTTTTTTATATGTATTTTAACCACGCGACGGTCACAATGTTTAATTAGCTCTCTAGAGCTTTCATTATTGTAAAAGAGAAATACCCTCGGTTTAGCTACTGGTGCTGTCGTCCAACCTCGCTACATAATATATTACACACGGTTTCAAAATATTTTACCTTCAGCATAAGACAGGTAAACTTTTGTCGTTGCAGTTTCACAGACACACGGGACTGTTTGATTCGTCGGATAGCAGCTCAGATGATGATCTCTCGCCTCCGTTTAGAGATTACAGAAATAGAGAAGGAGACCGCGACAGGGATAGAGATAGAGAAAGGCCTTCGAGGTACCGCGATCGCGACAGGGAGAGAGATAGAGATAGATATAGAGAGAGACAGACTACAGCATCGGTTCCGAGGACTATTTTTCACAGGTATGTTAAGTCTTACGATCAAGGCAACAGGATTGTACTCACGATCTAGAGCCACAAGTGAACTACGCTCGCTAATTTTGTTTCTTTTTCAGAGCCATGGATGCCGTTACAATGTCCTGGGACAATCTTCATTTAAAACACATTTTATCCAGTGATACATACTGCAGTCACATTCCTGAAAGTTCCTTGATCTCTGGTAGTTTCAATTCTCAGGGCCAGCCACTATGGCATGGTGCGCAACTGTTGCTTCCATTTGATAACTTTCTCACGTTTCTTGATACTCCTGGATCCACGAGTTCTTATTTTATTCATTCTTTTGCAGAACCACTGGCCACATGTGCCGCACGTGTCGACGCTCTTAGAAGTCACGGTCATCAAGAAGCTGCTTTGCGACTGGCCGTTGCTGTCGTTAGGACCATGAAGCAACAACAATTATCCAATCAGAGAAAGTGGCATGAGAGCCAGCAGCAGATTAGAAACGCACCCAGTACCAGTGGAAGTAGTCATTACTCAACCTCATCTTCATCTTCTTCATTTTCTAGGTTTCAAAGGTTTTTCAATTACACTGTGTTCCATCTCCAACCGACAGTTAAAATCGATTTTTTTTTCTTTTCTTCAATAGCAAACACTCAATTAATAACCCTTGCACGTCGCGCTGCTCCGGTTCTCCATGCTGTAAAAGTCAGTATTCGCAGTCGGGTTCATTTTTGGATCTTCCTTCCACATCGTATATGACTTCCTCGTCATCGATGAATCACAGCGGTTGTTGCCACCATATTGGCGGCTATGGCCACAACGGATATCATCATCATTCAAGGGGATGCCATGGATGCAGCTATATTTGTGGGGGTCACTACGGAACCAGATGTTACCGAAATCAAAGTAATATGTACAATACCGAAACGGGTACCGAAGAAGGTTGGGTGGGCCATCCTTTGGACCCAGTGGGCTGTTTATTTGACGTTTTAGCGGATGCTTCCCTTGTGGTCGATGATCAGACGCCACGAGTTCCGACTTATTTTGGTACGCCTTCAACCACTAAATATCGTGCTCTGAGATTTTATTTATTGCGAATTAATTTACTTTGTTTCGTGCAGACCCGACTGGAGAAGAAGGTTCAAATATTCCTCCTAGATACCAACACATACCAGTCGTGGGCACAAGGGACCGTTCAGAAACATACCTTTCATTAGCCGTAGAAGTAGCATTAATTGGTTTAGGACAACAAAGGAAAATGCCGACCGGATTGTACGCCCAGGTACATTACTGTACAAATTGTGTCTGGTATTGAGTGGTTACAATTCAGTGGTTGTACAAAATCTAAGTTTCTAAACATCATCAGTATATTCTCTTACCCTTTCAGGAAAAAGCCTGTAAACAAGAGGATCGTCTTATTGCTAAACTGCAGGAGATAGAACTGGATAACATTCTTGTGTCGGTCTTGCGTCGGCAGGCTATTGTCCTTCTTGAGGGTGGTCCTACGAGTGGTTTAGGTTTGGGTATTCATCCCGAAAGCATTCCTATGCACACGTTTGCAAGATTTCTATTTCTAGCTCTATTAAATTATTATCCGGATCTTGCCTATGAAGTAGGATTACGGGCCATGAGGTACGTCACTTCTAATTCACTTAATATCCCTCAAACAGTACTAGGCATGAGCAAAAACATAATAATATTATTATTGTTTCAGGTTACCAATTTTGGAAGAACGTGACGAACACGATGATACCGCCGGTAACATGTCTTCCCTCGTTTTAAGTCGGTACCCGCGTTGGTTTACCCTAGGTCATATAGAAACGCAACAGTGTTTGCTAGCTTCAACTATGCTTAGTGCCGCTAAAGGTGGGTTATGGCACAAGTCTCAATCTTATTCACCGTTGCAACCGGTGGTAATGCTTTTTAATTCTATTTCAGACTGCGTATTGTGTGCTGGAGAGGCTTTACGGCTTAGGACTGTGCTAGAGTCTGCCCAACAACACATCCATAGCTCATCTCATCTGTTTAAACTGGCGCAGGATGCCTTCCGCTTTGCCACTCCAGAAAACGGCAGCAGGCATCCTACGCTACTTAACGTCGCCTTCGAATTAGGTTTACAAGTAAGTAACAAGAGCAATAGCATATAATTCTACCTGAAGTATAACTAACATTTGTCATCACGTTTCAGGTAATGAGAATGACCTTGTCGTCGCTCAACTGGAGAAGGCGAGAAATGGTGAGATGGTTGGTTACCTGTGCGACGGAAGTCGGAGTGGAGGCGCTTATTTCGGTCATGCAAAACTGGTATCAGTTGTTCACACCAACCGAAGCCACAGGCCCTGTCGCCACGACAATTATGTCACATTCAACTATTATGAGACTGAACCTTAGCTTGGCTCAACAAGAAGAACTGTCCACTTGCGCCAGAAATTTGGCTTTACAGTGCGCCACCAAGGTACGGTTTTGGTTCGGCATAACTGAAAGTTTGAGGTCAGACTGGCCATTATTGGTGTACGTATTTCATTTTCAGGATCCACCAAATTGTGCCTTGAACGCACTCACGCTCTGCGAAAATGACAAGATAGCTTTCGAAACAGCCTATCAGATAGTAATCGATGCAGCAAGCCTTATAATGACCTCATCACAATTGTTCACCATTGCCAGATATATGGAACACAGGGGGTACCCTGTGAGAGCCTATAAACTGGCAACCCTTGCCATGAAAAACGTGCATTTAGCCTACAATCAGGTAAAAGGACAACAACATCATATTGATTTGACATGTACACGACCACCAAACATTTCATTATATCGTGTTTTGCATTGTAGGACACGCATCCAGCTATAAACGACATTCACTGGGCATGCGCCCTGAGTCATTCCCTAGGCAAAACCGAATTAACTAACATGATTCCACTTCTGGTGAAAAACGTTCAGTGCGCCACCGTCCTTTCCGATATACTCAGGAGGTGTTCGATGACTGCTCCGGGTCTCTCCTGTCAGCACACAGGAGATGGAAAGCATCATCATCACCGGCACAGGGGCGGCTTCGGTAGCGGGTCGAAGCCTCTGTCTTACGACAGACCCCCACTTAGGCCTCTTTTGGAAGCAGCCGTGGCAGCCTATGTCAACACAACCCATTCGAGATTGACTCATATCTCGCCTAGACACTACACTGATTTCATAGATTTTCTCGTCAAGGCTCGGGACACCTTTCTCCTAGCTCATGACGGTCACGCTCAATTTCAACAATTAATAGAAAATATGAAAATGGCTTACAAGGGAAAGAAAAAATTAATGTTTTTAGTTAAGGAACGATTCGGGTGATGCACGTATCGGTAATGATCCTTCGCTTTTTGTCTTTCTTTCCTTTCTTTTATTTGTTCCACGGACGGCAGCCCTTCGGGGACAAGTTTCTTTGTATGCCAGATTGCCTGATGCGTTTCCTCTTTCTATGTGGTAGATTTCGCCGGAAAATGAAGAAACGGAACCTTATATATATAAATATAATTTAGCTGTACGACTTTTATGCTTTTTGATCTCAGTAAACTTGAGCGGAAGCGTCCGCCATTTTATAAAACTCCAGGTCCACTGGTCGGACCTCCTTTGTATATTTAATGTCAATAATGAGAATTTTATTTTTTAAGAGAAACGCGCGCGTTAAATGTTATTTTTGATTTACTAATTCTTTCGTGAAATTTATTTTATCTTCTTTGCACGTGGAACGGTTTTCATTTTGTCATCTATTGTGTACGTTAAAATTTCTGCTGGGCCTTATTGCAATATTACAAAGTGTTTTGATGGGTGGGGGGTTAATTAAATTGTCCACAGCGTGCCAAGGATAGGCAGTCAACAAAAGAAAATTTTGTCCTTTTTGTGAATGTTCGAGTTTTTTTAAGCGGTGTCTTGCATTCCCTCTTGTGTCCACAGTTTATATGTTCTGTTTTCAGAGGACATAGTATATGATGCATGTCACAATAGCGGAAACTGAGAATGGGACACATTTTCTTTTTGCATCTGTTCAAAATTCAATTTTCGTTTTGTGATTTTTGTTTTTGAGGATGAGGGAGCGAGAGAGAGAGAGAGACAGACAGACAGACAGACAGACAGACAGAGGAAAAGAAAGGAAAAACTTGTGGCGGAAAGGTTCGAATAATTTTAGGTGTTTCTGTCTAGGTGTACTGTCGAATTTACTTAAATTAGCATAAATAGTTCCAGTGATGTGAGAATGAACTCTCATTACAAACATGAATAATTAAGCATAGTAGCAGATCGCTGGACAGCTTTAATTTTCATGTTTCTCCAGTAGTTTCACACGTGCGATTGACGGTAAATTTTAAGGATAGCGTAATTTTTTTCGTGATTAAAATGGCATGTGAGCCACAACTGAATGACTGCGAACGACTGAAAAATCATGACGCTTATACACGCCAACACCACTTTTTCACATGTATAATGACTTATTAATAAACTATTTATTATTATATTTACTCGTATTTGTTAATTTATTTACGGTTTAGTTAAATTTCTTTTTTTGTTACTTGTTTCATTAGTTTCAGTATTCGATGCCAATACACCTTTATAAATTTGACCTCCGTTTTATTAAAAATCATTTAGTAACAGTTTTCGCTTCATCTTATTTTTTTATAATATCATTTTTATATGAAGAACCTCAGACGAAGTGACACAGGAGTTCAATTCTGTGTTAATTCTTATATAAAATCGACAACTGATTAAATAAATATTTAAATATGCACGTGTGTATGTTTAACGTTTGTGTGGAAAATGTGAAGTACGCATCTGTTTCTCTCTCTGAGTTTATTTTGCATTCGTTTAGTGATGATCCATTGTTTGAGTATGTCAGGTTATACACCAAAATTTTAATTTTTTATGTCTAGCACAAATTGAAAAAAACGGGAAGAAAAGCACATGAAGAAAAGTAATTGTAGAACGGGAAAGCACGAAAGTGCGACAGTAAAAGTACGATTTATTTATATGTCGTTCGAGTTCTCAATTTTCTGGGCGGGCGTTTCCGTCCACGCCGCGTTAATTAACCAAAGATTTTATTTTTATTTTTTACTTTTAATAATTACTATTTGTTTCCCTCCGTACCGATTTGATTTTGTTTTTAGTTTTACTATTTTTTCTTTTTCCCTTGTTATTATATTATCAAGTTCACTGTCCTACACTCCTCTCCAACCTGTATTTTTCGTCAGCAGGTTTTCTGTGACAGTAACAAAGGCGTGGGCTTTGCAAGAACAAGACGTATGTGTGCAAAATTTGTGTTAATATGACATACAAATTTTTTTGTGAATGGAAAACGCCTTATCTGAGTGTCGTACATTGTTTTCCAGTAATAATTTGTACCAAACTCCATTATTATTTTTAACGAAAAATTAATAAATAGTGTTTGTTTTACTATTATTATTACTTTAACTTTGCGAAAAAATTTTGTACGAATTTCTCGGAAGTATTGTAAAAACAAATTATTTTTAAATATTAATAATATAAGTAAGGAAGGTACCGTTTGACAACCTCATAAAGGTCGACATAAGTGGAAAGTTCTTTAAAGTATTGAAAAGTAATTTGATGATGCTGTGGTAATGACGTTGATCATGGATATTTTTAAATGATTATAACAAAATTTAAGGGAAATTTACTGATGAAAATATAAATGGAAAGCTATGAGAAACTGCATTTTGCGATGCCTGTAGAGTTTCAAGAATAATAATAAAAACAACTTGTAATTACTAAATTGAAATATAGATTATTGACGAACTTTTTTAATTGTGCAACTTGTATTTCCATTGCGTTTTTATTTCCAAAAACTCGGGATACCAGTCACTAATGTTTTAGTTTTCAGTGAAGCCGGTTCTGAAGTCAAGATCAATTAAGTTTTGTTCACCTGATTAAATAAATAACATCACGATTCTTAGTACCAAAGAATCAAGTTACAACCGTTACCTTTAACTTATATTACAAGTAGCATCTGTCTTTCTACATTCCCTCTCGCCTAATATTTGCGTAAAACAAAACGGTAATAAACTTACTACAACTGCAGCACAGATGAAAGCAAATGATAGTCAATGGTCACAATTTGATTTCTATTATTTTTTCATACTCGTCTCAATTTGAAGTCTAATTTTAAAAATTTGGTGGTGTTGTCGTTTGCGCATACCGCCTCGAACCACGTTTTTCGTGTTGGCAACGCATAGTTTTGTTTTCAAATGACATGGAGCCTTTGGTCGAGTTACAGATTAGTTTATTTTACATATACATTTCCTATGATTGTACTCGTTAATAATTAAAAATCCAAGAAAAACAAAAGAGTCATCTCCTTCTTTAATAGTTTTTCTGGTTACATTGTTAATTACCATAAACTGTGTTGTATATTGAATTAAACAGGCACCATAGATTTCGTATTGATCAAACATGATTTCACAATTTCGAAGAGGTAGTACCATCCTACTTACGATTGCTGCGCTTAGTAGAGGCAATTCTTCATTGGGAAGAACTGTGTCATTATATACTCAAAGCAGGTGTAAAACAGCAGTGGCATCTATAAGTAGACAAAAAAATACATCTTTTCGACTTTTTAATTCAAAGGAAAGCCAAAACGAGTAAGATAAAGTACAATCACTTATATTACATATACAATAGCTCGTTTTATTAATATACCCACAATAAATCAATACAACGTATCACTACTATGCTTTTACCAAGATTTTTTCAGGTATAAATAATTGTTCTGTATGACAGTTCTTTTTAAATTTGGTTTCAGAACAATAGACAAATTAACCTTCAATAACTTATGTGCTGAAACTTTGGACTCTTTATCTGAGTACTTTGAAGAACTTATAGAATCAACACCTCATCTAAAAAATGCAGATGTGACCTATAGCGATGGAGTTCTTACTGTTTACTTTGGTACACAAATATTTTATAAAAGGCATTCTTGTCTTGATGTTGTTCATTAGCTTATTATTTCTTACAGGACAGAAATATGGAACTTATGTTATAAATAGACAGACACCCAACCTACAAATATGGCTGTCAAGTCCAATCAGTGGTCCCAAGAGGTATGACTTTCTCTGTGGAACCTGGGTATACAAGCATGACAAAACAACTCTTCACTCTTTGTTGGACATAGAAATAAGGGAAATTGCAAATAGGGAAGTTGACTTTGAAGAAAAATGTTCACATGCAAAAATGAAGGTGTAGTTAAGTTGGTGCTATGACCAAATATGGTATCTGTTAGTTTCGAAAAGGAGTAATAAACTTGTGTAAACTAAAACTAGAAAACATAAAGCAAAATGGAGGTAATGGAAGAAGGAAATCTCTTGGACAGAGTCAGGATTTTATTACAAAGGGATTTGGCATATTACAAACAGCACCAAGCAGTGCTGCAGGAAACATTGTGTTCAGGTGTAGTCGGAGGGCTTCTGGGTAAGTATAACAATCATCACCCTGATTCAAATTTCTTTGATTAAAATTTTGTATTATTTTTATTTATGTTTTGTTTTGAAATTTAAAATTAACATCTAATTCAAGCAGGATCCAAAAAAATTGCTTCTGAACATGTACTGGCTATTGTGTGCCACTCAAATGATGCCAAATATTCTATAATTTCACAATTGAAATTAATTTTTGCTTACAGATTTCCCAAGGTATGCTTCATTTGCAGCAGTTAAAATTGTTACATGGTGGGAGGCACAGTTTAAAAGTGCCTTCCAAAAATTATCTGGTCTGTCTGGAATTACTTCAGAGTTTCATGATGTAAGATTTTGGTAAACACAATTTTTCCTCCTAAGTACCTTTTATTTTTCTGTTTCTTTGCTCATGATTGTACATATTACAGCATATTCACATTGCATTTCTTCTTCTACAGTATTGGGACCAACTGGAGTTGGAATAATTGAATTGTTAAACTTTTGTATTTTACAGGAGAGCGAGAGAGGTTGTGGAGGAGTTGTTGTCAACCTGACTCCTTCTGAATTTATAAAGGTGGTGCAGGACACATCATCCCAATTACTTGAATATCTGCATGTTTTGTCACAAGAAGCTTTAGATCATGCTGACTTGACAGTTCTAACAGGCAAGGGACATATTAGTTGTTCTTTTTTTAATTTGGTTAGCAGTATTTCATGCAAATGTAAATTTTTCTGTCTGGATGATTTCATCCAATTGGAAAAAGGTCGTATAATTCAGATCAAAACAAAGTGAAAATTTTATATGTTTTTTAGATATTTAAGATGATGCATGTGCCTGCTAATTGAGAAGATTGTGTGAAGCTTACTTTATGTCTCTACCACTCCTGCTACGAAAACAAGTTTTTTAAAATGTATTTTTATGTGAAGAAAATATTCATAGGTACTCTGGGGGCCTCAGCACTCATAAAAAATACTCTCTGGTGCTACAATGAACACTTGGACCCCAAAGCCGAACTCTCCCTCCTCGAGGTCTACAGGAACTACCAGGAAATGTCGGAAGCCCTATCCGAGAGACTCTTGGACTTGCACTGCCGCTTGCTTTCGTTATACGTTCTTCAAGATTCTGATTCTTTGTCCTGGGATTACCCTCAACCTTTTTTTGAAGGCGAGCGCGGATCTTTTGTCATTCAAATGTGGTGGCTGTATATGCAAGGCACGCGTCAAGATCTGTGGAACACCGTGCCACCCAAAACGGCCCAACGTGTCCTTGCAGGAATGTTGAATGAGACACTAACAATCCTAGCAACCCGCTATTGTCAAGCTGAACCAAGTCCTGCCAGAATGTCATTGCTGATAACCGACATAGGTATGTTCATTGGCTGGAATCTGTACAGACTCAATGATCACCTTTGTGACTTTTCAATTTTTGTTGTCAGGTAACCTGTTGTCGTGCGTCAATGAAATTCTGCCGTCCATCTGCAATAACGCCACCGAGTTGTTGGGCTTCTCTGACAGCAAAATACATCGCGACATTCACTGTAAATGTAACCAACTGTTGCTGTGCTTAATTCTCCGTGGTTGCCCTCTTCCCGCTCTCTATAAGATATTTAAAAACGGACTTGAGAATGTGGCTGCATTCGGAAATCGGATCAAATCAATTGCACCTTGGATAACTTTTGTTTGTCCCGAACTCCAACTATCTTCTGCTGGTCACCTTACCAACATACCGGATGGGTTTGCTATTATGCTAGAATTGAAGGTTCTAGTGGCTCAACCGCAGCCCAACTACCCTTTATTGCTGCACGTGTTAACTATGAGAAATTATAAGGTGCTATATTTGGGAACCTTCTGGACTGCCTTTCTCCTAATACCTTTTGGTGAAACTAAAGCTTTTACAGGTGTCCTCATTATTACTACGGAATACCTCTATTGTGGCGAACAAAGAAAAAGACAGCTCAGTGGAGAATGAACTGGATGACGAATCAAACTTTAAGTGCAAGGGTTTTCTTTGTTCTGAAAGTAAGTTTCCTTCTGCAATATTGTGAACGTAGCTTAGGTAATTTGACTAACGAAATTGTTTACTCAACACTGAGTTGTTTACGTGCCATAGTACTACAGTGTCTAAATACTAAGAAGAACCGTAATTTAAAGACCAATCTACCAGTTCCCTGTTGCAAAGCAAAAAACTAAGAGGTGAGGTTGATCTTATCATCCCACAGGTGGAGATTGCAAAATTACAACTAGTAGCGCACACGACATCATTTCTGCTCTTGCTGTTATTCTAATGAACGTCTGCACGGTTGAAGACCTAAATAGATTGATAATACCTGCTTTTGAATTAACGGAACCCACTTGGGCAAACTGCCTTGACAGGCATCAGGTATTCTACGTTACCAAAAACTTCTGATTCCCACCAAAATTTTAACTCAAATTTATTCTTGTCAGATTTGGAACCTGAGACGTCCACCTTGGTTGTCTGCTTTCGTTTCCGAACTAGAAACACCTATAAGGCCACTAGTAGACACACTTCTCCAAGCTGCTGAATCTGATACGCCCATACAGGAGTGTGTTGCACTAACCCTGGAAGGTTTGGTAAACTTAGTCGATGTTTTGCCGCCATATCTGTTTAAGGTGGCTGCCGTATTGCACGAAAGCATTCCAGCTGATATAAAACCTGTTGGCAAGAGCGTCCTCCTTCAGTTGTTGGTGTCAGGTATGAAATTAATTGTGGGACCTGCCGCATTCCACCAAGCAACTGATTTATTTTTATTGTAGTTGTCTACGGCCTTCTGATAGAAACAAAAAAAGACATTGCCATTGCTCTTGGTGAAGCCCTGTGTCATTTAAAGGTACCTAAAGAAATAATGGGCAGGTTAGACGCTGCTGTTCAAAACGTTTTGGATGACGCAGAATTGGCTCTCGTTTCTGACATAACTGTCAGCAGAATTCTTTTCACCCGGTTGGGGCGGGGAGCCATGAAGGTGAGTCATTCGAGATGCTCATCTTATGCGGCTAAGGTCGATTGCAGCCGAACGTCAACAAATTTTCGTCTGCTTCTAGACCCTTTACTATTGTATTTATGAAAATCAGGAGTGGCTTATATCAGCACTGATTCCCGGTATTCCGGTCAACAAGGCTCCCAATAAGTTGCTTTACATCATGTTCCACATAGGAATTAGACCTTTTGATCAGGTTTGACTACTTTTTTTATTTCCATTTTTTTCTAAAAATGCACCTTTTATTAACATTTCTATTTTGATTTTATTATTTGTAGATACTAAGTGGCGAGTGGAAGCCAGACTATTTGACTATGCTAGAGAAACCACTGTCCCTCTCACGTGACACTACTTGGATGCATTTATCCCGCAGACCAGAATTCTTAGATCCCTCGCGTCTGCCTAAACGCGATAAAATGGTGGTTGAGACAATAAGTTCTCTATTTATTAACGAATAATATTATTTTTTTCTCTGTTTCTGTTTCCCAATGACAATTTCTTGTTTCGCATTCAATTTTGTTACAGAAAAATATAATTGGAAAATATTTAATTTTACAATATCTGTGTAAGAACTTCGTTTTAGCGTAATTATCAGTTTCATTAAATTACCAATATGACCGCAACGAACCTTTCTTACAACAGCCCCTCCATTTCTCGCATGAATTGCATATAAGCATCGTCTTTGGTTTGAACATTCTTCAAAGGTTGTTGACTGATATCCTGCTTGATTTCTATAAAAAATAACTTAGGTTAAAAAATATTTTAACTGTGAAAGAGACGCTCAATAAGTGACACTCTTACCTGGGAGATGCGGAATCTTGATTTCCTTCTTTTGCTTATGGTCCCTCTTAACTCTAAGTGCTGTGGGTAAGAACCTGGTTACATCTGCACTTAAATTTCTAATTTGTGCCTCGGCATGAATTGTTGCACCTGGTTTCTCGGCCGGACGATTTATAAGTTGAGGAGCGGCCGTGAGAACGTTGGTTTGTGCCGGGGCATGAGGAGGAACAGGTGGGACGTTAGGCGGTCTCATGAGTCTGGGCGGCATACCTGGAGGCGGACCTGGTGGCAACCTAATGCCCAGCCGTGGCGGAAGTCCTGGTGGTGGACCGGGTGGCAGGCGAATGCCCATGAGGGCAGGTACTCCTCGTGGTAGCGGTGGCCTGAACATCATAGGCGGCATTCCCGACATCATATTAACTCCGGGTCTGTGTACCGGTGCTGTCGGTACTGTTAAAGAATCTGTTTCTGCTACGTTATTTTGAGATGAACCTGGAGCTCCTGTCGCACCGATAGGAGACGACTCTCGCGTGCTTTTCCCCTCGTAACTTTTCTGTTCTAAAGCCTGCAGACGGCTCTCTAAATCCGCAGCTCTGTCTGCCTTCCTCTTCTTATGCACTTCCTCCATTTCCTTCATGAACTGGTCAATGTCTTGCCCGGCCATTGCTAACATTTTCTGTTGTAACGACGTTGGCCTTGGTTTTGGGGCATCCTCTTCAGATTTTTCATTTTTCTTCTCCTCCAATCTGTCTTCGTCTTCAATTGTTGACCTATCTAACATATGTACATCTCTACTCTCCTGACTATCTTCCATTCCTAACATTACCTTGTCATCCAAAAATCTATAAACATGTACATTGCTTTTAAAACAGTTTGTAAGTTTTGAGTAGGTACCACTGTACCACATGTACACACCTGATAGTTTTCCTACTTGCTTGTATAAGACTTTGTTCTCGTGTTACACCTTCCATAGGTTCATCTTCTTCTTCTTCTTCAAGTTCAGGTGGGGGTCCAATTGGTACCCCTGGAGGTTCTTTCTTCTGCTCCATTTCTTTACCTCTAAACCATTATACATGTTAATTCATAAAAATTAAAATTCATGCAATTGAATTTAAAGATAAGACTCACTGGTATGCTGAAGTCTTTTTCAAAATTCCCTGAGGTGGTTGTAGAAACTGAGGTGATGGAAGGGTGGTGCCTGATCTAACAGCAGAATGTGGTGGAGCATGAGCTGGCAGAGGTATCTGTGATGGGATGCCAACAAATACTGCTTGCAGCTCAGCTGGTAAAGCTGCTATGGGAAGTGGAATATCATCCACCTGAAATTGGTGAAACAAATTTGTTGTAGAACTTAGTTGTACAGATCACAAAATTAAGCATATTTGGTGGTAAACAATTTGTTTGTATACCTGAACTTGTTGTGCATTCTTTACAGCCTCATAATAGTTGTACAAAGCGGATCTCTTCCTTTCATATTCAATTTGTAACCTCTTCAAGTCTGCCCATTTGTCAGGATCATCTTTGTGCTGAAAAATTAAGAATCCAGAATCACTGTACAATTCCTTTATATTAGATACATTTGATTCTCAAACCAAAGGTTTAAATAAAAGTGAAAGTATAATGGCATTATATATTTGCATATATTAGCATTCTAATTGATGGGATGACAGATACTTGCCCATCTTAAAAAAAGATCACAAGATCTCTCATTTAAACTATGAAACCTGTCCCAAGATTAAGTGCATGAAATCTTCCATGTTACTTTTAAATAAATTTGGGCTATCAAACTTTTTAATCCGGAAATACTTACATACATTTTTAAAACTCTTTCTAGTGTGTCTTTTAATTTTTTTCTTTTGTCTTTGAGAACTTTTTCATTCAGTGGAGATGGTTGCATGACATTGTATTCTGCAGAAAAAAGTAATGTAATTAAATTTTGAAATAAATTCAAAGAATGATGAAAATTTAGTAGCCAAACAAGTACCCATTTGATCAATTTTCTCTAAATCCAACAATAGTTGTTGGGGATCCTTTCCCCTTAAAACAGCAGCCCGCACCATCTGCCTTTGCTTTTTGTTTTTCTTCAATTCTTTTTTTCTGGCTTCCTTTCCTGAAATTTTGTAATAACTATGCTTAAAGATCGTAAAATGTGCAACTGATATTATTAATTTTGTATTTGTAGTACTTGGTGTACTCTTAAATATGCAATGACATAATATTTTACAGGGATCCTTAGGTTTGAAAGAAACTTACTAGCTTGATCCGTGGGATTCATATACTTTCCACTTTTCGTTGTGTTTATTGATCTCCGACCCATTTTATCTGTTTGCTAAATTTTTGCCTTAGTTTTTAAAAAGCTCACATACCAATACCGGCAACATATGAATAAAAAATTTGATTTTCGATTAACAATTCGTTAGGTATATGCCGAGAAACATCGATACACCAACCGTGGAATTAGATAATTTTTAAAATGGCTGATTGTAGGGTCTATTTTTCGTTGATTATTTGAACACATGTCCATTTTCTGGTGAACGTTGAACATATATTTAGGTGCCCTTTAATCGGATTATTTAATTATTAATTTTATTTGCTTCACTGAAAGCCGTTTGACATGCACGTTGATTATTGAATGTAATGAATTTTATTCTCAGAAATATTAACATTTCTTTTGGCTCTAACTCAGTTTTTTAATACTGTCAACTAGATTAATAATGAAACTCAAAGAGAGTATAAAATTAAAGACAAAACTAGAAAAACACATAAATGATAATGAAAAAAGAAGGAAAGCTTTGAAGGAAAAAGTAAAAGTTAAATGTAACCAAGCTGAAATAATTAAGCAAGCTCTGTCAACAGCTAGCTTACATAAAACGCAAACCAAGAAGATTTGGTTTTCCCAAGTTGATTGTGTAGGTGATAGCAGTATTCAAATCAAACAGAGTCAGGGTAATGCATTTCATATTAATGGTGCTAATGAAAAGAAACAATTATTTGATGGATCAAGCAGTGGTGAGGAGGAAGAATTTAATGTTGAAGAGAAAGCCCAATTTAAGGGCAAAAAAGGATTTGAAGTAAGTTGTGGTATCATGTCATTTTTGACTCATTTAACATCTTTCATAACGTTTATTTGAGACACCAGTTTCTTTACCTTGGTTTTATAATTACTTCATGAGCTATATTTTTCTGATATATATTTTTTATTTTCATTAAGGTATACCTGATTCATGATTGTAACTTTTCTTGTGAATTTATTCATATGATCAATTCCTCACAACAGAAAAATAAAATAATTAATAATACAACAATTACAGCTCCTCAAACTTCAAGGGTCTTATGGCAATGATGAAAGATTTAAAATAGATAAGAGATTTTTAGATGAAAATGAAGATGAGACAAGGAAACAAAATGAGAATTTATGGGATGAGACTGAACAACTGGAAGATATAACTGCTTTATCAGGACAATTAAACAAATTGCCAAAACTGAAAAAGAGGTAAGGCTTCACATTCCTAAACTTAGTTTTGTGGTATATTTTTAAATGTCTCCTATTAGTGTATTCTCACTTTTATTTACACAACTTTGTATTTTTTTCAGAAAGTATGAAATGATTAGATATGATGTATCAAACAAGGAACATGAAAAATATGAAGTGAAACAAGAGAAATTTCTAAATGAAAGAGGAGGGAAGAACAAAAAAGAAAAAAAAATTGAGGAGAAAGAGAAAACATCAAAAGTTGAAGTTTCAAAAGAAAAATATTATGATGTGTCCAAAGATATAAAGGAATCATTTGGAGACAAGAAAGAAAATTCTAATAAAGATTTTAGTCTGCTACAAATGTACAGTAAAAGTAATGAAGAAAGCAAAGATGATGAAGTTAGCCATAATGACGATAGTGAAGTAAGTCCAAAAAAGACAAAGCAGTCAAAAAATGATGTGAAAAATACATTTACCTGTAAGGAAAGTGTGGATGAAGTACATGAAGATGAGAATGAGTTGGATAAGGATCAGGAATACACAGATTTAGCCAGTGAGAAGCAAACATCATATGCAGTAAAATATAAGAATGCAAATGAAGGATCTGAAGTATGTTGTAGTTTACCTACAGAAGAGGAAACACAAAGAAAGGTTGTTGTTGCAAAGGGTATCTGGAAAGAAACATTCTTTTTTGCTGATGATGATCCACGATTACAAGGTAAATATGAAATGTAACAATATAGGACTTTTCACCTACTCTTTGAGAAGTGTAATAAGCAATTAAATTATCATGTTCAGTTCACTTATTACTATGACTACATGACTTATAATGCCAAAATAAAATAATTAATTCTTTAAACCTCAAGCTAATTTTGCATAAATTTGCTTCATAAATTTCTTGGTTAAAACATAGTTATAATTATTCAATAACTTGTTTTATTCCCTGTAGAAGGTATGGATTTCATGAACAAGAAGAATTCTAAAGAAGCAAAATGTGCAGCTCAGAATTATGACAGCAAACGCAAAAGACTCAGAGAGATCCTTCGCTTACACAATAAGAAGCAACTCATGAAAAAGAATCCATTCAGGGCTAAAGTAGGTGGAATGAACAAGAAACAACTGGCCAGTTCAAAACTCAAGACAAGAAGCACTATTTTTCAAAGAAATAAGCAGCATTCAGTGAGTTGAATGACAAGGATATTGTTCTTTGAAAAAATTAAACTGACAAAATATGTAAAGACTTTTTTTTGCTTTACCATCATCCTACAGCAATATTAATTTAGGATTTCATCTTCGCTCTCAGACAAATTCCTGTAGGAAATTTTAATCCCATCAGCGAACCACTCGGGTGTCTGACGGCCCTTTCCAACCTGGGATTTGCCCTTAGCCGCCGCTAATTTACTGTTTTTGGAAGAACTGGGACTCAAACCGTCAGAAAAGGTGTCACCTGTGGTCACGGTCGAGTCCTTCTGCAATTTACCTTTAAGTAGATGCTCTGGATCTGACACGTCAACACCTGAAAATCGAAGAAAAAACCCAATTGTGAGTCCCTGTATGACTGCGATTATGCTCTAAACTCTTGTGAGTACCCCTTTCCATCATTTTTTGTGTCACCGGTAGCGGTCTGGAGAACTTGAGAGGGGCAAGGTCATACAGGTCCAGTGCCAGATGTGGAGCACAATGTTCCACTAACATTTTCATTTGGTCCTGTTTAATTTGTAACTGCGTCTTTTTCATGTTCATGTTTCTCATTGGAGCAGTAACTGGGTCGGACGTTATGTTATGAACTTTTTTCAAGTTGCTTGAAACTGCGATGTTTTTTGTAGACGACGAACCGGACGATTTCGTCGTGGTGCTGCAAATGACAAATTTTAAGTTTAATTAGGTTGAGGCGGTTGCTAGGCCTTTATCCTTGGCAACCAGAGCGAGAATTGAAAGAATTTAAAAACCTTCTTATTATGTTTTTCATTTCAAAAAGAATATTTTAAGTACTTGTAATTTTCAATGAATTCATTTTGTCAGGTACCTGCCGTCTTCACTTTCCTCTGGCGGTGTTTTCGTGAATGAGTCAGCAATTTTCCACGGAGAAGGAACGGAGGCATAGAGCTCCCTAGACGGTGGCGGTAACATTTTGTATTTTCTGAGAAAATTTGGAACGTGTGCTTCATCTTCGGGGGCCACAGACGCTAAATTCAATTTAAGAAGGGCTATGAAGTTGCAGCAAATTACAGCCACGCTATTCCTCTTCCAGTCTGCACCGTTTCTGTACGATTTAAATTAAATTAGAAGTAATAAGAAAGTAGTTACGTACGTAAATATACTAAGTAATTCAAGAGAGGAAGGGGATGGTGAAGTCCATTCCGGCAAATGGGCCACATGTTTATATTTTTCATGAAGAAGATGCGAAACCTTTTATGAACTTGTTTATTTGAAAAAAAAATTTGGCTCATTTGATAACAACCTTGAAATTTTCATGAAATTTTCTTCAAGTATCAATTAATGAATGTAGTAAAATATTTAATAACCTTGTTTCAAAGTCTCTGGTAAACGACCAGGTCTCGATATCTTCAACAAACGAATTGATCTTTGAGGTACTCTTGGAGTCAGAAAATGCTAATTCTTCGAATACGTCTGTGATTGTAGGACCGGGAAATATGGATCGCGTACCAAATTCAACTCTCGATGACATCTGAAGCATCGAAAAAATATTAAACAACTACTTCGACCAGTTTTTACGACAAAGAACAATGATAAGTATAAATGTGTACGCCGTGAAAATTTAAATTCGATTAACACACCACATACCTGAAAAATTGGAAAGTTCAACTGCACGGTCATCTGACAGTAGTATTCATTTAGATTCCAAGCTTTAACGACACATTTTTCCGACAAACTCATTATGAGTGACATGTGCCTTAAGATACGAACGTCAACAATTGACTCGCGGTGCCCGTGCAAACTTATTATGGGCTGCTTGGTGACTACTCTGTTCCATACTCTGACTATTCCATCTTTGCTACCCGTTGCTATTATATGAAGTGATTTTTCCATATGGAAACATTTAATTCCCTGTAAGTGTAGATGCTTTCGAGATCAGGTCCAAAACAATCGTTAAACCTCATTGCTTACCCTTGGCACTCTGAACACATAGGGGCGTCGCCTTTTCTCAATGTGACGTAAGACCATAGTGTTAACCGGGTCGTTGCTGCATGTCAAAATTGTTTTACTCTCCGGACTATATGACACCTGAATGACTTGCTCACAGTGGACCTTTCTGTGGGTCCGAATTGTAACATAATCAGGTTGCTCTTTTAATTCCTAGAATTACAGGGTGTAAATTATTGCCATTTCACATCATTTTTATTAAAAACAAAATAATAATAACCACCTCCCAAAGAAATTTGTCCAGCTTGTCTGGATCTTTCTTCCGAAAAAGACTCTTCTTCGGTTGATGAAATTTCATTATTGTCACATCTCCTTGGTCGTCGCCAAAAAATAAAAATGTCCTGTCAGCCATGCTTGAAGAGTAATAGTCTAAACACGTTGGTGTGTTCTTTAGTCCAGAAATCAGACATAGGGGCACATGAATTAAACCTGTGGCGTCATACAGGTGAAGGCTTCGGTCGGATGTCGAGAAGAAAATAGCGTATGTGTCAGGTACAAACATTGCGTCTGTCACCCAAGTGGTGACAGAACGTTTTTGTCGTTCTTCCTGCTCCGCTGAAGAATGGAAATATTTCGGGTTTCTCGTAATTGGTCATTCACTTATGTTATCAAAAATGGCTTATGATTTGTTGTTGTACCTGTGAGGAATTCTCTGCTGGCTCTAGAAGGTTTAAGGCCGATTTTGTACGTGTCTAGAAGGTTGAATTCACCGTCATAAACACCGACTCTTCCCAATTTGGAGACAACAGCGTAGCAGAAAGTTAGTTTAGTACGTAGGGATATAACTTTTACAATGAATTCTCTCTGGAATTATTGATATCAGGTTTTAAAATTCTGAATGGACAATAAATAATTTAATGCAGGTATCCGAGCACAAACCTTACAATGTGAAGCGCAGTGAATGGTGACGTCAGGTTGCAGGGGTTGCCAGTTTTCTTGCTTTCTCTCCAGAGGTTTTGCAGTTTTTGCAATGATTCCATCTAGAACATCTTCCCACACTATAGTTCCCTTTTTTTTCTCGTCTAGACAGTCAAATAGTTTTGCTGCTGGTAGTAGTATCATAGAACTTCCGCTAATTTCCTCCATGATCTGACCGAACTCATGTCTTCCCAACCTGACTCCATGAATTTCGGCTTCTGTTTTTGTTTTGGTGTTCGTCTCTTTTAGTTTTAGCTCATCAAAAAAGTGTCGTTTTAGTTCTATTATGTCCTGGATATCCATTCTGTCCAGGAGATCGATTTTCAGCATATCCAAATTCTCCCCAATTTCCTGATCTACGGCTATGCTTTAATTAAATGCTACTTTAATCGCCATTTTGAGGTGGAGGCATCTCTAAAAAAAGTACGGTCTTACCTAGATACATTATCATAAGACCCTGATGGGGTTGTTTTTCCCGATTTTAAGGTGGACATTGCGGCCGCCACGTGAAATATGCACCACTACTAAAATTCAAATGTCATTTAACTTTTAACTGTGACTTTCGTAGTTATCGATCAAACGGTTACCGTCGATTATACCGTCCACCTAGTGGTACCATAAGACTGCCGTCTATGTTTTCTTCATTTCATCTTATTGTGTTTATTGTTTTTATCAATCGTACGACTCTCCATTTCCCTTTTACACTGTTATAATGACTCATAATTTTTTTGGTTACCGCATGTCTTTTCATCTTTTTGAAAAGATGCCTTGTGACACAAACATAAGGGAATCCCCCGGGCAATTTTCATACCTTGAAGTGGTTCACATTTTTGCGTCACAGTCCATCTTATCAGAGTATTACCCAAATTTTAAATGTTGCATTTAAACAATTCATTCAATCAAGAGTATTCCTATTTTCATTAGGTCAACCGTCTTATTTTTTGTAATAGACTTTCATGTCTCTGGGTTACATTTTTTCTCCACCATCTATGTCATGTGTCTTTTTCGTTATATTACTTTTCACTTTTACTTGTGTCACCTAACACATTGTTCCATATATACATTTCCATGAAGTAACGGGTATGGCACTGAATGGGGTATGACACAGGTATGGTACATATGATATAATCGTTGAGATATTAGACTTCAAATTTACCAGATTTCAGGCATTTCACTTTTTGGACAAATATATTTGAACCACTGCCTATTCATAACCTACTTAAATTGCTGCAGCTAAAGCCTTCTGCCTGCTGGTTCTACTAAAAATTCGGAATTTTAGCACAATGAAGTTGTGTTCATTATTTGCTTTCGCATTGCATTTTACGATCGCTGGATTATGGATGTTATCCGGAAAACTCGATTCTGTTCAGCAGAATAAATCTTTTCACTTTAAGAGAGAGACCTCCTTCTTTATGGTCTATTGTTGTATTACTAGTTAATAAAGTTCGCTATTGAAGTTCTGACAAAGGCGGTGACAATGTCGGATGTACAAATGAAAGGATTCGAATTGAAAAATAAAATATTTGTTCAACGGAATGGGCTTGTACGTTGACTTGAAGAGACAAACTGTTCCTTCAGACTTTATTTGGAGGGTTCTCAGAGGTTAGGAACAAATGGCCTCAGAACCGGGGTCTTCGAAAAAGAAACGCCGTGTCGAATTTCGAGAAACCTTCGAGAGGAACTTCATAACTCAAGGGAGAGCAGTGAAAGAATTTCTACTGAAACCTTCGCAGTTGGAGGATCTTCAGAAATATGTTCGGAGGTCACCTTATGAATCAGAAATGACCATTCTTGTTTACAACAGAAAGGATGTAGAAAACAGGTGGGCAATGGTAAATATTTGAACTCTATTGACAGACAGAATACCTCTAGGTTGGAATGTTAAATTATTAAGCAATCCAAAGGGAGGTTGAGATTGGATACATTCTGGCAGATCGAGTTAAAAAAACATTAAGCAAAAATATTTTTTACTAATGCCTCGTAACACATGGTCATATTGACAAGTCACTTTTCATTTGTCACTTTCAGAGCAATAAGTATCTGGGGTTCGTTGGATAATTTGGAAAGGGAGAAAAGGAATCTGGACACTAAGAAAAGAGTGACGGACCAGTGTAAGTACTAATAATGAGAGTGGTAATAATCCTAATAGCGCAAAAACGTTTAGACTTCTCTTCTCTCTCAAACAAACAGCAAATTACGAGTTTAAAAAAAACCTTAGAGATGCCAGGCGGACAGAAAGCGGAGAAAAACAGGCCATCGCTTACTCGAAGAAGACGTCGAACGAACCCTATGTAATAGCAATTGCATTGAGCGTGTAGGTCGGCTGTACCTTCTTATTTTCAGTCTGACAGAGAATTTTACATTCATTTTTAAACTGATTATTCCATTCTCATTGATCAGGGACGTGATGAATTTAGTCTTTAAGTTGGTCGTCTGGTTTCTTACCGAATCTGATTCGATGCTCGCCGAGACTATCCACTCAGCCGCTGACACCTTTAACCAGGGCATTCTTGTCTATGGCATTTGCCAAAGAGCGCAAGTAACTAGTCACCACTCAACGCTTCACTCTTATGGTCTATTGCAAATTGTAGTTCCGTTCTTCCCTTTTGGCCTGTTTAACCATATCCATCGAACATTGCCTTTCAACATTGAAGTCGTGGGAATTTAAGAAAGTATCTAAGCACCAATCTAACTTCAACATATTTCTGGGTCAAAGGGGTTGTGCCACAGACAGAATTCTAATGAAATTATGGGTCGGGCTGCCTGCAGGATGAATATTCCAGTACATTCAGTCATTGGCCTGTAGTCGGCTTATCACTTGGGATACCTCAATTTCAGTTTAAATATAAGGCCTCACCCTAACTGAAGAATTCGGTACCTTTATTTAATGTGTTGGGATTGTTAAGGTTGAAATATTTAATATATTTTTTATATATCAATATAACGCATTTGACCAGAAGAATACAATTGTTCCATAATACCAATACAGGGGCTGTGTATATTTTCGGTCTTAATTTTGTAATGCATTGATCTCGCTACCTCATATTCTCATTTCCCAATAGAAAGCTACGTTTCGTCATCCTTACGGCTACTCAAACATGATGTTCGTCGTATCCTTAATATCTGGCGTGGGAATCTTCTGCCTGGGTGCTGCCGTCACTGTTTTCCATGGAATTCTCGCTCTGACCCAACGGGCACCGGGTTTGAAATTCAACGAAATAAAATGGGCATTTTTGGTTTTGGCTTTCAGTTTCATCACGGACGGCATTTGCTTCTGCTGCACGGTTGTGGCCACCTACACGACCGCAAAGAATAACGGAATTGGTTTCTTTTACTATGGTTTGTAATCTCGGTTGAATCTCAATACTGCGGAATTTAGAAGGACAAATAAAGGATTTGATTTTCAGCTTTTACGGCTGTGGAACCCGGTTTGACTGTAATACTTCTAGAGGATTTTGTCGCTGTCTTGGGAAACTTAATAGCAATGACGATGCTTGCTGCTACCTGGAAAGTCAATAATCATGTCCCTGATGCCGTAGGTGCCATTGTAATCGGTTTACTATTGGGCATGGTAGCTCTATTCCTGATTGTAACAAATGCAGCGGCTCTGGTTGGAAGGTAAAAAACTTGTAAAACCCAACAAATCCGACACCTGAGGAGACCTACTCATGTGTTTACAGATCCATCAGGAACGAAAAACTTGAGGAAATAAACAATGTAATTGAGTCCGATGTAATGATCCGAGGTATCTACGACGTCAAGGGTATGGATCTTGGTGAAAATTTGGTTCGATATAAAGCCGAAATTGACTTTGACGGTGCTGAATTGACCAGGCTGTATCTTGATCGTATGGACCTGAATGTCCTCTTAGCAACAGTGAATAGGATTTCGAACATAGATGAGTTGGAAAGTTTCTTAGTATCCCATGGGGAAAGCATAGTTGACATGGTCGGCGGTGAAATTGACAGGATTGAATGCCGAGTGCGGGTAATATATATATATTATTGCATAATATACAATATATACAATACATAATATACATTTATGTAAAATATAAAAAATAATGTTTGGTTAATTTGCAGGCACAATTTCCAGAAATCAGACATGTTGACCTGGAGATATTATGAATTGTAATGCTATTTTTTCTCGCCAGAAAAGTGAAATGATCAGTGGAATTAAAAAAGAAAGTAAATTGAAAATAGAGACCGGATAATCGGCCTGGGCGATAATTACCCGTCAAATGTCAGGCCACCGAAACCGGCAAACAATTTTCTGAAAAACAAGTGCTTCGGTCACAAGGGATGAAAAAAAATGCAAAAAACGAAAAGCAGATTTCATACCGACAAGACAAAAAAGTAAAGTACGAGGGGGGTCATGACAGCTGCTCGTTACAGGACTGCAGATACCCCTTACTACTGCATGACGGAGTCAACATAAACAAAATAAAATGTAACATGAAATAGATTTGAAATTCATCCCAAAGCAAAAGTCCTATAAATAGACACCTGAGCTTACGCTTCTCCCTTGGAAGCAGTGAAGATTTGGAAGAAATGAGTAAAGAAGATGGTGACAAAGGGATGTAACGGAGAAGCAGAGGGATTAAAATTAAAAGCAAAGAAAATAGAGCAAGGGTTGCTGCATGAAAACAATAAATAGTTTTCAGTCAGATAAAAGTACTACTGAATAAATAGATTTTTACATTTATTTAAATAAATTTTTCATGAGTAAAATAATACATAAATACCATTCAAGATCCCACACTTTATTTATAAAAAAATTTACAACGCTTTTGATCTTCCAGGAAAGTAAACGTTTCTCATTGTAATTCACACAAATTAAACTTTTAATTAAAACTCTGCGTCATTTATAAATTTATTGACGTATACTGTTATATTTTGACAATATAATCCCTAATGATGACCCCTAAATAAGTTTTCCAAGAAAGTTTAAACGATTTTGCTTTCTCGGGCTGACCTCTTATTGTAGAGCACAATTAATTTACGAGAGACGTCAGAGTGAGCAGCAGAGCACTTGTATAATAACACATAAACGACAATCTTTTACACGAGAATTAAAATACGTCAAGCGCAAGAGGTAGGAGATGTAGGGGGAATTCGGAAACAGAAACAATTACGAGCTTAAGGCAAATGAGAAAGAGTATTGCATTGGGTAAAGTAGGAAGAACAAAAACTTTTAGTTATTTTAGGTAAAAGTGGGAAAAATACTATAAAAAAATTAAAATATAAAAAGGAACAAAAGTCAAAATAATAGCGGAAATCTTACTACAGAATACCAAAAGTACTTTAATGAATGGTACGATTAATAACTGCGTTCTTTAAGTATTACTTTCCTTACTAAGGAAACAGATTGGAGCTTTTCTATAATGCTATTGTATATATTAAAGATAAAAAACATAGTATTCATCGGTATGGTCGAGTATGATACCGACTACCATCATTAACTCAATCACATTAAAAAAATCTCAATTTCATTGGACAATAGGTATATGACATAAGATTTGCGTTCGATTGCGTGGCGCATTACATTAATTCCACACTCACATTATGGTCATGCCCAGATGGTTTGTGTGTCTTAATATCAATTGTTAACATATTAACATATATATATATATAATTGTTTGTTTGCTGATAGAATTATTTAATGTAAAGATAAGCATGTATTTGCATTATTGCTATTATCAAAACATCACAATAATGAGAAACAAAGAGTTAACGGGCAATTGATGTAATGAGAGTGGGTACCATAACAAACTAAGACTCAATTGGACACCCCGACAAATGTCTGTAACAGACATCTGCCCCTGAGTAAGTTGAATTTCTGCAACGGCGGCCCGATCGGCAAACGGCAGAACAATAAAATTTTGTAGAACTACTGAAAATAAAATAAATTGTATTGATTTAACTTGCGAAATTCAAACTTAACCATTCAGTTGAAATTGTAATGACGCTTTTCGTACAGTGCCACAGTAGACACCTTCCTAAAGATCAAAATTGAAGAAATCTTTCAGGTTAGTGAATCTTCCCCGTGTGGTCTCCGAGTTGGAATAGAAAGGCGCCACCCCGTGTCATAGGAGGCGACTGTAGTGCAACAGGTGGGGTCGGGCAACTGAGCACTCCCTGTGGTTCCCGGGACAGAATAAGACCAACCTATGCTCTGGGTGTCGTAAAAGGCGACTAACGTGTCACACGAGGAAAGGGTTCAAGTACTTTGGGATTCCTACTTGTACTCCTCAGAGACATTCAGGGGTGCGGATTGGCTCCTGTCCTGTCTAAAACGAGGGTTCCGGAGAATGCAGGCGATTATGGGTAACGCCGTTCGCCACTTTCTCCACACGGAACGAGGTGGTCACTGTGTTTTTTAGTGGGTTCGAGTCCCACAGTCCTGGATTTTCTGTCCCAACGGGGTCCATTCTGTGCGGGCATTTTTCACCGTTACCAAAAAAAAGTCAGTGAATCTAACGCGATAAACATTCCAAATCAGATACGACCTAATGACTAGAAGCACTTAAGATGTGCAAGACTTTTATGAAGATGAGGAAGCATTAGCGTGGATCCCAATCAACGAAAGATAACGTGATGAGGACTACTTATGTGTATTTCAAATTTTTAAAAGTATTTTTAATTTTAACCGGGCAATTTACAATGCTCTTTAAAATTTCCTATGTACTAATTAAAACATCAACTTCTTTTTTAGTTTATTAAATTCTATTTATTTGATCTACAATCTGTAATAAATTTATATAAATTAATCTATAATAAAGTTCTATTATTAGCGATGTAAAAAAAATTGGTAGCCATATAAGGGTCAATAATTATGCGACACTGAGGTATTATAACGTGTACCATCTACCCTCCCAAGAGGCCCCAGGTGGACTAGCAACCTATGCTATTGCCATGGGGTATGAGCTACGCCACCACTTCAGGGGTCGTCACAGGTTGTAAATAAGGGTAGGCGAAAGTGGGAGATGGGAGCTCGGAAAAACCATCCCGCCCAGAGCTGAAGAGAGCTCACCCGCGGGAAGATGTGACCAAGCAGTGAAGCGCCACTTTGCCACTGCGCCCTGTTGAGCTTCCCCACCATTGCGCGACGCCCGCGGAAAACCACGTGGAGGTGGACCCCCCCCAAAGAGGTAGTAACGTTAGGTCAGACAAAATGTGACAATTAATATATACAAAAACATTAAGTTAGAAGAGTATGTCCAGAACCTGCTATTCTCCCCTTCTCCTTTAAACAAAGTGGACAATGAGGTCCCACCCTGCGAATCCAAGAGGAGCAGTTATGAGACACTGACGACAAAAGCGGAAAAGATAAATGGCTGAACTTACCTGGATGAGGGTGATCCTTTTCTTGAATAACTAACTTTTAATTGTAACCAGTCATTCACCCTGCTGTCAACAGATTGCTAAAATTTAAATTTCATCATTAATTTAAACACAATTTTAACACTCTATAAATAAATTGATTCATTTCTATTACCAGGGACCTGTCTTGTAGAGATGAAGATCCATTCCAGTCATCCAAATTCTCATTTCCATCATGCCGTAAGCTGCCGCTTATGAAATCTCCATCTCTCTCTCTTGAGGGCGAGGAACTCGTCGAACTACTTCCAATCCAACCGAAAACAAAACGCAAAAGTTGATTCAACCCTGAAAGTAATAATTTTACAAATAGTAAAATTTATCAATTTATGTGATTCCTATATAACAAGTGTGATACATTGGAGAATAACAGACGTCCACAACAGCACTACACAACTACAAACAATACATTGTAGATGACAATAATGAGGAAACAACTCAGGAATAAAAAACTTTATTGGATCTATTTTTAGTATTATATTCTTGCGAGTAATGTTGCTTAAATATTAATGTTTGCAAGGTACAAGGTGCACGACTTACTTACTTTAGCTAAATAACTAAACAACTTTAACTAAACTACGTGACTTACTTAAATTAAATCGTACGAAGTGAGCAGTAGAAAACTTGTGAATCGCAGCAATAACTGAAAGTAAAAATCTGAAAATTTATAATATCAGAATTTCTTTAAATGTAATGTCACTGCTTTTTGTTCTGACCAAAAAAAGTTCCCAAATATATATAAATAATTATTAAAAAGTCAGACTCAGAAATTGGTACTTATCAAGCAAATATAAATATTTATGGTTACTTAAAATAAACAACAATCAAACCATTTTACTTATTCAACTCCTAAAATTGAACTATGCCAATTTTAAAAAATCTATAAAATATATGAAACAAAAAATGATGTGTTGTGAGAGAAGTTTGATTCTGATCAGCAGTAAAGGCTGCAGAGAAACCAGAAACAAAAAAGAACCCAGATAGGATGTGAAAGTAATGAGACTTAATAAACCAGAAACAAACTTACAAACAACTGCTGTTGTTAATAATAATGTGATTTGTGAAAAGTCCATGGCCACTTCCGGCCCATGATTGTACATGACCAATGAATTCAACGGAACAACAATGGCCAAGAGTATTCTTGACATAACAGAGAAGTTGAGAAATGAGGCAAAGAGCATAGCAATCAGCAGATAGATAATGTGGATTGTTACACTAATGAGCTTCTCCAAATGGTTCCCTGAAGTTATAAATAAAATAAGAAATAAATAAATAGAAATATTTCAGTTACTCTGAAAAGTCTTGGAAATATATTTACCTGTCCCATTGAGGAAATTTTTAATCCAGAAAAACTTTTCATCAATTTCATTTCTGATTGTGGTTATCACTAGCTTCACATAATGTATTGTCTCATTGATTTTTAACAGGTTCTCAACAGCTGAGATGTAGCCTTGTGAAGCCAACTCTTGTTGTGCCAGAAGCTTCTCCATACTTGAGTCTAAAAGTTGTAAATATAATCAATTAATTTATTTATGAAGAATTATGTTTGTGAAAGTTGAGTAAAACTGACTTGAAAAATGTATGCATACTTTGCATGCTTCAACATGTGCCACAAGTTCATAATTTACCATTTATTTACTGTAACAATGTTAAAGATGGTTTGGTTGAGATTCTTGGGAGTTGTACATACCAATCCTTTTGAATATGTCACGGGCTTGCAGCTGGAGAGCTTCAATGTCCCTGAGTAAATCCTTATGGTTTTGAGTTGCTGTTTGTGTTTGTGAATCCAGCTGTACAGTTGCTTCATCTTTAATAAAAAAAGTTTTTGTTATTGATTGTTCCACAAATATTCATTCAATGAATACACAGCCTCTTAATTTACCCAATTTTTCTTTGATGACTTGAGTCATTTTTATTAGCTCTTTGTTTCCAGCTGCAATAAGAGCTTTTTCACTTGTCAGCTGTTCCAAGTTGAATTTCATAAAATCCTACAAAATTTAATGTTTAATAAAAACCTTAAAATTTAGATAGAAATTAACTTCTAAAAATTAAACCAAATTTATCAGTTACCTGAATTTTATTTTGAGAATCTTTCAAAGTGTTTTGTTGCTCAATAAGTGTGGCATGTCCTTTCTCAACAGACTCTAAGGTTCCCTGGGTAAGTTCTTCTAGTTTTTCTTGTCCCTCCAATAGGCCAGTCATCTTTTTGATTTGGTCATGTGCTGTTGCCATTAATTTATTGACAGTCATCTCTGATAGGGCCTGAAACTGTGACCTTCTGGCAACCAGGCAGACGGCTCTTGCCCTATTATTCATCAAATGATAAGCATTCCACATATTTGCATCCATGTCTTTTGTGCAATCTCTTAAAGTCTGAAGTAAACAATTTCACTATAATAATTTACAATTTTATTCAAAAAGGAACCAAAGAGAATTATTTGAAGTTCACACCATTGAATTTGTGCAAGGAAAAAGTTTTCTCTCATCCACCTGTGACTGACAATTCAGTAAATTTACACTCATTTTTGCCAGTTCTTCTTCAGTCATTGAAAAACAAGATGTCTTTATTTGAAGAATTACTTTATGCTGGCAAATATCAAGATTTGAAGTTCTCATTAGATCTGTAAACTTCGATGCTTCCTCAATAAATTTTTCATCCTCTATTTTGTATTCAAAGGGTATTCCTATAAATGGCCCATTGCTCTCAATGAAGTCCTGAAATTTATTTGAAAACTTATCAAATTATACTTATCATTATTTTGTGTTGAATAACACAGGGTCCTGTTTTGGTGACGGGGGTTACCCCCCTTCCCAAACACCAGCTTTCCCAGCTGCTGGCATCATCAGTGGTATGAGTTTTTAAGCAATAATTGTTATTCACTCAAACTGCGTCAAATAACAATTATAAAATTTTTACAGTTTATTATCATATTTGTGGCAGATATCTTTTTTGCCAAAAACAATAGTAATATTGAAATACCAATAAAAGTAAACAAATACGACCATCCAAAGCGTGACTACTGCCCCACAGACAAAGACAGCTCGACCCACACCCCGATGGAGTCCGTGGCAATGGCAACAAGAAAGAAAGGACTTGGAGGCCGCTACAAAACCACTTAACAACAAAAAAGGTAATAGATAAAATTGCCAGCGAGTAATCGGCATTAATTGCTTTTGGCAGGTACTGTACATCAGTCCTATCTAAGAAGGAAAAAGGAAATAATAAAAAAATTAATGGAAAAAAACAGCTTAAAGACCAAATCTCAAGCACACTTAAAAGTAATGCCTTTGACGGTTCTGGAGTGTACTTCGCTAGGGAACAAGAAAGGTATATTAAAAAAAAGTACCAATAAAAAATACAATATTAAGTATTAAACGACGAACGATGCAACAATGATGACCGTTAACACCTGTTGGTTTTAAAAAATCTTCAACTTAAACTTACTTTTTTTTGTGTCCAGAGCCAATCAAAGGAAAACGCATTACTCTCATTTGGAAGTGCAAAAATAACGCTAAAAATTAGAAAATAGAAACACATTGGACTACCAAACTGGGCAACCATGGCCCAGGTTTTTATTTTCTGGTCCTAACCGTTTGTGTTGCGTTTCAAGTGAAGGAAAGAAACTTGGTAACACTTTCATCCGCACATCCGTTACTGCCTCTGGTAATTTTATTTATTCTATGACTCACATGCCCTGAAAAAACGGCGGTTACAAAACACTATAGCAGAGCACAAAAAGCTCACACTTGTAACACTTGCTAAAAAGTTGACTAAAAACGTCAAAATAGCATAGTATTTACACATTAGGTATACATTAATTGGCCCCAGTACACAACATAAAACCAATTTCAAAATTTTAATAAAAATAAATACAATACACCTAGTTTTCTAATGATTTTTTTAAATTAAAAATTCAATATTTTTCCAGTTAATGGGTGAATAGGTAATAAAAATTATAAAATAATCCCTCTAGTTTAGCTGCACTCAAGAATGTATTACAAAGCAATTTTTACGCTGATTATGTAACATCATTGGGGAAGGAACATAAAATGAGACATTTTATTTTTGCTTAATTACAAGATTCTATAAAATAACCTTCAAAACAGGATGTAAGCAAAAAGTTCACTTCTTAGACTTCTCCGCCCATTGTTAGCTAGGAATAAAAATTACTATTTATGAAACATATTTTCCAAGCAATTCTCCATCAGGGGTGTTTGTTAAACTAAACTGTTGCTGTGTCGGCAAAGGGAGCATTGACATGATGCAAAGGCGTAGGCATTCACAGTTTTATTTAGTAACAGGTACACTTTTTACACGAGGTTCACATTACGTTGAGAAGTTAAAAAGTTCGTAACCCTAACCATTTAACTTAAACAATGAAACTAAGAACACTTTCGCTTGTCTAAGAAAATTACCCGCTTCAAATAAAATACGAAGCAAAGTAAAATTTCTGGCAGAAAAGCTGAAGCGAGAATCTATTTGTGAATGAAAGGCGAACTCTGCCTGTCCGACGAAAAGTCCAAAGGATACTACTCTTTTACAAAAGTCTGCCCCTGCATTCCGCACTGTTGCAATAACAGTACAGTACCTTATCAGGTACGCTACCAACGTCGTAGTTATAATCCCAGGTCAATTCGGTACCTGCCTTGATGAAAGTTAGAGCGAAGAAGGCGACCCAGGGAAAACGAACGTCGTGAGTGTCAACAAAGACATTTTGAACGAACACATTAGGTTGGCAGGAATGCTGTGAAGAGAAAAAAGAACAAACATATTAATTCAAATCAAAATCTTACAACGGAACGGAATTAACAAAAATTTAAATTTCAACTAACATTAAGGTAGCGACCGATGTTTCCGCTTGATTTGGCATCCATTATGTAACAATCGTCGGCTCCATCACCAAACATTTCTCTGACCGATTTATATTTTGGTTCTTTTTGTTGCTCCACAGGAACGTCCGCTGTGAATTTTGATGGCTTCTTATCTGTAAGTATATGAACCCGACATAAAAATCACAATGAAAAAAATCTGGAAATGAATGAAAGCAAACAATTTACTCATTTCCTCGTCGTCGTCATCTCCGTTGAGTGTTTCTTTGTCGCCCTCTACTTCGTCGTCTTTGTCCTTTTCACCCTCACTTTCTGATTTTTCTTCGATTTTTTTATTTCTACCTCTCGTATTGACAACGTTGCTTGTCTTCGGCAACTTAGTCAATCCCTGTGGCACGTAATCTGTGTCATCGTTACTCATCTAAAGTAATACAAAGAAGAAATTACCTTTCTGGTTGATATAACCCAGTTATCAGTTTGTACTTAACGTCTGCAGTTGAATACCTGACTCTCATCTAATTCATCTTGTTCATCTTGACAATCATCCGAGTCTTCCTCGTTGTGATTATTCCAACTTTCCTTGTCTCCTTCCGGTTCGACCACCTCGCTCTCGTAGCCCTCTTTAAAGCGTTCTACCACCTCTATATAGTCCAATTCCGCCAAGTACTCGTCACCGTACATCCTACCGTCCTGGAAAACAAAATCCTGTTAATTGCTAGTAATCTTTGTAATTTTTTAATGTGACATTTCAGTTACCCACGTCATTTGCGCTTTGTTCCGTATGCAAGCGTCCGGCATAAATACAGATGAATCCCCCTTGTGGAATATCATTCAGTGTACGTAAACCCCAACCTTTTCGGAGCGTTCTAAAAACTTGGAGGTTCAATTGAAGGGGATGCTGAGCAACACGGTTCAAACAAGTCGGACCGCATTTACACCTAAATAAAAATGAAATACATTCATTACAGATTTGAAAACTAACATGTACGCTGTACTTAATGTTAGGCACAACTTCAAATGATTTCCTAGTAAAAGTTAACCAAAGACCAACCTCTCAATCGGGATTCAAAAATCAATTTTCCGCTTACAAAAAGCACTTAATTCCGCCTTAATTCTGTGAAATAGGTAAAAACGGGTCACATCACATCTCCACTAAATATGGTTTACTTTCTCACCTTTGATTGCACTCATAAATCCCTGTAGTAACCGGTTCGAGTAGCCTTTTGTTGCAATATCCAACGGTAGGGTCAGCTTGGCCTCCTGGGCCTAGCTTGGTTCCTTCGATTGTTAATTGCCAGCATTCACATTTTTCTTTATCCTAAAATAATAGAGAAAAATTTGCATTTATGCATTTTACATTTTGCTATAATAATTTTTACCTACCTGACAATCGTCGGTGCAAGTACAACAAACCAGAAACTCCTCATCGAAACAAATATTAACTCCTTCTTGAGGAATCCTAGAAGTCGAGTAGTCCATAAAAGAAGGCCAACTATGATTGATTTCGTTCACGCAAGACACAGGAATATTCTCGTATCCGTAGGATATGTCCTGAGGGGATCAAAATATAATGCGGCAACCATTGTGAAGCAAAATATGTGTGGATGGTTTTTCTCTAACCTTGACGTGGGTCCAATACATGTTCGGCTCAAGGTGAAATTCGTCCAGCACGCACACCCAATTGTCAAAGTCGAAGTGATCTAAGCCCATTTCGCATTTAGTTATTCTCAAGTATCGGTGCATTTCCACTAAGTTTCGCAATCTTCTGCCGCAGGGTGCTCGATACAGGACAGTTTTCTTGGTTTTGCTCCAAGCAATTTGTCTGAAAAAAAAAATAGGTAATGTTTTTCTGCAGTCAATACTATCACTAAGTCTCGATTAGTTGCTTGCTACTCTTGACGAGAAAAACCTTTCAAATCCATAAAAAATAGGAATGGCTAGAAGGTTGATTGGCCTACAAGATGGCCTGGAATATTTGGTCCATGAAACACAGGAAGGTCCACATTGATGAGGAATAAATGATCGGCCTTGTATTCGACCTGTGAGATCCATTTTTCTGATGTAGCCTTTGCTAGTGTACTCTGTTTTTTCATTGGACCTTGCGTGACTCAACTGCCTTTCCAGTTCGTTCTGAATATTGATTCTGGAGGTTGTACTTTTCTTGGCCACATTTTTGCTCACGACCGGCAAATTGGACTTTGTATCGTCCTGGTCGAAGCTGTATTCCACGTAAGGCATATTCCTCTGCAAGAAGTGTAGTTATTTTATTAAGCTTATTTAATATTAAGAATTGTCAGCTCAAAAATATCTTAAATGATGTAATAACTCTCCAAGAATATACCTAACCTTAACCTGAAGATAGGATACATTTCACATTTAACTGCCTCTAATATATTTTACGACATTAATTCTAACTTCCCTCAAAAATGGTGTACTATACCTTCTTGAGAGAGGCTATTCCTAAACTTCTATGCCTGGACAATGCTCCTTGTTCCTTCCGGGCTGCAGCGGCTACGAGTTCCGAGTACAATGGTCCCAGACGTGTGGATCCTCTGTAGATCCATTCGGTCCTGTTGTCCGCATCGAAATGCATTTTGGCCAAAGATCCATCTACTTTGATAACTCTCGCAGTCCACCACTTACCTGCAAAGTTTGGAAGATATTAAAAATATCGTAAATAACACACACCGGGAAAAGTTTCATACCTACCATTCCATTCTGTTTTTACTACTTGACCCTGTTGAAGTTTAACCATCGGCCTTTCCGGATACTGGTCTAAGTAACTTTTTATGAAATCCCGACTGTCGGAGTGCACATCCTCGTACACGTGCCGAGAGCAGTCGCAGACAAGAAGGATTTTATTGTGGTAGACGTATTGGGCGTAGCCATCGTCGAAAAACACCAAATATCTGAAATACTATAGCTATAAATATTGCACAATTACTTAATAATGCCTACCTTTGTTGTGGAATGTCTCACCTGTAGGCATTTAGTATTTTCGGTGGCTCCGCTATAACTCCGGCATAATAAGCGCTTTTTCCAAGAGCTTCAGCATTCTTAAACAGGGCTATTACCCTCGTACCGACGGGATACATAACCCGGGATGGAGTCCTGTAGGCCAATTGCTTACCGGTCACCACTTTGGTATTGGCTCCACGTTGTGCCGAGTCCAGTCGAACACGATAACTAGTAGTACCCTTCAGTACAAAGTTAATATTCAATATAAAAACTATTAGAACTCTACTGAAATATATTAGAATACACACTTACGTCATCTATTTTTGACACGATCTCGACGATTTTACCCATAACCCAAATGCCAAAAACGGAAGCTTTAATAGTGTACACTTGAGATCCTAGGCAGAGGCTGGGATAAGATAACTTGCCAAGTGGTGGAAGGTTTACTTTTGGCAGCTCCACCTGAGACGAAATATCCAATTACGTTAAAAGTTGAAAAGTTGAAAAATTACGTTAAATTGAAACTTGAACAACTTCAAACAAAACAGAATCTACCGAATACCTCTTTTAAAGCTACTACGTCGTGCATTTCAACATTTGAATTATCCACCTCAACAGGATTTTTAGTAGCCGGTGTGGTACATTCTTTGATGACCTCCTCAACCGATTTTGTACCGTGTTTTCGAGTCAGTTCTTCAATATTTTTGTCCGTACGATCTGATATACTCAAGGCTTGAATGCTCTTAATTCTGGGAGTGAAAGCCTTGTAAATTAGAGTCCTTGCTTTTTTTAAACGGTCATCGATAGCATTTATCTCACTTTCTATGTCTCCTTTGGTCTCTGAAAATTGAAGGAGCTATTGGCGTGGCATATCGAACGTAATAAAAAGAACGTGCTGGAGCTCGGCTGTAAAATCAAAAGGACACTTTCCGTTTTGAATAGATATCTTTAAAAAAAAGGTTGTAAATAATAATCAAATGGTTTATCATTTAAGTAGTAAAATTTAAATTTCTCAATTTTTCATTTTTAAAGGAGTAGTTGTTTAATAAATTGTCCTTGAATGACATCAAGCACTGATACGTGGGTGTTACTTTAAAAGCACAAATACATTCTTAATATACTGCCTAAATTTTAAAACTATGTGATATTAAATGTAAAATCATACACACTCTCAAGATCATCAAGTTTTTTAGTCAGCATATTCTGGGCTACTTCTAATTGATAGTCAACATTATATTTGTTCACTGCTTCTTCAACTAATTCTACCAATTGTTCCTCCACCTGCAACAGAATAAGTTAAACATTAATGTGTGGATCAAACAAAATAGGTGTATTACAATGTGCTATTTACACCTTCTTAGGATAATTATGTTTGAGACGAATTTACACATTAACTTTGTAATTTTACGTTATGCAAGGTAAATACCATTGATATTATGGACTGGGGAAGGATTTCTTCCTCATAAATTTCCTCAACAGAGTCCATGACAACGACATCGTCTTTCTGCCGTGGAAAATCGATGGCCATGACAGGCATTTGTATTTTCAACAGATTGCACATTTTTTCTTGGTGTCTTAAAGCAATCTGAAAGCACTGCTGACAGACTTTTTGATAGACATTCTTTCTTCGGGCCACACCAAAGTACGTTAATGCGAATACAGGAGCTTCGGCCAGGTCTACTCCGGACTGGCAGTGCAGGTTTATGCATTGCACCTGAAATTTTATTTGTTCTTGATTTCTAAGTGTTACATTAAAATAACCAGTTAGTTGAATATTTAATAGTTTGGTATTAATAATTGAAAGGTATAGGTCAGAACAAATATGTGTAAATCAAAAAGAAATTTTTAATTTTTAATGGGTCACTAACTCACCTGATTATCAATTAAAGCATTTAAGTCTTTTTTCTCTGAATCATGTAAATTGTTTTGAAGCTTTTCTGTTTTGTCCTCCATACCTTCTTGTGTGTAGGTGTTCACTATGTTTTGTTCTACATCACAACTTTCTTTTGCATCATTATAAAAATTAAAATTGTAGAAAACAGAAAACACTAGGGATATGTTAAGAATATAAACAACATTAAACACAATATAAAATTCTTTTACCTGCTCCACAATTATTTTCCTTAATTTCATTGGAAATTCTAGTGGGACATCTGAAATCAAATTTCAGTTCATTAAATGAAGCTAACTGCTTAAGTAAATCATATTACTTGAACAGTTTATATATATGTTCACATATATGTTTCAATGTTTAGTTAAAATATAAACTTGTCTGTGTGGATTTTGTTAAAATCAATAAGCAACTGGTGTTCCAACAGGAAGCTTGATAGACTCGATTGACAATGTAATATACTGTGACTTGGTTAGCAGTTGACTAGAAAATTTTGTCATGAGACTAAAATGCTTTTAAAAACTCAGATAAAAAAAATATATGTTAAAATATTAAAAGAACCACAAACCTTCTGTTAATCAGTGTTTTTCCCAGTGTTTGAGCCCTATCTGTTTCATTAATTCTACTATTTAAGGAGGCATTACTTCCACTATAATCATCTAAATTGATAACTTCAGTTTGTGGAACATCACTGAACTTGTTGTTGATTTCAGATGTGCCATGTACAGAGGTTTGTGAGATATTTAGCTTTTGAATTTTTTTCAAACTGGGCTCCAAGCACATGATTTCCTCATCTTCACTGTCTGACTTGGTTTCCACTTCTGACTGCATCCTCAGTCTTTACTCTCTCATTAACAACTACTTATTTCCATGTCAGTATTTACTTCGGTGTTTTGTAATTCATGTGGTACTATACTTTAATTGTTTTTAGGTTTAGGTGTGTTTAACTGCTTACAGTTTTTTAGAGTCAAATCAGTGATATGTGCCAGTGAACAAAATTTCAGAAACTACTGTTGATGTTGAACTTCCAATTGCCCTAACCTTAAATGGCGCCATAAATAAAATCGACAAAGACGAAATTCTGAAAATGTAATATTTAGCTTTTAGGAAAAACATTAATTTCAGCATGATTTTGTCTAGAGTTCAAATTTAAACAAAAACATACTAGGTTATAGTTAACAGGAGTTTTCCAGGCACTCAAAGTTTTCCTCACTGTTTTTTAATACATTTACCTTGGTCAAAGCATTTGTTTAAAAAGACCTCAGGCACTGGACGTCCAACTCCGGTTGAGTTTTACGAGATGAAAAGATTAATTAAACAGTAGACAGTAGACAGAAACAGTAGACTCAACATGGGAACCTAGCGTCACAGATATCGTTCGCGTCTATTCAAACGTCCACAACACAAAATTACATTTCGTCTGCTTGCAGGCAACGGAAATATTTGAAACCCACAATTTGAGTAATGGTAAGATTCAACCACAAATTTACTCTCCATTTCCAAATTCAAATTTACTTCGTCATATGATTTTGAAGTTGGTCAGTTATTATTTGAAATTTCAAATAATAAATATTAAATAATATCTATTTCAACTTGTGTTTTTTAATTTCACATGATGGATAACCAATAATAACAATGGATAAGTTATTTGAAACTACTAATTTTAATTTCATATATGTATTCAATAAGTTAGTTACAAATTTGAAACCCAATACATTGTTATTTGTTTCTTTTATTGCATGAGTAATTAACATAAATTATCTTTAATTTCAACAAAATATATATTTATAACCTTACAATTCACGTGAGTATTGCTTCATTATTTCTCATTAATTCTTTGACCTCTGGGGGCCAACATTTTTTTAAAATACATGAAGTAGTTATTAATATCTTTGAAGCGAAAGTGCGTACCTGTCTGGTTACTCAATGAGAATAGGCAGACGAATTAATTGTACTATCGGCAACACTGCAGATCGTCACGAATTCATCCGTTGTCTCATCTTCATCAATCAGAACAGTGGACTCATGCACTCCCGAAGACTTTTCCACCACCACGGCCACCTCAATAACCTTGAGACTCTTCAGGAACTGATTTTCGAACGACTGTAACAATTTGTAGTCATTATCCCAACAATTCTAATATTATTTTTTACTATTCCTATGTAACAGCTCTATTTCTTAAACAATACTCACCGGCGAGTCAACGAAAGAGTTTATATTTAGTTCTTGTTCGCCCACATAAGGAGCTGTCAGAATTTCTGAGCGCTGTGATGCAACTACATGGCCTTGTTGTATTAATCTAAAAGAATTGTAAATTTTCGCGTCAAATACACAAAGTTCTCCAAATATGAAAGTGGATTAATTTTGTTTGTTGAACTGATTAATCAAATGGTTTGAGCATCAGGAATCACTTCCATGGAATCACTATGAAGTTTTACTCACTTTCTCAGTCGTAACCTACTAGGCTCGTCGCCCATTATAATTGAAAGGGTCGTGACTTTGCTTATATCCTTGTCGGACAGCAATTGACGAAGATCATCGTTTTTCAATCTCTGTGCCAATGTAACGGTGACCCTGGAATCTGGTGGTAGGATGAAACTAGTGGGAGACACCGTAAGTTCAGAACATAAGGTGATGGCTGCAACATAATGTACTTTTATTACTTAATAGTACCTTAATTTGTAGAAAAAAAATAAATGAAAAATTAAATGTTTCGCTCCCATTTCGAAGTTCAATTCATTGGAAAATTGGTTGAATAAACCGGTACCTTTGGAGTTCGACTTGATTAAAACAAATCCATGTATCCGACCTCCATTTTTGAACTCTAAAGTGTTTGACAGTAACTGGCATCCTGAAGATGAACCCTGCAGTACTATCATTTTAGTACCGTTTAGGTCCGATTTCAAATTTCCTATGAATAAGTTCGGCATTCCTCCGATTCCGTTTAGTAGTATCTAAAAAGATAAATATTAATTTGAATGCTAACTGCCCTATTATTACATTATATTCACAATTTAAAGCTACGCACCATTTTCTTCCGGGTGAGACGATTTGTTTCTATGAATAAAGCGTTGTAATGCGGTCCAAGAAAATCAGGTCTAAAAGCCACAGTTAGGTTGAATGGGCAATCAGGTTTCAACATCTTTCGAATTTTTTGAACTCTCTCGCCATTTTCATTCACTAACTAAAATTAAAAAAATTTTTGTAACAAAATTCTAATTAACGAAATGTGAAAATCATTTCCATTAATGACAATACAATTACCCTGAATGTTCCTGAAGCTTCGTGTTTGAAACTAATGCGAACAATGGCCGCAAAATTCGAAACATTCTTTAATTGAAATGTTTGCCGAACTTCCTTTTCCAGGGGAACGGATGCCCAACTAAGAGAGTGCGTCGTTGCCACCAACTTAACCGGTACCGATTCAGTAGTTGACATCGATTTTGTCAACGCTAAAAGTGTAATAATATAATGACAAAATAATTTTTCTCTTTTATGCTGTACAATTAAGACAATTAAACCTAGAAAAGGCGATATAACTAAAAGGTTTCGGTAAAAAGGTAATATAAAATATTCCCAACAACATGTTCACTCTCCAGAGACGACTGACAGAGAGAATAATGCCATGGGTCAAAATATTTAAAATTTAACGGTAACTTTTTTCCAAATCATCAAACACTTACAGCTAGCGTTTGATGTCCTCGAAAGAGATCTTCCCTCAGTTGGAGATGTAATGCCAATCAGTTCGACGTCATATTTGGCACGTCCGTTTGGGTTTAATTGAAGGGATAACACCCTATGAATTAAGGAAAGTTGTTTACTATCAAATAGAGACAAGGTAAAACTTTTTGTTGTAGATACAGACCGTTTGACACAACTTTCTTCGGTCTTTGCATTGAACGTAATGCCAATGGCGGACTCTTCGTTACATTTGAGAAAAAGCGATTTTGGGGCTACGAAAACATCATCCTTTGCATCCTCGTAAGAGTCTTTCTTTTCTATTTTGATGGAAAATGTTAGTGGGATGGATCCAACGTTTTTGAGAGGGAATGACCTGGTTAATGATTGACTCTTTTCTGATACTTGAAAAACCAATGGTGAACACCGAGAATTCCAATAGAATTTGGCGAAACCTACGCTTCCTTTTAAGGGAATCCTTTGCAGAACTCCGTCAGAATCGGTGTCACTGTCAATTTGTATAACCACTGATCCTTTGAATTCCTGAATTTCGTCTAAAACAGGAAATTATTAAATTATTGTGAGAAAATTATTGAGAAATTATATCCAATGGAAGTCTGCAATTCTTTTCAAGGTTTTTAATTACATGTATTCCGATGCGGCAGAAAACAACCATATTTATATTTTTATTTTGAAGAATATTTAAATTGCAGAAGGGTTCAGTTTTATATTTTTTTAGGTGATTGAGGTTATAAAAATTCCTATTACCGTCATGCACATGAAAACTTTTAATAGTACCAATTCGCTGTATTTATTTCTGATCGTTGCGTAAGACTTTTTAGAGAGATTAAAATTTATTTTACGGGAACTAAATTTCACTTAAATTAAATTAAAAAATTTTTTTTAATTCTCATTCCCTTTGCAATTTACAGGTGAAGGCCGATTATTTGAAATTCTTAGTGAGAGAGGAAAATACATTTTTCTGACGCATATACAATAAACTTTTTTTGAAGTAACCAAAAGAATGTCATTAAGTATTAGTAAATGTTGAATATCTTACTAGCATAATTCAGCTGAGTATTTGGTTGAAAAAAAACTAAAAACTCTATAACTTGCTTCTCTCCTTCCCTCAGACTTAGATAAAATTTCTTATCACGCCATTCTCCTCCATTGAATGGAATCAATGGTTTAATAAAGAAATGCGATGAATCTTCCTGTAAACCAAACAACCCGATTTAAGTAATAAAATTTAAGAGTAAGATTACGACAGAATTACATGTTGTTTCATTTCATCCTTACCTCTTCAACGTATAATATTAATGGCAACTCGCAAGACCCGTCAAAATTCAAATGAAATGTCCTCTGGTCTGTACATTGTTCCGCTAAAACCCCGAAATTTATGGAATCCTTTGGAACAACGGTTATACTGTTCAAAGGATTTATATTATAAGTTCTAACCTGAAGGGTCCTAATTTGTATTTCTTTGCCTAGAAGTTGCTTCATGGCAAAATTAATCTTTAGATCAAGTTTAATTGGAATTTTGGACATGAATGAAATCTAAATCAAATAAAAGAACGAATGACTGCACAAATGTCTAACACAACCATGAATCAATAAAAATGGGGACAGTGAACGTATACACAGATAATTATACCATGAGTGACTTCCGGCCTTCCGGTGGCACGATGGTCTCTTTCATTTTCAGCGAAACAAAATCGCAAACATTCCATTCATCATTTTTCTTAACTCCGTACAATTTATCACCTTTGGGATGTATGATAATAAGCGAGTCGACAGACACGAGAAACCAGTTCTTAGAGGTATTGGACAGTGGTACGAAAATATTCTTCCTTACTTCGGCGAAGGTGTACATTTTTTCGCCGAATCCTATTCTTGTAGGAAATATTACAGGGTCACCTATATCAAAATGAAAATGTCTACTATTTAAAAAGTAATTAAATGAAATATATGAATAAAACAATAGTAGAATACCACCTACCTGTTATAGAAGTGATTTCATTCTGATCTTTCACATGAGAAGCTGCAGAACGTATTCTGTTGGACGTTCGATTGCTGGAAGATGTAGGAAATGTAGTCAGCAACTCAGGAAACTGATCTCTTATCACGGGAATCAACGACGAACAGTCGACGCTACCTACGAAAACAACGAAAAACACAAAAATCTCAGGTTTTAAGTTAACTAACAATTCGAAAATTACTATACTTCATTTAGTGAGAAAGCTCTGAAAAAGTATTACAATTACCTTTAGGCAGATCGGCTAGTTTTTGAACAACAGTAAGCAATACAGGCTCCTCAGGTTCGGTTGATCTAAGGGTACAAATACCATCCTCTTTCATTTCTTCTATTCTCTGCGACAAGATGGTTAAATCTCCGGCCGTTATGGTGTCTTCTATGTTACGTGAATCATTTAGAATGATGGTGCTGGTATTTCTGTTAAATTCCAAATCCTCAGTTGAACCGGGATTTGCTGTTAATGTTTTGTCTGCCTCTCCGTGGGCTCCTGTTTTATTTAGGTCAATGGCAGGATGGATGAAACTGATTTTGGGCAACTCCCAAATCTCTTTTTCTGATGGGATTTGTTTGTGGGTGGTCTTGAATTTATCCTGAAGTTTTGGAGTGGACGAATCAAAACCTTTTTTTCCTTTTAGTGACTTTACTCTTTCATCTCTTACAATAGAAATGCTTTTATTAGTATCCACGTCTCCACCACCATTGTACGGTTCGTTGTTTTTTTCCGACTTATGCTGATCGAAAATCTGACGAAAATTACTAGTTTCTATTTTGTTCAGATTCTCCTGTTTGACATTTGCGTTCCCATTCCTCTTTGACGTTTTATAGCTTTTTGGTGTTTCTCTGTTGTTGATGAGTTCCACTGTCTGAAGAACTGGACTCCTGTCGTCCCCTAGTACTTTTTGCATTCCAAATGTTTTTATTAATTTCTCATATACTTGTGTTCCCGACAAGCCGGATTCCATCTCGGCCAAAATATTTTGTATCATGACGGTGCTATTTCGAGAACTTGAAGGGTTGACACGCCTTGACAGGGATACATCCGTGGTCTGCTTCAAATCAAGTGTTGAAACACATCTTCTGGGTTTGGGGCCATCTACTTTGGATGTATTCAAGATTGGCTGAGATTGTTCGTGAATTGACGAAATCTGTTCTACATCCCTCGCCACCGGAGACAAGAAGGAAGATGTCTCTGAAGCTGAAAATATTTTGAATACAATATTTTAATAATTTATAATTTTTAAATAACAAGTTGTTTTGGACATATTAAATTGTATAATTCAAATATTAAATTCAAGATTTCTGAATATTTTAAATACACCGTAACACCGTATTTTAATATTTAGTACTTATTTAATATCTCATATAAAATTCAAATATCTATTAAATTTCATTCTTACTTATGGAACTTGGGGAGCCCACCAATGAACTAACCCTATTGGATCTCATATTAAAAAATTGACCAATGGATAATTTCTTATTCTCCAAGTGTTGCTTAATATTTTCTGAAGTCCTAAAAATATGAAAAATTTTAAAGTTTTAAAAGAAATAAGAAGGCAATATTGCAGTAGGGCAGCACTAATTTTATTATTAGTAGATATAAATACCATTTATTGGATTGTTCTTCAGATAATGCAGAAAAATTTGAAATCTTGCTGTTGTGCAGTAGTCCTGAATTCTCAAGTTTAAACTGCTTTTCGTCATCCTCTAATTTTGAAATCAACTCATCTGAAATTACATGGTTTAATTAATAGTAATAATTATTATTATTTTGAAGTAGAAATCAAAAATAAAAATTGAACCTTGGCTTTGACTTTTGAACTGAAAGTCACTTCCTAAGCTCAACTGACTCATTTCCTGAAATAGTGTATTTATCTTTTTCATATAATCATTTTGTCTGGTTTGCAACTCACTAGGTGGTGAATACTGAATTTCAGTTTTTGATGGCATGTTTTCTTCTCCACCAAAAGAACTCAACTCATCATTAAAATACCGAGGTGTATTTGGACTTAGATTTGGTTGAAACCAATTTTTTTCAGGTTCTTCACTTTCATAGCTGTTTGGTATTTTATTTGAAAAATCTCTCAGTATGTGTGAATCTTTATAATCAACCATACTTGCTTGTAAATCCCTATTAAGTGAGCCATCAAGTTTATTATTCACTTTCATCAGGGTTTTCTGAGCTAAGACTCTTTGCTTTTTAATATTGAAATCATGTTCTACTTCCTGGGATGCTTGCTCATCTGGTGATCCTGCAGTATGAGAGTGTATGTCTCGTGTAAATGTTTCAAGGACTGGAAATGATGCTCTTATTTTGCTTGCATTAACTCCACTGCTTTCAGCCTCTGCCACATCATCAAAAAGTGATACATTTTCAACATCTATTAAACCAAGGGATGAATCACGGTCGGATTCTTCATATCTTTTGAAATACGCAGCAGTTGAATTTTCACATCGTTTTTTAAAGTATGCACTTATGGGATCATCCAGTTCGGATATGGAAACATCAGAACTGTAAACGTTACGGCTTTGACTGTTGAAAGTCCTGCGTGTATCTTCCTCCATGCCTCCTAGGAGATAAAATTAGGTATTGAACTCAGGGTACTTTAGTTAATAAAAGGAGTTTATTTCTCCTTCATTTATCAAACCTCTGTTAGAAAGCAAAAACTTACAAAAAATCATAAACAACGAAAATATAGGTAACGTCCCAACAATATTTTCAATACTATTATTATACCTTGTCGAGCCGAAAATTAACAATTTCAAACCTGTCCACCCTCCTGGCGTACATCCTGATATTTGTTAAAAGTGACCGTTAGGTGTTCGTCAACTTTTATAGCGGAAAGTAAACACAAATCGAATGGAAAGTTTCAAAGGACATGGCTGTTCACTTTTTTCGCGTGCACATTTGAATTAAGTGTTTATTTATTTTTTCACGCTAACCTGCTTATTGGCGAATAATATTTTTTGCTTATTTACAGTTTTAACATTTTTATAGTACGAAAATTTTGTGTAGTATTTAGAAATGGCTACAAAGCGAAAATTATCAAACGACCTCTCAATGGATAAAGAATTCAAAACCTCGAAGCTTGAAAATAAGGGAGGTAAAAAGCATTCTTTAGACTCCGATGAAGATGATTCGGAAGACGAAGAAAAAGGACACTATGAAATTCTTTATAATGATGATATAGAAGGCAAGTTACAGAGAAACCCGTACAATAACTCTAGGAAATATTCTGTAGATGTATCAATAGATTAGGCAACCTTAATATTAGGTGTTAACGTTTGAAATAACAATTTGTTATACACGAAGCTAATGAAATCAAACAAAATGTAACCATTCATCCCCTCCAAAATACAGGTATTTCGTGAAACAAAATTAACAAGAACATGACACGAATTGTATCCCATAGATTAGGCATTGCTTGTTAAATTAAATTTTACATATCTTTGTAGTTATATGCTGTAAAATTTATCCTTTGTTGTTTTTGGAATTAAATTATTAGCTTCAACCCTTTTGCATTTATTGTAGGCCAAGAAGAAGGCATATCTGGAACTGATGGAACAATAAAAATTACACCATTTAATATGAAAGAAGAATTAGAGGAGGGACATTTTGATACAGATGGAAATTTTCATTGGAATAAAGATAATTCAATTAAAGACAACTGGCAAGACAATATCGATTGGATGGAGGTTTGCTTTAAATTGTATTACCTGCCCTAATGGTTTTAAAATTTGGCAAAATCAAGCCAAAAAGGAGATTGCATTTAGAAATTTGTACATTGCTTTCCATTATAGGTTAAAGAACTACACAAAAGTTACAAAGAAAAAAATAACTTGGAGGATACTCTGGAATCAGAATCTCAGTCACCATTTGATCAAATAGGTGTCTACAAACAAATTCTAGACTTCATGAAGCCAGGGGAAACAATTTCAAAAACTCTCAGAAGACTGGGAGGTAGCAAACCATTATCTGCTTCTGAACGACTCAAAAGGAAAAAAGCAGGCCTTAGCAATGACAGTGATGCATATTCAAGAAAGGTTACTGAGCTCACTGAGCTTGCAAATAGATTGCTCACCAGAACTGGAAACATGGATATATACCAAGAATCCTATCAATACATTAAAAACTTGGTTGGTTTGTTTTATTGTGTTGCAGCACCTAATTAAATGGAATTACATGTAACTATAGAATGAATTAACTAAACTCAAAATTACTTCTATTTCAGGTAGAGAGTTGTGAATCATCAAAACATGATGATCCTCTTGACATGTATGCAGATGATTTTGATGAAAAAGAGAAGGAGAGAATGGAAAGGAGGACATCTGAACCCAAGGCTAAAACTTCAGAAGAAAGTGAAGATAAGAGTAAGCTTATAATTTTTTTTCCTACATTGATTTAGTTATTTATACATATAAGACATCAAGCTGCTGTGAATCCTTGGTCTTGTAGGAAATTGATTTAATTATTAAACTGCAAGACATGAACTAATGAAAGAATTTCTTTGCAGATGGGGTAGTACTTATGTGGGAATATAAACTAGAAAAGGAAGATGATAAAATTCAGGGTCCTCATACAACCGAACAAATGCAGAAATATGTTGATGAGGGTTTCTTTAAAGGAGAAATTTGGGTTCGAAAAGTAGGACAGGATGGACCTTTTTATTCATCAAGAAGAATTGATTTTCAGTTGTATCTGTAACCCAGTAACTGTAAACTAGTACCACATAATTTGTAATTTATTCGTAATTTCAGTAGGAAAAATGAAATTTGTATAACTTTCTTATTTTCTCACCTCTAAGAAGTTGGTGAACAAATTGGGAGTTATTAAATTTTGTCATAAAGAACAAAAATCTTTAATTTAAAAGTTTTAATAGTTTACTACAAATAAATTTGAATGTTTATTTTAAATAAGACCTTAACCATCAGAAGCGACTTATATAAGGGCCTCTTTTTGAGTTTTCATACGTTCGACTTCTAGGTAAATTACAGAATTTAATTTTTTATAAGTGATGCCAGGTCATTTGCTAATGGCCTCAAAATAATTGTATAAAAACATATTTCAATCAAGAAGACATCAAAACTGTAAGAAGTTTAACAAGTAGAAATACAACGATGATATGAAAATACGAATAAAAAGCGTTAATACACTGCGTTCTATTGGATTGTAGTTATGATCTAAATTCGGATTGAATAATGATATGAAGTTTCATACCAGAATCTTTCACCGTACGCTTTGAATACAGTATAATTTTTAAATCGATCAAAATGAAGTAAAGTCGTATTATTTTTATGTTGTCATTAAAATGATTGCACAAAAACTGTTTAATTTGTATCGCCAAATTTTTTAATGCCCAAAAATGAATAGTTCCGTGCGCAAATAAGTAAATTTTGATGCTGTTTGTTGAACTAAATAATTGCATTGAGAGTTGGTTCACTTCCATTCTCCCTGTGATTCTATGCTATGTAGGCCTCTGATTAGAAAAGAAAGCATTGCTTTTTTGAAACCATATTATGATCTAAGTGATTGGAAAATTGAAAGTTATCTCTTATTCACTTTAAAACTGTTATAATGGGAGAAAAGAAACAATACTTGGTTTTAATATAACGTTACTTCCGTATGTATCGATATGTACCAGATATCTGTTTTCAGAAGGAACGTAAAAGGTCGATAGAGGATCTAAAAAAGGTTTTATGTTACAGTTTGTGTGGTAGCTGACCAGGAATTGTGTCTGGGTAAACAAATACATCCTGAACCTCAGGTAATTCTAATTACAGCATTGTTCGCCACGTAAAACTTGACAAGTGTTTTTATTTAAACAGAAAATTTGCCAAATTTCGTACCAGCAGAATTTGAACTTGACTTCGTACCGGTCCGTATCCATGCATGGTAAATCTAAAATATGTGTCTCGATTGTACCTATGATTCCTCTCAAATGACCAATAATTCAACATTGATTTGATTTGCTACTTTTTTGAAAAGGAGGACTACGAGAGTATGAAGTATTTTGCTACCTGAAACGTGATCTGACCGAGCTAGGCATATTTTTCCGGTTCAAGCCACGGTATAGTAAAAATCACTGAGAATACTAACTTTGGCGAAGGCACCAAAACACATCAGTGAGCTCTAGTACATGGTATTAATATATATAAAATCATTACATATACATTAATTAAAGGAGTATTGTGCGATTCATTATTGCCTTCAAAGTACTATATCAAAACACCACCGACAATTTCGCTCTCATCCGAGTCCTCCAATCTGTCATCTGATTTTATTTCGAAAATTCCAAAGGAGGACTGTTCCCAATAACTTTCCAAATATTTTTCATCTTGGAAATTATAATTTAATTCATTTGGTCCCACAGTCTTCGACGAAGACTCTCCACAAATATCCGGAAAATTACCAGGTTTTCGGCTGTGAGAGAACTTTGTCTCTGAGTTTGTCGGAGTGCCATCTTTCCTATTATCCCAGTCAGACCTTTCCTCACATTCTTGTTCTGTATCATTTTTGTGTTTTCGAGTCAACGACAAGAGTTCACGGTTGAATAGACTACTGTTACCATTGTCCGAAACATCAATGACACAGTCTTGGCTTCTTTTCAAACTTTGTGATTGTTCATTAGCCACAAGTCTTGTTGGGTCATTTAATGTTGTTATGATCTTTCCTCCCTGATCAGATCCGATGGTAAGCTTCTGGAAATGTTTACCACCTTTGATGTTTTCCGTTTTGGAAACGGAACACGGCGATAAACACACCTGAGAGTTTTTAAATTCGGTCTCTTTTTTAACCTACAAAAGTTGAAAGTTGGAAGTTGAATGTAAACTTGTTTACCTGAAAGTTATGAAAGTAATGACCCTACCTCAACCATCGACTGTCTTTTAAGTTCGTTGACGAGTTCCGAAAATTCCGCTTTTATCGCATCCACCTTCAAACATTTGTCCGCTTCTTCCAGTTCGTTGTAGTGGTCCCCGTCTTTTTGTACCAAATTAAATTTCGAGTCCGACTACAATGTAAACATCGAAAATTACCTGTTATTACACCTAATTAACCTTAATCTATCTATTTACATGTATATATGTTGCGAAAAGACCAACCTCTCCTCCTTGGGATTCCAACATATTCGCTTTTACATATAAAGTAGGGCTTTCTTGCACCCCCGGTACACGTCTATTGAGCAACAAGTTCCACAGTACCTCTATCTGATCTTCTAAGTACTGAAGTATTAGTTCTGCAGCTGGTCCTAAAGCACGTTCAGCAATGACACTTACGAATACCTGATCTGCATATGTCATTGTCGTTATTGATATGCCTAGATTTGCTTGTGCCGGTAAAATTGGGTAAATCCCTTTTAACGATTGACCTGGAATTGTAACGTTTTGTGTTCTTAATTATTTGTTGAATGTCAGTGAATTGATTTTGATCAACGCTTTGAAAATTGGTCACTGAGTTCTCACGTAAGAGTATAAAACTTATGATTTATATTGTCGATAGTACTTCTTTGGCACGATAATAAGGGTTGAAAACTTAAGCAATTTTAAATATTTAAGCAGCAAAATGTATTTTAATACCTTCTAAGAGAACTTCAGATGTGGGTCCGGGTATAGAAGAAAACTGTAAGCTTGCTCTGTCTGTGAAGTAATTAACCAGATGTCGTGCAAAGGAGGTAGACCCAATGGACATGAGAGCTGCTGTGGTTACATGTAGTATGATTGGATCGACGGACGTTTTCAGGGAGTCCAGAGTTTTTCTGGTGGCCCAAAGTCTCGGGACACATCCCTCCACAGCAACCGGCAGAGGCATAATAACAGACGATGTTTTATTACCCAATGTTGTTCTAACGGTTGCACTTGAATCTCTCAAATCCATAGGCACAACTACCTGAATAAATGGAAGTTACAGTTAAAATATTGCCCTTGATTGTTTGTGATATTTTTCACTTACAAATTACCATGACCTGCCTTAACATCAGAGGGCTGTTTCACACCGCATCCCTGAAGCAAACGACGTAGAGCCCCTGCCAAAGCAGACAGGAGGACACAATTGACGGTTGATCGTGTCACCTGTTTGATGCGAATAACCTATCGCGGACAAAAAATAAACAACCTCAATTATAAAAGTAAATTATAATACAGGGTTAGGGTTATGATAAAATATTTTTCCTTCTGTTAATGGTTTCAGCAATCCCTACATGCTACAAGAATACAGAATGCTTCAAGGATTTGGTTTACCTTAGGTAATGTGATAGAAGCCGACCATGTCACTGTCACCGACCCTGTCCAAGAAGATCGATGTGTTAATAAATTGCAATCTTCTTCGGAGCAAAAGATCCACAAGAGCAATGTGAGGGGTCCGAGAATGCAGGCACGAAAAACATCTACGCAAAAGGCCAGAGACCCAGACCTGGGTCTCTCGGGTACTTCAATAATCTGCGCGTCAGCTAAGGAATGACACAGCAGTCTCATCAAAGCAGTCCCATCTGCTACACTTTGATGTACTCTTTAAACACAACAAGAACGGTTACATGATAAAAGACCACGTACTACACAAATATCGCAAAATGGAATTCATTACGAACCTTAAAATTATGACTGTGTCTCTATTTGTGCCGAAGGACTGAAAAACCTGTAGTTGCCAAGGCGATTTGTCCTCCGGCAATCCGTCCGCCACCAATTTTGACACATACTCTTGGAGATCCTTTTCATTCGACAGGAATGACGGCCCCGTAAAAACGTGTTGGTCAATTGAAAACTTAGCATCTGTCATCCAACAATTTCCAACACCTGCTAGAAGAGGCAGAAATATCTAAAAAGATATGTCCAATTTTAATTTACATACACTGTTGTAGATATATGGAGAAGGGGGGATGTCCATGACCAACCAGTCTTTGTGTAAGGCGCGGATATAATGGAATGACACGTTTGAGCAGTAAACGACGGAAATGATCTACATTGACACCTTCCTTGGCTTCGAAGACGAGGACGGCGTGAATGACAGATGATCGCCATTCTGTACCCAGCCATCTGCTGTCGTTGCCGCAGACCGACTCTGGTCCTGGATAAATGCTTTGATTAATTATACTGCTATTCATAAAATATGTATTTTATTAAAGTGCTGGTAGCTGATTGTACGCTATGGTTAGGCGTAATAAGGGCGTAAAATATAAATTTTAATTATAATGAATATTATAATAACTTATTATATATTACCTGCACTATTCGTTCCGTGCCTGTTACAATATATGAAGAGCAACAGCCATTTAACTGACAAATAGACAGGAAGCACTAAGAGGAACACCAACAAAAATGGGAGGCTTATTGCGACGGCAATAATGCTTGATATTATAGATCCTATGATGCCCCAAACTGGATTCTCCTCCATGGGATGTGGAAGCCTTCGAATTGGCGCACTTCTCAGGTAGTCGCAGGACATGACTAAGGATAGAAAGTTGTGAACATTTATGCAAATATTGAATGATTTTAAGAGTGTTTGAACGAGACTCTTTGGTCTAAGTCAATTAATAACAAGACTAAACCTCAATTAAAGTGCATGAAAATAGAAATAATAATCATAGTTTTACAGAAGCCCCGTCTACTCTTTATATTTTGGTTTAATTCGCATTTTCAGAAGAGCAACGTAATGATCATTATATATATATATATATATATATATATATATTTCAATTAAGAATCCATGAAAAATTGCTTCTTGAGAAAAAATTGCTTAAGCGTATGAATGTAAAACGCCTAAAAATTAAAAAAAAACAAAGGACAAAAAATATAAAATAGCTTTTAAAAAGGGTCAAACTATACGGTAAATTGGAGTCGTCAAATTAAATCTGAGAGAAAGTTTGAGGAAGAGATTCAAAATCGGTGGTGGACAAGTTCAGTTTCAAATATTAAAGGTAGTTACAGTTTTCGTCATACAGGAAAAGTGTAATGTAGCAGCATACCATGTACATATACATATATTGTAAAGACTGAACCATAGATCGGGGGGGGGGGGGGGGGTAACCCCGGGAAAAAGCTGTATTTTGATCAGCAAGAGGTGATAGCACCAATGAAATATTTGCCTCAGTTTTGTCGTTTAATTTTGGGATTTAAAAAATAAATGGGGATACTCTAAATTACTTATTTGTGGTTCGAAAACGGTCAGCAATTTTCCAGTTGATGTAAAGAATTTAAGTTGTCCCGCTGTAGGAGTCTTATTTCTAAAAATTCTTGTTGTGCGCTACAGATGCAACCTTGTTAACCAAAGAAGCCGCATTGGAAAGGTCAGAACGAGGCAACTGCCAAAAAGACGAACAAACCAAATTTTAAATGGCCTCGTGAAGTTCTGATGTGGGAAATTTGGCCCTTGAAGTTGGCTGTCGGTGCCAATTCCGACTTTCTGACAATGAACAGAGGAGCAAAATACAAGTTTTGATAAAACATTTGTCTAACATTATCTCTGTGAAAAATGGTACTTCATTTTGACAAGTTGAGACAGATACATTTTTTTTATAAATGTATAGCAGGTCACTAATTGGTCATTGGTCACTAATATTTGAATTGTTCGTTTATAACGCAGGATATATATGGATTTTATTCTATTGAATGGTATGTGATGTGCTAATAATGTACTATTATTGGAATGCAAATGATACACAAAGCAACTTAACTAATGAGGGAAGTAAATATAAAGGAACAATTACAATGTTTCTTTCCTCTCTAATGTAATTATTCGCAGAGAAAAATATGAAATTTTTAATTTGGGTAGAAAAGTTTAATGGAAGCAAAACCCAAATTCTGCTTGTCTAATACCACAACTTGAAACGCTTCAATTTCTACCCCCGTTCCCGTTACTCTCATGGTTTTCGATCTATCCATTAATTTACCACGTTTAACTAGAAAATAAAATACAAAAATAAAGACAGTAAAAAGTAATTACTGCTAACACTCTAATTAACGTCTCGTTTCGATACAAGCTGAAATGAAATGGAGGGGTTCTATATGAAGTCTTGAAGTTGAGAGATTCAGTCACAAAGGACTCAGTAAGAAGTTGATGAATTTAAAAAAGAGTAAAGAGTCTAAACAGGGGTATTCAAGAAGAAGAAGCATAACTTAACAGAGCAAGGAACACTACAAACGAGGGTTGGACATTCAACTGTTTTACCTAGATGCATAAAAATTAAGCAATATGATTTTTTATTTGCCAGATATCTTTTGATCTATTTCAACGTGCCATTTGCTCATGGCAATTCGCGTAAAGTTTTTACACATTCAATACTGTATAGTTTTCGTTTATCCTCTTTCACATTTCGGATTTAAAGCGAAAAATCGATTGCTTAGTGAAAAAGAGATGTGGTGTAGTTGGAGAGTTCAGTCCTTTGTGAAAGGATCAGCCAAAATCCTTTCCTAAATTCCCAGATTATCCTTGGCCTCAACGGGTGGCTTCTATGTTTCCACGCAATAACCAGTAAAAAGTCTTTTAGAGGACACTGTATTTATTACTATATTAGGGGTAACAATAAGCCTAATGGTGGTAGGGATGAGAAAAGAGTGAAATTGTAAAACTGGTGAAGCTTAACATAACAACTGATACCACGTTAAACTGTGACAATAATCAATTATTCAATGTTCTACTACGTCATTTGATGCGTGTTCTTTTAAAATTTTAGTCTTTCATTAGCCTTTTCCAATGAATATAGACCGATTAAGCCAAAAATCCGATTGAACATGTTTACTGTGCAGCGATTTAGTTCTAACTGTTCGATCATCGCTACCCGGTTGGTCATAAACGGTCATACATTGAATACGCAGCTGAAACCGAAAAACGTGTAACAATGGTTACCGAGCAGCCTGAATAAAAGACACATCGCAAAGACAAGCATACCTTTCTGGACCTAATGATCTTTGTCCTTTCTTTCGGTAACAAAGAAAAGGTTGTTGTGTCTGGAGCTCGTCCAATTAGGCCTAGAACCTTCGTCAAAAAAAGTTCTAACTTCATTTCACGTTTTGGCGTGGCATCTATTCCATTGATCTTTAGGTACCTGACTTCTAACCCTTTGAAATAAACAGTGATCGGGCTTCTGATATAAATAACTAGTAATTCTCTTTCTATCAATCAGTTAGTGGTCAATTGTGAGGGGTGAAGTGTGTAAATTTCAGAGTGTTCGGGTCGATTAAGAGATGCCGAATGTTCTACAATACAAAAAAGTTAACATATATAATAAAATATTTTTAATAAATTATTTATCTAGGCATAGCTTTAGGGACACGGTAGTTAAACAGAGCAAAGAATGAAATGTTTAAATTGCAGGAAGCACAAAAAAGGTAAGTGGGTTGGGCGCCACGTTTTTGTAGGGGCTGCAAATAGTTGGTTCTACGCAGAATACCACAATCTATAAGAAAGAAAAATTCACTTGGTTAGTTCCTTCTATTTATATCGTTATATACAGTTTTTGAAATGAAATTTAATAGAAATCTTTTTAAAGATGCAATTACATTAATCTCATGATTCAAAAGGGTCGTTCGGTCGAAAAGTAAATTTCATTCGAACTTATAGATTACTTCAAATGTATTCGAGAAATTCTTGTTAGTTTCTGCTAGTCATGGGCGAAACTCATGCAATATAAACAAACTTAAACGGCTGAGTGTCAGGTACTTCAAAAAATGACCTAACAAAACACAAACAGGCTTAAGTATGAGGTTAAATGACTGCTACAGATGTTATTGGAACCCTCCATAGCGTAATTTCTGTGTGCTGATATTATTCCTGTTTAAGGAGCCACTTAATCCCTTTTTTCGAAATATTTGTCAATTCGTTTTAAGTAAATTGTACGAAAAAGGCTTTCATTCGTTTGATTTGACAATCCGCTACTCGGGCGACGGGCGGGTACTCGACTTTATAAGAAAAAGACGAAACTGCTGGAGTCTGTTTGGCGAGGGTTCTCATTAAAAGGCAGTTATTTTATTTTTTGAAGAAAAGCGAATCGGTAAGACGTCGACGTACGTCAAGCATAAACCAAAGAAGCAAAACATTATCTTATTCTTAGTGAGATCATCATTTACACAAATGCAACTAAGGGTACGGTATTTTACATTTAATACGAGGTGCTAAGCCTCTTAAGAACCGGCACACGGCCAAACAGTTTCAACGATATACAAGTAAACATTTGTAGGTAATACAAGATCTACCGGTTGTAAAATGTTACGTAAGTTTACCAATGCTTTTACCATCTACAATGCATATTATGGAAATAAGTAGGTTTTTGTACTAATTAATTTATATCGAAGAAAAAAATTAAGACCATTGATTAGGTATTACGAGCTCAAAATGATGATGATGATGATGTCAGGAGATATAATGAGCACTTTCCGACTGCTGACCTACAATGTAGATTAGCTCTGGTGAGAAATTGATTTAGGCTAGGGTAGCCGTGAGGGTTTTCTTAAAAGTGTCCCTCGGTCTAGGTAAATCAAGCAAACGTATATTTTAATAAGTGTACTTATCCTTTCTCGGATGACGCCACTGTTACAGAGAATTACGCAGTATTTGTGTACAACCCTCGGACACAATAATCCAAAAACTAAGACAAGAAGCCGAAAACACCCCGAGCAATTTATTGAATTTGAAAAACAATTCTCTAGAAATGCAAAATCTACGAAGCACGCAACACGGACTGAAGGGAACCAGAACAATTTGCCTACTAAATTTATTGGTATTTATCTATACATAGTGACGCAGAAAAAAGGCATTTCAACTATATCGTTACACTTTCCTTATTGAATCTAGTTCAATTGCAATAGTAGTTGATGTAGTGGCTGATGAAATTATGAGATGTGAGACTTTGAAATGTAAAAACCAAAGCAAGTCATCTTTCAGCTATTGATAAGGTGAACTGTGATAGTCAAAGTTCAGAGCTTTTACGGATAATAAACATACGGCTAATGTTTACAGGTGTTAAATTGAATACACTTTATTTCATGATTTGGGTTTCACTTAGATAGGTCGATAATATCCAGAATAAACAGTTGCGGTTCTTGCTATTTTGGAAAAGTTGCAGGCCACTTGCATTGGTGCATTGGATGATAAAATGATTTAACAATGAGAGAGGAAAAGAGAGAGATTTGAGAATATTTCGAGAAAGAAAAGCAACTGCAACTGACTTAAAAAGAATCGACAGAAAACATGACAAAGAAAATGAAACTTTTGCTGAAGCAATTAAATTTTGCCACAGGACAAAAGGCAGTCAATATTTTTGCCAAATATTTTCTTATTACATGTTACTATTAAATGGCATTTTTATAAATAAAATATTGTACAAATATAATATAATTGCATAAATAAAATTATGAAGCAGTGCACGAATTACGTGTGATAGATGATAAATATACATTTTGACAGCCAAATAAAATAAAGCAGTAAAAAATATTTGTTTTTCATAATGTAATAATTTTTGCCCAGTCAAAAATCTTGATCTTATTATACCATTACATTTTTCAATCTCTTAAGTTACTTAGTTGGTCATGATATTTAGTATCTAATAAGAACAACCGCTGTAATTTTTCACGTCCACGTTGCCCAATACTCTTCTTCATTAAAAGTTTTATAATTTCTACTATTTTATGAATATTTTACGAATTATGATATTTTTACTTGTCATATGCGTCAATTATTTGGATTCCTATTGATTCATTTCATTCATTTAATTTCACCGGCTACTGCTATGTATACTCTAAGAAATTAACTTGGTGAAGAATATTACGGACCTAATCAGAGTTAATATTTTTGACATTGTTTGTTTTCTTTTCAAGAAACACAATCGCGCTTGATATCTCTTTGAAATACTTTCAGAAGAAAGATGTTTGAGACTGCTTTGTTCTAACATTCTATTCATTATTCTGTTTTCTGTTATTATTGATCTAACATTCTGTTTATTCTTTCTTTTTTCTCAAATTCAAAATACTTTACCATAAACATATAATTCACTTGCAGTATTTTTGTAGATAACATTCTTTCATTGAAGGAGAAAGAACAATATTTCATTGAAATGTACGTCATCTAAATGCTTTCAACAACATCTGTACCTTTTCTTGATAGACACTTTTGTCAAACTTCAGTTTTCACGCCACTCGTCCCTAACAAATTTATTTTCGCGTTTCAATTTCATTGCGTAAGTCGCCCAAAATAACGGTAATTTAAAAAATTTCTTACAGCTCTCTTTTGTTTCAGAATTCAAAGATCGTCACTTTCCCAAGTTGGGCAGATGAATGAATCAAACCACCCAACGATCACGAAGAAGTAGAAACGTATTCATAAAACCAGCCAAACTTCAAACTCCAACTTCAAACAAAACTTCAAAATTTACTACCTGTGCCTAGAGGAAAATTAATTTCTGACATTTTCTTGAACTACGAAATGGTTTCACTTTCGAAGACGAAAGAACAGATTACATTTGCATTTACATACCACGCATTTTGATGATTCTCCAAATTGTATGGTGCCATTTTTAAATCGGCGGAAATATGAAAATATATTCCCAGACGCGTTCAATTGTTTCGTGCTATTTTTAAATATATAAACAATTATTCGAATATTATAACAGCAATTTAAATAAATCCTAAAATACTGAGGTCATTTCCTTTCACGCGTGGAGTCATGGATTAAAATGATCAACGTTGGTTAGGAATTAATTGTACTCTAAAAAATTTTAATCTACCTCTATTGTGAAGAATAATTTAAAAAGTGAAAGTATAATCTAAATAGATTTGAGAAATTTGAAATTATCTACAAGAAAGGAATGCAAATGGTGAACTTTCGTTCAAAACGTACGAAACTAAATTTTCTGAAGAAGCGCAACCTGACCTTTGTACTAGAAACAAAAATTTGAAAGAATAAATAAGATTTAAATAAAAGATTATTATTTAGTTAAATTGTTGGAGCCGTGAAGGGGGCAGTAAGGAATGTGAAAAACACGTGGCTGAAAATTTAAATTTCCTTCCCGACCTAAAGTTCCTAGAGGAGCACATAAAGGAAAAGGCTGAAATGAGTCGGAAGTTGAGGATTCAAAAGGATAGGATGATAAAATTGGAAAAACAGAAGCAAGGACAAGTCAGATTAGCCCAAGGCTTAAGGTTCCGTCCCTTTTCTTTTCTTTCCCTACCTTTCGCCACGTAGGGCCAGGCCCCTGGGATCTTCTTGCCCTGGACGCGAACACGTTGCCAACAGCCGGCTGTTGAACGCTGGCAGCTCGGGCGGGCGCCACACAAAAATTGAAACTTCTTTCTGGCGATTCGCGGACAGTTCTGCAGCGCAAGCGCCCAGTCTGTCCCAGGAGAACGGTGCTTTGCCACCAGGTGGCGAGATGTTGGGTCAGGGGGATGAAGAGGCAAGGGTTGGAGTAGACAAAGGGGATAAAGAAACTCTTATTGATTTTCCAATTCTAAATTTACATTTAGTTTTCTTTTTTCGTGATAAACTACCGAAGTGCTCGACAATTTCGAGCAAAGGTGACTGATGGGGTGACGCTATTTGACGTCAACCAAATAGTTCTGTCTTGAGACAGACAAAAAGAAGTTAAACACAGCAGAATGGAGGGCTCACGAGTTTAAAAAAAATTTTGCAATAAACACTGAACCTTTAAGAATCGTAGAACTTCTGGTCCGAATAAAGCAAAAAGGAAAACCCAGAGAGTTTCTGTCGTGAGCCGAATGCCACATTGACTGTTTCGGTTAACTTTTTTTAGGCTTAATTTACAGTTTTACAATTTTTACTCAAACACAAGAAACAGTAATGATAATTTTGGGCTTGAAAGAACCACCGAAAACCCTTTCCGTTTACTCAACAGACCCTATCCATCATTTTCACTGGTGCATAGCCTCTCTTGTAGCCTGATGAAAAAATTAATAATTACTTAATAATAATTTTTAATAACAATAAGTAACAAAAGATAAACCACAGAAAAAAGAAAGCAGCGTATCCCAATTTTTAAATTTTCGTGCCCACCAAAAAAGCGAAAAACAGAATTAACTTGTAAAGGAAAAGATGAAGATCCAAAGAAGAAATATCAATACATAAAGTGACATTTTAAGGCGTGAAAAAAGGCAAAAGGGCTCTCACTCTGTAAAACTGTAAATTGTGTCAAATATTTTGATGAAAATAGAAGGATAACAGCAGCAACAGCCATGATGATATTTCTCATAAATCAGACAAAAATTGACGGAATGGTGAGAATTTAAAAAATTCCTTCTACTGGAAATTGAGTGGATGAAAAAAGTAAAAATAATGAAAGGTTGAATTTTAAAGAAGGTGAAACAAGGAAGAGGAGGCAACATAGATAGGGTTTTTACATTGTCTAAACAAGTACGAGTACTACAGAAATATTACAAATACCTGATACAAATTTCTATTGAAATGTGTCGCAACAGAAGTAAACTTCTGAGTGGTGCCAAATTGCCAAACGGGAAACAGACCTTTTCTAGCAGCGTTCTTGTGCCACGATAATTAAACTTAATTTTGAAAAAACAAACAAAAAGCAATGGAAAGTCTTAAACATGGCTGGAAAAAAGAAAGAAGGAGTTGCCGGACTGAAAGGTACGAGTGGAGGTTTGCGGAGAGATGATCGTCTGGCCTCCTCAAAATCCATCTTCGACATGATCACCATCGATGCCAGAAATGCCATGACGGTCATCTATATGCTGCAGAGTCCTGAAGACAATATTGTATTAAAGGTATGCTCCAGGACATTCAGGCCTGACGGAATAAGACAGAATTTCTTGCACGTTGTATCTATTTTTTCTCTATAAAATACCTTTCTTAGTACCTCCTTGATACTAATGAAATGGTTTCACTCAGGCGGTTGCGTCTCTTGAGATTTACGGCGAACGAAGCGAAGCAAATCTTCAACTGCTGAGTTCTCTAGGTATCCTTCAGTTTCTGTTGCCTCTCGTGCGGGTGTCAGACACCGTCATCAAACGATTCTCCCAGAAGCTGATTGGATTATTGTGTAGCCTTGAAGAATTTCGAGAGCAGATGTTCAAACTAGACGACGTTCTGGTCACATTCGTTGACATTCTAGAGAAAGTAAGTCTTAACGAAGTGACAGGCAACTCGACAAAGAACCTGAGCTCTCCCTGAATGTGGGCAACACCTAATCATCTAATTCTTTCAGAGGGTTTACCTTCGATTGGTAACTAGTGTTTTGTAAATGAAATCAATTCATCAACGAATTCGGTATTGATAATTCATTCTCGTTTCGAGAGAATGCTCCATAAGGGCTTACCCGGTGGTTGAAGATTATCAATTTTTAAATTCATATAAATTATATTGTTTGTGGGTCGTTTGTAGGAACCGGATGTTGTCATGCATGAGTTTTCGGCTCTAACTCTGGCTGAACTGACCAAAGAGTGTGAGGGAGCCAGCAAACTTTTGAAAATTGACAACTGCATACCCACCTTGTTCTTAAGGATCACTTCATCCGACCCGGATGTACAAAAGAATTGTCTGCAGGCGAGTTATGTCACAAATAGTGGTCATATATGTTGTTACATCTGACATCTGATCCACGCTTTATTTTTGTCACTTGCAGATTGCGAACCATCTTTTGAACGACGTTTTCGGTATCGAACACTTCATTAAGTGTCCCTACTTTGATATAACTCGAGTATTAGCTTTGGTGTCGTCTGGGTACCCGGCAATACAAATGTTGGCAATTGAAGTTCTCCTACAGGTGTGTATTTCAATATGCTTACAATTAACCGGCATTGACTGTTTCCCATCAATATTGATTTTATTTCCAGCTATTATCTTGGCACAGAGACAACACAATTCTTTTTGCATTTCGTGATGCCCGAGGCATTGAGAGTGCCTTAGAAATAATGGAGAAGGAAGAATGGTCGGATTTGCACACGTTGGCTCTAGACCTTCTCACAAACGTGGTTGACAGTACAGATCTTTGTGAGTCACTACTCCAAACAGGTTGTCTCGTAAGGTTCATTAACTTACTTGAGACCGTTGACAGTGGACCCTTTATTGAGAAGATACTGGGTGTGCTGGGACGAATGGCTCAAACTCAAAAAGGTCGCATGGTAAGCCAAACAGTTTTATAAATACATGAACATGGCATTGTTCATCCTCCGCTGGACTTTCATACACAGGCTCTTCACAAACTAGAAGCCATTCCCAAGTTTTGCTACTACCTCAATGCGAGAGTTGACGTAGTCCTTCAGTCCTGTTGTATGGGGTTGGCTAACATGGCCCAGTATGCTCTTAGTCTAGACAGCATTGTGGCGGAAAATCCTTTTCCTCAAATGCTTGGTAAATAAACTGCATTCCTATATATTATATTATATATTTTTGTAAAGAATAAAAGAGTCCTCGATGGCATCAAAGAACTATTAAAAGAGACAAATAATATTCAAACATTCCCTTTTCGGCATTGCAGATATTTTGATTAATGGGGAAAATGACCTGGACTTGAGAAACACAGCTGCCTTTGCACTGAGCGTACTCGCTACCGAAGAGAGAAGAGTCGCAGAAATACTTTTAAATCTTGAAAAATTTGAAACCCTCTACGATATCCTGAATGATAACAATAAGAGCTATCCAAAGGAATTATGCAGCAACATCATTCAAATATTCACAGGTATTTCAGCGTACGAGTACCTAAGAACAGAGATCGTCACGGAGAACTTCCTAATCGCTTTAATAAATTGTATAATGGTAAGCAAAGAAATCAGGTACCGATGCCTGGCAGACGAGACCTGACATTTGATTCTCTCAGAGTGACGGGGACTCTTTGGGGCGAGGCTCGTCTCTCGAAGTGGACGCTCTGGAGTGTCTGTGCGGCTACCTAACGGACCAGAAGGCTCAGTTCCTTTTTAATAAATTAGGAGGACCAAAGAAGGTGTTTCATTGTATGAAGAGCAGATTCGCTGCGGTTAGGTATTCACTCCCTATTGGCAAATACCATAAGAATCAGCAGTCATAATTTGAAAGCTGATTACGTCTTTTCGCCTTTTCAGAGATTGGGCTGGTCAACTCGTGACTGTAACGTCACAGAATAAAGACTTCGTTAAAGCGTTCATTAAAATTGGAGGACTCGACAGGCAAGTCGTCCCCGTGTCGCATACGTGCTCCATACCTCTCTTTGTTTAAATTTTGTTTGCACAAATAATTTTGAAATTTTTTGGAACCCTATTTTTTACAATTTGGATATTCATAGATTAATCGAAGAAAAATCTACCCGATTCTCAATGCCATCCTGGGACTCCGCCATCAGGGCCATTTTTTCAACTTTTCTACCTGCCAAATTCGCGTACACAGGTAATTTTTTCTTATTTCTTCTAAAATCAATTGTTCTATCAAGTAAATAATGTACACGCTTTCACTTGTAAGTGCTGCAGCCAAGTCAAGATCGACGGTTTGATCTGACCTGTAATCTGATGACAGTGTTCTTCTGTACAAAACAAGGATTCATCATCCATTTAGCTTTCGAGAAACAAGATACATTCTGAATCAAGGATCTTTACAACTATTTTTTTGGTTCCATTGAATTAAATCACTATTTGCCGAAGCTATGAACAGTCAACAACAGGCTTCTGTTCAAAACCACTGGGGACATAAAACTCTAATTGTTATACGGTTGTCGGTTTCAGGACGTTTAGACTTTCAGGACATCACAGAGGATGGCTTTTACGTCATGTCCAGGCCCTGCCATTTTTTCTTACCAATTGAGGAATATTTGGACAATCTTATATGCCCCCTCCACCCTATTTATGTAGCAAATTTCGAATTGTCCTCAGTTCGTGATGAGATGGAACTTATCGTGGAATCCACATCTTTGGAAAGTGTTCATTCAGAGCTCAAATCTCCAAACCAGATCGGTGAATAAGAATTATTATTACTATTACTATTATTATTATTATTAAATAAATATCACATAAATATGTATCCACTAAGGTGTTACGGATGGTAAAGAACCTAAAGTTTCAATGCAGAAATATATGAGAGGTGCAGACAGAAACTCGGGTGAAGTTTTAAAGCAAACAGAATCATTAATTACGTACCCATCCGTGGAATACGACGAAAGTTCAAATATTCGGAATGAAATGCAGTTGTCACATCGATTTGCACAATTTCTACCAGATCCATACCTAACTGGGTACCTGGAAAATCTTAAAAAAAGGATAGAAATTGATGAAATGGAATGCCGGTGAAGCCTCCATTCTGCTTCGAGTAGTAGCTTTTCCACACTTTTTAAATTTGCGTTATTCTCAGAACCCAAATATTCACTAACTTGTATTTATCTGAGTTATCGTTCAACATTTGAATTCTGTTATGTTTTGCAGGGACTACAATTGGTTTTACATTCACCCAAAATTGATTCGAGATAAAATTCGAATTATAGCCACTGTAGTCGCGGAGGAAATGTCCGGATTTGAACCAAACCCATATTGTACTCAGCATTACAAGAACAAGTTTATAAACGAAATGAAAGTGAGGTTCTGAAGTCAATGTTCATTGAGAATGCCACCCCCGCTCTAATTTTAGGAAACAATTGTTTCAGTTTCAACTAGGTACCACTATATTTCCACTGGGTTACGTCAGAGTGGGTGATTACCTCGAAAGGGCAATGCTTTTTAAGGTTTTGGCCGATAGAATTGGATTTCCCTGTGCGATGGTTAGGGGATCCCATGGAAGAGCCTGGATTGAAATTGCACTCCCGGTTGTCAACGTAGAGGAACCCGGGGTGAGTTCAGTTGGACTTACAAGAGTAATGTTCAAACTGTGGAGTTCAGTCTTTTTAATCACCGTTTATTCACCATGTTTCACTAAAATATTCACTACCTTGAAGAATTAGTGAAATTATTGAAAATCCGTTACAACCTAAAATAAGGAAAGATAAGCAAATATGCGATACTCTGTGTATAAATTGTTGTGGTTACTAAAGTTTTAATACATGGTTTCATTCTAAGCAAATCAAAACCCTATGGGTGCCTCAAAACATAGGGTTTTTTCTGGCCCCCCTCTGAAAGGTTAAAGTTTGTATTACACCTAGATTAATCTACACTTCGAATGCGAAAAATAAATGAAAGAAAGTAAAACGGTACCTAATCTTCACAACAGGAGGAACCTAATAAATGCGACACCAGAGTAACCATATCACAAATGGACCGGTCATCAGGGAAAATTTCGTCAAGCTTCGTGAAAAACCATCATGCGATATCAAATATTGGGGACGAGAATTTTTGGTACCCGAAACTTCAGATGGAGTGTTTTAAAGCCTTCCCAAAACATTTCCTCAAACCGAATGCTGTTGTTGACCTCATTGATGAACCAGGTCGAATATTCAAAATGAATACTCGCGAAGCAGACGAATATTGCGGCTTACTTTTATTTTCTCAAAATTAGGGATTACTGTTTTGCTAAATATGGCTTGTCAAGATCTTGTTAAATATTTTTGCAACATCAACTTTTGAATTAAATGGCTCACTGATGAATACCATTGCATACAATTAAACAATGATTTATTTCAAACTTATATGATGCAATTTTTTTTAATTGACAAAATAAGTTCGTCTGATGCACGACCGATAATAATAACAATAAGAAATAGAAACCTAAGAACCTTCTCACAAAAGTGCATTGTCAGATTACATGACAGAAGTATCCTATTATGTACTTTTAGCACCTAGAAGAAGTCTTGTTTTCTAACGTTGGAAGTTATAAATAATGTATCTTTAATATACATTTGCCTTAGTTGTCTTGGTGACATTTTTTGTTTAAGGGGTAAACCAACAATTTGAAAAATTTATGTTGGTTAGTCTACATAACCTTTTTATAAAATATGGAATCCACACTAACAATCTATACTCCAATTGTTAAATATGAAACAGTGTACGAAAGTTAAACTTGCAGTTTTTGTTGTGAAGTTAGCAGGAAGATTATGCCTAATTTGTTTTTTTACACTATTATTTTGTTGCAAGTTTTTATATTAAATTAAAGTCATATGGAGTTGTCCTGCTTTTGGAGTTGCAAGGGTAATGTTGATAACGCTTTCCTTTCAAACATCAATCAAACAACACTTGTATTAGTAAACTACACTGACACATTCACAATGGTTTGATAAGTCCCAAACAATCTGAGTCATAGAAAGTGTTTAAAATAGAAGTAGACCAACCACTAAAGAAGCAAAATTTGGCTGCATAAATGTGTGTCATAATCAGCTACAATTTTTATTCTTAAAAATACAAATCCATTCTGGAAGCAGTGCATTGAAGGTTTTGCAAAGGCTTCTCACAGGCATTTTATAAAGTGAGCTATTATATGAATTGTATTGTATGAAATTGGGCTGACAGAAAATAAGTCAACATGACACATGTAAAAGCCATGAGGATTTCCTTTCAATTGTTACAAAATTCCAATCAAAAAAATCTTCTTAACTTTCTTACATTGTAAAATCATTTTATATCAGATAAAATTCAACTTCAACAAAATAATTTAAGCTTTAAAAACATTATTTTTTATTCAAATTATTTAATGTTTATTTTATTGATTACATTATTTCTCCCCTAGGATGGAAAAGTAAGTGTGATGAAGATTCTAAACCCTAAAAGATTCCATTCAATCAAGCACTTATTTTCCCTCTAACTGCTTGTATAAAATGGGTACATAATCATCCCATTGGGCTTGGAAAAAGTTTCCAGCAATTGGATTACCCAAATTGTGCTCCTCTGAAAACTTCTGAATTGAAAATTTGCCACGGTGGTCTCCACTTGTGTTGGAAAGTTTTCTTAAATGACTTGTCTCCATTTTACTATTTTGCTTGTAGATAAGGAAGACATAGCGATGAAGTCCTGTCCCCTGGAAGTTTTATTACTTTAGTACCTTTCTAAAACCACCATTTATTCATTAGCAGTAAGAAATTTTGAGTACCTTAGGTGGACCAGATCCTATATATTCTGATAGAGTTTCACCCTTCTCAAGGTCATTCCCTGGTATGTTCACCACCAGCCAGTGGTGCCATTCCCTGAATTTTGGTTCTTTTCTACTTGGGGCATCTGGATCAGTCATGCAAAGTGTATAGAAAGTTCCCTCATCTGCCTTCCATTTGATAGTTGATGGAGGATTCTGCAATTTACAATTTAAAAGATGCTCACAACCTATATGGGTGTTACATTTTAAATATTAGGCTTACAGTCTACATCCTGACCTAATAAAGAAATATAATAGGTAAATAATGTAGAAAATTTATGACTTCATTTGTAAGAATGAATGTGAAATATTAACACCAACTTATATTGAGTTTCCCATTTCGAGTTCCAATTACTAAATCAAAATATACTACTAAACACAAATTGAACTACTCAACAAACTACATATGGGATTCATATTACTCCAAAATTACAAAAATGTAAAAAAGGGTAGAAGAAATGACATCATATTTGAGATGTACCATGGTTTATACTACAGTTAAATGATAAATTGTCATTATTAATTTTGATTGAATTCATTGATAAAACTGAAATTTTATATTTTTGTGATTTTTGATATAGATATGATTGTGGATGTTCTTATTCCAGTAGCAGCTTCAGTTGTTCTTTAACATTCATTATGCCAGAAAAAGTATTAATGTATTGTAAACCTGTTAGCACTTGTTAAAAATAATTTTTAACATATTTCTTGTACCACACATACCGCTTTCTTTCAAGTGGAAAACAATGATGAATTGGGAATGTAATAACAACAAGCTAAGTTCCACGCCCTGATAGAGAGATAAATTAAATAATAACTAGGGAAAATTAATTTACCTTAACCTGAGCTGGAGTTAATTCGTTGCCCAAATTGAGCGCCAGGTTTCCGTATTTGATTTCCGCTACTTCAGAAGGTACACTTTTTACAACGTCCGGCACAACTTCGTACTTCTCCATCGCAGTCCTGTGACAAAACCTAGTGGAAGTATTTAGAAAATTCTTGGCGATAGTGCGACCGGCACAGAGAATAAAACGCATAATGGCTGCTCACGGATTTCAAATGTTCGAGTAAACCGTGACGTCACGCAACATTTACGTTTGACGGCCGTGTAATCGCCGGGAGGAGAAAGATTTCTTTTAACAAAAAAATTTTGTTAAGAAAAATATATTATTAAATGAATTATTTTTATTTTTTTATTTGTAATAATTGTTACAGGAGATTTAATACAAATTCTAACTGGCTATCAGCCTTTTGTCAGCGCTACAAAGCGTAGTTACTTAATAAAACAGTGTTTTTAGTTCAATTCGAGAGCAATTAAATTTTTTTATAGTTTATTTATTTGTAATAATTATTGCAATACATTTATTACAGATTCTAACTATCCATAAGCCTTGTGTCAGAAAATTTAGATTTATTAATTTGCTATTTTTCAAAATTTTGCACGGTGGGAATACTCTCATTGTATAGAATAAGTTGTTCTTTGATGAATTTCTCCATTACAGCTCTGACGTCTTTTTTCCAAATAAACTCAAGCTCTCAAGCTTTGAAGCTCCCTACTTTATTAATTTGCATAATTAAAAATTAATTTCTTTGTATTATTTGCAGGCAAGTTGGCTAGAGTTGGCCAAAACAAATAGTAACTCAATGTCTAACATTTACAATTTGCAACCGGCCTTTACGTAGAGTACGTTAATTGATTTACTACCCTACAATTAATAATCATGACTTGTACATATGCAGTTAATAATTTCTGTAACACATTGAGTTTGTTCTTGTCAGTGGAAGAAACAAGTTTATTTGATTTGCTAGGCAGATGGCAGTTACCACAAATGAGAATATCTCCACATCTGTCTAATACAATCTACTCCTGTGGGGAGGAGAAAATCATTGTGGGGGGACAAGGTATGCATACTTCGAATGGTGAGGCCGAACTAACAGCAAAATCTATACATCATCCATCATGCTCCCACAGTATTTTATAAGGTTTATACCAGGCCTTAGAATTGTTTACAAAATTTTTCCACCCCTCGATTTAGCCTCCTTTGCTTATGATTGCGTATTTCTCGTTTGTTTTGTTTTTGTATGCTAAAATAGTTACGAATTCCGGTTTACTCCCTGTCTTTTTTAATATGAACCTGGTATGTTATACACTTTTAATTGGGGGTGGTATTGTTTTTCTTTTTTTTCCTGTCAGTTTCCCTAATTTTTCAATACAAGTGGCCGTATCGCATTCAATGATTGTTTTCCCGGTGTTTAGTTTTGAGTGGTTCAAATTATTTCTTCACTTTTTGTGAGGTTAACTTATTTTTTTAGTACATCAATAGTTGTTTGCTTATTATTTTTGGGTTGTAAAACGGTTTGATGTTTAGGTCTTGTTCGGTGACCATTTCTGTGGATGATTTAGGTTTTTGTTTCGTGTTGGTGGTTTAATTACTTTTTCTCCAATTTTTGTAGCTGCCTCGCTCGGTGCCTGTTTTATATCCTTTAATGATTGATTTTCTATTTCTTCAGAAAAGCTCAAAATATCATTCGGGTTTTTTTGAGTGTTAGAATTTTTTTAAAGATTTTTCGCACATGTAAGCAAGTATATATTTTTCCTTTAAGTTGTTGGACCAATGTGGTTTTTGTTGAGTCAGATTATTTTTTTGGGGTTTGTTGGCTACCATACTATTAAATGAATATTAGGTAAATTGTCGGCCTCATAAAGTAAACGTTTGTTGTTTATTAATAATATTACACGTAAAATTAAAGATGCCGGCCGCTTTAAATCATTTAAGCTTCTACTTTTGTTGAAAAATTTATTTCGACATTTATTGAGGGCTTTACAATACGCCCAACCACTTTAATGATTTTTTGACAAGGTTTATTTATTTCACTGATTTATTTATTTATTCATTTATTTCATTAAAGGGCTCCGACGATGTTCAGATATTGTAGTTTTAAACTTACTGCTCCAAATAATAACTCCGAAATTTTTTCCATCATAACTGACCATTCACAAATTCTATTTTCTATTTAAATAAAACACGTGTTAGAAACGGTGCCAAAAAGGCTTGCTTCGAACTGTTTGGATGTTCGTTGGGCAGGTGCAAGGTGCATTTGGAGAGGGCGCAGACAAGGCCTCACGGCAGTCTCACCTCTCCGAATAGGAAGGTGATGTCCCTAGGTTTTTTAGTGGGTTCGAGTCCCACACTATTGGATAGCCGTCCCAACGGAGTCCCTTGTGTGTGGGCATTTTTCCTGGATGCAAAAAAAAGGTGCAAGGTGGACTGTCCGTCTGTGATGCGAACAACTTGTGACTTGCTTGCATGTACTCGTCGCGTGTAACACAACAGTTCTCAACTCAATATAGTCTTGTTTAATTTCTCATCAACACTACGAAAAAATAAAACTTAACCCTGAAAAATACCGTATTAAATCACATAATATATGTTGCCCCAGGTCACAAAAGTAAGTAACAATAAAGTACTTCAATCGATCACAATGTTAGAATATTAGTGCATTGGTACCGTGACTGCCCGTCACAATAATATACTTATATGATTCACAATAAATTTTGCTCAATACAATTCAACAAAACGAATACAATAATATGTATGAAATTAATAATGTAATTATAATTAACGCATAAAATGTCTTGAAAAAAAGCTATTAAAACAGTCTATTGAAAACGTGAATTTTCGGATTTCAAAATAATTATTCAAAGCTATTTTCATTATTTGTTGTCGATTTTACACATCGGTAGTACATAATTTGCTGTATTATACAAACCTTATCATCTAACCTGGGCGATTAAAAAAGGCTTAAATTTTTTTTTGCTTCAAGTTAAAAAAAATTAAATGGTAGCATTTTGTACTTATTTATAAATTTTTTAATTTTCATTTGCATTTCCATACAGTTTTCAATTTTGTTTTTGATAAAGAGTGGTATCTTAACTTTAATGACTACCTATTGAAACTTTGGTGCTAGTAACTCCAAATAAAAATTGAAAATTCAAAAGTTACTAAATTATCTAAAAACGTTAATAATTACAAAGTATAATATATGTCAGTTTTTTTTAATATTTACTAAAATATTTAGCACTTGAAAAAAACAATAAACAACACTTTGGAAAATAGTTTGGCGAAGTGAAATTCGATACAATCTTCTTCATCTAGTATAATAATTGAAGTCCTACACGTCCATAGAATGAACAAAAATTCCATTACGTTTTTCTAATGATTAGGTTCAAGTAAAAAATACTTGTGCAATAGGCTCAAAGTTAGACTGTAAGAAATAATAAAAGAAAAATAAAAGTGTTATAGTAGAAAGGAAATGACTTTCTTGTAAATTCCAAACAATACAACGAAACACATGAAATGGGCAAAACCACGGACACTAAAATGGAAGCCCAAAATTGTACAAGAATTTAATTAACAAATTAAGATAAAAATAACAGGACGAGGGATTTTCTATTTCGTTTCTACTAATGAATGGGAAACAATATTTCATTTAATTTGCGTCAGCGACCTGAAAAGCAGGCAAAAACTATTTTCTTGTATATTTAATAAAAATAAAAGTCAAGAAACTCCCGTGTACGCTCAATAGATAAAATAAGGTTGAAGGGAAGGGACGGCTTAGGGCATTTTCCTGTGTTCTCCCAGAGAAGAAACAAGAATAATATTTCTGTCGTTGGAATAACATAGAATAAAAAAAATATGCTGGAACAAGAGGAAAATCCTACATATGTCTGAAGGTACATTGAAGCAGAATCTCTTGGAGTATCTGAAATTACGAAACGAATTTTTTCGATTTAACTTTATTTCCCATATAATTAATTTATACATCTTCATTTTTGTTCGGAGTTCTAAATAAGCGTATTTATCACTTACATTTTAAACAATGCCATCAAACTATAAAGGATTTGTAAGTAGCAGTCCAAGCAGTGACAGTCGTCCAGGATGGAAATTGGGCTAACATTTTCGTGAAGTGCAAATTAGTTTTGCCGGGCCCATGAAGAATGTGTCCCGTTAAGGCTAAATTCATGAGGGTATCGTTGTACGATAATACCTTTAAATAAGGTGAGGCATAGTAAGTTGTACGTTAAACAACCAATGTACTAATTTCGCAGTAGTTTCAAACCTTGCAGTCAAAGGAAACGATCCAAGGTTCCGGATCAGAGGAACATGCGTAGTATACAAAGTAGGTGTCCTGACCTTGCCACACGGGTCCTTTAACTGGGTCGTCATTGTTAAGCGACCACCGAATCAACTCAACATTTTTCTTCGGTGATATTATTAAGCCCATGTGATCAGGACCTTTGATTTCCAGGGTTATCCTTTCTACATTCTCACCTATTATGGTTCTAGAAATTACTGTCATACTGGACGGTTTTTCTGTTCTTCGCGGACTGGCAGGTATCCAATGTGTTTTCCTGTGAGAAAATTTGTCTTAAACAAAATTGTATTTTACTCCATAACAGTAAAATTATGTTACACACCTAATAAAACTTAGAACAGGCATTAGATAAGGCAAACCGCAATACAGGTATTTATCACATTCTTTGTCCATGGTAACAGCATGTGCCATTTCTGGAACATATGAAGCGACAGAGTGGGGACTGTTGAAATCGTGATCAACCACCCAATACCCAAATTCAGAGTTAAGCTGTACTCCTTTAGTGTCATAAAAACTCCTTTCCGTATTCTGTAATCAAATGAAAGTATTGATAGAGAAAGTTTCTGGATGACAGCGTGCATATTACCATTACTCGTACTAGTACCTCAAGTAGCACATCCAAAGAAAAGCAAAATATAACAAGAATTAAAGATGAATGTGAGAGACGTGGTGAACTAAGTCAGCAAAGATACAAGTCACATAAATGTTTACGTTTTATTGAAAATGTTGGGAATTATAGATATTTCGTATTCTGTAATTCATTTCTAAAACAAGTACTGCAAACACAAACTATTAGAGTGTATTCAGTTGTTTAGTTTAATAAACCTAGCTTACCACGAGCATATATCTTTGAGGCCTTGGCCGTAGAACATCCCCCGTGTAAGGGAAACCTAAGGGTGTAAATAGATGAAGCAATAAAGCAGCGAGAAAGATTCCGCTCATGCAGGCAAATATTTTCTTTGGATTCTCAACCAAAATCACAACTGGTATCTGAAATAAATTAATTACCGTATAAGTAATACATCATCAATAAAAGAAAGAAACCAACTTGAGTACCTACCACGTATGCAAATAACATGCCAAAGGTAACATTGGCAAAGAGAGCGATAACAACCTCCGAATTGAGGCTGGTTCCAGACCGGCCCATGATCGGAATAAAAAGGGCCAAACACCCAAATTGCATGTTTGCATGTTGAACGACGGGAAGTGACACACTTAAAAGTAAATAAATCAGCCACTTCCAATCAGGCCCTAAAATAGTAACAACCCTTGTGTAATAAAGGAAATAAATGATGGCGGCCTTAGTGACTTCATAGGTACCCACCTCTGTCTAAGGGTGATTTCACTAATCTATGCAGTAAAATACCAATACAGGGCCCAAATACCCACATCCATGCAACGTAACCGGATCTGATTTTTAATACGATTGTCACGGAAAGAATGATGGTCCACAGAAATTGATAGACGTCAAAGTACATTTGAAAAAGAACCATCCTGGAACGAATACTCTGAAAAAATAAAATGTAATGAATCTCCAGGAGAACTGTAACAACTTGATGAAATCTGGTGTCATGTATTTCGATGACATTGCAGTTTTAGGCAATAGAATGGAAGCGAAGAATGGAGATATGGTAAGGGGGAAACAAAAAGGTGCATAGATGGGAATATAAGACAATATTTGTAGATGCAATTGAATTTTAGAAGGAAAACTTACTTTCATAAACTTTTCCGAAAAGTAGTGTTGCACTGACATTACAGCCGTCATCGATGGCAAGACATAGAGGAGCAAAAGCCAAATGGGACGACCGTACCAACTCATTGATTTTCCAATGAGGGAAACAAAGCCAGAAATGCAGAGAACACTAACGAAGCTGGCAGCAGAAGAAAGCAGAACAACAGCGAAAGTCTTCAGTAGGTAAATTATGTAAGTCTTTGCATCTATGTCTGCAACGAATTAATTGAGTGATTCACGTGAAGTCCGATGTGCTTCCCTAGGAAGTAGAAATTTTTACCCTTTTTCCTAGCATCCCGAACACTGACACATAATAACAAGAGCGACAGAAGTACGGTGCACGAGTTGATGTAAGTACCGATTTCTTCTGGCCATCGTATCAGGTACAAACCCAACAAGTCGAAGTAAATTAGGTTGCCTTCTTTGTGTTTAGCCGCATCTTTCATCTCTTCAGCATTTGCCAAACCTTTGACCAAGGCCAGTATATTTTCGCCAGTTCTTTGAAGGGATCCTAGAGGTATCTGATCGACATTATCAAATTTTGTGTGGTAAACGTAGCCATTCGTTGACCATGCAAAGTCTAGACCTGAATTATAAAGAAAAACAAAACATTACGCAATACAGTTGTAGACGAAGTAAGATGTGAGATAAGAGAAATCTCAAGCAGCATAAGACAATTCTTATTCTGAAAACATGTAAAAAAAGATTCACATGAAAAACAAAAAGAACCGTGTTAATTATATTTATTTGACTGGTGCACAGCGTGTAGTGTTCTAAAAGATAGTACATTTTTGGTAAAAAATTTATGGGTGTGAAGCGGACATTGTCAATAAAATAATACTGTCTATGCGCAATCAACAAAGAAATCCTTGGTTGGGCAAAAAATACTACGATGATACCGAAAATTAAAGACCTTCACGTTGAATTCAAGAAGGTGTCCACAAGTGTAAATTAGTTATTCTTAGGGCTTGAAAGTCGGCAGTGCCGACGTGATAATAATTTCTGACTAATCTGTAACAATGAGATTGATTTTAACAAAACAGAACGGTACCAAAAAAACCTTTTTGTCGTAACTTTGTGCTCAGTTTAGGGAATTCACAACAACCTGCTAACCAACGAATCTAGTGGTAACAACGTTTTTTATTAAAGTAAACAATGGTTTATTTTCCAGAAAACGTATTGCATAAAAATTTTCCCATGACTGAAAATGGCCGTGACTCTATTAGGAAACAAAATTAGACTTCTTTGCTCTGAGATAATGATTAATACAACTGCTTCAATGACGGTGGAACACTTATGTGTCCTTGATAAATTATGAATAACAAAAAGATGAGACCATGGCATCCTTGGCATTACCACTATTAGGTCAAAGTCTCAAGACCAATAGTTTAATCACACACGGCAATACTTCGTGTTCTCTTTTTTTTAGGTTTTTGAAGTACAACTCTACAAGAAAATCTTGGTGTACAACTACATAAGAAAATCTATAAAACCCAATGTTGTCACTTGAAAATCCCGGCATCACATCATGTACTCTTACGAGTCCAAGAATTACGAAATAATTTCGTTACAAAAATGACTCTACTGATACCTTGCGCTAGAAAAACATGACTTGTAGACTAAAGACTTGTGGATTTTTTATCAGACATTGCACTTAAATTGTACAGGAAATATGTTTTAATTGTAGAGAGAATTAATTGAAGAGCCTCTCTTAGACAACGAAATGGGAGAATAACTTGCACTTGATTTCAAATGGTTAAACGAATGTGTTGGGGTGGTGAATGATGAAACTATAATGATTAGGATTGCTTTATCAATATCCTGTCTTTTTCTTAGTAATAAACGGCAACCTACCGGAAACATTTCCGAAATCCCGAAAAACTCTAAAATCAGTGTCCCCTGGTATTACACCGCTTTCGAAAACCTCTTGAGCCATAGACGAGGCAAATGGATGGAGGACACTCTCTGAATAAACCTTAAACAAATAAAGTCAATAATGATAGTCGCCAATAAATTAATAGTACAGTAAAATATTAATAATATTAAATAGTTTCTAGTGAAACAAACAGGAAAAAATGACTGTAAGAGTAAAAGGTAGAATCTACAGGGACAAATCATTAAATGCAAATCTGTTTTTTTATTGTGACACACAACTGATGTCCAACTGTAGGAATAACAAGTCACTTCAATAAGCCTTTTATTAATATTGTAGAGGGGATGTGGACCCACTAATTAACAGAATAGAATGTCATTCTCATTGCTAACGTTAAAATTAACCAAAATGAAAATTACTACAGTAAATTACTAACAAAAATTTACTAGAGGTCTTGTACAAATCGAATGAGACTATTTTCTTGTTGCATGATTCCGACATTATTAATATTTCAGAAGAGAAACGAGAGACATGCGAAATTAGATAATGAAAAGCAATCCGGGCAGAGGCGAAAACCTTTGCAGGGGTGAAACAAGGCAGATGGGAAGCAAACGATGTTAGCAATGTAGAATTTATTTATGGGAAAGACAGGATTAGAAGAATTTTATTTATTTATTTATTTATTCTCCTGTAAGAGAATTTTTTTCATGCATTAATAAAACAATGTACAGAATCACCAAGAATAGATAATTATTTTATCAGTTGGCTAATAACGATGCCTAAATAACATTGATCGGTGAATGAGTACTTTATATATAACATACATACTTTACCAGGCGGACGCCTGGTTCTTAGTAGGCTTATGGTAACTTGTAGTTGCCTAAGGGTAAACTAGGATTATAAGATGTGGTACATACAAAAATGAAGTGTATCTCTGTGTAAACTTTCAAGAGTAAAGTTTGCTTGCTCCCTAAGTACAAAATACATGATAGAGAATTGTGGACGGGATGTAACCCATATGTTGGATCAGTTCTCTTTATGTAAAATGACCATCTACGCGAAAAAGTTTCATAAAAATTGCATCCGCCATGTAATTAATGAAATTTAGTAGTGTGAAACAACGTTGAAATAACAATTTGAAACTTCTTGTTAATTTCGTTTAACCTGTTATTTGCTCGTTTAGAAAAAATAAGTTGTCATAATTGAAGCATTGAAAATTTAGCTAAGCATTGAGAGTTAGTACACAACTCATAAATGGAGTCATAAAGTTTAATAGTTTACTGAAGTTGAGACAGTTAACTAAAAATACCAATTACTCTTAATGAGGCAAAGAATAAAAGAACGGGCTAGAAACAAGGAAAGAAGTTTTTGGTCTTTGTTGTTTGACTAGTCGACCTCCAAAAAATTAAAATTATCAAGTGACAGTATGAAATTGTGGCACTGTTTTCATAAAACTCAATGGCACAGAATGGAGGTTTTGAAACCTGAAGGCTTTGAAGGATTCTGTGTTTGAATTTGAAAATAATGTTTACTGTTTGATCACTTTGAAACTCTCTTTTACGAAAAAGACAACAAAGTCAAAGCAAAACGGATTTGTCTAAATTTTCACAAAAATTAAAATGGTGACTCACCCTCATTATCCATGGACTGTTAGGCCCAGACTGGAAGAGGACTTCTCTGCCACCAGCTCCACAAGCCTCCAAATTAACGAAGGCCCTCACCTCTTTGGCCCATTTGTGCTGTGTGATGAACCCATGCGACCCATGCATGAGGTTCTCTTCAGCCCCATTAAATAAGAATATTACGTTGTTGTCCAGTCGAACAGGGGACTTCGACAATACGTCTAGGATTTCCAACATTACGGCACATCCGGCCCCGTCGTCACTTCCTCCGGGTGAGTCCGGAACGGAGTCAAAGTGACAGTTCATTAACAGACTATGCGGGGAATTTTCCTTGGATCCCAATTTCACTATCACATCCTGAACGTTTTTGTAGACGTTCGTCAAGCCATCGAGGAATCTCAATGGAAATGATCCACTGTATTTTTGGACGTCCAATTCTATAGTTTGAACTGGATTTGATTGTTCTATAATCTTGTTGATTTCTTTTTTGAGCAAATCCACTGCCAATACTTCGTTTTCGTAACTTCCAGCAACACGGGGTCCTATATCGGTCAATTTGACCAAGCGATCCATTGCCCTTTCGGCTATAAATTCATTCGGATGTCCCTCTATGTCTTCCAACATAAGAGGTATCGGGTAGTTGTATCTCTCTAGATATATTTGCAATACGAACAATGCAGCGTACAAAAGATAAACAATTATCACATAAGATTGAGGTGTAGATTTTGGAAAATTAGCTCTGAGTACTCCATGAGATTTCCTGGAAGAGTTGGAAGAGATTTCATCACTTTCGTATTTGGAACGACCGCTTCGCCCTGAACGATGGCGAACACCAAGAGGTCCATTTATTGCCTGAAACAAACCCATGTGTTCTTATTATTACTATTATTTGATTTAATTTAAAATTTGTTAAAAATGATTAAGTTTCAATAACATTTATTCAGCTTTGTTATGGTATTGTGAATGTGTAATAAACAGAATACTACTTCAATATTTTGACAAATAGGAATTAAATAAATTTTAGTACTGTAAAATATGTACAATAATTACCCTTATTCTTGTGTAAAATGTGTATGATACATTTTAAATTTAGAAAGGAAAATCCCAAACAAAATTTTTTAACTGTATAATTTTGAAATCCCAAATTTTTTTAACATATTTAAATGAGGGTTAACAATGTGTATTTTATTAGCATACATACAATACATTCTTACACAGGTATTACATTTTCAACTCTCTTACTAAATAGTTGAGAAATTGAACTTGAAATGCAAAAAAACATTCTGCCATTAATTAGATGTAGTGTGACTCAAAATTTACACACAGTCAATGGGAGTAACCATGATGCTTTTTTCTGAAATCTATAGGTAATTTTTGAACAGATGTGTTTCACCTATTCTGAATTGAAATATCACAGAATTGATTTCAAGAATGTAGGAGGTGAGATTTTTAGCAATCTCAAAATGCACTAAAAGTTAAATATGTTTCACTCATAAGTTTCCTTCTCCCGTCAATGCAATATCTCAGTTTCGCTTAAAATGAAAAACCTAAACATTTGAACATAAAAAATTCTGTCAATTGTTGCTATATAAACACCATCTTCTGCAATTAAGTAATATAATAATACCTAGCAATAAGAAAAAACAAAATGGTATAAAACTCACATTATCCGTCTTTCCACCGTCCATGGCTATGTTTTGGAAATCCTACAGAAACCCTCCATTGATATTAAAGCTCTTTCAGACCGGTGAAACCTCCAAACAGCAACTGAGCAAACGTTGAAACAAACATTATTAATTCACGGGACCAACATTCTTCTCATCCCTCAAAATCATATAAAACGTTACTCAAACCACGGGCACAACTAATACTTGACTGCATTTGTCTGAATCTCAGCTGACACTTAGTGGAATCTGACGAATTGGACACCTGTTTCCCATAAACTAAACATAAACGTCACTTTCCACAATGCAATCATGGAGCAATTAGTCGCGAATGTTTTCAAACATTTTAGAAACACTTCCTCCAATCTAACCTATGAAATCTTCAACAATATTTAATCCTCTCAGATAAATTGATAATTTAAGAACAGGGAGTCCATTTCTGCAGTTGTCAAAATTCAACAATTATATTTCCTAACATGATTCCCATCAAAGGGTTTCATGTTGATTTCAAGTAATGAAGTTAGCATTTTATAAGGAAATAAGACTTCAAAATTAATTATTTAAATATTATTGCAAAGCTCAAATAGATCAGATAACAAAATAATCTTTGATTTTTGATAAAAGTTCTACATACTCGCATGAGTCAAATACACTTTCCACAAGCTTTAATTTTATGTATTATCACTCTCTGATCAATTGATTGCTCATTTCCTGATTTGACTTTTTAACAATTCAGCATTGAAGTTTCAACAGAATCGTCTCTTTCTGGTACAATATATATATATATATATATGAGCAAACTCACAATATTTACAAAATTATGGTTCAGTCACAGGTTATTTTTTGGTTGATGAAATGCATGGCCCTTTTTGTCAGTTGCTGACTTTTGAGCTTCTTCTGTGCTTGCTCCATCATTCTCTTTATTTCCACCTTCTTCCCTTTCTCCAAAAATAAAATCTCTGAAAATTTGTGGTAAAATTTCTTTTCTTCTCCGACATGGGGGTTGCTTCAGATAATTATTGAATGGTATCAAATAGTGAACAGTTCTTGGTGCTTTTCTGTACTGCCTGTAGTACTAAAAATTTTAATGAAGAAAAGGGGTATTAGTCATTTAAAATTATGGAACCTTAAGGAGTTCCTCTGTGTAATGTATGAATTTGTATGTATGCAACTGCACCTCATAAGGCATACTTCAAGTAACTTACATTGATAGGATTTGATTCATTTCCTTTAACTTCTCTTATATGTCTTGTCAGTTGATTTGGTGTCTTGACAGGCATTAAATGTTCACAGATCAATTCACAAGCAGCCTTTTCAGTGTATTTAAACTTATCAAACCACCTTGGATTCTTTTTTAAGTGTTGCATGAATTGATCCAAACCAAGGGCAATTAATCTGAGAGAAAAGGAAAGTTCAATTTTGTTGTACTCTTTTACATTCCCAAAAATACTTTATTCATGGTGACACTTACGAGTCCTCGGGAGTGACAAATTCCATTTTGAGAGGCCCGTCACAACGGAAGCCAGTAGGGGGAAGCAACAGAGAATAGAGGAAAACGTCGCTCTCCGAAATTAACTTCAGTAGCCTTGGATGAAAGTTAATGCGGTGATAATTGTATTTTTTCTTTGCCTTTCTAGACATTTCAATTTCTTTTTTAAAATGACTGAAATAAATCCAATTGGTTGAAAATATTAGGATGGCACAACCTGTTGTATGAGGTAAATAAAAATTGTGATGATTATTAATTGTAGGGTAGTAAATCGATTAACATACTCTATCACAGCTGGCCCATCTTTTCCTAGTAGATACTTTTCCCAGTTTTCAATTAACGTAAAGGCTGGTTGTAAATTGTAAATGTTAAACATTGAGTTACTATTTGTTTTGGCCAGCTCTAGCAAACTTGCCTGAAAATAATAAAAAGAAATTAAGTTTTAACTATGCAAATTAATAAGCTATTAAATCGAACTCCAACACAAAACCTAATTGATGGGCAATCAAATGACTTTCTCATAAATACCAGTAGTCTATGTAAAAGGATATGAAGTACTTGAATCAAAATGGCTGTAAAAAACTGATTATTGATTATCATGCAGTGTTACTCTAATAGAATAATATTTATATATATAGTAATATAATAATAATAATTTATATGTATAAGTTTTACGTTTCCACTTCAATTTGTCATTCTGTCTGTCATTCATGCTACTTGTACCATAATTTACCAGAATTGTTTTGAAGTCTTTAGCATAGTTCCCATACATAGGGTGTTGACATGTTTGAAGAAAATGTTGAGTTGTCAATTGAACATGCTGCCTGAGTTGTTGTTGTAAAAGAAGTATTTGATTCTTTGTCATAAAAGTATCATTTTGTTGATCTTCTTCATCTTCATCTTGTGTCACCACAATGTCATGTTCACATGTTGTTTCTTCAGTTACCTAACAAATGTAATATTTATTTATGACAATTTGTGCTAGGAGTAAGGACTATACTATATTAGTAAGATCTGAGTTTACTTTATTTGTAGTTTCAGTCTTGATTTCCCTCTCTTTTTCTTCATCACTGGATAATTCATCTGGGCACTCAAGCAGTTCTGCCATTAACTTTCTTAATTCCTTTCTTGATATTTTAACAGCCCTATCTTGCCTCAATTCTTCCTTGTACATTTCTTCTTCATCAGCCAAGGCATTGTACTCTGGATCTGCCTCATCATCATCATCTAAGTCATTTGAAAGTGGTTGCATAAATTCTTTTAAAAAATTTTCCCAATCTTCATTGTCACATTTAAAATTGTACATGTCAGTTGTGATGTCAGGAGGCACAAATGCTTTCTCAATTGCCTCCAAAGGTGTGTCACTGAGGCATAATTTGGATCTTGTTCTTTGACCAATGTTCTCTGAGGGTATCTTAAATAGGTCATCAGGACACTTGACAGGAGATGCTTCCAAAAGATTGGCATCAAAGCTCTCCAAATACTGACTTACTGACAAGTCAAGAGTTGAATTGTGAGATGCAGTACTGACAACAGAATGTCTTCCTGAAGCAAAGATTAGAAGGTTGATTTGATTACATTGAAATGAAGAAGTGTTCTACTTTATTGATAAATTATACTACACATACTTTGTAAGTTCTAAGTTTTAATATGGTTGTACCTCCAACTCCGTCACATACAAAATATACAAGAAGTTCTTTAGAATGTGAAGGGCCCTGGAGACAACCATTTGATTTGAATTTTCCTTTCAGTATGAGAGTTACAATTTAAAAAGAAATAAAATTAAATAATTACCTGACTCTTCTTCGCTCTGATCCTGCAAGTCATCGATACTAGGTTTATATTCTTCATCGTCTGACTCTTCCGGGAATTCCTCATTTATAAAGTCCAAGTCGCTCTCCGCTAATTTTCTAATGGGCGTAATGGGCCAGACAATATTAGCTTGAGTTTCGAGCAACTTTTTGGCTTTTGATCGCGTCAATTTAGGCTCAAAATCTAAATCCTCTTCCTCCGCCTTGATCGGGGACTTATCCAATTTTCTCTTGAACATTTTATGCAAATACAATATTCGAAACTGGTAACAGATGAGGTTAGATTATTGGACCCCGCGCTCCAAAATATGATAGAAGCCCTATCACCTCTTCTTCGGTACTTTTCCTTCGAATCCACCATTTCTTATCCATTACTTTTGAACCGAATTTAAGTATTCAATAATTCGTCGTTCACGTTAACTCAATTACACCTTTTACAATTACAATTAACGCTCATTATAAACATTTGTTTGCCTACCTTTTTTTATATTTTGTAAATGTTGGCACACATTCGTGGCGCCTTCTTGTTATTTGATCTCATCGGGCTCAATTCATTACCGAGCTGGCTTGATTTCGTATGCTTTTGAGATGAATCGCGCTGTGGATTTTCTAGGTCTGGCGTTTCCTCAAGCACAGAATGTTCTCTCAACTTTCGATTAACTTTTTTTTTACCACCATTCTACTCAGTAACTGGCTGGAATGGAGTGATGTGGCTTCTCATTACATGGACAAGACATATAAATATGCAACTGTGTTCTTCATTTCAGTCCCCTGTAACCACTGTTTTTATATCTTACTATTAAACTCTTTTATTACTGCCAAAAATATAAATATATATACACAGTTACAACGTGCAACAGGCAACTGAGGTCTTCAAACAACTGGCAATTTACACGTTAGGAAATTGTTGAATATCTTACGTACCAAAAATAAATTTTTGTACGCACTCTAGTCATTTCAATGCAAATTCAAAGGTACTTTTTCTTAAGCTAAAAAATTATAAGGTCGACATTTATTTTTTTGAAACGGACTCTGACTACGATGGGTGTCGATTTTGATTGGTTAAGAATAAGTCGTAAAATTAAACCTTTGTGTCAATGGGTCTCGGCTCTCAATTTTAAAACTTTTACGGTAGTCCTCTCATGTTACGCATAAGTCGGACGAGAAAGAAGCAAAAGAAATTGAACCGCTCAAAGTCGGATTTGAGTATTACGCAAATTTTAATGTGGCGGATTGAACCAATAAGGCATTCTGTTCAAACTTTGTTGTTTTTTATTTACCTGAGATGAATGACTGCTGGTGTTCACTACCGTCAATTTGCAAAAATAATATGTAAATGTCATCGACTTCTCTAGAAATAATTATTCGGCTTTCCTTGCGCCAAAATTTTTGTTACTAAGTCTGACCGATGTTTTTAGGCAGCAATAAAGACAAGAAAAGCAAAAAAATGAAACGGTACAAATCTACATGAACGTGGGGGTTCATATAGAATCTGGGAAGAGACATACAACAGACCATATGAAAAATAGAAATCTGAAAGCTAGTGTAGAAGAATTGATGTATACAAATAAGGAAAAAAATGTAATTATACAGATATTAAAATCAATGTATAGGAATAAAGACGGAGGACAGAAAGTTTCTGATGTAGAAAGGGCTTTTCACGAAGTAAGAGTATACCTTTTACGTTTAAACATTTTCTGTGGCAGATGGTGAAACTAGAAATGTGAAATGAACCTTACAATCAACAGGGTGATTGAAGACAAATAGGCAAGAGAAAGATAGATAAAACGATCAAATGAGATGCGTAAACGTAGAGTAATAAGTAAATAATCAGTCTTTGAAAACGATACTTGACGAAAACTTATTTTGACCCATGTTTTTTTCAAATTTTTTCTTCTCTCTCATTTTAAAATCCATAAAAAAACACTGTGTGTCACATCACTAACTAAAAAACTGTTAAATGTTCGCTTTGCTTCTTGTTCATCAGTTTAAAAAACAAAAAGGAAAAAATGACAATGGTGAGTCTCTGTCCAGTTCACTGAATGTGGCCAGGTACCAATCTCAGGTACTAGGAGTTCGAGGGAGGTCTCCTTCCGTCGTACTCCCTCCGGTAGTCCTTCCCCCTCCATTCCGCGTAACCGCTGGGGCCCACCGGGGCAGAGTAACGTGCGGGAGAGTATAACGCAGGTGGAGGACCTTCCCCTGGAGGGTAAAGGCCCACCGGCGACATGCCGTAGGGCACTGGAGGTACTCCATAGTGGTTCGGATAACCAGGGGGGCCCTGGTGATATCTACCAGATGAAAATAAAAGCGTGAATGAGTTTGGCATTGTAGCGTATACATTTATACTTGACTGGACACTTACGGTCTGCGATGATTGAGCCTATCCCTACTATCTCTGCTGTCCCTGTACATCGGATTAGGAATCCGAGAGTAACTTTCGTACCTCTCGCGTTTGTGGTCACTGTACCTAGAACCATATAAAAATTTAAAAACCATATATAAATAAGTAAGTAAGAAAAAGTCGTGATATTCATCAACTGGCTTGACAGAGCATTTGTTTACCTGTCTCTGTCTCTGTCTCTGTCCTTGTCCCTATCTCTGTCTCGATCCCGTTCCCGCTCTCTTTCACGATCCCGATCCCGTTCCCGGTCTCGATCCCGTTCTCTATCGCGGTCTCTGTCTCGTTCTCGTTCCCTCTCCCTGTGGTTTCTCCCGTGAGGACTCAGTGTGGTCCTAGAGTCTCCGGGGCTATAATCATTCCGAGAAGAGTTTTGTGAACCTCCCGGTCTTTGCGGCGTAAGAGGTGCCCCATGTTGACTTTCTTTATGAGATCTTCTTTCGTCTTTGTTTTTGTAATCAAGGTCACGTGATCGGCTTCTATCCCTGTCCGATCTGTCCTCCCTATTCCGACTCTTTCTACGAAAATGAAAAATCATTACTGGCTTATCCCAATCTGATATCTTTTTATTTATAAACTTTACTTACCCTTCTTGATATGGTTTCTTCGCTGGTGATAGCGAACTTTCTCTCTCGTCGTCCATTCGCCTTTTGACGCTCACTCTGTCTTTTTCCGTTCGACTTTCTCCATCTGTAAATTTCCCACCTTTTTCCTTTTTCTTTTCCTTAACCTTGTCCCGTTCTTTTTCTCCTTCTTTGACACCCAATTTTTTTTCTAGTTCCTTCTTCACCTCATGCTTGTATAGTTTGTACAATTTCTTTGCGTCGTATTCTGTGAATTTCGACACAAAATACCAAAGATTGCTAAAAGACAAAAATTATTGTTCAATGTTGAAATTGACATATCGGTTTTGAATCTCATTTCTTGAGACTCACCTTCTCCACTCTTTAACCTTGTCCGGGTCCTTGTACTCCGATAGGCATTTATTAATCTGATCCCCTATTTGTAAAAGACACATTCTGGTGTGGTTGACCTGCTCCTGCTGACCGAGAGATTGGTCCTGATTGTCCAGAGATTTTAATGCTTTCTTGACTGGTCGCATCTTCTCCTTGCACTATATGAACCAATACAACGTCAGGAGTGTAATTCAAAAAAAGAAAATACATGGAAGTAATGCGCTTACCTCATCAAAAACGGTTGGATCTAAATCGCCGAGGACCTCTACGGCTCTGGGTTTATTGTTGGCTGTGAAATGCATAGGTCCCTGTACCTTCTTCTTTTTTGTTTTCAACTCCTTTTCCTTCCTCTCTTTCATTTCTGTTTCCTTTTTCTCTTTTTTTATCTTCTTCTCTTTCTTCTTGTCATCCTTTTCGTCTTCCCCTTCTGATTTTATTTTGGAAATTTTCTTTGTGCTGGCAGTCGCCGATGCATTCGTGTTCTCATCCGCCGATGATAAATCGTGGTTGTCTACTATTTCTTTCGACGTTTCCTTTAGTCTCTTCTTCTGTCTCTTTGGTTTCGCCTGCAAATGTAATGCTCCCTTTAAAAACATTTTTGGACAATTATAAGTTGTTTTAATCATTTTTTCTACTCACCAATCCTTTCTTTTGATCTAGACATTTCTTCAAAACCTTAAGTAGGTATTCGGATCGAGAGAGTAAATGTTTTGCTTGGGGCTTTTTCTCATCCGACAGGAGAATCTTCTCGCCGATACCCAGGGATGGATCCATTTTGATCGCCTCCCAAGAGCCTAACCCGTACTGGTATATACCCTTGAGAAGGCAAGAATCCTCTTTAATGTCCCAATCACAGTCAAAATTAGCCGATTTAACTCTGAAAATATAAATGGTCAAGTTCCCAACATTCTTGAAGTATACAAATTGCAAGCCAGAGGGCAAGTGTATACCTGAAGTCTAAGGTCCATTTCCTTCGCTCCTCGGCGTCGGAAGGTAAAGCCTCATCTAAAGGTTCTAATTCTTTGAGGGTTGCTAAAAGCGTTTTGGCATTCAATGAGACTCGTCCAATTTTAAAAGAGGGTCCCCGAAGCCTGTGCTTTTTGGCAGGTACTGAAATATTCATACAGCAAATAACTAAAAGCCTTGTGAAGTTGTCATAGCTTTTCCCGTCCTGATTTTCATATTTGAGGACCTCCTTACCTGAGAGGTTACTGTCCTCATTGTTTTGATTCATCTCCGAATTTTCTTTTTGAAAATTCTGAGATTCTATCATCAACTCGTTGCATTTTCTCTCAATATACTCTCCTAGTTTCCTCAAGTCCGATAGTGGTTTCTCCTGTAGTTCCGCGTCGCAAGCAACTGCTTCCAAACGTTTTAGTGGAGTGGAGAATTTCTTGTAACTCTTAATGAACCGTCGAACCTAAAACAAACGTTCCCCCTTGTTAGCACGTGAATTCTTACATTTGACTCTAGGTTCATGCTTTCTTAACGCTTTTTTTCTTCTACCTCAGCATCAGAGAAAGGTTTCTCGCATTCAAAAGGACACTTTTTCGGTCGACCTCTCTTTTTGGGTCTCTCCTCATCACTTTCTTCTTCGCTGCCATCCGCTTCTGACTCTTCAGTCTTCTTTTTCTTTGCCTTTTTTCTCTTGTCGTTGTCGCTGTCGGACTGGTTAATTTGCTGCAATGTTTTGCGACTCCGGGGAGGCAAATAGAGGTCTTCCATTTCTTTCGCTTTTTCTTCCTCTTCTACCTTTTTACGGTAGTTCTCTGGGATAATGTCATCCTGAAACAGATACATTAGCCTAAATGAGATCTGCAAAGATTATGTATGATAAAAAGTTTGCTACTCACTTACCCAATCTTTGGTTTCTTCTTCTGGTTCAGGATCCTCGGCGGGGATGTCCTTTTCTTCGTCGAATGCTGCGAAGCTAGCCACTTTAAACGCTGAGAGGAGTTCGTCTCCAACAGTCGCTGGAGCTTCTTCTGCCGTCTCGGCTCTTTTTAAGATTTCGTCTATATCACACTGAAAAAAATAACATTCTGTAACCGTATTGAATGAGTATTTCACTCGCGGTACCATCTGAAATAATAACTTACGGCCGGTTCCTCGTCTCCGTCTTCCTCATCTTTAAACAACTCCTCCGCACCGAATTTTAAAATGGCTGTCAAGTCGCCCTTGTTGAATGGGGTCACGGAGGATCCTTTTTTGTCTAGAACGGTTCGCCCTGTAGTGTCCATCCTTTGAATGACCAAATGGTCAAGTACCATTTTCTTTTTCGCCCTTTCGATAATTTCTTCCTCTACTGAATTCTTTGTTACCAATCTGTATATATTTACCTGAAATTGAGGAAAACAAAAAACTAGAATTTCAAACGCCATTGGGCATTCGAAGAAATTTTTCACGTGCATATCAGTGGCACATACTTGGTTCTTTTGCCCTATTCTATGAGCTCGGGCCTGTGCCTGCAGATCGTTCTGTGGGTTCCAGTCTGAGTCAAAGATTATGACAGTGTCTGCTGTTGCTAAATTAATTCCCAAGCCTCCTGCACGTGTAGACAGTAGAAAACAAAAATCCTGTAATCCAGACATATATATATATATTTAACTGAGAAATATTGCGTATTTATATTTCCTACAGGCTTCGTTCCTAAAAGTACTAAGATTGGTGGGTGCCAAATAATAATGTACTTCTTCTGGTGGAATATGCCCTGATCAGTTCACCTGCTATAATTTATTTGCTTTGTAATTTATACATCTATAGTACACCCAGATATGTCCCGATTTTTTCGTACCCAGGAAAAATGTCCACGTACAGAGGAAGTCCGATAGTGTGGGACTCGAACCCACTAAAACCCTGAGGGGTCCACTTAGTCCTTGGTTGGGGAAGTGGTGAATGACCTTGGGCTATAATCGCCTGCCTCCCCCAGAGTTGTTGGATTTGTCAGTCAAGCTCATAAGGCTCCTCAGAATCCCCTAATTGCTGTCCCATTAAGCCTCTTCTTATCATTTCATTACTTCGTTAACTTGTCACTCAATATTCAATTTATCAGTTTTTTAATTATATGTTTGTCTTATAAATGAAATATGGTACAATTTCTCTTAAGCTATTCGAACTTATTAAGAAATTGTAAATTTTTGCACTACTGGTTTGACCTACCATTGAATTCTCTGCATTGAAATGATCCAATGCCTGTTTCCGAATCTCTCCTTTAATGCTACCGTCTAATCTTTGAAACTGGAATCTCCTAAGTTGAAGGTATTCTGCCAATATGTCTAACATTCTCACCATTTGAGAAAATATTAGCACTCTATGATTTGTTTCTTTTAGTCGGACTAGAAGTTTGTCTAATAAGACCAATTTGCCTGAGCCTCGTAGCAACATCTGCAACAAATATACGAAAAAATTAGTCAATTTTTAGATGAGGGAAATTGAAATAAGTGATATGTTAGCAAGTTGCTGCTCAATTAACCTGAAGAGAATCCGATTCGTTGCTTCTGTTTTCTGTCTCAGTCGGTTTCGTGAGGAATGCGTGGTTGCAACACTTTTTCAATTCGATGACGATATTATTGAAGGTAGTCGTCGAACCCTTGACGCCCTTCCTCAATGCACTATAATTTTTCGTCAGTATCCATTTATAATATTGTTTTTGCAGGGACGACATCTCCACTCGCAATATTTGTTCGACTTTGGAGGGTAGCGACTTCTCCACGTCCTTCTTCACCCGCCTGAGTATGAAGGGCTCTAGCTGAGCATGTAATTTGGCGTAGCCTTTTTGGGCCGTGTGATCGTGCTCTCTTTCGAAGTCCTCCCATTTGTTAAATCTGTTAAAAGGAACAAAACCAGATTAGTTCTTGTACTTGTATCGATGAATTTTTAATTGTTACATTAATTCAACATTTGATTGCTCCTCACTTGTCTGGCATTATAAAGTGAAGCAAAGCCCAAAGTTCCTTCAAACTATTCTGCAACGGGGTTCCCGTTATCAACAGCCTGTGATTAGTTTCGAACTCGGTTAACGCTTTATACAATAAAGAATCATCGTTTTTCAAACGGTGGGCTTCGTCCACCAGCAGAGCCGCCCAACCGATGCACCCTAAAAACGCTTTGTCCTTCAAAACTATTTCATAGGTGGTCAGAACCGCGTTAATTTTTAGTCTTTTGGTTCCTGCGTGCCACCATTCATAGTCCCTAATCTGTAAAGTAAGGTAATATTAATATGAAAGCAAGAAAAAAATTATTTTTTACGTGGTCATCTGAAAACAGAAAGATGAGTATACTTACTATATTCCTAGAATTTACATCTCCTAAATATATTACAAAATTCATTTCTGGTGCCCATAGGGAAAATTCCCTTTGCCAAGAAGTCATGGTCGAAAGAGGTACCACGAGAAGGAACGGCCCATAGACCTGATGCGTTCTGAAGAGGTAGTACAGGAAACAAATCGTTTGAATTGTTTTACCTAGACCCATTTCGTCGGCCAGGATGGCCGAATTCTCTTTGCACCATGAGTGCACAAGCCAGTTCAATCCATCTAATTGGTAGTCTCGGAGTTGAAGCGCCTAAAAGTAATTTAAGAGGTTACTAAGTAGGCGAGTTTTCTATGCCTTCAGAACATCAAGTCTAAAAACTCACGTTGTCACCGCCAATGAATGATGGCTGTGATTTGATTTGAAAAAACTTGGGTCGAATCTTCAACGCCCGACAAGATTTGTTGGGTGTTCTTTTTGATTCCTCTCGCTCACAATATTCTTGAACCTTCTTGGGCCATTTTTTGTGGATTATGTTTCCATCTTCGACTGATGCCTCAGAATATGGAAGACTCTCCCATTTTATGAAATAGTCGATATCCCCGTCGGGTTTGTCTACCTGAGCTGAAAAATTCAAATCCATCCCACGATTTTTAATCATTTCAAAGATGTTTAATGCTCCACTGATCACATTGCAGGAATTTTATAAAGGTTTTGAACCTACCAATTACCCTCTCTACGTTCGTGTAACTTTTTAATAAGTCGCTCTGCAACTCCAATTGATACTCATAGTACTCGATATCCTCCGGACTAGCGTGTCTTCTCCAAGCTGCCAAATCATCTTCTCTGTTCATGTAGTTTTCCAACTTCTTCATACCTTTCACCTAAAATTTATAAAAAAAGAGTCTCACAGGATATTTTGTAACCTCGTATGGTAAGGTGTTTAAACCAGCTACTCACCTTGTTGTCTTTGAGTGATTGCTCCGACTCCCAGGTGTTGTGTATATGTGACCAGCCTTTCCATTTAATGTAATATTGAATTTCTGTGTTTTCCAAGTCCTTTGGATTGCACCCTTCGTTTGGATCACCATTCTCGTCGACAGCATAGAATGTTGTGGGTCCACCAACGGCTGAAAACCCCAAAAACTTGGATTTCATTGGAGTAGTTTTCGGAGTAATCAGCACCGAATCTTAAGTATTAAATTCTATTAATTTTCAGAACTGATAATTTTGTTTTCGATTTAGCAATTTTACTTCTCTGTGTAAATTATTTGGTGTTACTTTATGCCATTTTTATTCTTTAATGATCAAGGTCACAGAAGTTTTTAATTTGCTTGTACAAGTTTTGCCAAGATTTTATTACTTTCCCGAGGAAAAGGCCTTTTCACCTCCATCCTATATATAATGGCGAACTTGAAATAAATTGTTTTTGAAAGGTACACAACTTTTTACCTCCTTTCCTGCCCCTTCTTTGATTCAGAACTTTTTCTATTGTGTCCGCCGTATCTGTCTCACTCGCCGGCTGATTTTGTGCACTTTCGTCCCAGTTTATCTCAGTCACTTCGTCTGAGCCTGTCTCTTCATCTTCGCTTTCTTCCTTATAACTGATTCCAGTACCGGCTCGTCTTGTATGAGTTCTACTAAAAATACGACGAAAGCATTAGGTTTGTATTCACGAGAGGACACGAGATGTACATATCATTTGTGTTTTCACCTTCTGTAACCCGCATCACTATCAGATGAGTCATCTGAAGAGTCACTGTATCGTCTTTTTCTGGTCTTCTCTTGAGTTTTGGTTCTCGCCCTTGAAGCCGGTTTGGTAGCTCTTCTCCCTGGAGGTCGACTCCTTGGTGGACGTGGTTTTATGTCTTTATCCGTATCAGAATCTGATACGGAAGAATTCCACGTGTTGGAACTGAAAACGAACAATTGTATTACATATAATAATATATCGTTTATTTAACTCAGGTTGGGAATATGGTGGCACATAATTACCTTTTAGAATTTCTCCTGAAGTTTTTCCTAACTTTTTCAGGAGATCCACTCCTGAATTCCAACCTATCAGGTTCTTTTTTACACCTTCCCGACCTTCGAATGCCATATATGTCCGGATTTTCTTCCCAACACTGAAAAGAAAAAGAAGTTAATTTGTTAAGAATTATTTCTTTTTATTTATATATAGAAGTTTGCGTTGGCTCCAGTCACCTGTTTTAGATCTTCCTTCTTCCCATTCTTTTCGGTGCTCGAATTTATATCACTCTTTAACGGTGACTTGTCAGATTTTGTGTCCGACTCTGATCCGCTTCTGGTACCTGAACCCGAATTAGACTTGTTTGAAGTTACCGTTGAAGCTGAGGAATCGCTCTCTGAATCTGACTTTGATTTCGAACTTGCACTACTCGAGTCATTGTCCGAACCGGACGACTTTTTATTGTCAGATTCCGATCCAGATTCATCCGAACCGCACTACAGAAAAATAAAAGTGAACAGTTAAAAAGTGTACTTACTGTAAAAATATCACATCATAAGCAGCTAAGTAGGAATGTAAAGAAATGACGCAAAATAGACATCATATCATTTACCTAATATTAATACCAAGATCTAATCGTCACCACATCATTGGCATATCTTAACGTAGAATATATTTTATTACATCGCAATGATGTTTTTATAATAGATACTATTGTAATACTTAATTATAATACTAATAACGACTGAAAATTCTATTTTTTTCTACAAATTATGCAGACAACCTTATAATTACCAATTAGTCTAATCTTTCTGTTATTGAAAAAGTAAATCCTTTTATGAGGAACTCTAACTCATATTAAAAAAATATAAGTGGTTCCTAATGTTATTTGTCATACCGAAAAAATAAAGGTAACTACCATGTACATGTATTAAATTCTTCAAATTATATCATACTTAACAAAATTCAAAATTGCTAAAAATAAACCGACCATATCAGAATTGAAAGATTTTTTAGGCCATAAATGAAGTTTATTGTAGTGATTCATTAATAATAACTGAAATGTTAAATACTTTGCAAGTATTACATTTAACACAAAAATATCATACAATCTTAATATTTCATTAATCACATTAATTTTTTAATTAATAATAATCCTCGGCTTTGACATCACATTGTTGCATATTTTAAATTCTTTAGCTTCCTACTTATGCATCTATGAGGAATAAAATAAACAAATAATTTACTTGTGTATTAGATGTATTAATCTTTTAATTTCCTGTTAAAATATTCAAATTTAATTTTACAATACCACATTACAGAATTAGTGTCTGAAGCTAATAGCTAATTATTAAAAGATCTTCAATTTAAATTTAACACATAAAAATTTTATTGTTAGTAGCAAACATGTTTGAGAATAATTTCCCTAGGGAAAAAATCAGTGAAATGGCTCCAGGTCTATGAGTTGCTTGTTGTTTTTCAATGTTTCCTTAATATTTTTTTTCAACTAAAGTGATGGTTCAAATTCTAAAAACTTGATATTGCAGAATACAAGATAATTTCAGCTGTTCCTAAAATAATATTTTTTGAACTCCACTTAACATAAGGTACTATACTGTTCAAGAAAACCAATGTTTATGTTACTGAAGCACTTAATGATTGTTTAATATAATGCATCTTTAAAGCCTGTAGTAAGAGCCCCAAGATTGTAGCACATTACCAGAAAATGTTTTTGTTGATTTGAAATTACTTCAACAAAAAGTTATAAACCCTGCAAACTAAGGTATAATTTTGAATTCCAGGTGTAAGTAGAAATGAAACATTTCTAAAAATAATTTGTTAAACAACCCTCCATTGAAATAATGGAATATACCTACACCTTCACAACACCCAAGAACTTACCGTTAAACTGGAAAAGTTCAGATATGAATTACTTGACTTGAAATTTCACTTTCAAAATGAAATAATTGCTTCATGGTTGTATCACATGCATAATGGACAAAATCATAGTCACAACCACCATCACTGATTCTTAGAACCACTCAAAATAACCTTTAATCACAAAGGACATAAAATGTAACAACTGCTTAAGGAAAGTATGAATAATAGGATAAAGTAGGAAAAAATAATATGAGCTTTGCACTGCACCAGAATTTCAATTTTGAGAAGTCTAATGAAAACATCAAGTGGTATTGAACCCTAAATAAACCAATTATTGATATCACTTGTTTACAAAAAATTTGTCACAAAATAGGAAAAGTGTTGTAATTAAAAATACATTCTTCATATTAAGGAACAATTTGCACTAAAATTTTGTACAAATGAAATAAACACTATTTTACTATTTTTTGCAAATCACCAGTCTTTACATTAAGCAAAAAAAAACATCAACAAATAAATTTAAAGCTTATAAGTAAAATGTTCCACATGAAAAGGATGTATAACTACTGGAGTGAATAACATATTCTTGTGGCCAATTCAACATTTTTCCAACTATACTCAGATAGTAAAAACAGTCAATTTTAAGTGGAAAAGGTTTCAATGAAAAAACCAAACTTTAGAGTTCAAATTTGGACTCCTGTGGCACATTTGTGGGCAGCAAAGAAGTGTATAACATGTTTGGGGCTAAAATTAGTGACATTGTGGAGAAGACAACTCATGGCACACCTGGGAAAGGCTCCTTTCACAAGGGGCTGAAGTTTTTAACCTAAAATATCGAAAATGGGTCGGCGTGCAAAATCCACAAAAATACACCTAAGGAGATGGGGGGATGGCAGTAACCATATCCGCAACTTAAATGGGTGGAACACCAAACGGGGGGCCACCAAAACATACCTTTCCAAAAAGGTAAACAAACACCATCGTATGTTTAAAAACACCAAATTCCGACTAGAAAGGGACTCTCTAATGCGTCTCTTATCGGATATTTTAGAATGGGCAGAGCAGCAAGATGGACGAGGCCATGTGGACAAGGCAGGAATAATCCTGGAGACAAACTGGAAGCCCTGTTTATCAAAAGGAACGGTCTAATGATGCTGTCTCGATTACGGCTTGTATCAATTGTACGTAGAGCCACGGTTTTGGACATTTCGGGCGTGGCTGTCACTTCACAAGAATTCTAACGAATGTGTACAAAACCCCCGTCAGCTGACCCATCCCTGGGTTGCTGGAGCGCGAATTATTCCCGCCGTTTGAATCCATCAAAAATAAAACAAAAATATCATCATCTCACCTGAGGCATCTTACAAAGGTCATGCGTTGAAATTGATCGAAACTACCACGAATACTGATAAAAAACGTTTTACAAACATTAATAGAGACTATATCACTCATTTAAAACCGAAAATGACCGCTCTCATTTATTCTATCCCAAATGGAAAATGCCATTCTTATCGATTTTCATCTAAATGGCGATTCGTCTGCCATTTTGATGAAACGAATTTACGCGTGGACTCTCTCGTTCTCTCTCACACTCGTTCACCGCGACACAACCTAACGGCTTGCACCTGTATAATTCCTGCAAATCCGTGACCAATATATTGGTTTAGGCGGTCCCGTTTTTCCGGTACAATATTTGAAACGACGAAGGTATTCACGAACGAACTCGGAACGGCTGAAAACCTGTAAATTCAAATTGATGCGGTACCAATGCAGCGCAGTGAGTTACGCCATCTTGTTCTCCACGGAACTTCCCAGAATGCCTAGCGCGGTTACGTGTAATACACATATACAGAGCCGGTAAACTTGGCCCTGGGTGATTTGGTCCCCTGGCAGCGCGTTTCTAGTCCCAGGAAGACAAAATCCATAATACAATAACATTTATAAGAAAATGAATTGTGAAATCACAATTCTTGCAAAACTATCGCACATAAGCCCAAAATTTTGCGAAAACATCGTTTCTTCAAAAATGGTATAACGTTTTTACTTAATGCATTGAATTGATCTAATGCCTGAAGTAGGGCAGATTAAGTCAATAGAGTTCACACCGACCATTATTAATTAAACACATTCTCGTCTGCAGTGAAATTAGTTGCATTACCTAGATCTTCAACTACTACATTGTGTTACATTAGAACTGCCATGGTTATGTACGTTATGTTAAACATAACGTTACGTTACAATGCATTAGAATGCAGCACATTGAACAAAATGTGACACAAGACCAAAAGCAAAACTTAATTGTCCATTGATATACAACATTAAATTGTATCATAAATTCATGTACCAAAAATTGGATTTTCAAATAATACAAATTTATTTAGACTCCACACATAACTTAAAGACTACAACCAACTAATTGGATTATCTCAATAATAATATAAGAATATTTAATTAAATTCATGACCTTGTGTCATATTTGACCCAATATGTACAAATATATATTTTAATTTTTTTAAAGTTTTCAAACTGTATAAAATGTGTAGACTAATATTCATGTTGATTTAACATATTACTAAATTAAAATCAAATTCCTTTTGAAGAAATTTCTGCTACTACATCAACAAACTAACTAATGAATATTTTTTTGAGGTTAGCCAAATTAACCTAAATTCTGACATCTGTGAAGACAGTTCATGAAAAACTATCATCAAATATTCATTTTACTTTACATACAAAGTTTTTCTTACATTTATAGCACCAAACCTAAGTATAATAAGTATTACTATTTACATTCAACCTAGTTACTAATCTTTTGTTAATGATTTTTACACTCTTTTAGAGTTCAAATGAAACTTACACTTATTACACTCAAAGTGATACACAATTTCTTATTCACAAGCAATTAAACAATGAAAAATATAGTGTTGCAATAATTTCCTTAAAACAAAAAGTAAAGTATGAAAAATTTTTACTTTTAAGGTTTCCTAGTAACATGTTCTTTTGTTCTATAATTCAATAACAAAATTAATTTCAAAAAGTTGAATAATATAAACACTGCACTTTCTGTGAAACTTTTATTTAATTGTATTTTAATATCCAGTAAACAAGTGATATAGTAATATTTTAAAACATTACTGTGGTAATAGTATGTACTAAAAATAGCAAAATATTTATAATATGTTACCAATACACATATTTATAATGCTGAAAGCAATGCAAAACCCTTTCAATTTTTAAAACTTTCCCAAAAATCTAATTATACCATTCAATACTTAAACTCAAAGAATCTCATTAAATGTGTAGGTATAATTTTCATATTGGGAAAAATAAAAAATAAACAACACATTTTCATTTTAAAATGTATTGATAAAAAATTTTCTTTGAACTACTTTTTTTTGTCACCTGAATTTATTGTTATTTTTTCTTAAATGGAGATTATAAAACTCACCAAAATAATACACTTCTGACAAAGGATCCTATATCCTCCTTTGTTTCTTTGGCCGCTCCCCAGTTTTATCTACACACCTGTCTGTTACTGAAATTATGTTTAATCCACCAATTTGAATTCCTCGTAAGGCTGCCTGAAAGGAATTAAATTCATTTTCAAATATATAATTCTGCAATATCGTCAAAATGGGAGTGAGATTGGTATTATTATAAATTAGCTACAACCTGAAACACTGGTGAGTAACATAGAATGAACAGACCTGATTCATTTGCTCCCTATGTGTAATTTGTAATCTATTTTACTCTTTTTTTCTTTTTGCCTGATTAGGTTTACCTCGACATTTTAAGTCCTACTCATCTTTATTGTTACTAGCCCACATTTAATCTTTGTACAAGCAGTATTGTGTTTTGTTAGATGAATGGAAATTTACATTAATAATAAAAACTTACCAGTCTTCCTGGTCCTAACCCTTTTACTAATATCCTAATATTTTTGTAGCCTCTTTTGAGGGCTCGCATGGCAAATGTGGTGCCTGTAGTCTGAGCAGCAATGCTTGTACCTTTCTTTGTATTTTTGAAACCTTCTTTTCCACAACTACTGATAAGTTTTACCATGTCTGAAAAAAAAAAATTGTACACTATTTTGTTATATTTACCTGAGGTATTAATTTTATGTTTCATGCATAAATATGTAAAATTAGATTACTGTTTTCTGTTAGGTCTATGATAGTATTGTTCCTTGTAGCCTTTACATGAACAATAGGAAGATCTTGATATTGTACACCATCAAATAGCCTTGTTGGTGTGTCAAAGGTTGGAAAGATATCCCTAAAACAACACATACAGTTCATAGTAATTTTGTGTCATTCATTTGGAGTTAATATACATAACCATACACATGTTACCAATAAATTACTAAAAATTTCAACTTTGTCAAATTTTGGTAATTGTGAAAGCTATAACTGGGGTGGTCACACCCAAACTTACGTTTATATTTTGTTGGCTTCTAAAAGAGGACGTTACAAAGACTAACCTATTTAATGAGTCATCAAGTGCTACTTGTCCAGTCCCCTGAACTATAGTTTCTTGTTTTTGAGTGGCTTGCATATCCCGACGCCTCACAATGTTCCATTTTTCTTTAAAACGTGGCAAACTGGTATGGAACTTATCCCGTCGGGCAAGAGACCGTACACTACAGTTTACCAGTTTCAATGGAGTATCTATTGCCGGCAAGAGGACGGTCTCGAATTTTCCTGACACTTGAATCGCCAAGTTTGCAAAATGCCTGAAACTTTGCCACATTACCTCTGCACTAATTCCTTCAAAACGTAGTTAGCAGACATACAAAACCCTCAAAATTCTTTTCTTTTGCAGTAAATTGACCGCAGCTCAGAGAGCGGAAATGCGTCACTTTATATTTTAGGTAGTTTCTCTGTGTATACTTCTATTGAAAAAACAGACGTACACATGTTTAATTTCATTTGGTTTTAAAATTTGAGGTAAGTGTTTCAAAAAACAACAATTCACTTACGTGCCAACTTTCAGGAAAAAATATCTGTGAAAATTACGAAACTTGCTGCATTAGAGGACGTTTCTACGGAAAAACAACTTTTAGTTCCGAAGCCGGCCGCATTAGCGCTGGCCACCCTTCTCCAATTGCGCCAAATATAAAACACTATTTTCTATCAGTTTGGAATAATGAGCAATTAGATTGTGTCACTTTATTATTAATTCATCTTTATCAAGTAAGTTGTATTAATTTAATTACTGTCTTGTAGATTCTACTCACGCCAGTAACATTTCCGGATGTGGACCTCGTACTTGTCATTAACGACACAATGGCATATATTTTAGTTAAACATCAGAGGTTTAGATAACAATGTTGAAAAACTTTCATTTTAACTTCTTGAAATTACTTGTTCCACTCTTTTGTGGCAAGAGGGATGCATGCATGAGTGAGCGAGTGAATGAGTAAAGAAGCGGTACAGACACTGAGATAGAAAGTTAAGGAACTGAAAAAAGTTGAAAATGGAAAAGTTTGAGTTTTGTACAAAAGCAAATAAGTATGTCGAAGGAAAGCCGGTGTCAGAATGTTTTCATGTGGATTAAAAGTTGACGTTGAGGTTACCAAACTCAACTTTTTATTTTAAACTAAAAGGTGTACAAAAAAATACTGATGGTATTTCAGTAGTGATATTTTCATACGTCCTTACAATAATGATATTGACAAAAACTCAAGAAATATGCTAACAAGGTAGGTAAAGAGAAGGTGGTAGTGGTTCAGATATTACGTGAGGCATTTATGTCGGGCCCCCTGAAACGTTTTCTTCTTTAAATCCAACGTAGGTTGGATACTTTTTTACGCAATCGTGGATGTAGTCTATGTTTTCCTGACTTCTTTTTTGTGCAAGGGATATTGCTCTACAATATGAACCTAATAAAAATTAATTACCTTTTATAGCTCTCACTTTCGCAATATTTTTATTCCCTCAAATAATTATTAAAATAATCTGTTTGTACCAAATGTTGGCTTCAGATTGTGTGTTTTCCTTCTTTTCATATTTCTATTGTCGCTTCTCCTCGGTTTATTCCTTTTGATTTCGTTATTTTTAGTGTATCACATTTCTTTTCACCATTTTATCCTTCCCACACATACTTTTTCTAGATGAATAGAGCAGGATAATGTAAAAAACATGCTACTATGAAACTCGTACCACTCTATGGTGTATAATAATATTCATTTTCAAATTACTATAAAATCAACAAAATACACAAAAATAAAAGAACAAGTTGAAAATTAGACATTATTTGCAGTAAATATCAATTCAAATTTTTTTAGATTTTAAGAAAGGAAAGTGAACGGTTGTATCTATTTGTGGAAATCATCTTGCGCATGCATTCGTACGTATGCCGTTTCATAAAGCAAAAGATAAATGAAGTTATACGATTGTTAATTTAAAAGACAATCAGAGGTAAAATTAGTTTATTGTCGTCATATCGGACCTACAGATGAACTGATACGCCATTTTATAATATATATTGTATACATTATAAGATCTTGTTATAAAATATAGCAGCTTAATAAATAACGTGGGTTGAAGCGCCGAAGTTGCCGACCCAGGTGATCAGAAGCTGAACAAAATGAAACCGTATATATTTATACAATAAAGCCTAAATATATTTGTTTTGTTATTGTAGTATAAATCTGGTTGTATCGTTCAATTGTAAAAATATTTCAGATCCTCTTATTGCCCTTGCCTCTGCATTTTCATCACGTATGATGTCCTCCGCCAATAAAACCGCCAAAAAATGACCGTTCAAACAAATACAGTGACGGTGGTGATAATAATTGTAATAATAATAATAATAATAATAATAATAATAATAATAATAATAATAATAATAATAATAATAATAATAATAATAATAATAGTAGCAGTAGTAGTAGTAGTATCGCAGTGTTAAACAGGTAGATAGCGACGTTGTGTAGCGCACAGGTGCCCAGGTAACCACAAAAGGGCGATCAGGCCGGCCAGGCTTAACAATGGAAGACAATGGAAATTCTTAATGGAAGATCCGCCGCTCGTCTCTTCCTCGATCACCCAAAAAGGTGGTCGACTTAAGCTAGGATTTATTGTCTGGAAAGATTTGGGTTCGATGGTGGTTGAGCTGGTGGCACCAGCTCCGGCAGAACTACCGATACCAATAGCCCCCGAAGAATCCTCCTTCCTCGACTTTGCCTTTGACTTCTTCGGTGAGTGCGTAGGCTTATGGTGAAGGTGGATGTTGTTGTTTGACTTGGGCGAAATTGTTGTCTTCGGAGGCATGTATATTTCTGTTGGCGAAAGAACAAAAATGTTTCGTATTAAATTTCCGAGATGGTCATCCTCAGCAGATCATTATTGTTGGAATATCACAGTAGTTTGATACAGAAAGAATTTTTTAGTTTTAAGCAGCTCAAAATCTATATAGGTAAGTTTAATTTTTTAAATAAATAATGCCATTTATATTTAATTGTCAGGTATCAGTGTATTTTGTTTTCGGCAGGTACACGTAATTTAAAATTTTGTTGTTATATTTACAAAAAATGTTCTTTTAATGGATGTAACTTGTTTAGTACCAAATATTTTTCTTGGATCTATGAAACTGAATACGTTGCATAGGTGTATAATATTGAGTTGAAAGGCCTACTGACTCGGTTGAATGTACATTTGTTTTTCTGCCGAATGAGAGACAAGGGATGCGAAGAAAAAGAGAAATAATTTAAAATGGAAGAGACAATTGTAGAAGATTCGGAGAGAGAGAGAGAGAGAGAGAGAGAGAAAGAGAGAGAAAATGGAAAGCATTTCCAATTTAACAAGTAATAGATTTATGAGGAGGAGGCAAAATGAAGTGTCGGATCAGTGGAACTGGAAAATTGATGGCTGTTCTTGATCACAGGTGACAGGAGCCAAGAAAGAATATTCAGCTATTTCTCCTGATTTTTCTCCCTGGAATAATTTGGCAGATAAAGAGAAAGACAAACGGTTATCCATTTCTTTCTCTTCTTCTTCGACTGTGAAGACTTTTCCATTTTCCAGACCAAAACCTTTGCGACCAATACCACCACCACTACCACTAGCACTGCTTTGACTTTAATTATTCACCTGTTATACTCACCTTGCAAACGAACGGCTCCACTTGCCGTGCCCAATGCATTTGATGAAGAGCACATATAAGCTCCGAGGTCTCTCTTTTCTATTGACCTGATAGTCAGATTCATCATGAGGCCATACTCTGAGACTGGTTGCTCGGTTAGTGCGTATTTAACATCGCCCATTAACTTTTCACCTGAAAGTAACAGAAAGAAGGCATGGGATGATAAGTAATCAAGCTGATGATGTGTAGTAAAAATTGTATATTATACACAAAGTTATTAAAAATTAGATGATAACATCTTTTTTGAAAGCATTTTAAGAAACTTCTAACAAATAAATAACATGAAAAATCCTGATTAATTTGATAAAAGGATAAAATTATTTTAAAAATTAATTGATGAGTACAATTGATACGTCCTCATAAATACGCAAATACAAACTATAACTTAAAAAGCAAAGGATTTACTAATTAAAAATTAATTTTTTTAAAATTGTTTTTTCCATTTGTCGCATCAAATCGTCTACTAAAGGAGACTTGGGGGTGTCCAACATGACTAAATCTAAATCTTCAGGTTCTAAATCTCTTTTATTTCAGCATTGCAAATCCCCACACTGTGATCCTCTTAATTTGTAAGAAAGGCATCTGATATCTGGTTGAACTGAATGTTAATTTAATTTGCCAAACATTCACTACTCAGTATTATACTTATACTTTTAGCGAAAGTTCCAAGTTAAAAGTCTGAGTTACTAATGCTAATGTATGATTTTGTTTCGTTTTTGTTAGTTATTAATAGTTTTCTTCATTTTTCTTTAGTTGTTTTCTTTTGTGATTTTCTTCATTCTTTCTAGCATCAAGCGCCCCTATTTCAAAACTTTTTATTTTTGAATTGGTGCAAAAAAAATAAAATGTCATAAAATATGTACAATGTTAATGAGGTGCAAAGTCGTGCAATTTAAACACACGTCAACCATAGTTGAATACTGAATAATCACACCGACTTACCGGAAGAAGCTTGTTGGATAAAAGCTTTGGTATCTTCAAAGATACACGCCCAAGACACCCAAGAGGGAATCAAAACAGTGTACGAATCTATTGTTTCATACATTTCATGTCTAACATGTAAACAAAAGAATGGGTTTACAACATCACTATCAACAACTATCCAATATATTAATTTTGCGGATACGTGCAATTAAAAGTACCTTACACAGCAACATGGTTCCCAGTCAAAATATATTATTATTATTTATAATATTACATATTTTTTTCTGGGTAGTTTGAGAGAGTATTTATGGTGCTGGGTAGAATAAATTTTTTAGCTGTCGGATTTAGAGTGGGTTTGGGGAAAGGAAATGAATCGGATCGTTGAATCGATCTTTCACAGAAAGCCGACGGCTATTTTCCTCTTCATTAAACCTTTTGCCCTGAACGTTCAACCTTCTGACTTGCTCCAGCCATCCTTCCAAGTGCTTTGAACAACCCTATAGATCCTCTAGAAAAACTCCTTTATCTTTCCTTTTGTGGAATCAGTCTCATGGAGAATCAATCAAATTGCAAAAAAATCAGTTTCTCAAATTTTGATTAACCAGCAATTCGAAATGTCTACTCGATTCCCTTCAAAACGGTTGAATTTAATGGGACTTTGACTATTCACATAATAAGTTGTCGCCTGACTTATGCCAAATTCTTAACATTCGACTATGTTTTCGTGACACTTTCACCGGAACTTATAAGCATTATGTTCAGAATATCCTAATAAAATTTTGTACTTCAAAATGAGAAAAATAAGCAAAACAGTCAGTGTAAAAACAATTTCGAGAAAGGCTCAATACGACATTTTCAATTGTTGGATTTTTTATTTTTTCTTCTGCACTATTAGGGTTTGACGAAAATGAAAATCTGCGGTGGAACAGCTGGGTGATTTAAATTTCACAAAGGTGGAACCTCATCTACGGCAAGGGAAGATTTGTGAATTGCGGGTGTACGTGTGACAGGTATAGACGAGAACATTTTTTTAGACTTGAAAGATTCTCCTCGTATAATAAGATATGGAGGGAGAATTTGAATCAGAAGTCTACGTAGATTGTCACATTCAACAGGTTGCAGGAATTTTCAAGCACGTGATGTCACACAGTTTTATTGTTGTCTACAACACCAACAGCAGAACACAAGGATAAGCTTCTTTCATTACTATTCATTATTACTTTATTTATTTGTAAATTAACGACAAGTTATTTTTGTCATATTTTTTAAATTTTTTGTTTTTTCTTCTCTACATGATAGTTTTTCCTGGTTTCGCCCATTCGCCTATTCCTACCCCATCGAGTATTTATTTATATATGTTTATTAAAACCAAAACTTTGCTTGTTATTCTTTATTTATAATTTTTAACTTTCATCAGGTTGATGCATTCAATTTAGTCTTCACTTCTAGACTAAATGAATAAAGAGTGACTCACAAGAGAGAAGATTTTAAGGTTCTCAAGTTTCCTGTAAAAAACTTCAATGAAAATATGCATTCCCTCATTGGTGCACCACAGCATGCCAGGATCAGTTCTAAAGGAAGAGTTCCCATAAATTCAATGCCACCAACAACCAAGCGTCACAATAACCCGTATAAATCAAATTAAAAAAATAAAATAACAATGACTTAAATATGACAACGCCCTATAATTTACCTTTCTCTTTGTACCAAGAATTCATCGCTTTCGGTGACGCCTCCACATAACACTGAAGAATGACGTCACTACCTACGGGGGCCGCTACTAGTTGGTTTGTCACCTGAATAGACGGCTGAACTGAAAAAGTACAAAATTTAAATTTGAATATATTTTTACATAAATGCAGAATATTTCAAGTGATTTGGAGGAATTTTTCTCTTTAAATATATATAAAACCGTTGCAGGAATATGGCATCAAAGTCACAAAAAAGAACCGAATTTTAAATTTTCACACGTTTGGTTGTTTCCGGTGGCCCTCACCTCAAGGGTCAAGGATCAAGGCATAAACCACAAATTACCTTTGTCATTCTCCAGGTGACTCTTCTTGTGAATGTTAAATTAACAAAATTATATTTTTTTGAACCTTGTTTTATGGTGGAGGTGGAAACTTAGTTATCCAGGTGAACTGAGTTATGCGGGTGATTTATCTAGTTTTGATTGTGGTCGATTATGGATTGGTGATTGTATTTGTGGTTCTTTACCATTCTAATGTTACGTTTTGGCCTGTTGAGTTTGCTTTACCTCTTATCTAAAACATTTTCTCTCGTTTTCTATCAAATTTCCAGAGTCACAAATCAAAACATTAAGTCTTTTGTTCTACCAAAAATTTCCCTTTCGTACAAGATTTATTAATTGACATCTATGCATCACGCAGGTATTCCGGATCACTATTTTCTCTTTTTATGTCCCTTTGATGCTTGAATGGTTTTTACATCTTATTAATTTTTCATACAACCTTCGTTTCCGATATTAATATTTTGGTATCTCATTTGTTGTTTCATAATTTCCCTTTATACTAAATTTTGTAATATGAGCATTGAATTATTTTTGTCATGAATTGTTGTTACTTTTTCATTTTTAATTAGTTTCACTTCACACATTTCTACAAATGAAAACTGGTTAACTTTAATTCGTTGAAAAAAGTCCTGTTTGATATAAAAATAAAAAAGATCATTCTAGATTATTTCTTTCAAAGAAAACTTTTTGTACCTTTATGCCATGATGTGGAGGGTTACAAACAATGGCAGATTAAAAGTGGTAAACCAACTTTTTGGTTCCACGTCCTTTCCTTCTTCTCACTCATCTCATTTTCATTATCCATTTTTCTTTTGATTATTATTAATAAATTCATTTAGAAGTGAAAAAGTTTCCTAGCGCGAGTAAGTAATTCTTCTTTTTCATAAAGCAGTAATTTATGTTCTTTTCTAATTAGACAATGTTTAGTGCATTTCTATACATGTTAAGTGCAGTGCAATGTTCGGTGCAATTATTTTGCATAAATATTCAATTACTACGTTGTAAATTAATCTAACTTATTCTTTTACATATGCAGAACATATCTTGTTTAAACATTTTTTTCTATTACTCCTTGTACTTTTTAGTATTTGTGTTGCATAACTTCTTTACTTCTGTGTTGCCATATTTAGATTAAAAATTTTTTTCTTTCACTATTATTTTTGTACTGCGATCTTCTTTTCTCTCGCTCCCACAGTGCATTGCTGTAGCTAAATTCCACCTGCCAAGATTGTCTGGGTCGCTGAAATGATGTCCTTACTAGTCGCCTAAGAAGGTAACTTCAAAATTCAAACATACTTTATGCGGAATATTCAAATTTAATTTGATACTCCTCCTCTTCTTTCATTATGGTTTCCAACATGAAATACATATACGTAGGTAGTGAAAAAATTTATGATAAAATTTACTTCTATTTGTATTTATGTACTTTTATGTACTTATTACAAAATGTTTCCTCTTTGAGTTAGAAAATGTTGCATTCGTTTTATATTATTTAACAATAATGAGGGATTCAAGTGAAAACTGTTTTCCACATCAGCGGCAGTGGGTTCCTTTCTGCGTCTCTGGTAAAAGAGGTGGCAAAGAGTGTACCATTAGCAGCAATATGAGGAGTGGTAGTAGTCAACACGTCTCTGGTTCCTCAGGGTGAAAGGTAAACTTATCGGGACCACCGAAGCGAATTGAGGCGTTCCCCTGGAAGTAATTCCAGCCCAAAAAACACGCTCCAATGGATTCATAATGCGATATTATTCCTTCGGTTTCTACGCTATTGCATTTTGTTTTCTAAGCTTTCGACTTATTTCCTTTGCTAGTATCGACCATTCCTCACTTCTGGAAAAACCGACTCTGCCAACTGGTCACTGATTTTATAATAGTCGGTTGCACCTCTTCCGACTTTCCCGGGGCAATGCTGAAATTGTGACATTATTTTTTACACCCCACACAGGGCTGTGAATTCAAAACGTAGGGGAAAAGTTGTGATCAGCATTTTTTACACTATAATATGTACGTATTGCGCATGATACGCGAAGATGGAGACGAAAGACAGGAGAACGAGTTATTTTGGGAGTGTTCCAAAGTTTTCAAGAGGATTAGAAATTTCACAAGTTGTTGAGTGTAAATTCCTGAAGGACTCGAGCGGTCGTTTTAAAACGCGTTTTGTTAATGGCCCACTTATTTCTCCTGCTGGAGGAGAGTCGACGGATGAAAGTTAAAATATTTGAAACTGACCATTAGTGTGAAAAAAATCCTTAGGATTCTTGGGATTTTGAACAAAACTAAAAAACATTACTTCTTTTCCATCGAAAATTTAGATTAATCTTTTACTGCATCTGGGATATGTGAGAAATATTTCATTTTGTATATATATGAGGAGTGGGAGTGACATTGTACACTTTATTCAATATCCGGGAATACTATCATAAAAATAGGAAGACATTTAACGGTATTCAATGAATTTATCGTACTTCATTTAGGTATCCAAGAAAAAGGGCTATATTTAGATCATATTAAAAAGAATGTGTAATACTTACAGTGAACCTGAATCATAAATCTTTTACTAACGGAGGGGGGCACTCCATTCGAAGCTATACATAGATAGATCCCAATATCTGACCTCTGAACGTTTGTCAGAGAGAGAATGTCGCCTTTGATAATTCGTTCGACTGAAATTAAGAAAAAATATTACTAGACATACTGTACAATATAAAATCATAATATTTAGGAGTGACAACTGTTTTTTTCTCAGTTTTTGAGAAGAGAAGGTACCAAAATTAATTTTTTGACAATTTAGATTGTCATCAAGAAATTGCGATTCGACCATTGCCACCGATAATACAGTATCTATTCTTTAAATATTTTTTGGTAATGAAAGGACACCTTCTGCGCTACAACAAAGAATGTATCATATATAATACAATGCAAATATGCATTTGTATCAAGACGACCACTGACCAGATGCCCAAAACCTATTGTTCTAAACGTATGTAAATTAATAAAATTATTGAAATGTGTAAGAATTATATATTGCTGGGATATCAAGAGCTCAGTTTATTACATATATTTATCCTGTTGGCAGTTTCCACTTCATTAATTTTTAATATTATTGTGATTTTTGATTTCTTATATTAGAAGAAGTTTCGGTTGTTAAGTCTCTTCCTATTTCTGTGTTGCCATGTAAAAATGAACCATGCCACCTGCGGTAGTAGTACTTAAAAATATATTTTAAGTTTTTAACAATGTAAAATAAATATTAATTCAAGAGAGGGACATATTCACATTCATTTTTAATGTCAACAAATGAGATTCTACGAGTAGTTTTGCTTTCCTAAATTTAGTACAAATAAAGCAAAATAACCCTAAAATTCAAAAACCCCAAAAAAGAAAATTCGAATTTTTCACAAATAATTCAGCAACACCTAAAAGAGGACAAATTTTAGATGAAAATGGAAGCGTATTTAACTAACTAAGCGATCCAAAATAAAACTAGAAAATGATGAACTCTTAAATTGAATGAACCAGAAGAATTTTTTATGTGAAAGACGAAAATAAGCCCTCGGCAAAGGGAAAGGGAAAGGAGGGAATTGACCGAAGTCAGAAGAAGGTTACAAGAAAAGTAAAAGAACAACTCAAGTTCGTTAGATACCTTGAAAATGGGCAAAGCAGGGACGGTTTTCTCCTTATTTTCCCCTTAAATGTATTTCTGTTTGTTTCTCAGATTTCTTCTTCAAGTTGTTCTTCAGTTAGAGAAAATAAGTAGGTAAGAATAAGGACAAAAAATCGACTGAAGGCTACGTATATGTTATTGAACATCTGGTGTCGCACTCAAAACATTTTACAGTGTTCCAAAGTGATTCGGCCTTCTGCGGCCTCTCCCTCCGTTACTCGGTTTCGACCGAGAATTTTTGTATTTAGAATTGAATTGTAAATAGCTAAAAAAAAGACGGAGTAGGACACTTGGCATTCAAAAATGTTGATTTTCTAAAGCGAAACAAAATATCTGGTGATATCAAAGGCTTACTATTAAAGTGTTGAGTAGCTTGAATAATTACAGCTATGAATTAAATTTAAAGGCTGCAATATATCTAAAAGTCATATTCTTAAATTTTTTAACATAAAAAGTTTTATGTGGTGAACAAATAAAAAAACTACACAGTGCAAAACACCACAAATATAAAGTATGATTGCAAAAAGATCAAGCAAAAGAGGTTAGTAAACTACGAACGAACGAAATAACAACGAAACAAAATAGAAAATAATCACAGGAAGACAAAACTGGTGTTGTCTCACCTGTTTTCTCTCTACCACCCTCGTGCCTTAGAACTATGTTTTTAGAGTCTTCTCTTCTCCATTGTACTGTTGGATCTGGAACACCCGTAGCTTTGCACCGTAGTCTTACGGAGCCTCCTTCTAAGGCAACTCCATTGTCAGAAGACTCGTCACTAATAATGTCAGGAGGAACAACTATTTCTAGATGACCCATCTAAAAAAAATACATTTCTGTTAAAAACTTCTTTTGTTGGGTTGAAATGCATCATATCGGGATCAGTGAAAGGTCGACGAACGTAAGATATTGTTATTGAACTGATATGAAGTAATAATTTCTCGTGTCGTAGCAGGAATGGAGAAGTTGGGCTGAAATTTGCGCCACTTAAAAGGAATATCCGCACTTGGCCAAAGAATAAAGGTAGTAGTAGAAAAGGATCAAGGGACAAGCCCCTACTGCTTGGGAGACTGCAATCCATTCCTCAATTGTTAGGTCTAAAAATTGATAACCATATAATCCAATAAACAAAAAATAAAAGTCAGTAACCTCAAATTTTATAAATATTTTAATGTTTTACGTGGCCATTCTTGGGAACTTGATTTTAGAAACATAATTATTCTATCCAAAGCTCTAATCCATGGAATCTGTGGGTATGAACCCTCATTTTTCTGGCCGGTACAGGAAAGTAAAACTAGTATCCCTTTAAAGAAAAATTTTACTGTCTAACACGCGATCATATAGAACTTGCTCTACAATCTCCGGCCCGTGATTGCTGGGATTCCACCTTTAGATTTATTAATGTTAAAGAGAGGAGTCATATACCAGAGTAGAGCAAGAACCCTTATTTCATACATGTTAAATTTTTTACTCAGACTCTAGATGTAGGAATTGAGAATTCAAAGATTAAGAATAATAATAAAATTATCAACATTAAAAAAAATTATTAGTTTGATTGATGTAGTAGGGATTACAGAGTGGCCAGAGTTGTGGACAAATTAAGAAAGCGATAGGCCCAAATAGAAATTTTTCTCTGATTTAAGAGGAAAACTGAAAGAAAAAAGATTCGAAACCAATGTTTTCACAACAGAAATATTGGCAGATCACGGCCTACACAGGAAATATTTCGCCAGATTTAAACTTTTGAATGATTAAAATTGCTGTCTCTGATGATTCGGAAGGCATCTTATTTGACTGTCTCAAAATAGAAGCAACAAGAATTAAATACAATACAAATACATCTGTAGAGGAGAAAACGTAAAGGGGAACATTTAGGAGATTTAAAAAATTTTCAAAGCATTCCCAAAGGAGATGTACCATATAAAGTGAACTCACTTACCAAATTCTAAAATAATAAAGTAAAGGGTTTCTCTAACTGGTAAATGGATGATATTCAACATTGATTTTAATGTACCGAAGTAATTTACAATTTTGTTATTACTTTAGATTATTACTTGTATCGTATTGCATGATATTACCAATTGGTTTTAAATTTGATTGCACCAATATATGCCTTTTTGTACTATATATTCGGGGCCGTAGCCCGTAGGTCGGTATAACAGCGGTACGTGAATGTAGGCCGTATTTAATAGTAATAAATAAATAAATTAAAAAAATTAAGAATGCACAACATCTATGCAAGGTATTACAATTTAACTACAGGTTAACTGGAACTTACTCTAGGTTAAAATCATATTGCCAGTTTGGTAGAATTCTACCAAGTTTGAAGTTGGTAAACCTCAAGAGTTACAAATAGTACAATACTACTTTTCAGCTCATTTTCCTTCATAATACTACTATTCTGGTTGTCTGTAATTTTCAATGTGCTTATGTATATTGTTCCTTTTTATTAAGACAATAATTGATGCAAATAATTGTCTGATTCTTTGCTGAACTACCAGACGTGTTTAAATTACAAAGTCTAAATAAATTACAACTTTAATTGTTTTGCAGGTTAACTTTAGATCTCTAAATAGAGAAATGATTTGTTAGACGAATCCACAGTTCTTTAAAGTGTAAAGGTTCAAAAGAAAGATAATAAAAATGTGTCACTCAAAACGCACTTTTCCAATTTGAATGATTTTCAAGTGGAAGGTCGAGAAGAGTAGGAGAACAAGAAGTAAAAGTAAGAAAGAAATGAAAACTTCCTCTTCCCGACAGAAAAGTTTCCCAACTAATAAAAAATTTATTAATCAAAATCGTTTAAAATTTTCACATTGAAAGAAGAATGAAAAGAAAGAAGAGCATCAGAGGCAGCTAACTTTTTTATTCCTAGCACAAAGTAAAGCAGTGTAGAATAATTCAAAGGTGGTGATGAGAGGTGGTGGGTGGATGGTCATAATAGTAACACTAGTTAGTAGTAACAAATCATTTGCGTTCATAAAGACAAACAAAGAACTTTTATTGTTGCATTTTCTTAGACGAAATGCAAGGCAAATTAAAAAATTTACAGAAAATAGAAGTACAACTGACGAGTACCTGTCGTGTCAGATGGGTACCGGTGGACGTTTAGCAATGGATGACTCATGAAAAATCACATTGATGAACAGTATTATATATTTAACTGAACACAGTCTGTTTATATATTTCTTAGCGATTATTTCGACGGTTCTTTGGTATTGTCAATCATTCACAGCAGAAACATTGAATAATAAACAGAATTTGCTGAGTCAGTGGGTAATAAAGTTAGCTCGCAAATATTTTGACTTTCCTCTATTAAACTAATGACAGTTACTCATTATTTCTCTCTCCTTGGCTTTTTCAAAGTAATAATTAACTTCCTTCCGTTAACAAAGTTCCTCAACCTTCTCATTTCAAAGGGTCACATTTTTCAACCCTTAACCTCCGTAATGTCCCTGTTTGGCTACCGACTCTCCAGCCTCAGTTGGAAGAAAAACAATTTTTCTCTTCCACCTCTTCCAACGGCTCCCTATTGTCGTTATTGATGTTGCTCTCGTTTTTTAAACTTTTTTGTCGCTGTCACAATTAAGAAATACTGTCGCTTGTACTATAATGCGATCCAACTAATGACGCGTGGTTCTGCACTTTTAAAGATGGTTTATTCATTTAACTACGCGATTTTCAAGCCGAGTTCCTTGTCAAATTTTTCTATGGTTATCGTAACAGTAGAGTTCAATGTAACATAAAATTATAGTTTTTTTCTTAACTCAGGTGAGTCACAGATAAAGGATAGTCAAGATAATAAACAATTTTAAGTTACAACGAGCCCTTCTGCATCACGTAAAATTTATATATTTATATGGCAATGAGTCATTGTTTTTCAAATAATTATTTGTTCTTACGTTACACATTACACAGGTTTTTAATTTATACAATAGACATAAAATACAAAATCTAGTCTCCCACCGAGTAAAATCAGGAGCATCAAGTTTCAATGAAGTACGTAATATTTTATCTAACCACGTAACTAAATATGTCCAAAAGATAAAAACACATATGGAACCTAGCGAAAAAGAAGAATGTAAAGCAGTAAGTTGGGTGTGCAGCGAGGCGAGAGTGTAAATTAACTGGAGAGTCTGAAGACGAGAAGTAAAAGGTACAAAATGGTCGTTGGACAAAGGAAACGAGTCAAAGGAAGAATGTCGAGTTTCCTTTTCCAGTGCACCGTCAATTAGTCACAAAATGGAATTCTGATTGAAGGCCACCAACCCTTAAATTCCACATTTCTCTTCTCTTTTTCTCTTTCTCCTTGTGAGCGATTCAGTTTGAAGGGACTTTTTCCCACTTCCGATTTTCACTTCCGTTTCCGACGTTCTCCTTGCCTACTTCGACGCTTCTCCCGCTCCCGCTCCCGCTCCCGCTCCCTCATCTCCTCATTCACTTTCTTTTACAATCCTCCCCTTTCTCTTAACGTGAATTATTTTCATCTATTTTTTTAACGTTTAACAAAATTCCATTGAAATATTTTCGTATTCCGTCAAAAAGGAAAGCCTTTTTATCTGAGTTTCCTTCGTTTCGTATCAGTTTGTCTCTATTTAAACGCTTCGGGGCCTTACTAAATTTCACCCTTCCCTTGTCTTTTTAACCCTTCTTCTTATGAACTTGGGGTTTCGAAAAAAAAACTTACTTTTCGTCTATTACACCCTTTCTTGCGTATTCTTCTCATTCTTTTTCCATATTTTTCATTTGTTTTTATACTTGATGTGGTCAATTTATCATCTCACTTACTGACTAGCTTTATTTTATTGGAACACTATGTTTACTTTCATTTCATAAAAATTCCTTCTAGGTTTTTATGTGGTAGATGATTAATTTTTTCATTTATTTTAAATTTGATTAATTGCAGTTATATATAGTTTTATGTATATGTTGTCGCAATTGTGCTGGCGCAGTCGAGTGCTGGATTTTCGGGAGGACCTTTATAAAAGGGGGTCGGTGACGGGGATGGCAACACCGGAGCGAGTTGACACATGGAGGTCTGGGGCGGTTGACACGAGATGATTCAACTATTGCTCGTCCGACAATTCGCGAATTAGTCTTATACATCTTGACCGAGTGAAGCCCTTTGTGAAAAACATACTATTCGTTTATATTTTATAATGTAATTCTTTATGGAAAACACAAGTGAGTTTAATAGTATCTTTCTCCAACATATATATACATATATACATATATATATACGCAAAAAGCATAAAAATATGAATACGGTAAGTCAGGACAAATCATCAAGATTTAATAGTTGAGTAGACTGGTCTGAGGAGTGAACAAGTAAATGTCAAACTTGTGAAAAGAGCAAATGATAGAAACTAACCTGACTTCTCATTGGATCGGTATTAATTTGACACATGTAAGTGCCCGAGTCATTCTTTTGAACATTTGAGATGTGTAGTTTCCACGTGTTGTGTCCATTGTGGGTGACACCGAGTCTCAAATTATGTGCGACCAAATGAGTATGAATAGCCAAAATTGCCTTTGAATCCGATTTGATCCAAGCCACCTGAAATTATATGAATTGAACTGAAATTTTAATTTTGAGTACTATGAGAGAAAAGTTAAGTAAAGCAGAACGTGGATAGTACCTTATATTGTCCTAAATGATTAACTACACAGGTAAAAACTACATCTCTGCCTTGTGTTACTGTCAGGTTTTCTAAGGGTTGTAAAAATTCCGGTTCAATTTCTGTTTGTGAAATTTGACCTGAAAAGAAAAAATAACTGAATATTAGGACGTTTTATATAATTTCTTCAGCAGAAACATTATATTAGAAAACCGGTGCTACCGTTACCATCGAATAACAATTCCTCAACTACTCCTGAAAGCAATTTCCACCTACTAAAGCTTCGCATGTGCTATTTTCAACGGCAAAAATGTCTATGTTATGAGTCTGAACTATCAAAATTACATTTTTTGTTCTCTCACTCTGGGTTAATCATAAGCCTTTTTTTTAAATAAGTGCGAAGTGACCACGAGCTGCTTATTGCTAAATTTAAAGATATTATTATTATTTTGAAGTTATTTTCAACGAAAGATGGTCGTTTTCTGCAAGTTAGTTACTTCACATTGTAATTGTATTTGAACACCAAACGTGACTATTCTGTGTTGACTATTATGTTATGGAGAAACATCAATGGCTGTGAATAAACGCGGGACCTCCTGATCATTAGTTTGAATTAGAGATAAATATTAGTTTTCTACTCAACAATCTAAATTTGTCTTGATTTTATTACAATTTCAGTTAGTTTTAATTTTGCAAAATTTGTGTGTTGTGTGAATTTTAATTCGAAACGACATTAAAATGGCCCTTGAGGAAATTTGACTAGTTGTATTATTACAGCAGGTAAATGATAAAAGAATTATAATATGGGACGCAGTCTCTTACTTTTTACTTATTGTCACATAATATTAGCAATAAAAATATTAATTAAATGTTGTATTTGTTATTTTTGTTAGCGTTTATTAACTTTAATTTAATTAATCGTATTAGTCATTCAGTTTCAGCATTTACTTAGTTTCATTACATTTGTCTCTGTTACTGATTTTTATCTAATTCAAATATAGCTTTGTCAGTGCCGATTTTCTATGAAAAATACAAGTTAAGTAAAAATAAGTCTTCTGTTAATAAAACGCGAAATAAACAGGCGGGTAAGAAGAATGTGAAGCTAATAAATAAAAGTGAAAGACTTTCTCCATCTTTTACATTCTTTCTCTCTCTTTTCTTCATGTCTGTCTGTCTCACTTTCTCCCGTGATTTCAATTTGCCTCTGAAGGCGGCAAGATTTAAGCCCGGATTACACGCATTAGCCGCCCCTAACGAAGTCCGCTCCAGTCAGCTTTCCTCTCATCTCTAAAAAATATAAATTTACTTCCTTTAGCAATTTCCTCTTCTACCTATCTGCTCTTTCCCTTTCCTTTTCTCTTTACTCACTTCACTTAGCCATTTCTGTCCTTTTCAATTGTTTCAAATATACAAATCGCGGCCTTTAAGCTCCTTTCATTTTTTTTAATTTTCGTCAGTTTAGAACCAAATGATTCACTTGACAAATTTTCTTATATTCTAATTAAGGTTTAATTAATAACATCACACATGCTTTTTTCATATGAATATTCTGAAGAGCAATTTGAGGAATGTAAAACAGTGAAGGCATTTAATAAAGGTTACAATTCACATGATTTCGGTAAATTGTGTAAATGAAGAACAATAAATTTCTTCTGAAGCATCAAGGAATTCTGATGAGTTAAACATTAATAGGTGTGTTGACAGGTAAAAGTTAAAGAAAATCCCTGAAAAACAGGTGACAATAAGGTGCATTACCAAGGTATACTTGAAAATATCAAAAAATATAATGAAAGTCTTCCCAAATGTTTTTCCCTTCGACTAGTGCTTCAGTTTTTGAATTCACATCAGAAAGGTTTAACTTTCAAACCAAAATAATTTCATATGAAAAGGAATTCAGTTGTGTATCCCAAGTTTTCTCATTACCATTTTTTCGTTGAATGCAGAACTATCTAACTTAAAAAAGAGAATTTCAGAGATCTAAGCAGATATGACTGTGATATACTTAAATGTGGATACTGTGAAGGTTCCTTCATTTGTTGGCTGACTTTGCAGGCTGAATAAAAACTTGATTCAGATTAGTAGTGAGACGTTTTATTTAATTACGGGATTTCCAGTATAAAATGGTTCTTTGACGGCTGCCATAAATTTGACTTTGACTTTTTTTACCTCAGGTAAGCTGAGCGAATGAAAAAACTTTAGCTTATTTTTTTTCAGAAAGGAAAGAATCCTCGTGATTTTTGGAGATTTTTCTTCCTGGACGGCTGCTGAAATTTGGCAATGGCAGATGGCAATTAATTTAATGAAAGCTGACTACTAAAGTTAAAATTAATTTTTTCCTCCGCCATTTTCTTTGAAAAGTGAAACATGAGTTTAGAATTCAGCTACCGGAAATAGAAGTGTAACGGAAAAATATGTGAGTTAAATTTTCAACATGGCTATAAACTTCTCGTAGTATCTTCGCCGTTGGTACTTCCTGACGAACAAATGTGGCCCGGAAACTGACGACCAACAGCGATTTAGACTTCAAGTGGAATTATAGTTTGTATAATGCTTAGTCAATCCTAATTATTTAAACTTTTTGGATCAGAGGGGCTGCTTCAAAGATTAAACATTTGTCAATAACTTAGAATATCAGTTACACTGGAAAGAACTGAAATGGAAGATATTTGAAGTGAAGTCCAATGTGTTTATATTTTCTTGACCTCCGTCTGAAATACGGGTATTTCAGCTATTTGCCCAGCTCATGCAGGCCCATGCAGGGATTTGGTTTATTTTATTCCCGTGTACTATAAATTAATTAGAAATATTGTTGACAAAAGCAACATTACTATTTGTCATATCATCTAATGGCCAATTTTAATTCTGATTTATTGAAAAGTACGTGAAAATATTAAAGCAAGAGACATGAAAGACCAAACCTAGACGGGTGGTTTGTGATAGTCAGAAGACCACAATGAAAATTTTTAAAACTATAAACTTTTCTCGTATTTTTCTCTTTCGTCTCTGCGAGGGAGTAATTTGTTTCAATTTATGGCGGAATCTCAATATGACGGTATTCAAGCGGGGAAGTAAAAATGAAAAAGAAAATGGTCAAATGAAATTTTTTTCAGCTACCCCTTCTGAAAAATGAAAAGGAGAAAGGGTGAGAGTTGGATTTGTGACAGCAGCAAAGAGTAAATGACAAAGTTTTTAAATCTTTGAAACAGTCAAAAACCTGGCTGACCAAAATTCCAATAAAAATATATTGAAAATATATCTGATCTGAATGTAAATTTTTAGTAAAAATTTAAAACCATAGTAGTTCTTCATCCGAATGAGTCTCTTAGAAATCGGTTTTATAGCATTAAATCAAATTAAAAGGCAGTTTAAACATCATTATATCGTAAATTGAGAGAGACAGAGAGAGAGAAAAAGAGCAAAATGGACGAAAGCAGCAGACTTACTGTTGACCCCTTTTAACCCATTCGAATCATTTGGCATATGTTAGCCTGGCTGAAACTCAAATGCACAAATTACAATTTTTTGGATTTTTTTGGCCTCATGTAAAAAATCCAAAAATCGTCGGAAATTTACAGTGAATAACTTATATCGTGCATGAAATGAGTGATGTTGCGTTCTTCATCTCTCCAGATGAGATCAATCAGATTCCCACCATGTTAGGAACTCAACTTAAATATTAGAATGTCGTGTGTCACATTCAGTTTGAAAAGTCGGAAACTAATATCAGTTTAGGATGTGTAGATTGAGCAAATATTATAAGAAAAAATAGTTGATAGAAGTAGGAAAAAGAAATTAGAACAGACAAAAAAACTTAGCATGTAAGACATGGGAAGGAGCAAAGAAATTCATTGCGAGCGTAAACGTTATGTACATATATCGCTTTGAATAAAAACCTTGAGAAGGTACGAACCTGTCACCCTCAGTAAGATGAAATATTCAAAAGCATAAAACAAGTTTTAAAAAAGAAAAGTATTTAAAATAACAATACTAATCCACTGCGTCACACAGATTTTAATAAATTGTACTTCTTTAGTTAGAAAAATAGAATTTACCCTGAAATGATATAGATATGTACTTGTATTCTCAATAAATTCAGGTCTGAGCAATCAATTGAATTATGATCGATTGGCAAGAAGCGACAACCGGCGCACCAAGTCTGCTATTTTTCATTTTTTTTACATACCACCGTTGTCTCCAATATATTCGGTACGAATTCGATTTCCTGTGATTCATCATTCAAATTTTGTAAGATACAGAATTTATAAGTGTCATAATGAAATACAAAACTTCCCTTGCACAACGAACCAGTGTAATACGGTACACAACATTTCTTTTAAAAATTACGAGATTCAACTTTTTGTAAATTATTTTATGCATAATTTATTTATTAACTTCACAGGGGCAGTCAACCATTGATGTGAAACCCGAAATAAAAACGTAATAGTTTATTTTTAATTGTTCAGTTTAATGTAAACCGCTTGTATTGATGAAAAAGTTTAATGAATAAAAAATTATTATTTTTGCATTGCAGTTAAAGCGCCTAGTACTCTTCGCACATAAAATAAGAGGAAGGAAAAAAATTATGCAGAAAAATTTTGTAAAAAGTACCTACAAAAAACTACAATATAGTTAAATTTTATATTACACCTAAAATTTTGTGGGGAAGAGAAATGCTTACTGTTAACTCAGTTTTAGCGCTGTAAAAAGCTTCATAGTTTTGACTTAAAATAAATATTTAGAATATTAGTTCAAGACAAGAATGATTTTCGAATGATATTTTAGTGAAGATTTTCGAGTAATCTGCAGTGGGTACACTTACTTAAAGAATTGTTTAAGAGCTTAACTTTAACTTGAGTGGTTTTTTGTTTCATCTTACGGATCTGTTAGTTGATTGTGTTAATGTACTTCTAACAGTTTTCAATGTTTTTCTGCACATTCACAGTTTGCTGTCTGCTAAAATACTTTTTTTAAATGTATGAATTGAGGCGTCTTGAACAGAACGAAGGACTCTGCTGGAAACTGCCGCTGTTTGGAAAGAGCCCTCTTCTTGTTGATTCTGGTGGACATTTTTTTCTTTCTTTTTTGGTAGGAAGAGAGTTGAAGCCGGAGGGAGGGTCAGTGGGGTTGAAAAAGCACTTTTCCTGGAAAATTTAAATGAAATTCAATTCCGAACGATGCGGGCGGAAAATATAATTTTCCAGTTTTAATATTTTGACCTCAAATTAATTTTCAACTGGAAAATAAATTAACCAAAATTATTAACCAAATTTATTTATTCGCTAATGTACGTGTATTTGCTTCCTTGTACACTAAAGAAGCCAAAAGGCATTTCATTCTTCCTTTTCCTTTTTCTTATGCGTTTGTTTCTTTTCTTTAGGTTTTATTTGAGCTTCGATCTTTCACTCCTTTGAAATTAAACATGGTTGAGAGAACGTTTGGACCTAACTTAATATCATTATTAAGAATTGTAATATTTACTAAAGAATGTTAACAATATTAAGAAATGTAGTGTTTTGGTGTCCGCAAATCATTTCACACTTCATTCCCAAATGTAAACCTGACATGACAAGTTACACAATTTTTACGTATTATATGTTATTTATATGAACCACACCTTACATATGTTTCTAAAAAATTTTTTTAAAGTCATCGAATGGGATAAATTATATTGTGATGTAATAATACAAAATTTATAATACTTTGCAAGATTTTGATAAACGTCACTTCTGAAAGAATGGGGAGGTTTTAAGTCGTCTAAAATGTTAGGTTTATTTACAAAATAATAGTAATATTAAATAAAATTTTATTTAATGCAAAAAATTTGGTCGTAGAAATTCCAATTATTCTGGTTAAATTTTTGTATGAATTCCTATGTATGAATTTTTTCTGCTTGCGGAATGTCATTTATTTGACAGTGGCTAAGTTATTCCTATTGCAAAAAAAATATAATTTCATAGAGTTTATGTTTAATAAGTGCTCAAACTGATGAACGAGCAATATAATTTGGAACAAAACGCAACGGTAATTTGATAGAAGAAAATTATAATAATATTAAATGAAGTGCGTTTTTGTTTATTTTATCAAGAGTTCAAAAAACGTTTTACCAATATGTTGTCGAAACCTTTTTGAGCTCACGAAAATGGAACCGAGCATTTAGAATAAGTTAAATTGAATTTGAAATACATATATACTGCTAACAAGAGGAAAAAATTAGAGTGCAAAATAACTGAGCAAAGTGAAATAAAAAACGAAAAGAAATTATGAAAAGTAAGAAACAGAAGTTAGTAACGATAAGTAAAATATAAATGTTTGTTAAGACTAATCAATAATTAGGTCAAATAGGAAGTCAATAAGGTGAAATATAGGAAAAATTAAGGAATAAGGTAAAATTAAAGATCAGAATTAGAGAGAGTTAAATTAAAACAAAATTACAAATAAAATCAGTGAATTAGGAATAAGAAAGGATCAGAAAGCAAAGAGGAGATGCCAGACTCGTCCTGCTTTTGTGTTTTCTCAAATTTTTACATAAAAGGGAATATTTTACTTTTATTTTAAAAAATTTCAAAGGAGATTTGGCAGCTTTTAAGGCTTCAACTACTGCAAATGCTGTCGCCACAATTTGAGCAGCAGCGTTTGACACCTGTGGTTTCATACCTTTTTCATAACTTCAAAGGAGAAACTCTTATTTCTTTCCTCTTTTGTTTACGGATTTTTCCTCGCTCAATCGACCAATTAGAAAGAAAAAGCGACCTTTTTTGGGCCTCCGAAAAACAAGAGACAGATCCTTGTCAACATTTTTGAGGTTCCAAGGTTTCCGTGAAATTGCCTTTTTCAAATTATATTTACTTCTTCTGGTATCAACAAACTGTCGCTTTGATTGTCTTATCTTCACCTGACACAGTCTGCACTTAATGTTTTTCTTTAAAAAATGAAAAATATTCAGTGTCGTCTGCTTCCGTTCCTACTTGTCATCTTTTTCTAAGGCGTTTGCTTCCAAAAACGTTTCTTTTTTACTTCCTACAACACATTGCTACTCATTCTCCTTCACCACCCAAATATTTCTTGATTAATAGAAAAGGAAACCGGAAATAGGTGCAGGGCAAGTTTGCAAGGTTTTACTGTTAAAGAACATTAAGACAACAGCAGAACTGTTCCTTAAAAAAGTTTTAACTTATAAGTTTTGTAAGAATTTAATGGTCCTCTACATTGAACGTCCTCAAATGGAATGCCGGCTGTTCTAGCCTTTTTCAGTCATTTCACTAAGTTTCCTAATGAAAACTACTAAGTTACTTATTCCGGTAATTAGTTGAAGAACTCAACTTCTCTACTCAAAGTCAAAAAAATTAATCACAGAGAGAAAAAAATTGACGGTGGGCAGGGTAGAGAATGGGCGTCAGAAACGGTAGTGGTGATGGTGAAGGGGTGTCCAGTTAATAAATGTCACACTGAGTGACAAGCATAATTTCCCGTTTGAACCGATTAAGGGTGTGAAGAGGTGGTGCCAGAAGAAAACTTTTGACAAAGAATAATTCTTCGAAGGGTAAGCGGAAGTAGGTCCAGGCGAAAAGACCCAAGGAGGTGAAGACCCAAGAGGAAACTCATGGAATAATATAAAATAATGAATTTCATTTGTATTCTTGACCTTAATGAAACTTTTAAGGTTCAGGTTGAGAAAAATTCAACATGAAACGTCACAACCGTAGAAATGAGCTGTCAAAGATGACAAATTAAAAACGTATTAATTATTCGAAACAAATGAGTAAAGCTAATTGAGCCTAAGATGGAGATAAAACTCAAGTTATGTGATGTCAGAGAAGTCGAGTAAATCTATTTTATATGATTATTTAAATAAGAGATGTACACAATGTCAAATTGTAGATTCCGTAGTAAGAAAAGTTTTGGGAAACATTTTTTAGCAAGCACGTTGACACACATACCATATCAAAATTAGTCTTATAATATGAATATAGTATAAATATAATCATGGCACATACGACAGAAATAGAGGAGGAAGAAAAAGTCATAAAAAATGCGCAAATTGCAAGAAACTTCAAATGCAGGAAGTACGAAAATACAGAATGAGTATTAAACGACTGGGGCGATGAGTACTTTTGCAGGGCAGCAAAACACAGTCATTCCTTTAGAAAGAAGAGAAAGGATTTCCACCCTCATCCTTAAAAAAGAAACTGTGTTAGTGTTGTCCGAGAGGATTTGAACTTGGGAGGATTATCCTCTGTACAAATCCTCTAGCAGACGTCTTCCTCTACGTTTGAATAGTTCTTTACTACAATCTCACTTCTGCGACGGTGTCAAGCGTCGTCTTTCAAGTTCACTCTTCTCCATTGCGACCCTTGTGACATAAAAAAAAGGATTCCGATGAGACCTTTTGGCCTTTTCTGGCCATTTCCTTCTATTTTGCTCATTCGATTTCTTTCTTTTAATTAATTTATTTATTTACCTTGTCTCAATCTTTTTTATTCCATTCTTAACAGCACAATTATCGAAGTCATTACAATTTTATTTTCAAGTTTACCTATCTTTTATCATTATTTTTTTCTGTGTTTCCTTGGTTTTTGTTATGGAATTTAGGCATTCCATTCTTTTTTGGTTTAGTTAATATTGCGTACCATGGAACCTATACATATAGAAACATAAAATGAGCAGGAAAGAATAAGTCAGTTAAAATTTTTTCTTTAGTAGACTAATACCTGGATTTATTGGGGTCTTTCCTGCTGTGTGCGGGTCGATTACAAGAATCTCAATAATTTTGATGTTCACCTTTTCTGTTGTATTCAAAAATGCTCCTTCGTTGTCGTCTCATTTTCAATTTCTTTTTTTCTGCCAACATAAACTTCCGTTCGTTCTAAAAACTTCATTTTCTGCGATCCGCGTGTTTGTTCTCCTTTCTGTTTGCACATAATTTGCTAATTTTAATTTCCTTCTCATTTTACGCTCTTCTCCTATCGTTGCCCCAGCTATGTCTGAATTTTCCTACTTGATTCTTACGCTGTTCTCATTTGTATTATCCTGCTCTTCAGGTTTCCTTCTTCGAAATGTCCCACCTTTCGTAATTTTATTTGGGAACTTAAAAACACAGCAGCACTTTATCCTTAATTCTAACTGTTGGACCCTGGATAACCGAACTACCACGGCACCGTTCTTCCTTATGTCCACTCCGTACTAAATTTCCTCTCCAACTAACACACAGGGCAATTCTTCCTCCCTATAATCCTTCCTAATTCTCGTATCCTTATCCTATTATATTTGCGTATAAATTATGTGAATAATTTCCACCTTTCCTCCACGATCGACATTTAAAAAGATCCAACTAAGTGTTTTATATATATTATACTCCCTAAATTTAAATAAAATAATTATTATTCTCCCTTCGACTGTGAATTAATAGTGTGAATTAATAGAATTAGAGAGATACAAAAAACACGGGGCGCATGGTTTTTCATTCTGTTGCAGATCGGTCTAGAAACACTTGGCTGCTCCTTCAGTTTTCTTCTTCTAATTGTCGATTGTGGTATAGCCTCACCCACATTAAACAACTATTTTTGACAATAGCAAATTTGAAGCAAAAAGTCAAATCAAACGTAAGAAGCGGATTGCAAATTAAATTCCAAAGTTCTAACTGCCTCACAGACTTAGATTTAATTTAAAAACAAATAATTTATAAAAAAAATAATACAAACATTGATTTTAATAAGAAACTTATTTTAAATTTGGTGAAGATTTTATAATCCAGCATTATTAAATTTTGGAGCACAACTCATTTTCGCTGTCGATATAAAAAGGCTGTTTTGCCTACTCAACAAAACAAATTTTAATAATAAGCAATACAAGAAGCAAGCAAAATTTAAATAGTCATTTTAATAATCAAATATTTAGGTAAAAGTAGATTTAGTCAACGATTTAACTATTTCCAAATTGGCCGTTACAACAGCATTAAAAACCATTTTGATCAAAATTTTTGCTGCACAACTTTTATAATCAACATCTATCTATCTAATCGAATCGATGCGTTTTTAAAAATGAATAAATAATTGGGTCGTAGAAATTTTCAAGTGTCTTTCATTTTGTCCATTCGCAAAGAAAAGGTTAACCTTTGAGGATGTCCATGACTCAATGAGCGTGACGTTTTTTGCGTAGAATTCATCAACCACGGCTGGAACTAAAAAAAGATCTTTGCTACGGTCAAAGGCCGGTGAAGTTGACGGTTCGGTTGACGTTTAAAGTGACCGCTTAGTTTGAATGAAAGGCCGTGAAATAAAATTTAGTTTTTCAAACATGAACGAGAGGAAAATTAAACGTATTACAAGAAAAGAACTGGATAATTTCAAATTCCACTCATACATGAGTTATAGACGTTGAACTGAGTGACGTATTTTATGTTATTATTCTACAAAACTGAGCACTAAACTTATAATATGTTAGAATTGTTTAATAAGAAGATTACAAGAAATTATAAACTACAAATTTATTTGTAAATTGATAAACTCTTCCTTTAAAATGGCCGCCACAAATGATACACCGTAATGTGTTCATGCATGTGTATGTGTGAGTATGATAAAACTGTGTGGCGGTGAACGCATAAACAGCCCACCAACATCCGTCTACCGTTGGGTTCAACTCTGTTTACGTCCGTGTCACTGGTTTCCCCATATGCTGATGAACAAGCAGAAAGTCAGTGAATTTGATAGGAGCGGAATGTTAGGGGTTGAAAATTGTTTGGTGAGGATTCCGCAGCGGTTATTTTCCATCCCCTAAAGTAAACGTGACTTGAATTCCTTTAGTTTTAAATTTACGAGGGGCCAGTAATCTTCCCGAAAGGTAGGGTTGAGTGTCGGAAGATTTGTTCAAATGTCAATGTACCATCGAGAATGAGAATTATTTTGTAGTGCTTTGCGCTGCACATTGGTAACAATGAAGTAACATAGTCAAGCAAGTCACAGAAATAGTACGCGTATAAGCAAAAAAAATAATCATAAAAAAATAAATGAATTGAGAAAAAATAGAAACAAGAAACGCAGGGGGAAACGAATGAATGAATGAAAATAAGAAAAGCAATCATTAATAAATTAAAATAGAAAATAAGATACCAAGGACAACGAGGGATATGAAAGTACCTACCTGAGTGGCATCGACAAACACACGACAAAGGAGAAAAAAACAATGTATGCTTTGAGAGAGACTCCGAGACAGAAAAAAACCAAGAGAAAGGAGAGTAACGAAGGTATCAAAATCATCTGAAAGTCAAGTCTGAAAAACGAAAAGGCGAGGGTACGGAAGGCAGTTACGAAAGGAGACTGAACATAACTTTTTCAAATCCAGATTTTAATTAAGATAGTTAACTGCAAGTCATCGTAACTCAAAATAATAAAATTGTTAAAAAAATATGAGTTCGATCTTTCGAGCGTTTCCGTTTCCACATCCCCTATTTGCTGCCCTTTGAAAATATTTTGTCAAGCATATGTATAACTTCCGAGGGGTTCGATTTGTAAACGTCTTTGAGAATTTTTAGGAAGGAATTTTGTCAAGCATCTAGGTGTTCCGGCACAATTTGGGTCTTCCTACTCTTTTATTATTTTATTATGGTCTCATTTTCTTCATACATGTCAATTGCGTACTTTTGCTAAATATTTCTTTAATTTCCCCTCTCTCTAATGCTCTTCCTTACTTCTACTCTCTTAAACATTACTCTGCCAATAGCATTAGTTTAAATTCCCATTCGTTCAGCCTTCAAAATTAGAACGGTTAATTCTATATTTGTGCCTTCTTTGATTTTGTCACGCGTGAAAGAACCATCCTCTCAGAGTCCAACATTATTCTCCAATTAGTAAGTCCAACTTTCTCGTTTTAATCTGCGGAGCGTGCACTCAGTTAGTTTATGACTACCTATTCGTTTCAATAAACTGGTTAACAGTTAAGAAAAGACGCTTAAAGACGCAAGCAAGTTTGAACTGTGAAGGTGGTGGTCTGCGGGTCGTGTGAGGAAGGTGAGGGTTAAACTTGTCAAAAACTTTTATGGTTCAGGCTGTATCTGATCAGGCGGTAAGAAAGTCGTAAGGGTCGCGCTGAAGCCCTGCACAACAAGACAAAATGGGAGGTTCAGGAAGCTAAGAGAAAAGAGAAAAAACGTGTGAATACAAAGAGTTTTTTTGAGGATGCTCTAAATTGTGTCAATTGAAGCGAAACACTGGCGGGGTATGAAAGAGTTCCCCAGGGAAATAGTAAGTAAGACGTCTGGAGACGTATAATTTGATCAATTTTGCAAGTTATCGGGAAGCTCTTTTACCACCTCTACGAAATTTTGGTCTGCAAAAAAAGGAGAGTATAAAGAAAGAAAAAAAGTAAGTTATGGCCTGAGAGAAAAGAAGAAGAAAAAAAGAAAAAATTCACGTCAACCTCTTTCGATCATCCGTCAAGAAGAAAAAACCATGTAATTTCAGCTTCACTTTGGTACACAACCTTTGGGGCAAACTATGATATTTTTTCTTTTTGACCATTTTTAGTGTCCAAAGTATTAATTCCAAGTGCATGGGTTCTCTTTCAACAGCAGTAGAATTGTTTCCAAATATATATATATATATATATATATATATATAATGCTGACACGACACGCAGCATCAACTGGAATTTGTAGATATTCATCAATAACTAAAAACATATATTCTAATAAGCAGGTTCAGCAACTACATTAACAACAACAATTTGTTATATCCTTTGCAAATATCACCTTGCAACTGGTTGTAATAGTTCAAAGAATTTTTAATTTTCAACTAATTAGAGATTTTTTTTGCCAGATATTTTAAATTGGTACGTTCTCATAAGATTAATCCTTAAGATCTTGAATGATATTAGTGAGGTGGTAACATTAAGTCAGAATAGCGAGGCGCAAGGAAGAAAAACCAAGTTAATTAGCTTTCAAAAAGCTGATTTTTTGCCTGACTTTTCCCATTAATTGCCCTTCTTTTTATCTATCAATTTATCTGTGCAACTCGCTCTAAGTTTGGTGGTAATTTTTTGTGAACAATAAAGGTTCACTAGAGATGCATAATCTCATGAATAAGCGAAGGAAGCTCTGTGAAATTGTACAAATGTAATAAATGTTGTTACTCGTACTAATACCACTCTTACAAGAGTTATGGTTTTGTTTCAGAGTATTTGTAAGCATACAAACACACATGTAAAGAGCAAGTCAGAAGGTGTGCCACAGAACAACACAAAATTTTGGAGTGTTGTTGAAGTGATTAATATCTTATGTAACAATGGATGACATTACACCCTCTACCGTCACTAAGCATCACAAGAATGGAGCATTACTAAAGTCTAAGACCTAAGAACTTCATCTTGTACTCCCGCGATAGTTTCCTGTCAACTTTCTCCTTGGTCTAAACATAAGAAACGTTCCACCACAATCGTCTTAATTATTCTCTTGTCGTGGACATGAAGCAGCTGTTGCCGTTTCCATTCTTAGAGTTCTTCAACTTTAAGTTAGAGAAAAAAGTACAATTCATATTTTATAAAAGAGCAAAAAGTACAGCATGCTAAATGAAATCATTAAAAAATATATTCTTAAGGCGATAAATAAGAATTGTATGATGTACATTTCACCTCAATTGGGTACACCCTTAATAACAATGCGATTGTTTAATGTAATGAAAATTATATAATTTGTTTTTTAATGTAGAAACAGCTCGGAAGAGAAAAATCACATAAAACTTCTGGTGTCAGAAGTTGTAAAATTTTTTAAAAAAGTTTTCTTGACGAAACAAAAAAGAATCCCCATTTTTCCTGAGGTTTTGGAATTGCAAATTTTCACCTTTTCTTCTTCTATATAGCGAATATATTTTCTGCTCTTATGTGGCTTTTCCAATTACCAAAAATTCTAATGTAATATTCTCTTGTCTATTTCTTTAATAGTCACATTGTTTTTGTTTTCCATTTGTCTTAAATCAACTTTCATTTGCATCTTCTTCAACGTTTCCATTTCCATGAGTTCTTTTTAAAAAGCACATTTTTACTTATCATTATTTTAATTCAAAATTTTAACTCAAAAAAAACTCTTTTGAGTGAGTAACAATTATTGCTCAAAAAAGAACTCTTACCAGTGATGATGCCAGCAGGTGGGAAAGCTGGCGAAACGTTTGGGAAAGGGGGGTAACCCCCGTCACCAAAACAAGGCACGGTCTGTTCCGGGGAATGAAGGGGACGATACCTTCACAGAGACCCAGGTGTTTTTGGTGGGTTCGAGCCTCGGTTCTAGTGGGCATTTTTTTCCGATTCAAACATAAGAAAGTCAAAGATTGAGTAATTAGGAAATGCACAATCAGCTTAAACTAGAGCAGTTTTTTAGTTACTCCTTAAAAGAAAAATGGGCTTCAATAATCGTTTTGCATTGACCTTTTAATTTTTTAAACATTCGTTTGTTTGTCGCAACGATACGCCCCTGAAATCAACTGCCCTTAACTCGAATTACAATTTACCAAAATCTGAAACTAAACTCATTCGAGAAGTCAAATCGAGTCATAAAGCCGTCTTAGGCGTCGGCCATTTGCCGTTGATAAACTATTTTAATTAACTCGTTAACCCGAAAGCCGCCCTATCCACCAACCGAAACCGCCATAGTTATTGAGCGAAAGGGATGGAATTGAGAAGATAAAGGGAGAACAAATAAAAACAAAAAAATTTACTCAACAAAATTTGACCAAATAAAATAAAACTTGGTCCTTCGGTATAGTTTTATTGTGTTTCTAAAATTTCACTGGTTGTTTATTTTTGACAGTAACTAAATCACAAAAAGACAATTGAAAGGCCACGTGAAGTGTCCCCTCATTAATTGGTTTCAGTGGGGCGTACGCCACACGTGATGAAGTCTTTTACATAATAAAAATTTAAATTAATTAATTCATATCAATTTAAAAAGATTTAGTTGATAAAAAAATTACTGAATTTTCCACTTAGAGTAGAGACAAATTATATAAAAAGTAGTATAATGTAGTATAATTACTGACCGTATAAGTAACCGAAACGAAGAGCATAAATATTGGTATTGGATAAATACAAGTAACTAAAACTAAATTTTTCATAAAAAGAAAAGGAGAAAATAACCATGATTTGAAGTGTAGCAATAAAAAAGTTTAAGTAAAAGAGGATTAGTTCCAGCAGTAACTTGTGTCAATTTAGGTATAAAACTGCAAGGACGAGGATAGAAAAATTTATTTACATGTGATATTAAAAAAACAAAAATAGACATTAAATGTCGTAAGAGGTTTTGGTTGATTTTAGTTGTTTTAGTCGAGTCTGGTAGACAGAAAAGGCCCACTTTACAAGCGAAAAGAACCTGAAAGGATCAAAATCTGTAGAAACCAACAAAAATTCTTTTCATGGAATCCAAAATGCCAGAAAACGTAACCTTTGACACTCATGAACTACCTAGTGGGTTCTACCAAACTTTTGTCTGATTGAGTTAGATGACGAGTATGTACGACGGGTAATTCTGTGGATACGTAAGTCTCATCAGAACAAAAAAAATGTGTTTGAAAGAACAAAAGAAGCTGGAGATATTAAAATGTGATTTAAGCGAACAATGCTTTTGAAAATAATTAATTTTATGCTAAGCAGGGGTCGTTCATAAGTTATTAGAAATTAATGGCTGACCGTTTTCCAACCCCCCTTACTGTTTCATCCCCTTTTCTTCTTTTTGCCTTTTTATCTGGCCAATGTTCGATTTGAAATTTTCCACTAAATAAATTGACTCAAAGTATTGAACACATGAAGCAAATTTATTAGAGGTTAAGGATTTGATCACAAACAACCGAATACTACGATGACATTGTTTGACATAAGTGTAACTTCTTGACTGTTACGGAATTTACTGACTTTATTTGTAAGGTAATTAAAAAAATCAATTTATTTTAACATTTTAATATAAGAATACGGAAGTTGTGATCGCAACGTACAGGAAGTTTATCATTTCTAATATTAACCTTATTAGTTTGGAGGAGGGTGAGGCCGGTGCCCAAATAGGCGCACAACCCTTTGGGGCGAAACACCCTAAACGACTAGAAGTAACCGAAAAAACTTGGTCGGTTTTAAACAAAATTGGGAATCGTTATTTTGTTACAGGTTTTAATTAACTTTAAAAAGTAGAACAGCTTTAAACACAATTTGGAGTCTCAGCTTAATTAAAGTTGCAAATTCAGACTGTTTTCTTTCGTTGGTACTCTATTTCAAGACTTCTCTACCCCAAACGAAACAAAAGGGGAAAAGGCTGTAACGTGACAAAAAGCTAAAAATTAATTTATGACCTCTACGTTCTTTTAGAGCACAAAATGAGTAGCACTTTTTTAATGTTTTCATTCAAAGAAAAATTCAGTTCAAACACCAAGAAATATTCACTTGCCACAAGGAAACCGATAGAGAGATGTAAAAGTTGTGGGAAATATATAAAAATTAAATTCCTGTGGAAAATGAATAAACGTGTGTGAAGAAACAAAATGGGAAAATTCAATCGGGAAAGAAGAGGAAGAAAAAGAAGAATCTTAGGAGCAAGAAGGAAAAACCAAAAATCCCATAGGTACCACACAAGTCTTGCAGTCGCCATTTTGTTTATATCAACGTGTACTGCGTTCAATTTGTGTACTCTTCTCTATTTTCGCATTACTTCCAGACATTGGGAGAACAATGGGTCTCCTGATAATTAAATATATGCACATTCGGCTTCAAATAAATCAGAATTGGGTTGTCGTTTTCTTCCTCGGAAAACCTGCCAGCTGATTCTGCCTATTCATCTATCGCTTTCTCTATCTTAATTCATATCTATGAAAATGGAGAAATGAAATTAATTAAGGTTTTCACAAATTAGTCTTCAGAGTCTTTTAAATTATACCAAGTGTGTGTGTGTGTGTGTGTGTGTGTGTGCTCCATTTGTCAAACATTCCCTTTCTTTATGTCAAATTTAAATGAGAACATCGAATTGTTATAAAATAATTAAGAAAATTTACGATCGCTGAGTTTGAAATAATTTAAATCTAATGCTTTTTAATTCTGTGGTTATTTATTACGGTTCTGTTTGATGGATGCTTTACGTGATGATATTGAAAAGGTGTAAATCCTAATCAAACATTTGGCATCATCTTCTGAGTCCTTTGATACTCAACAACATTTAGAATGTTTCCCGTACTATGTAAGGGAACGAGTTTATGTAATAAAATTCACAACCAACATGCAGGGTTGCCTGATTTTGATGCATTGTGTTTATTTGTGATATCAGACCTTACTGAAATTGTTCAACTACTTCTATTTAATGAAATAATTTGTGGAGTTTTCTTAAACTATATATTAGTTCGTATTTTTCTTTCGGTTAAAATTTTTTAGTACTAATGCTTTAATAAAGAAATTATTACAGAAACATAGTTATTACTGATTTACTAAATTTAAAATAAGTGGAAAGTATTCAGTAAAATGACATGTTTGGTAATACAAATGGTGCGTTCATAATCTCCCAATTCTTATACATGAGAAGCAATTGAGCCATTGATACATTTTACTAATTATTTATTATTATATTTATATATTTATAAATTGTGTTTTGACTCAGTTTTAAAGGAATTTCAGATACGAACCCATTCGCTCTGTACGGAAACTCATAAATCTAATATTTGTTTATTTTAATTATATAATTACAAATAAAGTTAAGCTTAATTTTGATTTTCTTAATAAATTTAAAAATGTGCCCAAACAATTTTCAATTCAGTCCCAAAAAGAAATGGACTGCAACTCATTTTGTCATAATTGAGAAACTTTAAGTGCTATTATAAAACACGTAGCAATAATGAAGAAACAACTAAATGGTGAACTCACCGGAAACAAATGCGACCAGAAGTGTCCACTGAACCGTTTGCCACAGTAGAAGAAACCTTTTGCTGTCACAGGAGCCCATCCCAAAGGGCCAATTCGAATGCTAATTTTGGTCCAGAAACGGACGATCGCTATCTCCTTCCCTCATGTCAGCCATCTGAAACACCAAAAAAGGAAAAAAAATGAGGAAAATGAATGTAGAGTAAGAAAACAATGGGCCAATTTAATTTTACGACCTTCAGAAACAGGTTGGCAAGAAAGCTCCTAAAGAAAGTCCAAAGCTCACGAGCTCTAAAAGCTTATTAAATGTAACGTCTACAGTGTGAGATAAAATTGAGTTTGTTTCTTTATCTATTGATACATTGAGAATACACATAGAAAGGTGTTCCTCATTTTTTTACTCAAGATAAAAAGATGCCTTCCAATGACCGAAAAAAATGCTGTCTGATGTTAAGCTGAAAATAAAATCTGATGTAATAGGGTGTAAAAGTAAGGATGTAAAAGTATTGGAAAGAAGAATGAAAGAGAATAAAAAGTCGAAAACAAGAATTGTAAAATAAAATAAAAAAATTAGTATTACACGCATTATATTATTATTTTTTTGTTGATCCGTGGGTAGCTTAAATTTTGTAAAAGTCCCAATTATGTGAACTGAGAGATTTGAAAGTGATAAAGCTTAGTAAAACTTTTTTTAAATTTTAGAAGCTTGCGTTTGACTGGGTGGAGTCATATTACCTGGTTAACTTGTTCTTCTTTTTCAAATACATACCCAGTAATCTTTTGCACTTTCTTTTGAGTATAAAGAAACTGTCTGCCGGCTAACCAGGTAGGTCTAGAACCTTCACCAAAAAGGTTTTACCTTCAATTCCGCTTTTGGCGAGACATATATTCTCATTGACTCCGAAGCCAGTGAAATCAATTGAATTCGCGTTTTTGATACGAATGCCTAGTAAGCAATTTTTTGCTACCCTATGCGGTCATTAAGTCATTCCGTCCAGTGAATTAGTGAGTGGTTAATAGTGAAGTTAAGGTAAGTAAGGTAAGTAACATTCAAAGTGTTCGCGCCAACCTAGGTATAACGAACGTTACAGAATGAACTTCAAATATACACTTTCACATACAGAGCAACACATCATGAAATCATTATTTATCAAGGAAGCCTCCGTTGAAAAAGAATAGCCTTAGTGTCTACAGCCTGAACAGGAATTTTGATGAAGTAAATAGAAGATGTCGGATAGAAATGGGTAAAAAATAAAGAGGACTAGATTCCTTTTTAAAAAACAATTGGGTTTATATGGGAGTAAGTGAACACCAGACAAAAAACAGATATGACTTCCAGATCCCGATTCAAGTAAAAATTTTCCAGAAAAGAGCTACAAAGAGAGAACAGAATGAAAGGAAAAATGTCAATCAAAAACGTGGTGGAAGAGAAGAAAGAAATAGAGAGATAGTGAGGGTGTGTGTGTGTGTGGTGTGTAAGTTTTAAACTTTTAATAGAAAACCGACAAGGCGAGGCGAGGGAAATATCATACAAAATATCAAAAACAAAGGAAGAAGAAGACACAGAGAAAGAGGGAAAGAGAGTCAACAGAAAGTGGAATAAGAAAAAGATAAAATTCGTGAGTTCGGAAAACAAAAGGCACGAGGCCGTTGACATTTTATCTTTGGCAATTGACATCAAACGTTTTCAACATTTCCTGCCCTGTCACATCCTCCCCCACGTTGGGCCTTTTGATGTTTCTGCTGCCGTTGCTAATGCCACTTTTGAGGCCAACGAAAGCAAAAATCAGCCCGTTGGTGCTGTGCTTCTCTTCATTTAGCGAGCTATTTGTTACATCTTTTTTACATCTCCAGAAGTAAAAATTGGCATTTTCTTTAACTTCTCAGTCGTTAATGTGAGGCCTGACACTGAAACAAATTAATTTGAGAGTGGCAGACATGACGAGAGCCAACATAGCGAACTCAGATTTTATCGTGGCTTAACACACGTGACCAAATTACCCACTAAAAATTTACTTTAAAACGGGGTGCTTTCACGCGTCATGTGTTTTGTCATTTTATTGGGCCACGGGGTTTGAGTGTCTCGACTGGGGTTAAAAGATAAAATTAGGCCCTCTTTTTCGATTTTTTAAATCCTCTGCACTGACCAATTGAAAATGGCTGTCACACGCAGAGACCGTCGCTGTTGTTTTTACGAGTCAACTCGGGTCCTATTCTTTTAGAGAACTGGAAAAATTGGAAACAATTTAGTTTAGGTGAATTGCTGAAAAAAAACGAGAAAGAATAAATTGCAAAAGACGGAATTAATATGTATGGAATTAAGCATATAATCACCTGAGTATTAGTAACTGAGGGTCTTCGAAGCAATACTTTGTGTAGTTGTAGAATGGATAAGAATTTATAGACGATTATGAAGAATAAGAGAACTGACGCGTTACTGCGAGTTCCACACAGCAAGTGTCGAGTCGTATGGCGAGCAAAAGAAGCAAGTTGACGAGAGGAAACGTCAGAGATTAAAGTTTAAAACGTCTGTTTGTTTTCCCTAAAAACGCAATTAGCAAGAAGTCAGCAGTTGACAGGGAATCACATCAAGAAAAATTTCTTTTTCTCAAGAAAACTCACTCTTTCACTTCCTCCTACCAAACACGAAAACTTTATAACTTCAGGGGGTAGTGGCAGTTCTTAACCTCCGAGGCGGTCCGGTGCCTCCTTCACTCCGAGGCAGAAAGACACCACCAGCAGCAGAGAAATAGGAATATGGTCCAGACCTGGATGGGGAGGAAGAAGAGAAGAAGGCGAGGGTTGCAAACGAGAGAACTCGACAGACCGGAAAAAGTTTCTAGGATTTCGGATTAAAAAGAGTGAAAATTATTTTTCGACTGTTTTCAGAATGGAAATAGTCGCAGAAAGTTTATTAATAATAGGATTTTAGAAAAATGTCGGCAGAGGAAGCCGGAAGTTGCAAAAAGAGAAGGACAGGGCGTTGGGGTTGAGGGCAAGGGTGAAAAACCCCATCCGGGGCACAACCGGGGAAATCTCCCGCCACGAATGAACCTGTAAAACCTAGAAAAACTAATTGATTTTCCGAGTTTATAAATAGAATTTAAAAAGAATAAGATTTAAGGACTCTAATAAACGGATTATAGCGGAGGCAGCGTTGATTTTCACAATTGGATTTTAATTCGGAAAAGTTGGGTTTTCCGGAGTTTTCACGTGAAGAGCGTGCGAGTCGTGTGTTTCCACGTTCCTGCTTTTTCTTTTAGTTGAACTCACCAAGGTTGCTTGCCTGCTCCTGAGGGCCTTTGCATTGTCAAATTCTTTTTCTCATGTTCCTTTCGGCTTTTTCGCATATCTTTTGGAAAATTTTTAGAAATCCAATAATGGCTTCTACAGGAAGAGTTCAGCTATTTTGTCAAAGAATTCATCAACAACAGCAACTTCTTTCGGATTTTTGTCCTTTCCCAGGTGAACCCTGTTCTTCATCTCTACTTGTCTCTGCTCTTTCATTTTTAATATTTTTTGTTCAACATCGTTTTCCACGGCTTTTCACTTTCTTTCCATTCTCATTGTTTGCGTAATATTTTACTTTATATTTTTTAGTTGAATGCCTTTTGGGTCAATGTCGAATGCTTGACTCTTTTTATAGTCCTTGTTACGTTATTAGAGAAATCAGTTGGATTCACTCCAGGTTTATGGTATAAATCTGGTATAGAGATCTATTGCATCAGGGAATGGGTCGCAACAAGTTAAATTTAGAGACATTGAATATCCAAGATTGTTTGTAATATGTGCGAAAATGATAGTGTCACATATTGAGCAAAATGAACTCAAGATTGCGTATTTCACAATCTAAGAAGATAAATTTGAAAATAGCAATACAAAATGAGATCCAACACATTGTAAGAAATAAAAATAAATTTAGTCAGATTAGAAAAAGTCAAAAAACACAAAAGTAAGGAATTTAACCTCCGACTTTCTGACCTCGTAGGAATGTCAGTAAGACTAAAGCAGACGTAAAAAGAAGAATGCTAATTTTAAACCAATCCTTTTTCAGTAAATGTAAAAATAATGAATCCCAAAGGAAATATTTGCTATCGCAATTTTTCGCAGGAATTCGATAGGGAGAAACTGTAGTAAGGTGAAAATTAATTTTAACCAGGTCCGATAACATGAAGCAAAAATATGGGAATGCAAAAGTATAAATTTCCAATAGAAGTTGAATAATTAAATCCAACTATACGCACTCAGGTTGTTTTACGACAAGAAAAAATTTGTCTGGGGATTCTTTGGAAGTCGAAAATTTGTCACATTCTTTACAGGTGAAAAGCACACGATACTTCTATCATCTTTCATCAGGATGCTTCCGTTTCATTACAAAACGTTTGCTTTACCCTTTTTCTGTGACAATATTATTCATGAGAATTGCATTGCATACAATGAGAATTGTATATTTTGCACTTATTCATATATAAATGTAGAATAAAAAATTTTCCACTTGTTTTTGTTGTATTCTTCAATCAGTTTTTTGTCAATTCCACGCAATTTGGGAAGAATGTTGTTGAGGAGTTAATTACTGACTTGTGTGTCACCTTATGGACTCAGAAACTTTTCTTTCGTCTGAGGCAATCGAATTAGAGACCTCTTTATTCAAGACTATTTCAGTCTGTTTATTTTTGGAGAGGCCACGAAATATCCATTGCTATCACATCCCTTGGAGTTGGTCACGGCATGAAACTATTTTGAAAAATTAGTACATTAAATAAGGAAAAAGCAAATTCTCTAGGAGAGGGCGGACCTTTTCAAATTTGGTTTTCCTCCGTTAACCAGCTCATCTTCCGTTCTTCGAGAACCATCAAAAACTTTAGTCCAATAACTCATTTTGCCGTACTCTTGTTTCTTTGTACAGTAAAGATAAGTGAAAAGCCTTTCTGTACTTTCCGCACATGTCTCAAACCTGCTTAGTGAGCAAACAGGCCCCGAGAAGAATCGGCCCAAAATTAAAATAGTTTTGTTTTACTTAGGAAAATTTCCCGGAAATCCCCTTAATAATTTTCCCAAAAACCAGATAATCTTTGTTGGAAGAACGCGATGGAAGAGACGCCGTCATCATTTCCTTCTTCTTCGTAACAATAATAATAAAAGAATGGTCTCTTAGGGCATGTTCACAGAACATCAAACCTTAGCTTGATCTTCTTCGGCCATTCCTGCCCAATTTGGATCTTTCAATCGAATCGAAATGCTGTGTGATAGGAAAGTAGATTTCCTCACCGAACTCGGATACTGTGATTTGGTGCCCAATATAAGAACCTTCGATCACCTGAAACACGTTGAGGGTTGAAATTACCCTAAACTGATAGCAACAAAAAATGTCTTTAAGATTTGCTTTTTTAGATTTTTGAAATTTTAAGAATATTTTATTCAGATACGTTGGTCACCAAGAGGAGAACTACTGTAAACAATGGGATGTAAAATACCATAAATAGTCAATGTGATTTTTGTATACTACAGGTAAGTGAAAACAGGTCTGATGTATAAATGTGATGTAATGATTGGAAACTGATTTTTTAGAAAAAATTTGAAGTTTAAGGGTAGTGAGGTTACTGTATAGAGATGTGTGATTGTGTCGCAGAAGTTGAAGCAGGAACCCTGGATTATTCAACTTCAATTGTATCAATTTTTACTTAATAGGCAATATCACTGATGCAATTTTTACACTTTTTGAAGTTTCAAGAAACAGAATTATTTCACTCATTATTTTGAAGAATGACATGCACCTAATGTTTTACTTTTCTTTCATTCTTTCGTTTGATTGAACCCATTGGCTATTTAGTTGTTAACTTTATTAAATGCCAATTACCAAAAAGTTATACAGCCTGAGTTATTTACAGCGTCACCAGCCTTGCTCTCTCTGGAATTTGTTGTGACGTTTTTCCTGGATTTTTTGAAAGTTTGGTGTGAGAGGTGGTGGTCCTATGGGTAAATCTCATTTTCAGGGATACGGGCTTGCGAACCACAAATTGAATTAATCAAAGTGGAACTTTTTTATCATTCGAAATGGTCCGTCTTGGATTAGTGAATTTCCATCGCAACATCTTTCTACAAAATCAGTTCCTCTACAACATTTTCTAGGATTAAGTTTGACAGTGAGAAATAGATTCAAAACAGTGCAAAGTACTTCGTGCCTCTGGAAATACTACATTTCATTTCGAAATTGTGTCATTACGACGGTACTTTAAAATTGAAAATGCATTCACAAAAATATCAGGAGGTGACGTAAAATGAAGGGAAGAAAATAAAATAGCTGCAGGAGGACGTCAACGTGTCAACGGAAGGTTCTGAATGTGAAGGAGAAACAATTAGAAACGCTGGAGAGAGTAGAAGAAAAAGAAAAAATTACTGGTAATTTATTACTCGGTTCTATAAAGCGCAACAACAGGCTGTCACAATTACAACCGCTTTCTACTTTTACTTACTTTAACTTAAACGAATCTCATGTTTCTTTTCATAGCTGTTAACAATTTTAGTTCAGTTCCGTTAATTCTTCTATTCATCTACTCTGTGACATTGTTCCTAGCATTTTTCTATTAACTTCTACTCTTTCAACCCGCCAACAAGCCCGCTTGATTTCACTTCCAGCGTAACTTCACATACCTCTAAAATTCAATCCGAAATCGAAAGAACAACTCTAAAGGAGATCTTCAAGGGTATTCCAACTCCATTATTTGAATACTAAATTCAAATATAAATGTTTATTTTATACCAAAGCCATTAAATCAAACATAGTGAAATGAATGTAAGTGAACATTTGTATTGCAGTTCCTTGAGAAGGACACAGAGGGATGACAAACATTATCCAAAATAATTAGATGTTTCCTAGATGGAAAATTACTTTTGTAGAGACAAAGACAAAGGGATGAGAGAAGCAAAAAAAAGATAGCGGTGATTGTCAAACACTAAATGTTTGTGCAACTTAATTTCCCTACGAACAATAATACAATAAAAATAAATGGGTTCGGGGGTTTCCACACATTAACGTTCCTTCTGGGGAAAATTTCTTTCCATTTCAAGTCTCGTAGCCCTGCCTTTAAGTAGCAGCATTTTCAAGAAGTTGTCAAATATCGTAACTTGAGAATGGTAAAATTGTTAATTCTTAATCCAATTCAAACTTCACCCGATTTTGGAATGAAAATCTAAATAGATAAAAGATGAAAGGCATTTCTTGCGGAAGTTTGTGTTCCAAAATCGGAAATCATCACATTGCTTTCTCCACGGTGTTTCCTCCTCTTCTTCACTTTGCCCATAATCTTATTTGACCGTTTTCGAGGTCTAATTGAAATTTTTGGCGACTTTGCTTTCTTTGTTAAAATATTTGCCATTCTTTCGTGGCCGCAGGTATACACAGGCACATGCATGAAGAGGACGGAAAGATGGGCATGCCCTAAGTGACCGCTCTTTATGCATTCCACAGCATTCCATTTTATCCTTTCTGGTTTTTCCGTCTAACTCCTCTCTTGTGACACTCGTCAGGTGTAACTTTGATCTTTTTTGGACTCCCTTCGTATGTCTTTCTAACCGTAAATTCCTATGTTTAAAGTCACTTGACAATTTTCTCTCTGGAATTTCCGTCTGCTTCACTGACTGAGGCATTTCCTCCTCTGGCAGAGCCTCCCAGCCAAGCTCTCTGGCATTCGACACCCTCTCGAGCACTTGCCCATTCATTTTTTACAGTATTTGTTTTTTCTTACAGTATTGCTTATTTTTTCTTGAAAATGGTTTGACATGTTCTTTCTTTTGATGTCGTCAAGAACATCTTACGCACCTTGAACGGTTGCATCACAAACTTGATAGATAGGTAACTAAATTTTAAGAAGGAAAAAAATTGGTTGATCTTTCGCTCATAACAATTAAAATTACAATATGAAGTTGTGAGAAAAGAATCTTGGAAATGAAAATAATTATGCTAATTGTTAAGGAGCTTGAAATACCGTTCAAAAGGACTGACAGTATAATAAAAGATTGAGTAAACAATAGAATGGTTGCGAATGAGAAGAAATAGAAAATTTTAGTGAAACGCAAAACTCTTTTGCACAGTATTGGTCATAAATGGCGTGAAAAATCAAAAAAGTCAATAACAACATTAACCAGAAGTAGGTAGTAATAGTGTGAAGCAACGCAAGTGCAAGACTCAAAATAATGTGAATGAAACAATAGAATACAAAAATAATGAAGCTGTAAAAGTTTATGTTTTTCAAAGATTTAAAAAATTAAAGTGAACTGAGGACAATCAGGAAAAGAGAGGTAAAGTTAACTTTAGTCAACTTTAGGGTTTAGAAAACAGTATTATTTGAGGGTACATTGAAGCTTTGTTACAATAACTCAAAGGTAAATGTAAGATGATGTAAACTGAAATACATAATTCAGTACCGAGCAACACATTTTTGTAAATCCGGTTAAATAAATTTGGTTGTTCTAGTCAAATGAAAGGGGGAGAGAGAGAGAGAGAAGGAGAGATTAATATTATTTAAGGGGCCATTGTTACCGTCGTCCGGCTGGGACGAGGCACTGAACAGAGTCGGTGCAAATTTGAATAGACCTTGTCAGGAGAAAGCAGGGAAATTAATAAGACACTAACAGGCTGGGCGAAAGATTTCATCATAAACTTGCCTGGAAGATTAATGGATGAAACAAAGAAGAAAAGAGCCAGGGTGGTGTGTGCAAGGTAATGTAAAAGGCCAGCTTTTAGCGGATGCTGCGGTGTAAATAAACAGAGAGAGAGAGAGAGAGAGACGAGAAATTTCTTTATCGGAGTTGTGCAAGACGCGGCTCGTGCAAAGCTACATTAATTCGTATTGTTCTTCTTCCGATTGTGTTTGGAAAACCATTCTTCTTCAGTCTTTCCTAGTTTTCTCCAGCGGTCTCCTATCCCCATTCTACTCATCTCACTGTATATCTCTTGTGCTCCTTAAAGTTCCTCTTTCTTTCCCGGTGGATTTTTGTTGTTGCCGAAATCGTTTCCAAACACGCGGGACGAGCCTGATATTCCGTGAAACTGTTTAGTCCCGTCTTTACTTGTCTTTCGAATTGACGGAAAACAATTACTTTGATTTTAGGTGGGGCAAAACGAAGAAAATTCTCAATGTTGTCTTTGCTTTAGTGCTTTACTTTGGGAAGTTAATTCCAGTAGATGGAGACCGAAGCATATATCTATTTGATAACATCAAATCGTACAATAATAGCCAAGTAAATATGTGTTATTAGTGTTGATGCAGAATCAGCAATGAAAACAACTATTTGTATTTTGACAAGAAAAACTCATATTTTTTTCCTTCGCACACTTATGGAAGGGGGAAATATGTATTAGATAACAACTGTTTATCGTTACCTGTACTGTATCGGTTTGTTATGTTACAATTAATATGTTAGATGCCATTTAATGTTGAAACAACAGTTTGGAGGGCAGGCAAAATTAAAAGATGACGGAGAAGGTACCGAAACGGGAAAGCACACATTTAGGTTTTTATTTATTTATGAAAATGTTCGACAGTCACAGAAGAGTTAATAACGAACAGCCAATTCACCAAACAATATTGAAAACTAAATCTTGTACATAAAAACAAAGTCAAAATCACCGGTACAATATAGTTCTGAAAATAATTTATGTTTAATTTTTAATTGTATTATTATTCTGCAACTTTGTTTTGTTTCCGTCTTTATTTTAATTGTACAAAAAAGAGTAGCATATATTTTTAAATTTCAGTTTCAAATAGTTTAAAGCTCTGATCGATATTCCAATAGATAAATCAAATGGATCAAAAGATGATTTGATTAATTATTTTTGTACAATTTTGTAGTTATAAATGCACAGAATTGTATGAATTATGTGAGTTAAATGCATACAATAAAGGTGTACTTTCCGAGGAATTGAAATTCTTGAAGAAATAAAAAACCCATCCAATGAATGAGTGGTGAAATGAAATTGAGCAAAGGAGGAGAATTTGCGACTGAAGGGACCGATCGGCAGAAATCGACAATTAAATGTATTTAGGTGTCGGAGAAACTGAACAATGAAAAGCCAGAGAGTAAATAAAGTACTTTCAGTACTTTAAATGATTCCAAGGTCGGGTGGTTCCAATTGAATAATTCCTAAGCCGACGCCGTTTCTGACTTTTGAGCCTTTGACTTTTGAATTAAAATGGGTTTAATCTCGTCTTAAAATTTAAACCCTCATGTAAGTAAAGAATTAGTGACGGGCTTCAAAGCTGAAGTTGCCTAAAGTACTCAGTCTTTTTTAATGTTTAACTCGATTTTTAATGATTTAATTGAGCAGACCGGGAACAAAATATTTAAAAATTATATTGACTCTGACAATTCAGGTTGTGATCTGGGAAAGCGAACGATAAAAAGTTTTAATTATAATCCTCAAAGTTATTTTGGTATTCAGAAATCATCGTGATCAGAAATAAAAGTAACCGTGATAAATATTAGAAAAATTAATATTTGAAAAACTGAAGAAGCTAGGGACTACAAAGTAGACTGTAGAATTAGTAGGAAGCAATGAAACAAATGAAAATGTCGAACTTGTAATTTGAGTGAACGAGGTATCACTGAGAGTTGTATAGTTTACCATCTGTAACTCCGTCATCAAAGAAAACTGTAACACGTCGAAGGAGATTGTCAAGAAGGAAAGGACACTTTAAAATACAACCCTTCCCACTTCCTCTCTCACTTTTTTCTCTGTGCCTCTCGTTGTAATAACCGGGCTCATATATCTCTGTCAAGAAAAGGGTTTCTGCCAATACCCCGAGGTCCTCTTCATACTGTAAGAGTTAAAACGTTCGACATGAACCATGTGTCAATAGATTGAAATAAACCATGAATCATTTGACTGCCTAATTTTGTTTGTTTATACGAGGCTACAGAGAACCCGGGTAGTTCGTTCTGAATTGTGGTGTCTGAAAGGAAGTAATAATTGTTTCTAAACATTCATTTTAGGAGTATGTCAAACTCCAAGTACGGCTGAAGTAAAAAGCTTTGAACTAAATTGCGAGGAGGTGGAATCCACAACTAAAGATACAAATAAGTAATATTCTTAAATTATTGTTAATGTTTGAACTTAAAATACAATGAATGCTTTTTTTAAACATATTTCATTTTGTTTATTACTTTCGATTTGTTGCCATGTATCATACCATTTTGTTAATATTAATGTTAATAATTAATAATTTTAATTTTAATAATAAAATAATCATACCATTAATATTTTTCTTTTGCGAAAGACAATCATTTTCAAATTTTATGCACTCGATGCATCACTTAATTATTTATAGAATTCAATCTGATCTTAGGGTTCTTTTATTAAAACAATATTTTATTGGTATTAAAAAATTTAATTTGTTTATATTGTTTTTCACTTGCGTAGTCAAATCTACATTTACTAACAATTAATAATAAGATATTTTGTGCATTAATAAATAATCATGACCAGTACATTTTCGTGTTACTTAATTTTAATCGTATTTGCAACACGACAATTTGTAATCATAGATATTTATTGTTGCTATTTACAATTGTAATTTATTTAGTCGTTACTTAAAGACTTAATCATGATATGTAACAGTTATGGAATTTGGTTCAGCCGTTAAAGAGTTTAAAAAATTTATTTCATGCAAGATGCAACACGTTTGTTTCGGCGTTTAACTTCGTTTGAAACAGTTTGTTTGACATTTGAACGTAACAATTTAGTTGTAGGCAAATGAGATCTCAAACAGACTTGTCCGACGTGGAAAAAATTCCCCCCGTCTGTTTCACTAACAACCAAAACATGCCATCCCCAGTAAATGTTACTCTTTCGAGTTATTCATATGTGATGGATTCCTTACTTTTAAAATGATTAAACACGAGGTTCATAGTTATGTAGATTGGATATCGTCAATAAATCATAATTCCTTATCCCAATTGTTTCTTATTTTGCAGTTATAAAAACGTTGAGACAAAATTTAAGAAAAGAAAAGATGAAACAACAACAATGGTACATAATATTTATAAGAAACAAAAAAAAATAAAGGTAAATACAAATAAAGAAAGGATGATAGTACTTAGTAAAAGATATCAAACAACCAAAATCAAATTAATATGATTCGAAATAAAACTGGCACAGAAATTGTAACTGTAAAGTAGTAATAGAACAGTGATAATCCAATGGCAACAAGGCAGATAGTAATAAAGGAAAGGAAAACAAGGAAGTCAAAAGAGTGAAGAAATACAAAAGAAAACGAAATGAGAAAGGGAGAGCACAGAATATAAGGGAATGAACAGAACAAAAAGGGTGAAAAAACAGAATGAGGAAAAAGCAAAAATAAAGCCAAAGAGAAAGAGGAAGATAAATCAGTTGCAGAAACATGGGCTATTAGTGTCCTCCCGGGTCGAGCATCGTTGACAACCTAATAATGGGACGTGGGGGCAAATTCGAAGGGCAGAAAAGGAGGTTTGTGTCGCAGGGATCAGGGAGAAAAGCCAGTTTTCAAATAAAATATATCACTTGATCGAAACCAGATGACAGTGGTTTTCAATCCGTTAATTTAAGCGAAAGACGGAAAGAGGTCTTGCCGAATCAAATCCAAACTGTTACAACCAACAATTCGAATTTAGGAATTGTGAGGCAACAGGATTTGAAGTGTAAAACTAATTATTAATTGTGTTAATAATACACTGAAAAAGAAGTATTTTTTGCAAATTGAAAGTTCAGATGTATTGAACTGATTCTACAATGACTCAAAATATAACTAAATATTTTGCTGCCACCAAATTTCTACAGAAGAAAAGTGAGTATCAGGTATTAAACGTAGTAAAAAGAGCGACATCAACGACCACCGTTACAGCACTTCTTGAAGGAATGCTCTACATGCATGATATATTGATATACGACATACAAACACAGATATAAAAACATGTGTTGCAATTTCAAATGGTTGACTACGTCCATAGAGATTTGACAATAGTTGAAGCAAATGTTATTTGTTGAAGGATACATAAAACGCTGAAGGAGTAAGGGAAATGTGACAAGTTTCAACAGATTACTGAAAAAATTTACTTTAGAGGAAAAATTCATGGTTACTGACGTTCATCTTATTTGCGTACCTTTTTTGCAAGAGACTAATAATAGTAAAAAAAAGAGGAATAATGAAAAAAACGAAACTGGAAACAAAATACGTACGAAAGTGGACGCCAAGACGTCGACGTTTCTCAAACTTGGTCAGAAAAGTCAGAAGTTGATAGGAGGACAAGACCAGAGAGAGGTAGAAAGGTGAAATTCAACCGGATGTGACGACGTTGAACCGGAAGCAGATCAAAGGTCCTGTTGTGTTCGCCGAGGATCAATGCCTGTCACTTTAATGGTCGAATTCTGCGATGGCGGCTTTCTCATTAAATTTGCAATCAGTCAGAAAACGGTCCAGAATAGGGGCAGAAGGGATGCAAAAGGTGGTGATGAAGAACAGCATTGGAAGAGAAAATAGAAAAAAAATGAATCCGCCAAGAGAAATTTCATCCGGCTCTGCTATTGACATTTATCGAAAATTTATCACTCCATGCAGACTTTCATTTCACAACTCAATTTCATTCTTCTCCGTTGACCGTCTCATCGACTTCCCATTCTCTTCGTTCTAAATTATAATTTCCGGCCAAAAATAAAAATTGAAAAAAAATGCCTAAAACCAAGGGAAACCTGAAACATGTAAAGCCAAAAATTCTGTGATGAAAACCGGTAACGAGAATGAGTAACAACAGCAGGAGCCCGTCAAGCGGAAATAGATTCGACTTAAGTATGCTGACGTACGGTACCTGTGACTTTTGTAGACCACTCATTGGTCACGTCAGCAAGGCCTTGGGAATAACGATTTTAATTAACGAATATTAAGAGTTGGATTCTACTTGCCAACCAAAAGTATTCATTGCTTATAAAAAATTAACAGAAACACTCGTTTCTGAACAATGTATTTCTTAATTTAATGACTAGTTTGATTTCTTTCTTTCGATAAAAAATTAAAATTAAATTCTAAATCAATGGGGCCTGATTACCGCATTTGTAAAATTCTCTCAGGGAATGGAAATTTCAGCTACTATTTATTTAAAAGAAAAGTAACAAAATTATGAAATGTGATTTAGGCCAAAAAGATACCGTACGTCACGTCTTATATGAATGAACGTAATCGATGGAGTGAAATTAGAAACATATTTAAAAAATAAACAAATAAATTAAAAATTTATTAAACAAAACTAAAAATGCAAGAAACAACTTGTTGTGATATGTAACCAACATAATGACATTCAACTGTATAAATTGAAATGCATTTCAAGAAACAACGTCTATCTGTAATTATACGCACAAAAAATTTATATAAATTTCATCTTTACAACTTAACCAATAGTAATGGATTAGTGACAATAACCAAATTGAGTAAAGGTATATTTGTATTTTGTATTATGTTTTCATGTAATAAAAAAACTACGTGTTTCTAGAGCGAAACGGTTTTTCTCACCTTTTGAGTTTCCAGCTCATGGGGAGTCGTGGAAAAGCGCAAGGAAAAAGGGGAAAAAGACAATTGTCCCAATTAAAGAAGAAATGTAGAAACAGTAAATTATGGTAGCATTAACCGAAACGGTGGGGCGTTAATAATAATTGAACCAGGTTAAACCCTTTTATTAAAAATTCCACGAGGTTAGTCAATAAAATAAATAACAGTACTGCGACTATTTTATTTATTTATTTTTCGTTGGGCACTAGGAAGCAGAGCTTCACAGAGCAAAATGGCCGGCAAAACCTACTAAAAGGTCTACCGCAAAAAGTAAATTGAAAATTCCCCAAAATACGGTACTTTGGAGTTGGAAGGCTTCTACTGAACGCAGGCGTTTCCGTTTCCTGCGTGTTTTTTGTTTCTTCTCTACCACCCGCCGCCTTCATTCCATGGCTGGGTCAGGGAGATTCTCTTGTGTAAAATTCACTTGTCTGACAACCCCCGAGGGTGATTAAATAATGTTATTATCCGTTAATTTAATTTAACGAACGATTTTTAAAAAAGAATTAATTGATGCTTGTTTAACGTGGCAGGAGTTGATTTTTAATTACACAACCTCTCCGGTCCCACTTTACCGTTGTTCTGCCTTCCTAGCCTGTCAGTTTTTCTGCCTTTCTCACCCTTGAAAAATCTAACTTTTGTATGATTTCTTCCGTATTTTTATTACGCTTCCAAGCCATTTTTGCTTTTTTGTCTTCAGAAGAATCTCCGCATCTTATTTTTTTCCTAATGTGCCGAGTCACTGTCATTGTCACATTCACTTATACAAATAACTGTGCAAAGCTTGTACAAATAATAAAAATGAAGCAGTGCAGCTTTAGTGTAGCTAAAGCGTAAGGGAAAAAACATAATGCTGTAGTTCAAAATTCATTGTGAGATATAGAAAAATTAAAGAAATAATGCCACATGCAAAGTCCCAGTTCTACTTAGGGTGAAAATGAGATTTATGTGGAGTGAATACTTTGGTCGTTGCAGGGAGGACTAATCGATAGTCGATATATCGAACCAAGTTTAGTCAAAGTTTGCCTAATGAAATGTCACTTCCGGTGAAGAAATGGCCGTGAAGTCGGCTTAAAGTTCGCCATAGGACAATTCACCCAAGAAAATGACGTAAAAAGAATTGCCCTAATCAATCAAATGCTCTTAAAAGTCTCCATACCACAACCAATTCTCACACCACATCAAAAATTTTGAATAAATTCATTTGGTGATCGAAAGAATTCTCCTTTGACGGCATTCCATTGGCTCATCAAACATCAATCTTTCGTTTTAACCGGAAGTCAACGTTATCCAACTCGTGGAGGTATGGGCTATGGCGACTGGTTTGGGGATGGCCTTCGAGGGTGGCATCGCTTTTTCACCTCTGCTAATTTCGTATGCAGCTCCCAGAGTATCAACGTGGGCCCCATAAATAAAATTCCGGAGAATTAAAAAAACTTCACCACCTATTGAAATTTATTTCGTTCAACTTGGATCTTACATATTACACATCCGCCCAAACAAAATATACATATTTTTACAAATTTTACTGTGGCAGAACCGGGGTGTCACAAGGAGTCCCACAGGTGGACGACCCCGTTGTCATTTGCGTCAGTGGCTCCTGCTGTGGTCTTTCCACAGAGGCCATTCTTCGTCTTCCTCATTCGTGCGACACGACCCGATGTGTCCCAATGAAATTTTCCAATGAAATCTTTTTTTTCCTTCGACGGTCACATGCTTTTCTCATGAGATGACTCCCTCGGGAGTACCTGCTTTCTCACACCAAACTTTTCACCTCTACTATCAGATACAAATACAAATTTAATATTTTTATGTTTAAATTATTTATACATTCATAGTGTATACGAAAACAGATTTTAGAAGATTTAGTTTAATCTTAAAAATAAAGAAGGTAATGGCCGAACAAAAATTGTTGAATATATAAAACACTTATAAAGTTTAGGTTATTGGTCAAAAACTTCTTCGCGAGCCCCTGAATTTCAGATGTCGTATATTTGTCTTCCAGCCCCCTACGTTCAGTTTGTCTTAAGATGAATAATTGAATGTGTGTAGTATTTTTCCTGTCGAAGGTGTCACATAAGTCTTTACACCTCATCGTAAACCACACTATATTCTGGTTTTCTTCTTATTAAGGTAAGCAGTTTGCAGATTGTTAACTTCATTTCTTAGTTGGAATGTGGTTCATTGCATTTGAACCCATGGAAGTTATGATATTATTTTCATACTTTTACTAATCAATCCCTACAAATACTTCAGAGAAAAAAATGAAAATTTCTAACTCATAACAATTCATGTTTCGTAATGCACGGAGAAGTATAAAAACTGTGCGAGAAGTCAAAGTGTTAATTTTTAATAAAGAAATCTCAGAGCAAAACCTCACCGAAACTTTCAACTTTTCAGACATTCTTTTGCAACTTTTTTTTAATAAGAGAAAAGGAAAAATAATAGATGAAAATAATTTATTATTAACTAGTTAAGAGCGTCAATATAACATGTTTGTTTGTGACAATTCTAACCCATTCTAATGACCGGGGTTCAAATCAACGCGTTTGTGGCAGTTCAAATCCTGCCACGAGAGGGTCGACAAAATCCTGAAAAGCAACAGAAACAACTACAGCTTGCGCCCAAATTGGAAAGAGAAATCAGTTTTTATTTTTACAAAAAGGCTTTCGACCAAAAATGGCCGGCTAAAAAGAATTGATTGCACGCACCATCATTAGCGGAATGAACGTTTTTCTCACGTCAAATTTATTTTTGAACAAAACAAATTACCATTTGGCCAAAAGTAGTTTTTCAGCACCCCAAACCGAAAAGAAGATGATTATTAATGGACAGTGAAACCCTCACGATTTCTCCCTAACTTTATAAAACGCGGGATAATCCAAAATGACGAGAAGTTGCAGGTTGACAGTAGTGTTTTGTACTCCTGCTATTCCTCACGTGCTTTTCAACGTTTTGCATTTTTCAGTTTCTTTTTCTAACTCATTTTTAAAACTTTTTTTAAACGTCTTTTACCCTTAGAGGTTTTTTGTTAATTTCTTCATTTCCTTTACTTAATCTCATGTCTATCAGCAGTCCTTCAACTCATTACTGTTTAGCCTTTAACAATATTCGGTCGATTTTTTTCTGGGTCGATTTAAATTGTTTAATTAAATTGAAATTTTGATTTTGAACGTACAGACAGACAGACAATTAAAAATTCTTAGAGTATTTTTTTTGCCACAGAGTCAACTAAAGCGGAAATGGAAAGTCAGACAGACAGGAAGTAAGTGTTCTACTTCTTTTACTGTTTTCTGTTTATGTACAATTTGAATAAATTTCTGTCTGCTTCCATCTCGCACTTGTCACTGCTACCCATCCCCCCACGGGAGTACCCGTTTCTTAAGACTGTCTCCCGCCCGAAGACAAACAAAAAAGCGGAATTCTTCTGGTATTTTCATTTTGTCAAGTTCAAGATTCTGCCTGTCTTTCTCCTCTTCCTTCCGCCTTTTCTTCCTTTCTATTTTTCTTTTGCCCGAAAAGGAGACATCTTGAATTTAAATTCTCTCCTCCCAGAGGATCCAAAAAAAAAAAAAATAAAAAATAAAACGAAAGAAAAATCATTACTCCCAGCAAATAAAGCACGGGGTTCTTTGTTTCACAATTTATATTAAAACTCCAAAAAAAGGGGAGAGGCAAGGAGTGAAGAAGAACAACTTGAACCGACGAGTTTTCCGCAACCGGAAACGGAAGAAGCCACCCTCTAGGCAATGAGTCTGATGGCGGAAGATGGGACTTTCCTTTTAGAGAAACTGTCGGAGCGTCAAAGTGTTGGTGACAAACCACCGAAACGCACGGCACTAACATTCGTATGGAAACCCAGAGAAGGAAAAGAAATTTGTTAACTTTAAAGGCTGAAAGTAGTTGTAGCTGTTGCTGCTCCTGCTGTTGTCTTTGGGCGTTGTTTCTCAGATTCTAAACGGTAAAGTTGGGATTATTTCACGGTTTGATAGACTTTGGATTACTTTTCCATTTCCGGTTTGTCGCGACAATGACCAGACCCGCGTGTAAATCTCCGCTTTGTTGATCGTTTGAAGAATAAATTGGTCTTCTACGCACTGGAAATCGCGGTCGTCATGGTCTCCCGCAAGCTTTTGTGTCTGTCACAAAGTTACTGACACAAAAATCACCGAATTTATTATTCATATCTATTTGGTGAATACTTTTCCATTTATCACAGAGATCCACGGCTGGGAATTAATAATTTCGTACCCAATTCGTTTATTACAGTTGAAAGGAAGAGGAATTTTAAATTATTAGGTGTTCAGTTTAAGTACTTCGTTTAATAAAATAAAGATAACAAATATGTATAATTAGAATACTGTGGATTTACCGTCGATACACTTCATACAGGACATAATGTAATTTTTTTAATGGGAAGATGGCATAATCAACGATTGAGTACATAATTATAAATATTTCAGACAAATAGGGAGGTTGGCATTACAAAACCAGGTAGAAAAACATTAGGCGCCAATGAAGAAATATAAGAATATCAGGGAGGTTGAGAGGCAACTGATAAAAATGAAGCATATGTATTGAGAAGAAGCGCAGAGGCGATCAAATCAACCGGAATATATGAAATATTTTTCTAACATTAAATACAACACTAAAATTGATGTTTTGATTGTTGGAAGGAGATGTGTTGGAGTGTCAAAACGAGCGAGAAAAACTACTTTTTCAATTTCAATGTTTTCACCTTCCCATATTTTCTCAGACCATTTTATCTTCCTGCAACTCTAGGAGGAATGATATGTGTCTGTATCACCATCTCCAGTTGACTTAACAGTTGCAATAAGACAATAAATATGGTTTACAAGGTGATGCATATTGAAAAAACGCATGACACTGTTCGGCACTACCAGGGCATTTGGAGAAGAAAAATTTAGTTCTATTGGATTGGGTTCCAGAAGGATAAATCAGAGAAAGATTGAACTAGTCGGTACAGCAAAACTAAACTGAGGGGAATTTCAAGAGGAGGTGGATGGAAAAGTAGAAGTAAATGAAGAAACAATAATGTGAATAAAACTCCGGAATAGAAGACGACGAAAATAAAAGAAAATGGAGAAGAGGATGAAAATGAAAGGAGCCAGCGCAGGGAAGAACGCAGTTTGAATTTCCTATGAAACGTTTCACTTCCTTCTCAAGTTGTTTAATTAAAGGGTTCTAAAGACTCACCGAGGAATCAAAATTCGGCAAGTGTATTGTGTCACTGTAATTTTGCGGCAACTTTAAAATGCGTAAGCGAGGACATGCAGGCAGGTAACAAAAGAGGACGGGAGGGAGAAATAGAAAAGAGGCTCCTATTTCTATGAGGAAGCCCCTCTCTTTGCCGCCACAAGTCTCAGAACTAGTCTGACGCCTTGCGGTTATGGTCGTCTTCTCTTTCAATTGAGAATCTTCCTGCGGCCGATTTTCCCTCAGACTGCCAACGGACTTTGGAATTTAACTGTCACCCAAATAGTTTTCCAGCGAGTTTTCATTTTCGTTATCTTAGTCAAAAGAACAGCTCAAGTATCTTCCACTGTACAAGAAAATGGAAAGAACCACAACTACACATGAATGCAATCGAATTACCTCGAATTTTATGAACTTGTGTTGCCCCAAAATGTTGTAATTTCTTTCAAATTGTCAGAAGCTTGCAGTGCGGACGAGTGGACCTTCCATTAGAGTGACACCAATAATTTTTCATTGTTAGTGGATATATGCGTCTTCTCATACTAGACAGATTGTCCATCTAGGGCAGTCTCGACTTTTTGTAATTAGCGTGAACTATACTAAAATATAACTAAATAATATACAAGTATGATGTTAGTTAGGTTGTGAGCAAGAGTCTACGTTCACGTCCACGCCAGATAGTGCCAAACAACAAAAGATCTCGCACATTTCTGATGGGATTGTAATTAAAAAAGTTAAGTAGATTTATATGAAGAACTTTAACCGCCTTAAAATAATAATATAACACTAAAAGTTACTCAGACTACTAAGTGTATGACGTCAGCAATGTCTGGCACAAAGGACTTCAACAAGGTTTTCGTTTTTCCTAAAATTTAAAACGTTATGAAATTTCACGGTTAGACGGCGATATTATCTTGGTATATTTTGGTATATTTTAGTATCTCATTCTTCCCAGCAGGGTTTGCACTGAGACTTCTAATCCACATATAAGCACGGGAAAACCTCATTTAAGAACTGGGTCTCGCGCTTTCTGCCGAATTATTTTTAAGAGGAATCGGTTAAATTACATGTGGCTTAAGTTCACATAATCTCGGAGGCTCTACACGTCTTCCCATCCAGTGGTTCTTGGCTCTTCTCGTCTTTCTACCATCTTTCTCAAGTCTTTCTCCTCGTTCAGTTTTCGTCATTTAACTCTTTGGTTTTCTTATTTTTTGAATTTGTGTGACTCCCTTCTTTAACTTTTATTTACGTTAACCGCATTACAACTTTTATTCTCTTTATGATCTGTACATGATTAGGTTTTGACATTAGTTTTTTTTTAAATATTTGTTCTTTCATTTCCAATAGATGTCTAAAACACCATGTCTGAAGAAATTTTGTTTTTTCAAATTATGTCGCGTAATTTGTTTACGATCCTGTTGTTGCTCTTTTCTTTTTTGGGATTCTACCAACGATCGAAGTACTCTCACATCTCACTATTTTGCAAAAATTTTCAGGCATTCTCCATATAAGCCACGATTTGCCCTACTTTAGATTTTACTTATTAGCTTGCCTTATTTTACTAAAACTTACTCCTCTTTTCTGTTTCCTTGCGTGAATAATTTTACTTGAATCGTTGCTTTTTATTGATTATATTGGGTGTAAACTAAGGTATTCTTTTTAATATTACCTGGCACTGTTGCAACAAGAGTACAAACTTAAAGAGTAGAAACTCACCCGTTGTTTGAAATTTCTGAAACGTAACCTGAAAATAAAATGTCAAATTTATTAGTTTCAAGGTAGTTTTCAATACATAGGTACGAATATAAATGTAACTCGTTGTATTGAATAAATAAAAAAAGTCAGCCTGTAGCACTTTTTTGGTGACTTTCACGCCTTTTCAAGATTTTTTCAGGAAGGCATATCTGGCCCCAAGCTGAACACGTACGGCTTACTACGGTCTCTTCAGTATAAATAAAATCAATTTTTAGAGGGTCGAATTATTATATTGAATTTACTGAATTTGATCTGTAACGTTTGGTAAATTTTTCCGAAATGATCTTAGAGACTTTAGTGAAAAAATAGGAAACCCCTGGTTTGCGTTGGCCAGAATGAAGAGAATTTATTACAATAAAATAAAAAACAAATGTCAGTAACTGGACACAGTTTTTTTTATTCCAGACTGGAAACTAGAACCAGGAACTGATTTATTCCGATGTTGAACGGGTGGAACTTATTGAAAACAGGTACTACACAGGTAGTACATGTACATTGAATAAATACGGTAAGATATTCTCACCGGAAAATTCGAGGAAGTAGAAAATTAAAGAAGAAATCTGCCACTTGAGCGAAATGAGTGCCAGCATAAAAACTCTAAAAATACATTTGATTCTGAAAACTGCTAAAAAACAGTGCGTTTAAATAAAAGTTTACGACACGTGGTGTTCAATGACAAACGTTTGCAGGTGGGGCAAGCGAAGAGACGGGCGAAAGGGCCGTTCGAAAGCAAAGGCAACGTGCTGTTACAGTACAATTTACACCTGTACGACGGATACACGCCGGACAGATGGGTTGAGAGTACGAGTACGTGTGAATTTTACGGCTGTAACAGAACATAAACGTTACAGAATGTCGAGGGTAGCTTGGGTCAGAGCAAACAAAATTTACACAGAAAGCTCACCTTCCGTCGTAGGAAGCGTCGAATGCTATAAAATTATAAGACGAATATGTTTTAATAAAAATCCTTATACTGAGGAATTAGAATTAGGTTTGGCCAATTGATAGGCTACTAGATAGTCTACAATAATTTAAGAAATAATATAAAAAGATTGGCTAATAAAATTCCAAACAACTGAAGTATTGATGAATAGAAAATAAACTGCATTCTCCAAAAATGCATCATCAATGCACACAGTAAATAATTCCCCAAATTCATTGACATCACATTATCTATACAATTTCTACACTATGCTTCATATGCGTCAAATCTGGCAGACGCACCTGATTCAGGTTGAAATTAATTAAGTTTTTTCTAGTGTAACATACACGAAGGATGACGCAATACCTAGCGGCCTAAATGTTGACCTCCATTTATTTTTCACCTTACGTCGCCTCTGTTCTGTAAATTGGAGTATCAACTTTTTGGTTCTCACGAGTTTCATTTGAGGGATCAATTTTCCCTTCTTCCTTCAAATGAATAACCTTCTCTCCAAGCTTTCTAAATTTAATTCTATTAAATTATAATTTGATCGGTTGTTAACAGGAACCGAAGCCATGCGGATGTCTTTTCACAAAAAGTATTTACTCTTGTTTTTGTTTTTTTAAAGTAATTTCGATTCTTTCTGATGAAATTGAGGGAAAACCTTTCAAAGTATCAATAGTGTTTTATCACTATCGAGTAATGAGGATACAGAAAAATACAGAAAAATTAAAAGAAAATAAAAATATTTCTCAGGCTGACAGTTTCAAATTTATTTAAGACGGATTTATTTATACATATATAAGGGTCGTATGTAAGGCTGGATTTATCTAAGAAGACCGAGAATATCTATTCTCAAAAGGGCAGAGTCAGTCGACCGTGAATGAATTTCCCATTAAGAAGTCAGAGGTGATTTGATAAACGCATTTAAGGCGACCCGAGGCCTAGACGGGGCTTTTGCTTCCGAAGTTTGGAATTTCCCGGACTCCTATGAAGTCTTCAATGATTTCGATTTTTCTAATTCCCTCGGGAACCCTCAAAATATGTGAGTCGCCTTGAAATGTTGAAATGTAGATTAATGCTGATTAAAATAGGAATTGAACGGTTATCTAGTTTGTGTAGCTTAGTTGATGGTCTTCCTTGACTCTGTCTCCGAACCACCTCCTTGTCTTCTCCCACGATCGTCTCCATCTCTTTTTTACCATTCTTTTCTTTCTCTTTTTTATTATAGTAAATCTGCGGCGGTAATCTGGTGAATCTGCTATAACTTTAATGAGTTTTTCTGGTACATTACTTCCATCCGGGACCTTGTATCGCACACGCGAAATTCACTTTTTTATTAATCTTTTTCAATCTGGTTTAAGGCGGTTTCTTTTGCCCTTGTCCGACAGGAAACAGGGAAAGAAAACGCTTCTTTCGAAGAACACTGAGATAGTTTTTGGTTGTAGAAACTGTAGGACAATACTAGAATTTTTAATAATTGGAAGTAAATAAATAGTAAACGATAAAATTAACCGTATTAGGCAAATTCACTGCCACTTTAATGGAACCGTACAATGCTTTTGATCAGAGAGCTAACATTTAAATCGGTTGATGGGAGCTCATAGATTAGGCGGCAATTAAAAAAGTAACAAGATTAATTATCCTATACTTTCCCACACTGAGAGAAATTAAACGAAACGAAAATGAGGGAACAGTTAAATTGTAAACTGCCTGAGTTTTAAAGTGGATTTCAGATGTTGAAGGGAAAGCTCAAAGGCTACAAATACCCAATAAAACTGAGAAAACCGAGCCTGTTCAAATGGTGCCCTGAAAAGTAACACAACTGCGACGAAGGTGATGGAGGAGAACGAAGAAAGTCGTTTGATTTACTTGATTAATTAATTTTCATCAGGTCTTTTAATAAAGGAATTTATTTTTAATTTGTCAAAACAAAAATTCACCTCAACTTGCTTTTACTGTTTCAAGTTTCATTTCTACAATGAGTTGTAATCCTTTTTAACAACTTACGTGCGATTCTTGTTTAAAGCTTAAGTTTACGTAAAAAGAAAGAATATTCCCTTTTTAGAGTCTAGGAATTTTCCATTAAATCATAACTTGTTTAGCATTTTTTTAAAAAGTAAAAAAATCAAATGTTGGTATCCTGTCATGCGCATTCCTTTTACTCTATTTTGACAATTCAGACTTATGTTTGGGTGCCGGGCTCTTAAGTCGTATTCCCCTAGTAAATTTTTATTTTCAACTAAAATGACATCCTTACATAAAAGCCGTTGTTTGTAATTAGTTGAAGACCTAAACAAACACTGGGATTTTATCACCTCGGTGTTGTCACTTTGTATCGCAGCATCCACATTTTTGTTTATTTGTAGATGTTACGCTTAGAGCAAACTTTATCGAGGTAAAACTATGTGCTTTAGCAAACCTACAAACAATAGAACAGTAGAAATACTACAAGTCAAGTATTTGGATTGTAAAGCAAAAGAAAACATGAACTTTTTTCTCTGAAATGAAAATTTTTAGGCGGTTCCTTGTACTTTTACGTAGATTCTTAATATCAGGATCCGTGCAATCGATATAAGAGATCCTTCTTGCTTTTTCCATCTCCTAAAGCACCCACGTTTAAAAAAATGTAGCACTTCAATTACCATATTATTAAGCATGAGCTTTCTCTTTCGGGTTGGGTTTAGGAATGCTGTGGAGTGGGCTTTGAAATCTCCGTAAAATTTGGGTTCCCCATGAATTTCACGATCGTTTGCCCACGATATAAAGTGAAAGTTCGTACAAGAAAGTTAATTTGACGTGCCCGGACCTTGTTTGTGCATTTTTTGTATATGCGTCTAGGAGGTTTTACGTACAAAAACCTAGTAGAGCTCCTCGACGGATTTAACAGAAATGCAGTGGAATGAAGAGAGCAAAGAACTGAGGGAGAGAAGAAAGAAAGGTCTCTTTTTATGTTGTATTAAGTCTGGCATTAGACGACTGAATTTTTATTGTGCTATTAGACCTAGATAAACAAAATTTATATAGGGATTAGTGCGCGAGAGATAGCTTTTTTAATTTTAAATACCGGTTCTTTTCGTCTTTTCTTCTCTTGTGTATTTCCTTTCCTGTAATCGCAAAGAAAACCCGCGAAAAAATATTTGACAACTTTGAGGTCAACCTCGGCAAGTGTAAATAATTACGTTACACAATAAAAGGGAAAAGAATTAGTGGTCAAATAAAAATTGTAAAAAAAAAATGTTTAGGCACCATTTGAGAAAATGAAGTTTTCTCGCAGCAACGCCAAATAGTTTCAATGATTCTCTTGTATGACTTGCTTAAGAATAAAGAAACATTAATAAAATTGTAAAATAAATTACTTTACGTGTTGTAATCAATTTAAAAAAATAAAATTAAGAGTTGAAAGTTGTGTTTCACCAGAAAGACAAACATTAGCCAGGAGAACAAAATACTCTACTTTGATATTAAGTAAGGCTTCACAATATGAAGACACCGAGTCATTAGGGGAGGGGAGCGAGACTAAAAAATAGAAAGAAATAAAAAAGAATCTAAACTAAACAGGAAAAAACAGTGAATACAAAACCAAAAGCAATAAGATGACAAAAGAAAGGGAAGAAGAAAGCAAACAAAAAGGTTGAAAAGAGACGATGAGAAGGAGAATGTTAAACAAGCAAACATTTGACAACGGAACCTTCTAACCTCTCAATAAGAAAGCGAAAATGTTATTTTCTTTTGTTTCACCCAAGAGTGGGAGTGACAAATTAATTAAACTCTTCTTTAGAATTCCTTCTGAAATCATTTACACTTTCCCAAAGTCGAAAAACCAACGTTTTCTTTGTTTTGCCATATAAATAACCCAAAACAGACGTATCAATTAAATTTATTAAGGAACAATTGTAACATTAAGGACTTGTACTTGTCACTGCTAACAGGGGGAGTAAAATGAGAGTAATCAAATAAATTGAAGACTAATAGAAATTGAGATAGACTAATAGAATTATAGAAATTGAGACTTTCGATTTTACCATAAAGTGGAAAACCACAGGAAAGGTAGAAGGGTTTCTGAGAGTACTTTTTCTTTCTTTATGATTTCTCACAAAAGCAACATTACATTGACCAAAAAAAATGGGTACAACATTCATAAGACTCAGTCACATTTTTTTTTATACCAGGGTCTGAATACGTGAAATTGTAAACACTAATACATAGTTTATTACTTTTATTATTGTTGTGATAGTAATTTTGAGAATTGTCTGTTATACAAATTCAGAGATCGAGGATGTAGTCATAATAGTGAACAACATTTCTGTTGCATATGAGGCATTGTAATTACTAACGCTATGTACATGTATAAAGTATATAAAGTTAAGGCAAATGATGACGTGACAGGTACCTTTAAAAGGGAGCACAAAATTTTCTATGCAAAAACACATCAAGGCAATTAATTATAAAATGTAGCACTAGCAAGTCAGAATTTGATAATCCGCATATTCTAAGGAGGTGGCAAATTACTGGCAAAATGAAAGAAAATTCTCGATGTCCCCACGTGAATTCTGATGAGACTTTCAAAGATCACATCATCTTCATGTAGAAAAGAATGCTCTTTTCGTATTGCCTAGCCAAGTAAAATTCTGCCTTGTTTTTTACAAGGCTAAAGCTTTTAACATTTATTCACCAAATAGTTGGTGATCAGCTGTATTATATACCATCGCCACTTCTTGTAGAAATTTTGACCCCATAATGGAGAAATTCTCCTTAAAGGATAAGGGAATGGTACAAGAGAATAGGGGAGAGAATTTCAAAAACCTCGAGGGCAGAAGACTTCTAGATGGAAAAAGAACAATCGATAGGATTAAAAAAGTAGCAGTAGCTGTACAAGAAAAATATAAAGAAGGATAAAGTCGTAGTAAAAGAAGAAGAAGAAGAATATGATGAAAAAATTCATTGGAAATTGGAAAGAATTTTTTTATTACAAATTTTTTAAAAGTATGCAAGAACATTACATTCATTATATTAAAAAGGAGTATATATAAAAGAAGGAAGTTAAATTGTATAGATATAAGGAGATACTGATGAATCATAGAAGAAGTAGAATAGGTTAGGTGAAGAAATTTTCAGTGAAGACGGAGAAGAAAATTTTGTAATTGAGGTTCCATCAGCCTTTGACGCTTGAGAAAGCCATGAGATAAACACATGCGTCTTTTGTTGGAATATATATATACATACATATTTATATAAACATATCCGAAAAACGTTAATCTCATTAGGATTTGCTTTTCATGTGACTTAGTGATAGTTCTACAAAATAAACTTTAAGTGGTCAAAAAAATCTTTGTATTAGAGGTTCACTATTTTGTTAATTTTATTAAATTGGGGATGATTTGAGCTCCCAAGTAGAAATCTCTGGTTTGTTGATATGCCCTTACTCAATTTCCGCAGCCCATTCAGGTAAATTGAATGACATTTTTTTAAAAAAAGAGAAAAAAGAAAACAAAAAACAAACACTTGTGACATGTTAACTGCAAATAAAAACCAGAATAAAGCGCAATCAGAGGACTGCAGGAAGGTCCTGCACTGCAGCATACCTACGTGACAGTAACATCCAGAGTGAAAAATTTTTGTTTAAATTAACGAAAACAAAATTTATAAATCATTTGCAGTTTGACTTACAGTATTTCTGTTTCACCTCTTCTCTTTTAAGATATTTCAGACATTCGAGAACACAAAAAACGTGTTTTTCTCTTCTGTCGCCATGTGCCGATGACAATACTTGTGTGTTTTCGACCACTAAAATTGACTCCAGGTGATTTGCTACATGAAACGACAGTAACGGACCTAAAAACTGGCGGATGAATTATTTTTATTTCTTTTTTTCCCTCTGCCTATACCATTACCACCATATTTCCCGGTTTTATGAGACCAAAACAAATTATTATTTTGTTTTTTGGCTTTTGTGTTAAGGAATCATTTTTAGTGAGTATTTCTTGAGAAATTCTTTGTATTTAGTCATTGGTTGACCGTTATTTCACAACGGTACTTGCTTCACTGGTGTTCACAGGTGTTACTTCCTTCGTCTGATGTCTTTGTTCCAACTGACATTTGAATTTGGCCAAAATATCGGCAATATGTGAGGCTAATACGAAAAAATTTCGGCGTAAAAGTAAACCTTAAAGAACTAATGTAATAATTGCACAGAAAAATAAGGATAAATGAAAATAGGTGGCTATCCTTTAGCTGGCGGTGGTCAAACTACTAGTTTCTTCAGATTTTGCTAGAAAAACAATTATTTTCTTTATAATACTCGCTGTTAATAAATTATTTCTTCATCACTTAAGTTATTTCGTTCTTGAGGACTATGCTTTGTTCTGTTTAAAATAATTTTACAACATTAAACATTTTTTGTTCCCCTTGATTTTGTTTTCTCTGTTTGATTTTTACAATTATGTACCACATTCTTCACATCATAGTTTCACTGTAGCCTCTATTTAATTAACATTCGTTTGTTGGTTCTGTGAAACTCACCTATATTTCCTCGAAGTCAACATTTTCTTGATTTTTACATATAAAATAAATGTCTCATTACTTATTTTGTATTTCAATATTTTTTTCCATGTTTCATTGTTAAAATATCGCATGTTTTATTTTTTTCTAGAGAACAGTCAATTTGACTCTTCAGAGTTCTAATTAGAAAAACGTTCTGTTCAACGGGCAAATTCTAATTGGATCTTCTCATGTGAGAATATTTGGCATCCATTTAATTCTCTTGTAAATAGTTCAAATAATAAAACGATGAGAAGTGAAACAGAGTAAATTCAAATTGGAGCGACGACAGAAGAAAAGAAGCATTTTCAATGGACTTCCAGATATTTTGCCTCAAATTTTGAAGACAATGAGGAACAAACTCAAAGAGGTGGTTTTTGATTCGATGATTTAAGATGACGGAGAAGACAGGCAAAGAAAGGGCTACGAGTAAGGTTAGCAGCTTTTCAGGCTGGGAGATTCAGTGGAAAGCAAAAGATTTCATTCCAAAACCAAAATCAATAAGACCGAAATGGTTTGTCTCGAATTTTAATGCTATTTTCTCAGTTTTGTCAAGGTGTGGGGATTGCCGTTATAAGCACAACAGGAATAGAAATGGCGACGTGAAAAGCAAATATTTATAAACTGTTGTTTCTTTTTGAAGAGAGCACAGGTACAAATCGAGTACTGTTAATTTTAATTGTTAAATTAAGAATTGATATTTTGCTTTCAAAGCTAAGCGAACTCGCAAACAGTCAAAGGTAAAAGAAAAACCCCTAGAAAACCTACCTTGCCCTTTGAAAAAAGGAAATGGAGAAAACGGAACGTCTGGTGTGCCAGAAGTTAGAAATTCTGCTTTCTTTAGGCTCAGTTCAAATCAATTGTTTAAAACTGTTCAACTTAATGAAGTGTTCATTAGATAACTGTTAATCTGCAATAATAAGAGAACGAAAAGACGGAACGGGAGGCAAATTTTGGAAAACTGAAAAGGATTAAAACGTGAGCGAAATTTTATTTCAATGAACAAATTACAACAGAATGTTACACATTTCACTTCTCGTCATCTTTAACTGTTTGCAATTAACGCTTACAAGGAAAACTTAGCGATTAACAGATAGCGGGTGAGAGAAAATTGATGAAAAGAGAAGAACTTGCAGATTATTCAGTGACCAGCGACCGTTACCAGACGCTTCAATCCCATTCCAAATCATTGATTGATTGAATGCGATGAGCCCTCATCCTGTGGGGATTGTCTTTCTCTTTTGAAAAACAAAATTTGGCACGTCCTGGTCGACGGTGAAACAAAGCAGAAGCAAAAATCATAACATGTGGCTGGGGTAGAGCTGTTGGGCCAGAGGGTTGAAGTTTCAAATTTTCATTTCAGTGAGTCTTTCCTTCCCTGAAATTCTGGATTGAGGGATTAAAATTTTGCTGGGTGCTTAAATCGTTGCCATTTCAAATTGTGAAAGTCATGAAATTTAAAAGTTTGAAGAGGACAAAAATTAGACTTCAGATTTTCATCATTGCAGCTTACATGCCAAAATTAAATTATACTTTTTCAAGAAAGTAACATCGGCCAACGTCAGGTATCATTAATGTTATTTACCAGTGGTGAAATTTGTGTAGTTTAAATTAAAAATAAACTGAAAAGAGTATAGCGAAAAAGAATGACATCAAAAGTTTAGAATTTTGGAGAAGACAAAGTGCTTCATTGACCTACTATAAAACGATAAGCACCTTTTGCTCCAACAGGAAAACCCAAGGACCATATTTATAGGTACTTGAAGAGCTGGCCACTTAACATCAGACGACAGGTGGAAGGCCCTAACTAAAGAACAACCCTTTCGGTGTTTCGAGATCATTCGTCACACTTCAGCATTAAGTGAATAACAAAAAAAATAAATTATATAAATTTATATTTAGAAAGAGTTCCTGCAAAAGACATGTTAAAAATTTATAAAACCAAGTACCCAAAGTAGGAAAACGAGGAGCAGACTTGCTGAATGATGAAGTGCAGACCTATGGAAAATCTACAGGTTTAGATGCATCATTTGACCAAACTGAACGACAATTATTACCTGTCCTATTTTTACTTTCCTACTCAGGCGTTGCAAGTACATTTCATGCATGCAAGGTTAAAAAAAATTTCTACTCTGCTTTGACTGTCACCGTTTCACATAAATTGACAAAAAAAACACTGTGCATTTAATTTGGATTCATTGTGTTTATTATAGTTGGCTTCTTGTGTAGCACCAGGTTCCCGTTTATATACGATACATCAATGACAATTTATTGAACGTTACGTAGATGAATATTTCACCTATTTCACCTCGATCAATATTACTTAAGTACAACTTAACCGTACCCCCTTATTTTTATAAATGCAATGTGTTTATATAAAAAAAAGTACAAACAATGCCTTTATCATACCTGCATGTTTTGAAAATGAAGGAGAAACCTTTGTATCCAATTTCACAGAAAGGGATCCAAAGGCGACAAAAATACAAAGCACAGCAAATTATACTTCCGAGAAAAAAGGATTACTCTATTGTTATTCTTCGGTAGAAAGTTAACAATACCAAATAAACAACCACGAAAATATCTAGACATTATCTGGACAGGGGAGACCTTTATTACCAAGTAATAATAATCCTGGCTGCTACCACCCTGTCATTCTCCCCCTCAAGTCTAGGCCTGTCACATTCGAACTCGACTGTTTTCCAGGTCCGTTCAATTGTTGTCTTTTTTACAATAAAAAAGGACCCCTATGTTTCTAATGGGGTGCTTTATTTCTTCCATTTACTACTTTAACTATTATTTCCCCACAACTCCTGCCCCTTAACGCCTGCCAATCGTTGAAACTGCATTTTATTTTCACCATTAACAACTAATATGCTTAAATGATGTTCATTACATTGTTTGTTTAATTAAGACATGGTGATGAAATGCTTCTAGTTTCCTATTTTTTTATAAATGGATGACGCTTTGCATTCCCATGTAACATTAATTTACTTTAGTGCTGCTAACTGACAATTAATTTACTGAATTTACATTCTTTTTTGTCTTTAAAATACTTCAGCTGCCGTGACAAAAACTACGAAAATAGATCTATGCAGATTTTTATGTATACCTTGTCCTTTTAATTAGTTTTGCTTCACAATTGCACAATTGAAATTTTTCAAGTAAGAAAAATGTTTTGTTTCGCAATAAATTATTTTTATTCCAACAATGGAGTCTGAAGAGGACCGACTGTTAAAGAATAGTGCAGGGAGTTGTGCAAAATAGTAAATACCCGTTCTAATAATACCTATATGGGGTACTCATTCATTCACACATTTTTCAACAAAAAATGAGGCCTCAACCAAAAATTAAGACTTTAAATTAAAAGGAATTTCAGAAGAGTTAAAAACGACAGTTTTGCTGCCATTTCTTATCCCTCTTCTGCCACGTTCACACACGAGTGATTTAATTACCTGCTTCATTTCGGTTGGAAAAACACGAAGTTAGTGAACGGCTAGAAGGAGTGGCAGAAGAAAAGAATAACACAACAAGGAAAAAGTTAATTTTAGGAGAAACTTTAGAAACTTTCTTTGCAAGAAGAGTAGAGAGTCCTGAAAAATAATGAATTCGAGTCAAGTGGAAAAGGGTTTAGGTAAGTGGACAGGCCCCTTGAAGGTTTGCAACCCCCGTCCATAAGAATAAACTGGGAATTGATTATTGCTCTTTCCTGCAAGGAGAAGGTAAAACGTAAAACCATTGAAGTGCACATGTTCATTATATGAATAAATGCAATGATGGATTAATGTATATATATGTCACGTAGTGTGATATAATTATGTGCATGATTTAAAAATGTACGTATAAATAAACACAAAAATATAATTGTTGTTGTCATTGAAAACACCTTAAATTTCCTGGGTCTCTCATAGGAATACAATTTATATATATGTAATTGATTTATGTAACTACATAATCCCTAAGGTTCAAAATCTAAACTACATAAACTACATAAAGTTCTCAACGTTGTAACATAAATGTTCCACAGAAATACTCAAACTTCTAAATAAAGCAGTCATCAAAAAAAAAGGATATGGTTAAGTAAAACATTATATGGGACTATCGTGAAACAAAACAGCAAAACATTAAAATTTAGACAGGGCTTAAGTAAAGTATTTAGTATAAAATGGTCCAGTACAGTCCTGAAATTGTCTGCAGCCGAATCCAAAGTTAACCGAGCGTGACTAACCAACCCGGTGAGATTTATGGCACCTAACAATGGCGAAATCCGGTTGCGCTTTAACTGCATAAGTTTTATTAAATGGGACCAGGGCCCACCATACAGTCCGATGACTTTTACATCTCTCCGGTCCTTGTTGTAAAAGATGTGAGATTACAAAAAAAGTTACATTTGAAACAGTTGCTTTATCCCATAACAAGGAAGAATGCCAAAATGAACGGTCATGTGCCGGGGGTCTCTTTAAGTTAATTTTCTCTGAAATTTTTCTTACCAGAGCTTCAAGGTACCTTGTGCCCACGAAATCAATTTACGATCTTTCCATCACTGTAAACAACATGGCTTATATCATTCCTCTTGAGCAATTGAGCGTTTGAGGTTATTTTACTAACTGTCGTGCCTTTCTTAAGCATTTTGCTTAAGACCATGTTGGTTGTTTCTGTTTTAGAAGGTTTTCACCGGACAATTTAGATTCTCTTTAAATGCAATGAAAGGTCATTTACATCTGATAGAAACAAGATTCTTCTAGACGGAGAAGAAGAAAACTAAAAATAAGAGGAAACTTGAAGCAAATTTAAATGTGGGAATTTTCTAAGAAAAAAGGAACAAATTATCACCCAAATTTAGTTCTTTGCTTTCGAATAAAAAGGAAACAGAAAGAGCGTATAGAAGTAAAAAGAGCTACTAATGATCCATTTCGCTTCATTTCGAATAGCTCTCCTAAGATTAATGACTGATTCTTCTCATACAACTTGAATAAATTGTATTTAGAAGAAAGATAAGAAAGCGATGGAAAGTAAATAATTTATATTCAGTATATTATACTAAAAAGACGTGTAAATGCTATTAGTTACTTAATGTGACGATAGAGAAGTGAATTTTTCAAGAATAGCTAAAAGTGTAAACAATTTTGTATGCACAGTGGCAGCATTAATTTCAAATGAGTTTCTTCAAGGCAAACTTCCGAGGATAAAATCATGCTGAATTTGACTCAACAACTATAACATAAGTTACAACAATAATTTAGGTGTCAGTTATTTATAATAAAACTTGTAATAATATTGCCGATTCCAACTTTCGTCTCAATGATGACAATTCATACCTATCAACTAAAAGAACAACATTTCATTGTCATAGATTTCTTTTCCATTTCATCTGCTCAACTCGTATAACAATCTCGTCATGTAGACATTTTTGTCAATTAGTTTGTAGGGATATTTATGGCCTTATTATCGGCACTTAAAATTTTCTGAATATCGATTACATTCATTTATTTTGTGATTAAATTTTTGAACCGGTAACATGAATGCTTATTACGTCAATCTAAAGAATTTGTGTAAGAGTTGTACATCTGTATTTATATAATTAGAGAATCTAGTCTTAGGTCCCTTTTTAGTATAAATTGGTTAGAATGACCCTCTTCGACCCCGTGCAGCAGTCACAGGAAACCTCACACTTGTTCTGAATTTTGACCCTGCTGGCATCCTTCTGGTCGAGTCGTTTATCTTCTGGTTGTTACGTTCGGTCTTTTTTTTACATAACACTTTAATGATGCCGACTTCAAATGAGATAATCTTAGGTATAATTATAAAATTAACATCAACGTAATTTCCTCGCCCCGTTTCTTCCTCTACGTCTAGCTTTATGTCATCATCTTATCCGGGTTTCCTGTAAACCACAGCCCTCTTCATCGTAAATAACCTTAACTGTATTATATAAAAGAATTAACACGACCATTTGAATAAATTAAATAGTTAAGTCCGGTGTTTTAAAATCTTTATAAAAGCGTCACTCCGTCGAGCTTTTTCTGCCTTTACTTTTTTATTTGACTATTAGTATTCACTTATGAACGGGTTTATTTTTCTTTAGTTTTAAATAATTTTTTTTACTTCTGAATGCGACGAAACTATTTTGTAATCCTCATTATTTTGAGCAAGGCACATAGAACAGGTAAAGGTTTCTGCGAATTTCAGATTTCTCAACACTTAGGTAGCCCCATTACCAAATAATCCAAGTGGTCCCATACAGAGAAAGGCAGATGTTTAGAAGAAGGAGAATGTTAGATAGAGAACACACCAACAAAACGGTGGCAAAGGCAACAGGTCCTTCCAAATAAATGAAGAGATTCCCGGTAGTAAGTGTTCTTAAGCAGTCAACAAAAATTGAATGACCAGAAAGTCTTTGTTGGAACACGAAAAATTACCTATCAGGAGGATCAAGACATTAAAAGAAGGTTAGAATTATTGTACTAGTACTGAATTACTGTCTCAATACAACAATTACATGCACAACAATATTCGGGAAAAAAATCGGGTAATTCACACTGATATTTCAATAATGTAAATCATGAGCTGAGTAACGATATAAACAAGAAGCTTGTCAATACTCGATTTCAACTGCTGGACCCATAATTTTTTTGGAAATTTTCCTCTGCGACCATTAAACCGGAAATGGAAGGAGGAATTCTCTTCTTCTTTGTTTCCTTTTTTTTCTCCCGTTTGGCCCCGATACTCAGTGACATTTAATATTTACGCATCGACAAACTTGTATTTTGACATCCATTTCTTAACCCCGTGTAAGATCAGGTTTTGCTCTGGAAAATCCCAGCTTTAGAGATTTTTTGATTCCGGAACGTAAAAGTCTTTTCCTCCACCAATGCCCGGAATTTCATGTGTTCTTTTCCCCCTTTTTTGTCTTTCTCACGCGGTCGACCAGTAGGTCCTTCATTGTTTCTATCTCTGGGGTAAATAACTTTATCAAAGTTATATTAGAAATGTAAAGTCTCGCCAAGAAGAAAGTAAATCAGTTGTTGACTTTTTGAGTAACTTGACATTTTCCAAAGTTTACAGAAATAATAAGACATAAATAACATGAACATAGTCATACATATGGTGTTAGGTTTTATATTATGCACTAATTGTTTGACGTTTTGCTTGGCAGGAGACTATCTATCTGTACCCATTCAAGAAAAATTAACAAAGAAGGGCTCATTCGCCGTTCTTAATATGTTACATCTATTGTATAACGTATAACAAAATAGAGATTATCGACAAATTCAAATTTAGCTTTTAATGAAATAAATTAGATGAAGAAATGATTTAGGAGAAATAAGAACAAAAAAAGTAAAACTGGCTAACTCTTCATTCTACTCTGCTACAAAAAATGAGTGGTATCGCATCACAAACATATCCAATATATTCAAGATGTGTACTCATTAAAATTACAAATTTTACCTTTACAAAAAGGAGTCTTATTTTAACATTTCACTTCATTTTTACACGAACAAAATAACACGATCAAAGGAATGGGCGAAATGAATCGTAATTGATATCAATTTTTCGATGCATCAAATACTGGTGTAGACATCTAAGAGCAAATGTCGCACATTTCAAGTCGAAAAAAGTCTGAAAATGAAAACCTTCTTTCTTTTTCCTTACTTCAGTTACTTTCCCATTTCACACGAACACAATTTTGTAACAAAAGACAACAAAAATGTTTTGTTGACGAACGAAAATATTCACAACATTGGAATATGCAATATATGTGAAATAAATAAGTTAAATTCACCACGTATACATTATTAATAAACAAATGGTAACCACTGTTACAAAACCTCACTTCTAAAGAAACAGCTCGAATTAGAATGAGAGCTTTTGGACCTGAACAATGGCAATAAATATTATAAGTGCTTTTCCTATTTAACAAAAAGCAGACATTTTTATACAAAAAATGAAAAGTACAGAAATTTTCAGTAGGAAAGGGAGAGTTCCTTTATTCATGTATTTGTATATAAAAAAGACCCTGCATGCCTTTCCACAAAATCAAGAAATCAGTGCCAAATTTTTGTAGTAAATGATCATGAAAATAGTAGAAATGATTTTACACGTATCTATGTGCCGCTGCAGTAACGATTAAAACCTTTTTCATTGAAGTTTATCATTCATACTGTGCTATTGTTGAATTATTTTTATTATTATTAGAATTAATTAACAATAGATGTGTTAAAGCCGACGGCTGAAAAGAGGCGGTTTGTGCTTCAAAATAATTGGACATATCTAATACAATAATTTTGTTCTTTTTTATCACATGCACAAAAAATTATTAAAATCAAGTAATATTAATCGATCCCAATTGAAAATATTTCTCTTATTATTGTAGTTTGTTGTTTTTATGGTGAAAATGTAGTTTTGTGATACGCTCATTTCGTACCGTACATTGAGAAATGAATATTTGCATCCGTAGTGCTCCACAGTTTCTATCAACATTGAAATAATCTACAATCATTTAATTGTAAAAATAAATTCAGGCTACATAAAAGGGAAATTAAAAAAATTTATTTACTTATTAAATATTTCTTTAAAAAGTTCGGATTACGAAATGTTCAAAGAAATGTCGTGGAGTGCCCAAGCTGGACGTTTGTTTTCATAGCAGGATGATAATTCCTACGCTAATGGGGAAATTGTTCACCTGTTGGCTCTTGTTGCATGTCGATCTTGGCCGTTCAGGAGCTGGAATTAAGGTGATATTTACGTCGAAGGGAGCCTCTGAAATTCTGTGACGTTTATTGTTACGTTTCAGTTTTTCAGTCTTGTTTTCACATTCGAATAAAAATGAACTCTCTCAATTTTTGTTTTTCCAATAATAGTTTAACAATCCGGTGTACAAATAATAAAAATGATAGTGCTTGGAAAATAAATAGACTGCTAGGAATATGCAATTCTAAGATTCTCTGAGAATTTTGTTCCTTTATTTCAGTGCTTTCCGCCTCTGTCCAACTCTCTCTCGTTTCTGTTTTTCCCTTTTACTTAATCCATATCTTTTATCTTCTTTATTTGATGTTGCGGAACTAACAACAAATTTCATGCTTCCCAAAGTCTGTTTCGTTATTAAATAAATTTCATTAAAGGATGTTTCCACTTTATTAATTTATGTCGCTTTTCCCATTCCACTCTCACTCTCTCTCTCTCTCTCTCTCTCTCTCTCTGCTCTCCTTTACTCTTTCTTCTGTTCGAACATTCGTATTTAAAAAATTTTCCATATTCGAACATTCTAATCTATTTTAATCAATTGTTATTATTAAAATTATTTTATTCGCAACATGAAAATACTTAGTTAAAGCCGTTTATAATTAGCAATTACGAAATTTTTCACTTATACCTGTCTTCCAAGTATTATTAACTTCTACTAGTCGTTAACTGTTGCAACTTTTTTAAAAGCTTAAAAACATTAAAACATTAAATATTAAAACATTTTTTAAACAAAAAAGTTCATTAATGGGTCTTAGCTTGTTTTTACAACCTTTTCTTAGCCCCATCGACCTTAAGGTGGCCTTTCATCTTTTTTTGTTTAATTAAATGATTTGTTGAAAAGAGTTAACAGGTTTAGAAAAGTTACGTTTAACTTTTACAATGTGTAAGTCTGTGTGTTGGCAAAAAGTACTCTTCATTATCGTATTGTTTTCCATGTGTTTGGTCCAATAAAATAACAATGTGTCTTCTATTTCCGTTATTTATTGAATCGCTAAAGTACTGTTTACCTTTATTCGTGCAAAGTATTTGCATTACATTTTAGAATCGATTTCGCAGCACACAAGGTCACGATTACCTCATTCTTAAAATTTCACCACTACAAAACTTTTTCAATTTCACAACTTTCTTCGTTTGGGCCCCGGGTGAGCCGTCCAGCCTTTTCAATTCTCAGGACAAGCAAATTTTTTAAATTTAACTACTAAGATTATCAGCAGAGTCATGTGATTAGCGGAAATTAAAAACAGAAAAAAACTTTGCCGGAGTACAAAAGTAAATAGTTTTAAAAGATTAAGTTGCTACTTCTAGGTTTTCATTTTTACATTTTAATTTTTGAAATCTTCAGAAATCGCAAATCCAAAACTGAAGACTTGGGTTTAAATAGAAGAACTTAAACTTTAGGCAATAACATGGTATTCATCCCGGTATTCAATTCAAATTTATCCTGATTTTACCTTCGGCATGAAAGGACCTCTCATGCATGTGAAATTTCACGTGCCTCAATTTCTTTCTTCTTTTTCTTCCGACTGTACTCAGCCGCGAACCTTTTCTCTTGTTTTACGCATTTTCCGTAGAAGTCAAATTGTTTAGCAGCGATAGCGAAAAGGGGTTTGAATTTTTTGTCTTGAAGTTTAAATATCTATATAAAAGTGTATGAGTTTAAATATTTTAGATTTCTTCTTTTTCATTTCATCAAAAATTTTTTTTTTGATGTCGTGCCTTATTAGTTATTTACTTTTTTCATTTGTTTTCCTTTACAAATTATACCTTCTTTTATACAGTTGGATTTATTGTTACCATGAAGTCTGAATCTGATTTAAGGTAATTGGCTGTTTTTTTACTTTAGTTTTTATTTTAAATCAAAGGATGTTTTAAACCCGAAAAATAAAGAGTAACTCACTGTTGGAAGTTAAAACGATAAAAAAAGAATAAAGGGGAGAAAACACACGTGGCAAAGAAAACAAAGAAGAAAAAACGGTTTGAGAAAAGTCATTGGAGACGGATAGAACAGAAAAAATGCTAAGAAACGTGGGAAGAGAAAATACTTGTTAGAAATAAAACAATAAATAGAAAAAAAAACGACAAAGGAAACTCGATGTCGAACCAAATGACAGGACGTAGAGGTTAAGTCAACCGTTCTAGTCAAAGGAACCGTACCGAAGGAGTAAAGATTAGACAAATTGATAGGTCGCCTATTTTAGATGGTGGATAAACCGATTTTTAAAAAAACTTTTTCCTATCCTTCTATTCTCACAAATATTTTCCAATATTTTCCGTTTTTCCTTTGTTGTATTTGGTCAAATGGTACTTTTCTTTAAAATCCTCCTCACCTTTCGTTTATCGTTCACCAGACACCAGAGAATTGTCTCTTGGATTTGTCACAAAATTATGAAGTAAAAAAGTTTTTATCTGCAGCCATGATTCATTGACAACAAAATCGGATTATAACAAATGTCCACGTTTATTTATTTTCTTTTTTATTATTGTTTCCCTCGTTTCTCAAGTCATTCAAGTTGAATACCGAAACTTCTAATGTCTAAGGGGCTATTTGTGTCAATTTCTCTTTTCTGGGTTCTGTACCAGGGGAACAACTGAGAAGGCTCAGTTCCGTAACCATTGAGTACGCGTGTAAAAAGGAGTTTTTTTGTTGGGCTGTCTAAGAAGTCTAAAAGGCATTTTGAGTACTCTAAACACATACGCACACAATGAAAAGGCATGAGGTTTTCTGGTATGTGGTCCATTAAAGCGTTCCCTATTTCTATACCTATATAATCTACATAAAAGTGCTTTAAACTTTGACATAAAGACTGCTTGAAGCGTACCAAGGAAAATTACTTTCAACTAAAAGAAAAGCGAAGATTAGTAATTGATAATTTAACGGTCATTGTTCATTTAATTTTTTGTATTAAACGCGTGTACAGAAAGAAGAGTCTCACAAACTTTAAGAAAAACTCTACAAAAATTTATTACATCATTTTCCTTAACAAGTAATTAAAAACAGATAAATAAGACAACAAAGAAAGAAAAGAGACGACAAATGCGAAGTAAGTTGAAAAAAAGCAGGATTTGTTGGATGTAAAATACCGAATTCTTCTCCCTAACTTCAGATATATTTGTTTATCTTTAAGTGCCACACCAAAACATGTTAAATGTGTAAAAATTCACTACATGTAATTGGTTAATTTGTAACTTCAAGTTATTTTGTTTTTTCGGATTTTAATTTTTAATCTCAAGTTCAAGTTCAAGTTCAAGTTCTTTCTTTATGTTGACACTGGCCAAATTTTACGGAAAAAAGGGCGATCCAAACAAGTCAGTAGAATGTACAAGGTAACGGAAAATAAGAAGGGGGACATATGCAGGAAATACTCTTGTACGTGCTATTTCCCAAGGTTAAATTCTAGGCAGACCAAGATATAACATAGACTTTATAGAGTTTATAATAGAATATAAACAAATTTTAACGCTAATAAACATAATATTAAACTAAAATAAAATACAGTAATAAAACAAATTCAATCCTATCAAATTTCTTAATAACTGAAACTTTAAAAGGTTCATTTACAAAAGTAGGATCAAGTAGGGAAGGACCCCACTAAGGACCAAATGTGGTGTACAAAATTATTAAAAACTGTGACAAAAAAATGGGAGACTTCGAATAGAGCAAAGCGAAAGCAAGATTTCGGGTTACAAACCACTTTATTGGTCTTCCACCTAATAAGCAAAGTCACAAGCGAAGAAAATAATCTCTATCTTAACTTGTATATGGTAGTTAGCCTTTAACACGTATTCGTTCAGTAAACCATTGTTTGTTTGATAATATGTGTTTGCTTAATTATATGAATAATTTTAACTAATATACATCAACACCACTTTAAAAACAAAAGACCTTTCACTTATAATTAAAGAAATACAATCAAGAAAACAGTCACTCAACAGTTTTGACTTGCATTAAAAATAAATAAATTCTAACAGAAACGACGGCCTCTGAGAGGTGTTCAAATAAAACGATAGAGAATAATTGAAATTTTAATAAATTTTGTTTTAAATATTTTAATAAATTTATTCTACACTGCTACAAAAATTAAATCAAAGTACTTTTGAAGTTGTTGGAGTAATCTTAGTTGACCGACTGTAGTCAGTTACTTACAAATTTATGAGAACGATTGAAGTTACTGCTGGCTACAATTTTTTGAAAATTATTCAATACAGAGAACGTATGTTTCCTGGAGAAACTATATTTTTACAATAAAGAACTAAAAATGTTTGATTTGTGTATTTAACTGTACCGTACATATTTAACTTTTTAATGCGTGACAAAATAATTTGTAAACCAATTATTTAATGTTTTTACAACTTACCCAAGGTGACATCCATTTTTCGACGCATACACTTTAATATTTAAAAATTAAAGGAAAATTAAAAATAAATAAATCACTGAGCATAAAAAATAAAGCAGATTTTTGTAATAAAAAATTACAGCCGGACAGAATTTTTTTGTCAGAAATAAAACATGAAATAAAAGTTTCTACCGCGTAAAATTTCGACAATGTCAACAAACGGAAATGGTTCGACACGAGGTCCGCCTGCCGTGACGACAACGTCGTTTCTACTGCCACTGCTGGCAGTTGCTGTCGGTTTGGAATTTCCTGTGGGACGCGCAGGCTTCCTCGAGTCGTGTTTTTCTCGTTGTTTTGGTAGAAACGGTTTATATTTACTATTTTTTTTAACTTTTTCCGTATCTGCCCTTTGACTTGTAGTATCGCCACCCGCCCCCGGTACCATTACTGTGTTACTATTAAAGAAAAATTGACTGAATCGTAAATTGTAGACATTTACTTCTGTATTCGTTTGACTTACCAAATTCTGACTGAGTTATCGCCTAATCTACTCAACTAATTATTACCCAAACTTCTTTATTTTTACTTACTTCAAGTTCACGTTTTATGTGAATCTAACAACTAGCAGATTGTTTTTTAATTCATTTAATATATATTTATGTTCATACTCATTTATTTCATCTAATTTTTTTTTACTTTGCTAGTCGTTTTTTTCAGTTATTTAGTTATTGCTCATAGTTCTCAATTGTTTTATATAATTTTTTGCACATTATTTTTGTATTTTGTATTTTCCTATTGCATTTTTATTTTTGATTTTTAATTGCTTTCTTCTTCCGCCTCTTGAATAACTGATCCTCTCTAGGTGTTACACATTTTCCAAGCATTTACACATTTGTATTGTACAAGAAATGTAAGTATCTGAAATGTCTTGTAATATGGGAAAACTCATCTCCATTTCTATTTCTGACACATCACATATAATCGTTAGAAAAATTGTCTTTCTTGCTTGCAGTGCGTTTAAGTCACATTTGACCGCAACGTACAGCTAATTGACCAATTAATGTTCTACCATTCATAGGATTGAGGGCCGTATGAAGCCTGACTCCGCATAACTTTTTCTCACAACAATATTAAAATGGCAGTAGGAAAGTTTAAAGAAAAATATTTTGTCTTTCTTTTCATTAAAATCCGAAATATTTTGCCCTTTCAAAATCGGTACCTTGTTTCTCTTATTCCGTTAGTTTTTCACCCTTTCCCCTTCTCAATAGTAACTCTCAAGTGAAGCATTTCACTTATGCTTTGGTTTTTTCATTCCATTTAAATGCCTCGCACTTCCTGTTTTGTAAATATTTGGCATTCCTGGTATTTTGCCATTTCCGTATAATGAATCAACCTATTATTTCTGTTCCTTTTTCCTCTTTGTTTGGATCTCTCTTTGCCTGTTATCTGTCTATCACTTGTTTTTTTCATTTCTCATGAGTAAATTTATTGTCTATTTATTACTGGAATTTGTGGGTCAGCTTATCACTTTCTGTTGATTTTACTAAACAGACTTACATGGTGCATTAGTTTTACCTAAAAGTATTTGCGTCCTATGCACATAAACTATTTACAGTTCACTCACTTCACCCAAGAATTCTGGTTACTTTGTCTGTCGTTTGTACAGATATAATATAACAATTTTCTTTACCTTTTTTTATTATTTGCTTATCTCATTTACGGTAAATCAAATTCTTGTGTTATAAGTAATTAGTCCACTGATTTGTAACACGATGTTTACTTTTGTTCCAGGCTGTCGCACGGTAAATTGATGTTGTTTTTTATTTAGTGGCGAAGGCCGCGTAGTTATAAATTTTATGTTTATTAAGGATGTTCAATGCCATTCCTTACCACTATCATTTTGCACTCTTATATGTAAAACGTTTATGTATATTTTGTAAAGTTAATATTTGCTCCTTCAATATTCTGTTTTCTCGTTCCGATTTGCAAAGGCATTTTCTGAAACACAATCGCTCCCCCTTCGACCCGATGAACTAGGAACTTTTGATTTCAAGCTAGAATTATGCCTGCCTCTTTAACACTTGGTTTAAAATAATTAGATCTAAATTTTTTTTTCATTTACAACTTTCTTAAAATTCAAAATTTAATATTTTTATTGAAAAATATTAAGATGTTTCAACCCAGAGAAATCATAAACGCGCAATGAAAATTTCTTATTTATATTGTACTCAGGATACTTCATGGGGACTTGACTTTAACAATTGAATAATTTTGCATAAGGGTTTGATTCAGGCAATATGCGGAAATGGAGCAACAGTATTCTCACCAAAACTTAAAAAAAACACAACAAATAAATTATTATCTATTCAATGACAGAAAAAGTTACACAACGTACCATACGATCTCCCTACCCGTTGTTGTCAGGATTTTTCCCATTGATTTATATTTACTAAAAAGAACGTTGCTTTTCAATGCGCGAGCAATATTAAATAATAACCGATACCCCCAAAACACATATCTTTTAAAAAATTACATAACGCAATCACATGCATGACTAGCATGTGTTGGAAAGAAATTGTTAAAAAAATTAACGAAAGTCTAATTGCAGAATAGGAAATAGGATGGTCCGAATCTGAAAGAGGCCGAATTACATACAAATTCTTCCCAGATATCAAAATCAGATTTATGCACAAACACTTAGAATTAGGTTACTACACACGGTTCAAATCCTAACCGGTCACGCGAAATTTAAGCAGTACCTGATCCGTTTCAAAATTTTAAATTCTGATGTCTGCTCTTTATACCGGAGCGAGGAAGTGGATGGTGTTGACCATATCCTCACTTCCTGTTCGCGCTTGGTGCAAGTCAGACAAAAATACCACATAAACAAAGATATTTATAGCAATATTTATAGAAACTTCAAAAATTTTAGAAACTTCTCTGAGGAAGTATACCTCTTAAAAAATAAAGAATTCGAACAAATTAAAATTGCCCTCTATTTGAACTAAATATATATGTCTAGGTGTGTGTACCTATGTATATCTGTATGTATTTATGTGTGTGTATCCGCATTGCCTGTATATATGTAAATACTCTTTTTAAGTAGTAAATAAATAGTGGTTCTGACACAAGGTTTACGGCCAGTTAGAATCTGTAATAAATGTATTGTAATAATTACAGTTAATAATTAATTAATAATGTATTGTAAATTGTATTAAAAAAATTATATCGTAAATTTTTTATATTTGAACGTGAAGTATATAAACCCAATTATCTCTAACCTGTTTGATATTAAACGTAATACTGTTTTCTTTTTTTGAGTGAATTTTACAATTAACAAAAGCAATGTGAATTTTGCTTTTAAGTCAGTAGACCCTAGGCAGGCTATACTCCGTCATCTGCCTAATTAAATAATTTACTAACAAGGTTTTATGATGTACGTTAACTTTACATTTGTATTTCACTGCAGAACGTTGTGATACATTTAGATTGACGCGAACACTTTGAATGTTACAGACCTTATCTTAGTTATTGACCACTCACTAGGTCACCGAAGGATTATAAGACGAATGTATCCTTGAACGATTCACTCCGCAAAGAATTGCTACTCTACAAATCACAAGCACGAATGGTACCTAATAAGAGCAGATGTCTCACGAAAAGGTGGAATGAAACCTATTTGGCGAAGGTTTAGGACTACTTCGATGGGCATTAAACTCAGTTTTTTCTTTGTTTCCAAAGGAAAGTACACAAGATTATTGGGTCTAGAAAGATATCCTTGTTTTTGTGATGGGTGTTTTACTTAGGCTGCTTGGTAACTATTAATAGTTGGACATTTTTCAGTTTTGACTGGGTAGTCAAGTTATGCAGAATTAATTAATGAAAATGAATAATGAATACCTACAAGTCTAAAATACTAACCTCCTGGAATTGTTATGTAAATTTAATTAAAATGGTTTGAAAGCCAGAAAAATAAATAGTGTCTCTTCCTCTAGAATGTCGTTCGCAGTTAAGTTTAAAACTTCGCATACCATTGAGTACTAAACGCATACCTGAGTATTGTACAACAAAACTTAGGAGTATAATTTCCAAATTTAAAATATCATAAAAATAAAATGCCATTTCGCTTACCTCAGTAATCGAATTGGAATTTTTTTATTTATTGTTTGTTAAGTTAATAAAAAAAAAGTAAACGTAAACAATTGTAAATCATAAAAGTCGCGAAAATTTCTTTCGGAACACATTTAGAACCGAGTTCTAACAACAATAAATCACAAATCCGCGGGTTTCCGAGAGGAAGAAGCTTTTCCAATGAGCATCCCATTTAACCCCCTCTGGAGTTACCTCCCGCCCATTGAAAGGCATTAAATTTTCCGACGTTCCCGAGAGGGAGGAACAAAATCTCAATTGTATGGATTTGAAGATATTTTTTATTGTCTACTGACATGGTCTGAGGTATGTCTTTTCTGGGAGCAATACTAAGAGAAACTCCATTTCTGCGGGAGAAATGATAGAAAACGCCAGCAGCAAGAAACACAGAGCACAACTCATAAGAAGAACGAAAAGGAGAAGGACGACAAGACGAGACCTCAATAAAGAAACACAAAGGTAAAAATACTAATAACAAAATATAATTAAAATACGGTAGAAATAAAAATAGGAGGAAACAGGAGAGGCGCATGACGAGATGGTAAGGGAGAAAATACAAAAAAGGAGAAACTGATTTAATTCAGAAAATAAATAGTAGATAAAAATGGCCATTTTGACGTCTCAGGTGCATTTGGTAAACTCACATGATTTACAGAGAGAGAAAAAGGGACAGCAGAGAAACACAATTTCTTCTCTTTGGATTAGTTCAATTGTTTTGAAAAGTACACAAACATTGCGTAAGTTCAATTGCTCAATAACCAAATGAATGGTATAATAGAAACACATTATTAGAATTAGCGTAATGCACTAGTTGAAATTAGTTTGAATTAAATTTAACTGAAACACTAGGTTTATTAAAATTCGACCCTATACATGTCATAAGCACACAGGGATGAAGATTTTCATCCAGACGGAAAAAATCTACAGGCCCTCTTTCTCTTTTTCTCTATTCTTTTTTCCACTCATTTTAATATCAAACTACTTCAGCGGAGCTTGGTACCATTGGATTAGACTACTAGTGTTTCTGTTACTCTTATCGCAATAAATTTAAAATTTGTAATCAATATTGAATGACGCTAGAAATTGTTTAGGAAATCATCATTACGTGGTAGACAGACAACAATTAGTGACATACTGATTAAAGGGTACCTTACGTCAATCCTCACTTACAACTAGAGTGTGTTACACTAGCAAGAAAAACAAAATTATCTTTTCATAAAATTACATAAGTAATTTTATGAAGATTCATAGCCTTTCAGGGTGCCTTAATATATTTAAAAAGCGTACAAAAGGTATCCACACACCCAACAAGGTTTCCTCAGTTTCCACGGCCCGAATTGACCATTAAACCAATCAATCGGTTTTGGTTAATTTTGGTTTAATTGTCATTTTATTTCCTCTTCACATTTCGAATGGGCGACCGATTTACGGGCGATTGCTCTAACAATATTCGGGAAATTTGGCCGATTTGCCAAATGGTTTGACCGGAATGCAAAAAGGGTGGATGAAGGCTAAAGGGCCGTGAGAGAGGGAATGGAGAGTGAATCCCAGCTAATCAAATTCAGTCACATTTGCTTCGACTAGGCAGAATTTTGCAATTTTGCTGAAAAAAAACAACAACCGATAATAACTTTTTTCTCTTTCCAAAAGGATATATTTCAGTGTTCACATAAAACTCACTTAAAAATGAATAAAAAGTACCAAGTAAATTTGTCAAACCATTTACTAGTATTATAATAATACTAGTCCTTATATTAGAAGGAATAGGTGAAGATAAACTTTTCATAATTTTCAATTCCTCCTGGGAAAGATAAACAAGTAGTACCACGGTTTCTGCCTTTACTTATTAAAATAAGTCAAACACAAGGAAAACAGAAAAAAGGGGTTTCAGTTGTTTTTTATCAATCAGATGGCAGCCTAGAGCGAATATTCCCAAGACTATTGCCAGAATCTCATTTTCTCTTCAGATAATAAAACTGAAAAATCAGCATGTGCCGTAAGGTGTCGGGCATTAAAGTAGGACGCGATGAACCAGAAAGTTGTTTGTTCTGGTTCCTATAAAGTCACCACACAGAACAAAAGCATAACCCCCCCTCCCATAAATTCTGGGTTTCTGTATTCAAGAAGTTGATTTCTCTTTCATTTGCATTCCTCTTTTTTGCACCTTCACTAAGCACTCCCGACAATGAATTCTCGATTAAATTAAGCCATCTTTTACACACCCAAACATACATACAAACACAGTGGCAGTGATGGGGGAAACCATTGTGGTTTTCACTCAACCCATTCAAGTTGCTTTCCGTGCGATTCTAAGCACACTGTCAAACCACCAAGTGTCCTTCAACAACACCTCCTGTTGTTATTATATAGGCTCAATAACACCGATCCGGCGGGTTTTAGGTTACATAAATAAATATTTTATACAGCGATTTGTCTTTTACATAAGCAGTTAGAGAAATGCGGTAAAAGCAATTTCAAAGGCTGCAGCGATTTCAAGAAAAGCTTCATTGTTTTTAGTAAATCCTTCTTTTTCAATGACTAATTCCTCGTCATCCTCAGGTGATATCCAACGCGACCTAACATTTCTTTTATTATCTGCACTTAAATTTTGAAATTTTGAAACTGACAATCAAAATAAAACAAAACAACATATGATCCATAAATAGTGCGGAGAGAAAAGAAAGTGACTTGGCTGGTAATTGCTTGAAGGCAATTTTTACCATTCCCATTTGTATTATTCGATGGTTCACGGCTGCTTAGTCTGTTGAAGAAAAGACTCTGAGGTAGTAAGCCTGCCACTTGAAAAGTAAAAATAGCGATGTATCATCATTCTGATAAAAATATGGTCACGTGAAATTCAAAAGTTATCAATTTCAAACAATACAGTGGTAGCAGATGATGATCTGAAAATTTTGTCAACGATTATCTAAAAGAAATGTTTGTTTAGTGATAAAGGTAATTTAAATTAATTGAAAAACGACAAGTATTCCACCCGAACACGTTACATGGAACAACAGATTTAAAAAAAAAGTACGATCGATTTAATTTTAAACCTGGTCGAAATAAAATCATTCAATGATTCAATTAAGTAGCTCGAGTACCGTAATAAAATTAAACATCGACGGGATTCGACATGGCAGAAGATTTCCTCAAGTTGTTTTCTTTTTCGGTTCGCCAGGGAAAACCTTGTCGTCATAAACTCTGGTTTTACGAGCTCCGAGGTTCATCAAATTGTCTCCAGAGAATTTCAAGTCTAGTCAACTTCCAGTCTTTTTACTGAATTTTTCACGTATCCCTTTCACTTTGTATATCGTTCTACTACACAACAGGGTCAATTTTTACGGTCCCAACGAATACTGTGTTTTGAAATGAGTAACGGCAAGGAGTGTGACTTAAAAATATTTATAAAAGCCTGTTACAACGGAGGTGAGTTACTAGTAGAATGTAAAAGATAGAATTGTAATGTCCACCTCATGTAAACAACCACCGTAGTACAAGAATTATGAGAAACAAATTTATGAGTTCTACTCTAACAAAAGTAAATAAAAAAGCAAAATGTCACAAGCCAAATTTCATGTGAAAAAACCGCACAAACCATTTTGGTTTGTTGAAACGGCTCAAGTGACTCCAAAAAATAATTTTTCATTATCTTGGAAAAAAACCCAAACCTGGTTTATTTATTTTTGTACGTTATTAAGATAAACTTACAGTTATATATATATATAGAATTTTTATACACTTAAAATATTTCTACTACTAGATCTGACAAATTAGTTACCTAATTCAATTAGGATATATTGTTTGGCAGTGAATTGCTTAAAAATAAATTCCGTTTTTTTTCTTAGTTTTCCTTACTTTTTTCCGCTTATGTTTTTTGTAGTCGCAAAAAGCTGGAGTTACACGTAAAATTATTTAAATGACGGACGTTACATAATTACAGGTATTTGTTTTTTGAATAGCTGTAAGAAACAAGCAAGACAATCAAAAGTTTTTGGGGCAGTCACGGCACTCAAGATAAATTTGATTAATTAGACGACCACGCTGGTTGACGATCAATCATAGAAAGAAAGAGAAAAAGGCGAGAAAGTAGAAATTTTTATTAGCCCGCTGGATGACATAATGACAGGGGTCTACAATATAGAAAGTGGCTTACGTAAAAATTTTTATCTATGGTCCACGTTTATGTATTTTCCCTGCACTCTTATTTTATTTCTCTTTGTAACATTTATTTTCTGTTTTTCGGTCTCGTCTAAGTTAAAAACCGAAGATTCAAGGCAAATTTCATCATAGGGATTGTGTACATTCCCTGAGTAGATGTGTATGGGTCGAACTTTAATTTTTTTAGTTGCCTTGGGGTTCACAAACAATTTTGACAAACAATGAAACGACTAATATTCGCATTATATTAGTTTTTCCTGATATGTTCAACTAATTTCTTTTGCGCATTCCGTTATAATTTTCTTGTGGTTCTACTTCGTATTTTAACGTTTCAATTGAAGACAATATTTAAAAATATAATTTAAATTATCACTACTTTGTTTTCTTTTGATTAACTGAAACCTAATAAAAATTCAAACATAGGTTTTTAATTCCTCATTTGATTGTTGGTGTTTTAATAACCCTAATTGTGTGGGGTTTCTCCACTTGACTTCTCTATAAGTAGTTACTAATGCTACCCGGCAAATAACAATCGTAAATAATTAAGTAGTGTTCAATTACCACCTAAGGACAAAATCTAGGTCTCGACTGAGGAAAAATAAAGTGCACTTGTCATAATAGGTTTACTAGGTTTTTCATAGCCTCTGTCAGTTTAAAGAATATTATTGATGCAAGTACTAATTTTTGTATTTATGATCAGAGAAAGCTGGTAAAATAACTGAAAATGGTTAAACCAAGAGAAAGTTCCCGTCATGCCTGACACATGTCGGGCAGCAATGTACGTGTATAACGTACTGCAGGTTTTTAACTAAATTATAAAGCAAAGTTCGAAAACCCAAAAATAGAAATAAAAGAATTAAGGAACGACCTTAAAGAAAAGAGAATAACATTCGAAATAGTATTGTTACGTAGGCAGGACAAGCCCCCTTCTTGAGACAACACCCAGAAAAATTAAGAAAGTAACGAAAATCAAGAGCATAAAATAGTGCCACATGATCTGTCCATTTAGATCAACTGAAGTAAAGACAAACATAAAAGACAAATAATTGACGACATTTTGTGGACAAGGCTTTCACGATACTTTGGCAGAGTGAAAAGGACCATGCAGACAATTCTGGTCCCTTTCACTCCTGCCACATGTTCAATTTCTAATGTTGAACAGAAGAGATTTAATTGCTTTCTGAGTATCTTTGCTGCTGTTTGGGGGAATCAGATAACAAAACATTTCCTCATTTAATAAAATAATCTATAATGCTTCATATAAAAAATTTAAAATTATACTGTATCAACGCTTTAGCATACAAGTTAGAAAGAGCAATTCACAGCCGATAAAAATAAATAAGTTATGAAAAACCAAAATAGTGCATTTTGCTTAACAGAAAAATAGAATTATATAAAATAAAATATTATAAATAAATAAATGACAGACCAAAAGATTGAAAGAAATATTATGTATAATTAGTCGTATGAATTATAAAAAGAAACAGAGGTCAAGAGAAAGTCCAGGCCACAAACAGGGTTTGTGATGACACAGAGGAAGGAAACAAATTACGATAAGTACAAAACAATGCAGGAAGGTCAAATGGAGAGTCACTAAGGGATGATGTCGAACAAAGGGAAGTCATATAATTGCAGTCATGTGAACAGCCATCTGGTCCGAATTAAATTGCATTGAGGGTTACATGGTTGGGCACAAAATTTTGGGGGTTTACTCTTAGACCCTATCATTTTCTTTCAATGCCCACTGAAAAAAAATATCCATCTTTGTCTGGTCATTTTTTTTCATTTCTTTCTGTGTGGAAATTGAAAAAAAATCATTGTAACACCTTCTTCCCTTTTAAATAAATATCTTTATTTAATTATGTTCAATTTACTTATTTTTTTTCTAAAACAAATAAATATTACAACACAAGCACAATAAGCAACCGGTACCAATTTCACAAGTCGTGCAAATTGAAAGATTCCTGGTACATCTCTGTTGTGAAGGGAATGATATTTTGAAAATACTTACTTAAATTACGCCAAAGTAAGTATTCTATAGTCGAATAAAAACCACTAATCAAACATGCAGCATAGCCTATGTGTAAGATTAGACCAGAATCTTTTGAAAAAGTTGGGTGTTATTGTCAGTGACATTTCTCCACGTTTACTACAAAAAAGGTTCAGAGTTTCCCGCTGCTTTTACAAGTAAAGCAAGAAATTACTTTTTACTCAAACTCTGATTAAACTCAAATTCTGATTAGTAAATTTATGCTTGGAATTCAACCTTTTATTAAACTAAAAGAAAAAATATTTAAGACAAATAAAATGATACTAAACTCTAATGAAGTCATGTATTAAATTCCATTTTAAATGTGAAGTGAGGTTTCACAGGTTTTTTTAAACTAACACTATCAGTGATCAGTAGAAATCAACGCTAAAAAAGAGAAAGACATTTTTGGTATGTATTTGCGCCAAAAGTATGAAACCGCAGACACGAACATATTATTTATAATAAAAATATATAAAAATTTTTCAAAGATGAAAAAGTAACGTTAGCATCCAGAGATATTGTCGTTAGACAAACAACCCTAGCGTATGTAAAAAGAGAACAGAAATGCCTAAACACAAAGAGAAGCATAAATGGAAGACTCCTGGAAAAGGAGAACAAAACAAAATCAGGAAATGAGAGGATACTGCTGTTACAACCATTGGACCGAGTGGACAATTCAGGCATGCATTTGTCATCTGACGGCCGTTTTCCTCGAGATCGCGTCACTGCCAAACGGATACAAACATGCAGATGAAGGACTTGTCATTAATGAGCCTCTCTCCAGATCTCCTGGAATTAATGTCGCCAAATCGTCGTGTCACGAGTGCCAAAGGAATAACAAAACACGAAAAAGGAAATTTCCAAATTTTGTCAAAAGACTGTCACAATTTGGTAGTGGCGCGGCATGAGCGAAATTTGTGAAAATATTACGAACGGCAACGGGAAGTTAACCAAAAAAAATGCTGCTTCACATCCGGTCCAACTCGTATCGCGCCAGAAAAGGACACGGCCGAAAAGATGTGAGTTTTTTTGAAAGGAAATAAGGGAAAAATTTACGAGGAGTTACACATGGAAGGAAGCAAACACCATTCCGCTGTTCTTATAATCTTTTTACATAAAAGTTTTACGGATAGAATACCCTTCATTATTTATTTTCTGAAAATTGGACTTTTTGTGAACCTTATGCATCTTGATCTCTGTCATCACTATAATAATATCATCACTGTTTCTATGTTCAAGAAAGGACGACTTACAGTTTTCAATTTATCTTTTCGTTACGATGTTTCCCGAGCCGCTTAAATATTTTTGTTTCCCACAGAAATTTGTATACATATAGAACTAAATAATTTATACAGAGATTTCAACATTCGGTTCCTAATGATGCAACAACTTTAGTGACACGTAAAGTGTTAATAGTATTGCAATTGCACTATAGTTCCATATGGTTACAAATGTCAGTGAACTGGTGTCGAGACACCCAATTCTTCTTCCCCACTACTTTCTGCCACTATGTATTCTGTTTTACATTTATATTCTCCTACCACTCGCACTTTGTTCCCCTTTCTTTTTTTTAATTACATTTTCATTCTGTGCGGAAAGTTAACATACTGATAATAAGTTTTATAGTGTAGAAAAAACTTACAACCATATCTTAAACAATTTCTAAGTTTCTGTAATAAAATATATTGTTTTCTCCGGAGCATAATACACCCGCGTTTTACATATAATTCAGTTTTACACATAATATATCACTTTGCATGACCTGTAATTTTGGATTAGGGTTCAATAGTTATTAAACTTTATAAACATTTTCTTTGGTTCTACTCTAATAGAGAAGATGGTCAAATTTAAAATACATCATATTTATTTACAAGTGCTTTTATACTCACTTCCATCATTGTGATGTTCGATGTATAACCAAAAGTCGAACAAAAATAGAAATTAACAAGAATGAACACAATAGTTCTCATAAAAACAGAAAACTGCTTTAGAAGATATTAAAACGTTAACATAATATTATAATTATTGTTTAACGAGGACACAAAGCGTTAAAAATAACCTCGATTAAATTTGACACGACTTCCAATAAAGTAAAAAAGTCAACGTGGGGGCTGGCGACAGGCATTGAATTTAATTCAGGTGTAGGAAGGGCACGAGAAGAAGAAATTGGTGCCAGAGAGGCCATAAACAACAAGATGTGAAGGAAAGTTTAATGGTGCTATTAAAACCTCGCACTCATCCCAATGCTTTTCCACCTTAATCTTCAATTAATTTCTTAGAGGACGTAAAAACCGATGCCACGGAAGAACCAGCCACTTCCGGTTTCTTTACCGCCCTCCGGCTTAGCCTTCCTTCCATAAAAGAAATCGATAAAATTTATTGAGCTATTGATTTTCCACCGGAAGCGATTGTAAAAAGGGCAAATTGCAACATTCGCGCCAGTTCTAAAATCGGTTAATTTATGTAATTTAGTGTACTGTTGGTTGATTTGTAATGAAAATTGCCAGAAAATTTATCACATTGGTTGGTTTTTAATTTTAATTTTCTCATATTTTATATCGATCGATTTAATTACCTTCTCAAAAGATTTCCAGATGATTTAAGTGACTCCTATTTCCACGGCGCCGATTTGCAGTTCCAAATCATTTCATACTAGTTGATCGTATTCATTTTTTTATAGTTGACGGTAAAACTGTTACTTTTCTGTCATACACTGCCCTATTGCGCATGTTTAATTTCTAACTTTTAACGTCTACTTTGCATTAATGTATCTTCTCCCGTCATTCTCAATCTGAAACATTCGATTTCCCACCGGTTTCTCATTTCTAGTTCTGACTGTCTCACCGGGACTGCGTTTTGGCATTGGACAAGAGTCAACTTTCAATTCTCTCTCTCTTTCTTTATAGGCTCTTCTTGCACATTTCATTGAAACATTATTATTGTTTCTGATGGATGTCTGAAATGTTTGAAATTTCAGTTTCTCCAGAATAATGACTTCTGCCGCCCACCTCCCAGGTGGGACACACTTCCTACCGACCAACTGGAAGGAAATACCGTCTGACTTTCGCTTCCAAGGACCTCATTTTCAGGAGTTCCCGTCAGTGTTATTGACAGTTTTCTATGAAAACGGGAAAAGGAAAACAGTCCTGAAATTCCACTAAGATTAAAATCACTTTTGGTAGTAAATTCATCATTTCTTTGCATCTCCTTTGGTCTCTCCTGTTCGGTCATTAATTTTACAAACTTTTCACAGAAAAGAGTAGTGTCCTACTATGTATTTGCACGAGTTATTATTTTATATTTGAAATAACAGAGATGACACATACATGTACAATTATTGAAAACCTTATTGATCTGTTGAGTTACGATTGGTACTTTAAAAATACCACCTAGTAGTTTTTTACCAATCCCAAAAAATAAAATCTTCTTCCTAGCTTTCCTAATCTCTTCCAGTTAAGCTTTGAGTTTTCAACTCTCCTTCTCTCGAACTTAATTCCAATTCAATTATTTTCCTAATTTCATCTCCCATTAAGCTTACTTTTCTTTAAGTTGCCTACCTTACATTTCCCTTGATAGGAATAGATACTTGAAGGTACTAGAAACATTGATAAGTATATAAAACTATCTTCGGCAGCTGGAAAAAGATACGTAAGCGCCCCCTAACGAGCTTCAATTACCAAGTAAGAATAAAATAAAATTCGAAAAGTTAACGCTTCTGGAAATATACGGATAGACGCGAACAGGAAATTTACGGAAAAAAGAAAATATACAAAACTTCAAAGGGTTATCTGACATCCTGGTGAAAAGAATGAGGTAATAAAAAATAAGGGAATGCAACTAGAATAAAGCAACTGAAATAGAAAATATCGTATCTAAATAATAGAGAAATAAAATCACAGCTTGTAATTGACTGAGTTGGGGGAGTGTTCCAACACGAATGAAATCAACCTTAAAACAGTCAGAAACAAAAACCAAATGAAAGGAAGGGGGACGGTCAAGCCATAGAAATAGAAAAAACCCAGCGGAATTCCTTTACAGACAATTCGAATTCAACGAGAAAGAAAAGTCACATTCCTTCGGGAAGCACCAGAATGGAGTTGGGTGGTAGGCGTGTGGGTGGGAGTCATTTTTTGGAAGGATACGAATGATATTTGTCGAAGCTCATTTGATTCTTCCCTACATTTCATATGTAACGTAACGGAGAGGGTTGTTACGTTTCCTATCGGGAATACTAAAACTTCGTTGTCTACGTTATCAAAACTCGGAGCCCGCTATGTTGAGTATTACATACGGATAAGAGGAATCAAAGATACTTTGAAACATCTCATTCCGTCACATTTCTCTTCTTTACTTTATAATTTTCTTATTCTCTCGATGCCATCTTCGCTCTGATTATGTACTGAGAAAAACGTGCAAGATGTAATAAGTTTGGAATGCTTGTTTCCTACATGAGGCAGACTAATAAAACTAGTTGAAATCCTCGTTCATCCACAGTACAATCAAATAATATTCGCTAAGCGTTTGGCAGTCGTGGTTAGAGAAGCATTTAAATTCTCATAAATATTGATAAATAAAAATGACAACCCTCATCCAGTCAAGATTAGGCCAATGGATGCATCAAATAAAGGCAACTTACAAGGAAGTTTAATAAAAAAGTCCCTTTAACCTGTGTGCCGACACTATCCTTGTCGTCGTATGGTGAGAGCATTGGAAGGTCATCGATTGCTCCTACCAATTCTCTCATACAGAAAACAAAGGTGTGACGGAGTACGTATATCTATTGTATATCAGATATAGACATGTGCTGCAACAGGTTGTTCGAAGGGGTCTGACTTGTGCAATGCACAAATTGACTGGTTACGAGAAGTTGAAATGAGAGTTACACCTGAAGTTGGCTGAAGAAAAATATCAATCTTTCAACATCTCACAACTCTAATACGAATGTTATGTGAATTTAACAATAGCCCGAATGAACATGTTTGAAAGCCAAAAAGCATCAACAAGTGGATATAAGTATGATATCTACTTGTTAGTAATAAATATAAATGAATTCATCGAATCTTTTATATTGAAACACTAAACTACCAATTTTCATGAAGCATTATAGTGGTCTATTTATATATACGTTACATATACAGCTTATTATTATATTGCTACATGAAAGTAGTTCCCTTTCCTCATGCCCTTATATTACGGCGAACGGATGTAAATATGAAAAAAACCGAATTTCTCGTCGTTCGGTAGAATCAGAATTTCCATTAGTTTTATATATTATCTATAGGCCGTCGTACATCAGTAGAAGTGAAACGTGAGACGAGAATAAACCATTTCTGACATTTAGTATTCCGTATGATCTGTCGCCTTTGGGAAACAAGTTGAACATTAGTCATTGATAACATTATTTCTACACAAATTTTTCACCCCGGCAACGAAGAGACCACTTCAATGTTACAATCTTTCACTATCTTCCTTGTTTCCTTATTTTCTACGACATAGATCTGGAATTCTGTACTCTCTTTCAACGTACTCTTTATTTGGTTTCCCTTTATTTAGAAATTTTAGCAGAAGAATATTTCTTGTTTTCTTTCTGCTTTAAGAGTTGCATCGTTTTGGAAATTTCTTTTGATAATTTTGCAAGACTCTGGAGAAACCAGTTGCCTAAAAAAGGCGTCTTGGAATATACAAATTGTGGGTGTGTTCGACATTTAGACTAAACCATCTCATAAAACCACTCTCGCCTCGATTTCATGGCGAACTGCCTTTTTTGCTTCAAAATTTTTGCGAATTTTATGTGGAAAGATTTTCCGGAACCGGATATTGAATTTGCAAGACTGTGAGTTTTAGTTAACGTGAGTTTAAGTAAACCTCCATAATTAGTTAAGGCAAAACGTTATTACCTCTTATTTTTAAGCTCCCGGGTAAATGCAGCCGATCATGAATATTTAGATTATTGAACTTCGAAAACCAATAATACAATTGTCAAACTTTTTCCGCGTTGCTGAGGAACTACTGTTTTATTGGTAAGAGTCTCAGAGTTGGGTACTGGCATTATTGGGCAGCCCATTAAAATCCCAAAACTTTGCTTTTGTTTTTTTATTTACATCTTTCCTAAATTGGCGTTACGTAAAATAAATCTATACCAATTTTCGTTTATTCTTAATCTATAATTAAGTATATTATGTAATATTTATTATGTAATTACGAATTGTAGTTACGAAACCGACTATCAATTAAATATATACATACGTTTAAGTTTTTGTATGGGAACATAGGGGATATTCCAAGAATCATATTAATAGAGTTCACGTCCCTTCTATATAATAATTAATTTTGTAATACACGGTTTTAATGTAATGCACAATTAACATTGTCGCAAACAACAATTATAGAACCACTAATGATGTGGACTACTCGGAAATCTGGCGAAACTTTTGGGAAGAAGAAAAATGAATTAATGTGGTACACGGCGAGTTTGCGACAAAAACCAAATGTACATCTAAATAATTCATTTTATTTATATATGTTGATAAATTGTAAGAAATTATAAAAACCATGACACCAAACCCCCAGTGAGTTCATCAAAATAAAACTTATTAATGATCATATTAATGACGGAATCAAAGGAAAAGAAGAAATGAAAAAAAGGGTAAGAAGTATACGAGAGGGAAGATACAATATGTATTGTTTAGAGGCCTTTTGTCACAGGCCAGAATGCCTTTAAAAAGAATCTCCGAATGGTTTTGCATGGAAGCGTTGGTCAAGTGAATTAATCAATCGAATGTAATGAAAGGTGTAAAACGACAGAAAATGTAGAAAACTTCACTTTCTGTCGCCCATTGTCAGGAAACAACATTTTCAACTTGCTATCTCTACCATCTGCAGAAAACCATTCACAATGACGCTCTCCTGTCCGAAAACTTAATTTCCGTTTAAAATCCCCTTTGCAAATTATCTAGATTGTTCTCGTCTTATTTAGACTATATTTACAAGTCACGTACATATTTACACATACAAAGAAAGCCTAATTCCTATAACACTAATGTAAGAAATAAATAAAAATTTAGTATAAAAGCAGATTTCTGTATCTCAAATCACCTTAGTATCACACGGAAAAATAATTGCATGACATTCAAAATTGCATGGAAAATGCAATTACTTTCTGTGTAAACCACATGAATATATAGGGATAACCATGGATAATATAAATAAGAGGATGTCCTCCAAAAAAGCAGCATGGGAGGCAGTTGATGAGTAGTGCGGAGCAATGGTAATTAGCAAAGAATAAAAAAAAATAGTTTTAATGCAAAACAGTTTAGACGGATGGTTGAGAAAACAAAGTTACAGAAAAAAATTAAATATAAAAACCCACTTTCTGCTTGCAACACTTTCAATCAAATTAAATTTAAAATTTTGCATGGCTTCATTTGCTGAATAAAAAACATTAAGAATAAACAGGTGCGATCGATGACTCCAGGGTATAACCACAAATTGAAACAAAAAGCATAAGCAATGTGTACGTATGTGACCTCAAATCTAACAATATGATTGATAACAAATTTTTGTTCGTCTTTTAGTATATTTATTTACTTATTTTATTTTCTGATTTATCATCTTCACGGCATATTATCGAACGCTATGAAATTCATTATACGTATTACTTGTGCGAGCAAATGAAACAATGTTCGTAGTTTATTAAGTATTTTCTATGTTTTCTCTTTATACCTCTATTGGTTAAAGCTCAATCCTGTGCGTTAGGCATTAATTGAAATACAAATTTAGTTAGTCATGTTGAAGAGATGATAATATGGAACAGGAATGTCGCAGGAAAGGGGAAAACAAATCAAGTAGAGTCGGGTGTTGAGCATTTTAAGTTGAACCGTGAAGACCTAAATGTTTTAATCAGCGACTCCTTCCGAGAGAAGAGAAATCTGGTCCCTCAAAAAGGAAAGTTCACTCAAGCAAAAACACAGTTGCTTTCCATTCGGGGCAAACTGCCTTGAGTAGAAGTCGAAATCCTGACATTTACTCACTCCTTCCAACTACCAAATACACCCCGCTAAACAGCAACAAACTGCTCCCCAAACCTCCCTAAGTACTTTTCTTCATCCGTTTAAATTGTATTTACCAGAAATAATTCGGTTATACGTAAAACAGAATTCGGAAATTTTCAAAAATCTTGTATTTTATATTACAATAATGATCTATAATGTACTTCCCTAAAATTAAATTTTGCTATTGACCTTCGACATTATATCACTGTAACAAGATCTTATACAGTCCGAAATCAATTTTACAATTATACAATTACTTCTTAATTAAAAGCAATGAAATTAAATGTAATTTTAAATATAAAATATCTTGTTCTCTTTATTACTAACAGGTAATGATCACAATAAACGTTTCTATGGGTTCGTTTTCTATTATAGTGGCAGGTGAACGTTAATATCAGGAACTAATGACATGAATAAAATGCATATTTTGAGCTTCAAATTACACTTTAAAGTTGTACTTATTATTGACAAATAACTAACGTATATTAAAAATAATAATTATAACAACAATTAAGGAATTGGTTCTAACAATTACGGTACTAATAGATTTAATAAGGAAGATTTATTACATAAATCGAAATTGATAAATTGCAAGATAGAATTTTACCACCAGAAGAATTTAAAGATTTCAGTGACTTAAAAGTGAATACCTAACAAATTTAAATGGAATTAACTTTTATGTATTAAAACGATGTGGAAAAGAATAGAATAATTTTTATTTCTCAAGTCAAAAAGTTAACGAAAAGGTTCCAAAAAAAATCGGCAAAAAAAGAATGACTAAAATTAGTCCCTTATTTTGTTTCACAGAATATAAAGGAACAAACATAGAGACCTCAACTTGATCATCAGAATACCATGAACAATTTTCCTTCTGTAGAAGGCGACGACCAGAGAAGGGGAAATTCTGTACAGGACAGATTTCCATCATAAAAACCTCGCTTTCCCGATGATTGACCGTGAACCCAAACGGTCTTATGTGGCTCATTTATTTCTTCAACTTTATTACATAACCGATAAACACACAACGGTAAAGAAAATGAGGAGCCATAAAACGCAGGGAAGTACACTTGGTACGAATAATACTCCTAAGTACACATACTGGGGCAACACAAATTCATAACGAGAAAATTGGGTGAGTGAAATGCAGGTTTTTGGTTTTGTACGTGAACTGTTTACTGTAAAAAATTATAGAATTTATCAGTGTAGATGAATAAAGCGAATTAATCCCAGAGATGCCTAAAACCAGTAAACATGCAAACGGATGTTACTTAAGAGTAAAATTTGGAATGTGAAAGTAAACGTGCAGACCGAAAGAAAAACGGAAAATCACAAATACAAATAAACAAATATAAACCCCTGCAATCAGAAACAAACACGAAAATCACCTACAAACAGAAGCAAAATCACAAAAAGAGAATGAAGATATATGGCTACCGACATCATCTCTTTGAACAATCAAGGTGGCTTCGTAAAAATCATTGAAACAAATTTTAAAAAATAAATCTAACTCAAAATTGTGTAACATTTTCGCCTATTCCTTGTCGTATATTATTTCTATTATATTACAATTGACTTTTTATTTTTAGCTATGTAGTACATGTTACGTATTTGAAATGTTACAGGAATGACTTAAAATTAAATAAATATTCTTTCACATCGATTATAAATAATAGACGAATATTTGCTTCATCGACAGTCGATATAAGTTTTTCTATATTTCTAATAATTTCTATCGAAAGGATGTAAACTACAACTAAGTAAGTGCGGGCACAGCAAAATGAAAAAAAAGTAGATATAACCGGATCTATCGCTGGTGAAATGCGGATACCCTGTTGTTAATAAAATGTTATTGTAATTAGAGTTCGAATGTGCTGCTAGTCTACTCGAGAGTTCCTTTGGTGAATACACAAATTAACCAAATCAAACATATGCATATTACATTCCTTTACATACAGGTTCCACACTTCACGTCTTTTCTCCTGCATATGAACCCCTTATATGGTCGAATGTCAAGCTGGAAATGGTAGTCAACCTTTCCTACGACCATGTGTTTCATAACCGGGCGAATTCCACGTGTTAATTCAGTGGGAAACGCAAAAAATGTTTGAAATACAACGGGTAATTTAGTTTTTTTTGTTTTTTGATTGATGACACGTACAACTGTAATAAGTCATTTTTCTTTCATCAAAAAATCAAAGCAAAACAAAACAGGAAAAATAAAAAAATAAATAATGCAAAAAGGCAGATAGAAAGAACTGATTTATTACACCGACGGTGGGAAATCAAACTTTCACGGGACAACAAATCATTAAAGGTGAAATAATTATTTTGCAATTTCTTTTACTACCATTTTGTTTAAAAAATCAAACAAAAAACAATATTGGCGCTCTTCCGAGGATGCAGATTGATGGATGACACCTTCACTCTTTCCTAGGGAATATTTTCTGTACAATATGGCTCGTGTTATGTATTCCAAATGAATATATGTATGCATGATAACATGTTATTTTTGGTTACATGTTTTACCTTTCTCGTGAACTCTCTAGCGCTCTATGTCGTTCTACTTTTAGCATGTTCTCTACCACTTCTAATACGAAAACACAAACCCTCTTAAGTTTATAAAATAAATTTTCCTCTGGTAAACAGAAGTGGCGTCTCTTAACCGGTTTTATCCATACTCTGAATAAATTCTACTACTTAATTTATTAATTTGAATAGCTAGTCGTGGTCATTCTCTTCTAATAGTAGTTTATAATTTAGTAATAGTTTTCTTAGTAATAATAGTTATAATATCTCATGCTTGTTGTGGTATTAAATCACAAAATATTTGTGTAATAGGTAACCCTATAAATAGAGAAGTTTTTCCAAAATGCACACTCCTAATTTCTGGATGTTACCAATACTCTTTTAATCGATTAAAACAAAATAAACTTTAAACGTTGGTCACTCCGACTCGTACAAAAACCAGATACTGTGTATTAAATAAACGAAATAGAATGCCAATAAGACAAAACAGAGGAAAATACAAGAATTTGTAGCAAAAGTAGCTGAAGCATATGACTTCCGCACAAAGCCAAAAAATTAGATTAAATTCGATTTCATTTTCTATATTTATTCGTCCACTCAAATAGTTTTTTTATTTGGTTCGTCATCACGAATTCGGTGGCATTTTTTAAAAGCAATGAAATATTACAAGAAAAGAAGAAATTGAACTGAAGAAAAGAAAATGAAAGTCTAACGGTAAAGTCAGTGATTGGACCCATTCTTGGTTTAGAATTCAATTAAATTATCCGATTCCAGTTCCTTGATGTTATTTTCAAGGGGTTTCATTCGGCATCAAATAAGTGTTTCATTGAGGAACGTCTGAGAATTTCGAATTGTCTCACTTTTTCAGACTTTCTTCCTATATAAATTTAAAATTTCTTATAATCCCTTGGCATTTTATTACATTTTTGTTACAATAATTGTGTACACAAATATTAATAGAGTTGAAGCCAAGACTACTTCCTTCAACTTACTTTCACGAAACAAATATGTATTTAGTGTTTGGCAATAATTGTTTTTAGTTTATTTTTAAACATTCGATGAACTTTAACAGTGAATATGTCTTAAAGTTATAACAAGAATACAGAAAATTTAATCAAGGAAATGGAAGGAACAAGAAAATTCAAAATTAACAGAGCTCTGTATGGTGTAGCATGAAAGTAAAAGAACTGTCTGTATAGTAAATTTTTTCTCTAAGTATTAATTTACTTTAATTTTGCAATGGCAGTGCAATGGCAGTTCAATGGGAGAATTTTTATGTGAAAAAGAAATAAAAAATGTGAACAACCAAAATTTGTTGAGTTTCTATCTATGGATCATGGTAGTTGAACATGAAGTAAAGGCATACGATACATTGTTTTTGTCTGTTTTTGGCAATTTATTTAGTTTTTAATATTATTAAAAGTCCCAAATGTAAAAGGTACGGTATTATAAAAATTAAAGTAGATAACTATCATTACCACATCCGTCAGATGTGATGAAGTGCGACTCACGACATTTATTGAGGTAAACATAAAATATCAATTTAACATAACAATTGTCTGTTTCATTAATTCAAATACCATATCTTATCAATTCTGTCGGAATATTTTTGTTCACCGCTCTGCCTTTACAATATAAAGTTACTTAAGACCCAGTTAGTGCTCCTTAAGAAGCAATTCACAAATGATTCATTTTATCTTATAGCTACATTTGGGTTTAACAATGTTTTATTTTTTAGACACTGAATATTTAGATAGAAGTCAATATTTTGTAATTTACACGTTCATTTCGCATTCTATCGGTAAAATCTTTTACCCGTCATCTGCTTTCCTAATGAATAATTCATTCACAATAAACATTTTGTGGTACATTTTTTGAAAAGATGACGTTCTCGCTAATCTCCGGCGTACAATTCTCCCGATCTCTGACTGAAGATAAACTAAAAAAGAACCTGCCACCCAACAAATAAACAAATTTTAACCAGCTCAACGAGTAATCGGATTCGGATGGGATTCGACAAAATTGGAATTTTCTACGACTCATCGGACGGTTGCCATTGGCGTTCTGCATTCTTTTCTTTCTTCTTTACTTTTTCCTCTCTCGGAAAGTTCTCATCGAAATCGAGGAGACTAGCTCGGAAAGCGCTTTGAGAATTCACGAGTTATTAAAATACCCGGAGAGAAATGTATAGCTCGGTGCCTGGGATGAGGATGATGGGACAAAGCACAAAAGTCCGGAAAAGTAAATAATATAAACGCCAACATAAAGTCTTGTCACTGGCCTGATGCTTCACAATCATTCCTTTATGTTGGTAAAGACACAAACCAATAAGAGGACAATGACTATGTACATTGTCTTTTCTGCGGCGGAAGATCTAACATCACGAAATAAAAAAATAAGACAAGTATTTGAACGGAAAAGAAATGTTTCTTCCGCTTTGGTTCCAATGAGCAACAATTCGGTAAAACTTTTTGAAAAGGTCTTTGAACAAATAACTCGGACCAACATTCTTCATTGATTAACTCATATTTAAATAGACTTTACATGTTAATACATTTGTTTACAATAATTCTTAACGAACGAACGTCATCTGTAAATTATTGTATAAAATATGAAATAAGAGGATCACAACCGAAGTATTCAAATGTGTCAGTCCAAAGGAGCGACGTAGGAAATCATTTACAATTCTTAAAGCATTCAAAAATCACCTTTAGGGAATGCATGGGTGCTCTTCACATGCAAAACCAAAGTTGGGAACCGACAAAGCAAAATTATTTCCTTTGTTAATCAATTAACCGAGAAAATTAAGAGAGGAAGTAGCGGGACTGTGGATTATCGTTTGAACAAGAAAGTTTGACAAGGACCAAATTCGCGTAAACTAATCTTATTCTAACGCCTTGAGTACTTAACAAAGTTGATCTGCTCATTCACTTTATTTATTTATGGCACTGTACCAAATGAAAAATGAAATTTAAATGTATTCTCAAAAGATTAGCAACTAAGTGTGTTAGATAAAGAAAAACTTTAGGGTAGTAATTGTCCTTTTACGTATAGTTGTAAGAGTTGTACGATGGAATAATTCCGCATTAAACTCTTTGTGTTAGTTTTACTGAAGCGTAATATTTAACGTAGGAGTCAAATAGTTTTATTACGATTTAGAAACAAATTATTTGTGATAAAATTTGTTTTTTCAAACCTATATTTTTCTTGAGAAGGTGAACTAAAGAAATGGTCTTGGAGTACGGCAGGGTGCAAGGTCTCAGGGATCCCCTTAATACTCACTAATTTTCCTTCAAAATGAAAGAATGAAATAAACGAGAAGTGGTTTATTTCTTTCTTCTCCTTTTCGCCCAACGAGGGTACGTCACATATCTCATACCCCGGGGTGGATTCAGTCGGAAATAGCCACGGGAGTGGAAATAAACAAACTCAATTTGTTTTTTTTTGCCGGGACTAAAAGTAATTGGTAAAGGATCTATCAAAAACAGCACCTCACTAAAGATATACGACCTTTTCGTAAAAGAAACGCAGCAGGAGAAACGTCTCTGCCATTCGCTTGATCACGTGACCGTAAAAATCCGGTCAGTCAAATTGAATTTTCCACCTTTTCGGCCCTTTCACTGGACTCATTCCTGTCGTCACTCAAACATTTCATGTGGGCCGAAACACACATAAACTACTGCCACCACCAAATATATTTCTTGTTGATTTTCTATAATTAATAGTAATATAAATTAGTACAACGACGTTACAACTCGCATTAATTTTGTACGATTAAAATTTTTAGCTTAAAACACTTCAGGTGTTGAGACGTAGATAAACATATGCATGGAGTGTCATTCATACTCGTTTAAGGAATGAAAATGTGAAATTGATATTGCCCCTCTTCTATATAGAAGGGATTAATAATTTGGTCTGCTATCTTTTCTTTGCCAGTACCTTTTTTACTTTTTAATTCTTGTTACATTTGATCATAACCAGCAATGTTTTTAAAGAATACATTTTCGTAATAATTGTTACTACAAGTCGAGTACAGATTCCAAATTGCCGTCAGTCTTGTATTAGAATTATAATAACTATTTGTTTAACAATAACAGTATTTTTGGTTCAATCCGAGAGTAATTTCCATTGTTTTTTTTTTTTTTTTTTTTTTTTTTTTTTTTTTTTTTGTTTGACCTGCACCAAACGAACAAGAAATGAAACGCGAACACGAAATGAGGATGTTGTCAACATCATTTCCCATGACCCACTAGGATTTGGCCACGGACTTAGGCTATGTTCACATTTTTAACCTAAATCTTATGAATTTATATGTAATTAGGCCTTTTTCAGATTCAGTCCAACTTTTTGACATTCGGCGATTAAGCATTCACCAGTTTTTAAACTATTTTTTAATTTGGAAGTAATATTGATACACCGCATTCTCTTATTGAATCTCGCCCTTGTACAAAATGGTTTTATTGTTAAAACCCTCACGAGTGACGCCATAGGGCAATGTAAATATTACAATATTTAATGGATTTATTATAAATATTTTCAACCGGACGCACTCACTTTCAGGACGTTGTGGTCTTTTTGATAATTAGAATCTGTCTGTCAAATATAGTTGCTGGTCTGAAATTATTGAAAGCATCCATCCAGAAATTTAGGAAATACCACCTTTTGGTTTTAACAAAGTTTCCAACGAAGAAGTTAACCATGCGCCTTCAATGGGCAGCCCACAATAACCAGTAACGGTTCTCCGTCGCCTATACCAAAGATCTTTAGAATGAGATATATTATAAAAATATAATTCATGCACTGGTAAAGTCAAAGAAAAACAATGAATACAAATAGTATAATTCCCAGAAAGTTGTGGAGGCAAGCAGTGAAGATGGGGAGGTCGAAAGAAGGTTTCTATTTCAATATTTGACCGTGTCAAACAGCGCGGAATTTTTAATTCTCGTGTTTTGTTTGACTTTTGGTAAATTTCAAATAAAGTGGAACTGAGAAACGGTGGAAGGGAAAATCGAAAAAGTAGAGTTCTGAATAAAGAGGTCCCTCGGATATTTATAGTATTTTTTCTGTTCTCTCTGCTAGTGATATGAAAAATGTATAACTTTCACAAGAATGAAAACGTTATGTATCCCTGTATTCTTGTTCGGAATACAATTTTAATTGTACATAGTTGATTTATCCGAATTGCAGCGTCACCCGGGGGTAGCTTGGCTTATACAATTCAACAAGATGTACGTACTTTCAATGTACTTTTAAAAGGCGAACTAAAATTTGATAGGTTCGGACGACAAACTTATGGCCATTTCTGAAAAAACTAACGGCTGTTGGATTTTCCCACATAAGTATTTAAATATGTAAGGAAGTCTTGAAGAAGGCTTGAGACAATTTTAGTCTGTTGGCCAAGAAAATCTGAATATATTTACAAGTGTTCATTATTTATACAAATCTTTGTGAGATGAGCGAGGGACCTAGCAACCAATAAAAACCGCAAAAATAGTGACAATTGGTAGATACTTGTACTTCAGTCGGAAGGACATAACATAACATCACATTATGCGAATGTCCGACACCACGTGGTATAATTATACTCTCAAAATTTTATATTTTCAAGAATCTTCTTGAAACTTACTAAAAAAATATAATCCTAGACAAAAAGAAGGAAAACCAGATTAAAAAATTTGGTCTTCATTGAGAACATAATTCCATGAAGGTGTGGATTATCATGTGCACATGCACCACTTAACGAAACATAAAACGAGTCCGACACACAAAGGGTGGAGTTCAGTTCTGGGCACTAAACTCTGATCTCTGAGTCTAATAAACAAAAACTTGAACAAGATCGGTGGCCATGAGAAGCATCAACTGAAGACAAACCCAGTTGGGAAGAAAATGGAACGTAAACATGACAGTGTCGGTCAAAAAGGGTAACCATTACTGACAAAGGTCCAAAAAACTTCAGCAAATAGAGTATTGAATTACGGTATTTAAACTTGGGAGAATTTATTTGTTACTTTAAAAGGTTTTCCTTGACTTCCGACAGTCGACCGGAAATTCAATTTGCTAAATGACACGGTCCCGTTTTAATTAAGCGGAGTTAATGAGAAAAAAAGGAAACAGGGCCAACCATAAGGGATGGTTCTTTGAGAGATTGGGGTCATTCACTAATAGCCTCATCAACAATTTTTGTACGTATATTTGCTTCATTATTTATTAACTTGCCATTCCAGCTAAAATTAAGATCTAAGCCAATGTGGCATTATTGACAATGGTCAGTAGTAACAAATGTAACGACAACAAATTAGAAATGAATCTATAAAAGATGGACATTTCAGTAGTAAAAGATTAAAGATCATTATTCGGTACTGTAAGGGTAAGACAATGGTGTAAACTGCAATATGTAAGTTAATTGTTTATTTTGATATGTAACGCGATCATTATCTTAAAACAAACTGTCCGCTTATCTCACCTTCGGTAGTCGACAAAAGTAAGAGAACCGTCAATCTATCAATGTTAACGTCGTTTTAATCGTTTTAATAAAACCTATTAATCGTTAGCAACGTCTTCATTTATTCGTCTTTTATACAAAAAATACTAATCTTAATAATGCAAACGATCATGGACAATACCCCAAAATAAATTACGTTGACATCAAAGGATCTTCAGGTGAAAAGAGCTTTCATTTTCCTTTTCTCACTATTTCTATTTTTGTGGGTCTGGAGATAAACTCTCAGAAAAGAAGTACTTTTGGCCTTTTGCGGTTTTTCAGCAACATCGAGATGCTTCCGGATTTAAGAAATCAGATTTGACTCTCTTACCTTTTGTGGGTTAGCAACGAGATTTAAGATTCCTAGCAAAAACCTAAAGTGGATTTACAACCAAAAAAATATTAAGATAATCCAAAGAAAACAAAGCCCAACAAAATGGCAATGGAAAAATGCAAGAGGGAAATGGGAGTTCCAATTTCCCCGTTCAGATTTGTAAGGTCCCAGAAGTTTAATAAATAAGATTAATATTAATAGTATTTTCGGTTTGCTTTGTTACAAATGTAAGTCTACGTTAAAACTATCAACAATGTAAGTGATTAAAATTAGGCATTAGTCTTTAAATTGTTCAGAAACTTACACTTAAAAGTAGGTACCAAAACCAAGAGCACCTCAGTCCTGCGGTCCTCCCTTTTCAAGTTTGCTTCCATTAGAGTAGTTCCGTTTTAATTATTGTTAAAATAAGCACACAATCACATGTACACGAACACGAATTTTGTATTGCAAATAATCCATTCCCAGAGATAAAAACCGTTAATTTTTTAGTGCCACGACGCCGATTCTGCCAACCGATTTTTTGAGTTTCAAGTTGGTTCCCGTACTTATGCCGCGGTTTCATTGCATAAACACGTGAAAAAATGTTCAATTCTCACAATTGCAATGGCTTTTCACTTCTCCATGTTTAAAATTGCCCTGTGTCTTTTTGGAGTTTTTATAAGTTTATCAGCTGGATCAAAATTAAATGTGCCAAGAGTTCTTCTCCCCCTGTTCCATGACTTCACTACGAATTTTACATTAGAGGTTAAGGATAGTGGCTGTTACAAATGGTGAGTGTTGTAAAAAGATGCCGGCATTTTTTATTTATTTGCAAATCACTTGCTTTTGATAAATGATGCTCTCAGATATGTAGTGTGGTACAACTCAACTAACTGCAATAGTACTCTGGACTATATTTGAGTCTCTTTCCTTGAGGAGTGGTTGTTGCACTTTGTTTAACTTTTATCCCACAATTAATGTTTATTAAAACTTATATTGCTTGCAAAAATACTGTAACTTGTAATATAATTCGAGGTAAACAAGAGACTCGCCGGTTGTTCATTAGATGTGTACATTTCACTGCAATAGATGTGGTTAACTTCCTCTATTGTTATTATAATGTACATCATTTTCTCCATCAAATGTTGATTATTAAGTGAAATTAAAAATTGCATTCTACATTTCATCATGATAATTATAGGTGCTAATATTGAAAGTTTTGTATTCATCTGCAGAAATCTTTTTTTTTATATAAAGATGTTTATGTATGATTACATACTTGAATTTTTCATAGTAATTTAATTCAAACTTGATTTTAGGTCAACACTTAGACCAAATATTATAAGTCTGAAACAACTGTATGTTGACCCAGATTTGGGCTGTTCATCAGAAGTAGTTATATCACCAAAGACTAAAGAGTTCCATCGGAATTCTGAGACTGTTCTAGCTGAAGATGTTCACTCTGGTCAAATCCTGAGATGTGAAGTAATAGTTGATGTGATTCATTCTCTGAATCTGTTTACAACAACTAGAGAGTTATTCCTTGAGGAATCTCCAGAAGCATTTGAGGTTCAAGCATTTGATGATCAAGGTAAGCTAAAAAGGCAGTGCAAATGTAATGTTGGAAACTCACTGTAAGACATGTAAGATTGCTGCTACTCAATAATGCTTGTTTCATATCTGCCAATTTTTGTTTTTGTAGTTCAGAAACTAAGATGAAACCATATGTATTGTACTATTCAAGAACATTCAATTATGATGCTTATATGTACTACTCAATAATTTTATTTTTTTAAATATAGTTCTAAGTTATGTAGTTTAGAAACCATCAATATACCAAGGGCTGCATATGTATAGAGTTATAGTTCTTTTCATGTTTGTTCAGCTCATATTAAATTAAAATTATTGCTGCTCTTTGGTTACTTTTTAGTAATACGTAGCAGTTGTGAATGGTACAAGGGCAGTCACAATGGTTGGTAACATTTGAGCAGCTTAAATGGTAATATCACAACACATAATTTAATTTAATACTATGAATCACCTTTGAGTGGATTACATATTGATTACATTGATATTGACATTACAATTTCAATTTATACCAATAATTTCATAATACCAAAAAGGTATGGAAATTAATTGTTTCCCAATATTTCAGGAAACACCTTCAGTACTCTCATTGGTGTGGAATTTCAATGGTCCTTCCAAACAGGAAATATTGGCGACGGTTCGGGTAATGGAACATCTGAGTGTCAAGTTGTTCGTCACATTCCATTTCACGAGTCTCCTTACGAAACGCCAGCCTCTGTTGCTAACTTCGACAAGACCGATTTGAAAGGCCATATATTACTCTTGGAGGGAGCCCAGACTGGAATTTGCACGGTCACTGTTCGACTGCCTCACTACGAGTACAGACATGTACCCCCCGTATCGGTTCAGCTTATGGTTCTCACAAATTTGATTATTAACCCACCTGAAGTGAGCATCCTCTTGGGTGATGAAATTAATTACAGGTTGTTCCAAGTTCAACATGGCAAAGTAAACGAGATAATGTTTCCCTCTAAACAATACTACCTGCAGTCAGAAAAGCCAAAATGTGTGAGAGTTGACCCAAGTACAGGTATGGCCACCGGTTTGTCGCATTGCAAAACAAAAGTTGTACTCGTCGACAGAAATGTAATTTCATCAATTGGAAACGACGTGAAACCGTCAACCGCAACAATTTCGGTAACATCAGCAGAACAATTAAGCCTTGTCCTGTTACCTTCCAGAAAGTGGGCTGTTACTGTTGGTCAGTATTACGAAATAGTTGTGGAAATATATGATGCCGAGGGTCGTAAAATGCACATTGGCGACAGAGTCGAGGTAAAGACATTTGTAGACGAGGAATACTTTAAAGTTGAAAAAGCCAGTCCAAATGGAACTTACTTCATGGGTGTGCCCATAAAACAAGGACAGGCGAAAGTTGGGGCCACTCTTTTGGGAGTCATCGACTCCAGTGGAGCCATGCAAAAAACGGATCGTCTTCATGCAGAAGCATTCATGCAAATATACAACGCCATAGAAGTAACCCCACCAGCCGTGTTCTTACCTTGGGACCCAGTTGCGAAATGCAAATATGAGGTACCTTTATCGGTTACTGGAGGTGACGGAAACTTTTTGTGGACGAGTACTAACAATACGATAGCTGTTGTCACTCAGATGGGTGTAGTTAAGACACTGGAAGAAGGATCTGTTGTTATATCTGCCGCTATGGCACAGAATCATCACAATAAGGGAACTTCAGAATTTTTTATCACTAAACCGGTGAGAATTGAAATTTTGGACTACATAATGGAGGCTGCTGTTGGGTCACCCATACAACTGTTTATTGTTCTCTATGGTGTGATAAATGGAGTTGAAATGCCTTTCACTCTGTGTGATGCACTAACTTTTGACGTAGGCCTAACCGATGATAACTTCGAATACATTCCTGGTAATAGTTCCTATAGAGTCGGGCCATCTTGTGCATCTATATCATTTCTGGGGAAGTCTCCCGGGGCAACCAGAGTATCAGTAAATTACAAGCACTTGGAAGCAACCACCGTCATAGCAGCTCATCGGAAGTTGAGTGTATATAATCCAAAAAGTGGACCTACCATTTTGGCCGTCGCAACGTCTAGAAATATAGCTTTTATTGGTGGTCCTCGACCATGGGCGATTCGTCCATCAGAACATTCCCACTTTCTAACAAATGTTGAAACCAAGACCGAAGATTGGAATGAAATATTGGAAATACACGAAAAAAGAGACACCTCCCAGTCGCAGCACCGCGACTTTTATGTCTACCACGTCACCTGTTTGAAATTAGGACAAGTTACTCTGAATTTGAAAGTTATGAATAAGGTACCGGCTTCCAACAATAAACCCACTGAAGAATCCGTAAATGTTACGGTTATTTGCGGCAAACCTAGATACCTGTTACTCATTCCTGTAGTGAAGAAGGCGAATGCTAGCAAGTGTCCCATGCACTTGAACTCCGAGAGAATTATCTCCCAAAATTACAGAGACATTGAGTTAGAAATCATCGTGAATGATGTACAGGGTAGAAAATTCGACAATATATCAAGCCTGCAAATGGAATGGAGTTTGTCACATCACTCACTCGCCAAACTGTTGGATCCAGCACAACTAAAATCAACAACAATGACAGAGGAGGGTGTCATATTCCCCCTTAGATTCTATCAGATCATTAAGCCAAAGGGTCGTACTGGCGTTTTGGATGTGAAGGCCAGAATCATGGGCTACAATAAGCAGTATGCGGATAACCTTGACGTTATATTCGAGTGCCCGGCCTTCCCAGAGAAAAATAAAAAGGGTCGATTGGAAACACCAGATATCAGCGTAGCTTTAAACGTCATTCTAGTCAATGATACAATTGTTACTCCGAATGTGACCGAAATCTACAATCATGAGGATTCCGTCAGTACTGTTAAGGTGGCCCAAGGCTCGGGGTTTTATGATTTTATTCTGAGCGCTGAGAACGTGGTTAGTTTGAAGTACATGGAAGAAACACGAATTGTAGAATTGCATCCCCTCACGATTGGGAGAGTCACCGTAACACTAGTGGACTTATGCCTTGAGGCAACGCCCGCCGTTATCGATGTTAAAGTATACTCCATCGGCAGTATACGGCTGGACATGGTTGAAAAGGTGGAGAAAGGAAAGAGTATAACAGCAACAGTATGTTTGTATGATGAAAGCCGTACGAAATTGAACTCCGTACCAAATATAGACCTAATCCATTTGAAACCACTGGCCGAGTCCAATATAATCAAAGTAAAACCTTTTCAAGAAAAGGGTCTTGTACCTGGCGAAGTAAAATATCTCGTTAGTGGTGTCGAGCTGGGTACCACGTATTTGAAATTTACAGCCGGCTGCCCTGGTCAGGAGGTATACAGCAGGTCTTCACCTATACAGGTATTTCCTGGGTTGAGGGTTTACCCGAGGAATGTAACCATGTTGGTCGGATCGACACTTCAAGTACACACCTTCGATGGCCCGGCAGATGGTTTTGTCGAGTTTTACATTGAAAAATCGTCATTGGCGAAAGTCGATTGTGACGGTGTCGTAGAAGCACTCAAAATTGGAAAGACAACGCTCATTGCAAGGAGCCTGAGTACCCTCAGAGAGACTGGAGAAAAGGTTATAGACTCGGAAGATGTGGTAGTAATCAACATAGTGCCCCTAAAAGGAGTTTCAATACAGTCACCAATTACTCGAATAATTCAGGGTGCTGTGATGCCATTATGGGCGGTGGGTAGCCCCGAAGATTTGGATTCACTACGCTTGGGTTCGACGAAGTATGACCTACTGTTTTTCTGGGAGGTAAACAATGAGAACTGTGCTCAGATCAAAACTATCTTTCACGACATGGGCATCCACGTGCCTGAGAGTGATCAAGTTACCATGAGGTTTAAAGCTTTAAAACCCGGGCGTGTTATAATTACACTGACAGTCGAAGCACCTCCCCAGATATGTGGCACGGTGCGCAAAAATATTTTTACTGACACCCTTATAGTTGAAATCTATCCATCGTTGGCCCTTCAAAAGCCGACCAATCTGAACTTTGACAGCCTTCTCTTGTCGTCGAATTCGGAGACAATTTTGAGAACAAATCGCGAGGGCATAGGTTCTGGGAATATTCACTATTACGTAACACCATTGCCTGGACCCAACGAAGGCACTGATGATGACAGTTGTGTTCTCACGGTGAGTGAAAATGGGAAGGTCAAGACATACGATACATTCGGAAGGGCCTCTGTATCTTTCAAGATTTCAGAAGATTTTGGGCTAAAGACATGGCATACTGTAGCTGTTGATGTAAGTTGAGAGGGTTGTATTGATTAAATAAAAAAACTGAATTATATACATTTGATTATTACATATATATAATAATTTCAGGTCAAACCAGTCAATTATATAATGTTAAATGTAGACACAAAATTGAAGATAAAAAGTTCTGAACATGTCCATGTGCTACCCAGTGGGTTGGATATAGACTTTTATGTTTCATTTCACGATAATTTTGGGAATGAATTCGATTCAGTGCAGGCCAATGTACTATTAGCGTCTAATCAGAAGGTAAGTAGCACCTACATCGATTAATAGTTAATTCGCTTATTTAAACTTATCCATTCTCATAGTTATCATTAAATGTGGCCTTTAAATAAAAATTCTGTCATATTTTGCTCACATTCATTTTATATTTAGTTTGCAACACTATTTTTCTCAATGTCCTGGTTATATGCCCCTAGCAAGTATAACGAAGGATCGCCAGAAGCAGTATTGTCTAATGTATTCTTGATTTTTATTATTATTTTTGTCGTCTATTTACTATCAATTAATTTTTTAAACCTTTTTGGTAATCAATACATTTTTTCTGTTTCGTTTAGTATTTTCTTTTTAGTACTGTGGGGCACTACTTGTGAAAAGCCTCCCATACCATACTTTCTGATATTATGTTTCAAATTTTATTATGAATGTCTCCAGTGTACTCCTCAAAGCGTGTCTTTATTGCTCCCGTGCAGAATTTTTGTTTTCCAGTTCAGGCATTCATAATTGTCAGATAAGAACAGTTATGAATTCTTAGTTACATTCTTTTTCAGGGATGTTTGCACTTCGGAAGGGGCGAAACCAATAACTCTGTGGTTGTTTCTGTTATAAACAAAGGTTATTCTATGCTGAAGATATGGGATGATAAAGTTCCCCACAAGCCAACGGACTACGTAAAAATACACACCGGAGACATAATTTTCCCCGTCAATGTGAGTAATCTTCCACTTTTTCCAACAATTATGTTTTCCATGAATATGTGACTAAAGTGAATTTAAATATTTTTTAGAGACAAGTTACCGTGGGAGATGTAATTTGCTTTCGTATGCCATTGACTTGTGGGGAAGATCCCGTGACAGCTTGGTCCGTTAGTGACTCCCATATGATACAGTTTCACGATGAAATGGCCGTAGGACTAGTACTGAACAAACTAGGAACGGTACACGTGTCATATCAATCTAAAAAGAAGCTGGTAACATCATTAGAAATTGTCCCGATACAAAAGGTGCGTTACTTTTCCGAAAATGCATGAACCACTGCTGACAGTCACTCTTCGAAACCGTAACGGACACCCTTACTTGACACTTCTCTTTCAAGGAGCTATCAGTTTTGACATTCACAGTTTCACATTGAAGTAATGTCTGAAGAAATTATGTTCACTTACAGATTGAGTTCCTCCATACAGAAGTGACACTTTCTACAGTACTGGGGACAGAATACTTGATACCTGTCCTGTTGAAAAGTTCTGCAGATTCAATAGATAAAATTAATAATCTGGTGTCATACAATGGTTCCTGCAATGTGGGAAGCGAAAATTTTAAAGTTACAACGTATCCGTATACATGTAGCGTTCGATTCAACAATCCCATACCACCCTTAGACATTCGTCATATCTACAAGGTGTCTCCAGAGTTTGATGTCAGAACAGGTGAATTATTGGACGTCATAATATTTGTCTGATGAAGCTGTTACCAATGTGACACATAATTTTCTCATAAATAGTTGATTAGAAATGTTGTGAGGTTAGATAAAACTTATATGAATTAACTGCTTTCAGGTTACTACTCCTGTAAGCTGACGGTTGTTTGCAACCCATCAAAGAAAATCAGTAGTCTTACGGAATCCGTAATAATTCAGGCCAATTTGTTGTACGACGAGGTATCAGCACAACCTCAGGTGCTCAATTTCCTACCTGGTGTGTTTGTGCAGCAAAAGGAATTAAAAGTCTCACAGTCTAAGCCCCACGATGTTCTGTCCATGACGGGCATCAAAGAGACATTGATTGAAGTGAAGGTTAGTAATTAGTAATAGTATAGTAGTGAATTTAAAAGTGCTCATAGTTTGTTTGGTTTACGTTGGATTAACTAAAACTTGTCACGGAGTTCTCCTTTTTACAGGTGTTACCAGAGTACAAGAATCTCATTATTATAAATCAGCAGGAAGAAACTTCCACGACCAAGTCATATTCTGTGGAGGTTGATGAGAGTTGGTGGACCATGGAGGATCCTCCTCAATTGTCCGTCATGGTGTGGTCGAAGGTGACGGATCAGAAAATCAAAATACCTATACGATGCATTGGACCTCAAATGGCTTCAGCTGTAGAACAGCCCAGCAAATGGTTGCAATGGACCGTTGGAATCATCGTTTTATTCGTTTCCAGCCTGGGTAAATGAAATACTTAATATTCTATTCCGTCTCATACCATCCTCGTGTACATCTAATTTTTTGTGGTTGTCTATTGTAAATAATACTACTTATTTATGGTCATTTCGACTTTACCCGTTTGCAAATGTTGCTTGTTTCTTTTATTAGTTCCAATCGGTTGAGACTTTCTTGTTTTTTTCCTCTTTCCTTCTGTTAACTGTTCCTACAGTTGTCATCACTGTATTAAAATTTGATTTATACTCCATTTATTGCCACATAATATTTACTATTGCGCCAAACTTTAGATTGACTGCAAATGTCAGTTTCAATAATATTGAAATGTCACGAATTTACTTTAACTTTTTCAGTTCTTTATTGTAACTACATAAGACCTTTGCGACCTGCACCGCAACATGCAGCCGAGTCCTACTTTGCCATGCCATTCGGAACTAGCAGTATGCTGCCACAGACACCTTGCATGCCCTGTGGTCCACCACAGCCTCCCGAAGAAAATTTGTATGTGAGACCATTCGGAGAGTCACCCGTGTATGGCAGTCCGCAGCGACATCGGGGAAACCAAAGAGTGACTTTTTCTTGATGCCGGCCATAGTTCAGTCGTACAGAAGAGGAAAAATAAGTGCTTACGACTGGTTCCTTGCGATACAGGTCTGTGATATAGTTGACGTATACATACAGGAGGTAAAGTTTCAAATAAAACTTACCACCTCATGTGTCATATCATTCTATGAATTGCATTTTTTTAACTAGAGGGACTTTTTGAATTACCTCGTGTAGTCAGTGGCAAAACGTCCCAGTCAGTAGTACAATGTTGTTTTAAATTAAACCTCTGAGAAGTTGCCACATATGTGTGTTTGTACCTAACGGATCAGGAAGTGAAGCGATTTGTATATTTCACGTATCTTACAAATGACAATTTTAAAAAGTTAAGAAGAATTCGGTTATATTTATTGTCTGAAATGATATGTGAAAAACATAATTTCCTCTTTTGTAAGTGTGTACCTAATGAGTTTTTTTAATTTATTCGTTTTTTTATGTAATACTAACGTTTGTACCGTTGATGCAATTAGAATGATTTTGAACATTAAAAGTTAAAATTTTTATTTTTGGTTTTAGAAATAATACCTGAGACTTTGTTGAAATCTACCTCAAAAAGATTGACTTAAACTCACAAAATACTTGCCCGACCGTACTTTGTTGAGAATTTTTCTTTTCTCTGGTGGAGTGATACCATGTGCACATAATTTATGAAGTAATTTATGTAGATAATTATACAAATTCAAGGAAATATATAGGAGATATTTTTTTGTCGATATTACATTTCACTTTACCATGCCGGGTACGAGATAATTGTTCTAAGTAGGTAAAAGTGACCATGAAAGGTACAAAACCTAAGTCTGACCCTCAGGCTGGTAATTAGCTAACAAGCATCACGAAATTGGGCTAGCAGCTATTGGGTAAGTGACGTCTTGTGAAGAAGTTCATATGTTACACTCAACTGCAGCAGTGCTATAAATGCCAAACCCGGTCCACATGACTAATTAATTTCATTTGTTTGAATAATATTTATTATTTATTAATCCACGGGTTTAATTAATTGGCGATGTGTATTACTATTTTTGCAATTGTTTCAGAATAAAAGACCTGACTATAAGAAATAAGATTTGTCCATCTGCCTCTGACCCCCGGACAACTTCCAAATAATTTCTGTGCTTCGGGCTCCAATAAACTTAATTTTTGTTGTTGAGAGTAATTTTAAAAATAATTAGTCGTCGAATAACAGCGACGTTGGCAACTAAAACTGCATCCAACTAAAGGGAGAAAAAAATAGTTTTCTGTACTCCCATTTACGGATCCCAAATTACACTGCACCTTAGTTATTAACAAACATAAAAAGATAAAAGCAACAATTATTTTCTAATGGATCTCATTAAATATTGAAAAAAGAAGTTAATTTTGATGGGAGTCAGTCACCTCTATACGACTATACGACTAGTTTCGTCATCAACTATTGCTGGACGGCAGGCGGAAGCATCTATTTAAATTGATTATCATTGTCGAAACAAAATTACATAGTGTGTGAAAGTGTAAGGTTCCACTTGAATGTTTTCTTCTCGCACATGTTACCTGGAATCTATTATTGACCTTTTTCACATGCTACATCCAAAGGCTGAGAGTTGGAATCAAAGTTGGAAGAAATAAATAATAAAAGGTAGTACACAAAAATTACGAAAGACTTAGCAGAGTATTGGCACTTTTGCGACATTACCTTGCGACAGATGTGTTGCTTACAGTTCGGCGATAACTACCTTTACTCACACTACCGTAATATAGATACACACTAAAATAATAAAGAAATTATTAAAGGATTTGGCTAAAGCTAACTAAGTAAGTACAAGTAGTTAAAAAGGTGTTCACATCGATCGATCACACCCCTCGATTACATCTTGATGAAAACCATTTATGTATAATCATTTGGGAGGTAGGACAATATTAAAGTGTTGATTAAATTGTCTTAAGAAAAGAAAACTTAACTTCTGTGACCTGAATTGTAACTGTCTAATGAAGATACAAGGTAATGAAACTAATATGTCACGTGATGAATATAATGTGAATTTCAAAAATAGAGAATAACAGCTGTGCGTACAGCAAAGAAGTTGCAAAAAGCAATAAAACATTAAAATGTGATTTATTTCAAAGAGAAAATTTTTTGTTTACATTTATTATCTTTTGTGGATCAGAAAATTGGATGTCAATTTAAAAAATATAAAATTTAAGTTTCAAAACGTTTTAACTTGAATGTTGTCATTCTGACGGAAAAATTGAACCTCAAAGACGCAAAGGTAGTTCAACGAAATTATCAGAAGAGGAAAAGGTCATGAAATTTTGAGGAACATAATTAATTGGACAAAATTTTAACATAATTTTGAGTTGCGGATTTCAATAACAAAAAGACATTAAAATCCGCAAAAGTAAGGTTGAATGAGGACGAGTTTGTTGGACGAGGCAGTTGATGGTCTTAGGTATTTTAAATATCAACCATTTCACGACTCTAAAATTTGGTTCAATTATGTGAAATTTACCTGTCGCACATCGACCATTTCCAATAGCCATTTATGATTTTTTTAAAGTAAATTTTGTTCATGAATTTTTAATATTTTAACGTGCAGTAAAACAAAATTAATTTTCAAATTTTTTAAAAATACTGAAAACTGAAGCTCTCTACACGAAAAAAACATATTTTAAAAATTTTTTGTTCAAAATCATGCCTAAAATTTTTCATAAATAATTTATAATAGCTCTGATTAAGTGCTTTTACATTTCCTTAAGTGCGTAACTCCATATCGATGTTAATTTTCCTAATTATTGGGTCAATTGTCGCTTGGATCTTCTTATAGTGAGTAAGATCTTGCAGATCTTGTGAAAGCCGATCCACTTCTATTTTATTAAGCGTCATTTATTTTATACCATTTTTCTTTGGCCTACTTCTTTCTTCTGCGTTTGTTCCTTGCTGGTTCTTCTTCTTTGTTCTACTTCACATTCCTCTACCACACCCTCATGTGTCTTTCCATTTGCCACCATCGTTTTTTACAGAAATGTTTAAATTTCTCGCAGACAATTTAATTCCATGTTTAAGCTTTAAACTTTGTGAACTCTGGTTCAGAATGGTAAAAGATTTGAATGGGTTTAATTTTCCCAGGTTAAACATAATGAGTTTCATGTCTCTCAGAGAGAAGTAACATAGATATTAGTAATTGTGTAATGTGCAGATTTAATGTCCCAATGAATTATTAGGAGTTGAACTCTAATCGTGAAAGACATAAGAATCATGACATAGAAAAATGTTATGAATAAAACTTATTTGTTAATATAATAATATACTTAACAACATAATTTTGGAAATTTAAACTCTCCGGTTATTCAATATAAAAAATTGTAGTAAACAATAAAATAAAAATCTGAACAAATCCTATTAGTATTATTGTTATTAATATTTGCTACTGTGTTGCTCTGTTTTATATAGAATTTAACAGTTATATAAGTAACATACGTATTTTTCTTTCGTTTGCAGAAATTATTTAGTTCATCCTAACAAATGTTCCGTAAACAGTTCCCTAACTTCTAACATAGTGACATTGTTATTTGTATATATTATTAGTTTTCACACGATTTTCCCGTATTTTATGTAAATTTTCACCTTGAATGACATTCGTAAGAACGTTAAATTTATTTTTACGCTCTTTGTCATCAACATTTTGGTTATTGCACATGTTACGTTTTTATTCTCGCAATATAATGAATATAGTTAAATTTTCTTTTTTAAATTTTCCATGGCCTGTTAACATCTGTTTTGTTTATTAGTATTATTCCTAATATTTGTTGAAACGTACAATCGAATCACATCTCTTTGAGAAGGGGTTAAAAACCCGAATACTACCGATCTCTTTCGACCGCGCCATATTTTCATTTCTTCCACATGTTCTTATCGGCCAAGGAAATTCTGCAATAAAAAAACAATAATAAAAATAAGATATATATCACCTATTAAAAATTTCATTGCTTGGTCGGGGGTCATTAGAAAAATGCGAAGATTTGTTTTATGCAAATTTGTCATTTACTCTTTACTTTTTATTACTACTTAAACTCAGGTACGATCATCATCTCATCATTGGATCATTAGATCTTTGGAATGTAAATGGACAAGGTTCTACTTCCGTTAGTTCGTGTGTCCCTGGGTCGTATGCTGAAGCCCCCGGACTGATCTTTCGTTGGATCTCATAATTTTAGGGCCCGGTCAGTGTTCACAAATCATTTTCTCAATTCGCCCGTTTATTTCTTCGACTTCATGAAACCCTTTCTTATCAGACACTTGTAGATTTCAGACATGTAAACGTTGGTCAAGGGTAAGCCTAATTAGTGATTACGACAGGGTCAGAAGGATCATTTTTGAAATGTGGAATTATTTCTCTTCAAAATGACCGAACTCCGTGCTCAATTGTCATTTACAGTATTCTCAGAGCTTGGCAGTTCATCCTCTTGTGAGCAATTAATTGTTTAAAAGTAATAAGTAATAAAAGAATTTTAAGGACGAAAAATATAAAAATTTAATTGAAGATGAACATGACGGTTTACAAAAGTCAAACGGCAGAAGTTAGAAATAAGGTGAACCCTTGAAACCACCTGGGTGCGCACTCTTTCCTTTCAACCAAAGGCCTCAATAAATAAGGATAATTAAATTGTACTCTCCGGCGCACTACATAAAATAAGAATTGAGGACAACAAGTTTATTGTTGTTGCTTATTTCAGTCTAATGTTGAATTTCTTTCAACAATTTTCGGACATTGCAATGGACCTGATTGAGTGTGCGGTACGAATACCAAAACTTATACAAACTTCATAGAACCTCAAGTTGTTGTTTTTAAATGGTCTTTGAGAAGATCCCATGACCATGTTCATTTGCAGCTGGTGCATTGCTCAGGTGGAACATGATGAATAGAAAAGGATCGACATTCTAGACCCTAACAACAAAGACTCACATTCGACTTGGTCCATCTTTCCAACTGTTTTCACATTCTTGCCTTCGTGGTTCCTCTTGCAGAATTTTACACAGGAGAAATAATAACTTTAGTGTACTATTTGTATTTTTTAATATTTATTAAAGGCGTTCAGTTGTTCCCAAACCGACGCACTCAACAAAATTTTGTTGTGATTAAATTCATTTCCGGCCCAGGCCCTGAAAACTCAGCTCATATTCAATAATTGAATACAAATGCTAAATTTCGTATTTTTTTTGTATGAAACCCTTACAACTAAAGGAACTTACTGTTTCACCGTTGCAGTTCACAAACGGTTACTCAAATTAATTATTCTTCAATAAGTTCAATTAAATAAAAAAAAACGACGTGTTTGAAAAAAATAATAAAATTGTTGCTTATGTTTGTTGCAATGTATGATTAATTAATAAAATCATCATTTAAATTTTTTAATAAGTCTAATAATTAATTGCCAATAGTTTGGGAACTCCAGTTCCCACTGGTATGAAAAAAGTGAATACAGAAATTTTATAATTAAATAATTATTTAATTTTCTTTATTAATTAGTAAATAAATCTCAGATTTATTTATTTTGTCCTGATTTAGACATGCTTATTGCACAAGCCTATTTTTAAGCCTACAATTTTATTCTTTTTTTAACAATGCCAATGAGATGAAAACATAATTAAACATTTTTATTTTGTCATTAGAGAAAATTGGAAATTTATCTCCGAAATTATTAAAATTTAATTCGGCCTTTGTATCTATTATTAATTAAGCCCTTGACACTTTGGGAGCCCTTCCGACTAACTCTAAATGCCAACAAAGATAACTGCAACGTTTAGAGCATAAAAATAGCTGAGAGTAATTCTTACACAAGTAATTCTTACACAGTTTTGTAGTTACACAAAGACCTAATTTAAATTGTCGATCACAGCAACATCTTATTATGCATTGGAGTTGTTTAATTAGAATAAAAATTTTGAGGGGCAACAACGGCTGTCCAGTGAAAGGACACGAATGAACGTTATTGTTCGTAAGTTCCGTGTAAGATTCAAATTTTAATATGATTGCTCACATGGTTTAAATAGAAATTTAACCAGCTATTTAAGGTAAATCATCGAACTAATTAAAGCTTAATAAAAATTATTACTCAATCAATCAAGCATCATTCATTACCTTAACCACAATGATCACCACTTCGATCAACCTGCTTAATTTTATAAGCTGTACCAGATATTGGTATCACAATAAATAACACTGATGCCGATACTATTTATAATATATTCGTGCACACCGCAATTTTTTCCCTATTCAATATGCCTTTCCTGCTACCTATCTTAAAAAGACGTATTCGACCGAACTTTCTTTCTTGCGAAAGCCATTTGCAATACCTGATGAAAAGTACATGAAAACGCAACGTAACAGAATGGATGGCTGTAAATTCATCATTTTATGATCTACAATTATTATTTTTTATCAGTACCTGCGTCATTACTCTGGACATTAATAAGATGTTATTCATGAGATATTCAAAATATTTTTCTGACTCTCTATCCGTTAGTTTTATGCTAATCAATTGCCGCAGGGTCTGCGGACTGTGAGCATTCATTTATTATTCTCTTCCTTTCTCGTTCTCCTTCGCTAATTTATACAGAAAATTTGGTGAGTGACCATTCCCAGAATGTTGCAGACCAGATTGTATAAAAAATAATCGACCAAGAGAAAACGAATAGGCAAACTTGTCAGACTGACGAAGACGTAGGAATGCGCAAAAGAATTGTAAATCAGCCTTGAAGACCATGATTGATACCTTCTCTTCCTCCTTAACCACTCAATGACATTTATTTATTTTTTTTAAATGTATAATTAGGACTTATGCAATGAAAACATGTCTGCGGTGCATTCTGCTTATTGACTAATTAGTGCAATATTTTTCTAATAATTTCCAGTGCAGTACAACCAGTCTTTCATCCCTAAAACGTATGATATATTTCAAATTCATGGACATATAGACGTGGAGCTGATACATTTGGAAGAGTTACATTAATCGCTACGTATTTGAACAATTAATTCAGTTCTGCATCAAAATCACCAAAACCAGATATTATCTTTTCCATTGAATCTCAAATGTTTGAACTTAAACGAATCCTCGCCTTGTCCTAAATTATGATATCCTCACAGTTAGAAAACTTTCCCCGATGAATTTTATTTTAATTTGTATCATGTGCGTTTAACTGTTTTGAAATGCCTCATGTGGATACACCCTGTTCTTTTACATATGCCATCAATAATATTGTGAATATTAAATACTAACACATTATTAAGACAGAATTTTAGTGAAATTAAATCAGTTTCCGACAACATTATAATATCAATTTCAAAATATTTTACTTGGTTTATTCAAATAATTCAGGTACATTCAGTTACGTCTTAATAAAAAGTGTCATTGACACACTGCATTCAGGTTGCTATTGCAAAGTTTCAATTAATAAATATATATAACTAGTTCAATAATCCTCGTTTCCGTTATTACATAAATTAATAAATTAATATTATTAATACGAAATAGAATAAGTCTAAATAAGAAGGTTGGAAAGTTCTGTAAACCTGTGAAGGCGAGTGGATTGTTCTTGAGAAACGAAAAAGAAGGTGAAAGTAATATTTTTGTATGATTGATTGATTGATTATTGAGCGATAGAAAGCCCTGTAACTTTTCTGTGATACTGATTTACATGTCACGCCAAGACCAGGTTAAACATTAATTATAACGAATTCACTGGATTTATGTTTTAAATGTTTACTTTGGTGCTTTTTGTTTGTCACAACTATGTAAAAACTAGTTTGGACTTCATTCATCTAAAAAGATAGAAATATCCGAGACATTCGTCACGAGTGAAAAGGTTTCTTTTTGCGGGTTGTGGTTTCATTCAATCCTGAATGCCTGTGATTTATGTCTTTTTTCACATCTCCCGCACGCATAATTTTATTACAACCATTATTTATAACATTTTATAATATAATAATAAAGTGTCCTATTTGAAAAACTTTACTCATGTGACTTGTTTCTTTTTTTCTATAAATTTTATTTATAGAAATTCTGTCCAGGAACATTTCATGTAGGTCTGGGGGCTCATGTTGGTTTGTTCATTCTGCCTAATGTAAGATTTTCCACAACATCTTTCTTATTTCCTGTCTTATTTAATGTTGTAAAATTTTATTTTTCTACTTTACACGCATTTTACTTAGACATAATTAAAAGAACTGTTTTTACTCTTCCAAAATTATTTTGTCTTACTTTGCAGCAGTAATTTTCTCTTTCTTACTGTTTGCATATTTAATACTCAAAATATCTGACAATTGGTATCAAAGTGAAATTTGAGGTTTTGAATGAAACCTTTTAATGATTTCTTCGTGTTGGGTGCCCCACTTCATTTTCAAAATCCTATTTCTGAGATTACGACAGTGCCCTGTTCATCCGGTTTTCTTGTGCCGAACAACTGATTCATATTTAAATTATATTTGTTCGTTGTTTCTCTATCTGAACAGATGCTCCTTGCCGAATATTCCTTTTTTGCCTTTTTGAAAGGAAACCAAAAATTTCTTTTCTTATTTAAATTTTTGCTTTCGTTAAGATGTTGCAACCACGCGAATGGAAGACAAACAAATGATGGTTTTTGCCCCCGATTCGTTAACCCCACTGTTTCTAAAGATTTTTATGAGAATGCGTGCCATTTTGGCCGTTGTTATATTTCATTCCTCTTTTGTACGTTTTTTTCTCGTAAGTTTGTGCAGTTTTGTTAGCATGTTTGACCACCAGATATCTGCTCCGCGAACTTCTCCATTCCACGGTCTTCCACAAGAGTCTTCATCCCAATAAGTCACACATGTACATAATAGGATTAGGAGTTTCACGGTTTTCTGAACTCTTTTTCTGCAACTTGTTTTTATTTGGTGGTTAATAAATAATTATGAAAGACTACATTTCAGTAGATTTGGAGCTAGTGCTGGTTGATTAAATATTAAACATAATTTTACCATACTTAATTGTACATAGCAAACTTGTCCCAAATGCGGAGTAACAGTTGAAGAAATAAAAAAAAACGGAAACATTTTTATGTATGAATTGAAACAAAATTCTTTCCTCCGTCTGATGAAATCAGAAATTGAAAAAAATAAAATGCATACATATGCATGTATAATTTTAAACATTATTTATTTTTATCAAAATATAATGTAATCAATTTGTTTTAACCTGATATGATGTTTACGTTTGACTGTAAAGGGACTTTAAAAAAGTACAACTTAGGTGTTCATGTGAATCTCTTTGTGTGGGAGTTTGATTTTCTGGTTTTAAAGGATACATAATGTAAGAATTATAATTTTTCTTTAGTAAACAAAGTCGAATCATAAAATGCATAAACTCCATCCTCTGTGGGTCATAAAAACGTTCCTTCGTTTTGGCCTACATTTATCGGAGTACATTTTGGTTTTCAATCGAAATAAAGCGGCGTTATAAACTTAAATACATTTGTAAAATGGGGGCAAAAATTCCAAATTCTCTTTTATGAAACATGAAAACATCGATCGGGGATAGAATGTTGATTTCTATTTAACATTTTTTGCTCGTACGTCTTAACATATTGAAATAACAAACTGTTGTATTTGTTACTTCATTTTTATTGTTGATTTGTTACTTATGGTTTAACGAAAATAAGCAGCCGTAAAATGACTCCGGTAGTTTCATTTAAGAATTTTTAATTCAGATTTCTTTCTACTACTGTGTACCTATTTTGGAACATTTTTTTTTACTAAAAGTTGGTTATTTTTAAAGGAATTTTCTACTAAAAGACATTAGGTTCTGCAATCCTACCAACAGATACATAAAAATACTCTTGAGAAATATAAAAAGAAAAGCAGTCTGTTTATGGGTCTGTCAAAAGAGTACCCAATTTTCTTGTTAATTTTTTATTTAATTACAGAATATCCATTTCTTTTAGGTTCATTTATTTATTTTCATTTTTTAGACAGCTGGGTTACATCTGGTTTGCTTTCTTGAACCTCATCAAATACATTATAATTTTGGTTTCCCAATAAAATGTAAAAGCGAATACAAATCAGACTGCTTAATTTGTGTCAAAATAGAGGACAGCACTTGTTGGGTAGTGCTGTAAGACCAGAATATCAGGAATTCGGGTAAAACGGGTTTTATTGCATCTCACAAGGGAAAAAAGTGAACCACAAGGACGGAAATTCTAATATGATCTATTTTACATAGTTTGGGAGGATGTCCCACAAAACCTGTTCCTGGAAAAAAGCTGTAAAAACCAGACAAAACCGACTGACTGTTCTGTTAACTGAAGCCACCATAAAATTCTTTTCGACTTGGTTAATTCAGTAACAGTTGAGAGTCATTTGGATTTATATATTACGATACGTGTTAACGTGTTTAAACGGATCTCAAAAGTACAAAAGGTCAATTAAAGTAATATATTTGTTAAATTAGACTAATTCGTTTTCAAAAATAATTGTGTGACAGTAATTTATAACAGAAAAAGGTTATACATAATGAAGAGTACTATATTTTAAATACATGGTTAAATAGTGTGTTTAATTAAATTTTTATGAAAAAGGCCGACACATTAGATAACGTGTGAGATATAAATTGTTGAAATATGAGGTACAGTTAAGTTGGTAAAGTAAGTATAGAAATATAAATTACAGTAATGATTGACCAAAATGCGTGAAATTATTTAATGATACATTGAGTTAAAGTTTGCTTCTTTTGCTCAACTTCACTAGGAAGAAATGGAAGACAAAGAAACTAAGAAAAATCAGTTTTTTAGTATATTATTTTTATTTTTATTTAATGATAAGCACGAAAGGATCTAACTTTTGTGTAGCCCATTTTTCACTCAATTGCAGAAGAATAATAGACTCCATTAATGGTCTATTTAGAAACTATTTAGAATTACGTAAAGTTGATTAATGTGAAACAAATCACAAAACTTAATTAATCATATATTTCAGAGTTGTTGATTCCTCATAATATTAGAATGAAAAATAAATTATTACGCACTGCTAACTGATAATTGTAAATTTTATAGGCGAGAGAATGAGAAACAGATGATGTATAAAATCATAAGCCTATTGATAACGTCTATTATTTTCAGAATAAGGTAATTCAATTAACTAATGAAATAAAAAACTAATGGGTAAAATTTTATTAATTTTTGTTTGGTGTCAAATATAAATAAAAAACCGGTTAGTACTAAATAAAGTTTTCACAGATGTTGGAAGGCAACACAAATAATTATGTCGGTTGAATGTAAGTTCAACGCCCAGGCGCAATCATACTTACGGCCTTTATTAATTTATTAGACTTCTTTTTTAACTAAAAGTAATTAAATTTTGTCCTATTTTTTATTTAGTGTGAAATTTTACGCTGTTTATTAGTAAACCAAAAAGCGATATACATAGAAAGGAGTTAAACGAAGGAACTAAAGGTAAAAATCATTGGGTTCTGAATGACGGTGGTGCACATTTATTTAGTTTTTCGATGATATTTGTTATTTCAAATTGTTTATTTTCTAAATGAAATTTCACAACCAAATTTAACCCGATACAGAGACTTGATCAATCTTGGTTTTAGTTCAGCTTTTACAGACAGTTCTTAAGGTTTTTACGAATACTAAAAAATATTTGAGTTAATGAGTGATCTAAATAAAACGAGTTTTTCAATGGAATGATCATTGGGCCGTCGATGTTCCAAATGAAAAATTGCACAACATTTGTTTTCTCACATGCAAGCTTCCTTACTTTTTTATCTTTCGTTCCTCTTTAACATTTCTATGTTCATATACACATAACAGAAAAATTAAGACGTTTAATTTCACGGTTGAATAGTTTTTAACTGGATGTGCAAGTTCGTATGCACAACTTTATAATTTAATTTTGGTATATTTGTAACAAAAATGATTTTTCATCATTAAAAAGACATATTTCCGTGCAATAAATCAGAGGCCTTTCACTGACTTTCATTTTTATCATTTATAATTAACTATTTTGTTTCAAATGTAGAAGAATAAAACGTTAAAAAAAATAAATATATTTGATAAAATAAAATGAAAGTCAATGATGAAGGCTAAAAATTGAAGAGGAAAAAGTAAAAAATGCAGAAACCATTATTGGTCGTACATACTGTGGTGAATGTTTGTTTAGTTAATGAATAGATAAATTTTGCAAAAGCACAGCAAGAGTGATACAAATTTTTTGTACTTATGAGAATCCAATTTACAAGAGAAAGACGCCTACTTGAAGTTAAGCCGCCCCTGACTTGTGGGCATGTCTGTCCTGCGCTCTTTCACACTATTACAATGTTAACTTCTCTCAGTTTCAGTGACACAATGCTCATCTCTCAAGTTTATTATTATCAAAATCTTTTTTACCGTATATAGTAATTTTACTCTTCATTTCTACTTCTATTATTATAATTTCTTTATTCACGGTCAACTACATAAATATATACCTGTTCTTAATTTGCTTTTTCATATTTCATACGCATTGTCTAAAAACTTTCCAACCTTTGTCTGTTAAATAATTTCCTATTAAACAAACTTGTCGGGATTTCGACTTCCTATTGACTAAATTTAATAGGCTGAACTCCATTATTTCGTAATTAATAATTGCAACACGTTGATTGATCGTGTTAACTTTTTGACCAACAATCAGATTATTTTTTAATAATTTTAAGAATTCTCACCGGTTTTAACCGCCTTCCCAGTCTCCTGTCCCTCTTTCCTACCTGTTTCAATATCCCGGGTTTATTGACCTTCCGAAATTTCCTAAAAAAACCTCATCTAAGGGAGCTGATACGCCCATTGTGACACGGCCATCTTGATTGCGGACTCCAATTAACAAGAGTCACGGGTATCAAAATTGCTTCTTTGGTCACTGATTTATTGCCCAGGTCTTTCGGTAAAAAGAAAAAGAACGGCCATAGATCTCGTACCGTAAGAGTATGTCCTCCCCGTAGGAAATTTGACTTTAGCCGCATTCATTGGAATCTAATCGTCTATATAAAATGCGCAGGGTCGCCTCATTGTAAAAACCATGTTTCGCATAATTAATTAAGTTGTTTCTCTCACCCATCTGACACGAACTGAATTTCTACAAGACAGCCAGAGAGAGGCAGGAAAACAGGAGAAAGTCGTAGTGTTTTGCCTTTGACTTTTCTGGGTGTGGAAGCAGAAAAAATCCCGGTTGTTCTGATCAATTTAATTATACACTTACAAATTTAAACGAATTGAACCGAAGCAGGAAGCGTTTTATCTAATGGATACAATATAATCGAATATATTATATCTCAACTGTGATTTATTTAACTCGGAAGAAACACCTTAATTTAAAAGTGAAAGAGACGGATGAGAGAGAAGTGTTACACTATTACCCCGTGGGTCTCACGCGGATTTCTTCTCTCATGCGAATACGTTTGGTAAACTCTAAAAGCGTCATCCTAAGACGCTTAATAAACGTTAGGAGAGGAAGAAATTTTCATCAGTCACAGAATAGTCATAGAATAGAACCAGACAAGAGTGAATAACAATCCAAATGAATAATAAAAATTAAGATGTAAAAAATTGAAATTACGTGCTATTGAAGACCGTACCTTATGTCTTTAAACAAGCTTATTCATTTAGAAAAAGTTCGTTTAATGAATAATACGTAAAGTTCTACAGTGGAAAGTCTAGTAACGAGTCTCACAAAAAGAAAAAAAATCAAGAAGAAAATATATGTAGTAAAAGAATTGCACTTTGACCGGTAAACTCCTTTAATAATGAAAAAATCTCATGTGTAGCCTCTTATTATTAATATTCTCATGGGTGATAGGTATTGGTTAGTATGATTCTCAGTGGCGCCGATTAACAGTGGCAAGGTCACCTGAGCCCAGGCACCAAAATTTTAATTAAGGAAATTACAAAAGCGGCTGGGAATGAAACGCAAACAAGTTCACCTCGGCTGCTATACAGTAAACAGGAACAGGCGTGGAGCACAACGCAAAAGATGGTATTCACCGTTTAGTTTAATTATAAGTTAAGAGCGTTTCGGTGTTGTGGCCCGCAGGTACGACAGGTTCGCTTCTATGGCTGTGCTGTGCCGACTTCACGAACTCATCCACCGGAGGCCCGTTTCAAACTCATAAAAATGGCGGTCAAGAAGACAGTCTTTAAAAATATTTTTGGTAATTGGGTTTTCGCCGAACAACGAGCAACTTGTCGACGAGATGATTATCCGATGGATGGATATATTAACTGCACGATGCTACAACACATACCTGACAAATATGGAGCAACCGGCCGTGGGGAAAACGGTAAGAGACAAAAGAGGCCAATAGGAGCACAAAGTCGGAATAATACAAGAATATTACCTAGTGGTAGTTAACCAGTACTATGTACGAAAAGGTGTGAAGTACGATTGATTGGTACCAGTATCATCTATGTTCAACAGGCACTCAATTAGGTGTTCGTCAATGATACTTTTACTGTACGAGACGAAAGAAGCCTAAAAGGAATAAAAAAGGCAATTTAGTGACAAATTTATACCAATCAAGAGGAGATCATTGTCGAGTCATTCGAGAAAGTCTTAAATCGAAATTTTAGGAAATAAAAATCGCTTTTTTTGAACGATTGACTGAATAATTGATTTGATTGAGTGATGACTTTCAAGTTAAAATTACTTTTAATAAAAGGAGGCGTCTAGTAAAGATTAAAGATTTTATTTATTACCAATTTATCAGTTTATTGTATCTACAGTGATTTATCAAAGAATTTGATTGATTGAGTAATAGATAAGTAAAGCGAATGACAAAAAATCTGAAGTTGAATATCTGATGAAATGTAACCATTAAAACCGTTATGAGGTACCAAATAAAAACCTTACCACAATAGGGGCCATTAATTATACATTTTTTATAGTATAACATTGACATTTTGTTTATATTCAGAAAGTTTATCAGCAGGCCTCTTCCTTGCATGGATTCAACTCAACTTTAATTTTCTCTTTGATGTTTCCATAACTGTTGGCCTAATATGAACTTTTTTCGTGTTGCAGGTAGTGCACCGCCAGGGGAAATTGTCAAGGGAGTCTCATTTTTAAGTTCTCAGAGGGTCAAAGGGGTGTCAAATACAAAACCTGTCGCTCATTCATCCCTTCCTCAAATTTCCATCTACCCCATTCTGATTTAATCCCTGAAAATAACTTTGGCGGTTGAAACCAGTTTTATTTAATTTTATTTGATGGTCACTTGATTTCACCATAATCTTTTTCTTGAAATCACTTTTTACTTCCTCTACTATTTATCAATTTGAACTAATTTCGGAAATTACTGTATATGTGTGTATGTGTGTATGTGTGTGTGCGTGTGTGTGTGTGTATTGGTTTGCTTTGAATGAAGTATTTTTATTAGGATAAAAAAACTTTTTATATCATAAATAAATTGCTAAAATATGGTTATACTTGTAGTATATCTTTTTTACAATTATTTGGTCAGGCTCCTCAACCGAGTACAATAGTAATTGTATAAATCTTATTTTTAATTCACACATGTAGAAGTGAACATTTAAAAGGGGAGAGCAAACAAAGTGAGTTTTCATTCCATTGAGATTTAAGACTCTGGGAAATATCTTTTCTTTTGAAACCATTTGAATTAAAGTTTTGTTCACTGAATGAAGTTTGGACCTTTTTTCTAATTGATCCTTAAAAAAACACGCACTGACAAGGAGATTTGCAAACTGGACATTCCTGTTCTGGTGAGAACCCAACTTGTTCCATGGAAGGGTTGCAATTGACCCTTGAAAATATGTACCCCGTTAGGACAGGGATGTTTAAATATAATCAATTTTTTGTATGATTTCTGCTGGCAACAGTCGAATAACAGACGACTAAAATTTCATTTAAAAAAGTTATTTAAATGAATTTTATGTAACATAAATTTTAACTAATCCATAGGCTCAAACATTTAGAAAAAAAGTTTTACAAGAAGGCAAAAATTGATAAAAATTACCATTTAATTTTGTCATTGTAGGTATGTTGTTATAAATTTGGTAGTTTTAGTCATGTCATTAATTATTTAAGTTGTGACTCTAGTAAATTAATAATTTTTGATATTTATATTACTTTGAATAACTTTCTTCATAACGGAAATTCAATTTCTGAGATGAATCGGAAAATGCAATTTCAGTGATTGCCAAGCGTGAAAAACTTTTTTCGTATGTTTTTTTTGCTAGGCCAAATTTCATAATTTTATTAACTGTTTAAAACATAAATTTTTAAGTTATTTTTTGACCTGGTTAATGTTCTTTTACGGCTTTCGGTGCGTCACGGGTATCAAATTTGAATTTCGTAGTTGTCCCAAATGCTTTTCATGCGGTTTTGAGCTCCTCTGACCAATCACATGAATAATAAATAAATAATTAGTTTTTGGTGCCGCCTCAGGTCTGCATGAGACTCGTCTCTTAAATTATTCCAGATTTTTTCAGCTCTTCTATTTTAGTTCCACATCATGCAGAATTTCAGCCTCTCCTTAATTTTTTTCTTTTTGTATTGCAGACCCCAAACTCACTTAAATTCTTACAATGTTATTTCTTTTAATTTTGACTTCCTTTCGATATTCTACATTCCTTTTTTGTTCTTACCCTCTCTTTAAATGCCAATTTTTGTATATTAAATATTGTTGAAATTGCTGCATACCATGCTGAAGCAGCCGAATATAGACTGTAAATTAAAATGCATTACAAAGCGCAAGAGATTTGGTTCCAGTTGATAGTAGTCACCAGTAAAATGAAGTGAAGTGCTCTAAATCACGTCCAAATTATGCCCACGTCATATTCAATTACCATCCATCAGGTGGTAAGTTAGAGCTGCCTTTCCTGTTTCGCTTACACCTACAAACACTTTTTATCTCGTTTAATTAATTGCATTTTGTTTACGTTATATACGTTTCCTTTCATTGACTGAGGAAAAAACAATTTTTATTTGATTTATGAAATGAGTGCCTTACTTTTCCCTACGCGCCGTTTCCATCACCAAATTAGCATAACTCAACTGCTGATTTAAAAGTATTTAATGCTAGCAATGCCAGGTAACGGAGGAATCAAAGAACGAGAAAAATAAAAATGACTTGATCAGATTTATAACCCCATTGATTTGTACTGTCAGTGCTGCAGTTAGAAAAAATTTTTCTACATCATGTTAAAATATTAACAACGATAATGATTGCAGTGTTAGTGAAAATAATTAACACATGTGCAGCAATAATCAAATTTCAGTTGCCGGCATTTTATACCGCAAACCAAATTTAATGTACTTTTATTATTGTCACAAATTTTAAAGTTGGTCTGACCATGTTTCAATACGATTATTTATTACAGTTAAAATTAAAATTTTGTGTCTGAGTCGAGTGGACATATAAATTACTGAATTTCTTGTCGTAAATTTAATTAGAAAGGTAATATTCTTAAGAGTAATATTGTTTATATGAAAATTCCCTCCTTCTCCTTTCTCTTTATAGTTTTTATGATTAATATTATTTTTTGTAACAACATTAAAATTTTTTATCTTAAAGCTCAGCACAATGTACATTCGAATCTGATTATAATAATAAATGTGTATGATTCATTTTTTCTAGTTGTCACCATGCAATTACTACTTTAATACATTTTATTTATCAGATGTAATATACATTGAAGTAATACAATTGATTAGTTACGTCATTATTTCCAGCCTTGGAACGTAGGGTTAGAATGAGTAAATATTACCTTTTAATTAGTAATTGTAACTATCAGAATAACAATAAATTGAAATAAAACTGTTAAATAATTTTTTATGCTTAGTTAATAATAAATATTAATAACTTAACTTATTAATGACTAGAAAACTTAAGACGTTACTGAATTAAATTTAACATCGTTCACCGTTAACTGTTAAATTTAATATAATTGATTTTTGCAATGGTCACGCTACAATTATTGCCTGTAAAGTTTTCCTTCTCTCCATCGTATTATTAATTCTCCGTTTCACATTCAAGTAGACAATCCGATTTTTTAATTTATTAACTGGGATAGAAAACAGAATAGGAACACCGGGAATAATTGTGAATAAGCCGCTCGCCACTGTCTAACAGAAAGTTATTATTTATTACTATTTATTAAAATTTTAATTACAATTTATTAATTTTATTTTGATCTGTCGAATTGATCTCGATTTAACAAAACAACAATTAATAGAGACTGCCCTTTTATGTATATATATTATCGCAATTTTACATTGTACTGTGAGAGAATACTCTGACTTGCACCCACGTGTTAAAAAAAACTACAAAGTTTTATATTGTGACAATGGTTTTCAACCCTATTTTATTAAAACTTTTAAAGACCCTGTGAAATCGAATTTTGAATAAAAACAATTTGGATGTTTTGTTATTTTTAATTTCAAGTAATATTCTATTAATATATATTATATTATATTATATTATATTAAATAGTTTACCTATTCTGTTGCCATAGACCAATACCGGGTGGATTTTCTTTAAATTTTCTGCTTCATTTATTGTTTTCTGTTGGTGGTTGATAAAATCCTTTAAAAGGGCAAGAAAGAATTACCATAAAACAAAAAAGTGACCCTGTGAAAATAGAAATAGATATTTTTGAGGCCTTCTCCTTATCTTTCGATTAGCCGGCAGATATTATTTATCGTCCCATTACTCTGCAATAAATTACCAAATTGGTATTTTTACGGTATCTCAGTTTTCCCCAAATTCGGAATTCTTAGGTATGCTACCAACTGACGTTACCTAATTTATGACATGATCGTTCAATAAATAAGGCGTTAGTTGACGTGTGAATAAAATTAAAATATTAAAATTTTTAGTGAATATCTAAATTCAACTCTCTTTTTGCGTCTTTCCCCGCGAGCCTTTAGTTAATATTGGAGAAACAAAGTAAACTTGTACGAAGAGGTGAAAATGGGGAGCACGTACCTTAAAGCGACAAAAAGCCGGGGCGAATAGGTGAAAAAAAAATAACCGAACTATATCAGAGACAAGTTAAGACAGTAAAAAATGGTGCAACAGAAGATACTAGTAAAAACGGAAGTATTTGTTTTCCTCTTTCACTATTGTGGAATTCAGCCTGTAAGCACTTAGATGGTAGTTCGAATTTTTAAGAAGGTATTAATCCTTTGTTACACGAGCGCTTGGTGCTGATTTCCACAATAAGACAAATGTGACGGGTCCCCGGCAGCCATTTTGTAAAAAGGTTATTCTTTTAATGAATAATTACCGGACTATAAATTACTCTTGGTGTTATTTTTTGTCATTCACAACTCGGATCTCAACTTCTGTCATCAATTTCGTCCTCTTGTTCCTTCTACCTTTAATTTAAGCTTGGGAATGGAAGAGAATGAGAATGAGGAAGAGATGGTGGGGAGGGAGCTCCATAACAAAACGCTAAATGAAATTTATGCCACGCCAATGTGACCTTTCCTTTGTGGCGGCCATTTTTTGGTTCTTCCGTAAGAATTAAAAAGAAAAAAATAAATATCCATATTGATTTTACACTGGTTTTGACAACGAGTGACCTGATTTATTAATTTACAATTTTCAGCACCGTAAGGCAAGAAATTAGAAAAATTTCTACGGATATGCACGCGTATTGCGTAACTGATATTTTGACCTTTACACAGAGCGATTTGACCGAAATCAAACAATTGTTTACAGACATTGCCGTTCGGTCCTTCGTGTTTTTTTTTAATATTAATTTGGAACTCAGTGAGGGTCCCTCAGGGGCCAAAGTCCACAATAAATATAGCGGCAAATGCAGGCTCTTAGAAAAATTCTCAGCGGGAAGTCAACGGGGTCAGAAAAGTAAATTTGAATTTTCTTTTACAGCGTGTCTCTTGCCACTTCAAAAATTTCCACAAATCAAAATTTTTGATTATCTGCACTCTATTTATGCAAGTATGAGTTTATCGAATATCAGGTAACTTCTCCATTTCCTAGACTTCCATGCAATTTATCTATTTTACTCATCTACTTCATGTCCACAGTTTTACGAATCTGTAAATGTTTACCTGTAATTGTGTCACTTCGGCTCCGATTTAGACATATGTCCGTCTTTTATTAAATATGTTTTACACTCTACTTCTCTACTAGTTTGTATATCTTTTTTCTCTGTATTCCTCTCTCATTCCCACTACTTCCCTGGGTTCTCAATGGGCTGTCTCATTTTTAATCTTCCTACGCGTGCGTAACGCTTTTTGCATATAAATGGACGGTAATGAGACAATTTCGGAATCCGAGATCACGTCACATCGGCATTTTAGCATTAACATTTAATTAATTTTCATGGATGGATGTTTTCCTTATAAAAAAAACAATTTTATAATTACAAGGGCATACATGATCTGATCAAGCATTAAAGATCGAATTTGATCTGATCAAAGGAGGAGATGAAAAAAAGGTTGCCTTTACATCTGTGGAAGGTTTTTTTCGTTTTACCCTTCTCTTATTTTTATTTATTTTATTTTTTCATTTCTTCTGGAAATTTAAGTTCAGTGCATTGATTCAAACTACTTTCTATTTCAAATTTTTCTATTTGGATAACTCCAAATTTTTATTGAATTTAAATGTGTTAAATGAAATTATAAATTGGCGGGGACGGGGATAAAACCTATAAGACCGTTTCCTCGTTGGGTCCGCGGGTAGTTGACACTCGAATTGGTACTAAAGTTGGTTGGTCGACGAACCCCAAGGGTACAACTTGATGGCGCATCATTACCTTCTAAGAAGTACACACCAACTGACTCAATGGTTTACATTAGACAACGTAAGAATATAAATGGAAGAGATTAAAACCAAGAATTTGACATTCACGCTGCGAATTTTTGTATGTCACGGACGGTTTGATTAATTAAAACAAAATATTCGTACAGAAATTAATCGGTCGTAAATTTTATGGTCGCATTCCGTTTTAATTTATCAATTTGAAACAAGATGTTTGATGTTTATTTTTTTTTTGAAGGTTCTATGGAGGTACCCGTCACAAGAAGGCAGATGCCCTTTGGTTACGTAGGATATGCCTGAATTTATAAAATCAGAAATGTCTTCCCTATTGTTACCCATCAGGTGACCTGTGCTCATCCAATGTGTCTCGTTTTCAAACCTTTCTTTGTTTTCTCCTTAGTTGCATTACATCGAAATTTTACTTTACAAAATGATGGAACTGCAGTTTCATATATAATAAATTTGCATGTTTTCATTAGTTTAATTTATTTTATTTGTATTATTTTCTTTACTATAAACATTTATTATTGTATCTATCTCACATCTTATGTATGTCCTAATTAGAACATAATATCTGTTTTCCTTCTCCTAAAAAGTCAAAGGAGAGTAATAAAACAATCACTGAAATGCCTCATAAGTTTACTACAAAAGTGTAGACTATGCTTCTATTGTTAGCAATTGATTCAAATCCTGCCGGTATGGCCGAGGATCATGTTTTTGACATTTTGTTTCTTCTTGCTTTCCGAGTAGCCGCACAGGAGTTAGAATTAGTGTTGTGACACTTCTCTTCTGGTGATGTATAACAGTTTCATTTGGCAACTTGTTCCCCTCTACAAGAAAAAATTCGTGGTTCACGGATAATGATCCACAATTTCTTATGTAATAGATTTCATTCTGTATTTTTTAAGCAGTGGGAAAAAAAGATGTTGCGAAACTACATGAATATATAATAATAAATAGTGTCGAGGTACCGCCTGTTTTTGGGCTTAGCGACCCTGTGTGACACAGATGTACCTGAAGGCTTAAGTTGCTTAAAATTTTCGGCAAAAGTTCAAAAGGCCAATGTTTGTCAACGCCGAGAGTTTGTATAAATTTATTTTTCAGGTTGCATTGGGTCGGATTTCTGAGAGATCGCACCTGTGATTTATTGAAAACCTGGAAATTATTTGGCATCGCGCATCTTCGTCGCGGGTATTTTTTCCTTTTGTAGACAACTTTTCTTCTGCCCTTCTTATCAAAAATTAAATTATGACTCTTTTCACCGATCATTTCAGGTTTTCAGGTACCTGCGCCCAAAGGAAAATTATTTAAGAGGACTTAGGTGAAAACCGTTAATCCGTTCACACTTTTTTAAATGTCAGCTCCAAAATTTTTGTGACTGCTCTTTTTTGCTTTTACCGTCCTGAATTTTTTCATTTCGAATTGCATTTATCATATTTTCAAACATAAAATGGATTTTCTAATGCAAACCTCAAGCGTGACATGATTTAGGGTTTACCTGGCTACAGACGTTCATTCTTGACAGTTGACATTCATTCTAATAGCTCATAACCTTTCTACTTTTTACTTCCTCGGACTAATTCTTCTGCTTGATTTCATTATTCTGTTCCTGCTAGTTCGAATGAAGAACATCCTGGAATTGTCAGAGACATATAATTTGAATAAATTTGGTTTGCTCTTTTTCCTTGCTCCATGAGTGCAGATTTTCTTTCTTTCGCACCTTTTTACTTTCTTTCCGTTTAATTTTTACTTCATACAATGCAAATTTGCTTTTTAATTACCTTTTTAATTTAAATTTATTTCAGTATGAAGCTGTTGTTATTGAAAAGAAAATTCTTCTGTTCGATAACAATCTGTTCACAGTAATTTCCTTTCTTTGTAATAAGCAACTGTAGACTGCGGAACTATTTTTATCCATCGTATTTATTGATGACACGCAAGATCACAACATACTGATTTCTCCTCTTATTTGCAGTTTTAAAATTCACATCTTGAACTATTACTATACACCTAGGCATCGTATTATTTTATTAATATTTGTATTTTGCGTGAGAATATCATATTGTTAACGAGCTATTTAATCCGGATCAATAGATAGTTTTATAGTTGAAATTATGGCTAATTAATCATTGTAAAATTTAAGAAACTAAAAATAAATAATTATGAATCATTTTCTTTAGATATTTCTCTTAATTATGCAAAAATTGGTGTACGTCTTCACGAAAGTAATAATGTTCAATGCCAGAGGGGTCTTTGTCTATTTTGAACGTTAATTATTTCTATTTTAAATTTTAACGGAAAATATGATTTTGTCTGCCTAAATATGGCGGTAGTTTTTGTGAATAGTTAATAGGTTATTCTTTTTTAGGTTGTGTTTGATGTAACCGGAGGAGAATTTTTATTACTAAACTTTATGATCCTTTCAATCCTAGAGGAGAATTATTAAAAAAACAAGTTAGGAACATTAAGGTAAACTAACAAAAATTGCTTCTTCGTTGTATGTAGTGTTTTTATTACTTCTTGTAGCAAATGAAAGTATAAAACAAATATTTTTTTTAAATTAATAAATTTAATGTACCGTACAATAAAATCAAATTAATTTTTTTAGTTTTATTTTCTCAATAGAGATTTTAGAAAGCAATGTATTTTCTTATAATTCCACTAAGTATTAGGTAATATGTTAATAAGCAGAGTGTTTACATAATACATTATACATTGACAGAATATAGTCTTCCCTAAAAATTTATTCATTCTACTATAATCTCAAAAATTTCTAGGTGTGAATGTTATGAATATTAATATCAGTAACAAAAGCAGTTTTTTATAATTATTTTAATATTTATGTAGGTATAAAGTGTATTTAGTAAATGTGGGGCAATGAACAGTAAGTCAATAACTTAAAGTTACAGCGGTATAAATGTTAATAAATGTTGCAAATGTTTCACTTATAAAGTTGTTAGGTTTTCTAACTGTTCGGTATGATCTGAACTACAATTGAAAATCCTGGGGTGTGCGCTCGAGCCCTTTATTTGATCTGTACAGATATTACCCAATATCTGAAGATAAAGGCTACTTAATAATTGAACATAAAATATTTTAATGCTTTTTAAAATAAAATTTATCACTTGTTAATATACTACACTGCCTAAAATTTTTACTTGGAGGTAGCATTTTATTTAATTTGTACAGAAATATTTATATATGGAAACCTATTCTTGTGATTTAAGGTATTTAAAGCAAATTGTATGCGTGTGGCTAGCTTTAATTTCATTTCCTCTTCATATGTAGTCAAAAATTGGAATTTGCCACAAGGTTAAAATTATTAGAAAAGTTTAATCATTGTTATCTATTTTGGCACCGATCTATGCAAATTTTTCACTGTTAAAGCGGTAGGGCTGCGTAAGGTGAAAATTGTTTTTTTTTAAACACCGGTGAGGAGACAAAGAACCAGAAAACCTTCATTTTCATTCTGTTCTTTCCATACCATCCATTAAAACGTAATTAATGTGTTGTCTATCGTCAACTTATCTTTTAAAGGTCGTCGCATAGAACAGCAAAAGAAGAAGTAAGAAAAACAGCCCAGTTGGTACCTAGACAGCACAGAAACGCATAAATGTGCTCATGGGAAAAGGATTATATAAAGCACCTGATGGTCATTTATTTTATTTGAAAACGAAATGACTTTGAACACGTAAAAAATGTCCAAATGGTTTTGTAACTTGTTGTAATTTATAATTGTTATTGCCACCAGAAGCTCAAAAGATGGCGAGAAGGACCTTGGGAGTCGATTAAATGAATCAAATCCGAGTTATTTGAATATATTTACAGCCCTCAACATGCTACCGTACTGGCCATTTGAATATAAATATTACAATTGAAAAGTGCTACTAAAATAATTCTGATATTAAATATAAAATTTAGTGAAAGGTGGTGATATTTTCCCGGTCATTGACTTTTACCAGAGAAAGAAAGATTATTCAATTAATTTTAAGTATCTGTTTCGTGTAAAAGTACACCATCCAAACAAATAAAGTGACATCGCCTTTCTCTTTCGTTAGTCAAATTGCAAGCAGAGAAACCTTCGACAAGGTAACAGGAGCCTTCAAATTAATAGATAAATCGGATTAATAAAAAATTGCAATCTCCTCGATGGAAGAGAAAGAGAAAAAATAACACCTAAGAATCGGAGTGAGGCACCTGTAATTTATTCAACTTTATCGATGGTATCTGACTCTGGTAGGTACTCAGTGGGTACTACCACCGTCACATGAGAGGTGAGGCAGGAGGAATGTCATTAATAGAATGTAAATCGGATTGTCTCCTGCTCCGGCAGAGTCGAAACCCGAGGTCATCCATCAGATTCAGTTCGTGACGGTCGAAGAGATAAACCGTGTTGGCAGAATAAATGTGGCCGTCCTCCGGTGTATCCAACTTTTTAGCCGCCATATTGGTAATGTTAGGACCGTTCAACAAAGGAGTTCCAGGTGAATATTATAAATACCTGAAGAGGACCTTGCATCACTAAAATGTATAAAGTGATATTTGGAAGGAAATGCCGATGACATAGACTCCAGTTCAGAGAACATGAACATGCAGGTACAGAAAGAAAAATAAAGAAATTTTTAAGGGAAACCTGACGTTTGAGGAAACTCAGCTGCTGCAAAACTTGTACAACCAAAGTTTAGGTTTTCGCTATGACTAATCGATGGAAAAAAACGTGACACAACGTGGCGCCCAATAAAAAAATTACTCGTCGATCAAAGATCATAAGAGATCACGCCTCTACTATAACATATATTAATAAAACATAAACGTGTATTCAGCTGATTCATTTTTTCTTCAGAAATCGACCTGTGAACGGACAACTCCAAGAAAACAAAGTCAATTTATTAAATACTTTTACATTAATTAGACATAAATATATGCGTCATGTGATTCCTGTAAATTCCCGTACAGGTTTTTTATCGAGCAGGTACCTGAGCCAAACTCCCTCACGTGTGGCTGGTTTAAGGTATGGTGTGACGTCACCGAATCCTGACACACTCAGATCCTTGTACTTCATTTCTACAAGTCTATATTTAAGTAAATACCATTACATTTTGTACTAAAAAATAAAATTAATAATATTAATATAATTCAGATTAAAACTACCAGAGAAGCATTAATTACTATTAAAAATATTATTTTCATTACCTTTATTTTTTTTTATTATTTAGTTAAAATACTGGTGCTACACAACTGAAAATTTATTTCCTCACATTTATTTAATGTCTATTTGATACTCTAATTACTTTTTAAATATAAAAGGTTGATTGCATCTATTAAAACAGCCAATAAATCAGATCAAAATAGAAGGAACAGGAATGAAGTCTAATAACTAGGCAAAGAAATCTGAGTACAAAGAAGCTACTTGTTTGACTGTAATCAAGAAATTATTCTATTTATTTAAAAATTCGTATGTGTAGTATATACGTATGTATCCGAATGGTTAGAATTTCATTTTTTCAATTATGTACAATGTATGAGTAGTAATTATATCGTATCTCGCAGGTAAAATTTGCAATCATGCAGTATTTAATTTTATTACTTAAAAAGTATAAATGAATTACGTGCTTTACGATTTAATTATTCACGCAATAAGGTTACTTCTATTTCTTATTAAGTGAATTTTAATCTGTAATTAATTAGCATTTTACAATAATGTACGAATAAGCTCCAGTACCGATCCTTAATATTTAAAGTCACCCAAAGTATTGGTACAATTTCTTGATTAAATCCAATTGTTAAATGAAAAAAAATCTCACTCAAATTCTGGAAAAGTGCAATTCATCTTGCTATTTAACATCTCTTGGGTGTTATTAGCTATGTATACACTAAAATGAGGTAGAATTTCTCTCTCTCTCTCTCTCTCAACATAAGTTTCCTGTTGAAAATCAAATCAAAATCTGCATTAATAATGCAGACAGTGCTGTACTTTACTTTATATAATTCATTTATATAAATATAAATAATATATAATTTATAAAACACGGACACGCGTGTGTGTTACACAATTCATTGCAAGTTACCTGACTCTCTTGATAAATAAAAATTCCAATCTGTTAGTTGAGATTAATGTTTTAAATTATATTCAATTGACATGACAAGAATGATTGTGAGTGAAAGAAATCGAATTTAGAACAAAAACTCCAAGACGCGTTTTATAGGAAATTAATATTCGAATGGTTGTACTTAACACGAGTAAAAAGTATATATGACATGAATTTGATTGAAACTAAAAAGTAGACGGATTAGTAAAGGAGTGGTCAAGACATGGTCACACCATACTCATGCAAAAACAAAACCGTGGTAGATCAGAAAAACCATTAATATTTCGTTTAGTGGTTCTTCAGAGGGAAAAACAACAACAAAAGAGGAAGAAAACAAAGTAGAAATAAACACAATAAAGTGAAGAAATCTAAAAGGAATACAGAACTTATTCTACATTGCAGAAAATGGTTAACAAAAAGCGCGAAGACAAAGGAAGAGAAGAACAAGACCACAAGAGAATGTACGAAAATGAGTAGTAAAAACGCCGAATAGAGGAAATCCAGTAACCGTATTGAATTAAAAAACTATACTTTCTATTTATGTTACTCATATTCATATATTACGTAATGTGTCATCGCATTGACGTCCTTCCGTATTATTATGTATAAAACGAACATGTACAAGAAAATATAACAATTATATAAGACCCAGAAGAAGGCAAGAAATATAATAAAAGTTGAATATTGCTGTATAATTTGAGAAATAATAAGAAAATTCGTTCACATCTGACTGGAGAGCAATATAAATGATGATTAAAAGTAGCGCTATAAAATTACTATAATTGCTATATTGCCATAGGATGAACATCTTCTTCTATTACACATGTTTAGGTTATAAATTAAATAACGTTTGGATTCTCAGGTTGATGACGGATCCTTAATTCCGACCGCCTACTTAACTCTTCATTATGTGTTTGAGTAGCAAAGTAGAAATTTTCACATTGTGGGAGGTGCAATTGGCGAGTGCAGGTTCTACTAAACATTGAAAAGAATGTAGTTTTCCAGGTTTCAACCTATATAGGAAATCAGGTTCTGAGTTTTCAAAACAGGTTCACCTGTTTTCCGTATCGGGGCGATCACCTGATTTTGACTAACGGAAAAGTTAGTAGGACAGAAACCGCTTTTTCTTTCATTTTGTCTTGTCGTTGATGATTTTCTCTCATGTCCCATGTTCTTCTATTCCATTTCTGGAAGTGGCATTTCAACTTTGAGGTTTGGCCAACGGTTCCCTTGTTCCTTCTTCATTATCCTGTTCTAGTGTAACATTCTTAATCGTTTTTGTTTTAAGTAGAGTCGAAAATCAATAAAGGTGTCTTTCTTTTCTTCTCGTTCCTTCCTGGTATTTCCAGGGCTTTGCCTTCTTCTTAACCTTTTGCCTCATTTTCCCATTCTTCTAATTTTGTATTGTACATATTTTTTTATTTTTTGTCAAATTCTTCACTTTGTATTTTGCTTCCCTTGATTTTGTTTTTGCACCTGACTTTTATATAATTTTATTTTGGTTCTTTAAAACGTCCATGCTTGCTGCCGTTCACTTCTTTGTGGACCAACATGCGTAATTAAATTTAAGAAAAACGTGTAAATGATCTTGTGCTTTGTTGTCATAATTCAAACGATAAATTCATGTTAATTTAAATTACAATTTAAAATTTATACTTCCTTATTTGCAACCAGAATGGCTGAACATCTTGGCCGAGGTCACCTGTTGACGAATGTTATCCATCCCACCTATGTCCAAGGCTTTTCAGAATGGAAGGTAGTCCTGAGTCACGATTTTCAATATTTTTTGCATGGTGGGGAGGTTAAACATGAGGCCGAAGGTTGCATAAGAGAAATCCAACATAAAATGGCACTTATTGAACCATTTTTAACAGTGAGACTGACAAAATACCGAGCGTTTTTCAGTTCACATTCTTTTGTAGCTATTCGTTACAGTAAGTAACTAAGTTAAATTAAAGTAATCATGCATACATTAGGTTGGATGCTTTAAAAAAAATTAAATGAAATTTTTCTGGTTTCAACTTCAATGATATTATAATAAATGTGCATATCAATACAATAAATATTTCCTATTAACAATTTTATTCTCCTTAACTAAAGCTGAGTTCACCTTCTGTAGAATTTTCCTCAGTGGAAAATGCAACTGATTTTATTAAAAATTGGTCGAAGGTCGGACGTTAAGGATTAACCTGCTCATACTAATTAGTCTTCGGTTAATTATTGTAGTAACCTATAATTTCTATAAATTTTCCCTCTCTACTTATTCTAAAATCACTAAAAAAATTTAGGAAAAAAGGTGTTACTAGTAATAAAAGTTAGACGAGTAATAAAATTAACAAAAAATACTGTCCATTATTGATAAATTTTTGTTTGAAATGTAAAAAATGTAAATGTGTATATTAAGAGATACGTATACCATATTTGGTACTTTTGAAGTGCAATACGTAAAACAATCGCATTCGTTTTAATCGATTGAAGGGAAGCAACAGATTTTAAATTACTCAGACACTAAATGAAGTATAAATTTATGAACATAAAAACCAGGCAAAGAAGTGTAAAAATAATAAACTTTTTGTAACAGAGAAATTAAATCACGAACCATTCCGTTAATGCCGATTGACGCTTCACTTAATTATTTAAAATTATTTTAACCAAATTAATCACTTCAAGTTGGAATTAAATTAAGTTTTGAATAGTTTTAATTTGCACCTGACGCAACGAATTCCTCAGTTTTGAACATAATTTAGAAAAATTGACATTTTGCCTTTTTGCCTTGTGTCCAATGGAAACTCGTTTTTTTTCTTCTCATCTCAGGTATATCTGTACACGAAAAAGAGAGGCGCGAAGCTAAAGAGAACTAAACTGAAAACTAAGATAATTTATAACGTGTAAAAGATTCTTAAGGGGCCATAAATTGGCTCCTGTCACATGGAAACACCAGATTTATTTATTTTTTTGCTTCTTTGCTGAATGTTTTTCAATCTTTCCTTTTATAGAACATTCAAACATCTTCTGTGTCTGGCTATCTTTCACTTCTTCATCCTTTTCGTTTAGTACCGCGCATAATGATTCTTTAATTTTTATGGTTCAAGTTCTGAGGACCGTAAAACGGGCGACATAAAATCCTGAAATAAAATAATAAAAAAATATTATGCAAATTAAATTTACTTAAAACCTATTTGGAAAATTCAATAAGTGCGCCCTATCAAATTCTAAATTGATAAAGGAGTTGTGCCATTAACTAGGTGAGTGCAAAGGTACCTCATCTTGTCTTTTCATTACGCGGATAACAAAAATTTGTCAGAAAGAAACATAGTGAACGTAGTAAGTAGTATTTCGCAAAAATGGTATGTAGGTAAGCAGGAAAATAGAAAATTTTAAACGACCACCAGTTACTGCTAAATTACCACAGTATTTCAGCTAAACAGATCAGAGTTTGTAACAGTCAGCCTAAATGAAGGACGAGCAGTGGTGGGCAACTCTCACCAAATCAGGTTGAAGGAAGAAAAAATGGCAAACGACGTCTTTGGCTTGAGTCAGTCATTTCCATCAACTGATTTCTGTTTGTATTCATAAAGCTCGAGGAAAGTAGAAGAGGAGGGGGTGCATGTCAGGTACGTGCGTGTGTGTCCAAAGTGAAAACCTGACTCTTATCAGACGCATGTAATTACAACCTCTGAGTTTCTATGGTAGAGGGAGGTGCGCCATATGACATGGTTATTAATGGTTTTTAAACGCGGGCCGATACAACCGGCAAATACGCACAAATGCATGCTTGCCTGCGTGGAGGGCCCAAGCTTAAGCGCATTTCGCATTGCCCAGGACAGGAGTACCAGGTACCGAGAACCCGAACATTTCTCACCTGAGTAGGAGGAGAAGAAAAAAGTGCAAATGGCCGGTCGGATTTTCGGCTACTTCGCCCTGAGCGCAACACTCGACTTTCACGCCTGACTTTTTCCGTGAATGTCTTGCAGGTACACGCCAGAGATTTATGCCTTGAATTATCACACGTGAAACATTTCTGTTTTCGGGCGTCAGGAACATTAAATTAATGTAATTAATAATGTGTTTTGACTTGACTGCTCTTACACAGATACCTTGCCCGAGTGTTACATCAGAAGTTGAAGACTCTAAACACCCCTTTGTCCTTGGTTCATTGTTCATTGCCAAAAAAGTCTTATCCATTGAGTTCGAACAGACACCAATAAAGCACAATGGTCATCTGATCAGTTTTATTAAATTATCTTGATCGTCTCACCTTTTTTTAGTAGGTTAATGTCATTGATTTTAAAAAAAAATTTCTCTTACAACGTTCGTCTTTTAAATCTTTTTAGTAAATTTCAATAGAAATTATTAATTTCAAGAACTACTTCCTCTTTTTAAACACTCATAAAAATACTAATTGAAACGGAAATGGTTTCCTAATTTTCGACTTGTCATGTGAGTCACATCATGCCACTTTTATTGCAATGCAGTTTCATAAATCTTGAGCTGTCAAGTATTTCTGTTACGATAGAATAATTTCAAAATCAATTGTAACAGATGAAGGAACTGCTCAAACTTAAAGAGTAAGTAGTTTACAGTGCCAAGGTAGCAAGGGAAAAAGTGAAGTAATTAATGCAAACAAACTACAATGTGCGTAGCAGCACACTTAAGCAGATGGAAAATCATATTATTATTATAATTAATAACCGCGAAAATAAAACGAGTCATCTTTTGCAGGTTTCTCAGTCAAAAAACGCGGGTGTTTTGGGCTATTGTTTTAGGCAGATACCTGATTCTTCCTTGGAGGAAGAATCTAGTTCATTCTGACAACCTTTGTATTTCTTAGTTCTTTATTATTTTCTTCTTAGAATGTTACATTATTTTTGAACGACTAATGATATTAATGAAATAAAGTAAATGTTGTTGGTACTGTTGGTGCCTTCCAAAGTGAACTTCATTACGGCCTAAACTGCAATACTTTTGTATATCTGGGTTTTTCTTCTGACTGTATTTGTAATTTTAGCATTATTATTTTTTTATCGAAGTAAAAAATACATACAAATGGATCATAATATGTGCTTTCCTGCTTCTGATACTTTAGTTTTAATTTCGCTAGACGTAATTATTTATTGTACAATTTTTGCAAATATTATCTTATTTTTTCAATAACTATATAGTTAGTCTCGCCCCGTTTTATACCAGTTGCTGAGTAATTTTTGAATGTAATATTATTTGTAATATTGTAATTTGCAATAAAGGTATATTTGTAAAATTTATAGTAAAAGTTATTTATTTTATTAATTATTTAACCATACAATAATACTTGTTCCAAAACATTTCTTGGCACCTTTAAGCATTTCTGATGTGTTTTAGTGAATTCCATGAATTTTTATAAATTTCCTTTTACTCCCAAAGTTTAATGTTTCTAATTTTATTTTAAATTGTTTCTTCCCATCTGATTAATACTCCTGTCTTAAATCTAACGTGTAACTTTAAATCGGTTTCAGACTCCAGGTAGATTTTTATATCTTCCTTATTGCTGGTTGCTTTAGAATTCTGTCATCTCGTAAGTATAACTACAATTTATAAGATCAGAGGGCAAAACAGAGGTTCCGCTTCGAGTTCACACTAATCCTTTTGATTTCTAACGTGACCGCTTCATCTTAACTATATTATTATTATCATCATATTCACACTTAGTCGCTGGTTCATATAAATCAGACCAGCCATCTAACAACATTTGCAAATTTTTTTGAAGAAATTCATATTACGTACTTTTACATGTGTAAGTATATTTCTCCTCAGTGCTTCTAAGCGGATCCGAAAACGGCCAGAAGCATTTGCATTTGAACGCGGATTACTAATGTAATTTATTATAATTAAACCGACACAGACGCATTTGAGACTCTAACGCGTCGTCCTTACATTAATTTTGCATTGCCACCGCGATTTTGTAACTAACTATTGGTAACCCACCACGCAGTATTTCCTTCATATTCGTATTCGTGGGAAATTAAACTCAGTTAATTTGTGTAAGCCAGAATTTTTGTGCTCTTCCATTTTATGGTTCTATTTTCTATAACAATTACATTGTACATATTATGTTGATAACCGTTTCAACAATTAATAAAGCATTTCGGTTTAAATCTTTTTTTTATTTCTACAGACACTTATAGACTTTTCATTCGTGCGACAATAAATTAATTATCGTGTCATTAAAAATTCATTTTGATTTCTACAAGGCAAAGACTCTGCTTGTCTGCATTCGCAACTTGCATAAAAACGTACAACAAAAAAATTATGTACCTCTTACTTTAAAATAATAATTTTTGTGGAATTTGTCAGATACTTACTGTGTGGTCCAGATTACCACTTTCCCATAGATCAAAGGTACCATTTCAAAGGACATCTTTTCGCAAAATGATCTTCCGATTCGAGATATTTAACAGCAAATCCCGTTACCTATAAATTTATAGACGCATTTTATCAGGTTGGATTTAAAATTCGTGTTCAAATGCATTTCATGCCGTACAGAATGCGTTTGTCATTGATTAAATAAGTACGTCTCACCCCTTGGCGCCACGAGTAATTTATTACTTTGACTAAATTTTCAATTTCTATATATGTAACTGAAATAGGATCATATTTGTTTGTTTACCCTTATAAAGTTCATTCGTTTTCAATCTGTGTAGTCTTACACTGTTATATTACACTGTTGATTTTATATTACAATAGTTAACAGTCCTGTTGTGTATTTTGAACTTTATATCTCGAATTTTACAGATTTTACTGAGACATGATTAGTTATAAAATAGTTTATGTTATGGAAAGCAGTAAGTTTTGGTCTTGTTAGCCTCTGACCTTTTAAGTAGAAACGAATGAATTAATGTTAAATTCATTTGAGATGTCTCCTTGAATTTGTATTCTGTCAAACAGAAATTAAAGTTTAAGCACACTTCTCTTTCTCCAAGTTAATAGTTACCTAACAATTGTAACATTGTATTATCACAATAGTGACCAAAAGCAAATTGGGCAATTTAAAGGTGTTCAAATAAGAAAAGAGTCGAAAATTACAAAGCATCCCTGGAATTTGTTGAAGGGCACCATCGCACCTTGAGGTTAATCAGGTACCACAGGAACAGACGTAATTGATTTAGGTACCGCCCGGAAGCCTGTTGTCTGTCTCTCAAAGCTAATGATACAGGACCGAATTGCCAAAAATATTCTACTATTCTACTGTTTTGTAGTCAAGGTTACCAGTAAATCAGGTTTTCTGCCCTGCCTGACGAACGCGAACGGGTGGGTGTTACCTCCCCTCGTGACACAGAATTCAAATCAATTGTTCTAAACCGCCATGAACCACTCCCAATCTGCCAAAAAAATTCGCCGTGACTTGATTATTAAACATAAGGAACCCGGGAGGGTATGTCGTACCTTATACCTTAAATCCGTCTATTACGGTCGTCACGGGACCTATTCTTTAAGGTCGGGTGCCTGGTCGTTCGGCTTCGGTGGCTCCTCGTGTTCTCCCAGGCTTTAATTAGAGGCTGCCAAAGTCTACTGACTGCCACGGATACGAGTTGTACCTTTCGGGTACTACTTGGGCCTACTCAAATTCTCTTTGACACACTCACGTTGTGTTCGTCTTTTGCATATTTATAAAACTAGGTACAACGAACAGATCAGATAAGCAGACAAACAAATAGTGTCACGTTTCATTTTTAATTTCCAAAATCAGGTCCCGACCTTATATATATTATTTATCAGTTATGTATCAGTTATCTTCATTGTGCCTAATTATTTTTGTCCTGCTCTGGGACAACCTTCTCAGCACGAACATTTTCTTATTTGTTATAAATAAAAGCATTTCTGCTACAAATCTTCATCTTCCTCTTTTATGGTTCTACTACTGTTCATATATTTATACTTTACTTGTTTATTTATAATTTTGTTTCATCTATAGCTTCCAGAGATGTGAAAGGAGGTTTTCCCTGTCTTTCTCTTTTACTTCCATATGGTTTATTAATGTGACGTTAATTCCATCTTAATTATGTATTGCTATGAAAGGTAATTAATGAAATTTACTGTCTCATTGTCTGCCTAACACCTTTAACTTTCCCCATTAACCTTGCACTAATTGCATACGACATTGTTCTCTCACTTCTGACTGTTACACCAACATTACAGCCCAATGGTATTTATTTAATTAACGTGAGATCTTTAACGTGCACCATTGCCGTTCATGCAACATGGTGGAATTGTTCAGAATCAAATTGATGTTCTAATCCTCAGTTTGAGTGGTCGATGGAAAAAAATCACAACTAATGTTATCGAGGAAAACATTAACACCATTTAAAACTGCAAAAACGGAGTAATAACTAGTAAGTAATAATATATATTAAGTCGTTTTCATTACACAAAATGACGATAATCTGCGAGGGAGAAAAGGGAAATAATTTTCATTTGCGCCCTCAGTAATCATTGAAAATTGAAAGTTTTGCACTTTTTCGTGGTGTTGTTGCTGCAACTTTAATTAGTTGTGAATTGTTTTGCTCCAAGGTAAAAAAAATTGGAAAATTTTTTGTTACGGAAGCCACTCAAATATGAATAATTATATATAATGGGATGTTGTGTGTCTGCTTTATGTTCTCCGCCTTCACTCAATGTCTCTATTTTTAATTCCTTTTACTTTTTATTTGAAATGCTTTATGAGGGTGTCTTCATTTAAGATCAATTGACACACCACTACACTACAACACTACAGTGAATAATTAAATAAAAACTGTTATTAGAATTAAACATTAGCATTAATAAACATAAAAGAAAATAATTCTGCAGAAGATTCTAACAAAAAAACTTTTTAGTTGGGTGTAGCAAACATGAATTTGAAAAAGGTTCAAAATAGCTCATAATATATACAATACAACTAAAGTTTTATTCTTATTTACTGTCGTACTTTTGTATTTTTTTAATTCATATTTTACAATTGGCACACTATGGTAACTGGTGCTTTATTTTTAGACCGCCACTTCTGTTGAGTCTCTCAGCAGGATATGCACAAAAATTTGCTCATTACCCGTCACACAGAACAGAATTGTTGTTGAATTTATTAAGTATCGTGACGGCGAACAGCAAATGATTTCCAAATTACAAAAATTTTGTAGTATCGCTGCTGCAGTTTCTTGTTTAAACATATTTTAGTTACCCAGTAACAGTAGAGTGAATTCGACGGCTTTGTCGAGTATATAAATCATAAAGTTTTCTTCCTGAGCTCCGTTTTCCTTATCGGGTACCTAATATAAAATATAAAAATTTCACTCAAGTCCATACCCGCAAGAGACGTTAAATTCGAAATGAACCAGAAAATGGCAGTTCAGGTGTCGTTCGTTCACAAGCCAATGATAAGCCGCACAGGTGAGGTGAGCAACGTAAGACGGCCGACCGACCAACTTGAATTAAACGACGCGTAGAAATCATTTACTATTTTAGTTATGTCTAATTAGATTTTTCTGTCATCTAGCCAATCGCTTTCAGGTTCTTCTTGTCGAAAGAGAACAGCCAAAATGGCCGTTTCAAATTCGTCATTTCGGATGATTAAAACTCTTACCTGAGAAAGTGTTTTACCTGCTTTTTTAGAATTGTTTTGGATCTTTTGTCAGGTCCAACAGTTCAACACACAGTTTTACACTATTAAATAGTTTTAACACCGTTTTACATGCCATACTCCTCTTCGTACAATAATTAACAACATTAAATAAATCTGGAGGAATCGGAATTTATTTGCTCAATGGAATGATGTTAGAACTGAAGATACTTGACCTATTCAAGCGAAGTATTAGAAGAAAAGTCTTGATGGACATTCACATGTAGACTGAATAGACTTTTTTATAAAGTTATTTGGTTCTCTTGCAAGTGCAAATGATACACATGTAAAGAAAAAAAGGTTGTAGTCAATGACAATTAGGGAAGATTAAGAGAGAGAGAGGAAAAGGAAGGCAATTTCAACAAACTCAATAAAGAATGTTAATTTTCAATATATAATTATATGCATTCATTGCTCAATATATATATATTAATTTGCAATTTTGCCCCTAAAACGAGTTCTTTGAGAAGCAATAATAATCAGTCGCGTTGCAAATGTGCAATTTGAGAAAGGAATTTCGTTTATTACGATGGCAAGACGTCCTTTTCCAGGGAGACGGAACAGGCGAAATTTTAAACCGATCAATTCGCCTAGAAACTTAATTACTCAGTTTTATTATTAATTATGAATGATTGGGTGGAACCGTCCTCCTTTCAACACACAGGTACAGGTACGGGTACGCTGAAGGAACACGCCAATAAATATAATAACTTAATTAAAAGTATTGGTTTTTGCATTGCGATGGCCGTCGCTCTTTCTCTCTCGGTGTGCCTCGTAGGTTGCATACAATATATTATATTTTGCGTCTAACTTTTCCAATATAGCTGACTTACATCTATAACTGAACAATAATAATTTAGTTTTCTGTTATTTCTCTACTTGACAAGTTTTAATTATCCTCCTTCATAAAGTCATACGGAGGTTACGTACATATGTATATCTTTTCTTTTCACTCGAATAATTTCTTATTACGTCATTTTTTTATGTATGTTATTAATCTTAATGGAATATTCGTAGCCAGTAGGTTATTTATTGAGAAGTTAATTGCTCGTTTGCGTATTGCAAATTTATTTTCTCTCAATAATTCTTGATAGAATAATATTTGATACCTTCAGTAGTTTTCCATTATCATTCAGATTTCTTGTTTGATATCTCGTCTTATTTTACTCCATTCATTTATATTTTTCTGATGTTGTACCAACATTGTCATTTCAAAGTGAAATTTGGAAATTGTTTACCTATTAAATGTTAACAATTTCGAATAGGTAAGAGGGGGAATACACTAAAAATTCCGGTGATTTTGTTATGCAACCCGCCTACCGACTGCGCTACTCGTACTCGTACCCGCACACTTTAAAATATACAGTTTACTTTATTTTAATTTATTTAATCCTTCCTGTTCAATATCCATGTAAGTTGCATCCGTAAAATGCACCTTATTATCGTTCACACTTGTTACAACTAAATACTTTATTTTCTTATTTGGTCGGCATATAACTTAATTTTCGTTCGCTTTTTCTACACATTATTAATTAATTTAGATTTCGTCACGAATGAGTCCCAACGGAACGCCTGCAAACATTTTGAATGAATATTTTGATTTTAAACTATGTAAATTTTATCACAAATTGGGTTAACTTTTAGTAGATCGAGTTTCGGCTTTTCCAAATACCAGCCCGAAGCTACAGTGCAAAGTCATACGATTAGCAGCTGCATATTTAATTTCAAGTTGGTTCCTTTTGATGGATAGTAGCACATTGAATCAACTTAACGATTAATTTAATTCAATTCATTCAGGTTTCCGGAACAAGTCAACTCATTTCATTTCGGAAAGTTAGAATGTTTAAAAGTATTAGATATGTTTTGGGGTTTATACGTAAACTATACACAAAAAGAGAGGCTTAAGTTATATAACAAAAAGATATTTTGGTGAGGCCGTTTAAAACGTCTTGTCAGTGCCGAATGTCCAACATTGAAAGGGTCAAAATGATAGTTGTGACTCGCGCATGTTGCGTCAGGTGAGAATTAATTTTCACAGGTATGCCTCCACGCAGATATTAAATTATTGACAATTCACGGCAGTCGGGATTGTATAAAATATCATCGGGGTTAAGGGTCCATATAAAATGAATTTTGTTAGTCCTGGGGGTCAATTCTTTTGCATCTTGCGCTAAGCGGATGGCTTGTTTTGTGTTGAGATGTTGCGAGAAAAAAGAAATAAAGAAAGAAGAAGATAGGTAAAATTTATGTTCATATTCGTAACAATTAACATAAGATTACTGAGGCCATGAAGAAGAAGATAAACAACAAGGAGTAAAGTAAAATTTGACTAAACTGGAGGTTAAGAGAGGTGTTGTTAAGTTGTAATAAAAGTAGATAAAATATTATACATGGAAGGCATCATCTCTTTGAGAAGAAACCTTTGCAACATTCAACAAAATCTTTAAATCTTTAGATGAAGCCTTTGAAAATAATTTCAGATCACATTAACTTTTGGATATGGATAAAAAGACGAATTTCAAACTAACGGGAAAAATTGGAAAGAGCAAGTATCAGTTATAAGTTAAAGACTAGGCGAAGCGAAGTTTGATTTATTCAGGTAAAGAAATGGCAGGGGAAAAGTAGGCCTAGAAATAAATATAATGAAAACCAAAATGATCAGATCGAAGAAGCAGAAATAAAAATAGAAAATGCCCGTCTGTCTGATACAATGTCATAAATGGCGAACGAAGGAGGACTGCTTTTTAGAAAGAAGGAAAAAAATTAAAAAATAAGAGGAAAGATTGTAGTGTGTAACTGAAAGGTAAATATCGTTGATGGAAAAGTTATCTGAATGTCTCATTTAGATGTAGATCTAGCGATAGAGTCTGAAAACTAGATCAGACAAGAAGAAATTGAATGAGAAATGAGAAGGAGGAGTCCGCAGAGTTTTGTTACCTAAACATTACACGAGATTTGTGATTCCTAATTACAAGGTTTTAAAGTGGCTCGAGCTGCTAAAACTTAAAAATAAAGTTTTTATGTGTGGATTTTTATCCTTTTTTAGATGCTGACGATCGCCTCCTAACCTAAAAGATCAAACTTCGTGTATTATCATTTGGTTATTATTTTTTAAACTTTCTAACTCAATTGGTAGCTTTCTAGCCGGAGGTATTAGCGATGATAAAGGTGATAGTGGTAGTGATAATATCTTTATTTTATTTTTGCTTTTAAATTTTAATAGTTAGACTTTGAGAATTTCATGTAATGCGCCTTGTCACGACTGAAACTTCGACCCGAACTAAAAGCATAACATCATGAGCCCATAAACTCATGTAGTTTTTTGTTACTTTCGGAAATATATTTACTAATGTATTTCAAAACATTGAGTGTATATTGTGGGCACCCCACCTTGTAATTATTAGAATTAGAATCTATCTTGGAACAGTTTTTAACTTTAAACACATTGGTTAATTAAGTCCGTTTTTTACAAATTGTTATTTTACTATTATAAGTAAAATTTATACTCGGAATTGGTACATGTTTGTTGGAGACACAACAATAATACCTATAATATATAGGTAACAAACTAACATGTGCAATGTAACTGAAATCTAAACAACCATTATTCATATTTCCAGTTTGGAAATGAATGTGTTAATTAGCATTTAAATGACGGTTTTAATGTAAAGTAAAAACTTAAAGTTCTCCATTTCTATTTCTCAATTATTATTTATTCTAATAAATGAGCCACGGCAGTTCGAATTTAAAGGCCGGAAGGTACCTCCGACCCGGTTGCTGCTTCCCAACTCAAATTGCAAGAGACTTAATTATACTTTTTTCCTTAAAATTTAACATTATTTGAAATTATCGTGGGAAACGATCGTAGAAACTGCCCCTAGGGTTTTTCATAATCAGAGCGAAGAGAAGGCAAAATTATCGGCTGTCATCCTTCCGAAGTAACCTGGCAAAAGTGGTCGACGCCCCCAGGCTACCTAGAAAAGTTGCTACAACACAGTCGACGTCGGACCGGAGAAGTTCAGGTGCTTCCGGTTAAAGAAAAAGAAGCTTTCAAGCACGATTTTCCGATTGGAACCGGAAATACATAAAACATACCCGGAAATGGATTTATTTGACGAAAACCAGAAGATGACAGGTCAGACATGGATAAGAAGCCGTTGACAGAACGCTCCTTCCGGTCTTATTAAGATGAATTATTTTAATATATACTTATTTACCGTTGACCAGTTTGATTTGGCCTCAATCATGAGCGTTTCATCTAACTGAATTTTATGGGAACGAGTCTTGCAGCAACAATTTTTCTCAATAGTTTACGAGGCCACCCTTGCTCCAATACTGAAATATATTATAGTAGCAAGATTATAAATTTTATAATATCTGTCTTATGTGTTTGCCCGCCTGGTCGCCAGAATCGCAGAAAACGATGTAAAAGTTATAATTAATTAAACAGCAGTTTTTCAATTGAATGTATTTATTTTACGTGCCTTATTAAATTTATGTACATATATTTGGAAATAATTGTGGCGGCACGTTTAATTTAATAAATCTTAACAGGCAATCGCAATTGCCCATGGTCAACACTATAAATGCACAGTGCTTTTTTAGTTTGAAATTATTACTTTTTCCTTGGTCGTAAATATTGAAAATTAAAAGATAATTTTAATATTATGCGGTAGAATTAATAATTTCTCTCTCAGCCATCACAAAATTTAAAATTTTTTGGTAGGTACGACCCTTGTGGCAGGGAATGAAACGATAGTGCCCGTCGCTATAAAAATAAGAGTAGCGAGGGGGTTGTATACATTATGCGCATTACATATTTATGTTATTTAGTTTTCAAGTGAGTTTCTTTTTGTTATCCAAATATTTGAAAAGTAGATTTTAAAATGTTGCTATTTACATTGCACGAGATTATTATACATACATCCATGGATCCAAATAGGTTTAATTAGTAAGTGTTGGAAATAATGAACAATATTTTTTTCTTCCAATTTTATTGAAATTCTTATGTATCTATTAGATAAAATGACTGATTTGAGAAATAATGAAACCCGAGTATCTCTGCTCGTTGGATCCATTTGAATTTTATGTTTGACCAAATTGTCCTCTTAGCAGAAGAGTAAAGCATATTCATGGAAATATTTTTATTTTTTTTCGTCATTGCATTTTACTTTCCGTACCATTTGCTACCTTCCTTCACTTATATTTCATCATACTTTATAGTTTGGTTGTGCTTTTTTAATATATCCCAAACGTTTTTCAGTTGCCGGAGGTAAGCATTTTTTTTGCGCACAACAATAGAAACAGACCTGATCAGTTCGCCTGAAAATTCTCAGATTTTTCACTTTCTGCCCACAGGTATGTGTGTGTGTGTGTGTGTGTGTGTGTGTGTGTGAGACCCCACATGTTACTTTATAGAGGCAAATCATGTTCCTTTCCACTGGTGTTCCAAGTGTTTATTAGACTGTCCAAGCCTCCTTCCTCTGCCCCAGATTTTCTTCAATATAAAGTTTATCACTGGGTTGGTCAACTCGTTGTTGGCTACAACCTTTTACATGTTAGTTATGACCGCTATTGTTTACCTTTTGTTTATTTTCCTCTTTGTGTTATTGTTGATTACATTAACATTCCTTCTCTGTTACAGAATTTTTGTTTCCCTAAAGCTCTTTTCAGATAATTGATATTAATTGCCGTTCGCTTTTGATCGGTTGCCACCCGTAAAATACGATATGATCGCAACTTGTATTTGTACGGTGACCTAGCAAGGCATGTAACGGACTACCATGACCTTCTTGTCTGAACATAATAAAATAAAATGTATAGCTTGTCTCGGGCACATCTGTCAGATTTCTATAGATATGTCTTCCATTCGATTTACTCATGTCTCGTTAGCTGTTTTATGACAGAATACTCTAAAAAAAATTCATCTTAATGGTTTATTTGTGTCCCTTTAAAAAAATTATTTTATTTTTAACTTGTTGCATTTTCTCTAATTGAATAAGTTTGTTTATTTATTTTTAATTGCAGATTTTCGTTAATGACGATTTAGGTATTAATAAATAGACTGAATAATTTAAAACAAACAGATCTTTTTTGTTTTTTCTTCCAGTTTCTAACACCTCTGTATTGATCTTTTATGAATTTGATGATTCTTCCAACAAACATCGTAGTCATCGTTTTAAACGTCAATGTGGAAACTAAATTTATTTACAGGTGTCGCTTGCACTCTGGCCGTGTCTACACAAATAAATAAAATAAATTAATGTGTTTTTTTCTGGGCAGTGTCTTTGTCCTTTTCGTATCAAATTATTGTTGGAGATGTGGCAGGTAGATAACTGTGGAGGGTTTCCGGTTCAATAAAACGGCCCTCTGCTCTTCAAGGAAGAGGACACATCTGAAACGTCGCGTGGGTTAACTTCAGAGAAATTTGGTAAATGGGAGGGAGGAGGAAGGTTAAAGCAACAATTAGTGTCGAATGCATCGATCTGTAAAACTTAGGTTAAAACCAATTGGATTGCTAATCAAATTATTAAATCGAAACTTAAAAAACAATTAAACATGTCTTGAAGAGAAAGATGTTCGGATGGCCGGAGGTTCGAATGTCAGGGCAACTTCCTGGGGGGCTCTCACCTGGCTACATGCGTGCTGTACCCTCTGCCTTGTCCTTAGGTATAGGCTCAGGCATTCATAATTAATGTCGTTTTTTTTAGTTTATTTTATTTTGATATATAGAAGTTGAGTTTGTGGCACGCCGCTGAGATACATGCAATAAAACTCTTCTGTTTTTTTCTATGAATTTATTATGTTTTCTTTTACGAACTTTTCGTTATTTGGTGAAACGTCGCCTGTGTGGCGATAGTTCATGTTCTCATAAATTAAATTAAATCGATCATTCATAAGCAATAAAAGGTTTCAGTCATGTAATAACTAGTTAATTTATTAATTACAATTTTTCACTGATTCCTTATTTATTAGATCTACAAAAGCATATAACAGTATTATTTTTATTTATATTTTAGCGGTCATTCAATTAAATTTTTTCTCGCCCTGTCAAACTTACTTTACATATTTTAAACTTTTTGGCATTTTTGTAAATCTGGGATGTTTTCGATTATTTCGTCTGGACTTTTTGTCGGTACCAATAAGAAGTGTCCAAGATTTAGCCCTACCAAATGAACCCAACTTGACTTCTTACTTAAATTAATGAAGTTTGATCGGTTTATATTGGAATTTGAACCTGACTGAGGAGACAATCTGCTAACCACCACTCTCACTCACCTTTTTATTTTCAATTGCAATTTCGTACCTGAGCGCTCCACGTGGATCCTGGTGAATCTAAAAAGACCGAGCTGCCCCGAGAAACTTGCTGATCGGCTCAATTTTCTTTCGGTAAGACCCAGGACCGATGAAAGGTTTCATCGGAAATGAAGTTCCAACAGAAAAACCTGGCTTTTTAGATAAAACCTGAATTTTATTCATTTATTATTTCACATCAATACAAATGCTGGAGTGAGTTTTTCATTAAGTACAGGTGACTAAACAGGTCCTGTCGTACCTGGGTCCTGGCGATGGATGACTGTGATATTTCTATATTTGATGTCAATTTCATTTCCACTAATTTCTTACAATTACGTTTGCTGTACCGCACACTCAAATACATCTACTAACTCGTATTTTTCCTGTATCTTTTCCTTTTCCATCTTGTATTTCTGTACGCTAAATTTTCCTACCTTATAAGTCGTCCCATATGTACACTACAATAGCTACATTGTTTTTGTGTGTAATCTGTACAGTATCAATGTGCTTAAGCCATTTTTCAGACACATGTTAACACAGTATAATACAAAATATTATTATTTATTATTCTGCAAAATAAAATGGTTGCCCGAGTGCTAATATTTTGACCAACTGCTCCTGAAAATTTTTTCAGTTTTTGTAATTTTTGCAATTTAATTTGACGAACGAAAGCAATCTGAGGGGATGAAACAATACGAAATTAAAACTTTTACTCTGACACCTTAGGGCTAAACAGGTAAATCGAAGTACCTGTACCTTGCCAAGCAGAAAAGAATGTGAGGTTGGATATGCCTTGAGGGCATCCGAGTTGTCTCTCTATCATAGGCGTACGACACGGGGGGGACTCCGTTTTACTAAGCGTTTTCTTGCTGTTTGCGACTATTTACATTACCTGGTGTCTGCAGTATCTGAAGTATCTAGGAGTACTTTTCCTAATTGAATCTAAAATTGAATCATTGTTCAAATTTGACTATGTATGCTTACGACGAATACATACCCCCGCACTACCATGAATCCTTGATGATTTAATTACATATGAGATATACTTAATTTGTTTACATTGAAACCCATAAGACATGACAAGCTTTATTAAATTTTTACATGAGAAGCAACAACAATTATATACTTTCATCACAACATGTGCATATCTCAATATAATAAATACAATTCCCCAAAACCTAATTTGTCATTGCATACATAATGTCCTATAAATGTTCAATAAATTTAAGTTAAAGTAAACGAGATAACTAGACCAAAGGCATGTGACATTCGCGTCAAAACAAATTTGTTTACTTATTAAAAAATAAAACAAAGGAATGTGTAGGTGGAAAATATTAAAATCAATAATAAAACAATAACAAAAAATTAGAGATAAAATTATATTAAGAAAATTATGCTGTTAATAGAACTTGATGAAATTATTTATAGTTAGTCACAAAAAGTAATAAATATGTATTTATTGTTTTTACAATATTTTTAAAATAATAAAATTACTGTTGTGTGAGGGGTAGCCTTACAAAATTTATAAAAATTTACATTTATTAACTTTGTGTGAAGTGCAAGCGTGAAGAAAGGTTTTATCGAGTCTTACGTTTCATCACTGACTTGACGTTATTTCATTCAATTTGGGAAACCGCAAAATAGAAGTGGGGAAAAATCAGGTTTTGTCAGGTTGTCCAGTGAAAGAGGGAGGTTAGGCCCAGCAGTCAAGGTTGACAAAAAAATGCGGTTTGTTTGTTTACAAAGATAAACGAGCAGGAGCACGTGTAACCACGAATTGAGGGGTGAAAAATAGAAAAAGTTACGGATGATGCATGTACCTGTGCCTGGTACTCTCCGTCGAGGAATCTCCAAGGCCGCCTCTGGCACGAATGGCCTCGCCGACTCGGTCGGCCATTGGAGCTCTCCGCTCAATAACAAAGCATTGCACTGGCACTGGCGAGGGAACGAGAGAGAATAGTGTTAAGCACAGCTGAAGCCTTGACAGGGCGATTTGGCGTCGTGGCCCGAGTTAAGAAAACACGCAAACGCACTCGTACTCGCACTCGCACTCACTCACTCAGGCACAGGGCATACAGGTACGCCGTTTCAACACAACGGGGGGGTTGCCGTTCCCGCGCGCGATACCTCCAGAAAGAAAAACGCAGACGTTTGTGAAAAACGCGGTTCTCCGGGCACCTCGACCGGACATGTCGGCTTTTTTCGTTGTCCTCGCCCATCGCGAACTGATGCGAAAATAGTGTGCGTATGCGTGCGTGCGTTTTGGTTCAGGCCAGACCAGGCCAGGCAACGTGGTCCGGGTGACGAGTGGAAGTGGTGTTCGAAAGTGGAAAAACTTGTTATACAACAATTGCGGTGTGGTGGTGTGTGCGCGAGTGTTTGTGTTTGTTTGTTGCAAGGCTGTTGCACATGTGGTGCGAGTTGATACCCTGAAAGGATAATTCTTGGTACCTGAATGAAAAACTCTGAATGAACAATTCGAGCTGCTGCCTTAAGCGGTTCCCTTACAAACCGGTAAGTCACAAACAAGAAGCTAATCCCAATGTAAGCTACAATTAGCGAAAAATACTAAAACTGAATTCGCAACAACAAAAAAGTGAAAAAGACCCTAAAACCAGAAATGCCTTAGGATTATGAACATAAATGCTATTAGTAATGTGGTAATACGAAACAGGATAGATGTGAATTTGAAATAGAAAACAAAATCATCTAGTGCAGATGAAGAGTATTATTTATCGTTATAAATACAACAAATGTACTCGAATGTTTACCTGACACATTACTTTTTACATCACAATGTATTCTACCACAAAAACGAAATGGAATTGTGCAAGAAAGGAAGAAACTCTGGTCTTTTGCGAACAGTCCTGGACATCTTTAACAAGGTTACGAATAAGTTCACTTGTTAGTCAGTATAGAAAATCTAAGAGTGCTAGTTATAGAAGTGGTAATTATGTAATAATTCCAAAGTTATTGCTTTACGATGAGTTAGGATAACCAGGTGGGTGACTGGGGCAACACGGTGTTACCGTATATGTTGCATTTGCTTATATAATTTTGCGATCGAGTTTACCTGTACAAGTAAGAGATGTAGAGAGATGTTGTGTAGCTTTTCTATGCAGACGCTTTGGTTCCTCTCCCCAAGTGTTACCTTGAACCTACTGATAATTGCTGTTATTAGGTTATATGCTAAGGTCTAAGCTGTTACATTTTTTCCTATCATTTGTCTGTTTCTCTACTGATTCTAGTTTCTCCTACTAACTCATGCTTATTTCTCCTCACCAAAGCAATCCATGCAGTTTTGTACGTTGGGTATTTTCCCAGTAAACTCGAGCAAAATGTGATGTTTACAGAGCAAAGGTTCGTGCACTTTTTGGTTCTTTTGTGTGTGTGTGTGTGTTGCGTGCACAAAAATGAAGAAGGCGTCTTTGGTTCTCCAAGTTAAGAAACCAATGAAATGCGTCGTCTGCTAAGAACAATTGTTGTCATGGATCAGAGCATCCCCGTGTGATGTGCGCAACAATTTAGAGACCGTTTTCTACCTGTTTTTGTTTACTTGCAACAGGTTGAAACCTTGCGAGGGTTCGCAGGTGCACCTGTTCATCTACTTGGTGAATTTATTTATAGTATTCTCCTTGATTTCTCATCATCCATAGAATTTAAACAAGAATTTCAATTGAAATTATTTCTGTTGAAATAATTTACGGTACCAGCTGGTACAAGTTATTTGTTTTTCTAAGGTTCACCATACGAATAAATTATTTATTTAAGTATTAATAGCAATAATTTTCATGATCGAACTTAAATTTTCATGGCATACACAGGTATACAACTCTTTGAATTGTTATTTGACGCTTAGAGTAAGTAAAAATTATCACTTGGAAAACTTATTTTACCACTGATGATGCCAGCAGCTGGGAAAGCTGGCGAAACATTTGGGAAGGGGGGTAACCCCCTCCCGTTACCAAAGCAGGACGCGGCATGATTCGATACAAAATAACGATAAGTATAATAATTTTCATTGTCATTAGCACGTCTAAAACACAAGCGGTCACTCTAACAAACCAAAAAACCTCTTCGTAAATTATCAACCACAAATTAGACGGATGATCAGTAACCTAAATAGTGAGTAGTGATCACTTGAATAAGACCTTATATTTCCAGCTACTTTGAGGTTGTTATTTAAATTGTCACCTACAACTCAAGAAAAGGTTTCAAGGTTGAGTTGTAGCCACTCAAAAGACCATCCTTTGAACAATCACACAAGAGCCATCACTAAGAGTAACAAAAACAACAACAAGAACAAAGCAAACTCTATGAGCCTTAGTTTAATAATATTGATCTATGTTTTACCATTTCAAATAATGTTGTTCAGTGAAATTAACTGAATGACAACATGGGCTGAGAGTGTAACGATTTGGTCAGTTGGCCACTTGATGCTCGCAAGAGACAACAATATGAACCCATGGATTTGGGCCCAAATTTTTTGTTTTTCTCTTGAGTTTGGGCCACATTTGGACCATGTCAGGACCATCCGGACGGGCAGGCCAACGCACAGTTCGCACGAAGTCAATTGCGTGACACATTTGAAGTGGCCTCAGTGTCTTTCCCTTTCTCAAGGCCTGATTTTTATCTCCTCCTGCACCGCTCCATCTTATTTTCTGTCTGTTTGTCTCTCCGTTTCTCTCATTTTATCGGCCATTTCAATTTATTAAGGCCGTTTCACCGTTGAAACTATAAAGTGAGACTTGCCTTCTCTTTCCGTTCCGATTACACGGGTTCCTGAATCGTCGATTCGGATTATTTTTGTTTTAATATATTCACTCTTACTCAGTATAAATCCGATTTTAGTGTTCACATAACATTTAAATAAGTGACTGAACATGGACACGATCTTATGTAATTATCCACTTACCTGGAGAGGGGTGCCTTTTTAAGCCTTTGCCTTTAGAATGATTATGCTGGCACATCCAACTTGGTTCCAATTTAACGTTTTGTAATGTGATAAACTCGCCAGTAACGCCTTCTTGCTTTTTCGCAGAACGTAATTTTTCTAATTTCTGGAAGTCATATTTATTTCGTTTGTTATAAAATCCGCATCATAATGATTTAATGTGTACGGGTGTAGCAGCTTCGGTATGATTTTTAAAATTTGACTGTGTCGAGTCCTCTCTACTTCTTTCCCGTTTGCTGAACCACCTCTCGTATCTTGAAGACAATTAGTTTTGACGGTGGCCTTTGCCGTAGTGAAGACTCAGACGTGAACGCACACGGACTTCAACAATGGAGTTGTTTCGGACATTTCACCGCCTTTAGAGGAGAAAAATTGTGTAGTTTAAAAACGTTTGAATGAACCTCTCTCTCTCTCTCTTTCTTATTGGTACTTTGTCGACGTATATCCTCCCCGATATTACTCAATTAAATTATTAACACTATTTTATTCAAGTGCAGCCGAACACAAATTTGGTTTATTACAACTCTACCTGTAGTGCTTCCATCAAATGGAAAGTGGTAAGACATAGATAAAATGAGTAAACCGTAAGATGTCGAATATTTGTTGTTTGTCATTTGGTGTATCTGTAAGAAACTGCGGTAATTATCTCTGTTAATTAAATAAAAAGATCAGTGTAATAAAAAATAAAAATGGATAGATAAATGTAGGTGTCGGACATATTCTTCGTCTGGCCGGGTGGTTTTTCCAGGCTCGGAGAACTCATTCCTTTTCGTTCTTCTCCTGGACCGCTAGTGTCCATACCTCTGGTATCTTCCACACGAGACCATTTACCTTTTTTGCTCCTGCGGCGGTGCTCTTTCGCTGGGTACCCCAAGGCAAAATACCCTTTGTGGGTAAGCCATTAAACGGGGTCCTCCTTGGAGGGTGGACGAGATCAGATAAATTTTGGTAGACCACTGATATCTTAGTTGATATCTTTTAAAGTAACGTCTGGTAAATTGTACTTCGGTTCTTATTTCCCTTTCACATAATGTCGCAATAAACAAAGAAAAACAATTCAGAATGTTGGCCTGTGCGACTGGACAAAAGAGAGAAAAAAGTTTCGTCCAAACCGTTAGACCTGGAGAAACCATAATCATTATAAATAGAAAAAAGAATTGACCTCAGGTACATCATCATTGAGAAATACCGTATTTTCTATTTCAGAAACGGTACGGCTTAAACTTAATTCAACCCGTGGTAAAATAAAGGGAATGGCAAAGAAGGAATTTTAAAATGGCGGTGGTGATGAGTTTGATCGGAAGTTGGAAATTGCGCAAATATCAACTTTGAAATGTTATTAAGGTGAAAGTGGGATGTTTGGCGAATTGACTCGCGCTATTCAAGACTAAATTAGAAACTGTTAGGACATCAATTTCAAAATTATATCCATTGCATTTGGAAATAAAATCGAATGAGCCTGGGCACCGCGACCGTTAGAAAGTAAGAACGTCTATCAGTTTCACAGGTTTGCCACTATTTCAGGTACGTTTCCGCTTCAATACTCAGCTTCTGAACCTTCCAGAAACACGATTAATAATGTGACAAATTGTCAGATGACAGGTAGTCTCTAGAGAGGTCTACATATTTAATAATAAACACACGAACAAATTTTTAATGTTCCTTATTCTTCAGTACAGTATAACATAGGTTACTCGTTTTTCGCTCTCAACAAGATCTTCATGTAGCCCATTTTTACTGTAACATTCCCTTCTCTTCCTTTTGTCATCTAACAGTAATTGTGTCCTTTTAATAATATTGCACCTAAGTTCGTTACTAATTCAACAAAATCTATGTGATCATGTTTTGTCGCTCTGAAGAGAAATCCAGAAGAAGGCACAAACCGACTTTATGACAATTTCAATAGTTCCTTATATATATATAATTTTCATTGTATTTGTAAGTGATTTGACAGTCGAACCCTCCGGCTGTGTTCAAGTAAACAACGTTGAAATATTTCAAGTCATAAATAAAATAAGAATAAGAAGTAAAGCCACAAGAGTTGAGATTGGCAAAGGAACGGCCATTAGATCTAAAATTAATTCTTTTTAATTTGCTTAATGTCAATGGTTGATGAGGTATAAGTCAGATTAACACAGAGGAATAAGGAGAACAAAATAAAATAAGTAGAAAGGATCATTTTTATTTTCACATGAAAGCGGGGCTTAAATTCAGTCGATTGGACGAACACGACGATGACAGCAACACGAAAATACGACAAACAAATTTTTATTTATTTTTATTGCTGTTTGACTATTCTTCGTTTTCTAATACGTCCATGATGGTGACCAGTTTTCGTCCTCAGGTACCTGTTTTTAATTATTTTAAAAAATAAATCCCGGGAGTCGAGCACAGCAATAAAAAAATATTTTCAAATTGTTTATAAACTTGTCAGGTTCGTGCCTGACTCAGGTGACGATTTAAAGGTGAGGTTGGTTTGTCTTCGTCAAACAGTCATACGGATATTATGTAGAATTGTCCATAAATAGTCTAATTATTTATGTGCGAGATCGGCATTGCTTTGATTATTAATTTGCCAGGAACGCATGTTTAAATTCTTTGTAATGATTTGTCTGCGATCTTTTAGCTTCATGTTAGTTGATCGGTTGTACTCAAGTTCTTCTTCTTGGAGCCTTTCATCATCTTTTTTTGTATGTTCTTGTTATTTTAACAACCTGCAGGATTTTTTTGACTTCTTTGACTTTTGACTTGTTTTAGAAGAGTTTCCACGTTCAGTTGGAATGGCTAAAGAAAAGTAACTCTTTATGTTCTGTTAAAACTTAATGTCCATTTAACATGGTATCTCTCGTCATCACCACCATCCTTGTTCTTTCTTCGTCTCCTTCTTCGTCCTTTTATTTTCATCCGTTTTTGGGTTCATTCAATTTACTTAAACTTTTTCTCTCGTTTCATTTAAGATTTTTACGACTGCTTTTTAATTGTTTCAGATATTTTTTTCTTGCTTTTACGACACAAGAAAGAGAGAGAGAGAGTTATGTACAACCTCTTTGATTATTTTATTATCGTATAATTTTAGAGCTCTTTGACTGTTTTATGGTTAGAGTGCCTCTGGTCCTCTGAGTTCTTCTCTTCCTTTTACCTTCGTCCACCAACAATTTTACTTTTGTTATCATTCGTGTTCTTTTTATCATCCCAAGATGTTGATTTTCTTTCGTATCCCCGGATTTCTTTGGATTTTTCTATTCAATAAACTTATTTTTCCGTTTCACTCTGACAGATTTGAATGCCTGATTTATGGTAATTGAAATTGAACTAAAATTTACTTAACATGTAGTTAAATATTGATTTGTGTGTCGCGCTGTAGCCTTTCTCTATCCCGAACGGGATTGTTTGTCTTAATTCCAACAGACTTGACGTTTATTGCACACTTGCTGTGGTTCTACTTCACCTGCAATTTAGAAAAATTAAATAAAATTGGTTTGAAAAAATTACCTAAAAGGTACCTCAGTAAAACCCTGTTTTGGTCTTCAAGACATCAATATTAATGTAAAGTGTTCCTTGAAATCTTCAAGTGTCAGGTTTTCCAGGTTCATTCGTATCATTAATAAATCGTCTCGTGCCCGCCTGTTGGTCCTTCAGTCTCCGTCTCCCATCAAATTATATTATCTTTAATCATTCCTATTCCTGCAAATAGAGTAATCATGACTTTATATATTTTCCTTTTTTCACAACCATAAATAATAACCATTAACATTCATTTTTTATCGGTTAACGCGGGAGCTAGAGAGGTAACTAAATAAATAAATAAATAAATTTCTGGTTATTTATTACAGTTGAAGGGTTCTTGAAAGACGAAGTCGCAATTCACGTTAACAGCAATGCCTTTTTAGCTATTCCATCCATTTTAGCTATTGTAGACTTTTTCAAACATTTTCCAAAATTCGAGTCAAAATATTCCGTTTATTTTAATTTTAAGAGATTCGCTTAATGAATCATATGGGAGACTGGCAGACATTTATATTTATGTATGACATTACAAACAACACCGCAGGGAAGAGAACATTCAGAATAACGAAAAAAAAACCGAATGAAAAACTCAAAATGAGTTGTTACCGACACGGGTACCTGGCCAACGTTCCAAAAAGAAAAAGAGTCGGATCAGTCAACCAGATCAGGCAAAACAAATTAGGACAAAAATATATAGGGAAAAAGATGTGAAGAGTCAAAGAGCCACAAAAAAAGATCACTTTCGCTTTCAAACTGAAAGAGAAACAGGGAAGATAATTTTTTGTGGGTAGAAATGAAGGGAAGGTAAAAATGAAAGAGTAACAAGAGGAAACCAACAACCTAATCGAAGTAAACCGTTAACAACCTAACCGGGCACCGTCAAATCAGACAATGGTAAATGAGAGGGAAATAATTCAGGTATGAAATGTGAATAGATGGCGATCTTCCTTCGAGGGCGATCTTCTCTCTCTCTCTCTCTCTCTCTCAAGTACCCGGCCGTGCACGAATCACGAATTGATGCCCACCGATTATAAGATACAAAGCGGAAACAATATACATTCATATATATGCGGAGAGTCGGAGAGAAAAGGAAAAATCTCCATAACCTAAAACTCTTAACGGAATTTGGGCGTTGATGCATCCGTCAGAATTTAATCCGCACCCGTTTTACCGTCCCTATGCTTCATGCTAGGGATTTACTTTTGCACGGATAGTTTGAAAAATTTCAAGGTTGCAGGTATGGGCGAGAAGTCTGAAAGTCATGGAGAGAGAGAAGATGGAGGCTGGCTGGAACGGATCTATTGAAGGTACGCAGCCCTGGAGAATGCTCATCTCACCGTTCGTACGCCGGTGTTGGACAATTTTCGGGAGCGAAGAGTAATAAAACTTAACTAAATAAATAAAGTGCCTCGTGGGGTACTTGAGGTCGACCCCTGCGTTACAACGTGTTTGCTCAGTGTGCTGTGTACACGTCAATTTAAAAACTTCGGGTAGACAAAGGTTGAACATCCAAAAATTGTCTCATGCTCTTAAGAAATTATTAGGATAGTATAGTTATTAAAATGTGAGTATTTTATTTAAAATAAAGTGAATTCTTCCAAAGATGAAGAAGAACATTGTAGAGTAACGAGAAATAAGAAAACAAAAAATGATACTTCGCAGTCCAATTTAGGAAATCAGGAATAAATGGAATAAAAGGAATAATGAAATAATGAAATGGGAATATGACATATTCATTGCCACATGACTAAAACTAAAAGTTTGTAATTCAAGACAAGATTCTCAATAACTGAAAACTGACATACACAGGTGTTGGTAACCAGGTGAATACGTAGCAAGAGGCTGTGGTTCACAGAAAATTAATTATTAAATTTATTTTTACTAAGCAGCCATGCTTGTGTGCCTTGTTCTCAAACATGTTTCTACAAATAATTAAAAATAATTGAGTAACTTGAGAAGAGCCTGATAATACATTTTGCTCATAGACTCTTAAAACACTGTGAAATATCACCTACTTTTACGACAAAAATTGTTGATTAAAGGTACATGAAATTTATGTGTACATAATAACAAAGTTAAATTATTGCTTATTTACAGTGAATAACAAAAATCAATGATATTTGCATATGAATAAATTATTTAAATTTCCTGCTGCAATTTTATTTTATCATGTTATTAATTTCATTGGCCAAATGATGTGGACCTTAAAATTCAAATTTTATGTACATAATTCGACGTCGATTACATGGATTTCATTATTATTTAATAATTGCTTTTCAATATTTTTATCTCTCACTCAACAATAAATTAACGTAATACTTAAATGTGAAATTGTCACTAATTGACTAGTGGAAATAAAATTTTAATTTCAATAAATTTAAATCCAAGACGAAATAAAAGATCTAAGGATTTAGTCAAGTTGAACCGAATAAATGAGTCGATATTACTACTAGTATTATTCGTCAAAAGTAGTGCATACAACAGTTGTGCAGAAGTGCTCACCAAATTTATTTACATTTTCAACCTTTCCTACAATATCATTCCAAATGAGCTGACCGAAATCTTCATTTTCTCTGACTAAAATACTCACCTACCTATATCAAAAACTTTGGAGTACTTTTTTTTTATAGAAATCATAAATTAAACATAGCTGGTGCCACTAAATTGTGTAGAAATATTCATCGTACTGTCTGCAGATTGACATTCGCCTTGCATTCGCGCCACTTCCCATGACGTGGTGACAAATTGTAGAACATTTCACACAAATGAAAGGAGTGTTCAGTAGTCATCAAGCTGCTCTTTCTTCATGTTAAACCCAATAAAATCAAACAATTTAATTCTTCAATAATTTTTGTGTACACCTACATATACTACTTTTTATGGTAATAAGAGTTAATAGTTTATAGTTAAAATTTAGAGTTAAGTTAATAATAATCAGATTAATAAACTTGGGTCTAATCGTTTTTTCTTTTAAACGTGCAATTCTCTTGATTTCAACTGAGACGTGATAGGAAAGTTACAAAAGTATATTCGTTATTTAAAAAATAATAAATAATACAAAAAACTACTCTCGCAATCCGCAAATTAGAAACAAAGTGAACGTCATTTCGGAAGAATTTGCTTGGAGAAGAAACTGACGAATTTGTCTTCAAGGTGGCCAATTGAAGGAGTCCTTATTATACCAAAAAAAGGAGAAAATGAGAAGTTGCAACGCATTGTAGACATGTGTAGAAAATTCAAGCAGAAGTAACCGAAGTTACTAAGTAATTCTGCTCCAAAAGCAATCATGGAGAATGGCGGGCGATTTAGTGCGACTTATTCAATGTATCTTTTACATTTCACATTTGTCTCGTGTGCTTAAATTTTGTATTATTCTATTGCCAAAAACTAAATACTTAATTTGTTTAACTTATACATGTCTCGTGAGGAAGTAAAGCAATAAATTTTGAGCGAAATACGCGGAAACGGAATAACACAAATGGCGAGTATGAAAATTATTGTCTAAAATTCAAAACACGAACGTGTAGCAAGTAAATTTCAAGGTCTCGGGAATTTCAACGACTGCCAAAATTATGACACAACACAGTCAATGGGATACGCAGAACGAAGAAAAAAGAAGTGTTTTTCAGGGTTGCCAGTCAACTTTAGCAGGCATCAAGGATCAACGATAAGAAAGATAAATCGGAACGTAGTAAATTGTTTAAAGGTGACGCAAAGAAAGTAGTTCAGAAAGCCAACGGGAGACAGAAAGAGAATATTTAAATTACAAAGCATTACTCAAAAGAAGTAGAATAGAGGAATTAAAATGACTACAAATGGGAAACCAGCGGCATCAGAGTAGGATGCCACTATAATTTTGACAGAAGGTAAAAAAGGAAATATTTTAGGAAAAATCAATTAGAAGAAAAGTGGTGCAGTAGATGTGCAGTCAAGTAAAACAAAGGCAAGAGGTGGAGGAGAAGGGACATGCAGAAGACAATTTGGAAGATGACTCGTCAATGGAACCTCATTCAAGATTGAACTCAGGTACGAGACACGTCTGCCGGGTGCCCAGACAAGGAGAACAGCCTGCACAGGCCGACCTGAACAAATCAACTTGAAAGAAGGCACCTGACACTGAAGAAAACCGGCCGGCCGACGCCCGCTCATAGGAAAACCTGTTTATCTATTCACAATAAGAAAGGTAACAATAATTGCACATGAATTACAAGTTCAGGTTCGATGCGCGCTCCTTTTTTCAGGTACCGGTAAATATTGTAAACGGGTTTCATCATCATGTGCTTATGATACTCCTACTACTGCTACTACCCGTCGCCCCTACCACTTCTTCTGCTACTCTTCTTCATTCAGAAACGAGAACTGAATGAAATTGTTTTTTACCTTTCATTTTTGTCTTCTTCAGGGCACCGCAATTTTGACAGGTCGGTTCACAAAATTTGCGGGCTTGATTTCATCCCTGTGGTGAAGTTCATTGTTAAATTTGATTCATTGATTCATTTACTTTTGTGTCAAAGGGGAACGCAGCAATCAGAACGAGTACAAGAAAATAATGGAAAATATTGAATAGAACAAGAATGAACGTATAGAAACAGTCAAAGGAAGAGACTGTTTAAAAGTTTTAGATTTCGTGTAGGTCTTGCAATCAGATGAGTAGCACATGAGAACGTATCCCATCTTTGTGATCCACACAATAACAGTCCTCCACCCACATTACAAGTAGATATTGATAAAATTGACAATATTGTTTCAAATTTGATAAAGAAAAAAAGTCCTGGCTATGACCAAATAACAAATTACACAATGAAAATAATTCACAAAACATTTCCTTTTCTACCTCAAAATTTATATCAAAAATGTCTTGATCTACATTATTTCCCTGAACAGTGGAAGGTAACTAAAATTAAACGGCTAAACAAACCTGGAAGGGATCCCTCCCTGCCTAATAGTTACATGACTATTTCCTTGCTCCCCTCTCTAGGAAAAATTTATGAAAAAATAATTAAAAACATATTACTAATGGAAATTGAAAATAAGAATTTTTTACATGAAAATCAATTTGGATTCAGAAAGGAGAGGAGCACTGAAATGGCCTCTAACAAAGTAATATAATTATTTAATAAATTTCGGTGGGAATTTGGCAGCTGTCTGGTCATTTCATTCGACATTAAAAATGCTTTCGATAGCATTGAATGGAATGCAATATTTAGAATTTTAAAAGAAAAATTAAGTCCATCATTATATTTAATATTAAAATCTATTTTTAAAAATAGATTTGTGATAATTAATAATATGGAAAATGAAGAACTTCATAGAATGACAACTTGGAGTTCACCAAAGTTCTGTTCTTTCACCAACGATATGGAACATCATTTATGCCCAAATTCATAACGAATTCTGCTAATAGAACTCTGAAATTATAAGTTTTCCAGATGAATTGATATTTTTAGGTGGTTTTAATAAAAATTATAATTAGTCACATTTAAAAACTATTAACAGAGAGCCGGCAGATTTAATAGTGGTGCTAGAAAGATTTGGTCTTGTAGTGGAAATGAAAAAACTCAACTCATGTTGGTTACCAAAAAATTTGATAAAGAAAAACAAATATCAGCAATAAAAAACAATATTAATGATTTAGGAGAATTTGAATTATCAAAATCAATCAGATATTTGGGTTTGGTTATTGACAACAATTTAAATTTTAATGCCCACATTGAATATTTAAAACTTAAACTGGACAAATATTACAAAATTCTTTCAGGTCTAGTCAACAGAAACTGGCAGAACAAACTTTAAATTGCAGCCAAAGAATAATTTTATTTAAAGGAATTTTTCAATCCCTCATTCCTGGGATTTGTTGTTTAGTTCACATGTCAAATTTTCCAATGAAAAAAATTAAAATTTTGGGCAGTTTACAAAGAAGTTGTCTTTTGTCTGCCACTGAGGCTTACTCATCGGTCTCAACCGATGCTTTGGATGTTTTGGCATCTCCCAATTGAGCTTTTTCTTGAAAAACGGATCAAAATTTTCTCTTCCAGAAATCACATTAGACTAAATTTAATTAGTGAAGACAAAGATCTTCTTTTGAATATAAAAAATGGTCATATTTATGATCAAAATAAAAAAATTATTACTTTTGAGCAATACCCAAAATTAGTGGACATATTAATTTTCAAGAAATGGCAGATCAAGTGGGAGAACAGCGTCAAAGGCAGGCTAAGTTTTATTTGTCACTGAACCAATAGTAATGGGTCAATGACAATAATCAAATTGACCCATTACTAGAGGTTTATTTGTATTGTATAAATTATTAAATATTTTGAAATAAAATATATAAAAAAAAACAGATGAGTAGCCAAATAAGGAAAGGTAAACGAAGATCATATTAAAAAAAATTAAAATTATCAGTGTGGAGAAAGAAATTGAATGTAAATAAAAAAGGAAAACAGTGTATGAATCAACAAAGGAAGTAAAAATAAAATTCTTGATTTATTTGACTGCTAGACAATCATTGAAACGATCAATCAATGACTGACTGTTTTTACCTAATCAGTAAAATGGGTAATTTCTATTTCTTATTGAAAATTGATTTGGCCAGCTAGGGACACGGCCAATCCGCCATTTTCCCATTAAAACCCGCCAATGTGTCTTTCTGATTAGTCTAATGACGTATTCGATTATTGTAATTAATTTTTTGGGGAGTGTAATTTTAGTCAGGGACGATTGGTAAAAGTCATGGGGTCCTCTGAAACAAAATTTCGCAATAGATTGACCTCATGTACGCCCGCGTACGTTGGCATAATGGACTGAGAATGAATAAAGTAAAATAATATGGGGTCACAACCTAGGCTTTGCCATGTGACTGTGTCAAATACGCCCTGAAGGGCACACCCTGGCTGTGAGGGCCTTCTGAGTAAATATGGACAAAATTAAGTTCCCGGTGAAAGTTTTGATAATAAATAAGAATAGTTTGCCAAAATAAAAAATAGTTTACAAAATAAGCCGAAAATGAACCAATAATGTATTTAGAGTTACTTACGTTATGTCTTAAGTTTTTTAAGTTTACTTTGTTCTACTTTATGTATCTTTTTTGTTTCTACCCTTCTTACATTCTGTGTTATAAATATTGTTTATTTATTCTTTCTTAGTGGATTCCTTGGCTTTTACTCTCGTATTTTTCGTACGGATATTTCAACTTCTTTATTTTTTACGTTTATACATTTTATATTACAAAATATAATTATTGATTGGTTACAATTAGTGGTAACAAATTGTGCAGTAGACTACGAGGTTAAATAGTTTTATCATGGTTAAAACTATTGGCAATAGAATGAATAGAAAATACCTGAGATCTTTGAAGTTCTGCGACGACAATCCGTTTTGTCGGAAAAATCAAAATTAACTTCAATTCGATTCAGTAGAACCGTTTTGAAAAGAGTAGACTAATAATTGACGGGACCAGTGCAAGTAGACGATTAAATTTTAATCGATAATAATAGTTGAAAAAGTAATTTGTAACATCCTTCTGTAACTTCATAGATTGAAATAAGGCGTAGATTTGCATTATCAGTTAAAGAACGGAAATCGTTTAAAGAGAAGGAAAGTCAAATCAAAGGTTCAGGCACCAGAAATCTTAGGTGCTTGTGTTCATCATTATTCTATTTTATTTAAATTTTACTCTGTACATTGGACCATGGAAATCCATCAGTGCTTTTACTATATGAAATACACTTAATTAATAGTTTGTGTCTAAAAAAAACTATTTGTTGTCAAAAAACTTTTGACGTGAAAAAGAAACATTTTATTTTAAATGACGCAATGAAAACTACGACTCAAGGCCTGTTGTATCTCCACTATCCTCTCTTAGTAAGTTGTATGAGAAATCAAAGAGCTTCCATGCCTGGAATGAATCAAACTTTCACGATTACTTTTTTAGTTTCTTACACGGAATTGAAATTTTACTTACTCGTCATGTGCTGATTTCAACAACCGACAACATGCAATGTACGCCATCATAAATTGAACTTACTCCTCAATTTATTTAATTTAAGCCTATTTCAATTAGATGAAACAAGACAATTCATTTCATTAAAAAAATATTTAGTAAAACTTTGTAGTTCGAAACCATTAACTACATCTAAGAATTCTTAAAAAAATTATTAAAGCTGTTATTTTCGCGTGGTGGATACTTCCGACTACGAAATGCTAGCAATGGAAATAAAATATTTTCTCAGAAGCAGCCAACAAGTTCTGATGTTCTCGTTGTTTCTACCTTTCGTAACTTTTTATTAACTTCCGTCTCTCCTACGTACCCCTTGAGGTTCTCTATTTACCTCTAAATCTCAGCCACCTGCTGGTCATCTTTTAGCGTCTTCCCGATCGGATCGGACGCCAGACTGATGATAAACTTTGTTTGATGTTTCAAATGCTGAAATCTGACGTTTCCGAGGACTGCTCAATCGATCATCGTCAACCAAAATCACAAATTATGATCCTTGATCAAATCGTTCTATCTGATGTCGTCTCAGCCGGAAAATATCAATATTCCATTGATTAAGATTCTAAGGAACAAGCAACGAGAAGAGATGAAATGAATTAAATTAATAAGTTTCATCCTTTTCATGTGTTGAAAACTGAAAGCCCTTCAAATGATACTCAAATTATTAAAAAATTGTGGAATACAAATATTTCTATGTACTTTTAACATGAAAAATGTTAGGACTTAAGAGAGATTTACAACTAATACTACTTAACAGTGTTCTCTTTTATTTATTTTATATATTTTTCTAATGAATCATGAATGAATGAATGTCAGTATGAGTGTAAAATTAACTACAATTGCTACAAATGCCACAAAACCAATGTGCTTTGGATTATGATGTTTAGGTGTTTCGCTTTTTCATAGTCTTACATCTATTACAACGTACAATAACATATAACTACAAATAATCGAATCGGCTCCCGATGAAACCGAAGACAACAAAAAAGAAATAAACCAAATGACCAGAACATTTATTTAAAAACTAAAAGTTTGTCAGTTGAACAATTGTTCAACAATAAATTTAACTACTTTTTTATTTTTCCTTATTTATTACGGTTCGGTACAGAAAACGTGCCACCAACATGCTGGCGTCGGAGAGTGTGTGGAAAGCACTTAACTGATGATCACGTTTCTACAAAGAGTGAACTTCAGAACTTTGAAATTATACGGGATGCTCACACGAAATGAAAAAAGTATCCTTGGAAGGTGACGAAGTTGGGTATCTGAACCCGCCCAACTGTTTAATTGGCCATTCGACCTTAAGTAGCTAAATTATATTGAACGCATCAACTCACGAGGTTAAGAGAACGCAGAATCCTTGTCGCACACCCTGTGAAGGTCAAGGTACCTGAACAAACCTTTTTTAAACATTTTGGTCTCTTCCTTACAGGTGAAAGCAAACTGACATGATTGAGAAAGACTCAAAAATGGACGAGACGAAACAGGAGATGATGAAAATGAACCGCCAGACCCATGTTATGGGTGACATGTCCAGTCCTTCAGGGTCTCCACCACCCCCTACCGCATCTCCTGTGGTAGTTGCCACTTCGGTGGAATCTCCTGCTGGTTCCATCGAAGATCAAAATGCTCCTGTTATGCTGACGACGATGCAGCCCGTTCCACTAAACATAATGGACATGCCAAAGGACTACATGCCCAACACTTATGTAGATGACGGAAGACAACATGAGTTTATCTATCAGATGGACGGTAAAAACGTAGAGATTGTCAGGCAGGACGACCTGCCGCCGGGCACCGTGTCGGTTGTCGTCCAGCAACCCGGGGGAGTACTTCCGACGTATCAAACGCCAGGAACAACAGTCCTTGTTCTATCAGAACTGGTGGAGGACATTCCGACAGTTAGGTGAGTCTTTGTTTCTTAAGGTCTGACCTGGGAATATGGTTTCTCTCAACCGTGGACACCATATGCAAATTTAATTATTCATCAAGGTCACTTGAGGCTATGGCCGCTTACAACTGTTCAATGAGCAGATATTCCACCAAATGACGTAGTTCTCTCAACTAGTGACCCACCATGTTGCCCCATGAAATAAATTTACATGTAAACTGAGATATACAGGGAAAAAAAAAAACAAATTAAACGCGGTACCATTATTTTAAGTTAAACCGCACCCAGGGCTCCTCAGACTCCATCCAACCCGAAAAGTGATGTTTACGACCGTCGTAAAATACCTTTTTGTTATTTTTTATTTCTAATGCGTTGGCTTTGATCCTCTCACTGTAACGTTTTATGTACATGGATGATGGTACAATTTGGTCAAAATTTAAATTTCCCAAAGCTTCCCTACCGTGGTGACCAACACGACTTTTAGGGTCATCGATTTATCTTTTTTTTCTATTTTTAATCATTAAGGTCCCCTAACAGAGGACAAAGATTGTACAAGTGGATCCAGTTAAAATGAATGGCCCACAGAAAGGCAATCAAATCGGAAGGCATTGAAGCCAAGTAGACCAAACAAAAGCTCGGGACTTAAACAGCACCAAGTCATGCCTTTTTTTGAGTTTTCAAGTTTGCAATGTTTGGCCAAAAGCAATGTTAAAAAAAAATAGGCGGACATTTGGATTTATCTGTGTAGCTATCAATCTGTTTGGTTACTAGTTCTTACTCGTGTCTCTTTTTTTCTTCTAATTTCGACTTGAAAGTTTCACTTTCGCCAACGACGGCACGATCGAACAACGCCCTTTAGGAAAAAACCCCATTTGCATAATTTTTTTGGAGCAAAAATTTGCCATTGTAAGGTTTCTTTTAGTTGTACGTAACCCAACAGAAAAGTACGCTAAAGAACACAGGACAAACAATTCAGTCTTTTGGATATTGACAGAGGCGCCAGATAGATAAATTTGACGGTTCTCGTATAGATTTTAGTATAATTTATTATCAGTTTTCTATATAAATCAAAAGGTTATTCAACCGACCTACATAAAATGTAGTATAGAGAGTAAATTAATCGGAGTATGTATTAAGTAAGAAGGACAAGAGGAAAATGTTGTTTATTGTCACGGAACATAATAAGTGGTAATGAATATTTTATTGTCAAAACACTTGCTATCCTCATTCTATTGGGAGGAAAATTAAATTTAGGGAATAGAGGCAGCAAAAGTCTCAACCAACGTCACAGCCTAGGTGAACCAAAACTTCCATATTTGACGAACAAAAAATTGTGGATCCGCCAGCCAAGCCCAGTCATTATAAATTTCATAGAAGCCTCTGCACTGAACTACAAGCCTCTAGACGAGAGGTACGAAAACGCTTAGATGCAGATAGGCAGATAGGCAGAAGGATAGAGAAGATGCAAAACAGACTGGAGAAGAGAAATTTTAGTTTGGGCGTAAGGCAAGGCCCCCATGAGATAACTCAGGTACAGTCACAGGTTAATTGCATTGTTCCTGCCACAATTGTAATTTATTCTGGGTTAGTTAGATAGTTTCGTGGGCAGATTGTGTCTCACGTACACGTTCGATATTTGTCACAATTTGTGATTTCTCTTAGTCATAACTGACGCCATTTACGAATGAAAAGTACCCGTGGGTAGCATTCGAGGACTTCTTAAAGGCTGAGAAGATAAGTTTTTAAACTTTTATGTAGTCAGTCAGTTACTATTTAATAATGTACTTATTTACACTATGTGAGCATTCGATATCTGATTTTTCTAGTTGTTTAAGTAGTTAAGAGAGTGAATTTGTCTCGTCACTGAGGGAGGGTTCAAACGCATTCATTCTGCTCTACAAATTCTTCATAACTACATTTCCTAGTAATATTTCTGGTGTTTTTGCTTTTATTTCTGTGCAACACAACAGAAATTAAATTCTTCTCATTTTCTTTTTCCGTGTTACTCTAAAACTCTGAAACTGGGAAAGAAGAATTTCGTCCTTCTCGGAAAATGAGTGGAGACATTCTGAAAATGACTGATTGATTGATCCAAAAATTAATAACCTGATCTGCATTCATCTATGAATTTTCAAAATGATAATTTTTGGAATTTTACTTTTTTTAACTTCATCCATGCGGTTTACAACCAATGATAATTTCATAAGTTTTAAATATTCTTCTCCAAGGACTAGAAATAATTATAAGAATTCAATGGATTAAAATATAAGTATGTTAATCTCCAATGGAAAAATTAAATAAACGATAGAATTAGTCTGTTGAAGTAATTTTTTTTATAATGAGATATTTTATAATTTTTGTACGTGAATCTGATCTCCAATTATTCTATTAATTAAGTTCAAAATAGAATTAAAATAAACTAAGAGCTTTAGTAATTTAAGGAAATTAATATTTTTATTCGTCAGTGAAAATCTACGGCAGGTAAAGTATTCGCTCATGTTGAGTTTTGCTAATAATTTTTACTTTTTTATCAATCAATCAAATCACAGATTTTATAGAACTTTATTGGTCAAATTGAGTTTACTGTTTTCCGTTAGCATACTCAGTAAGTGTGAACTACTATTAGTTCTATCAAATTGAAGGCCTCAAGTAGCAAAAAATGAACAAAAATTCTTTGTGAAAGAAATGTAAAATTTAAATACGTTCGACGAAAATTGCTTCTCTTCAATACACAAGTTTCATGTCTGGAGCCGCGGCATTGTCCGTTTTAAATTGGGGGCCAAAATGGCCCTGGGGCCCGTTGGAAACGGATTTCGGAAATTTGTACTTAATAAAAAACGTATATTGTAAGAAAGAGTGAGGTTTACGTGTTCAATGCTCGAAGCGTTCCCTTTGTTTCCTCATCTTAAATACTTTTTATTCAGCCTGAAAGTCTTCATCTCTCTAGTTTTTTGTTGTTCAAACATCGTTTCCTTCTGTTTTGTTATTTCTTTTACATTATCTTCTCTCTCTCTCTCTCTCTCTCTCTTGATCTATTCTCTTTTCTTCAGCCAGACGGGACGGCTTTTCATTTATAAACTGACGTTTTTCTGATTTCGTGAGTCTCAGGTTCGTCCCATAATTAAAATGTTCCGCTTCGTTCGTCCATCGCCTTCTAACACACACCGAGTGAATGCGAATTAATTCAGTAACTTGCCAAAAAAAAAAAAAATCAAACCTCAGGCCCGGGTTTCTTACACGTGATCCTTCAAGAGGTAGGTACCAGAGTATTTGTGTTTTGGTCCGATTAAAACTTTTTGGCGGAGGCTCATTTAACTATTTTTTGGGGTCTTTAATTTTAGGTTTGTTGATGAAAAGTTAATTGCTTGTGGTGTTTGAGACGAAGGAGCGTATTCAATTAATTCGTGCAATTATTAATCTCTAAATGAAAAGGGTACCTGATCAAGATGAGTTACTTCGCTTTGAAGAAAGGGACTTTCTGGGTCAGACTCCTAACTACTATCTAACTAAATCAAAATTTGCAGGTCCTAATTATGTTTAGAAAAAAAAACAACAAAGATCTCAGGTTCATTGGCAGAAGGTAGAAGCCGCGATCAGTGAGATCTGTGAGGAGTCATCGCCGCAAATGATCGTGATCGCTGTGTCTAGTACCTGTTACACTGACTGATCAGACGAACGAAGACTCTCACTAATTGACTTTTGTGACGAATGGTATCGATCTACCATGTCATTGTCCTTGAAGATCGTTAATCCAATGATTCCAACGGAGATCAGACACTGAAATAGCGCAACAAACTTGTTGTGTTGAAGTGAGGGAGCTGCCAAGCAGGAAATGACCTTTCATGTACAGAAGCATCAACCGATCGACACTGATCGACACTGATCTACAACGATCTGAAAACGATCGACTAGATGAGTAGGAGGTTTTCGTCTTTTGCTTCATTTCGAACTGCGCAACCTTCTTTTTGTTTCATATCTTTTTCATTTAAATCGCTTAACTTTGCCGTTTAAATTATTTTTGAATAGTTCCAAATTAGTCAGTGTATTTTGTTTCAAATCTTAGTATTTCTGGTACTTTGTAGAATTTACTAGGTTGCCTCTAGGAAGCAGAAAGCTGTGCTTCATTTTTTATTTTCGTCTATCTCCGCAGAGAGATTTCCAAGTTAGCAAATGGAAAAAAATTCACATGCTTTTTCTCCAACTAAACTTAATGAGCTTCTGCATTTTTTTTGTTCCGAATGTAATTTTCTTGAATGAATATTGAATATTTAAAGTTTATATGTCATTTTCTCAACTATTTGAACTATTTTTATTAGAAACAAAAACCGATGCTAATCTTTCATTTTGAATGAATCAATACTTCGAGTCATTTCGTTCTTTAAGTCGCAGGTTGGTGTCCAACTTTGTTTCGGCATTCAAATAAATGAGTGACACCTGTGACTAAAGACGTGGATTATATAGATTCTTTTATATAGATTCTTTTAATCTATATAATCTAATTGTTTTTGGTCCGTCTCTGAAGCATCCGTTGACTTGTTGGTAATCCTAGTAAAATAGATGCTAAGGGCCGTGACACAAATGGCCTAACATTTAGGTAATAAAGAAATCCCCTAGGTTTGAACGACCTTCATTTCAACTGATTACAAACTGCTGGAACTTCCCGTAAAAGTATCTACATGATTACTACTCTTATTTTAAAAGGCCCAAAAAATAAATTAAACAATAGTTAAGTAAAAATGTATGCACATAAATATCGTGTGAATTGTTCTCGCTGTCATAGCTGAATCAAGTTATTTATATATATGTAAGCTGGGATAGAGAAACCTCGCACACACAATATTAGAAATAAAAAAAAGCATTCAAAAGTTTCATAAAAGCTTTTCCTTCGGGTCTCAACCCACAATTGAGTAGCGGGGAGTACCCACTCGAGCGGGTAGGCAAATCGGCACATTCGTCTCACATTGAGACTGACAGTCCCGTCGTTTCATGCAACGACCCGAACAAAGAATTCCATAAATGAACGTGGCGATCAAGCAAGAGGTCCGACCTCCTGCCAGCGAGTGTTTAATTAACATGAACTAACACTAACTGTTAGTCTACCCCACTGTTAGCCGAGGATATCACTTGAACGATGTAAAGCAGAAAAAAGTCCTCAACAGAAAACAGAAAAAAGGAGTTCCTCGACGAGCCTACAGTCAGACAACGAGACGATATCGTAATTGTCATTAATAATAATGACGATGTAAAATGCAAAACGAAAAATTCCTTAGCCGTTAAGTTCTCTCTGCTACACCGCCTCATATTATGGTAATTAATTCGATTACTAATAATATTTTGTCACCCGCGATGGTACCTGGAATCTGACAAACTCTGTAAACTATTATTCGGAAGTTCTCACTACTCAAGGGTATTCGATTGCAGGTAGCCAAGCAGAACGAACCATCAGGTTGCAGAAAATGGTTGGGACTTAAGTTCCTGTTAACTTAATAATAAAACTTAACTTCCTACTTTATACTGAACGTTGGTATAAGTCAGTTGTTGAATGTTTAATCAACCAGAGTGACCTGCCTAATGGTGCCATCCCTTCGAGTGGGCTCTTTTTTTCTACTTGTTTTACATCTGATCTTTGTTGATGTTGTCCCAACCGACTTAATTTTCTATCAACCTCGTCAGAGTTGTAATTTATTTAACCGCTGGATGCCGAAGAGTTGGTAGAATGTCATCTTGTCATATCCGATGGCCTGACTTGCAGAGAATATAACTAAAAAATTACTTTATGTTGTTTGCTTGCATTCGAATTGTGGCCTTTTTTATATAAACGCATTTGAAGCAAAATTAATTTATTGATGGCTGTTCTGCAAATGTCCGACAATGTCCGTTCATTTTATTACTCAGTTTACAAAACTTTTGATGAATGAACCTGAAGAAGTCAAGCTGGGCCACCATTGTACAGTCGGTCCAAAGTGGAAATGGAAAACCTGGGACTTGTGTACTAATTTTCACTATTAAAGGTTGGCTTAGTTTTAGTTGACTTCCATGTTGGCTTCCTATGAATCCAAAGACACCCGTCGCATTGTATGATTTTTTTATTTATTATTCGAAGTGTCTTTAGTGAGATGAAAAAGAACACCAACAAACTGGCAAGTGACGTGCAAATGTGGCCGTGCAATTAAATATACTCGATATTACAATGGCAGAATAGAGTAGAAATAGAAGAGAGGCAATGATCGTAATGACTAGGATGACTAGTTGGATGGTGAGACGAATCTTGAGATGAAAGACAGAGGGGGCCAGACTGTTGGCTTGTTAGTCATCAATCTTTATTCTTTCTCTTTCATGGGATGAGCCAATGAATACTCACACGTAGGTACTAAACGGGTACTAAACAATGGCATATTAAAAGCAAACAAATAATTTTACAAGGAAGAAGGAGCTTTTAGAGTGAAAAATATGAAAGAAATAAGAAACATTAATTTGCAGATAGTAATTATTGTGAAAAGTCGTTATTTTTTAAAATTAAAATAAAAAAAGAAAGATTGGTAAACTGCAAAACAACTCAAAACATATGATTAATGAGTAGTTGACAACACTATCTAAATAGATACTAAATAAATACTAAATTGAGTTAACGATACCTTCACTGAAAGCTCAGAAGCCAAGTTTAGGTAGCATAAAAAGATCCCGACAAGAAAGAACCCGTTTACCTGAAGGAAATTAAATTTAATAGTACAAGTACCGGAGTGAGTATCCCGAGTGAGTAAAAATTTAAAAAATTAGATTTTAATTAGGTTTAGTCTTCTCTTAATCCATCATGGCCGGTTTGGGTTCAGCCGTTAGAAACCCTTTCTCTATTAGTAATTTGTTCGGGCCCGTCTCACTAAGTAATCGGTAGGTACTCGCCGGAAGTGTCAATTTATCTCCTTCCACTTGATTCTCTAAAGAAGTACCTAACCTTCCTCACTGTGTTGCATTGGTAGCACTCACATTAGCAATTAGCCTACCATTACTTTACTTTTACTTCCAACAGTTTTACTTGTTCAACTTCAATTTATTATATCATAATACAGTTTTATGTTTATTATTTAAACAGTTGGTAGCACCCAACTCAATTTCTTCAAGAGTTTCTTTAAGAAGTTTAATTTTCCTTGGTACCTTGTTTGAAGAACACAATCATTACAGAGTACTCTCTCTAGGAAATTTTTTTCTATCTGTAAATTAGGGTGACCACCTGACATCATCACAATCATCTTTCTTCCTCCAATTAAACTGACTGCCAAATGAATTCCATGCTTTCGAGGATTCATTCGTCACATTTCCTTATACATTACCTCTTACTTTCACGAGTGTTCCGAGTTACAACAACAATACCAGTCTGCGAGACCATGAAAGGAAAGTACTATTGCAAAATTGATGAATCACTTAAGAAATTTCGATTGTCATTTTGGCAGTTTAAGTAAGACAATTGGAGCGAGCAAATGATTGTGAACGTGCGTGGGTACCCAGGCAATGAGTGCCACAAGTATCACCAACATCTGCTTCATTGCTCACATTTTAACTCACTACCTTTTTGTTTGTGACTCTGTGAGACGTCACTTTCGTTTCTTCAAAAGATGGCACACCTACCTGTTAGGTCAACTGTTGTTAACACTTTCTTATAATACTTAAACCCATAAAATTCTTATTTTCATAAAAATAGTAAACGTATCATTTCGCTTTACACCAAATGCAATCGATTGTACCTTGAAATTTTCATAAAAAATTTTCGTACAAGTTGAACTGTCACTAGTGTTGTGTTCCAGTTAATTAAAAACTCCGCATTACGGCAAACCATAACATAAATAATTTAAATTTATAAATTCATTTGACATTATCAGGTGATGCAAACAAACAACCAAGTCAATATGCATTACGTGTAGTGTAGGCGTTAATTCTATTTTTCTTCACCACAATGTGGTGTTCGGTTCAAGTTGTTGATGATGGCAACCCAATGCCAAATGCATTTCTTGTACAAGTAATTAGAGTTTATTTAAATGATGGATCATTTTGGAAGGAATTGCAGCCGAAAGCGCAAGATGTTCACATTGGACTTCGGCCAAAGTTTTCCTACAAATTGCACAATAAAAGTTTCTGACATTTTAACCCCTGAGTTGCAATTAGACATTTTGTGCATCTCACCGAATGAACATAAAATGCACTTCACGGAGAGCAAAGAAGCGTAAAAAAACGGAACCAACGGAAAACATACAGTCCAATAAAATATTCTGACAAAAGGAACAAAACTTCTATTTAAATGAAAACTTATTTTTATTTTCTGTAGAAATGAAATGAAAATAAATGAAAGAAAACTTATTTTAACGGAAAGTTGGCGTAAATTTATTTAAGAGAAATACAGAAGATTTTGGACAAAATCAAAAATGTCAAATGAAGTGACACAAACTCACTACAATTCAGTACTTACAATCACAACTCTCAGGTTGGCCAACAATTAATGCTCTCATATTTTGTTGACCACTTTGTTGTTGTTGCCAGGCATATTAAATTTATTGAGGTGTTAAGTGGTAAAAATCTCTTTTGATGGTGTTCAATCCGCGGTTTGGCGTCTCTTACGGTGAGGTAGGTGTCATTAACGTAAATGGCACTCTAAGGGAAAACGACCAGACTCAGAAACCAAAAACATGAAGGACGTACGAGAGAAGAAGCCAGTAAGGTCAAGAGCAAAGATTAACTTGCTACATAATGTGCAACAAGACTGCGATATCTAAAATGTTGAATCAATGAATCAATCAAGTATTAATTAATAGAAAAAATAAATTGAACTTCAAAGTGATGTTGATCAATTTAGTATTTTTGTTGACTTAAGTTCGAAGTTAAATTGCCGAATACATCAACTTGTAAGTATTTGTCGGTTATGAAGAAGGATAACTGAGAATATTAAATCCGAAGGGCTTCGGACATTTTGTCCGAGTAGTTTTTGAAATAAAAAAAAATTTAGGAAAACCTATGGGAACAGAAAAATGATAGTGACTCTAATGAAACGCAGAACCGTGAGAAATATTGTTATTCTCTAAACAATAAAAAAACAAACTCTAGCAAAACTGACAGAAACTGTAAAACTGTAAAATATAAAACAGGGCACTAGAAACAGTTCTAAGTTAGGCAAAGTGGTCCGGGTGAAATTGTGCCCTTTGTTTTAAAAAAATAGTTTTTGAACCCAAAATATATTCAGGTCAATTATCAGAAAGTAATAAATTTATATTAAAAGTTTGATTTTATTGTAATCGATTTTCAGTTAATTAGATATTTCTTTAATTTCAAACATTTGAATTTTCCGCCCATTTTATTTTAAAACATTTAATTTAGCGTTTAATGTTGTTGTGGCACAACACAAAAAAATAAAACCAAAAATTTCACAAAAAAGCCTGGAGCATTTAATGCAATTTTAATAATTTCTATTAAGTCTCCATGAGTTTAATTAATTTTTTTTTTGAAACGAATGAAGGCAGGGTCCTGCATTAGGGCAATAGTTTGACTAGTGGAAAAATAAATTTATATTTAAATTGATCACGTCATGTGTCATGAAGTAAAGAGAACTGACAGAAACAGGCCTTGCTTGAAAGAGGTGACAATTTGCCTCAGAGTGTGAAAAGCCACACTTCTGTCTTGAACTGCCATGACTGCCGTTGGCTACCATGCAGGAACCAGGTTACTTCAACGAAATACACAATATACTTACACATTACGTCAGAGTATACATTACTTGTACATTACAGTTTACACAGTGGGGACAACTTAAGGAGGCAAAACGAATGTATAAATTAGAATAGACCAATAGAAATAAAGTAAAATAATCAAAGCATGTTGTGTATGTTTTGTTTACAAAATTTAAGTACTTTTCGATAGATCGTGAGCGTTTTAGTTAATTAATGTATCGGAAAGGAGGCCAAAGTAAATAGGTACCGTAATTAGGCGAAACACAATAAAAATAATTAAAAATATATAAATTAAGTGAATAACTATTGAAACCAGTAATGCAAGAATATAAATATATATTATTAAGCATAAATTATCCGGTGGTACTTTCCTCAACTCAAAGAGCACGAAAAAAACAAATAGCATGTTGTTAACCCCGTGATACCTGTGGTACCTGCAGTACCCGCGATACTCACCGTCTCAGATCTCGTCAAATTCGTTTAAGAAGGAGAACCGCGTGTTTAACCTGTACGTCTAATGAAGTCCATTTACTAATTTTTCTCTTTTATGAGTTATGAATTTGTAAACTGAAACGGAACTACCAACAAGCTGTAAACTATTATTATAAGGTTAACTGCTAACCGGAAACTCCGGGCAGAAATTTGATTAATTGGAAGCCCCGGGGACGGGCCTAACGCGGCAGTCAAACCAAGCAAAGGCATTAGCCTTTGAGTATTTTAATAATGACTTCCAATTATTTCTTATTACTATACTTAATCTCGTAAAATATAAAAGTCATTTGTAATGATCTGGTGGACGTACTCATCTTCGGTATTTATTTCCAGGGAGGAAACTTTTTTGAAATTATAATAACTTCGTTGCTACTTTTCGGTCGTTACTCAACAGAAAACATAGAAGTGTAAATTTGTTATGAAACAATTAAGAAAATAAATAAAAGTAATTTAGCGCACTGCGACGTCTCCCACTAATAAGTATAAAATAAACGTAAAATAAAATTTGAAAATTTGCTGCAATTAAAAAGGATGAGAAATAATTTAACTTAAAGCAGAAACAAATAAAGTTATTACAAAAATTATCCTAAAACGGTGGCCTTCAATAAACAACTGAGATGAACAAACCTGACGACTAAAACTCAGGAGGAATACACAAGGGACGGGGAGTCTCTTTACCGTAGTAGAGAAGAGAAACAGGAAGAGAGGAGAGAGGAAGCCAATGAGAGAAAAGAAGGGTAGTTCCTCTGTGAAAGGATTCGTCTGAAGAGACAAACCGACACCAAAGGAAGAAGAAGAAGAAGAAGAAGAAGAAGCTGTTTAACGGAAGTTGACTAGAAACATGTCTTAATCTAAAAATTCAAATTAGTCTCAACTCTTGAAATCTCGGGCGGTTATTAATGACATTTTGATGGTTGGAAGAAACCTCTCACTTGTGATGTTTCATCTTCATCATTTAAGATGAGAACGGGTTTCCATTGCGGAACGAATTTACCTTTCATCTTTTGTTGGGTGACTTGTCCTCAGAGTCAAAGGAAAAAGGGAAGAAATCGGCCTTTTGACGATGACAAACCAAACTTAGTTTATTTAATTATTTCTATGAAAAACTAAAATTGTTCAAACATTTGATGGCTCAATTAATGCTCAAGTTGTAAAACTGCAACATATTTTAATAACTTTAATTGTTATTTGGTAATTACGAGTAGCCGCACGTTTTCTTGGAAATTCTGAGAACTTTTTTGTTCCTCAAGTTCTTGTCACTTTGTTCCTTTCTTATATTTTCTTCTTTTTGTTCCTCCTCTTCCTCTTCTGATACAAAAAAATCAACTGGGGGCACATCGCCTCATCACAACTTCGTAGAGCTATCCTGACAAAACCTGACACTTTCGTCTTTTTAAAATTTCAAACTAGAGAATTACATGAATTATTCTATCGGTTAATAACCGTTAAATAATAGGTTACCTAATCAGAGCACGGATGAGTTGCGTAACTGCAAATTATCGTTTAATTAATATCATTTTCAGTGGGTACCGAACGAACTGCACGAAGAGAGAAAGAAGTCGGTCGTACCGTTTACCGAAAAACCTTGACATGAGTACCTGAGTACCTAACGAAGGCACGCAATTAATTCTTCCACTAAATTAGGTTGATTTGCCTAGAATTTGAGTGAATCTTATGGGCAGCGTCCTTGAGTTGGAGTCAAATCTTAGAGTAGCCGTTGCGATTACAATGGTATTCTTAAATTTTATTTAAAAATGAGTTCTTTTGATTTTGGTTCCTCTTTGACGTTTCTCATTGTCGAGCGTGTGGAGTTTCCACAGTCACCGGATATTTCACACTCATGACCTTTTTGAACTACTTTACTACCTATGGCTTTGTTCTCCAACATGAATTAAAATTGTTTCGTGGCTCCCGATTAACTAAAAATAAAGTTAATAGTTTTAACTTGTGCTAGTTGACGTTTTTTCTGCTCCAAAGGAATACCTTATGTTGTAAATTTAAAACTTCGGTAACTTCCACTCGTTTAAACCTACACGAAGGTTCGACATGATGTGTTGATTGCCCGTGCGTGTTTTGCATATAATTTTTAATTTGAATTTCGAGGACGCGACGTCGAATTTTTTTTTCAAACGGTGTCGAATTTTTCAGAATTGGATATTTAAATTGTCGAAAGATTACAAAATTCATTAAATTTTCTATTCCCAAAATTTACATCTCTTTTTTCCAAACACCTTCCATTATTTAATACGAATAGAAGTACATAAAAATTTATTATTTTCAATAAAAATTACTCTCTTTCTCTTCATCACAATATTCTCATCTCATTCGGTAAATCTTAATTCTTATGTCTTATTTATTTTTCTCTGTCTCTGTAGCCATGGCATTATACCCACCTAAAAAATGCATTTATTTTTAGACGCACATTAAATTTATGTACATTTATTTTTTTATTTTGATCATTTTGATTTATTTTCTTTCACGATTTTTCGGTTTGTCTCAACTTATCTAACGGCAAATCGTTAGCAAGTATTAAAAACAGTAATAGAGTTAATAGTTCCGCCGTAAATAATTGCAGTTTACATGTCAGTAGAAAACGGAAATGTCAAACTGTTTTCGGCCTGAGCAGAATAATTTGGGGCTCTTTCTGGGCCAAGTAGGCCCAGGTATGGCCTGCCTGCGGTCCTGCGATTACACTTTATTATTAAAAACACTTTCTTCTTACTTTGTTATTCTTTTTGGCGGTCATCGCCTTCACCTCGTTTTTGTTTACCTCTAATTTTTACCTTCAATTGCATCTTACAACTGCATTTTCTTTTACCTACCATTCATGTGTTGCACTTGTAATAAATTTATTCCTATAATTTTTATCGATGATGACCTTTTGGACTTGTCTAAGGCCCTGATCATCTCTATTGTCTACCGTTTCATGGCAAAAGACCATTTTGTGATACTTCCTTCTTGCCCTTCATGTCCTTCACCTAATTATATTTAAGGAGTTTTTACTCTTTTTTTAACAAAAGCAGCAGTTGTTTGCTGGTGGTCAAACTAAGCCGACGCAAGCCTTGTCATATTTGACTGACAACGCGACAAACTGCCCAAAAGACGACATGGCATTATTTATATTTAACTGAATGTTATACGAGCGTAAACGTCGGTAAGAAATGAATCGAATCATTTAATTTGGGTAATAATATATATTTCCACTCTTCCCAAGTTATTTTCCTGACTTCACATGAGTCTTTTACCTTCCTGCCTTTAGATTTTTATTTTAGTCGTAAAAAAGTCAAAGAAATATTTTGGCAACGCTAATGGATGTGATGGAGACAGGCCCTCGAGGGAATCTACCAGCAAAATTTATATGTATATATAAAAAATGTTAAGTTTTTGGTGGAAAACTTTAATTGACTGGAGGAAATCGTTAACTTTGACGATGCCTGGACATAAATTTTGTCACTTTGTCACTTTTAACTTGGTCCAATGATATACGATTCTCACAGAGGGTTAGAGAGAGGTACGGATAATTCATGATAAATTTATGGAGCTCCAAACCTGTCGTTGGAGTTAGTGTCCGATTGAATATTTATTAGGAAACAATCGAAGAGTGAAATACAGTCGACCATTGTTATTTTTTTACATAAAATGAAATAATTTTTGATAGTTTTTAACCAGCCACACGAGAGCCAGAGAAATTGTGTTCCTTCGCTTCATTCATCAACTATTTCTTCTTTTTTAGTATTTTCTGAGATTTATTGTGTCAAATTATTTATGTCTATAACCCCTGTAATCACTTGTCATTGTTACATAACAAAAATAAGCGAGCGAAACTGCAGGCACGCAAACAAGTAGAAGACACAAAGTAAGAGGTGATGTTATATTCGTGAATTTTGCCTACCCTTTTATTAATAATTTACGTAAAATATTCATTTTATTACCTGAACAGAATTCCTAGACATATTCGTTAACTCAAGTCAACGTATCTGATAATTAGGCAACTTCAGTTGATGTTAACCGCCAATTTTGTCTTTGTGTCACACAAATGGAAACGACCTCTCCAAGTTCGTTTTTGCCATTAATTGAACCAGTAGACAGTGTCAATAAGTGAACTTGTCGTGCGGTTTTTGCGGTTTGTTTGGATTACCCCGGTGAGGAACGGGTACATGTACATTGGGTACCTCCTCACCAATAACTTCAGACCCCAATTTGCTCTTTCCCATCAGATTTTCAAACTTCCCCCGTCGTAAAAAAAATAATTGCAAAAGTTTGGCATCATTTCTTATATCGTAATTCTTCCATTTCAGGTAAAAGACAAAGAAACATTAACGCAAATTAAAATAATTAATTAATTCTGTTTGTTTTCCCCGTTCGCCTCGGCCCCATCTTCAACTTCATCCTCCTCTCTAAGACCTCTATTAGATATGATAATCAAACAGATATTCAGTTTTAATTATTTGATTTAATTTTTCTTTTGTATTACTATGTCTCTCACTTACATGAGAAAGAGTGTGAGAGAGGGAGAGAGTTAGGAGGAGGCAGAACGAAAAATTATTACTATTATTTTTGGGTAATTTAATTTTTTACGATCGTCTCAATCTGTTCTTTTTTCATTATTCTGCCACAATTTTATATTTCTCATAAATTTATTTAAACCCCATATGATTTGAAATTTAAATTTGGCAGTGAAAAATGGCACAGAATTTCCACGTGTGGTCAAAACAGCGTGGAGAATTCATTCGGTTCCTCTCTTATTTCCTATTACACATGACCAATTATATACATATATCAATCTATTTTTTCACACGTTTCTTTCATCCTCGACTTTTATTTATTACTTAATAACATGTTATTGATTTGTGCTCCACAATTTTGAATTCTTTTAATTAAAACTTGCTTCCCCAGATAAACAAACTGTTGCTTTTAGTTCCTAATTCGCAACTAACTTGCGGTCTGACAAACAGACCGATGTCTCACCGGACTCCAACCACATGCCTTTCAAGTCCTCGAGGGCCAGTCTGCACGTGGACGGCCATTTTCTTTAGCCTTTTCACGAGTGTAATGTCGTGAGCATCTTGACCTTCGAAACAGATTTCTAAAGAAAATGGCCTAAGGAAGAATTTGGTCCATGCGAAAAGGTCATTTTCACGTGTTTTAATAGCATTCAGCCATCACGACAAGCCGATATTATATAGCGTAGACAGTTTATGCGGCGTATTTGTGTATGGGTGCAGTACAACTATTAATTATTATTATTACTATTAATCTATTCATTTAGGTCGCCGTGTAGTAAATTAAACTATTATTTCGAATTAATTTAGTGTGCGCTTGCCTTGTTAATTTCTTTGAGGGTGACCATTTCTACTATCTTCTCATTCCTTAACTATTCATTAATTTACGTAAATCCGCGTTTTTCATTCTACAATCTGACCACTTGTAAATTTCTTTCTGTATGTCAATTACACAGTTTTCTTATCGTAGGAAGTTCATAAAAGTGTAGTAAAACAGAAGTTTATGAACGTTTAATTTGAAATGAACGAATAAAGGAAAAGGAAGTAGTTCGAACGAAGGGAAAATGAATTAAAATAAAGTACAATAAAATAATAAATTGTTGCTAAGAAACCCAAAGGATATGAAAAGTATTTAGTCCGCCCCAAAGGAAATATAATTGTTTCATCAAATTTTCCTGAGAAATCTGACAGGAAATGGTGACCATCACCGGACAAAACAATTCAACTATTTTGTTGGTTTCTTGCGTGCCTCAATGCCAAACTTTTTTTTTATTTTCCTCCCAATTTCTTTCCAGTTTCTTTCCATTTTCACTTGTCCAACTTGATCTTTGACCTCATTGATATTCAAAGGCAAAAATTGCCAAATTTTCTATTGTTTTTGGTCTTCTTTGCCATCATCTTCATCTCGTGGTTTTCCCTATTTCCGGTTACGCAATCAAAAGTGTCAGAATTTGGCTTATTTTTATTTCAGTTCTATTTTTATACGGCCAATTCCCGTGTTTTGAAATTTTAATTTTTTTATGACTGAATCATGCGGCCAAGCGTAATTAGCGGGCCCAGCCAACGTGGAACAATTACTTACATCGTTTGATTTCGTTCAACGATAATTCTCTGACCTTTAAAACTTTTGAAAAATGTTAAAGTTTCGTTTTCAGAACATGTTCCTTGTTCTTCCGCACCCTGCAGACAACGCCTTTTCGTAACGCGTGCGTAATTTTAATTTTACACAAATTTAGGTGGTTCTGTACTAAAAATTCCTGTTGAGTTTTGGTGAACATGTTTTTCTTGTTATTCACTAATTGAAATTAGAAATCAGCACACTAGAGGAAGGTGCCACATGTAAAAATCCAGCATTTAAACCACAGAAATATCAGCTTTAAAGTATTGTAAATTTACCCTTAGTGTGTAACTGAAAAAACAATGTGAATGAATTTGCCTTCATTCTGTTACAAACTTCAATTTAATAATATCGGTTTTATAGTATTTAACAGGTTTCAGGTTTAATGTTCTAAACCGTTGAATGTTATTCTTGTTGATGTTGTGGTGTTGGTAAAAGACTTTTTTGAGACAAACTCCATAAAAAGATAGTTTACGACCATTTTAGGAGGAAAATAATCGATTTGAAAAATAAAAAAATGAAAAATTTATTTCATTTCTTCATCCGTCAAAATAAACGACATTCTTAAAACGAAATGGATATTTCTCCGTGCTCTTACGAAATACGCAAAAGTTAAACTTTTCATCTTCTAACAGAAATAATCCCCATTTCTATGGAAATGGAAGGCTCTCAAAAGAGATAAGCGTAAATATGAGTACAACGAAAGACAAAATATTTAATTTGCACAATTGAAAATTAAAGTATACGTAAATATAAAAATTAAAAAATCATAAGGTACAAATTAAAAGAGTTAAAAGAGTGCTGCCATAGAGTGTAGAGTAAAAAAAACTTAACTTTATGTAGAAAAAACTCAAAATAATAGCGGAATCTGAAAAAATATTTAAAAATCGAAATTGAAAGAAAATCATCTAAATACAAATGTATGATCTATTGGTTAACCAATTGTTTATTAACTGAATAAATAAATCGTTACATAAAACTTAGTGGAATGTAGTGGACACTGCGGCTGTCCAAAATTTTGTTCAAAACCTGTCGGAAACATAAATTCTCAGTAAAGAAGTCAAAATTCTAAATTTTTCTTCCGAATTTTTATGATTCTCCTAATGGAAAAGTAGCGATCAAAAATGGATAAACTGAGAAAGAAAGAGAGAGAGAGAGAGAGAGAGAGGGCAAGTGATTTATGCATGTGAACTTAGTTTTATGAAATTTTTCATAAATTTATATCAACTAAATTTACGACACAGACCTAAATTTGAATTGACATTAACGGGGTCGAAGAATCCGGATGTTTGGCCATTCATTCAACTTACTAGTTATTTCAAATTATTAAAATTTCTATGGGATATACTCTGGAGATCATTTTCAAATATTAATTTTAAACAGAAAGCAAACATTTATGTATTTCATGGTGACTGAGAGTTGGTTTCTCGCGTTGCAGGCAAATGGATAAAAAAGGTATGTAGATAAGCAGTTAAGGTACGGTAGAAGATAAAAAAAGATTTTAATGTTGAAGTGGCATTTGTCGTATTTATGGATAGTTAAAAATCATATGACTTTATGGTGGTGCATTGGTGTAACAATAATGGAACTTCATTAAGGCGAGACATATTTAATTATTCTGCCGTTGTGGAGGACCTTCAAGTTGTCTCGTTCACTCCCATCCCCACCTAGTAATCGAATTTTTCCGAAAGATTTTCAACTTTAAGAAAAGAAGTTCGTGATGAAAAATGACTCTAGGAATAATAAACATTAAACGACCTACTGCATAAGTACAAACGGTATATTTGTGTATTCTCGTTGTCAGTTTTTGGTTACATCCATGGTGGGGTGAGTCTAGTTTTATCAATGGCTGTGAAAATATAATTAAAGTTGGAGGTGTCCAGTGTTGTTTAAGTTTTCAGGTTTACGTTGGCTGGAATTATATTTTTACATGAACCATTCTACTGATGAAAGTCTCAGAAAGACAGAAAATAAATAAATAAATTAAGGTAAAACACTAATTAGCATGAAAACAAAAATTTTGTGGGCAGTGCCACACATTGATTCTTTATTTTAAATTTCATGTGATTCCTTGTGGTTCTTTGGGATTTTCAACTTGTATTGCTTTCAACCACTCTTACAACCTAAGTCTCTATCATTTTGTAATATTATGAATTACAATTCTCATTCATTTACGTAAACAACAAAAATGTGTAAATAAAAATATCTTCATAATTTTGTTGAGTGGTGAATGTGTGTAGTGCACAAGGTTTTTTGACTCTCAATCAGCTGTGATTTGGATTATTTTACATCTGTATAAACAATTGCAATAAAAACGAGAAAACCGAGCCATAAGTTTTATGTTTTGAACATAAAGCATAGGATTATCATTTCGGCTTTTAGTGTTTCCTTTACTTGAGAGAGGAACCTCGAACGGATCAGAATATTTTAAAGGGGACCACGTCGTAAAATCAAGATGAAACTCCCCCTCGCACTCGCAGGGGGGCTCCGTCACATTTATCTGTCTCCTTCTGGTCTTAATTGAAATAAATAAGTAAATAAATACATATATAAATAAAGGATGTCATAAAATAAGATCGCGCTTTAACAAAAATTCATTTAACGGCAAGGCAAGTAGCCCTGCCATTAAATGCGTAACCCCTCAAGGGACCCCAAAGCAGGGCCCAGATCAGGGGACGAAATGGCACAAAAACCTGTACGAGAACGTGTAGGATTAGGTTCGGTAGTAAATCAACGATGGACGAAGATCAACGACCCACTACAAAAAATTTTTGCTTTCAGTAATTAATGAGCACAAAATCTAAAATTTAGAGGCCAAAATTTTGACCCCAAAAAAAGGCCACCAAACCTTTCATTCTGCCTCCAACAAAAAAACTAACGGTAAGGCATCATTTGGTACAGAAATTAAATGATTAAGGTGCCTTCCTTTCATAAGACATAAATAAAATATGAGTAGCTATTTGGTACTTGACTTTGTAAAAATAGAGTTCAACTATAATGGGAGGAAAGAAAGAGTGGAGGAAGCCTTGGGGAATGCGAGGCAACAGTAACAGGAAAAGGAAACAAATAATAAGTTTAGTTACTTGCGAGATGTAAGTCCATTGAAGAAGACAAATACAATTTCACCCTATGATTTTATACATTCCATTTGTAGGCAAATGAACTTTTTTTTCAGTTTGTGAGCAAATGATTTTGTTACGTTTGTATAACCGACAGCGTTCATTAAGTTTTACCAAGTTGTCTCGAATGACTGCTGACGAACTATGAAAATTAAAATAGTTGAACGTAGTCGTTCGGAAATTATGAACTTCAAATTGCTCATTTCATCATCAGTGCCATTAGTTCCAGGCGTGGGAAAGAATAAGAAAACCTTTATATTTTTATTTAATGCGCCATTCACTTACATAAATAAATAAGTCAGCTAATAAATTGCAGTAGGCTTAACGTCAAGGGTTCGTCAAAATCTTTTTATTACCGTTGTTGTTTCAATCCAACACGTCCGCGTTTACCTAGGACCAGGTACCTGTGCAGAAGGTATCTCTCATGATGCAACATCTACTGATCAACACAAAAGAATTGTGAACTTCGCCGGAAGTACCAGGGGGAAACCCGGATATTAGATCCAATTGAAAATTGCCATTTTACTTTAATTTTTTTTTAATTTCCCGACACGTGGAGAACTAAAATTTAAATTTTTAAATAGGAAAATTTGTGAATTTAAACCGGCATGGATACGAGTAGTAGACGCTTAATTAAATTCAATGATTTTGCAACTAATTGAGGCCTTCGTCTAAAGTCATCAGGAGACGGATATTTACATTATTTCTGACACTCGGTATGACCCCAAGTAATAAAAATATTAATTAACCACATGGACGACTGCCCCGGGAGACGCCGGAAAAGAGTAACAATTAATAACAATAGTTGACCGTTGACAATGCACTAGAGCCGTCTACTTGAAAGAAAAAAATCAAAAAGCCAACAAACCAATAAATTGCAAAATACACAAAAACTTACTGGAAGTGATCTGACGAAGACGCGTGAAAGTTAACGTGACGAAGGAAGAAAATATACAAAATTTATGTAAAAGCAATAAATTACAAATTACGGTTCTAAAATAAATTATAAACGAATGAGTGTAATAAAATAAATGAATGGTGTCAGTACCAAATGGAAATTAAAAGTGAAAAAAAAAGAATAAAAATAAAATTTAAGTGTTCTAATTCAATGAACTAAAAATATCTGCATGGCACTGCAGTAATATAATATTACGTTTGTCTTCTGCCCCGATCTAAGATGTAATTTTGTATCATGCGATCTGTAATACGAATACGAAAGATATAATTTTAAGGCCTTCATATTTCTAGAGACATTACTACTCATTTTAACTGAAACATCAGTAGGGGACTGTCTCTCCAGGTACGATTCCTGGGATCGATATTTTACTCCTTCTAAATCAACCTCAGATGGAAGGTTGACGTGATTCGCAGATCACATCGATCAACATAACTTATAATGAGATCGATTTGTACCAAAAAGCAATAAAGAATAAAACAATGATCAATGGTGATAATGAGGAGGATGGTAATGGTGAAGACTTAGATGAAAACTGTCGATTCCGGTAATAATTCTTTCGTCGTGAACTTCAGATAGTTTTTGTAGGATTACGTTTCAAGGTTACATTTTATGTTTCCATTATGCTTTTATTTATTTAAATTTCAGAGTATTTGATTTCTTATCTGAGAGGAAGTTTCTATGTGGGAGGAGAACATTGAAAATTATATGAAAAATTGAAATGCAACAGAATAACATGTATAATTTGTGAACTATAATTGGTCGAGTTGAATACTAAAAGTTGACTACTATAGAAAATAGCAATTATATATTTTATTCAACTCAACTATGTGCCTATGCGTGTTCTCTCGTTTGACTTTCAACTAACACGCGTTCTTCTCTACAGGCTAAAGTACACAACTGCTTAATACTTGTACTCTTCTACGTTGTCATTCCCATACCCTCATTTTTTCATCTGTAGTACTCTCTACCATTTATAATTTTTACTACAGTACAGTAAATCCGTGACCAGCGTTTACCTAAACTGTCAAAATTTTCCTTTTTAAAAACTTTAAATTGGAACCTAATTTTTGTCCTTGGTCCTAATTTTTAATTTTTGTCGCACACTTCAAGTCTGTAAATTAAGGCAAAACGGTTTAATCAAGGCACCTTATATCTTAATACGTATATTATAATATACTATTAATATATAACTGTGTAACAGAATGCAATACGACTTACAATCGTACAATGATACAAAAAAATCCAGATTTGGTTTAGTTTAATTTTTCAAACAAATTTCTTTCACTTCATACGATTCAGTCTAGTATAATTTATTTATTTTATTTTACGGGTGTTGAACCAAATAAATTGTCAAAAGGATTTCTTCACCGTTAAAATCCACTCAGATTTGTTTTGTTTTTTTATGTTTATAGTTTACAATTTATCGAATGCATCCTATTTATTATTATTTACGAGCTTTTTCTTAGCCTCTGCTACTCTATGTATGTATTATTTTCTCGTATGTCACTGTTAGGCTACATTATTTATTTTCTTTAATAATAAATACACTAGGTAAGAGTATACAATAAGTATAGAATAAAATAAAAACAGAATAATATTACGGGTGAGAGGCTCTCTCGCATGGGGGTAATAATATATGTATGGTTATTACAATTATTATTAGTAAAAGCGTAGTAAAAATCGTATTACGTGCCTCACAATGTTTTTTCGTTACAAATATATTAAATAAATTATAAACTCTAGCGTTATATTCATTGTATTGCAACAAGTTAAATTTTAAATGTATGAGCAAAGGTACGTTATGTCGTAAAGTATGAATTTTATTACCCTTTTACATTTGTACAAGTAAGTTGCTACTCGCGTTTTGGTTTCCAGGGTTATGTTGTTTGTAGTCCTTTTAGTAAGCAATCTACCGTACTTTTTTGTAGCATTTATCTAATAAACCTCCTCTTTTTATTACACGATTATAATTGTAGCAATGAGTATCACCTGTTTGAGAATTACATCAATATTAAATATTATGTTTTGCACTAAAATTGATTGAAAGTCGATCATAAATATTTTAAAATTGAGGTGCAAAATTTACTATTCAGTTCGGGCACCTACACTCTGGATTGACCTCAGGTACTGCCTAGGTGTTATCCCAAAGTTATTTGGTTAGTCATTAGAATATTAATAAATATATCAATTAAAATAAAAAGAGTAACATGGAAACGTATGAGCGAAACGAATGCGATCAAACTTGAGATGTGGAGATATTTCAGGGCCACATAACGGGAATTCATCAAAAACAAGGCTCCATTCTCAGGCATTGACGGTGGGTCGTGTGTCTGTGTGTGTTTTCCTGTTTGTCTTCTGTCTATGTATGTCTAGGTATTCCTCCCACTTAATATAGTTACAGTTTTGAATCTCCTGAAATTTCATTTCACGACTTTGCGTCCGACTATTCCTTCTCATCACACACAGGTACTCTCTTCTCTAAAACTGTTTGACGTCCCTCAAGAAACAACCAAATGGAAACTCATTTGATTTGATAAAAAATAGAGAACTGGTTGCCGTGTTCAATCACAAATATTTTCTCAAGTATAAAATTGATACTTCAAATAAAAAATTCTAAATTTTTTATTCAAATTCACTGGACACTCTACAGTTAAATTGTGCCAGAAACTCCTTCAGTAGCCCTTCATTAATTTCACTACCGATACCATCTGCTAAATATGTGAATGTTTTACCTGTTTTGAGATGTAAAGATCAGAGTCAAAAGAATTCCTTAGTACACTGACCTAAAACCAGAGCGATCATGTCAGGAATTGCAAATCGTGTTAGAATAATTCAAAACCAAAAAATGTACATGTCATTAAGTGATTACCTTCACAAGGACTGCACCGGCACCGGTGGATAGCATCTATGTCACCTTAACTGGACCTGACAACACTTTTTTATTATTGTTATTGTTGGCATTTGCCGGTGCCACAATACGTGCCACGCTGTCTTTCCTGAGTCCCTTTTGTTTTTGTTTATGTTCCATTGACGTAATTAACGATTAGGACAACCACCGCCCCTGCCGTACTCCTACAATATCCCCGGAATACCTGTTTTTCTAGTTTGAAACAATTCGGTGATCTCCGCGCACTTGAACGTGAACTCATCACGGCAGAAACTTCTTATTAATAACAATATTAGAATGTAGAGAATTGAGTGGACAGGTTCCAAGAGTGAAACTAACACCTTCATTCCCAAGATCAAGTACAAAAAATGAAGATGTTTTGACTATTCTGTTAATGTAAGAACGTACTATTTTGTAACAGATAGTTAGTCAGTTGGATTTCGTATTTTACAGTTTTTAGTGTTCTTTCAGTGAGGCTGACCCCGTAACACTTGACGTGAAAATTACACCGATTTTGCATGCCTTTTCAGAAATCGATTCGATTCCCATTATTCAAAAAATTAAGGTTTTACTTATACGGACGTTAGTTTATGTGTTTGGATGCATGAAACAAGCCCCCTCTCATCAACATCCCTGACACCAAACCATAAAGCGAAACAATAAGTCGTTAAAATAATCATCCGAAGCTGGCACGTCAATCCGTCCGACAGGGATTTAAAAAGTTATTAATAAAATTCGTGATATATAATTTAATACATGAATGTAACGCACGAGATGTACATAAATAGAAATGAAAGTAGGCGAAGGAAACAAGAAAAGGCGACAAAGAGTGTTTCGTAGCTTTTACTGCACCAGAAAAAATTACTTTTCGTAGAATATGGAGAAGAAATTTACAAAACATCTTTGGTTAACAAGAAACTTTTTACAATTTATGAGTGCAGAAAATAATAATATACAGCAACACAATAATAATACAAACAATACGGTGCAATAAATTGTATTTAATATCAAGTAACACAAAGAATAATTTTAAGTAATTTGCACTACCTCAATGGCTTAGAAATTAGATTGATGGTTAGACTTTGTGTCAACTTCCATTACACTCAACGACTGAACTAATTCAAGTGTTTTTCTTCTTCCAGGTGAGACAAAAATTCCTTAAGTTCTCGAGTACGTCTTCATTTGGCAAGGTAAGTTGCATGCTTATTTTTTTATTACTGGAGAATTTGAACGACGTAATTAAACTAATAACTGTGGGCTACTTCTCCTTCACATGTAAGTATTTCGAAATATTCAAGTTTGGTCACAGCTGTAGGACCTTCTTAGGGACTCGCTGTTACTTGTGAGACATGATAAGAAACATTTAAATTTAATAGATAACATCGAATGTAAAATGCGGTACTCGCTTCAATGAGACTAACAAAACTAACTAATTAAAAGGTAGCCTTCGTACAGCCTTATTAACCGAATAATTAATGTTGAAATGGTACAAAAAGGATGGTCAACCAACACCACCGGTGGTGCCCCACGGCGGGTGCTACTCGCCATGGACTGTACTCGTCGAAAAATGAAATTCCCATGCACCGGCTCTTTGGTGCACGTGCATTTGCATATGGCGACCTGCATTTGCATTTATGTGGATGGAACACGACGCTAATTGTGCTCCATTAATCATCACTCTGAATGACGTTCATTAAATTTTTGACAGATCCGAAAAAGGTTGGGCCTTTATTTTGCACAACCCTTTCAACCCCCAGGTAAAAGACTCTTGGTTTTTGTTCCTTTCTACTTTTATCCATCACTTTCCCATTGTTTTCTCACACTAGATTGTTTCCATCTTTACGCCATTGGAACCGGTAAACAAGTCTTTCGTGGTACTGGTGGTGGTGAAACAAATGTAAAAAATGATGCTGTTGAGGTGGTTAATTCATATTTAAAGTAAATTTAAAAATAGATTTTCTTACTTATTTTTTAAAAGATGTAAGACTTAAGTAATCCGAGGAAAAAAATTTCCGGAATTTTCAATATTCTAAAATGAAAATTTTGTAAAATAAACAAGATGGACGCCAATCTAAAATGAAACATTCGTTAAAATTGACGAAGTTTACCGAGACTTGAAATGCCCAACAATTCCCAACAAACTGTAAAGACTGACGTTCGACTAGGCACGCAACAGTGCCACTTGAAAGAAGATTTTGTTAAAACTTTACACACATGTTGTATGATAGGATCACTGGTGGTAATTATGTTTCAACTAACGGAACAACAGAGAACCAGTGGATTTAGTGGATTGAAAATGCACCATCTTTGTATGGAGCAATATATATACTATACACCAACATATAGGGCAACCGCGATTATGCTCTAGACCAATGTAAAGTTGTATGAAACCACAGTTGTTGTAGCTGTGTAGTACTCATAGAAAGGTCGAAATGATCGAGTTTCCCTTTTTATCGCCTTTTACTGCGATATGTAAATTAGTAACTCAAGAGAAATCCCAAATTTTAGGGCAAAGAGAAAGCGCACACAACTTGACACATAATTGCTACCCCCCGTATTCCCCCTCTACTGTCACTATTATTTGCTTGCTATAACTATAGCATATTTGGACCAAAGCCCTACGGTACAAAATTTATGATACCCGTAATAATTATATTGTAAAAGAAAACTATTGATTGAATTTAATTAAGCATCTTAAACTTTCTTTTCCGTCCATCCGGCCGTCTTGGGCCCCAAAGGCAACCGCTTCGATTTTTTTGGGGCCTTTTCGGTTCTGTTTGGTCCGTGCCTGTCCGTCTGTATGTGTATTTTTTATCGAGTTGTTGTGCACTACATGCCCGGTTGTTAGACGGTTCAAGACAGGTTAATTAATCTCAATTAGCCCTAAGAAAGATATAAATTGTTGGTACCTGTTTTTTCTCATTTTGATGTGACGTCATTGGAGCCCTGGAAAAATTGTGAGCCGTACTGGTGCAGTCCCGTAATTATTTATTATAAAATGAAATGTACACGTTTGCGATTTACTCATTCGAGTTAATGACCAAACCACTTAGACTGTATAATTAGTATAAATCTGTCGTTGATGATGATGTCTGGGAAGGTAGCGGTCACCCCGCCATTAAAAAAATTGAACTGAATAAAACTAGTTAACATGAGAGCATTTATTACACTCTCTAATATTATTTCTTTACGATTAATACAAAATTCTATTTGCACAACTTAGTCTCGCACTTGATCGTTTGTGGTCAGTAAACAAAGTAACTGTAGTGTCACTGGCTCTGAACTTCCATTTTGATTGTTTCTCCCGGCTTTTTCAGTGTTTCCTCTGACATTTTTAGCACGATTATTTGTTGAAAATTTCTGGAATTCCAGTTGACTTCATTTCACGTTCAAAAACAACCGTACTCATTAGACAGCAGTTGAGTTGAATCCTCTTTTTGTTGATTCTGAAAGAGAGAGAGGGAAATATGGTCGAAGAACTGTTAACTGTCTAATAAAGAGTCTAAACTCACCATAAACGAAGTCCTAAATTCTTTCAACTTCCATCTCGCCATTTAAATAGATTATTTATTTACATCATTATTATTCTTTCTACCTTATTCAAATTCCAGGTAGCATTATAAAGATTAATAAACGATTTCCATCGGTTGAGTGGCCTCTGATGTTCGGCCAGGTGCTTCCGCAAATTTGCCCCTCAGACCACCCCCCAACCAGGTTGGATCACGTTGCCTCCTTTAAAGTTTGAAATTTTATTGATATCACTTTGACATTTGATGAGAATATTTATGATCATCTCCTCCGTCTCTCTCCTTTTCCTCTCACTGTGTGTCTTGTGGTACCTGTAGCGAATGCTGTGATGTTCACGGGACAAGAAGACCAGTTTTTCAAAATTCGGTTGGCAAACGACCGCGTTGGAGATTTGAAATTCTAAACAGAAAAAAAAAATTCCGTTTTTTCTTTTGCTTAACATCTTAATCTTCAATGTCCAAATACTCAAATCCATATGAAAATTATTTGACATAAATGCGAGAGGAGTTTTTTATTGCAGGCAATGGTCCCACAGTGTGGGATGCTGAGCTTTCAATCCGCAGAATTCCAATTGAGTTGGCATTAACGTCACACTGTTAGTGCTCATCGTAAAATCATTTTAAACAGAATATCATACAAGTTGTCCTAAAAAAAAATCAGGCCAAGACCAGCCTTTCTTGTTAATTTCACTTCGTCAAAGGTTTCATTTAGTTTTATACAAAATTGTTTAATTTCTCTTTTTAAAAATTATTTATGTATGAATATCATACTAGAATTTTGTGACCAACACAACCGTCCTTTATTTAATCCAACAAAAATTGTTTTTCATTCTGTTGCACAAAAGACATTTCTTTGTACTATTCTTTAATATATAAATTCCGCCCATAAAATTTAACAGAAGATCAAACCTTTTTTGGCATTGTCGAAGTAGGGAAATAATCTGGGCAATAAAATTAATAAATACACACGTAGGGTTAGTAAAAGTACGAATGCCATTTTTGACCCTTTATATTTGGGGTAAATTAACGAATTATTATGTAAATTTTTTAGTTCCTTTATTACATTAAATAGAACGCTGTTGCTTGGGCCATCGTGGTGAATAAAAGTTCGGGGTAGGGGCCCGCGGATTTCCTTGAAGGTTTGTAACAGTCCTTAGCCACTTTTGAAATAGTCACTTACCATGCAGCTAACTCAATGGACATATAAGCGAATTAACCAACTTGTATCATTGGGGTGACAACTTAATACTCACTAATAAACTTGATATTAAGAATAATAAGTTAGCGTGTCGAATATTACCATGTGTACCTTACATTACAATACTCTAAAACGTAAAAGACCAATAAATATGTTAAAAATGAATCTGGTGACACCGGATGTTGGTAGTGTGATGAGTGGATTGTCACAGAATGTGACCTTCCCCTCTGACCTACCTAGTGGACCATCCAACTTGCAAGGAAAATTATATAAATAAAAGTACATATATTTTATACATTACTTGCTCACATAATAAAATATATGGATTACATATTTGTCCTGGTTGTATTCCTGACGCCACGCCAACGTATTATTCAGAAAATAATAAACATTATTATTTCGTTTCCGCTGAACTTTAATAGTTTTAAAAATGACAATTATACCGAACAATAACCGGAATAATAAGGAACCGTGCATAAAACGTAAAACGAAACAATTAGACAGAGCATAATTTACAGATATTTCGGTGTAATATAACATAAGTTGAAGTAAAATCCAAGTACCTGAACTATACAGTTGTAGTTAAACTGATTGAACACGTCATAAGCATCATTCGTTTAGAATATTTTTTGTGGGAATCGCCAGACTGAAACCTTCTCTTCTGGTTCTCACCTGGAAAACTTTTTTTTTTCCACTGAACGTCTAAAATTTAATTTTGACCCCTTGCTGGTTGGATACCGGTTTTGATTTATACCACAACAATAAGTGGATGTGATGAAACTTTGCATTTAAAATATTTTTCTTGTTCCTTCCCTCAAAGAAACCAGGACAGAAGGTGAACCCTTAAAACTGGCCACAATAAAAGAACTTGGGGCAAAATCACAATAAAATAAAATAAATAAAATAGCGTAAGAAATATGGCGAAATAGGACTAGGTAAGAGAAGTTTAAAACATTACGTTCAGGAAGTGTAAGAGCATTTAACGTCACAGGTTGCTGCATCAAAAACCTACCTCCATGTTTTGTACATTCAAAATAATAAATGTTAATATGTTGGTAAATATGTACACGGACTATAATTCAATTATTTATATCCGAATGACATCCCATTTATCTTATGTAATGCGATGTATAACAGTGTGTTGTGAATGTCGCACTTGGATCGCGCTTGTGCTTACTTTAATATGTTAATATAACACATGGTAAGGTACTTAATTGGAATCGAAAAACTTCTTGTTTTATTAAACACTAAATTTTAATAAAATGAAAATATTTATGGTTGTGATGATGATGTTGATGTTGAACGAGAAAAAGTCACCAGAGAAGTGTGAGAGAGGAAGAGGAAGAGAGGTATAGATGACTAAGAAACAGGTCATTCACCAACAAAAGTTATTCGTTTTTGGAGAACATAATGGCTGGCCTTTAGGGGGGGAGAGGGGGGGCTTATATAAGAGATGCCGAGATTATAATTTTGTTCACTTCACCAAAACTGTAAGAACTGACAAAAGGCCATTCTTCTTCTTCTTAATCAATTTTCTGGATGGCAAACCTGTTTTCCTTTGTCACAAAGACCGTAGAAATGGACTTCGGTTTCCGAAGTGAAGGTTCCCATACATTTCGTAAAACTATTCTTTAAGATTGAGTAACAATTGTAGCATCGGATCAGGCATCAGCAACCCTTGGCGGGATTATTCCAATAGATAGAAAAAACAATTTTTATCACGATCCTTCAAAGGGGTTAACGTAGAAAGTCTGGACAACGTGGACGAAGGATCATATGGAAGTCGCGATGGTCACTGGAACGAAGGATTCTATGCGGATGACCCAAGGGATGGAAGTAAACAATTTCGAACATTTTAAGGGTCACTTGAAAGGGCTTGAGAAAAGGGCAACTTCTTTCGGCCGTCCGTCATCCCTTTTTTCGTTTACAAAAAGGAAACACCTGATGCGAGGCTATATGATTCGAGGGTAGCCGCATTGAAACTGCGAACCATCCTAGAACCAGGGTCTTGTCGTGGAGTAACATTCCCATTTGAAGTTTCATTTTTTTTTGCATAAAATAAAAAGAGCTGTTTTTGGGGCGTTAACAGTAGAAACTCAATATTTATGAAAAGATCACTTTCATATCCGGCAGTTAACACCGCCCGCTCCAAAAAAAAATAATAAAACGATCATAACTGTCTTAACTATCTTGGATCTACGAAAGCAATAAAAATTTAAGTATGTTCAAATCGGCAGACAAAAACATGTAGTTTTTTTTTTAAAAAAGTTGGTTCTTCGTTTGGTTTTTGGTGTCTTGTTTCTCTTCGATACTTCGATTCTACCTGATGTTCTAATCCTCTTTGAAACCCGGTTAAAATCTGACAATAAATTCAAAATGCGAAATGTTTAGAATTTTTACAAGATAGCGGGAATGTAATGCGAAACCGGAAGCGACGATGAAAACCGGACATAGTTCCACGTTTTTAGCAAGTGTCATTCGACCAACATGCAACATTTGTAACTTCTAGTACCTGTTTTATCTATTACCTGTAAGCATGTCTTGTCTTTCATCAGTTCCAAACCAGAACCTTCACAACGATTTTTATTTAACACTGCTATTTGTTTTATTGTGTACTCTACCTCTGTTTCTACATTTATTTCTATAAATGTATTTATGGACTACCCGTGCTCTCTCTTAATTGTCTCTTTACCGCAGTTGTTGGTCCAAGAGGTAATTCTCGGGTTGATTTCATCTTTGTTAGCTTCAGTCTTTCTCGCTCAAATAAATGAGATTGCATAAGACCCAAATAAAAAAAGAACTCGAGGCAGCTGGAGAGTGTCCAAAGGGTTGAAAAGGAGACCATCCAAAGACTGTCCACCACTTTTACGGCCTCGATCAAATGTTTCGATCGAACACAAAAAATAACTACTTGTAAATAACCTTTCAGGGTTGATGTTGAGCCGGGGTCATCACCTTACTATGGGAAAATGTTTGCCAGGTGTTTTTGGGCAGGTTCGAAGACGACGAAAAGAAGGATTGTTTAGTCCTCGATTATCTTGACAGATTGTATTTTTCAAGAAAATGACAGAGAAAAACGCTAATAGCAAAGCCGTAAAATAATGAATCGAACAAGAAGAAGAAGAAGAAATACATAAAACTAAATACATAAAAGAAAACAACCTCAGATATATTGTAACAAATTAACAAATTTTTGGACTCGTCCTATAAAGAGACTCAACTCGTTAGGTTTTTTTTATTTTTTTGACTTTCTCCCTTACAAATTTCGACTGTTAATTTTTAGAAATTTTCATTTGTATTATTTATTACTAAAGAGGAAAAATAAACGACCTAAGTAACACAAGCAAGTGATAACGTTTGATAGCTGCAAAAAACGAGGTAAGAAAGTTGTGATTTACAACGAACCGGCTGCTGATGTGACGTTCAGTTGAAGTTAAACTCCAACGTGAACTCATCCAGTCGAAAAAAAGAATGATGTAAAAATTGTACACACAAACTTAGTGTGAGAATTTTGTACAATTACGTTACATTGCGCCATAAATGTACTCAAAACAAACCAAAGTTAAAATTAGAAGGCAAAAACAGGCAATTTATTCTAGCCTTTTGTTTTTTTCTGACAAAAGACAGTTTTTGCTCGAGTCACCTAGGCTCCTGTGCCTGAATCTGACACCACGGTCAAACAATTTTATTCCTGGAAGGGAAATAAATTTTTAGATTTACTATGGAAACGATTCGTTTATTCAGATTTTGGATTTTGATTTGAGCTATGTTTGTGAATATGTACACGAACATATGTGCATTTGGGCCTCAACGATACCTCTAGCAATTAAGGCACTCAGCAAGAGGTTAACTTAATTTAATCCTTTCTTCTATTCTACGTTTTTAGTATTTTTCTTTAAAACAATATTTATGCTTTTTCTATTGATTTCATTCATTTCATTCTATGACAAACTGAACCATAAAGATCAAAACCTCCCTACTTTAATATAATTAAGTTTTTATTGGTCTAAAACTTAATTAAACAACCCAACGGGAAGGCTCTGAAATTTGCTTTTCACGAAATTAGAAAAATGGGATTACACTCAAGAATAATTATTTTGGTAGTGCCACATTTCATCAAATTAAGCTTTGAGTAAATTGTAGTGCTTGATGTATGCAAGGAATTTCGTTTCCCAATAACGTTTCGTCTTCAAAAGAGTTCATTTATGAATAGCAAATTAACGGTAACGCTTTAAAATTACATTCCAGAATTATGTTCCCGTAACAACAAAAAATAGGAAGAATTATAATGAAGAGAGAAATCAGGTGTTTCTAAAATCAGGTCATGAAAATGGTAACAGGACAAACGAGTTCTTTCGGTTCTCAGAAAAACTGGAACTTCTCCCTCGGTGACTGGCACAACAGGTGAAAATAACCCTGAAAAATCAGATTCTGCAGAGATTAGGTTATCAGGGAAAATAAAAATAAGATATAAAAAAGCAGTAGGATTACGTGAGAGAAGGCATTTCTATTGCTTCCAGCGAGGTACCGCCTCAGGTACAAGGCACAACTCCGTAACGAAATTATAAGTTTTTGTGCTTAGAGTTTAATTTCCAAAAAATTCCAACTTTAGAATAAACACCGAATAGATTAACATAAAATAGAAGTTATATAGTAATCTGACTGAGAGGATGAAAAGGAGAAATACACGAAAAGATGATAGTAGAAATCAATAAAAATTTTAAATAAAACAATAAAATTATGTAATAAACCGAACGAGAGGAACGAAAGTTAGCGATTTAACTGTTTATCCACACAGAACTTAATAATTTTTAATTGCGAAGTTTTATTACACCGAAGTCAAAGATGGAATAGTTTTTCCAATGCTTTGGAAATAAAATAATTTAATTTGTTAAACCGAAATGGTATTTCTGCCGTTTTTATTCAGTTTGTTTGTGAGAAAGCATTTTATGGATTTAATCCATTAAAAATCTATTTATGTAGCACTCGAGGTTCGATCACATCAAATTAGCATAGAAGTTAGAAAATAATAATAGTTGCAAGTGACGGCCACTTTTATGCATTCTCTAAGGGCCAAAGAGAAGGATTTATTAAGCTTATTAAGTAGTCATGCGATGTCCTATTCTGCCGTTCCCTTAATTTTAAGATTAACGTTCATAAATACATACATTACAATACACATAGATCGTACATAAAATTTACATTACTATTGTTATAAAATGTTCATCCTTGCGGAAGAAAATAGACTGTAATATAACGCTAAAAATGATTTTTTTGAAGAGTGGAAATAAATAAACGTTACAGGTATTTTAATTACAGAAATAAAACGTGGAAAGATGACGAAACGGGTAGAGCAAAATATGTAAAAACGACCAAAATAAGGTAACCAAGAAGTTAACCAAGAAAAGATAGATCGCGATAAAGTGCAGAAATATAGAAGCAGATCAAAAAAATTGTAAGTCAGGAAATTCTTAAAATCCACCATAACTTATTTAAAATCTCAAACGGTTCGACAGTTCAATTAGATTGTAATGTACCTGGAGTCGGAGATTTCTGTGAAATATTTCACGCTCCTTAAGCTCTCTCTCTCTCTCACTCTTTCAGTGTAAGACTACCAGGAAAACTAAAACTTAACGAATTGTGAAATTTTCCCAACAAAAATGTCAGGGGGTCAAGGCATGATGAATCGAGGATTGGGTCACCTTCATTCGCTCCTAAGAATGTGCGTTGTCGAATGTAGTAAGTGTAGTGCCCCTGAATCACCAAGAAAGCCGTTCAACGGTTTCTTAAATGGACCCCCAGCCTAATCTGGTCTAATTGCTGAAAAAAAAAGTACCCAAAACCAAAACTAAAATCAAAGCCACCAGAAAATCGATTATGTTTCTCTTTTTTAATAGCGAAATCGTTGTTGTTGAAAAACGTTCTCGTTACGATTAATCGGTTATCTCCGTTATCTTGGATAACCTTAATTATGTATGAAAAAAGTAATAAATATTAAATTAATAGCCGTCAGTGGCATTTTTTAAGGGCTTAGAGAGAGACAGGGAGTAGTAGTGGTAGTGGTAGAAGTAGCGGTTGGAAAGACTCAAATATCCGAAACAATCATTTTGACATTGGCCGCTTGCTTCAGGGCATAATCGAATGATTGATTAAATCAAGTCAATCATTTGCTGGAAAACATCAATTGCATTTTTTTGCTTCTTTTAAAGGGGTCCCATTGTGCTCTTGCTTGTGGGGCCCTTCGACTTTTTCGACTTTTCAACTGGATGAAAATGTTTTTGTCTTCTGGACCGTGCACTCAGGGCTACCAATTCTATTGATCTCTCCATTGATCAATTCGGTTATTCCCTCGTTTTGTTCTTGTTCAAACACCGATACAATCGCGCAAAATGCGAGTGATGAAGGCGCTAGAGAACCAAATATGGACCTTAACCGTGCATTGACATTTTTAGTGAGACACTGAAACATGATTTATGCTCAATTACAGGCAGGGAATAAACTGAACTGCCTGACAGAGTAAAATAATACTTATAATAATAATAATAATAATAATAATAATAAAAAGAAGCATCGTGCAGTGACAAAGGTCGCAGTTTCACTTCACAGCGCCACTTTATCGGGTCATCCTACATAATAAACAACAAATACACAATTATTAACAACAAACGGAATTTTATTCCAATGCCAGTAAAAGTATTCGAATTGTAAAGTGACCCTTACTCGAGTAATACTCAGGTTTTTGTAGCTTAGAGAAAATATTTCTCCTAGAAGACACGTGTCAATGTTATTTACCGTAAAGTAGTAGTGATACTGTTACCATGGTGTATACGAGTGTAGTGCCCTGCGTAGTATGAAGTTTCCATATTAATCATTTGATTTGATTAATGGAATCAAATTATTACTGTGGCACTAATAGTAGTAATTAAAGCATATTAAAAACTGATATTAAAGATCCAAGGATGCTATCATTGTAGTAACACTAGTTAACTGATGTTAAAATTCCGGCACTTTTACTTCCTAGCTAAATTCTTGGTTTCACAGATTTTTTCCATTGATAATTAGTGAATCAAACATTGGTGTAAGTAATTAATAGGGGGATTAAGATTAGCGAACACTTCCAGCAGAGCGCATTCTTTTATTTTATACATGCGATAATATTAATTTATTACTGTAATACATGTTACGTATGACTTTGTTATCATATAAAAAATAAAGGAAAATATTTAATGCTCTGCCTTGGCGAATAATCAGATAACGTCTAATTCCATTTTTAACGGCAGCATTCCGACTGGTACAAGCAATAATTTAACGCTAGTTAGTTTAATTTAACACCACTAAACGCTGGAATAGTTAAACATATATACAAAAGTGACGGTGGAAAGAAAGGAAAAAAATGTATGACTCTCGTAATAGTTTTAAACTTTAAACATAAGTATTTTAACAGTTGACATTTTCTTAAATCAAATAGTACATATTTTATTAACGTATTTTATACATTATTCACTTTTTGTTTTCTTTAAAACTGAAACAAATTGTGTCGAGGCAGAGAGTGGTGGTTGAATAAAAAAAATAATGTTCGAACAAATTCAAGACTGAATCCAAAAGAAAAGTTTTATTTCTATTATAGTACGAAACTATTGAAAAGCATCATTGAGAGTGGGAGATAGAAGTAATAAAGATTACAGGTATAGAGTGTTACTCGTGATAAACATTAAATAAATGAGACGTTTCTCTTCCAATACATGTATTGTTACTTAACTTTAATTAACCGCAACTTCTCCGCCTCCGCCTCCGCTGTGTGTCGGTTTTCGTCTCTCCAGAAGTTTTCAGTAAAATGAACCTGGCGAATGGTCCAGTCCACATCTTTATTAAACCAATTAACGCTGTTTATATGAGTTCTCTTGTTATACTTACTAATGAATGCTTAACACCAAGGTCACCTATTAATACGATAAAGAATAATAAAACCTATGGATTGTAAAACTTGTATTGCGCAAATCGTAACCGTATTTGTAGCATTAAATTTTTCTCTCCATCCATTTCTAATTTCTTCCACACCTCTGATTCAGTGTGTTGACTGATCGGTAACTATTAGTATAACAGTTACAATAGTAAAAATATACACAATCGGATAAAATGCAGTTGTGGCGAATCAATTAGTGATTCGCTTCCTTGAACATTACTACCCGTTTGTCCGAGTGTGTTTTATTCAAATTTTAACTTATTAATTTATGTATTCATGTTTTCAATGAATAATAAAAGGCAAACCATGACACCGCACCGAGAACAACAAGAAGAAAATATTTTTTAAAAATAACCATTTAATTATAAATTGCATGCACGTCAAACCCATAAAATAATAAGGTCGTTGGAATTTATTTAATTTTATAATTAAAAGTTTAATAAATTTGAAGATTTTAGCCAAATAATTAATCTTAGAAAGAACTTGTTGTAAGAAAGCAATTGGCAACAATGGCCCCAAAAAATAATACAATTTAATCTGTTGGCAGTGGACATTTAACCAAACGAGTGTCTTCACACATTCAGACTGTTGTGACGTTTTATTGATGATGTTCCGGGACAGGTGACCGATGGATGTCAAATAAAAAACTCATAAAAATATCCCATACATTTTAGCGAATGAGGGCCCAAATCAATCGGTTTCAATTTTTATTATAATTTTCTAATTTGATAAAACTAACAGAAATAATCACCAGGTAATTGGGAGGATGAAATCACAAGTACAAACCTTTTTTCTGTCATCAGTTTTCCGTGTTTCTGTCCAAAGAGAAAGAAAATCTAAATATAACGTAACGAAGTACTAGAACTGGACATTCAACAAATTCCTAAAAAAGAATTCAGAACTAAATGGTGAATGTGAAACCACGTCGAAAAGACTACATTAAAGAAAAGTCAAACTAATAAATTATTTATTTATTTCCGCACAAATTAAACCACACAAATATTACCTTCCACAAGGAACCAAAATGGATTTAGTTTCTTGAGAACTATGCAACAACTGTTAAAAGTAGTGTTTTGGAGCCTTTTTTGAATCTGAGTTTGGTTATAAAACATCTAATTTATGGGTCGGCCCGAGGAAAAAGGCCATTGCTTGAATATACGACCGTAGAGCACGCTAACTCAAATTTATTTATTTTACTCGTTCAAATCTTTAATAATAATATTATTAATCCAGCCGGATATTAAATCGGTGCTCATTGTTTCCTCTTGTGTAACCTTCCCCCATCCCTCATTTCTTTAGAGTACGAGTTAATTAACCTTCTCTGGCCAACATACCCTCCTTCTCATTCAACTGCCCCTTTTCATTCGGTTAGTACCTGTCGGATACTCGAAAATTGCTTTTCAATGAACGTGCGATGATAGCCAGAGGGGGTGATGACGAAGGTGATGTTGATGTTGATGACGATGTGGTGGTGATGGCAGTGCTGTGGAGCCTTCCTACCCATTCATTTGGAATTTAAATTTTTCGTTTCCTTCATTCCCACTTCTTACTTCTTTTGAACGAAAACTGTTTTTTTTCTTCTTTGTGTTTATTGTTCCTGAATATATGTAATTAAATTGTCCAGATGGGAATGGAAACTGGGACTTAAACGTTGATACTCATGGGTACAAAATTGGTTCAAGAGTGAAGGTGCATCCTAAAATGGTCTGACATTTTGAGTAACGCGGGAAGAGCACGGATGTATGTTTCCTTACAATTTAGAATCAACTCAATAAAATTATCTAATTAAGTCAAAGTACAATTTTAATAAATACAGTAGTATTGTTTGATCATACATTATTTATACTACATGTAGTAATTTCAAAATAAAACTGTGAACATTAATAGAATGAAATTTACATTTCCTTAAATTAAAACCAATTCTTTATATAAGACTTAAAAGAACAGAACAAACTTCTGCGATTATCATTTAACCATCGTAAATTGTGGGAGAAAAATCCAAATTTGGACTTAATCTGAAAATTTGGCGTTTCCTCTTTGGTTTTTTTTCACAAAACTTGTCACATCTGTATGTTATTTTATGTTTATACGTGAGTTTATGTGTCAACCTATTTTATTTTGTTCCTTGGTTGAAAAACATAAATTTCCGAATTCGAATTCAAAATTTCGATTGTCGTACAAATAACAGTTTATTTCGAATTTATTTTTATATATTTTTTTCTCCTCTATTCTCAATTTTTCAAGTTACATTTTTTAAATGTAAAATGTTTAATTGTTGAGGTAATTCATAATAGACGTAAGTTTACAAAATTATGAATTTTGTAACTGTGTTCGTGTGAATTAATCAACCCTCAATCAATCAATACAAATTTAAATAGTATCCGAGTACAAGTGGAAAAGAATCGTATTATTCAAGAATAGTAAAATGAAGTAGTAAAGAACTATTGGAACCAATCTGGACTACCTTATAATCATCTACCTTAGTTTTTTCTTAGCAACCAAATGTGACGTCAATGTAAAAAAATGACAATAAAGTGAAATATTTATTTAAAAACAAGTCAAAATGATGTGCAAGTTGTATAAAATATATACATAATTTATATATTTAAGGGAGTGGAACTTTTTGGTAAGCGGCCGCATTAAATGTGTCTGCAAACATTCGGATACATAATATTTACATAAATTCATCAGTGATCGTACAGAACATTGGCGTGTATGTAAGTATGTATTTGTTTGTGTAAGTTGTGAGACTGCTGCTAACGAAACATCTCAAATAAAGGATGGGGGGATATTGTTTTTTTTTTTAAATTGAAAAATATGTTGAGTAGAATTGAAGCGTCACGTTTTGCTCCCCGTAATTGCTTTAATTAAAATGCATGCGCGAGCATTTATGTATTTGTCTATTGTGAATTGGACTTGTTTGGGTTGGCACACAGTATAATTATGTGTATTTTCCACGCGGTGAATGGGAAAAAAACCCGCGAGGAGTCGACTAGAAGTAATCGAAGCGTTTAATAAACTTATAATTAAAAATTACACTGCAACGGAAAAAATTTTTATTTAATAATTGCATATTTTAATGAAATATTGTGGCTGTTCGTCACCCGCCATTTTGCCGTACCAAAAACTTTAGGTACGAAGGCTCACTGGATTTAGAGCGTATCCTGTTGTCAGACGGACATACATTTATATGGTGACTCTTAGTTACAACAATATGTGTGATTGTATGCGATGTATTCCATTTAACTGAACACCTTTATATTTAACTATAAGACCACAGAACACTGAAGGAAAATGTTGAATATTAAAAACACATTTTTTTAGAGAAAATATGAAGGGCCTTTCTGAAAAATTACTTTACATAAGTTTTGTAAACAACTACGTATTATTCTTTTCGACTTTGTTTTTTTGTCAAATCGAAATATTTGAGCTCTACTAAGATCTATTCAGTTTTTCTGATTTTAATTTCCGTCACATTTGTGTAGGGATAAAAAGCATATATATATATATATATATATATATATATATATATATATAGGGTTACAAGAATTGTAACCTTTTTTCACACGTTACTAAATACATAGTACCCTAAAATGTCATTTTTTGTCGATTCGTATTCTGTTCAAAAGAGACATTTCAGGGAATACGTTGTTGTTAATTAAATAGTATTAAGGTATTTTGAGAATCAAATTCGAAAAATTTATTTTCTGTGGCAAATCCGTGTGAATCTTAGTGGGAATCCGCAGTTGGGCGCCCTGGTCGCGCCTATGTTTAACCCGCACCCTTGCGATTTTTCCCACTCACCTGTGCTCAGGTGGTCCTTCGTTGCCTGTCCTGCCTCATCGTAAGCGAAGCATTGGCCTAGAGGCCCATTGCAATTTCACGGGAGCCCTTAAGTGTCCACCAGAGCGCAGTACTCACCTGTCGGAATATGAAACTTAAGTTTATCTTATGGTCAGTTTATGTTCACCGCCGAAACCAGAGTTGTGAAGACAACAGTTGACTCGCATTTCTTTCGTTTAAACTGCCAAAAATAATGTGATTTTGCCAGGGCCGTAGCCAACGGACACGCAAAATTTTATTTTGTTTTGGTTTTTATGTTTTTGATGTATATTTTTTTAAGTTGTGTTCACCGGTCTTTGTTTTAAGAAGGATGTGCTCGTTTGCCTCGTTCGTTTAAGTTATTTTATTCGTAGGATTGATTTAACATAAATTTTCAAGGAGGAACAGAACGGTTGGTTGTGTTTTTTATTGTTTATTTGTGCTCGTTTGCTGTCGTCAAAGTCTTTAAGGAAGAAAAAGGATTCAAGCCACAGGATAACAGTTGTATAAGGCAAAATTCAGGGGAATTTGTCACAACCAAACGCGTTATTAAGTTTAATTTAATAGAACTTGTATATTGTTTTCTGTTTTTTCATTTATTTAAGAAAAACGGAGTGATTTGTTTTTGTTGTTTCCGTTCATTTCATAGCTGTGAAGTGAAGACATAAAAAGAGTGTACATCATTCGTGTGGCCTTTAAAGTTCTTGGTGTGATTAGCAGTTGCAAAATAAAGCCGACCTCATCGCCGAACCAATACGGTGTACATCAGCTTATACATAAGTTTATATAAGTGTGATTTTCCATATAAATTTGCAAATACACACAAGTGATTTTAATACAAACAAAACAGTTGATTAGCCTAGAATTTTTGGAAAATACAATAGTGGAGGATTTATATTGGCTTACTTTGCAATAGAAATCAGGTAAATATTTTAACTTTATTGAAGTGTAAACTCTTCCTATCATGTGTCTATTTAATTTTATTGGCTTTACTTGTTTTCATTATTGACCTGATCGAGTCCCAGGAAAGTATAAAAAATAGCAATAAATCCAGAATAAAGCCACACAGTAATCTTTCAGTAATGACGGAGGTTAAAAACGTTACACTTAATAGACTCCACATGCAAACTACAAATGCATCGGCTTTCTCCGTTTAATTTCAGCCTACTAACTATAACTCACACAATTACACTTGTACACTACACTAGAATATACTAGTGTCACACTACATCATATATAATTAAATAAACATTTAAAATAATTTGTAATGCCGTATTTAAGGACGATTTATGTAAGGTTACTTAAGTTTACGTATTATTCGACATGGAACGTCTTTAATATCAATATCTTGCATCGTATAAAACTGTGTATCGTGTAATAATTTCTTGAAAATACCCGGATCTTTAACAGTGATATCATCTTTTTTGTATCAGTAAAATAAAACTGTAAAACTTGAAATCTAAACGTAAATGCGGTATGGTTATTTTATTTATAAATAACTTGTACAAGAACGACGTAAAACATGGGACTGTACAAATTTATAAAAAAAATCATCTGCAAGAAATAACTTAAATTATAATAATAAAATTTCAGACTTAATAATTTCTGTTTCGTTGGATTTTGTAATGAAAATTTAGCAATATATAAAATTTTATTTATTTTAATTATAAAAAATCATTTTAATCATCAATAAACTATACAAACATAAGTATACTAGACTAATGATACGAAGTATTTTGAAGTCATAATTTTATTAGAAATAATATGCGGTCAAGTCAATACATAATAAATTATGCATTTAACTCATACTCGTCCACGCGGTATGAAAATGTCTGTCGACCGTCGCGGGGAGTCTTTTTCAAGTTCCCTCTGGATCGAAATTATTTTTTGGCATCCTGTGGTTTCATTAAATTTCCTGGTGAGAAAACCACTCGGTAGCAGACCGTGCCATACCACAGTGCAAATACCGGGTATCAACGGACCGATAAGTACCTGGTGACGAGCACCAAATTTCAATGAGAAGACAAAGGTTGTCGTCCATTGAACAGCAGACATCCAGTGAATTAGAAATTTAACTTAAGTGCCCGGTTTTTTTATTTTTTCCATTCTGTTTTATTACTTAAACCGATCGGAAATAAAAAATTAATTAATCGGCGTGAAATCCATCAAAGAAAATAGAATCATAAAGACTTGGGAAGCAGAACCCATCCGAGATAAAAATCAATTAAGGTAGTTTTAGTTTCCTCTATTTCTTGTACCTATCCTGAAATCTAAAATTTAAAATTTTGATGTTGGCACAATAAAAAAAATGGAAACTAATAGGAAACAATTATTTTTTAAATTAAAAGAATACGCTGAAAAATTTTATAGTTTTTTTCAATTCAGTCGCTACCTCCACGAACATTATTATTAAATTACATATATTTTTGTTTCATATAAATCATACGTTTGCGGTAGAAATTTAATTGAAATCAAAATTTTTTTTTAAAGAACTTTTTTACTATTACTAAGTTGGTAGTTTTTGATATCTATTTAAACTATTCAATCTGATTTTGTTAAGTCTCCATTGTGCGCATTGTACCGACGGTGCAATAAGAGTTTTAACTAGAACATTGTACATAACCTATAAATTGCAATACGTGTTTTTTTTCTATAAATTTGCTTGGCTTAACATGTTGCAAACGTTGAGAATGTGGAAAAAATGTGTCGTTGACGATATCCCAATGATTTATCTTGTTGTTTGAAACGGTAAAAATAGGTTAACAAAAAAATGCAAAAATATTGTGGTTAAATTTGAAAGGAATTTTCTGCATAATAAATTATTAATCCCAAAGAATTACCTTCCATAAAAGCGAACATATCGAAGCGCATATAAGGGATGAAAAAAATACACAAAGTCTTGAACTTTAAGGTAAAAATGTGTAGTTAATGGAAGTTAAATTAGTAAAATTAATGAGATTGCGTTTAGACTTAATTTTTAAGTTAATCGAAATGATTTATTCAATTTTGTAGTAGAAGTTGCCCTGAAGAATAGCCAGAAAGATCCCTGAAGTAGAGAAAAATAAATTTTACTGTTCACTAAACTCAAGTTAACTGGTAGTAACATATTACAAAAAACATAAATTTTGAAATACAAAAGTACTTCATACTGAGATTGGTAATTTCATGGAGCTTTGAATAATTTAAATTTGAATATGCTTATAAACTTAATTAACTTTGAAAAGAGAGGTTAGGAGGCTTAAATATCCATCAGAAAGCACCGCTACCGGACTTTTATGCCCAAAGTAATTTAAATTTAGTTTTTTTTTGAGGTAGGGAGGAAGAAGAGAAATTAACACCCAGATCAGGTACTCATTGGCCCTTTCAGTAAGTGCGTCCGAGTTAATAAAATTTGGCAGGTTTCGAAACGAGTAATCCGTTTGATTGTTGGCCTTATCGAGGACCTGTTGGTAAACGAGCAGAGGATAAATTAGAAAAATTTTAATGTGAAACACACACAGACACACACACACACACACACACAGTGAGAGAGAGAGGAAGAAAGAGAAAGAGACCAAGTACCAGGTATACGGTACATCGCAATGCCCCCGAAAATGTTAATGTGCCATACAAATATGGAGATTACGGCTGATAATTTAACGCTTGAAAACGCTTCGTTGACCAAATGTCTTGTCTTGAGTAAGACAAAGCCGAGAGAAGAAGATACAACCCACTCGGTGCCATGTATATCGGATACTTGAAATAAATTTTCCTGCGTTCAGACCCAAGCAATTAATTATCTTTTCCCATTAGTAGCAAAAAATTATTAACAACTCAAAAGAACAGCCAAAAAACAACCGATTTTGCTCTTATGACCATGAATATTATTATCATCAAGTTACTAGTTTTTTCTAAGCTATTATTTCATTATTAAATATTCATATCCGTACAAGCAGGAAAAATAATAAGCTTTATTTATTATTATTATTATTATTATTATTACCTAAGAGACGGGGGCAGGGGGTAGTAGCGAATTTGGTAGCGTGCAATTTAAATTATCCTCCTTTTCTTCTCCTCCTCCTCTTCTTCATCATCTTAGTTAAACCTATGAAATAACGAACCAGAAAATCCGAATGGAATATTAATAAGATCATGTTGAATAATTTTAATTTATGAGTGCATTTTATTAATTAAAAGTAACTCAACAATAATTGGATTCCGGGCCTTGAGAGGAGAAGTAGAAGAGACATTTGGCGGAAATAGTTGGGCTGTGGGTTTTGGCCGTTTGGAAATTTTGGGTGCAATTTAATTCTATTATTTATGAATAAAACATGAGTAAACGTTTCTAAGTACATGAAGGTAACGCTTTATCGTGAGATCAATCGATTATTAATTGATTAGTAGTAAATTTCTTCCGAAGTTTGTAAATTTCAATGTGACTGACAAAAGAATGATGTTCGAATGTTGTTCTATTCTAATAATTTATTACAAAGTTTTCGTAAATGACATTCGGGTAGACATTCCTGTCTATTCAAATTCTCAAAATGTTTAGTACAGCACTTTTTGTGAAGTTGTTGATTGCCAGCGTTGCTCTGCGTACTGAAAAATAAAAAAGAAACAAAGAAAAGATGAATTGTACATGAGGAGGATGATTCAAAGATCAGACAGAAGGGCTGAAATGGACGGTTTAAAAAAACCTTGAGAAAATTCACACGAGGAGGACGATCGGACTTGGCCCTAACATCTTTGTTCTTGAGTACGAAGGACCAAAGACGATGGGTTAAAACTATTGTGAACGTTCCTCTGCATGGACACCAGTCGACAGTCGGTGGATGTGCCATAAAAAAAGGGCAGAGATCAAAGAGAAAGAGAGGATGTGACCAACGGATATCCTGCTACTGTACGAAGGGAACAATAGCCGGACTATGAGACGGGTCCTGCTCTTTAGGATCCTGGCCCTAAAAAAAGGATTCGGAAAAGAAGAAGGGATTTTTTGTGGTTGTTTAGAGTAGCCAGGAATCTCCCATGTCCAAATTCCAATGGCCTTAGTAAAAGGGTTATCAAGTTAATCCTTTTGCACCTTTCGTCCAAGGGATGGGTCCATTAGAACAGGGTGAAACGGACCTCCTTTGTTCTTGAAAGTAATGAAACGGAAAAACCTGCGGGTATTCTTTCTCTTCATCCCTTCAAAAGTGTTTTGCATATGTCTTTATTCGTATTCAGAAACATTTTTCGATTGAGGCAATGCACTCTAGTTCTCTTTGAATGAATGATGGTGGAACTACGCCATTAGACCAGAAGTGGGTGTACGGCAAAAGCTCACAACAGACAGGCAAGGTACTAATAGTTGTAAAAATAGTACAATTATCAACATCGTCATTGTACTTTACTAGAAAATATAAAACCAGAATGTCAAGAAGCATCTGTTGAAGCTGAGCCTGAGAACAAATTTTCATATGTCTTATGTAACGTTCTTATGAGATTTCAAATTGAACGCAGGTCGGCGGCTCACAAAAAAGATCTCAAGATCACAATGGAAATAAGAATTTGATATCGGATTATTCGGGTAGTCAGACAGATGTTGAGCTAAAACAAATCAGGCAGATGAAGGTGACAGTGTCAAGCCTGGGACCGGGGCCGATTTTCTGTCACCTGACTTGTTTCGGTTTGTACGCACTAGCCTTAAGAGAACTCCAAATGGGGGGGGGGGGGTTTGAGAAAGAAAGAAGGTAAAATCAAATAAACACAAATTCCTAAGAGTAGGGAAGATTTCAACCCCAAATTTAACCTGTTAGGCCATGAATACCCGTTCGGATTTTCGACATTTTGTATTAGTGTGGCACAAAGGGCGTTGGGTCATTCAAAAAAGGGTCACACACGGACACGTAAAAAAGTGTCTCATCAGATTAAAATTAGTTTGTAGTTCACTTACAAGAATTAGTATAGTATTATTTTTTATTTTGTTTATGATAAATATAATATAAAATATGTTAAATAATATAAGTTGTATTTACATACATAAATAGTATATTTAAATAGTATAGAATTAGAAAAATTGAAAAAATCGCACGAGTACTTTCCGCCATTTTCCACCCCGGGTGAGGTCAGAGCCTTAAATCCATGTTTTCAAAATTTCCAGGGTCCAAATTGGTCCTGAAAACCCTACATTTGAACAAGCATGTGTGTTGTTAGAATCAAACCGTCTGTGCCCGTTGGCCATTTTATTATGTGCTTTTTTCTCAACGAGACTTTTGTAATTATAATTCTTTGTGTTTTTTCTTAACTCCTTTCGAAGGAGACTCTGAAGGTGTAAAGTTTTGGAAGATCAAATCGGGGCTTATCGATACCTCCGATCATGATATTTATCACCTTCACATGGGTATTTTTTGTAGTGCGTTTAAAATGGGCGGTTTATTTTGGTCTTTGAGCTCCCACTACAATTCCAACCACAACCACCATAACTAACACAATTGCTGTTACAATTTATAAAACGAAAGCTTTGCCGACAAGAGCAAGCATTCTAAGCACATTGTGAAAATAAGTTTTCAACGGGTACTTTCTGTGGTGTCATCTTATGTCTTAGGAAGATTTTTCAGATTGTTCAACTGTCGTGTGTGTGATAGTTTCATTTGATACCTTCTTTCACCTACTTTCTACCAAAATAGCGATGTTCAAGTTTCGACCAGTGTGTGTGTGTGTGTGTGTGTGTGGAAGCGAGAATTCTCAAAAAAAAGATGCATAAATATATTCATCAATTTATTTAGTTGGTGTAAAAGTGAAACCTCGCCGTTTCACTTTAATTTATTACACTCTCTCATGTGTCACAAAAAGAAAGAAGTTAGTGAACAGGATTTGTGTTCAGCTTCTCAGTGTTCGTCCGACATATTTAAAACTTATGGAATTATATCTGCCACCTCTGGGTAAACGCAAAGTCTCTCTGTTTCTGTTTGCACCGGTGAATGGAAATTGAGCTCCGTCAAGATAAGATCTTTTAGAAAATTTAATATTTTGAATAACAGCGTATTAATCCAGGGAGTGAATAACTCAGAGTTCCGAAAAGTCACACGCGAACGTTTGAGTATCTTGTTGCACTTAGAGCTTCCTCTTTAAGAGCCTTATCTTAACCGGATACCTCAAGACACTGAAGTAACGAATTACAAGCTAATGCTAATAACTAAAAACCTATTATAAATAGTTGTGCACCCCGGAGGTGTTCACGTTGGCCCGCGTGCGAAATAAGCACAAATTCTTGTCGACTTTAATGTCAGCCTCCCAACCAAGTTCAGTCGAAAATATCGGGCCCCTTGAAGATGGTGTCTGCCAATTACTGGTTCCCGAAAGCACAAAAAGAAATCGTACAAATTTTTACGAAACCAAATTTGACAAGAAACGATGGCAGCCATCAGGAGGAGGAAATTTCCGTTACTTTTACAACTTTTGAACAGGTGAATATATTTAATTGAGTTTGCGTAGACTTGGGGCCGTTTTCTAGCTGAACCCAAGAAAATTTGTACCTGTTTAGGTTTTTGTTTTAAGAAGGTTTACTCTTGAAATTGATAGTTTTCTGGTAAACTTTTATAGAAATAGAGTGAATTGACTTGTTTATACAAGTACGTTACGCTTACTTGTTCTGTAACTTACCGCAGCAGTTTTAAGTGGTCATCTAAATGCAAAACTGGTTGGCGAAACTATTTTCTTTCACTCATTACTGACTCCTGTAGACACTAACACCCCAATATAACATACACGTGTTTTAAAATGTATGATTTTATTATCGGAAACATGACAAGGCATTTCCATTATTTGTAAATAATATCACGATACTCAAGTTCAAGTGAGCTAATTCAAGTTGTTAATTTTATCTATAAGTTTCCAGTATGCCCGTTTTGGCTTTAAAATTAATTTCCATAAGTCTACTTCGGCACAATTTGTAAATAAATAAAATTACTCCTTTCAAGTCGTATACTATAGATTATGTAAAAATTTTATCACCTAATGTTCATCATATGTAGTGCTTATCATGTAGTACATCTTATAAGGTATAGCAAAGTTGTTTTGTCGGTACGTCTCTAGTTCATTGTGTTCAATCTCCTGTAAATTATTTATTAGTTTTACTATACAAAGTTGAGTCCTTTAAAAAAAGGTAATTTTCTTTTAGTTTTGGTTATTTGACAGAAATTTTATGTTTGTCAACCCAACCCCCCATCCCTTACGGGCGCCCGATAACTTTGCTGCCATTTCACCAAAACTGCACTTGATCGACGAAGTAATTTATTACCGTGTAAATTACACAGTGGTAACAACCGACCAGAATCCTTTTTTCAATTAACTTTAATAGTTTGATTGATAGTCTCGAGAAGATTTGAACTTTGGCTCGTTCGCTTTGCCACTTTTACCCCGAGTTATTTGGCTGCAATGTGTTTGGTTTTAGAAATTATAACTATTATTCAAAAGGAAGAGAGGAGGGTCGAATTTTCACATTTATGCATATCTACAAAAAATTTTTTTATAGATTTCAGTTGGTTTCCCTACAATAATAATAATAATAATAATAATAATAATGACGATGATGATGATAATTCGTTAGGCCTCAAGCCAGTGTTCATCAACGCTGTGAACAATCAATAAGTAATTTTGCGCACTTAGTTTGAGAGAACAATAATTTTCTTTCCATTATATCGAGGAAAACTATTTCTTACAAAAATCATTAGATAATAATACAAATTGATTACCGTAAGAAATGAGGTTAATCTCTCCCCTCCTTGTTAAATTATTACGGGTAGTAATATTTAAAATTCGAAGGCAGGAGTTCGGTTTCAGTCTCGCACTCTCGCCTTATGTGCACCTTGGGCATTTCTTTCGAAAGTTGAGGTGTAGGCTTGTAGTGTTGGACCAATTCAAAGGTAAAATTTCTTAGAAGGATGTCAAGCTATCAATATGATCGAGATTGAGAACGAGTTTACTTTTGGCGGGTGAAATGTTAGCCGTACAGTACAAGTAGTTTTATGCTTACTGATGATAACGTTGGGTTTCTACAAACCAACAAGTTAACAGTTCTACTGTTTCTTAAATCGTTTAAGACCTGCCTTTTCGTAACTTTTCGTAACCTTCCTACCGGTCTAACCGTCGCACGGATTTTACAATGCCTAAGACATCGTTCAAGAGGTGAAAAATAATTAACTATGCAGAATTAGTTTTTGGGTTTAAGTCACATTAAATCCGTGGCTATTTTATTGCCAGGCCATTCATTAAATGCAGAAAAATCGTAATTAGATTTATAATGTAAAACTGCAAGAAATGATCGTCACGACTTTTATTTAATTAACGAGCGTTCATTATATTTCTATATTGTAACACAATAACCCGGATTTCATCGGCCGGACACAAACGGATGAAACCTGACTTGAACTGACATATTTGTGCCATTTTTTTCTATTATTAATATTATTATCATCATCGTCATCTCTCGTCGTCGATTTACCACCTGTAATTATTTACGTTGATAAATGAAGTAATTAATTTAACGTTGGGTCGATGGGAGGGTTGCCGTTGTTTGGTTTGCGGTTGGCTTTTTTCTACGGGTACCTCTCGATGGGCATCCATTGGTGTTTGTTGTCGGTTGTTGCTTTTTACTTTCTCATGTGTGCAGCCGATCGTGAAATTCTCATTTCATGGTTTGTCACATCCCAGCCGACCATCCATCAGTCCATCCGTCCGTGCACCTTCCTCTCTATTCAGTTGAAACGTAATGACAGTCAAACGGTGGATTACAAAACCCTCCTCCATTGGTTCTTCAGGTAGACGATGGGCGGAGGAAGGTTACTAATGGCAGGTAGAACTTTAAATACCCTGACTTGACTGATAATTGGCCAGCAATGATTTAGGTTTTTGGCTGACATTGATGGTGTCACCTGAAGTGCATGCCTAAAAAGGTTCACATTACCACGGGTGTGTGTGTGTGTGTCTGTGACACTTGCGTCCGTGTCGCAAATAAAATTAGGTTGTTGGGTGTCGGTCAGAATTCGGACGAGCTTCCAAATTGGAAAGACGTTCGTTGGATAGCAAAATAACTAAATTTACGATCTGTCTTCCCTACGAGTGCACGCTTTCTTCAAACATATCCTTAAATTTGCATTTAAGTAAGAAGCAATTTTTTCTGAAACAGAAAAGGTTCTGCTACTGGCTGGAACAGATTCTGTTCTGGCCAGTAGTCGTGATATTTTCACACAAAAAAAATTCTTCGTGCAGCTCTGATCACGATTTTGTTCTTCAACTTCTTCTACTTATTTCCCCCCTATCTACCCTCTCTCTCTTTCTTGCTTCTTCCAAAAAAATCATCAATCCGGGAAAACCTGCTGTTTTCGTAAGCAGTTCCAACTCTCCTACAATAACTTCATACTGGTTGTTTGTCAAGACCTCCAGTAGACAGTTTGGATTTTGTCGCAAACCTGTTCTTGTAAGAGACACCCATTCGAGCCGTTTTGGCTGATGGCCACTGAAGAAGTGTTGATGTACCGGAAGAGTTTTTTAATTCGGTTTTCCAATGCCAATTTGCAAGTAGCACATGGTTGGCATCGGCGAAACCCACAAGTCATCCAGTATGATCGGACCAGCCCCTACTTCTTGCCTTTCTTTTTGTTCTCGTCATTCCATTTCTTCGGTATCATTCATGGTGTTGCACTTGAGGCGACCTTGGTATGATTGTGTCAGTTGTGTGTCTGGGACTCGAATTAAAAAAGTTGTTTTTCCGGTAATTTCCGTTAACTTCTTATCGAATTGTTCAACAATTCATTGTATCACATGGACTATCTGGCGTATCTGGCACCAATTTTTGTGACGCAAAGAGTAGAGTATTCCTCAGACCTGGTAAATTATAGTCTTTCAGAACTTCTGTACTTCCAGCCTAAAAATTGTGTAGTTTTATTTGTGGTTTGATCGTTCATCAGGCTGTGATTCAGACACTCAGTAGAACTTCAGTAGTCAGCATTAAAGGAATTTTGAAATTTAATTAATTATAAATTTGGATTATTTATTGGTGACGTAACCGTTAAATTTTACGACTCGAAAAACTCAGATGTCCGGTTCGTAACAGCATCATTAAAACACTCTCTGCGAATATAGTTGGGAAATCGGGGTCGAAGTATACAAGGCAATAATAAATTTCAATAATAAATTAATTTTCAATTAGTTGCATTTTTAAACGAGACAGGAGGTAGCAAACGGGCACCTATGCTATCAGTATATATCTAGTCCAGCACTCTGTCGCCCTGACTGAGTCTGGCTCGTAGGAATATTTGAAAATAATTGTGGATTCATACAGGTGGTTTGGTTTCTCGTACCTATAGTTTTATTATTTATTTAACTGTCCCAAATCCAACTGTCCAATGAGAGATAAATTGAGAAAGACAAAACAACCAAATCATCATTACCATGGCAGCGCCTCTGAAATTGGCCCATCGGCTGGTTCTCAACTTGAATTTTGATCGAAACTGAATAAAAAATAAATTTGCATCAATTTCTCAAATTAAATAAAATTATTTTCTTAACAAATAGTAAAAATGCTTGTGTTTTGGTGGATACGACGAGGTGACTGCTCGATGGTCGTCACTCAGAAGGCCTTTTTTTCCGTCCATTTGGTCATTCGCAGGTACGACAAAATGAAGGCCCCCTCCACTTGTTGCTCTGTGATATGAAGTACTCATATTACCGAGTACTTGCTGATCTCCTGATTGTGAACGACGCGAAGACGCAATTACAATTGAAATGAACGCATTCATAAAGAGCAAGTACTTTTAAAATTTTATTTACTTGTTTATTCGGTTTTCATTAGAGTTTATTTCTTCTTTATTTCTAATTTATTTTTATCATATTTTTACTTTATTTCTTTCTTCTTCAATGCCCTTTCACGTTTAAAGTATTTTCTGAAAACTTATTATTGTAATCCAATAGAATATTCAGGGAAATTATTGTTTCGACTCAATGCGATTTGCGCAACTTTCTGCCTTGAGGACTTGTTAGGTCCTTAAAAATGGCATAGGATGATGTGCCGTTGTGAGGTTGAGGAGTCACCCGACAATCGACTTACACTCGAAAAGAAAATATGTAGGAATATTTTGATGTACTAAAAACACTCAATGAACACAGTTAAAAAAATGTAAAAATGCATCCATCGACTATGAAATCTTGCTTTTGGTCGGTACACAGTAAACATATGCTACTACAATTCTTACTTGGTTTACAAGAATAATACTTTATTTTGACAACTACGAGAGTGATAATTAATATTTATATTCGACTCAGAGTTGGAGATATTTTACAATCTCAACTGAAGTTAAATGAAATTAAATTCATTTGAAATTGCAGTCAAATCAACCGGCTAAAAATTTGACCTTTTTTGACTTGAGAAGGCTTCGGGGGTTACCGGTGGAGAGGAAATTCTTATTTGGAAGTGACCCCTTAGCGAAATGTATTCAGTCCATAATAATGTAACAATCATAAAACATCTTTGTTTTCGTTTATTGGACCGTAATTTAAACGTAGCCTAGAGAATTTTTCATTTACATTTCATGAATCCTTCATCATAATTGTGTGTGTGTGTGTGTTTGTTTCGCCGTTTTTTTCCATGAAACATTCCGAGTATTTTCTCTTCATTTCCTCTCTTCTTGTGCTTTATATTTTGTAGTGTCCGATTCATCTACTCCCCAACAAGCATTTTATCTGATTACAACCTTGTCATACTATTCATCACTGTTTGATCTTTTGATTTTGTTGAGCTGAATGCTCGACAATTGGTGACATGAAGTAACTATTTATTTCGAAAAATCTTATGGGCCTTATTTCTCTACATATTTGTTTTACAGCATTTCAATAACGTCAAACTATCTTAAACAATAAAATTATTCGCTTTTCGGTTGGTGTCTTGAAGATATTTCTTAGACACAGACAAGTCTCCATTTTCTACATGAGTTATTTTAACCAAAGAGAGAACTTAACGAATACCGTTGGCAGCTGTCCGTGAGAAGACAGAATAACTTTGTTACGGGTCTGATGGTTAGAAACCTGAAATGAGCAAGGTCAGATGTTGAAGAGAAGGTAGAGATCTTCCTTTAGAGCCGCGTGTGAGGTCAAATCATTTGACTCTTACGCTAAGTTTCGAAATTTCAGTGTTTTTCTTTATTATTTTTTTACTTTAAATGTGTAATGGAAGAAGAGTGAAAGAAAAGTTAGGTACTAAATTAAAATTTTGACATAATTAAAACGATTCATTCCTTCTAATTGAGGTCAGAGCTTTTGATTGCAATTTCTTACAAATCGAGGGATAACTTTGGTGCGCATCCCTCAAATGTGTCAATAATATCTAGTGCAATTATAAGGTAATGGTGGAACAATATATCGTCTTGTTATTGGTTACTCGTGACAATTCCCTGACCCTGGTGTGGTGAGTGATGTGACTCCAGTGACTCCAATAATTCAAATGAAATGTATCTTCTGTAACAGAGGTAAAGAGGTCATTTTTACTATTGCAAGTGGTCAACAAGCTTGTGACAGAAGGCTGATAAATTTTGATACTCCTCAATTTGCATATAAATGTAGTAAAATTGTTTTTAATTTATATATAAAAGAACTTTACTGCAAAATAAAGTGAATGATTTTTTATTTGCTATGATTAACAATTCATTCATTTTGAAGTAAGTAATTATGTTGTTATAAACGCTATAAGAAAAATTATTGATCTTTAAGATAGAAAGAGAGAGAGAGAGAGGTAAAAAGCAGGTCGAACGTGCTACTCTCGAAACATCCGGGTTAAATGCGTCGTGTAACTTTATAAAGGAAGTGGAATTAAAATATTGCAAGGCACCATGCTTTATATTGTGCCTATCAATCAATCAATCAATCAATCAATCTGCCAGCCACTTCGAATTGATGGAATGAAAAAAATAAGAGAAAAATAAAAATGTAGAATTTGAAACCTCATTAGAATTTACTTGACGCATTTCGACATGTTGACCGGTGAGGCTACGCCATTGCGCTGTGCCATTTGATAATGTATTTATGTACATAATTAGCTCATATATTGACACGTTTAAAGTGAGTAATGGCAGAATGCTTTTAGTTTCTTTCTTATTTTCTCTTTATTTGTTACCAGGCACTTCTCTTTCTCATCCATCCTGAAGAAGTCACGAATATCCTTGATGAGTATCTCTTCGCCTCTTAGTTGACTACTCATCTTCAGGAAAGGTCCTCTTGCGGTTTTTATCGCAATTTAAGTTTTATCGTCCGGTCGATGCTTTTTCAAAAGCAGGGGTTCTTGTCGGGTGACACTCTTTGCTTTTTGCCTAAGGCTGATATTTGGGTGTCTGTCAGCATCTGGAACTACCCTCAGAGGAAGTGTACCGTTTTTTAAAACGCAATGATTAATTAAGTAGAGTCCTTTTTTCTTCGGCTTGCACTTAAGCCCTCGAGCGAGTATGCCCCTATTCGATAGAAAAAGCGGGCTTTTGTCCTTTTCCCACCAGGTTTTGCCCTCTTTTTGTCTATTAGTTACTGTGGGCCTTTATTTTACATCACTTATTTATTTATTAAATGAGATGTTAATGTTGGAAATAGTAAGATTTGTTAATACCCAAACAATTCCCATGAATACAATTTGTTTTCGTCTGAAACAGCCTCGGGGCGCTTGTCACTCAAGAATTTATTTTTTTATTTTGCTCTCATGTGTCTCGTGAGTATCTTCAAAATGAAAATACGATGGCTCCTTAGCTCCTTAGTTTTATTACTTTTATTATTTAAGTATTTGGGAGATGTTTATTAACCGGATTCGTTAAAACTATTCTTCTTCCAAAATCTTCCTCCACACGCGAAGCCTTCAAGAATTTATGACAACTTCCAAACTATACAGACCTGAGTTTTCTAAATTTTACTATTTATGGTACATTGTAAATTTGTTTGAGGCAATCAGAGAAGGGTGGAATGGCGGTAGGTATCTGGCTATAAAACTTTTTCAGTCAAAAATGGTGGTCACTGCTTAATGGCTTCGGTCCCTGCACAGTACTCAACAGTAAAATTAAAGGTCACCAAATGTTAGGTACCTTCCATTTGGTTGAGCATCCATTCAACGCTAGATCATAGAAAGATGTCTACTTTTAAGCAAACTAACAATGAACCACAACAGGGTCTAAAACGGGTCTACGGAAGTGTGTCATCATGTACGCTCGGAAGTACTCGGTACTCGTGTTGGCGAATGCGTGCCGACAGGGTGTCATTTGCACGTCGTACCGACCAGGTACCTGCTCCTCATAACTATCTGTTTCGATCGGATAATTCTAGTGGATGGTCTGCTTTATGTAATCGAACGCATTAACGTGCTTTTGCCTTTCGTAGTTGTTTAATTAGCAGGTTTTGACCTTTAATGTTAAGTTCTAAATTTCTTACAAAAAATATGAGAGCTTAAGTCGTTGTATGAGTGGTTTCCTCTCCTTCCTAGGACCATGAATTTCACTAGTATCGCATTGTAAATAGCTCCTGTTTCATGCTACCGATTTTCTCAGCTACAGAAAAGTTCAAAATTTAATTAAAAATTTATATCAATATGTAATTAATGGCAAAGCGAAGAGGCTTGTAGTTAACAGGTTATTTACAACTTCTAAGAATCTACCGAACTTTCGATACGTTCGCTACATATATTAGATTCTTATATTCACTTTGGAAATGAAGTTGTCAGAAAAGGAAAAAAATCTCCTGCTCTCGGCTTCATGCCGCCGTTCACGTCTTCGTTATTTACGTCGGGTGAAACTCATTCCAATAAAAAAGGCATCGAACCGGTACCTACTGCTGGTAGACAGTATTCCTCTGGTACTTCCTTTGTCCCGAATAAATTCGCCGACGGTCTCCAGCCCTGGTTTTTCTTATACAACCGCAACGTTGGTATTATTTTTTTACGGCCGCAGCAACAGGTGTCAAGGACTCATTAAAGGTGAGCCCTTTGGTGTGACTTGCCACTAGGATTTATTGTATTCATATACGTCGAACTTTTACGAGCGAGAATAATATCCCATGAGTTTATTAATTAACTTGTGAATAATACCAAGTGGTTAATTTAGTTTTCCCGTTGCCAGCAACGCTTGACTTTTTTGTTCAGCGTTTTCCTTTGTGCCACCTCTTTGATCTGAGAAAACCACCGTTGAATTCAATAAATAACATAAATAGTGATTAGGTATTTGACCCGTAGAGATCGACTTGGAGTGGATGGACCCTCTAATTTGAAGGTGCCAGCAGCCTGTGGATTAGCCCTAACAATGGGTTTCCCTTTCTTAGGGATTGTTGTCCTTTTATTTCCTAACAACCTCAGGTTTTGCCTTCTTTCCCACCTAGTCTCTCCCTAGACTATTGTTAGGTGGACAATTAAATGTCCCACGGAGGTTAATTAGCCTTTATAATTAATTGGAAATAGAGGGATTGTCGGACGTGTCGCCAGGATTAATAGGCGGTGGTAACCAACACAGCGACTTGTTTGTCGCATTCGTCGACAACTGGTGACGATGGGCCCTGGCAAATTTGTCCGGATGTAAAAATTGAGTAGGAAGCCATTACCATACGATTGAATAAATTTAAAGTGGGAAAACCAAATTTTAAGTTTCAGTCACAAGTGACAACACCCTCTGCTCATCGAATTGCTTTCGGCCAGGTGTTGGCCAGTGAAATTTAAAAAAAAAAAACGTTTAATTAAGATGACTGGATTAGAACATAAACAATTTTGACTGACTTTTGTACTTACTTTGCTTTTACACACTCAGTTGGATTTCTTAAAAACAATGCGCAGATTTTGATTTTGTTTTTTGTTGACTTCACTCGACAGAAAATTTAAAATTTTAACATTCTGAATCATATTTTTGTCTTTGAAAAATTTTTAATTTGGACCGAGTACCAAGTTTATTTGTAACAGAAATTAGATGTGAATGAAGAGCGGACATTGTGAGAAACATCTTAATTGTCTGCCATGGTCAGGTACTATGAACTTCAACCGGGATGAGCCATAAAAAATAATTTATCAGCTTTTTTATTTTTACATAGAAGTTGGTCTAAAAGTCGAGCTGGAATGGGTCGTGTCGGAAGAAAACGATACGTCGGGTAGCTTGGCAGGTTTTCCGTTTACTTTTCTTAGATTTTTAATTGCACCGAGGCATCTATGTGGGATTTTAACCGAGTCTAATTACCTTATTTTAGATCTTTTACAAATAAAGTAGAATCATTCAATTTCTCTTCTTTTCTTTTTCATTGAGCGTTCAAAGCTTTGTGAGAGAGAGAAAATACGAAATTTAATATTTTAATTGGTCAATTATTTTCAATTATACTGCACAAAATTTAGAACGCAATTCTACTTCTGTCTGCTGTCTTTCCTCAACCTTAAAATTTATGACCCTCTGTCTGAGCATTTCAGTTGGTTAGAGCCTGGTAGTTTGAACGGGTCGACCAGTCAAATCATTGCACATTGTCTTTTCCTTTTCAAAGTACTTCAACTTAAGTTACTTAAAATGAGCAAACGAAAGAGTATTAATTATCACTTCGAAATTTAATAATTATAATATAATTGAGTTTACCACTAACAATTTACGATTATTTCATATTACATGAAATTATATTAATTTTGAGGAAAACTCACGTGTATATGTAACGCTATGTACTGTGTAACTCACGCATGGGAGCATTTGGTAGTGTAAACTTTGTTCGTTACGACCTGAGGAATTCACGTTCCTAATGGACTTCACTGAAATTTAATTTTCCCATCCGATTCTATCATTCCATTAATTATTTATATTATTTTTTATTTTATTTTTTATCTCCCAAGCTCCCGTTTGTCCGCTTCACCTGAAAATCTCTAGAACAACAAGTTGTTTGTTTGAGGGCTTCCGCTCCTTGTGTTTCGAAATTAACAAGTTAAAGGATTCTTTCCAATAAGGCTTACTGACTGAAATACATACATAAGTACGTATTAAATGATAAAATAAAAAATGTTAATAGTAGATGGAAAAATATACCTAGATTGGTTGAGAGAAAGAGATAGACTGATGGAAAATAATAAATTCACCAGAATACTGACAATAATCTGGCAGGTTCACCTAATTATTACCTCGGTTAGGGCAGTAAAACGTTTGAATTATTGCAGGTGTGGGGATAAGGCGCTTTTTTCTTGTATCCAACTCTCTTCCTCTGATTCACCTGTGAATATCCAAATGGGATCTAATGGACCCATTCGACGTTTTCCAATAAATTTTATCGCGTTTATCGGCGTTACCCACTGGTTCCCACATGCCCTCACCATTTTTGATTGCCTCCGCACCTTAAAAAGTTTTTATTTCGGTCCTGCCACTCCTCCTCTTCCTTCTCCCTGGCCCATTCCTCTTCCCCCGCGACAGCCTTCAGTTTTAGCCCGCCAATAGGTACCAGGTACCCGGCATCTCTTATACGTATGTATATACACACATAGGAATATACATATATATATTTCTTTCTCTCTGAGTTACTCTTCTCCGACGTATTATTGGTTTTTGATCTCGAGCGGCCTGTTTTCGTTTCTCAAATCGATTGTTATAAATTGAATGTTTGATGACGTAGAAGATGTCAAGAGGAGTGAATTGTCGTGTAGACTAATCGATTGAGATTAGGCCGATCCCGGGTCTGGGAAGAAGAATCTGGTATTACACCACACATATGGGTAGGGCGGTGAATAGAAACACCGAATTGAATGAAAGGTTATGACGAAAGGTGAGATCTGATGAAAGTTGCTATTGGTAGGGTCTGATAGTTAATATCAAATTCTGTAACTTGGATCAAGAGAATATTAAATAAACGCCAAATATGTAAATTAAATTACATAAAATTACCCTACCTGTGGAGATAACTAGGAGTAGCTGCATAAAAGTAATGTCTCCTCTTGGGGTACCTCAGGTTGACCAATTTCTCATTACAATTACATAAAATATCAAATGATTTGCATACAACTCTCATGGTTCAGGTTACCTTTTTCGGTCACAGTTTTGTACCTAATTTTATGGTCTGCCTTAGGGCCTGCCGTTTTCATCGATTTACAGTTCTAAAGTACCTGATTTAGTTTTTCAGAAGTAACAAAGAATAAGAATTGTCTCACCTTTCGCTCGAAATTTATTGGTTTTTCACATTAAAGTGCATTTGTATTTTTTAGTTTGGCCAACCCAATCTCTTGGTTAATTCATGTTATGTGTGGTTGTTTCTTTACTCCTGAGTCGTCTCATGATATGTCCGTCGTCAGTCAACTCACTTAAAGTAAAATTACAACAATTTCGGATTTTACTAAACATAATAAATGTTATATATTGTTGGAAATAGTAATTTTGTATTTGCATTTGGCATTTCGACGACGAGAGAAATTGCTAGAAAATCCGGTGAGTCAGTCAACCCACGCAGAGTCCATGAACTGTTCTAGAAGAATCGAATGACAATAATAAATTAGTGATTGATTGTGAGTAACGAGACTTAAATATTACAAATAAAAATGTAAAATTTTAATAGCATCCGTATGACGTGACTGTGCGACCGAATGATTAAATAGAAGTTCGTTTTAAAAAAGGACAACCTTTGAATTGCTTTTGTCATATTTTCAGTAAGTTCGAGTTCTCAGCGTGGTCGATGAAACAGCTGCATGCGTAATTCTTTGTAATAAAATTATAATATATTCGCCAAGTAACAGTAGTTTGAGTAATAATTTTAAATGTATACTTCGAATTGATTTTGGGGGTCTTCTGCGGTAATGGTGGAATGAAATAACGCAGTAATATTAAGTAATAGTAAAGTACATTATGAAGTTATGTATAGTGCAGGAGCGCTTGAGAGCACAAGCGTAACATTAAAATTTTTATAGTTTGTTGCACAATAACAGAATTACAATCTGCTTCACCAGTTCATTAGATGAAAACAATTCGATGAATAAACTCTTCACGGCCAAGACCTCATTGAAAAATATAGATTCATTAAAAATTTGTAAATTTTTCATACAGATGAGAATAAAATTAAAGTTGGGCTCAGAATTCTTCTACTTTTCGAATCAAAGATGACTACCTGTTAATATCACAGGTATCCGTAAATTTTTAATTACTTCGAGGTCCGAACGTGACGGAAATAGTTTTGCCGTCCACCATGAGGTCTGCCGATTTCACCGTGAGAAAATAAGACACGAACAACCGAAATGATTTTGTTTCTCTCTCTTTCTCTCGTAAAAATAGTGACTTATCAATAATTATTATGTAAAATAAATTAGTCGACCGTGTAGTTAGTTAGCAACTGTCCCAAACAGCCGTAGCCTTGCACTTTCTCTCCGTCGATTGGCACAGTTTGTTTTTTTTTCAAATTTCTCTTAAGGTCCATTTCCGGTTTTGACGTGACAACATTTCTCCTTGTCCAAATTTTCATTTTGGTCATTAATTTAAAATTTTTGGCTAATAAACGATGGCATAGGAAGGTACGTTCTCATGTACATATTTTTTGAGAATGTCTTGTGGCGCAAACTTAAATACTTAAATTTCACAATTCGACTTTTTCGTTTCTTTGTGTCAATTATTTTAATCATCGATGAAACCGGATCACGTCGAAACTGATCTGATCTCTTCAATTGAAATCTTCCCCGTCGACCATATTTCTTTATTAACAATCGAAATATTAATAACTCTCAAGACGAAAATATCATTGAATTTGACTTGCTATTTTTCATCTTTGTGTGTCTATGTGACTTGTGTCCATTTCATTTTAATCTGAAGAACCTTGTGAGTAGATCCCCTAAATGATTTGTCTACGTGCCGATCTTACTGTATTTTTTTCTGTTTAATTATAGTGATATTACGAATCCGTACGTCTTTACAACTTCCCAGCTAGGATTCACCAGGTAAGAAGATATTCTGGTTTGACTATTCGCTCTTATACATTTTTGTGTTTGTATGTGTTGTGCTATTATGTGCTGATCGGTGAGGACGAGACATACAAAAGGTGAAGGTGGGATCCTCTAAAAATTTTGACTAGAAAAAATTTTTTAAATCTCAGACATGGGCTGAAAGTCCATTAGGTAACCCACAGTTTAAGGAACAGGATTTGCGTTTTTGTTGGTTTTTCATCTTTCTCTCCTGTCAGAAAAATAATTTCTATTACAAATCTATCAGAATCCTCCTCTGCGAGGTCAACCAACTTCATTCAGACTGCGTTAGTTTTATGATGTGGAACGTTGTTAATCTTTAATTCTTTAAAAAAGGCACTTGACTAATTTTCAAACTAATGAAGTCTAAATTACATCGACTGTACAGTAGAGGACTTTGTTGGTCAAAATTAGTCACACTACTTGTGTCTTTAACTTGTCGCACCTCGTGCAGGTAACTGCAGTTTCCATAACGCCGCTGGGAGCCCTGAAAATTTATTCGTATACCCGTTAAGGGAGAAAATAATAATGTGAAACCTGAGAAATCACTGGTTAATAACCCGACATGACGTTTTCCTTTCAAAAGGACTCATTTGATGAAACTCACCTTGTTGGAAGCGAGTGCATCAAACACCTTTGTAATCCCCCTTTGACACCCTGGAACTATTCCCAAAAAATAGTTTAGAAAAAAAGAAATTCAACTTCTCATTCTTCTCCGCAACAAAGGTACACCGTGTTCCTTCCATTCTCATTATAATTTTATAAAAATATTAAATGTCAGGCGCAGTGAACGGGAAAGGAATCTAATTTTTTCCGTTCCACCTCTTCTAAAGCATGCTTCTCTCACTCTCTTCCCCCCGTCCTCTCTCTCTCTCTCTCTTTAAATAGAAAAAATAGTTTTACCATTAAACTATAAAATTATTTGTCACGTTTTCTGCATCTGAATTGAAAGTACCAGAAAGTTCGTCAAGAAAACTTTCAAGTGTATGTTGAACAGATCGCTCACGTCCAGCCTTTTCGTCCTTTTATGTCTGCTACTAAGACAGGTGTCAAATTCAAGTTCAGCTAAGTTCCTATATAGGAAAATGAAGTGATCTGTCAATTGGTTAACGTGGAAGGAGAACACAGGGCGTCCCGGTTGCCGTTGCTTTTCTGGTTTTAATCTTTCGGCCGATGAACAGAAATTTTTTTTTTTATTTACCTCCAAACGTTTTAGTATCACGTAAAACCATTAATTTATTTTTAATACATTTGACCATTTAAGAAAAGAGAATGTGCGCAAAGGGAGAGAGAGAGAGAGAGAGAGAGAGAGAGTTTGGCCAATGTCCAGAGAGCAGAATGTAAGAACAAAGTCCTTGGTGTTAGCGAAAAGCTCTTTTGGCGCCCGTCGTCAGTGTTTCTCTGCCTATCGCCTTCTCTCTCTTTTTCCTTTTCAAATTTTGCTTATTTTGCCCACTGTAATTATTTCATCTTTTGTCGGCACCTGAGATACTCGTGAAAAACGTCAAAGTTTAAAATTCTTGAGGCGCCGGTTTATGCTTTTTAAATCATCTGCTGGCAACTGCCCACTGAGGAGACTTCGAAACTTTGTATGTCAGATGTAAAATACGAATGCACAAAGTTAGTGTATTGAAGTTGTACTTCTCGCGTTAAATGAACTGAATGAAGTTGAATTAAATGTGGTGACAATTGTCAAGTTTGAACATATTATTTTACTTCATCTAATCTACGTAAGGTTGTGGTGTCTAGAGTTTAGAGTTCATTGAACTCATTGAAAAATGTAGAGATGTGTAGTGTTTTCTCAAAGATAGCTCAAAACCTGTAGGCCAATTACATTGGTCCTAGAAAACAAGGGAATCCTCTCTGGTTCGGCAAAACACTACACACATACACGAGGGGTAGAATTATACGGTCCACACCAACACCTGTAATTAGCCACAATTAAACTGGCGTGACCTCTTAGCTATTAATAAAAGGTCGAATGGACTCACCTGTGTGTCTTTTTTAGCGTTCGTGCCTATAATCGACACGGAGGACACTAGAGGATTAATGGCAGTAGTTGTCTAGGAAAAACCTGCGGGAATAATAGCGGTCGGTAGTGTTAAGTAAGCGTTAGAGTTAATAATACCATTGCCTCTGTGTGTTTGTGTGCGTCACACGCCGCTCAGGTGCGCAACCTGACCGGAAAGGACAACATGTTACATCCCGGTGAGCCTTTTCCAAATTTACGACATTCAAAGTCGAATGTGAAAATGAATTTCTAATCATTTTTGTTATTCGTTTTCTCTCCTCCTCCTTCATTTTGATGACCAACACGAAATTAGTGGCGTTACTCTAGAAATTGAAATCCTTAGAAAGGCGTGTACCTCCTAAAGCAGTGCCTAGGACTCAAGACCTCTAAGAGGTGGGAGAAGGCAAAATTAAAAGCTTAATGAAAACGATGTTTAAGTGAGGTACTCGCAGAATCGGGCGTAATCAATTGGATTTAGAGGCAGGTACCGTCACGAGTGAATCAGACAATGAATTGAACTATTTTTAATGTAGTTAGGTATCTTCGCCATTCCTCTGCACGTCAGCCTTTTTTTGTGATATTTAGAGGCGGTCATTTCCAAGTATTCGAAATCAATTTTTTGTCGATTGGGCCTACATCACCTTCCCAGGAACTTGACACCATTGCCATAGAAGGAAAAAGATTACAAAAAGCTGGGACTACAAGATCTTGGGATCACTACCGAGTAGGACTTGCTGTTAATTCTGTTGATCATATTCGTTCTTGTCACCACCAAGACGTTTTGGCAAAAAACTTTCCTTTCGGCCCGAGGTCCGTCATATAATTACAAAGAGGTGTAATTACTTGGGATCATTCAAGTCCGGAATGGTATCGACTACTTCGTCGATGCCTTTGAGGAGTTAATTTTTCTACTTGTTTCTTCCGCTTTCTAATCATCGAAACGAATGTGAAAATGGAAAAATAAAAATTGTTAGTTGTATGCACGCACCCTTAAGAAGGCAGCGATAATTGCAGCTAAGGGTACTCTGTCGGTCGACACCATACAAATGACCTCTACCTACAAATGAAAACAATAAACAAACGAGTACCAATTCTAAAAACCTATTCGGGTACTAATACCCGTCATTTAAATTCGATTTAAAAGGATGAAAAACCTTCATTTATGTGTCGGCTGCTTAGTGAGTTTCCCTTGAGCTTGTGTGTGTGTGTGTGTTTACAGTTATTTTGGTACCTCCCATCGAATGCCTTCCGTTTCACGTCCAAATACATAAGTCGTTGGGTAACAATCAGGATAATAATAGCAATGTTAAATCATCTAAACAATTAGACTTTACTTTGTTAACTTTACACTCCAGTAAGCATGGATGATGCAAAAGAAGAGTACAACTATCTAAGCATTTGTGTGTGCATCAAAAAAATTCCATAGAAAAAATGATAATCTTAGACTTTTGAGGGTTGAAGCACAGCCGTGGAGTGATCAGTCAGATTCGTGGCTCTGAGCGCACAGGGACGATCTTTTAACCCCCAAAATAATGAAAAATGTTAATGAAGTGAGCGAGGTGGCCTCGATGAAACAGGTAAAACGGTTTAATGCTTCTGTAGCTTAACCTCTGCTTCTGAGCTCTCCACCATCCATCCCTTTGCCCACTACCCTTATTCTTTGAATTTCACCCCTGCTAAGGGGGTTTCAACCATTATATTCTTCTTCTTTCCTCTCAGTATTATACATCTTGTCTTTTCTTCTTCTACAACATAAGTATAAAATAGTTTCATCTTTTATTATTCATTGACTCGTAAATATGTTGAGATAAAGGGTTGTCAGCCTGTTTGTTTGCGTGAGGTTCAATTGCAAAGGGAAGCGATTGTTCATAAAATTGTTTCGATTAAAACTCAATTTTTTTTTAATAACTGAAAAATGGATACCTGTGAAGTGGAGATTTTGAACAGGTTACCTGTCAGGTTTTTTTCAGGTTGTACCTCATTGCACTGCTGCTGGCACAGATCTTTCACCTGATTCTTTCTGTCCTCTGACTAAGACAATATTTGAATAAACTATTCATTTATCAGTCATACTCATGTGCCTTAATAACTTCTTACGATGATTCATTTTTTGCGATAGCTTGACGAAGACTGCCATTTGGCGACGAAAAATTGGTAGAAATGCATGTCTTTTATGGGTGTCTGCTGCACCCTTAATTTAAAGCTCTTGTTTGCCCTCGTGTTCTTCGACTCTACATTTTCTGCCTTCTAAAATTCAATGTTTTGTTAAAAACTTAAGAAAGTGCGGACGTATTCATATGAATTAAAAAAAAATGAAAAATCTATTCTTTATTGTTCAAACCTTAAAATAGAAGTGATAGGTAATGTTAGAAGTACCCATCCCTTTCTTAATCGTATATGCATAATATCTTAATTTCGTTCCGCCCAGACATTTTCTTCTCTCATGGTTTCGAATCTGAAAAATGAAAACAAATAGAAACACGCACGGCCCTAATTAACTTTTTTGTTTTCGCCCAAAATAGTGGTATAGAAACAGTGGAGGCTGAAGAAGTAAAATGAAACATCAATTATTACTGTCCAATGTGAATTTACCACTTTCCGTGTCTCTCTCGGATGACACAGAAATTTAAATTTTAAATTTTTTGAACAGCTGAAAGACAAGGTAGAGTTGCGTTGTGGCGGAGTGGGATACCTGACACGGTGACAAATGCCAAGAAAACGACGAAAGAATCGATTTGATTCTTTAGTTGACCAAATCAAATTAGGTTTTCGGTCGTCAAAGTTGACCATTTTATATGCAACTGGTAAACCACGAAACTCATGTGTAAAAATAACTAGGGCCGTGATGCTATTCTTTGATATTATTGTGGTCACGAGTTATTTCAGTCAGTTTAGTACCCGCGGGTACTCGTTACGTAATTTACAAAGAAAAATTGACCACCGCTGCATTCCGTTGAGGTTGGTTGCTTATTTCTATGTTTCACGGAACGATTCAAGGTGTGAGGATACCTGAAAAACGTATGAGGTAGAGCACTACAAAGCAGGCGATTGAGTGTAGTGCAATCCGATAAAAAAACAAATAAGACACTGGCACTGCACAGTGGCGGATGGGGGCAATGGCAGATTCTGAGGGTTTGGGTTAAGACAGATGCATCACCCGAAAATGGTTCACCGTATAATTTCCATTGTCCGGACTTCTTTTTCTTTTATTTAACTGGATCAAGAGTTAGCTATGAGAAAATTAAACAAACTACCTTTGAACATCTGGTGACGGGACGATAGTTGTTGAGAGATCGGTGTTGATGACGGTGACGATGACTTGACTGAGGTTCGTCAATGGATCTTCACTCTGCATTTTAATAATAAAACTAATTAATTTCGGTTTTATTCACGGTAAAATTTGATTGACAAGGGATGTAAAGGGCCTGTTGGTGGTGATATGGTAAGACCACAGTTAGACACCACGAAACGATTCAGTGAAAGGCTGGCTGACTGACTGACTTCTGTCAAAGTTGGAACTCAAGTTAACAAGGAGAGGATGCCGTTCACCGTTGCTTATGCCTTAGCAGAACTGCTTATGCAAATTATAATGTCATCGTTTTTCTTTAAACGAGCAGTTAGAATTATAAATATTTAATTTTTTTATTGTGTTTGACCGTTAGAAGAATCCTTGAGGTCCGCTATTTCTCTTCCTCCAGAACGTATCTGCCCATAACAACACATTAAACCAGCGTTGTTTATTTTACTTATCAAACTCAATTACCACAGCATAGAAGATAATAAAGTTAGTCAAGCACATATACAACAATACGAATATTTAATTAATAAATAGATATTAATCATGTGAAATAGATCAGTAAAAACTTTCGGAATTGCTGGAGGGCGAAAATTTCCAAGTTTTACCGTTTTAACTTAATAATCCATTCGCCTAAACATAGTTTGATGTTTCATAAAATTGCACAAGGCAAAGTTAAGTGGCTAGTACCACGAGTAGTACAGTAATCGAACCAATCAACTGGAAGTGATAATTATATATTTATTTCTTGCTTTTCATTTTTCTCTTATACATCAAGCAAAATTGATTTTACCGTTACTCTTGATATTGAACATTGCAGACTGAGAGCGCCTTGACGTGGGGGACCGATCGACTGGGAAATTATTCGATATATCGAATTGTTAAATCTCCGTTTCTATTACTTTCAAAACTTATTTAAGTGGATAATTGAAAATTCTTCTCTTTGTGGCTAGTAGAACGCGATATGACCAGTGTACACTCTGAAAAACTAAAAACTACCTCATGACAGAATGATTTCTCTGAATTTTGTTTGTTTTTTTTTTGTTTCATTGTCCATTTTTCTTCGACCTTTCTCGTAGAACTTAGCAATTTAGCAAGTTGCAGTGTCGATCTGACACGCCCAGATCTGTCACATTTCCGGCTGCACGAATTTGTCAGGATTGTTCTCAGATCAGAAGTTGTAACTAGCCAACCAACCGGTTGAAACGGTTGTTTCTTTTTTGTTTATGCGAAATGCAATTTTTTAGCGAGTCAATTCGTCTTGTGGTTTTCATAACTTGATAATTGACGACCTTTGGATGAAAACACTGTTTCTAGATGTTACGTGCACGCGAGGGCGTTTCTCTTGTTCTTGTTTCTCACACTGCAACTCGCCTTGTTGCTCTTCTTCAGTTCCTTCTATTCTTCAACCTGTGATAACATGTGAAAGAGTCATATAAGGTTCAGTGATCTGAAACTAAAAAAAAAATGACATCACCAAGAGGAGAAATACCGTGAAATGTAAGCAGAGAGTGAGACGAAGTTTAGTACTCGAGACGCAGATGAAAAAAATGAAAAAGTGTCAGAGTTATGATGTGATTGATTACTCACAAGGGTGTCACTTTTATTGTCAACTTGGAAAATTATACAGTCAAACCGACCAAAATTGGAAAGATAACTTCAAGCTTCTCATCGTTGGTCTTCGATAGCCGAAATTTCAGTTTTATGTTACACACATCTTGGCCCTGAATCCATCGAGAATCGGTATGTGTGCGCGCGGGTGTGTGTGTGGCAACATGAGTATGCTCTTATTTAGATATCAAAACCTGAGGTTGTTATTCACCTTATAGCCCGCACTCGGACCATCGCACACATGCGGTCAGACACACCTGGCACACAATGCAAAATTTATATATACCAAAACTGGGTAAAACATAAATCAAGTGACCGATCACGCCCTAGAACGATTTATATAAATACTCGTTCATAAGGATTTGTTTGATACCCGTGCCATTTTCACTAAGGTGAAACGTTCACAAGAGGAAAATTACGTTTTTTCTTTCTCCGCCAAATTGTAGGCTCGTTTTATGCTTCCTTTTTAAGGTACCACCCGAATTTTTTAAAAATGGCTTTCGGTCCAAAACATAATAATAATAAAATAGCGTTCGCGTATTCCATTTGATTTTCGAGTGGGAATTTAAATCTTTTCTGCCTACACGTTTCCCGTTAAATTAAGTAAAGTCTCGCCGAAGAGATTTATCTACAGTTAAAATACATCAACATACTTATGTGTTATTAATGTTACTTTGACATTCTCCTGTGGTTCTGGTATATTTTCTGTTAGTTTTTCGTTGAGTTGTCGTCATGTTGTGTGTGTTTTTTGCTGTAGGATGATGCTGGTTTGAACATTTAAAGAAAACATATAACACTGAAATGAACAAAGGCAAAACCTATCGAACACTTCTAGTTTTATAGCTGTTGTATATTTACATTAAACCTGCTAATAAATTTATACATAAATTGACTGACAGAAGTAAAATAACAATAAAACGCATTCAGATATTTATATTTAGTTTTTAATATTACAATCTCTTTTCTACTTTTCCTAAGAAAGTAATATTGTAAATATTAAACTGAACCAAGCTGTTACTTTGAATTTCTGATGTGCTTTTCATAGTTCACCAACAATGTAAAAACGCGTTTCCGGCGAAATGTTCCCAACGTTATGGGTTGACTTTACGTCACATCCTACAAAACTATTGTAGTTGTCTACAAACTGATCTGAGTTTTTAAATCCCACGTGAATTGTTTCGAACCAAAATAACCCGAAGAACCATTTTACATCCAAACTGACTTTGATTCAACTTTTCACCACTTCGTTCATATTTACTTCTTCCTCCTATTCGTGTACAACCACCACTACTTTACTTTTCATCCTCAAATCTAACATTCTTTCGCTAATGAAATGTTGGTTAATGCCTGAAATCTGTAATTTGTATTTTTTAACGGATAAGTTGCCCGTGCTCGAACGTGAAGGCTCATTATTCACGGGCCGATTATGACGCACATACAATTTATTATTATTATCATCATCGTCGTCGTTCTCTCTCTTTTATTTGACTATTTCGATGTCTTTGGAACGAGGAAAATAGAAAAAAAACTCAAAGACATAGGTAGATAATTCCATTCAAATTCTCTGTATAGTCCGGTGACTTATTACACTGACACTTTCGACTGCCCCATCTTTTTTAATTAACACTCCTGTGTTTTTATTGGCCACTTTCGTTTCCCGGTGAAACTTTGGTTTTCCTGAAATGCGTGTGAAATCGACAGGAGGACACAGCCGTGGGAAAGTCTTTTTATATTCAAAGCCATCAAGTGGTCGTTTGTAATGCCAAAGGCGCAAACTCCGGTTGAAAGCTCCTCCTTCTCACTGACCTTAAGCTCTGAGCTTTGGCATGGGAGAACTTCAGCTTTACCTACGAAAGAAGAAAAAAATTTTTCAATTTTCACTCTTAGGTTTTGCCCGCACCATCTTGGACTTGGGCCTCAACGTCCGCCTCCTCGTTGACTCCTCTTAATGTCCCCCATGAATTTTATAAGCATCCGGAAAAGAATCTGTTTCTTTTTTATAACTTTTATTTATTTATTTTTAATTCCATTAATGTAGTAAAATATGGTCAATTATTTTCTTCTTTACCATATTTCTCTCGTCGTTCATCCATCTCTCTCTTTCTCTCTTTCTTTCTCTCTCTCTGTCTCATTCTGTCAACTTCTTCTCCATCCTACCCCGACTTCTATGTAAAACTTCTTGAAACGTCATTCTGATTCCTATCTTCTCAGATTAATTTTGTCTTCTGTTAAATTATTTATTTATTTTTATTAACTTTAGAGACGCGGTTCCTCATGGTAATGGCCCTGCTTCTTCTTCTTCTTCAACATCTCGTTCCTCTCTTTTGCTTTAACTTGTTCGTCTTCTTCTTTTTTTGTTGACTGATTGAGATCTTCAGAGTCAGTCCGATCATTTTATTTCTCCAACTAAATTGACCTTTTTCGTAGTTTATTTCAGCTCTTAACAACTTGAATTTGCTATGTTGTGAGTTGAAATTTTTTCTCTTCCCTGAAATTTGTTTGATGTCACCCTTTGCCTTCTCTCTCAGACGTCAGCCGCCTTTCATTTGTGTGCCTCCTTCTTCTTCAACAACCTGATTTTACTGTTAGTTCTTTGCATATTTGTCTCATTTCTTCGTCGTAATTGTGATATACCCCGAGATGTCGTGAATATTTCGGTGAGCAGTAATATCCAAAGAGAGAGTTTAATGGTCATCGGTTGTCAACTTTGAATTTTTTTTCGTATTTCCCTGACGTGAAGAATATTTTTCTTAGTTTTATTTTGTTTCAACAGTTTAGTTTTTTTTCATTATTACTTTAATACGTCTGAATCTTCTCGCACGTTTTTCTCTTCTTCTACGTGAGGCTCTTCTTTTAATTTTGACATTCTAATTTATTTAAAGATATAGTCTACTGGAATGAATTGCTTACAAAGCTGACTTGCTGTTTGCTGTACGACTTTATTGTACGCACCAATAATCTACCGTAATAACATTTAAGTAATCGTTTGTTTATAATAAATGCATAACAATTGCAATTTGATAATTACTCTAGTTGCTTTTTGAAACGAGGCGAGGCCCAAACGAAGTCGACACAAATGCAAAATGATGTCATCTGGCTAATATTTTTCATTTCTTTAAAAACTCATGCAAAATTAACATTTTTGAACCGTCCTAGTCCCACTGATCACAACCTTTGAGAATAGAAAACTCAAAAACTATTATGGTTCTTTGCTATTCGTTTTGTTTCCAAATATGAAAAACTGAATTATGTGGCATTCAACCGTAATGGCGGATTTCGTATTTTCTTCTTTCTCAAGAATTTATTCTCAAACTAATAGGAAAATCCTTTTGGCTTACTCTTAGGTAGGACACATGGGGCCCGCCCACATAAGAAACCGCCTTTGCACGAAACGAAATTTCAATATTTATATATTTCCAAAGTATGACCTTCATTATTACAATATTTCTCGTTAAGAGAATACAATGAATAGGGTTTCTGAGAAAGTCCATCTCAAAATTCGATTTCTTTAGCGAGTGGCCCTCGTGTTTATTTTTTCAGTTGTTATACATTGAACATAATGTAAATGACAAAACCTGTTAGTGTGTTGGGTGGCCTTTACCGTTAATTAATTATTTTGATTATTTTGGTTCACCGAGCAATTTTCTTTTATTCTCAGCACCTAATTACTTATACAACGTTTGTTTGCTCAGATTCGTCTCAACTGAATTCGTTCTTTTTGGAAGTTGCCAAAACTTGAGAAAAAAAGATAAAATCGTAATTATAATCGATGGTCAACGGACATGGGCAACCTCTCTTTCCATTGCAACTCCGAATTTGCCAAAATCCCTTGAACCCTGCCTTTCCGCATTCGGCCGTGTGATTTCGCGTGCTTAGGACCAATTTTCAATCATTCTAATTGATTTTAAGTGGGCCGAATATGAAAATGCGAAAAAAGCTTCTGGCAAAACCATAAAACTATTATTATGTGCTCTTTTTCTCATTCAGTTCTTTTGGTGTTTTTTTCTGAAATTTAAATATCACCTCCTGAGAGATTGCTAGAATTTATTACCCTTTTCGGCGTTGGGTGTTTGGAGGATTAAGAATAAACTGAATGGGACGCATGCTTAACTTTTTTTCGAGTTTTTTAGGCGTCCTCATGATTTCAGTTGTAACTGCAGAGAGGATAACCAGTATCTGCACTAACCTCTAACTATTTTTTTAAAATGAACCAAGTGGTTAATTTTCTGCTCTTCTTAGTTTTGTACTTCCATTTTACCATTAATAATTATTTATTCCGTTGGATTTATGTAACACCTAAATTTAAATGGAAAGCTGCCTTTGTCACGATATTTGTTGATTTACTTTTTTGCGTGGGTTTCTCACGATCCGCTCTGAATCACCACCAAGTCAAACCTAATAATGTTTTATTACTTTTTTGTGCAAGGGATAAAATTAATAAATCGCTTTAGTTAGTTCATTCAAGACGACATTGTTATGTAGAAGTCAAAACGATGTTATTAAAGTCGAATATTAATGTTATTCGTATAAAGTTGGAGACGCAGTGAGACAGACGGACGGAGATAAACGCGAATAAAAATGTCATTTACACAAGTCACATAAAGTAAAATAACCACGCGACCGATAAAAACCAATGGGAACCATTAAAAACGATTACTTTTTTCAGGTATTCGAGAAGAAATTTTTGGAAAAATAATAATTTATTCTTTTTAAGGATGAATGTGCCTGAAACGCGAAGGTACAGGTATGAGAGGTCCGAAACTCACATCAAAATAAATTTCCAAATTTAATATGACAGTGACAGGCTGAGTTGATAGCGAAGTGAAAATAAATTCACAGACAGAGGACGGTTAGAATTTCAACATGGCCTTGTACCCGTGTGATCGTACAGGTGTACAATTCAATTTTTAGACACACCGAATTTCCATTTTAATAAAGTACATCATAGTTTTGTTTAAATCCAAAAACCAAAGTCACCAGCTCTGCTGAGGTGTGCCTGAATTTTATTATATATTATTTGGTCTGTTGACTTCACCAAAAACCAGGTATCTTGCTCAAAGTGACTCAAACCAGCATGCATTTGGGTAGTCAGAGGACAACCAAGTAATAAGAATCTGCACCTCAAAATTGTGCTCTTCCTTTTGCCTTCATCAACCCTTAAACTACTAATAATTCTAATCCACTCAGATTCTCAACACAATCTACTTTATTTGCCTTGGTTTTTGACACAATTTTATTTCATTCATAACTACACTTGGGTACGGGTTTGGGTCCCACTTTCGCCTTCTACCTGACCCTTTAACAGCTACTTCACCCTCACTTAGTTACCCGTAATTAATAAAATATTTAGGAATTAGACTGAATTTGTTCGGGACGGCGTTCCCTTTATCAAATCATTATTTAGAGTATTAAATTGAATGAGTCAAGTCTTTCCGACGAGTACGGGTACGGGTACCCGCCAAGATGGCCGAGGAGAATGAGCAAAAAATACTCATCACCGTCTGTCTACTTCGTTACAAAAATTATCCAATTTGGATAATTTCCTTTTCATTTCACTTTTATTTGTGGGCCGCTTCGATGGGTACCCGCGCACTACCACTCGGGTACCATCGACACATCTCAATTATCTGTAATTACTCATTTCTGCCAGGGCAGTGTGCTCCGCCGAAAAATCCGTCTAAGCATGCGGTAATAACAGCAATTTCTACGTATCTAAATAACCCGGGCGTAGCGCACGTTCCGGACCTGAGAGCAATAATTTCCTCCATAGGGATAAAACTATCTTTCAGGTACGTTTGGTTCGCCGGGCAAAAGGAAAATGAGCAGCAGCCGTTTTGAACTCACGTCCTTGTACATATGTACTTTTATTTATTTCTATTTTAGAATTTATTTTTACTTTATGCTTACAAACCTACTCGAACATGTCAGTAACATGGTACTTCCTTCCCTCAGAGTTTAGGTAAAAATTATTGGAACCTGATTTTATCGACGCTGATCTCTTTCGTTCCCTTGCCCTAAGGCAAGGGTATGACCCCTTGGTGGTATGAAAGGCAAAATGAAAAGAAACCTCGGATAATTGTTAGGTACAAGGTAGTTGTCCAGCAAATGAGAGAAACTTTCTTTTACAAACGTCAGTCCGCAGAAGAAGTGAGAGGAGGGACGGTAAGGAAAGGGCCAGGTTCTAAGATATGGATGAAGTCATACCACCGTCCATTAATCCGGGTTAATTAATGCGAATGACTTATTAATCAGCAGAGATGACCACTTACATTTGCGTCTTCTTATGGTATTGACTGAATGCTGTGCTTGATGGAATATTATACGTTTATTTCTATATTGTTATATTTATATTTAGAAATTTCAGTTTGACGGCAAACAGGGTCAGAATTTGAAACGACCCAGGTAAAACTGCGAATGGATGCGGACATTTCTCAAAGACGATGTACAAAATGTAGTCTGCTGATTAAAAGGATTTATAAAAATTATTCTGACAATAATTTTTGACAACAAAAAGTTAACCTTTTCATTAATTTTTATTGACCTTTGGCAATAGTAGTATACATTTGTATATATGATACATTACTTGTAGTGATGGTAGGGGGCTCTTGTGTTCCGCTTCGAATGAAACTAGTAATAAAAAAATTCAATTATTTTAATGGATCACTTAATTATCGGCTGCGTCTTGAAGTTGTGAGATTTATCATTTGGTCATTAATAAAATTTACGTCTAGGCCGTTGCATAACCCAGATTTTATTACGTTTATAGTCAACTCAATCGGACCTCATATCCCCAGGGGGAAGAGACTAAAGCACAGCAATAGTGGTAACCTCAAGCGACGAATAACTACCATGTTATATAAGTTGTGTATACGACGACTAAGTCTCTTATTAGATTTTCAATAATAAAATTTTGCAGGTCGCGCGACGCAACTACCTACCACGTATCTTATGTATGCATCACGCTATTAACGTTCATTGTTACCCGTTCAGATAGAAAGTTTAAGTTAGTAGAAGCTAGAAGTATCAATTAATGTACGACGTTCACCCGAGAGTTTTCTTCTAACAGGGGGACACCAACAAACACCGTAACAGATGTATTTTATTGAGTCGGAGTTTTAGAGAAGAGAAAGGGAAGGAGAACAAATTGACATGTGGTACGTGTACCTATGGGGTCAAAAGGTCATTTTGCGGAAACATATGCGTTTATTTAAGAAATAGAAAGAGAGGTTGAGATGAGAGTGAGAGATTGCCACGTCTAACAGAACTTTTCTAAGCCTAAATTGTGAAATTCTAATAGACAAAAAATTGTGCCTTTTCTAGTTTTAGGTTAATGCCTACAATTCAACAGTATCGCGGAGTATGTACTTACATGTACACAGAACGCGAGTTACATTTGTAGCAAATGACAAAAGGAGATGGTACATTTAGATATATTCAATGAAATTCATTACATTTAGTAGACTTTTCCTTATTGACTCCATCTACTGCTTCTCCCCAAATAATGTTCTAATTTACCGTAGACGCTGCTTAGCTCTTCTCCTCTGATTTTCTTAAACTTTAACTCAAGAAGCTTAGCAAAGCTTAGACGTTTTGGCATGTTAAGAAATACAAATCATCGGTGTGATTTATCAATTGGATACCCATCAGACAGAGCCAATTAAAACTATGAAAAAAAGTCGCACCGAGGGTAATTACTTAAACGAAAAATAAATGATTTTCACTCTATAAAGTCGGAGATGAAGAGTCAAACAACAATAATATAAAAAAAAAACTGTACAGAAAAAAACGTATATAATTAACCGTCCGCCATTCTCCCACCGTGCTCGTCTGCCTCAGTCCGCATGCGTGCGTGTATTTGCGTACCCAGGGCCCTCATGTTGTTGCCTGCGTATGTGTGAAGTTCACAGGGAAATGAGACGTCCGTTAATTAACTCAAAAGAAAAAAATGGTCGTACCAAAGAAAGACTCCGGCAATATTTCAATTAGATTTGTGAAGATAATTCACTGAATCAAACGGAGAAATTGAACATGTCTGTCTCTCTCTGTCTGCCTGTCCATCTTCTTCTCTCACATGCTTTTTTTCAGCTTCTTTCTCTGAAGGTGAAAAATCCGCGGGATCGACTAGATTATTATCTAGTTGTCTCCTCTACGTACCCTTCCACTGCATCAGCAACGAAGACAATTGTAAATAGAGAAAAGGGAAAATAGTTTTACACATGTCCAAATTAATTGTTTCTCATCATTCATTCGTCTTATCTTGATTCAACTTGTACCTTTTCTTATTTACTGTACATGCGGTCCATATGTCTGTGTGTCCTTCCCTTCCTCTCCAGAGTCTTCCCTTAATTAATGTCTACTTTGGTAGGAAAGGCAAAGACGGAGCTGCCCTGCCTGAATGAGAACCATTTTTCTTCCGTGTACTTCGCCTACCTGTCTTGTCGTTTTTATCGGTTTGAGAAATGAGCCACACTTATCTAAGTGTATGAAAGTGAGCTAAAGGAAGAATTTAACTGTACGTACCAATATTTGGATTTATTAGGGCTCTAATTGTTTGTTTTCCTTTTTCTCCTAATTTCTTTTTCGGATTATTTTACATTGGGTTCATGAGTTCTTTGTACAGATTGCACTGCAATCTTCACACAGAGCAGTTCAACTTACCTTATTTTTGGGTTATTTCTTCGTACAAAAACAACATTAAAGTGTACCAACCGATTTATCTGCACTTTGGTTGATCATTGACGTTGGCGAAGCAAAGTAGTTTTAAGCTTCTTTCATCATTTACCTATTAATCTTATTAAACTTTTCGTTGTGAATCGGACAGAAGCTAATTCTTTTTGCCCATGAAAACAAACAGGAAGAAACAGTTTCTCTTCATTTCGGTCCTAGGAGATTTTTATCTATGAATTCTATCTTAGCTACCGTTCCTTTTCCCTTTAGGATACGACAATGCAGTTCCGACGGGATCATTGTTATTCTTCTTCATCATCTTCATCTTATTCCTCCTCTCCGGTCTTCATTCACCCTTGGATATATGATTGAATTAGATATGTTAACCATGTTTCCCCGGAATTTGTTTCATTTGTTTTATTTTGGGGCTGCGGAAGGGTTACGAGGTGTCGCACATCTGCAAAAATGTAATTTGTCAACGTCGACAGATGATGAGTTAGAGAAAATGAGAGAGAAAGAGAGTGAGAAACATTTAAAAAAAGATTGAATGAATCCTTGGTCTCGGTTCTAACAAAAAGTAAACAGTAATTTTTTATTATTTCATTACCCCCGCCATGCCGTACCAGGGAATATTTAATGGACGTGACGGTTCTCTCTTTCTCTCTTAACTGTCCTCGAATTGACCCCCGGAGGCCACCGAATAAAACAGGGAACTTAGCACCTGGAACGTGACTGAGTTGAACTCAGACACTTAGATCGACACGCGTTGAACAACCTGTGATGTCAGGCACAGGTACAAAATAGGTACTCCGAGAGAGGCAACGTTACATAATTTCACTGCACTGCCGTCTGATTTTAAATATTACACATATACTGTAGTACTTCAATATACACGTATATACTTCAGGTACAATTAAATGTGTCACTCGCATAGTTGATACTTCCATTCGGCCGTTAGATCTGCTTAAAGTGGACCTTTTCTGAGGTGATATGTCAAGTCCAACGGGTCCTTCCAACTCGGTGACAGGTGTGGTGACGAACACAAAGTGAGCTGTGTCATGAAAAATTCCTGGATGAATCCCCCCGGCTGATCTGCCGGCTGATCTGCCGGCTACTGCTGCCCATTCCCCCAACTCACTTGCCTGGTTGACCAACCTTCTGTTTTCATTTTTGTAGAATGACCGGGCATTGCATGTGCCTGGTGTACCTGTAGGCGTCGGGCAGGGGCGTATGTCAGAGGCGCTCCCCGGTGGGGGGGGCGGAGAGCATTACTACTACGAGCACCCGCTCACCGCCGCCACCACCGCTATGCTCAACATATCCTCTTCTGCGAACGACGAGCCCAACGGGACCATGGGCTACGTCTACGAGTATTACAAGCTCCCGCCCATGCCTCAGGATAAAAACAAACTCGCGGAAATTTGGCCGTAAGTCATAAGATTTTATTGCTGAATCTAAAACAAATAAAACGAAAACAAACAATAAAAAGAGCAAAGCAGTCAAAAAAATTGACGGGTAACAAAGCGCTTTATGTTAGGGGATGGAAAAGAATTGCACATTTCTTTTTGGGTAGTTGGGAACTAACCGTTGCATCGGGTACCGCAGAAGGGTACTGCTTTTAATATCAACAAACATACAAACACAAACGTACACACACGCACGAGTGTTTACTGTTGGGTTGCTTTGCGGTTTCTTCATGGTGTCGTGACCCATCGTGTGTGCCAGGTACCCATCGCATACCTTCAGATTTCCGTTCCGATGGATACGCCTAATAACCCAATTCGCATGACTAATTACCTACATGCATGCCATCATGTGATCGAAAGTATCCATATGTTAAGGTAAGTCAGAGTCGTCAAAAACACGAAACAATGGTCAACATCCGGGGGCCGATCTGTGTACTGATCTCTCGCTTGATCTTTCGGATCCCGGAGTTGAAAGCTAGAATTGTACAGCATCCAACTTGATCCCTTTGAACCAATTTCTAAAACTTTCCAGCCATAAAATCAACCGCAATGAGTGATCATCGGATCAGTCGGGTATAGAGATCAATTCCCCATAGATTTATTGACGATGACGTGGTGAAAATAGTTGTGGTCGATCATAGGTTATGTTGTTTATTTTTTTCGAAAAAAAAAGGGATGAATTATTGGTAAACTATCAGCCGTCAAAATCAGTGAATCAGACACATTGCCAGACCTGAATAAGACAATTATTGATCCCCGATCTGCTGCTTGCACAATGTACATATATACATAAATTAAAGAGATTCTCAATTTTCGATCAGACGGTCAATACACAAATACAAATGTCAAAGTTTCCCCAACTGAAATCGACAAATTTTCAGGGGCGAAAGACACACACGCCCTTAACCTTACCCCTTTTTCTTAAGGGTTGTTTTAGTTTTACGAAACCTCTTCTGTCGCGACCGGGTTAGTTAGTCTCAGTCTCAGTTGTTCCTCTTTACGACGACAGCAAAGTTCGGCAGGCTGTGGTGACGCACTTGGGAGTGTTCCGTTTCCGGTAGACTTCCTTTGTAGCAAGTACCGTTGGTTGTATACCTGGTATAACATTAAAGGTATTTTACTTGCGTGCTCAAGTAAATTAAATTTGCGTTGGGTCAGATCGGTAACAGCAGGGGCAAAATTTTCGTTGAATCCGTGAATCCATTTTGCCATGCAGTGACAGAGTTTGTTGTAGAACTAAGTTTTGCATAATATAAAAATGTATGAATTATTCGATTTGTATGAAATTCTGTTAAATGTGCGGTTGTGTATTAATTTTTGTTACGAAATTATTTGGTGACTTGTGGGAATAACCGAAATGTAAACAAGTAAGGAAATATTTTTATTATAAATAAATTAAATTTTTGTTGAAATAAAAAGTTGCAGAAGTATGAAACAAAAGGTCTTTAGTTCTGATGTTAGAAACTAGATAAAGCACGTCTACAAGAAATAGAAATATAGAAAATCAAATTCTAAACGTTTGTTTTATTTTCAAAATGTACGCATTGCAGGTTTACATTGCAATAGAAAATGAATTGTTTTTATCGTTGTGCCTCGCTTTGTCGCTTTATATAATTTATAATATTATATTATATTACATTCTACGAACTTGAAATACTTGAGTGTACTCCCTGGAGAGTTAGCAAAGAGCCTTAGGAAAGGAGTGCTTGATGTTGACCCCAGTTAATAACTTAGAAGTTATACTTAAATAATGCATTTTTTACATATTTACGTACTTTTCCTGTTTGCTTTAAAATTCAGGTCGTTTATTTTTAACAACACATTATAGTGACATTTAATGTAGTAAAACTGAGAGTGTCATTTTCTTTTTGCAAGAAATCAGTCGTTTTCTTTCGCTGCGCCATTTTTCCAACACAATAGTTTTTACAGTAACTTTGTTGTACTAAGTCGTTCCATTATTTCGTCGATTCTATTAATTTTTACACACCTGCAAAGGAATTCACTATTATCTAGTAGGCCTATTTTTTCATTTTTTTTAATACAATAATTCCAATTTCAAGTTATTTTCCTTCGCTCTATTGAAATCTATAAAATTCTGTTAGTCTTATGCAGTGCATTTACTATTTACCACAGTAATGCGTTGTTTTTATTATTTTTATTATGTTTTTGTTTTGAATGATTTTTGGTTTATCTTTTGTGCTACGGTACTAATATTTTGAATTAAACAATACCATGAAGTAGTTATCAAAATAACGAAATATCTTAAACTTTCCCGCCTCTATAACTGTCAATATCATTTAAGTTAATGCAAAACGTAATTTACCGGTGGTGGGGAAACCAAAGAATAGAAATTCTATAAGAGGAAGATAGAAATTCTTACACGTACCAAATTTCATGAATAATTTTTTTTACTATAATATATATAATACTACTAGGATTGTTATCATTCTTATTTTAAATAGTAATAAAGTCGAGGGATTTTAGTGTATGAAAAAAAGGTTACATAAACACAACCGTTATTGTATAATTACGAAACAAGCATTTTAGAAAAAGAGAAAGGCAAGGGGTAGTCGAAATCCTACGTTCTTATATCATATATACATATATATGTATATAAATTCTTCTGTCATAATAATTACAGGGCCGTAAATCTTCCTATTCTTTTCATCCCTGCTAAGTTGCGCCTCGTGGAAAAACGTTCGATTGTTATCCTATTACAATCCCTTAGAATTGAAATAGGAATAGTTAAATAGTAAAACGGATGTGGTGGTTTTCTTATTAGGTCACATGAATGCTATTACGGATTTGAATTTTAAGTGTAACTTAAGGAATTACTGAACTAATTATTTTGAAATAAGATTTCCTCTATTAAAATATTCAGTTGAAGTATTTAATAAACACAGATTTAATATTTGTATACTTGTGTACAAATCTTTGTTGTCAGACTAAACTTTGAGTTTATAACTACTAATGTTAATAAAGTGTACTTTAGATGCAATCAATAAAATAACTGCGTTTTATTTTCTAATTATTACGCAAATGCATTTTCAATGATATAGCTTGCAATATTGGCAAACCATTTTATTATAATAATTTTTAATAATAATAATAATAATAAAATAATAATGTTTGCTTTATTAATTGTAATTACTTATCAGGTATGACTTCACGACTTGTTTCAGATATGAATTTAAAATAAACAAATGTAGCAGGCAAAGAAGTACAGAATAAAAAACAAATCAATAAAATTTTATGTGTGTTAGTAGACGTCGAACCGTGGAATAAAAATATACATCAGAAGTAACGGTTAATAACAATATTTGATGAGTAACAATATTATTCATTCATTCAATCATTGGCAGGTGTATTTGTGTTATGAAAGTTTTTCTTAACCGTTTGAGTTACTTTCGGGTAATTCGCCAGTTAGTGGGTTAGTTGAAATTAACGAACATGTCTCAGGTGACATTTGTGAGATTGTTGCAGTTCTGTCATCAGGGAATGATTTGATGATGTGGTAGAACTTCCTCAAGGGTTAGAGCTCAACACACACACACACACACACACACACCTTTTTCACTCTTCAACCCTTCAGCCTGCAACCTTTCAACCCTTTCGAAATGTAATGGGATACCCATAATCTTATTCAAATAGTCATTTTATGCGACCTCACACGTAACATGTTATTTCTTTTCTTTATTTAAATAATTTTTTTAATTTCTATTTCGTCACGTTCTTCTACTAGCCCCCTCCCCTCTTAATGATCTGTCTTGTGGGAAACCCATTTGAAAACTGTTGAATAAATCCAAGTTGGACGGATTCGGACATCACTGGAAAACAAACTGACAAACACGCAAGCAAGAACAACCGTTTGCTTGTACGTTTGTACTATGAGACTATAATAAATCTCTCAAATGTTTAATTCGAAATCGTCTTGGGCAACAACCTCCAACAGTCAGGGCCGTCCTCCATCTTTGCCACAGGTCGACGGGGGTTATTTATGGCCCCAGCAGGGCCCAAAAGGAGTGCTGAGCACATGGCCCCAACTTGACCTTATTGTTGAAGTTACTGTTACCTCGAACTCGGGCATTAAAGTTCTGAGAGCGGAAGCATTACCTTTGTATTTTCTTCTTCAATGCTGCATGTAAAATGTATCTTCCTGTCGTTTTTTTCGTTAGTGCAAGAAAACCAAACTTTTATTCAAGATTTTACCACTTTCCATTCTTCGTAAATAAAATCGTTTCCTGAAACCTAATTTTTTGTAGGTATCCCAGTAGAAATTTAGTTTTTAGGTTGGTCCACTTACCTGAATTTAATTTGTTTGTATCTTTCCTCTGCTCAGGTCATCCGGTTGGCCCAAGCCAAAGTTTTATTTAATCTCGTTAGCCTTAAATGATATCTGCACAATCAGAGAAAAAGTTCAATCGGATTTTTCTGGTCTAATCACAGGCTTAGAGCTAATTTGCATTACTTGTGTGGATTCGTGAGATCTTTACTTTTTCATGTTGCCATCGGAATTATCTTTAGATTCCGTGGTCCATGACAGCGTTGAACGTTTGACAGAAAGCGGTCACATAAAACACTGATAGGAACATTACGGAGAGGACAAACAAGGAGTGGTCCGAACAGAGCAGACTTTGCGGCCAAAAAATGGCGCAAAACATGTGTGGGCCGCCGGATCTCTGATCGCGGCATGAGATATTGTTGATCATTAGAGAATGTTTTTTTTGTTCTTTTTTGGAGAAAGAAAATCTCAAGGAAAGACATCACACACAATTTGTCATTTTGGTTAAAAGAACCAACACTATTTTTCAAAGAATGTGAGAGTAAGCCGGACACAAACGCTTTTGGTATGAAAGAGACACGAAATTGGCCTTTTGACGCGTTTTACAAACTGCTTGTGAGGTGATTGCTAGAGCCAAATTTTATTTTGCCCCCACACCCTGAGGGACTTTCAGGTACCGATTAAACTATTGAGAAGAATTCGGCACGGATAGAATCGTTGGACACGTGTTTATGTTTTCAGACCCGGACATAAATCAAACTTTTGGCCAGGATAATACCAGCGTTTCATTCGCTTTGGTCTCCCATAACATGATGTGTGTGTTGTGTGTGTGTGTGTGTGTTTGGCAAAGGACAATCATGCAGAATTCACATCACGACTTCTTCATTATTTAAGGTATCGGTTAACGCACGCAAAGGTGTCCGCTTGAAATAGGAGAAAGGTGAAAGTTTAGAAACCCCAAAAACCGAAGATGAACCACCGACTTTCCAACGAGGGAATCTTCCTAAAACCAAAATTATTTGCAATTTATTACTCCAAGAGTTTTTAACTTATTTATTATTTTAAATTTTCTTTTGGATTCGTAAATGTAGAAACTGAGTTTTCTGCTCTGTGGGGATCTACCCTAGAAATGGGAAGAAATTTCTTTCTCTCCAAGGAAATAAAAATAATTTTTAGTTCTTAAACGTTTTATTTTGAACCGCTTTCATAAATCATTATTCTTCCTAGTCTATAATCTGATTTAGGTTTTGTTCTCTCCTGGTTTTTCGCAACTAACACAACAAAGTCGTTGATGACGCAGGAACAAAATCAAAAATTTTACGGGGGCTTCGTCAATGGTAGTTGGATGGTTGGGCTTTCTGGTTTGAAAAACGCCCATCGCTTAAATGAAAAACTCCGCCTTTTGGCTTTCGAGGAAGTCAACTTGAAGGGGAGGAAAACGCATGCACCTGGGTTTTTTTATTCTTCTTCTGAATGTCCACTTTCGCACTCGTTTGCGTATCCGCGTACCTGTGCCCCTACTAGTAAATCGGCTTACAGGCATCTCACTCCACGTTATTTATATCTTCTTCCATTTTGCATACAAAGGTGAAACGGGTTTTGTTTCTGTTTGTGACCGAGTAATCATCTTACACTTTCTACCTGTTCTTTATTAGTGTTTGAAAACCGGAAGTAGTTCTTGTTAACGTTGTGTCCATTAGATGGCAAAATGACAGGAAGCAGATGCCATAGACGGGGACATATATGTGTATATATCCGCATATATGTATGTATGTATTTGTATAGATATATATATATGTATGATACATATACATATATATAGGCATATTAGTTGGAAAATTCTGTTCAATGCCAATGAGACAGTCATACCTGAGTACCTCAGGTGATTGGTGTCGTAAACTAGTTAAAAGTATGAGAAAGCTGCCTTCTTCTGCCTGACTTTTTAGCAGTGGATTCCATGAAAAGCAATCATCCTGAGTCTTAATTAATCGCACCTGATAAATTTATAAGAAATTTAATTTATCGTTCCTGAATTTTTAGTACAGTGGAGTAATAGCAATTTTTTTTTGTTTTTTTTGATGTCTTCTGCTTTCAGGTTTTCCATCTTGCAGTCTTGTTTCCTTTTTCTTTCCCTTGGTATCTCCCAAGAGTTTCGTTTAGCGCGATGAGTACCTGATTCTCACTCTGAGGTTCACGTGAACCTCTCTCTCTCTCTTTGGATGACCCGAATTCTACATATCCGCAATAACTGAAAGTGACTGACTTTCAAACTTTGCATTGAATCTGAATCTATTTCCTAGGAATAATAAGGAATAATCAAATTAGCAACACGTACGCTCACGTAAATGTTAGGTTGGGTTTGGAAACTGATGTTTGAGGTACCTTAATACAACTTACCATAGCATTAGGTCAAAACGGTGCAGGATAAATACCTTGAACATTTACGGTATAAGAAATGTCCTGCACTCAAACGAGAATTGAGGATCAGTTTGGCACAACCCGTCTAATCTCGCACCTGAAACCGATTCATTGAACCCGACGGTTATCCATCAGAGCCTTCAGGATTCATTTCCAATGGAAGGGAATGAATGTCTGGCTGTGCCTGAGTGATGTGCCACATCAATCAAGTTGCGATGTCAAAATTGAGGAGGTGTGGCCACAGTACCAGGTACCGTATAGGTTCCACGTCGGCTGGGCTTTCCTGCGTACCTGGCCCCTCAATAAATATCTTCATTAGTGCCCTCCTTTTTTGCCTTTTTGTTCCACCTTTTCGACCTTCTTTTTAATCTTCCGGTTTTTGCTACTCTTCATCGGCTTCTCTTCTTTTTCCCGAACTGTTCAGCGCATCCATTGAAGTTTTTCCCTTCTGCGTCCTAATAAGCTCTTTTGTTTCTTCCTTCAGCGTTCACTGACGAACAAAATGAAAGATTTTAGTACGTGCCATTGAGGTTGGTAAAACCCGAATTCCCCTTAGTGTAGTAGTACGATTCATATTAGTACTCGGGTACCCATTTAACAAACATGATACGTGCGTTTTTCCTGTGGCCATTTCAGACGCCGATGGGGTACCCGGTATTTGGTACTCGCTACAAAAAAACAAAGTAATCGATTTCGCGTTTCGAGTCCGTTAGCCCCAGTTTTTCCCTATTGAACAAAGATTCCCATAACTTATAATTTGGGATGGTCAAATTCCGTGAACTTTCCTCCAATTATATACTTCTTTCCGTTTCATTTTCATCTCTTATTGCCGGAGTATCGCCTGACATGAAATTATCTATTGAAAGTTTCCTAAATTGTGACTCACGGTAGTGATGTGTGTGTGTGTGTGTGGTGTGTGGTGAGTACCATCCATTAGATATTGGTTTTTTATACATGACAATTTTCCTTCATTTTGAAACTTATTCTTCGTCTTCTTCTCATACATTAAAAACCTCGTCGGCACCTCAGTGAGTATTCACACGTTAGCATTTTTTACTCAGGTAGATGCATGTTGTTTCGGTGAAGACCGTCCTTTCTCCTCTCGTTTTTGGGGATATTTGAATGTGTACGTAATTTATTGACTTTTCATTGCTGCCCTTTATTTTATATTGTTTTTATTCTAGTCGTAATTAAAAACAGCGACTCGAGGAAATTTAGGGACGATTCTTTTTTGTCCCTTGTCTCTTTGACACATTTTCCCTCCTCTCTCTGCCTTACTTTCTCTAACACACCGTCCGTGTTTCGGTCAACACAAACAGAAAATAAATGTGCGTATTTCACGCGAAAACTATTTACTAAATCTCGTGTGATTAACAGTTTGAAAATACGAAAACTGTTTCTATGGTTATAACTTCTTAAAGTGTGGAATTTCATTTGACCTGAAGGAACATGCGATTTTTTTAGTTGATATTTTCGGCAGTAAAAAACCCACGCTCTTGAGATGTTGTGTAGACAATCACAGACACCGTTTCCTTACATTCCGCACAATTATTAATTTGGAACGAATTTATTAAAAACTAATGTGAAAAACAGTTCAATTGATATTGACATCCACCAGGAAGTCTCAACTTGTACAGGATTGTTCAGTATGTAAATAAGTAGAATCACACTGAATTTAAAAGTGACGTTTTTTAAATTAAAGTGAAATCTCTAAACGTTTTTAATTGGTTAAATTGGATACAGTGGTCTGTATCTCTAGTGTCTGTGTCACTAAGAAATTGACGAATATGAAACGTCGTACGGCACCACGGTTAATAAATAATATAATTCAACGGCCAGTCCTTACATTACCAATTATGAAAGCATAGTCAGGGCGATTCCGTACGGTTATGTTCCTTTAATTAATCAAACCAAAGTATGCTTAGAGGTGTGTGAGAAATCTCCGTAACAAAAGACAAACTTTCAGGTACCTCCTGGGTAACAAACGATGGGCGTTGGTCGAAGGTGCTCGAAGGTGCTCGAAGGTCATTTGTGATAACTCGTATCAATCCCTGATAATTTATCACTTACCATGGTAATAATAATTGAATTGTCCTTCATTCGTCTCGTCTTCTTGTTACTAAACAATTTTATTTTTTCCCATGACACCCGAGTGCGAAATTCTAAGAAAATGAAATGCGGTGAGATAGCGACGAGTAGCACGGCCGAATAAATAAATAAATAATACTTAAATTTTAAATAAATATTAAAACGGCATAAAACAGGAGAAACGAATACAAAGAAAGTCGAGCTGGGTAATTAAATCGGCCCTGGTGGGTATTTAACGACCGTTTTTCTTTTAAATATTTTAATTAAATGGCCCATAATAGTTAATAGTCTTCAACAGTATGAAAAGAAAAAATATATTAATAATGGCAGGAGAGAGAAATATTGTGAGAACTGCATAAAAATGAAACTTTTATTCCGCATAATTTTAATAAAAGTTCATTTAATTTGTTATTTGTATAAACATGCGAGTATAAGCGAACATAAACAAACTCACATTTATATATATATTTATATACAACTGAGCATGAGAAATGGGATTGAAATTCCTAACGGGATTCTCGAGGCCTCGTTTCGACATTTTAATCTACGACATTGGATACTAAGAAAAAAGAACAAAAAAATTATCATCTTTCCTTCCCATCGATCTGTCTGCCTCCTTACTTTTGATCACGGATCGTTCTTCTCCTTCCTATTGCTAATTAATTACCTTAACCAAAGAGTCAATGTCAATATGTCTTTGAGGGCACCGTAGACCGTTGCCACATCGAAGTCGATTCTTTTTTTCTGCCTTTCCTCCTCTTTCTCATCCCCTTCTTCTTCTTCTCCTGATCAGCTTCTCTATCTTCTTGGATTAATGACAGAAATTAAGGAATAAGGCAGGAGAAGACGATGAAAATTTAAAAAAATAAGTATTAAAGAGATATTGGCATTGATGTTGCAGGAGATGAACGATTAGTTGAAATTGACGATAACGGGCTAACGGACGGATGCGATTAACTCCCCGGTGATGGTAATTTTTAAAAGTTTAAGTCCTCATAAGGAGTATAAAATTTGATTAACATTCTGGTTTATGTTGAGCGAATGAAAGAGAGAGAGAGAGAGAGAGAGAGAGAGAGAAAGGGAATTTCAATGAAAAATGGCCGCTGGAATTGCAATAAGCGATGAAGCACGATGAACGAGGGCCGATAACTCGAACGGATATGCCAACGATAAGGCCCCAGAGACTAATGGGACTGGTCCCCCAAATGCGGTCAGGTTTTGGTAGCTGAGTGCGAGTACTCGCCCCCCTCTAAATCTCCCATAAAACTTTTGACTGGCCGTATTCTAACGTAGTGTATTGTTGCAATTTTTCAGAGCGACTTCTTCAGCTGGTGGCACCACTTCACAAGCTAAAACGACCAATGGAGTACCAGGGGGGGAGCTGGCTCCGCCAATAGGCGATTTGCAAGGTCTTTTTCTGCATGGGCAACAGCTTAAACGCGAACCGGAAGATCTCAGCCATCATCGTAAGAGTCCAGGTGATCTCGACGGGAGCATCATAAAAGGCACAGGTCAGAAAGTTTTGCTGGTGACACCCGGTGGTGAAGACCTCGTTGTCGACGTCATCAACAACAACAGCGGCGGTGGTGCCAATAGCGGAAGTGGAAAGGACGGCTTAAGTTCACCCCAGCACGGGGGTCGGAGTGTCAACGGAACACCCACCTCCACCGGTTCGGTGCTGGTTGAGCAGCCGGTGGAGCTGATAGCGACAGCTGACGGCCTCAAACCGGCAATGTCGTACAGCACGCAGATATTCAGTCCAATGGCGAATGCCACCCACAGTGCTCACAGTGGCACCCCTTCACCCAATCCCTACAACGACCACGGAGGGCAGTATGCAGCGTCCACACAGGGTGGCATCGGTGCAGGGTACATAACGACTTCTTCGGGCACCATCAGAGGCTCAGCTTCGTCCGCGTTCACCGTGTCCGACCCCTACTATCGCGAGTACTTTTCCGGGGAGCAGACGTACGTTCGACAGCAAGTGCCCGTATATGCGGACAGTCCGGAGGGTGCGGGTGGTGCCATCGCGTCCGGAACATCGACCTTCGTCGATCGGTATGTGCGAGGACAGAACACCGCGTACCACAGCAAGGGAGTCATCGCGGCTGCCGGTCTAACAGTCGACCTGCCGTCACCCGACTCAGGCATCGGAGCTGACACGGTCACCCCGAGGGATCAAACACAAATCCAACAGGTGAGTTCCTACCTAAAAACGACATTGCAAAATTTCCTATGGAATACGTCGGGGGATCTTATTTATGGGATTCAATTTTCCCGTATTTGTACATAATTTATTGATAGACAGGCGGGAACGAGCTCATACATTTTATTTCGTTCTTTTCCTTATTAAGTAAGCAAAAATGAACTTCTGTCAGACAAGAATTTCCAAAAAGAAATTTTTTCTTTCTTCTGTTCGTGCCTGCAGTCCCCTCCGCTAATCCTTCTATTTTCCTCGGGCTCTGTTTCTTGGGGTGAAAAATTTATTGTTTTTATATTTGTGGGCCAATTTTAAACTGCTAACGGCTTATTTCTCTATGTGGCTGCATATTATGTAAACAAATTTAGGCGAAAGGTTCCAACTGCTTCTCTTCTTTAGTTCATTATTCATTTTACTTAAACTCTTTCTTCTGACGTTTGAGTTCATCTTTCCCCTACTCTTACTTTTTTTCATTCAAATTGTTTCGCTATTTTCAAATTTCCATCTTCATATTTTCATTAATCGAGGTTTGTGATTTCTTTCATGTGACATTGGACCCAAGTTCAAAATTCAAACTTTGAACACTTTATATCATTTCCTTGTATGTTTGATTCCCAACTTAATCGATCTGCAGTTACACTTCTTAAATAAACATAAATTTCAAACATAAAATGGTCAAAACAAAACAGATTCTTCGAATATCGCATAAATTTATTATTGCCGGCGTTGTCGTGCTACACTTCATTTGGCATTTTGAAGATTCTGGGACATACGTCAACCTAATGTGATGATGGTGATGATCCCACGAGAGACAGAAAAAAGAAAGGAAGCAGAAGAAAAAATTTTTTTATTGTTGGGGTCGATTGTTTTAATGCGACGTTGTTTGAATTACCTTTAATTTACGGTCCATAAAAAAGTCCATTTAATGCCGACGTTTCGTCTTTCGATTTTGGTTTACTCTCATTCCAAATCTACTTTTTTCATTTTTTCTTGCTTCTTCGTTTCAAAGTTTTCTGCTTCTTCCATTTTTTGTCTTGTTTGACCCCTCCCATTTTATCTGACTGCGTAACTTTTATATGTCGCTTTCTCCTCTTCTTTTTTTTTACATAATCCTATTTATTTATTTGCCTTGTGGTCCTTTCTTCTTATTTTTTTCTGCTTTTGCGCCTCTTTTGGTTTCATTCATGTACGACAGTCCATACGCACTCTAAGGATATGACACCATGCTTTGGGCAGCATGTGACTTTCACTCCGTTGATAGTTCCGCAAAGAGACAATCTGGCAGGTTGATCGTATGGAGAATTGAGTATGTGAGGCTAATTAATTCATGTATGTAGTTATTTATGCTTTAAAATTCTTAAGGATTTCACGTGGTAATTATTATTATTTTCTACGGGAATCCGGTTAAAGCGATGCGCAACGAACCACAATGCCTTAACGGGGGTTTATCTAATGGAATTCGAATATTCGTTTCCGGTTTTCAATTGTCTCGGTTTCCGGTTCCTGTTCTGTCTTTTCACTTACGGGACCCTACAATAATTCTCTTATCGGTTTTACTTTCTGCACTGAGACTTTCCAGGTTCTTAGTTTTTCCCAGAACGGTATCCGGGGCCCTTTATTCCTCTGAATTCGTCGCTAACTCGACCTTATAGAACTATTCTATTCTATTCTAAATGCCATTTTTTAAGTTTCTGGGAAAACATTCATCGGCTGGCCTTCTCATTTTATCCTAAAATACACTGGTGAGCCTAGCCAATTCCTGGAAGTGTGAAATTAATTTTTTTTGGAAAATTTATGTAAAACAATTTGACGACGTAGGCTTGTGCTGAACGGACACGTGAATGTGATTCAGGTGATTGTGATTCCTCGAATCTGATGAGTTGTCTAAGGTAAACGAGAGTATTTTAAGAAAAAAATACGAACGTAGCGATGTAAATGAACATTATACGGAAATCGGGCACCAAAGAGGTTCAATCAAAGGTCAGGTTTACTTAATGAAAACAGATTAACCGTACGGTTCAAGCCATTAGAATTAAAGACTATTTTTTTCTAAAACTAGTTTCCGTATTATAAACTGAGAATTAATATTGTTTCCTAAAATTTGTAGTTTAGTACCCTATAAACACCAATGCCTCTTTATTTTCATTTCAATCTACCTGCAACCATTCACTTTCCTCCTAAATTCATCAATCGTTTTACATTTTCTTAACCATCCCTCACAATTTTTCCTCTGACTGTTTCCTTTTCTCTTTCATTTTATTACTTCATGTAAATTACTATCCGTATCTTTAATATCGTTTGTATATTCTAATTATTTAAAGGTTAATTTAATTTTATATAACGATACATTTTAATCGTCTTATATGTTATTTTTTCAGTCGTTCGACTACACCGACTTGTGCCAGGCTGGAATATTAAGCGATCAAAGAATCGCAGGTGGTCCACAGCAATCGCCCAGCCAAGGCCAGGGCAGGTCACGTCCGTGGCACGATTTTGGCAGACAAAACGACGCAGACAAAATTCAAATTCCAAAATTGTAAGTTTTTGTGAATATTTGGTCTCGCCTTACGAATGATACTCGGTGATAAATGCTGAGTAAATGGATGAGTAATGCCGTACTCCAATGATTAGGTCAAATTAGTACCTGTGACGAATACTTTTTACTACAGAATATTACGATTAAATATTTTACAGCTCTTGAAAATAGTTTTTCTATTTATTAGAAGAAATAAATATACACATCAAAGAATACAAAATATTTAGTTACAATATTAAGTTTTCATCAATTTTATTGTGCAACACACAATTTTAAATTGAATTATTTACCTGTTTTTATGTATTTTTTAATCTTCTCCCATTAGGTATTTCATGTGCCAGCTCTACTCAGTCAGGTCTAGCCTCGTAGTCCTTGTTCTTTGGATTTTGTTTTTGTTTTTTTTCTCTCTCTCTCTCTCGTTCTGACAAACTCTGTTTTTAATTTAAAATTTTTATAGTCAAATTAATTTGCATACGGTCAGACGAAGTAATGATGATTTCCGCGTGCCTTCAATAAACCCTGATGTGTTGATAGGAAAGATCATTAAAATGACTTCGTCGTGAAAGGAAACCTCGGTGCTGGGAAGTTTGAGTTTGCTGTATAGCAAATGTTGTTATAAACACGAACAAGATCATTCAACTTGTTTTCTTTCGAAGCGCTATCAGGTTGCTATTACTAACGAAGTCGATGTTTTGGGGTGTGACAAGTACCTGTCTGACGCGACACTCCAATAATCTACGTTACTGCCTTTCTTACATCAAAATTTAATTGTTACATTGACTCCACATAACCCCTCGGTGATAAATATAAAAGTGGAGGAGATGTAATTAAAGGCAATATAAATCTATACCAGTCGGTTTAATTAATGGTTATGAGATTCACTTACATGTATAATTTGTATTTATTTTGTTCAAGTACATTACACATTGTTTGTATTGCACATTTCAATTATTTAAGGCAATTTAATTAACATTAAAGTGGCAACAGGAGTTTACTCAGTCCGCTTTAGTCGTAAGGTTGAATCAATATTACATGAATGAAAAATAAAGCTTTGAGCTGGGAATTCTTACCATTTTAATTAATTCCATTGCCGAAATATTAAGCAAAGAACAGTAGGACAAGCCGTTAAATTGAGTAAAACCCTGAATGACGTCCGGTTGTTTTTATTTTCTTGGTTGTTGTGTCGTGTTATCATGTTTCGTGTACATAAATCATGGATTCATAAATTTTTATTTTTATGCATCGATTATGATCTAAAACCTGAGGCGGCCTCGCAAAGGCACACAAATACACAGTTCGTTTCCGGAGGGGGCCAAGGCCCGAGTTTTTTTTGGGGCTGGGATAAGTGTCCTTCACCTGTCCACCACCGTAATCTATCTCATCGAATTTGACGAGAAGAGAGGTAGCAGTGGTTATAGTCGCAGTGGTGGTTGTGGTAGTAATGAAATAAATTAATGCAATTAACATCGGTTAAAAATTCTATAATATGATTTTTCCTATATTTTGCGGGAGTCTAGAAAAGTTTGGCGAGTTCGCCCTGGGCCATGAAAACGTGTACAATTAATTAATTATTTGCTATTGGAAGGCAATAACGGAGGTCTGTTCTTGAACGGGGAGACACAATAACCTATAAAATATTTTTCATGTCAGAATGCCAAGAACGTTTTTATTTTTGAATAAAAAAACACATGAATTTCACGTCAAAGTAAAAATGTTAAATGGCGGAATGTTTGCAGCTTTCCTGCCTTGTCGACACGAGAAAGTCGATTAGAAATTTATTAAATTGCTTCTAAAGATTGGACTAAAAAATATTAATATCAGTAAAGGGTAACTGCCTTTTGAAATTTTGCGACATTAATTAGTAAATTTGTGTAATTATTTTTAAAGCAACAATTTAGATAAGAGTTTTTTTGATAACAAAGTACGGTAATTATATACCAACTGACTCTTGGAAGTAAACATCTAATTATATTTTTACAGAGAATCGGCTAGTTTTAATACCACTGATTGTTGCGTAAATGAGAATTTGAATTTTATTTCAACATTCTGCGTTAGAGTTGTAGACTGCGATCACAAGACAACCACAACGATTGTTGGGATGGAATTTCCTGCATCGACCAACACTCCTGAGTCAGTTTTTAAGTGGTGCACTTGGCAGTAACTCCTGGCAGTAAGGTGACTCCTGAACTTACTGCACAGAATTTATCTAAATCAAAACAGACTTTCAATTAAGGCACACTGCAATTTAGAAATGACACAACGTCAAAATTTTATGCCATGGAAGAATAATGTTTCAGAGTGAATGGAAAGTGCAGTCGAGTCGATACAGAATAAAATTTACATAGAGTTTAAAAATAAGCTGAAAGGATTACAAGGACACGTAAATTTTAAATAATCCCTTTGCTAACTAAGAACGTATAAATTTAACAGAATAAAATGTGTCGGTAATTAATCACATAATTACATAAAGTCTTAAGAATTGTAAAAAGAAAGTTACATATTGATTTGCGTTCGAATACGAATACTTACTGCATACACATTGTACGTATACTGAAATTCTGAGTAAAATGATTCGAGAGGTTAATTAATTAAGTAATTACATCGTGATTAATAGTAGTCAGAGACAGTTAGCATAATTTATTCGGAGCCGTCTAACCTTTTACACAAGCAATTTAATAATAAATAATTCTGTGCAAGCCATTTACCTTTTCCCACCTCAAACCTTTGCAGATTTTTTTTTTGCTTGCCATAAATCTCGGCGTTAGTGACTTTATTAATGAGTTCACCGGCATCAGAAGCTGACTGTCTTTGGCTTCTTACTTAAGTTCTGTTTTTCATAACGTGAATCGTAAATATAAGCCTCATTTTACTTTTTTACTTTTTTTAGATTATATAAATTATTATTTAACATTTTATAAATAAGGCGTGCGCAGATATGAGTTCCTTTGAATCGAATTGATATTAATTCACTTAAAAAAAGGGTTGTTGAGAAAATACAATGACCTCGATAAAGCAAATAAATTTGTGTTCAATGAATTTTTGTACATTAAATAATAGATTTAAGAATATATATACGTATGTATATATGTTCTTCACCGAAAAATAAGTTCAAGAAACTCTACATATGTGTACCTCCGCTATCTCTTTTATATGACTGTAGTCGGTTGCAAATCTTCTTTTCTCCTTTCTAAATCTTTCAGCATATGTGAGTTCGTAGAAAACGATCGTTCGATGCGAATACCACCTTTCTAATCGGTTTTGGTGCCTGGGATTAATGTCCGCAGAATTCCCGTGCACTCTTCACTATTTTCATATCTCAAATTATCTCGCGTCCATCAATTTTACCCGTGTGATAGAAATCACACGGGTTATGAACTCCTTGAGCAAATGTTCCTACGCATCTCATTCGTACGACATCTTCGTATGATTTTTTTTAATTATCATACATCGATTACTTGACCGTTACATTGCAAATGATACACTGCGGATACGTCCGTACCTGATAGATTTAGCTAATTTTTTGCCGAGTCGGTATGTGGGGCTGCCCACGACCACATGGCCTCGAGCGCAGAAATTATACAACGGACGAAAGATGTATATAACTGATAGGAACGGGTAGCACACAAACGGTGAAGCAGGAGAGTGCCTACTCCCTCGGGACAATTCATTTTCGCATTTAATTTCTGTTCTCTCCTTTTTTATCAGTTGGTACTTGGGAGAGAGCAAAAAAGAAAGAAATGATGCAGCACCGCCGGTAATTCGAATCGTTAAAAGCGACGATAAATGCTACTAAGCATGCACAACCTCTAATAAACCGTAATTACTATCAATCACACCTGAAAAGATCGGTCCCGACCTGTGTTTACATACATTTCTAACAAGACAGGTTGCTAGTACGAATGTACAAGTCATACGTGAGGAAGAAACCATTCTATGCTTTGCTCGTGTGTACGGAAAGATACGGTGGTGGCCATGCACATCTATCGCACTAAAATGTACCTGAAATCTCTCCTACGTAGGTACGAGCGGTTTTTTATACAAAAAGCAATGAAAGTAAGAAAAATTATTTTTTTCTCTCTTATTGGTTTTCCTGTGTTGAGATATTTTCAGGATCTTATACTCCCACTCTCAGTATGTCGTTTTGAGAAAGAAATAAAATAACAAATTATAAGTGTTAAAACGTAAACCTGAAATATGTAATAATTTGACGTTAAAATTCGAATATCAAAATCCGCGACATTAAAAATGTATGACCACAAAGGAAGATAAAAAATTAATTATTTGCAATAAGCAATTAAGTAAAACAATGACCAGTTTACACATGTGTACCTGCGAATGTTGTACCTGAGGACAGAGCTATTTTCTCGAAATGGTGACATGAAAGAAAGAGAGAGGAGAGAAATTTTCTCCGCATCCGAAAAGTCCGTGTTGGCAATGTTTAAACAAGGTAAAGGCAACATAAAACCAACATAAATGTTGCTCGAGCTCGAGTGAAAGAACGAAAGAAAAATATTCATCGAAGTAGGAGGAGAAAGAAGAAGAAGAACGGGCTTTTCAGGTCATGTCTGAATACTTCCAAAATATTAATTTCAAACGTTCTCTGTCGTTGAAAAATATTAACGCTTGTTTATAGACTGTAAATACCTAGGAAAATAAATAATAAGATAGAGCAAAAAAAAGATAAAATATAAATAAGAAGGAAAGATACAGAGAAACTGGAAAGTAAAGTTAGAGCCATCTCGCAAACTGATGGCCGACCCCGTTTATTTTTATTTATTTTACTCTAACACACCTATGTAATCCGATTCAGGTACAGACATCTAACCTAAATATTAACCTGATACTTTATGGATTTATCAGTGTAAGGCCAACATCTGAGGCGATACGACACACCGCTTAACTGCCACTTGCATGATTGTTAGTTGTGTGTCATTTTTTGACGAATACCTGGAAAAAAGTACCTGCAGTTTGCAAAAAGGAAAAATACTTTAAAGGAAGTACCGGTATGAAGTAATTGAGCTCTCTCCGGGTACCCGAGGTGGAAAAGATTTCAGTTATCGTCCTGCCTAACCATTTGCTGAAGTTTAATCGGCACTTGAGTCACCTGATTGGATAATCAAAAGGAAACTCGTGTCTATCCACCACCTGGTTAATTGTAAAAATTGTGAGCAAAGAATAATGCCTTCTCACTTTTTCTTAAACCAACTATTCGAGGCCCAAGGTAATTATTACCGAAAACTATAAATTTTAGTGGAAAAAAGTTTTTTTCCTGTCTCGTTTGCCATGTTTTCCCACGTAAACTTGCAGGACGCTTATATTAATATCATAATAATATATAATTATCTGTTTGTCCGTTTGTTTTTCCTCCCTGATTTTCTTTGAGTTTTCGTTCTCCTGCCACTTTTGACCATTTTTTCGACTTTCCCAGTCTCTCTGACCGTTCATTCATTCATTCTTCTACTCCAACTTGACAAATTAATCTTTTATTTCGTATCAAATTCGTCGAAAAATGTTTGGGAAAATCCGGCAAAGTTTACGACCGACTCGTTTCCGATTGTGACGGATAACAGTTTTACTTAAAGTTGTGTATGTTTCATTTATTTTATGATACTTAACTTCGTAGCGATAACGTCGCGTCCTGTTACCATTTCAAGGTTTACCATCATTCCCAAATTTCTATTTAAACTTGAAAGTTACCTTGCTTCTCACTAACGAGTTGTTTTATTTTGCTTTGTAACTTTTGGTTGTGCCAAATTTTTGTGAGAAAATACACCGTGACATCCTCGAGCCTGTACTCTGTACTTGTTTCTTAATGGCACCTAACCGGAAATAAACGTTGAAGTATAATTAATTGTTTGCGTTGACCCATTCATTTTTAAATAGAATAATATCTGTGATGGTTTGTTTATTTCTATTGATTTTTTTTTCAAGCAAACGAACGTTTGATTTATTTCAATCCCTCTCCTGTTGCTATTGTTACCACCTACCATTGTCACTTATAAATTTGATTTATGTATTTATTTCTGGAAATTCTCACGTGTAATTGGTATCAATCATGTATGTTGCTACACGATTAGGTTGACACATTCGTTGCTTTGCCTACCGCCTCCCTCCCCGCTATCTTCCTTAGGACAAAATTAATGCACTTGAACGTTGCGGCCGAATACGAATTATTGCAATTACCCGTTTATAAATCATTTCATTATATACAATTGAGCAGTCGCCAGAGGGCCATAATTCAAATTATTTACGCTTCGTTCGGTTTTCCACTCCCCGAATGCACGAAGTCTTTGGAAAAACATGCATTTTAAGTTAGTGAGAGGAAGACGGCCCGAAAATGACGAAAAATTTCGTATAGAAGAAGTAGAGAAAGATTCCAAGAAGAATCACAGAGTTGAGAACTTCTCTGGTCCAAGAAGTAAAATAAAACAAAAAATAAAATCCAATTAGAGGTTGTAAACGGCCGATAATAATTTTTAATGTTGGGTAACAACGTCCTTTTAGCTGTCCATCCTCGTCGGCTTGTTACTCATTAAGTAATGAATACCTGAATCTGTAAAATAAGGGGCAGGCAGTCAGACAGGTAGGTAAGTCGGCAGGTGGGAGTGATGCGTAGGGGAAACTTTTATGGTACGTAGAAAAGGTACCCAAAGTAGGGGACAGAAGGTCTGCCGTTGTTTAGCAAAAGACCTAAAAGGGCGAAGGCTGCGTGGCGAGAAAAAAAGGCAGCAGAGCCGTCATAGTAGTCTAAAACGTATCAGTATACATTTCACTAATAGTTTATTGCATATCGTTGGTTCAAAACGAGTCAACAAACCTTAAGGAGGCGGCCCGACATAGCCTGAGAAGTTTCTGTCACTTGTACAATTGGGACAACCTGAAAAAAATGACAAATCGCCACACAAACAATGCTCCAAGTAATTAAAAGTAAATATAAAAACAAAGGCATATAAAAGTAGGTGATGGTTTGGTAAGAGCGTAACATCGGACCAGGTACCAACAAGTACCTGTCTGGTTATTTTCCTCTTCTTCTCCCCATACCCACCTTGAGTGCATCACTCCGTGGCGATAACAATGAGAATTTTTTGGTAAGAAAATATAAGTAGAAGAAAAAATTAATTGATCGCTCAGATAATCCTTTAATTGCCCGGAGAAAACTTCGTTGCTGTCTTGTCAGAACCGGAAACGCCTCATTTCCCTATTTAGAATGGTTATTATTAAGTATTATATATACATTTTTTGCGTGTTAATTATCCAGGGGATAAAGACCCGATAGAATTATGTAGTTTGGGAAAGGGATTTTTTTATTTCCTACTTGACCTGCTGATCCGCAGTCCTTGGTTCCTTCACCTAATGTTTATATCGGTACTCAATTCCCTCAGATTCGTTACACATTCACGAGCGTACAAAGGAAAAACAAATTTGATGGTCCAACATGGATCTTCCAGATCTGTGTCTTAGCTGCAGTGGTTCCCGTCGTCTATCACCTAACAGCTGTTTTTTTGATTTGCTTTCACGATAGAAAAACCTGTTTTTTAGAGCTGGGAAAAACTTGATCCTAAATACAGGGGTGTCTTAGTTATAATATATATTTTAATCCCTTGCGGTTTTCAACAGGCGAAGGACCGTTTTTTTGCCCTTCTTCTGCATGAAAAGGGCGGATACTTCAGAGCTACTGTCCTTGAGAAGAATCAGAAATTATTAATAAATTAATTACAGAATAAGAAATAAATTAATACAACAGCAATAACCGCAAGTGATATATTTACTTTAAATATGAGAAATACTATAATTAATAATACGTGCTTTGTTGTACTATACGCTGTAACTTATTTAAGGCAACAACAAAATTTACATAGCTTATTCACATGAGTCATTTCTCTTTTCTATAATCTATTTTATTGTACTTGTTTTCAGATATTCAAACTATGGCTTTAAGTATCACTTGGAGACACCGATCTCTACGTCACAGAGACGAGAAGATGACAGAATTACCTACATAAATAAAGGGCAGTTTTATGGAATAACACTAGACTACATTCCGGATCCAGACAAACCTCTTAAGAGTCAAACAGTTAAGGTAAGAAAACAACACTTGATAGTTCTCAGAATGTTACTGCAAACAACAAGGTTGCCATTCGGGCTTTTAAGACATTACATATGTGTTGTTAACTAAATTACTAAAATTATCTGTCAGGGCAACAAAATTACAAAAAAGTTCGCGTCAATCACTCTATAACTGTCTGTAACTTCACATGGAGACCCACGTCTGATTGAACTAAAATGGTTGAAAGACAACTTAAAATAGAAAACTTAAAGTTTTAAATTCAAGCTTCAGCGAATTAATAGTTTCAGTTCGAAATTATTTTCTACTAGTTTGAACTACAGATGATTCCTGACATTTTAACCGACAGTATAAAATTTATATATATTGAAATATCTTAAATTCGCCATTTGAATGAATCAGTTGATTAGTTTTCTCCTTTTTCGGTGATTTCCTTTCACGATCTCCCCCCCCCTTCCTCCTGGGAAAAACTAAAGTACTCCCTTGGCCTTCGCTCACGGGCTCCAAACACCCAATTATTACAACTTTCATCAGGTAGAAGGTTAATCTCCGGCCACCACCTCTAAACCTGAAAAGCTACCGGGGAAACTCGTGACCGACTCCTGGAAGCCACCCGCAGGTCTCAGTAGTCTTCAGCCACGTAGACAGTTAAACTGTCAATTATTGACACGGTCGATTCGATTTTTAATTAATAGGATCGAGATGAAACGAACAAACTAGAAATAAAACACGCGTTCCTGTAAAGTGAAGGACACTTTGCAGACGGATGGAAAAGGTAACAGAGTAACGGTACGGTCTTGTGTGTGGCCAGAACAGTTTGATGTCTTCCTCGTTCCATTTGTGAGTTGTTTCTTTTTCCAAGGTATCTTCGAACAGTGCCTGAATACCTGAGACGGTTTTATCTCTGGTTAAAACCTATAGCTGGGTGTGTACTTGTTTTTACGTTGCAACTTCCCTCTACGCGCAATAATGTTTCACTCAACATGTCACTTTTTTATAACCAAGAAATACTTTTTTTCTGACACCGTCTTTTTTCTCATGTCTCTGTCTTCTAGGCCATTATAATTTCTCCTTGCGTGGAGTTGCCATTACAGTTCTTCGTAATTTTTTAATTTCAAATGTTTTTCAACAATTTATAAAACATCAATTTATAAAACTTTAAAATGCTCAGTCTTGAGGGGTTTGTACAGTAAAATGAGGTTCAGTTTACGCATTTTTTTCTTACCAAACTACATCATTGATTTGAACTAACAATTAATTCCCGACTTAACCGATTATTGTAAGAAATTATCCTAGAAGAGTTCTAGAATTATAATTCCAACCGCCTACGTGAAACAATTAATTGTTTTATTATAATTAAAATTAAATATTACAATGTGACGGCGGCACAGTCAAGAATTTTCGATTTCCCTTCTTTCTCATGTCACACGAAATTCCTCCCGGATTGTTAACTATTTCCTATTTCCGCTATTTGGTAATTGTGTGTTAATTAATTATTGTTAACGAATGAAAATTCACCTCGTGTTTTTATTCATTATTCGTTTCATCCAATTATGAAAATAAGTTCGTACTGAATTTTTTCAATACAGTTCATTTCTTAGTTATCCGAGGTTTATCTATACGGGAGAATTCTTGCCACTTGAATTGTCGGATGTACCTTTTTTATCCCTGTTTACCTTACACGAATAAACATTCTTTATTATAACCGTATTAGAAGGCCATGTGGAGATGGGTCACGTATGTGAAGAAATCTGGCAATCCTCTAAATAAAATGAATCAGGCCTTATCTTTTCTTAATTGTTGGAAAATATATCAGCAGATGACAGCTTCAAACGCGAGAAATTTGTAAAGTTGCAACCTGCAGATATTGTTAGATAAAAAGGATGAGCAATAAAAGAGCAAAGAAAAAAGGCGAAAAGGAGAAACCAATAAAATAATTGAAAGCATAAATAAATCCGAACGGGAATGATACACCAATGAAGCAACAATATATATATTCTTGGTTAGACAATGAGACAAGAACCGTGAAACAATAAAACACAAAAGGAACAAAGAGAACATGATAAATCAATAATGTACATAAAACAGAAGGAATAAAACAGTCTGCTTGGTGGAAGTGTAACGTTCAGAGGTCCTCCGCATGTACCGAGTTGGGTACTTCTGGTAAGTGTCGAAAAGAAAGGATCGAACTGAGAAAAACAGAAAATGGACGCGCCTCGTGTCGCGCAATAAATAAAATCGGACTTAAACGAACAAGGCTAGCAACTTCTCATCCGGATAAAACGATTACTATTAATTTTCGTTAGATAATTACTGCCAACAACTGCCAAATTTTGTGCCAAATCTCTCCCACGATAGCCGAAAAAAGTCAAAACAAAATGGCCGTCACCAGGCATGACGTACCTCTGGAAGCCGTGCCCGAGTGATGCAATCCTTTAAGGACGAGCAACAACAAACAGAAATATACTTTTAGTTATACTTTGGCTAGATGCTGATACAAATGCACGTCAAAAGTGCACTTTACACCTCAAATTGTTGCTCTTTTGGTGCCAAAGCAGAAGACACTTAGGTGGAAGGGGGGGAGGGGTCTGAAAAATGGTTCCTAATACTTTCATTCCTAATTTTCCAGTTGTTTCTTACAAAAACACTATTCTTACACTTTCTTTTCCTTTCATACTCTTTACTCATATTTCATTTCTGTACCTTTCTATTTCCTTTTTAGTGAGATATCAATTTGTTTTAGAGTCCAGTAATTTGTCTTGAAACTAGAGTGGACAGTCTTCGCTATTACTTTTACTTAACACATGATTAATTGACCCAGGAGAAATAAAGTTTGAATAAATACGAGTGTCCGGATACTTAAGAAAGAGTATCAGACGAGCATTGAAGCGTCAGAAAGACGAATTGAACGTGAGAATTAGTAATAGTTTGATTAATGGCGGTGAAAATTGGTTAGAGGCTATTAGAAATAGAAAAAAAGAGAGATGGGAAGACGGCGAAAGTCCGCCTCTACGTATTTGGCAACGGTCAACTCCTCTCAATGTATTAATTGCTTAGTTTCCTAATTTACACAAAACCACAAAGATTATCTGTTTATATTGAGGAAAAACAAGTTTCTGTAGATAGGTATGGAACCGTTACTCGGTGTACACCACTGGTTGGAAACATCTCTCTTTCTAACGATTCTCCCCGGCTCAAGAACATACGAATATATCTACCGAGTTGTGCGGAAAGTTTAGACGAGAGAGAGAGAGAGAGAGAGAGAGAAGAGGAGGACAATAAGAAGAAGAGTGTTGAATGAAGAAAGCCAATTCCATTGTCCATTGGCATAATTAAGCAGCACAGTCCATTGGCGAATAATAAATGGCATCTATTGCATTGTGCTTCTATTAAATTGAGACCAACGGCTCTTTTGTAACGTCAACTTACTTAGAAATTACAAAATTAGCCGTTGTTTTAGTCAACTGATAGCGGTACTCTGGGCAGTACCTCATTCTTCTGTAATTTGTAAAATTTACAGTTCAAAAGTAAGTAACTTGTCACAAATATGTAACTGCACGATTTTTATTTGAAGTACTCTGAAATGAGTACCCGAGTACCAGTCTTTTACCCAATGAACTCTAGCCCTTCCACGAAAGTTTGCTTCTGTTGCTCACGTCTGAAGTACACAAAATGGGTATGTTTCTCTTTCGGTAGAAAAATAAAAACATACGAAAATATTCACGGATATTTCAATTTCTATCAAAATCCTCACTACCAGCACATCGCTTTCTCATTTTGCACGTCACTCTTTCAAAATATACGTACATAAACCAAGTAGATATATCTCATTTAGATTACTTCCAAAAAATAGTTGCTAATGTAAACCACTTCGTGGGTACAGTCTGACCATCGTGATACAGAGAATTTTAATTTTTATTTATAAACTCGGACCGCATGGTGCTACCTTCGTTTGAACACTCTCATTTATGAATTATGTGCCACAAGGGCAAGTCACACATTTTTTATTTTAAAATTAAAATCCAATTATGTGATTTATCGGGTTCAATAAGAATTTAAACAATTGAGGAGAAGTTAGAGTTAAATTATACATTAAAGAAAGTAAATAAAAGGTAAGCAGATGGAAAGTGGAAAATGCCAAAAAGAGGAAAAACAAGAAATTAAAACCTTGGTAGTGTAGTGTAGTGTTTCAGTGGTACCCGAGTAGAGTGGTACCTTCCCCACCTCGAGATGAGCAGATGACTCAAATTTTTCTGAACGTTACGAGTATGTTGGAAATAAAAAGCTTTACTTTCTTTATTTTTACAAAGTTTGGCGGCTTCTCTTTGTCCTCACGAGAAACCTGTTTTTGGTACTGCGACCAGAGGTCTCCGGCCTCTTGTGCTACTCGTCACTAATTACTAATCTATTACTACAAAACCAAAATCGTGATTTACCTCTGACGAATATCGATGGATTTATCAATTTATTGAGAGGGTAGAGTGGTCGAGTCTTCTCTTGAATACTTTGGCGAAAGAGGAAGAAAAGATTTTTCTGACAGAAGGCTAAACCTAAGGGTGCGACCGAAACTCTGGACTTCATGGGTCTCAACCCAAAAGACAGGCCATTTTGCTTCTTTTCCTTCTTGTCTTTATTCATAAATTAATAGTAGTGTGATTACTATAATTGTATACGCTACAGATGTGTACTCACAAATATCGCTAACTTTCATTGGAAATTAATACTTTTCTGTTTGAATTCGAAACAACGATTTCTTTTCTCAGATTCTGTTTGATCTGTTCTGATCTTTATTTTCTAATTTCTATCCTTCTGCAGCTTTGTATCATTATTTTTCATAACTGTTCTGTAAAATTTAGTAAATATCTTAGTGTAGTTTCTTACGAATACGCCTCTCTCGTAATGGTATCGGACATCAATCAAAATCAAATTTTACTGCCAAAAATTCTAAAATTATAGCGAATTATCCCTAAGACGCCTTACAGTCAATAGGCCACAGAAGAGGGGGGGGGGGGCGGGGAAATGGGTACATCGATCATTTCAAAAGAAAAACATGACAGCCCAGATTTTCTTTGGATGGTGTCAACATGCAAAGGGCCAATTAAAATTCCACTGGGCATTAAGCGATCCGTGCAAAAGTCAAGTCGGAAACGGTACCTCCTTGATACCCGGTGAGTACAGTTGTACTCGGTGGTTGTAAATCGGCTGGTGACCGTCTATGGTCTTCGGTTTCAGCCAATGACCTCGTCGTCCGCCGCCCGGTGCTGGTCGTCCAAAACCACCTGGAATGGTCACCTCGTGGCAAATTCGTCGTGGTTCTCCTTCTTCACCGTGCCCGCACATGGCAGCAGTTTTCATTCTTAAATTTTTCCGTCCGTTTTCCAACGGATTAATTACTTTTTTAAATTGTAGGAAAATAATATGAATAGAGAAAATGGCGGAGAGGCGAGGACTCGGATCTTTTAGTTAATTGGCGATTAGTGGATGCCCTTTGGCACTCGGTCGGTCTAACGGGTACCTGGTTGTCAGGACATCGGTGGCCTCCTACCTCTACCGTGCACCATCCCCCAAGGAATTCGCACGATCGTCCAATGTCGGTTTGAACCCTGAACCTGAGGTTGACCTTTTGCTGAATCCCCAGCTAAAATAATTGAATAGAGTATTTCGTGGGAGGTGAAATTAGTTAATGACCGGGTACCTTGTGCTACGAGCAGGCACACATGTGCATTTTATTATGAATTGTAGAGAAATGGCTTGGGAACGGGACGACCCACAAATTGCTGCCATAACCGAAATGTTAGACCAATTTTTAAGGAACCACAGCACGTTCCACCTATGCTAATCGTTTCTTATGTTTATCTGCATCTAAATAATCAACGATTAGTTTTTATACTTAAGTTTTCTTCCTTTACGGTCAACTGTTTCATTTTTTATTCCTCTAAATTGTTACATGAAGGAATTCTACTCATTTTCATTATAATAATTAACATAACTACTGCTACAGTTAGTGTCCAAAACGTTTTATTTTACAAACGCAGAGCCCGCGTCATGTCAGTAAGAACACTTTATATGTATAAATAGTTCAGTAGGAATAACAGTGTAACAGAAGACACGCCGGTACGTCAGGATCGATTTCTCTTTCGTTTTGACACGAATGTCACAATTTCATTCTTAAAAATTTATTTCACTTATGAGGTAGTTAATTAACCAAGTTAATCTACCCGAATTAAAGTATCCGAATTCTTGGGTTGGCAAAAACTTGTAAATTTATACACTTTACCTCTCTACCTACCTGATCGAATTCTGGTGTCATTCTATAGTCCGCGGATACCGCAAACAAATTTATTTTACAACCCAACCGTTCAATTTATTATTTGAATTTAATTAATCAATACGTACGTACCTACTTGGACGGCCCTCAGGCCCCAATATCTTCATACCAAGTATTCGTTCCCCACCCGTTCCAATTCGAGAGATTTCTGCTCTTACTTGGAATTTGACCACCGAAGGTACACTGAATTAGCACCCTTGTTAGAAATAGCTACCTGACCAACTGGAAAAGGCAAATGAGTCTAACTCTGCCAGACCTCTGCCTACTGAAGTAACCTGATTTTTGTCCACAATCATCAATTTCTCCATATTAATTTTTTATTTTATTAAAAACTTCCCGTCGTCAGTAAATCAATTTGAACAATTTTTAACTATATCTCATGAGGGGACAAATAAACTATTGTTTATGTATTAATTATTAGATACTGTTGCACACTTTATAAGTACTACCTTGAAATATTTGAAAATATGGAAATGCGTTTCTAACATGGCGTAGTTCGAATATTCCTGCCTATCCACGCTGTCCAGGCCCAATAAAACGCAGGCGTGTAAGCTCGCCTAAATGAATTCACGGTTTTGTTATTTATTTTTTGTAAAACTTATTATTTATTTTAATTGCATGGAGAGACGGTTTATTTATTAAATCCGGGCGATGGTCGTGTAATTATCTGTCAAGTTTTGATTTAAAATAATTCTCCGTTTGCCTCCCGAACCGAGTTTCCCCGCAAGTCCTCTCAACCCCGGCGCCTTATGCTTAAATACGCTAGACAATCCGCCCATTTTTCTAATTTTGCTAGGAATAACAACTAAAAGGGTGGATCTGAACTTTGGCTTTACTCTAACTTAAATGCTTCGTGACCGCACTAAACTCAATTGTCTCGGATGCTTTTTTTTTAATTTTAAAACTAAAAAATATACTAAATTACCTGTTCATCAGCTGTAATAGTTATCAATGAAAAAAAACACAAAAATCTAAGTTAGATATTATATCATAATATTTAATATTGACCACAACATACGAAATTTAATTTTCAAATGTTTTTTCAAATTTTTTCACTTCTCATTTACAACTCACACATTTATCAATGCTGTAATTTTTAGTTATCTGAAAATAAACAAACATGTAATGAATTATATATATAATATAATAATCCTTATGTTTCTTAAAAAATTTAAACTTGACATGTAATTCAGGCTGTGAAGCAGAAAGCTCTTTCAACACAATAAAATAGATTTATAGTAATTTAGTTTTGAATTTCAAATCACTTAGTGAATTACAAACATATCTATACATATAAATATATACATGTACTATTAAATATTGCACAAAATATTGATACTTTCTGCTACGATTTATTAAATAATTTCAAGAGTATCAATCAGGTAAATGCAAAAAAATTCCGTTACGAGGCAACGGGACTCAACATTATATTTACATAAACACTTGGCGAACAAGTAAAATTTCTAGAAAAAACATCTGTTAATTAAGGTGTACGGATAGATGACAGGGACGAGTAGGCACAGGGGGGAGTACTCACTTCAAAGTACCTGTCACCTGTACCCTTCAGAAATATTTTTTTTAAAATTAATTCCGTAAGACACGCAAGAAAATTAGAGCTTGTTAAGAAACATAAACTTAGTTAGGCCCTCCTATGGTTACCTGACAGTTAGCCCCAATTACTGGGTTTCGTTTAGTGTAGTAGAACTACACTACAACTCTATGATTCCACCCCGGTATTGGCCCCCTCTACCCTACATTTGGATCCGGAGGGCAAATTTATCTCTGGCCACCTGACTGCTCAGGTTCAACCCTGTTAATTATAATTTAATTGCAGAAATTAAATCTGCTTCTTTTGGGTTTTTTATTTCTTTACGAGCATCTTCCACCATGAGTACCAAAGCTTTCTTCCGCCTATTTATTTGGCCAAAATTAGCAGGACAAAGAACCAGTAAAAAGAATATGAAACAAATTTGTAATCGCTCTGGCTGTCATATTTTCTATTGTTCATACTACCATTTTTCCATATTCCTCCTAACTATACTATCTATAAATTCTATTAAATTGTTTGTCTGCGGCAATGGTCAATGCTCAAAAAGTCTATAATTTTAAAAAAACTGAGCACTTGATGGTATAATTGTTGTGTTGATGTTGAGAGTATTGTAATAACTTCTCTTTGTGGCTGTTACACTGTATTTTTTATATTAAACAAGGCTACAAATAAAAAATGGTTTCAATATTACATTTTATGTATTTTTTCACAGAGCATTGTCATGTTAATGTTCAGGGAAGAAAAGAGTCCAGAAGACGAAATCAAAGCATGGCAGTTCTGGCACGGACGACAGCATAGTGTGAAGCAAAGAATTCTCGACGCCGGTAAGTTTAATTCGTACAATTAATATTAATGGAAACATTGAAAAATGAGAAATTAATGTCGGCGAGTTGCATTTTGGTTAACAACTTAGCGGGCAAACTATTTACGTTTGTGAAACTATTATAACAGAGCCATTGGTTGGTTGTAATGCGGAGGCAGCGAAGAATGAAAAAATTATTTTGTTATTACGACCGGAGTTATTAATATAATTTGAAGCGATTACGGATGCAAATTCCACTTTAATCGATTGCAGGATCGAACGATCGATCAATTAATCGATCATTTTATTTAAATTACTCACATGTTTTTTTTTTCATGGATGGCTGCTTGGACTGTGAAGTTGTCCTTCTTGTGTAGAGCACCGATGGGTGCTATAAAGCCTCCCCTAAGGGTAGGGACCTTTCCAAAAAATTTTAACGATTTTCCTCCCGAAAATGGCGAGTGATTCAATTGACAAAAAAATAGATCATTTTTTTCGTTTTTGATTGGCTCATATCAATGGGTGAGTACGTGCGCGTTTAATACCCGACTTGTATCATCCCGGGTTATTGTCATTAATCCCCTCTCTGTGTTCCTTTCCGTTTGTATATATGTTTAAGAAGTCATTTCGCACGGTTTGCTTGACTACTATTGAACATGAAAATATCAATCAGTCCGCAAAACTACTAATAATAAATAATAATATCTTTTGTGAGGGCAAATTCGGGTAATAGAAGCTGGCCGTAGAGCCATAAATTTTTATTCCCGTTCTATTTGTGTGTGTGTTCGTTTGTCTAGTCAAAGGGAAGGGGGGATAGTTTTAAAAGGGGAGAGGATGAAGAGATGAAGAAGGTCCTTAAAAAGAAAAAGAGTCGGCTCACGTGTAAAATTATATTCACTGACATGAAATTTAACAAGCGGCTGCGGTGTGCTGGGTGCGGGTATTCACATGTACTCCAACTATTTTTTCTTTCTCTATCTTCAAAGTAGTAATTTCCGATGAGGAGAGGAGGGCCCAGTGAGAAAATAAATTGTTAATAGCTTTTCAGACTGATACAATCGAAAATTGTGAATAATATTAGAAAAATTAGCCGAAGATTAAAGCGATTGGAGGAGAGTCAATCAGAACATAAATTTGACTGAGGACTTGTGGCCTTCGCGTTCATCATTTGACACTTTTTGTCTTGTAAACTAGTTAAACTAGTAAATAGTAAAGCAAAGACTCCATTTATAATATGAAGAAGGTTCAAACTAATCTGGCTAGAAGGATAAACCTTACTGTTCTCTTTCAACTGCTCGATCAGCTCAACATCAGAAATTTACTTCTGCTGCTCGCGTTCCCGCACCATCAAACATAAAAACAAATAATTATATATCAGAGGAGTAAGCGTACGTTTTGTGGACCGCAAATTCCTTGAGTCAAATTTAATCGAAAGATTTGCGGTCAGCTTAAGCAAGCAAACTACAAAGTCAGAGGCATCAAACCCAAAAATATCTTGTTTTGGACACAATTATTTTACCACTCTCACAGTCATTGGATCATTTCATTTACTTTACCTTTACCTGATAAGTTTTTCTAATTATTCTGCTTCTCATCCACGACTTATTGGTACCTTCCTTTGAACAACAAGTCTCATTTGTATGATTTATTAAATTAAAAACTGTTTTCACAGAAACTATTTAAATTATTTGTTAATAAATTATTAGAGTTTAAGTTGCATTTATTGCATTTTCACGTTTCGTGGCACATCCTACGTTCTAGATTTGAAACCTGTTCATTAAAGTCGAATGCCGAAATTTTGTGCCTTACTTAAACGTGGGAACTCATTAATCATTCATTCATTCTGTGAATGGATGTAACCGAAATGACCGACAAGTAACATAACATGATGACGAGTGAAAGCTGGTGGGAAATGGCCGCTGACATTTTGCTATTTTGGACCGACTTTCAATATTCAAATATCTGCTTTCGGTCACCGTATGTTGAGTGGGGGTGTTTGTGTAGAAAAGTATCACTGGGTCAAACCTAGAGGTTTCAGCCGAAGTTTGACACAAATGGAGTTGGAGAAAAAAATACAACAACGCAAATGTATCTTTGACACCTGAAAATGGCCGTCTTATGAATCTACCGAGTTCACTTTCGGGCTATAACCGTTTTTACCATTTCGTTAACCCTGAGGGTTCGTTCTCTGACGGACGAAGAGACGATTTACATCCACTTTTTTCTTATTCTTCTCGTCCTCGATATCCAGTGTAAGATCTTGCAGGCTCTGATCTTCCATTCACGGTAGGATCCGTCTTTCTAGAAAACGAAAGCGGACCCGGAGGACGAAAAAAAAGGGCAGTTAACAAGAGATTTCAACATGGAGGCCTAATTTATTTAAATTAGTACATCGAAAACGTTTTTAATCCGTCGGAACACCTGACACGTCGAGCCTGCCAAATGCGAGGTTTTGGCCTCGGACGCACCTTAATTGTCTTCGTCTTCGTCTTGTTCATCTTCTTCTTCTTCTCCCTCTGATACCTGATTACCTGTACGAAAACGAAAGAGAGAGAGAAAGAAGTAAAAAGTACTCAGGAGATAAGAAATCGATCATCAATCAAAGAGACAAAAGTTTTGGGAGCCCAATTAAAAGTTTGTTTTTTATGTTGCCATTAAAAGGAAACGACGTTACAGTTAAGGGTGGGCGAGGGAACGGGTACCCGGTATCTTTTAAGAGGAGGAAGGGAGGCAAACTTCCAATTTTATTTTTATTTAGCTCAAATTTATGTTCTTCCCAAATTTTCAAAGATTCACTCGATGGTCTTGTAATTACTCCGTCATTTCCATGCAAGTAGGGCTTATCTGCTCAAGTGTTGCCAACATTTCTGAACAAAAAATTTCGCCGTTCTTTCCTTTTTCGTCAACCCAAGAGGATTTTGATCTAAATTTTCAACAGAAGCAATGAAATCCATCAATTAATCACTGAAATTCTTACGTCTGCATTGTTTTTTTTTCTTTCCTGTTGGGGTCATTCAATACAAATTTTGTAAATTTTATTATCTTTTATTCGTTTTTTTTTGGCTTTTGCCCTGTTTGCCCTCAGGAGCAATGCGATCAGACAAATTGCCCTCCTATAAAAATTTCAAATAACCGTTGCGCAGAGGCGTACGTTTGTCTGTGTACGTCGACTGAAAAGAAATTTTATCAAAACATATTTTTATCGAAAGAAATCTATAATTAAATATGGTTCAATTTTTAGTTATTAATAAGAAGGAGAGACAATGTGTGGAAATGAGATAGAGAAAGGGGGAACTATTAATTAAGAGGATAAAAAAATTTGGTTATTATCTTCTTAATTGAGTCGGTGAGACCCTCTTTTTGTACCGATAGTTTTCTAATAAAAATTAACTAAAATGAATAACTAAAGAAACCACGTGTACATATATGGACATTTATACATATAATAAAATGGTCAGTTTCCATTTCAAAAGAGTGTTCGCCAGTACGTGACTAAAATTTTAGTTGGAAATTAAAAGGCACATCTCCTGCGAGATCCTGCTAGAAAGTCTCCACCCGTTCCTTTACCCCTTCAACTCCCTCCCGTGAGAAGTACTCCTTTTTTCAGATGCAGACACGTACCTTTTTACTGAACCTGACTGTTTCTGCTTGTTTAATTGTGCGAAGGTCTACGATCTTATTATTGCAGTGCAGACGATTTATATATATATATGAAATTTACATGGTGGTTCTTACGTCCCTCTGCTTCTCACGCTTCTCAATTAAAATTCAGTTCAGGTTTAAATAAAAATACTGTTACGTAACATTTGAATAATTTTAGTAAATATAATATTTTGGCTAATTTAATTTAAGATGTTTTTTTTAATTTAAATATTAAAGCTGAAGGCAAATTCTTTTTGGCTGACAACAGAAAAAGTTGAAAATAATTAGTTTTTGCTTGGAATTAAAATTATAATTTCTGTGAAAAAAAATAAATATATAAAAATATAATAAATATGAAATAAGAAACAGCAAGTTTCATGTCTAAATTCTATAAATTGAATTTTTAAATTGTTCTTTTCAGAAATTTTACATTTGAATTAAAAGTAAAATCAGAGATTAGCCATCTTTCAGGATCATTAGATCTTTCTATAGATCGTTCCACAATCGTTAATCAGTTTCTTCTAACTTTTTTCTAAGCAAATGTGTGTAAGCAACTCTTCAATTCATACGTCAATTGACATCATACCCAAAGTACTTGAATTCTGATTGCTTGATGGCAATGCATCTGTCACAAATTTTATTATGAAACTATTATTTTCACTATTTTATTTTAATACAATGTTCAAGTCGTTAGACGTGCCTTTCTTCTCTTTCTTCCTGTTTAATTCTAACCTTTTTTCCTTTCTCTCTCTCTCTCTCTCGTTCATCGCGTGTTGCTCATTACCATGTCACCTCCAACTGAAAATAAAATTTGTTTGCTCTCAAAGCCAACTAAAACTGGTTTCAATGAAACATGTCTAAATGCATTTGGTTGACTTTATTCCCTGTAAAGTTTCGAAACAGGAACATGACAACCGAACAGAGAAAAAACCCTGAAATGTTTCTTACAAGATGTAGTGAGGTAATTAAAACTTTTTAAGTCAGGTATAAAAAATCTGTAGTGAGGTAATCGGGTGAACCTGGAAAAAGTCGAAGGATCGCCTCTTAGGTACATAAAACGGCCCTTGATTGATTTCAAAGGGGAAGCAGGTGCTTTGCGTGCCTGCGTGCCTGTGTCTCTTTCTGCCCCTTTTAGTCCCCGTTTGATAGTTTTTATCTATTCTCTCACTATTTATCAGATAAGATGTTCGGGGGAAAAATGTAGACGAGAGTCGGAACACAAATTTGGTTTTTTCTAAAGTCCTCAGATTGCTCGCTCTTACCTTCCTTCACCGTCACTACATAACTTGAAGTTCTTACTATCGTTTCTATTTCGTTCTGTTTTTATTTTTTGTTACCTTGTTGTTTTTTTCATGGCGATCGGTTTACATGGTGCCATCCATTTCTCTCTCTCTCTCTCTCTCTCTCTCTCTCTCTCTGTCTCTCTGTCTTCCTTTTGTATGGTGCGGCGTAATTCGACACGAAATCAACCGGGTTTTCCATCATTTTTCCAGTTGTCTGCGTTAATCTTTTCCGACTTTGGGTTCTATTCGAATGTCTATTTTCTACTCGATTCAACTTGAGTTACTCAGATAGAAATCACCGGCAACGATTCTGGTTTAAGATACCTCAGAATCAGGTCCGCGGCCGGTTCATCCATTTTATTATTTACTCACGGCCTTTATACATACTATCACATTTATCTAAGTTCAAAAAATAATAAAGCTTAGTTTACTAATTTTGATAAAGTATTACCTATCATTATCGTTATAAATTTAGCAATTTAAACGAGTCTGTGAGAGGCCACATAAACCTCTCAGGATTAATCGTTTTATTTTCCTAAATCAATCAGAAATGAGAAATTTCCCATTTCTACTTCATTCGGACCCAATTTGGGCCAGTGCCAATTCGGGTATTTCATCTTATGATACACACCCTGCAGGGAATTCGTTTCGTTTTACGAACTAAAAAATACTGTTCCTGATTTTTAGGACTTCTTTTATGAAACAATTTCAATATTCGACAGCCCCTTCGTTGGAATTTCAACTTCAAAATCACCCACATAGTCACATAATTTTTTGCCAAATTTACCTCTCATTCTCTTCTAATGGATGAGAGAATTCCTCTGCTATAGTTTCAACTTCCTATAGTGACCACTTTGATGTGGAACATAACTTTCGTCACTGTTAACGGCCCGTAAAGATGATTCTTGTGTAAAATCTACGGACCGTAGGCCCGGATATAAAGCGTTAAACTTGAAAAGGTAGTAGACAGACATTTTATATAGTCAGCTAGGAGGGTCTAAGAATGACAAACGGTCATTTCATGTGACCTTTTCGGAATTTCTAAAAAGTCTGGACCTTTTTTTGGCTTGATCCGGCGTCCTTCGAAGTCATTTTCCATTGTACATGTTGTAAATTGTTCCTTTGCTTCTTCGTCCTGTCCATTTGTAAAGGTCAGGTGACGTTGGTATTTTAAGCTTCTTCTCCGTACCTTAGCATAAAAAGAGAAGAAATTAGGCGATTACTGGCCTAATTTATGGCCCACCAAAATCCGAATATTCTGCAATATCAAAACTTAATTTTGAGAAATAAATTTCAAACGATAACAGGCGAACAGCCCTAAAACTTATTTTTATTATTGTCACAAGTCCTGTCTCTCTCTTCTTGATGATGTCGCGTTTCTTTGCTGCGTATTTCTATTGCCACATTTATTATTATGTTCCCTAAGCTGTCTTCTTTTAATTCCATCCTCTCTCCACAAAAAAAAAACTAATGAAACGTTTAATGTCATTAATAAAATGTGAAGAAATTCGAGCCGAATCCTGAAGTGGAGGTGGAGGGGCATCTGTAGGTACCAGGTAAACTCGTACCTGATGAATTAGTGCCGCGATATGACTCATGTGCATATGTTGGGGGGGGGGGAGTTCCAGAACCTTGACCTCAACCCTCAAAAATAGTGAAATTTGCCGTTACCGGTTCCTTGCCTCTCACCATTACAGAATAAACTTCAAAGACCCAGAAGATTTTGGGTCTGAAAATATGTAGACGAACGGCAGAGGCTGCAGGTCGGTGGAGAAATTGGGGGAGAAACAAAGAATGATTATCCAAAACATATAAAAAAAGGTTGTAACACTGAAAAGTTATCAACGGGTTGTTTTGTGGTGATGAATAAGGAGTAAACATAGAATGGGCAATGGGAGGCAATGAAAGTCAAATAAGGTAATTTACGCACAGGAACAAAACAGTAAAAAGAAGGGATGCCAAACAATAAAAAGATTATTTGAAAGATAAACAAACTGAGAAGGAGTCAAGTATAAAGACGGATACGAATGAATATAATTAAGTTTAAGAATATTACATTTTTTAATTGAACTGGTGCAGGAGTTTTAGGTATGTGAATCTGAAACAAACGAATTAAGGAAGAAAAAAGTAACAGAGAGACTTAAGAGTTCATGAAAATCATGCAGGAGTCTTGCCATTCGCTTCTTTCAGACACAAAATATGAAACTAATTTAGATACAAGGATGGCCATTTTGACAAAGCCCTTCAGGTTGACGTGTGAAACGACCAGCGAGATTATCATCTGACAGCTACAGGAAATTTATCCATTGATGGAATCAGGTCTCCGGTTTGCAAATATTCGACCCCGGATATCCACGAAGAGAGAGAGAGAGAGAGAGAGAGAGACAACGGGGAATGGAGGGACCTGTGGGTACCTTGAAATGGCGAATGAAATCCTCAGAAGGGAACCTCCCGCCATCTTTCCACTCTGCTCTTCTAATCCTCCTGTCAGGTCAATCAATGAAGCACTTTTTACCTGTCAGATTTAACTCCGGTAAACGGTCAATCAAATTTAGAATTACTGCTCCACCTCATGTGTCCTAGCTGAACTCTAACTCCAATCGAATTACATTTATCTTTTTATCTATCTATCTGCCTTTTGTCTATCTACACCGTTCGAGGAAGCAAACAATGTAGAAGTGCAGCGTTCGCTGGCATTCTCATACTTAAACTTTCGGCCTTTCGCATCAAATTATTATACACATGTATTTGTATGTATATAAATTTTGTTAGATATATATACATAACAAAATTTAACGCTAAATTAAAATCCATAAAAAATTGAATAGAGAAAATAATTAGTTTTATCGTCTCGAGATCGATCAAATATTTTTCGTGCGTTTCCTTCGTTAAAAAAATTATTGGGAGAGATAGATAGTTGGGTAGTTGGACAGGAAAAATTACATTTTTAAACGATGAGAATTTTTTGGCTTCTAAATACGACTTTTATTAAAATCACATGGGTTCTTGCCTACAAAAAATTTATTTTACCTTGATATCATATACATCGTTATACGCAAAAGCATGTAAAACGTGGGCCTCCGGCAATTACTTTGGTGCATACTGAAATTGCTGTTCAATAAGACTTAATGTTGATGCTATGAAAATTCATTTAGAATTTCAATTTTAAAGTAAAACATCAATTGAATTATTGAATACATTTGGTGGGCATTCCTGCAGCACGAACCCACCCAACAATGTTATGTTAGGAAGGAAGAAGAATTGAGAATAAGTTCAAGTTGAATAGAAAATTAAATAAAACAAACAGAGAAGTTACACTGATCATATTAGTAAGTAATAATGAAGTTATGATTTCAACGAATTCAGGGATAACAAAAAAACTGGACGAATCAGGTGCTCAACCGGGTTTGGTAGGTTTGGAATACACGTGGATTTGAAAAACTGGGTCGGAGTTCCCGAAAAGGAAGAAAAAAAACAAAAAACAGAATCGTGTAACAGGTACGGAACAGCCGGGTAGCCCCAAGGAGGAAAGTACCGTTTCGTAGACGAAGAAATGCTCGAAAAACCTGTTTAACAGAAAGGTGGAACAAAGCCAAGGAAGACCAGGTACGAAATAAAAGAAGGCTCGACTACGACGACGACGACGACGACGACGCATCTTCAACAAGTGGAAGGAGAAGAACAAGATTTTCTGCATTCATCCTGTTCAACTGTTTCCGTGGTCGTATGGATGAAAAAATTAGACTAGGGAAAGAGAGAGAGAGAGAGAGAAAAGCCCAAGGTGGAGAAGTTCAGGTTCGTGCCTAAAAGGCTGCAACAGGTTTTTTCCTTCTATTTTAAATTGATTGGAAACAACTTCTGCATTGCCCTCGCGTGAAATTGAAATGTGAATCAACTTGTTTTTTATTTTGTTTTTTTATTCCTCTTCTGATTTTTATATTCAACTTCCCGGGAGGTGCAAGAAAACCTCGTTTCCAGGTATCCCTTTCGGATCGTTGACGAGTCAAATGTAGGACTTTTACCCTGCACCTGTTACACTTGCACTACCAAGCTGTTGAAATAATCGTGTTCGCCTGATGGAAATGCCAACGAAACCTTTTTCGTGACTTTTCAACGTACTCTCTCACTCGTAGATAATTTTCTATTTTCTACCAAAGGATCCGCCCAAGTAGAGAAGGTGAATGTCAGGAATGCCAAAGAAAGGTGATGTGATCATTCGTAAGAGAAGTAAAGGTGCTTGTGAATACTCAGTTTTTTGAGTAGAGGCGGAGGAAGGGTGACAGGAGCAATAGAACCGTAATTAAACTAAATGCTTTTAATATGCTTCTTCTGTCATTTATTACTATTCTGTCATACTATTACTATTACAGTAACTGTAAATATTCATAGATAATGGACGGGGTTTATGTGGAGCACGTTATGTTCGACTCGTTCAGTTCAGCTGTCCTTTAACCTGCTCACCGGCTGAGTGTTAAAACCAAACCGTGAGATTCTTTGGACCGGAGCTATACCTTCGGCCTAAAGAGTTGAAACCCAGCGAGATTGTCGTAATTTCAGGTATGGCAGTAGTACCTGACCAGGGATGTAAGAAGTCATGCGGTCATCGCATACACACACACACACACACATAGAAAAAAAAATTCATCCCGGGGGGATTTAATGGCTTGACCGATTCGTTAATTCCGGTCAAATTCATTTCCATTTTCGCCCAGGCGCGGGATCAGGTTTTCAGGTATCGAAATGCTCGCCGGTTAATCACGATAAACGATTTAATATAACCGACGAATTTGACTGATTCGGTTAATTAACTGAATTCCAATTTTATGCGCCATTTTCTGCCTCTCTCGATCGTTACTTCTCTCTCTCTTTCTTTCTACCAATCTTCATCATAATTAATACAGGTATAGGAAACGGAAGGCATGCCGAGAGAGAGAGAGAGAGAGAGAGAAAAGTAAATGCAAGCAAAAACGAGACGTATTTTCCCAATTTAATAGAGGCCTGCACAACCAGACCAATTTTCACCAAAGTGTTTCTTTTTCGTAAATTAGGACCTTTTAAGCAGATTAACAATTAGTTTTAAGTGAAAACTTGTGAGAACCAATCGAAAGGTCGAAATAGTTTTAAGTCGAAATCATTCACAATCTTTCTCGTGATATTTTATTTGTCTATGATGGAGTTAGGGTTTTCGTCCCACTTAATATGTATAGTTAACATCATTTCTGGCTCTCATGTAAAAGAAGTTGCTGCAAAAAAAGACACGAGGTGAAACAGAACCTGTTCGTTTTTTGAAATGAAACCCAGGGAAAATGGCAAATAACAAAGAAGTGCAACGAAAAGGAGCAAAAAATAAACTTAAATATAAATAATTCCGTTACGGTTCTCATCAGCGAAAAAGCACACCATCCAAAGAATAAATAGTGATAATTCACCGGTACATGCGAACATTTCAAAAAAGGGCTCAGGTACATAAAAGAATTAAAATGAACAAAAACAGGTTCACCAAGTTTGTGAGAGCAGCGCGACGAATTCCTTCCAAAAATGAATTTTTCTCACCTGTGGACGTTTTTTTTCTATCCGATTTTAGGGTTTCCTATTATTTTGAGTCCATGAATTAAACCGGATTGTGTACGTCTCATGGGCCGGTCACGGGGAACCTTTCGCTATCCTGAAATTCTTAAACAACAAGAAGGAACACCCCTGTCTTTTTATTTTTCTTGTCGTCTGCTTAGCGATCTTTGAAGAAAATTTTAGCGGACACAACGTGGTTTTACTAACCCAAAGCAATTTAAACAAATTCATGAAGAATGGAGAAAATTGTGACGACTCGAATGAAATTTAATATTTAAAATTGGAAACTTAAATTAGTCAGTATTTGTTACACGAAATTTTCACGGAATGTTTTAATGTCATTTCAATTTGAAGTTTGTTCGTTGTCAGTTACGACCTACGGGTTTTCCAACGAGACCAAACTACTCATGGGTACCGTTTAATTTTAACATTAGGTCTGAGACTCATGTCGTCCAGGTATCCTCATTTGGTAACTTTTGTCCAGCCGGTTGTTAGCATTGTGCAAGGTAAACAAGAAGAATTCACTCAAGATATGTCGTTCACTTTCTTGGTTTCTCAGTCACTTTTAAGATGAGTCAACCTGGATAATACCAGAGGTAGAGGACGCCAAGAAACCTACACAATAGAATAGATAAAACAGCCATCAAGAGATTTTGCCCATTTGTAAAATGCCATAATCGAGATTTTAGTTACAAATTACTTCTGTCTGTTTTATTAAAAATGAATTTCACTCAACGCATTTATGTTCCACCAGGTTCCTTACCGAAATTAATTTGAGCCCGGTAAATTGCGAGTAGAACTGCCTTTGAATTTATTATAATTTTTAGCTGAGATTTGCCTAATTTTTTAAAGTAATTTATTCTTTTTTTTCTTGCAGATACCAAAAACAGTGTTGGCCTAATAGGCTGCATAGAAGAAGTGTCCCACAATGCCATAGCTGTTTATTGGAATCCACTAGAGAGTTCGGCGAAGGTATGTTTCATTAATTTAGTTTAGTTTACATGAATTCACCGTCATCTATAACTAGTTTTGGGTATTTGTTAGTCTTTAAGTAGTAAGTACGCGTCGTAGTCTCGCCGCTCCGGATAACAAGTACATATCTTCGTTCAATGAACGTAACACTGACACCTTGCAGATGACACCTTGTAGTGTCACTTGTCTTAAGTTGTCATTCAGCTATTAACAAAATAAGAACCTAAGGGTTTTCGCATGCCACGAATCAGAGGCAACCTCGCGATGATCTCACGTGTGTTGTGAAGATCAAAAAGAACGAAGAGAAAGGTAAATGGACTTTTGCATGGACTTACTAAATTAAAAAATTATCGTTTTATTAAATCTCTTCAAATTTAATACATAGAAAAAACCGAGTAGTTAATGTTATTGTGTGAAGTTGCCCGTTATTAGGTACCCGTACCCGTCGTTTCTTTTTTCTGTTTTACATTTTAAATGCAATTAAACAGAAATAATCAGCTGAAAATACTTTAATAACGTGCAAACCTAAAAAGCCGGGCTCCGCAGTCTTTCCAATTTCGATTTAATTATTTTTTAATTAATTTTTCTATTCGGCCGACAACTTCTATTTTTGTTTTCGTCTTTGGTTTTTTTTTCGTTCGAATACATTCAGTTTTATAAAACAAGTATTCGTATTTCTCTAACAGACATCGAACGAACCGAGAATTGATTGATTCATTTGTTAAATGCGTTGATGGATTAAATGTCAATGTTAGTTAAGTTTTTAACTTTGCAAAGGACCGAACTCAGTCAACCGAATAATTAATTTTATGTATAATCATATTTGTCAGGTACTAAGAAAGCATTACATTTATGAATATAGTATTCATACGCCAAACCGGAGGAATGAGAATGGTGGATGTTTTTAAGTTTAATTTGGTTGAACAGAACCTAATGAAAATATTCCAAATGGGCACGCTGAATTTATTTATTTTAAAATTTATTTATTTATTTCGGGATTTTAAATTAATTTATTATTAATATTCAAGTGTTTATTATGTGGAGTATTTCTTCAACGGCTGATTTTTCCCTGTTTATTTAGTAAGTAACATTATTTATTAATAATTTGACTTGTCAGATTCAACATGTTTACTCCGGAGCAATAGGTGACTACTTGAATGAATAACAATAATAATAATAAACCTATCGTTTCTGCCCCGATGTTTACCTTTATTATTTGCAACTGAAAAAAAAATGAAAAAAACTTTCTTCAATTAAACTATGAAGTTAATAATAGTTTTTGAGGAAATGATTAAGGTTTTGGTAATAGTTGAAAATATCGAATTTTAATAATCATACATGGCAGTGCGGGTAAACAATCATTATTAACTTTAAATTATAAGCGTGTTACAGAGCAGTCTCGATTGAATTCAATAAATAAGCAAATAAATTACCAATAAATGGCCGACACAACTCGAACGAGAACTCAAAAATGTTATTTTTTTGTAATTAGTTTTTGACCATCAAATGGGAGCACCGAAAATCAAAAATTCAAAGGGCTCACTTAAATCTGGTTAAATTGAGATCAAATCAGATCAAACTCAAATTAATAGATCATTATTTAATTATTTTGGTGCAATTAACCTCAAGTATGTTCAATAAATAATAAAATAAAAAAAATAATAATCAAAGCAATTATCGTCCATTTTAGTCATAGCGACGGAAAAAGGGGACGTATCTCGGAGGCCGCTCAATAAAATAAAAAATTTTTTTGCTTTACGGGAATAGAATGAACAGCGCTGTTGATATCCTAAATTTATGCAGTTGCTTAAATCTGTGACAATCTGATTTTTAATTTCACAAAGACGAAATTCAAATTTGTATCTATTCTATCTAGTTAACTAGCTACAAATAAATAAATTGATTTTGATGTTTGTGACGACAAAGAAAGAAAACGTCAAGGGATATCAAAGAGCCGGTGCTACCTTGCCACCTCTCTGAGGTACCGACAATAGGCTTTTCCCATGAATATCGTCATCTACAAGAGGAGACAGAAACAGTTGGTGTGTCCCAGTAAGTACAATCGGTTTTGTCGGTCCCCTGGAGGGATGCAACTCAATCGACCTGACAGAAAAAATAAAAAGTAATCTGGAAGAAGCCGAAACGGTTTGGCAGTTGGATGGAAGCATAAAAGAGACGTTACCTTGTCTTGGATTAGACAAGAATAATGGAGGGTATCACGTTGTATATGTGTATGTGCATGTGTATACATAGATATATAATACCACCGAATGTATTGTATTTCCGTAAAGATTTATCTTTTGACAGAAAGTGAAACTCTAAAGATTGGCTCGCTTCGTGCGGCAGGGAGCACTTAAAAATCGAAAAGAAAAGGCTCGGAAATTTCACGCATGAAATTTACAAATTATAAAAATTTAAAGGATACCTAAGATACGTTGGTCAAATGGGAGTACAACAAGTACCTTGAAATTAACAATTTTGAATTAAAAATGGCCGAAATAAATGCTTTAATGAAACGAAGTTGTGTAACCTACTTGTAGACTTCTTGATTTTGGAGTCATAGAAAAACGGCATTTAAGTCCGCTAGAACATGTGCTTTGTATGTTGCCTCTGTAGTGTCATGCATTCTCATTTATTTTACTATTTGTATTGTTTATTTCTTTTTATTAACCTTTATCTGTTGGTATTTCTTAACTTATTCATACTTACTTACTTATAAATACTACCCTACCTAACACACACTTTTGTCTTTTACTTAATGTCTTTTAAAAGCAATCCTTCATTTTCTTTTACACTCGTTCGTATTGCGCGTCATTCGTTGCAGTTTCCTTGGACGTTTTCCAAGTGAATTGCACAAAATCGATTCCCTTTGGACTTTTCGTGGCAGTGCAATTTGCAAAACAATAAAAACTTCATCAAATTACCCATAGAGGTGGAATAAAAAAAGGAGAATCTCAAGCCAGCTTCGGCCATTAATTTACAACAATTAAGCAAGACACTTTGCAATTTTGTTTACGATCAAAGGAATTCGGAGAGGAATGGAGGCGCGTCAAAGGTAAAAGTCAAACTTTATAATGTCTTTCGCGACACCCATTCGGTTCTCTAAGGTCCAACAAAAGGAACATAAATCAACGGTTGGTCACCCCCGCGCCACATCACTTGCCTTCGGATAGTGCGGGGGCCCTAAACGTGTTGCAACTATCGTTGGGGCCCCGGTGCACTGCAATTTCAAACTGCAATCCATCATATGAAGACTCCCCGAATGGAATCTGCGTCCTCCTCGTCGTCTTCTATCGAATATTACTTCTTTTCCATATCCTTCTATTTGGATTTTATAGTCGTCGTCGTCGTCGTCGTCGTCGCCGCGGTCGTCGTCATCATCATCATCATCATCCACATGATTATTATTAAGGAGAAGAAGTCGAGACTGGCTTGACGTGAAAATTTATTTGACTTCGATAAATATTCCAGGAGATAATCAATAGTGGTGTCCGTCATAAATATTATTCTCCTCTTGGTTCCTCTCTCTTTCTTCCGTACGAGATTTACGATCGTCGAGTTTAATTGATGGGATTGGATTAAGAAAATACTTTGTTCGTGACAAAAATTGCAACAAAATAACGATACGGACACACTGATTCACAAGAAGATTAGTGCTTGAAACTGTTGCTCTATTCCATTGCAACACTATAAACGGGGCAATTAAAAATACATCCAAAGCGACTATAAAACCTAAAAGGAGGATGAAAAATATGCTGCACAAGCTACTCGAATAATTTCTTAGCTCTAAAACTTAAGCGAACTGTACTCGAATAAGAAACATATACGGATAAACATGTAAAAAAAGGAAAATCAAATCACAAGTGATTTGTGATCTAAAGGAGAGACAAGACTTTTTACCATTCACCAAATCATGTAACAGACAACGTCAGGAATGAATATCGAGGATAGGCAGCAAAATGCTGAGCCTCGACCCAACTTCTGAGGTCCATCCGAGAAAAGGTCAAAGTCAAAATCACGAGGATGGACTGTTCGCCACTCATGCCAAAAGAAATATGGAGAAAGATTATCGGATAAAATGACCAATGACCTCATCTTTGGAGATGTTTAATATATTGCTCGGCTTATTGTGGATACTCAAAAATATTGGCACACAATCGGACATGAATAGTTAACGACAATGATTTTCATTGGATTTCTCAGGCAAGAAAAAAAGGGTTAGAGAAATAAAACATGACATGGTTAATAAAAAAAATAAGAAAAAATCTGTCACGTGGTGGGTGACCACACAAAAATGGTCTCGGTCATACATGAAGTACTCGCGTGGGCCCCACACCTGCACATGAGTACCACGGGTTTTCCTCAGATTCCTTACTTGTGTGGGACAGCACATAATGCGGGGTGGATCACGTACAAAAAGTACTAACCAAAATGTTAGGGTAAAAATTTGAGCCTTGTAACCTCAGGATATGCCAAAAATTTAATAACAGACACTGCGATAATTAAAAAGAGCTGAATAAAAATAAAAGATACTCGAACGTCTATCACACCGAAGCGAGGCTTGCACAGGAAAGAGTTAACCGCCAGAGGCTACCGCCATTTATTTAAGAAACCTTTCTGAAACATTGGAAAATTATTAGTCTCGCTTTTTTGAGAGAAACAGAACAAAATCCACAAGTGTCAACTGCCCGGGGCGTAAAAAAGTTCAAACAGAAATCTACCGATATAAAAAGAACAAGCCTCAGGGTTCAAATTGCAAGTGTCGAAGCTTAAACGACCTACAGGTACTAGGGGAAACACCTGAAGAGGTAATCTGTCTGATCGACCTGTTGCCACCTGATTTTCTCTCTTGTGGGGTTGCAGAATATCTGAAAGACCGAAGGCTCAACGAGAGGAACGAAAATCTATTTTTTCAGTCATCTTTTCATAGGCTTCAAAGAAAAATGAACCTCGAGAGTTGGGTACCTGTCAGTCAGTATCAGTGTCAAATGATTCGTGAGTACTTCCACTTGGTTACCAATTGGATATCCACCGGCGGAAAGAAACGTCTACTCACTTTGAGGCTACTGCCTAATCCGCAGCAGGTTCAAGAAACTTGGAAGGTCGCTTTTCTTCCAGTTCCTGTACGGCTCGCCGTTTACTAAATTAAAAACGGGTACCAGTTAAATTCGAACGTCACTCAACGGAAGTTCGTCACGATTTTTAAGCTTTTCATCCTACAAACAATTGACTGCCGCAGATGGGCCTGTCGGTTGCCTTTTTATTGAAATGAATTAAAGTTAGCTCTAAATGATGACGGGTGAGCGAGCTTTCAAGGACAAAGACATTTCTTCAGGTAGGCACCTTTCAGCTTCTTCGGCCTGAAGAAGATTGAAAAAGAAAATAAATGAAAACTGAAATAAGATTATTTAAATAATAATACAACATGTAATCTATTTGGGTTATATTCTATTACCTGCCTAATAAGTCACTACAGACATTATATAAAAAATAGTAATTATTGAGAAAGTCGGTAATTTATTATTAATAAAGTGCAATTCAAGAGGTTTTTCAGGGTTCATACAGTTAAAATTTATTTTTGTCAAATTCGGCTTTTACCCAATACAGTTAAATTTACATTCAGTAGTTTGAGGGCCGGTGTGACTCTTTAACTTACATTTTAATAATTTTACCTCAAGTTCATTTCTTCCTGGAGGAAGGCGTTGTTGTTGTAAATTGAAAAACAAATTAATCCGTTTTTATTGGTCTAATGCCGGTAAATTAATTTACCTTAAATTATTTATTGAACGTGACCTTCCTAGTTCTGCTAGTTTTTTGTACACAGTTCTCTATTCACCTCTAAAATCTTGATTTTCCCTACATCGATGAGCCATTAATTTACAGGTAGTTGTATTTGTTGAGCTGCACATTGGCTTGTTCTCAATATGTGTTTTCCGTTCTCTCAAATGTTTCACAGTAAGAACTCACTCGTACGCCACTACCAATATTTTATTACTTATTTATTACATGTAAGAGTTACAATGTAGTAATAGTTTTTGTTGTTTTGTTGCAGATTAACGTAGCAGTGCAATGCCTTAGTACAGACTTCAGTAGTCAAAAAGGAGTCAAAGTAAGTAGCGATCACTGCATTATATGTATACCATTGAAGGTTCCTTAATGTTTTCGTACCTGGTCATGCCTACCTTAAACCCAAAGTGCCGTAATTGTGGCTTCGATCAGAAGAACAGAAAGCTGTAAATAAAATTGAAATATATGAAATGGATTCCGCCAGACAGAAAGGCCATTCTGGGAAAATTAAGTCTTAATCGAAATGCCAATTCATGTTCGACACTTTCTCATCTCAGATAGACTCAGGTATATCACGTCTGAGAGAGAAAAGAAGTGATGTGGCAGACAGCAAGCCACCCACGAGGACGTGACGTTCAAATGCAGATCATGTCTGATTCAAACAAGGCCTTACATACCGGTACTCAGTGAGTGCTTTGCATGTTTGCTATATATAACATGTGAGTAACATCTATATTGAACTCGTACCTGTCTATCTTACATTGTGGTGCGGATTACGTGTGGGTACCTGCAAGCGTGTGGTACCTGAACCTGAGTGAATCACATTTTTCACTTATCTCCGCCATCTTTCATTCATTTATTACTGTTTATTTAATTAAAAGCAAAAGGAAAAAAGATTTTGGAAGTTAACTCAGGTCGTTTCTTTTTACCTCCTTGGCTTCGTGGCTCTTCTGCCACGACACGGGATTTTTCGTTTCTTAATTTCCGCTTGTCTGCTCAGACACACACAAAAAGTTTCACTCTTTTACCCAAAAATTAAAGTTCCCTCATTTCCGTTTTGTTCATTTTTACCGGTTTCCGGTTTTCATCAACTTCCATCTTTCGACACTTCCCTGTGTTGCACAAGCACAGTACAATGCAAAAACTCGGAGTTTTGCATTTTTGTGGGTAGTAGGTTACTCATCGACCAAGTAACAAGTAGACGTGCCGTTACAACGATCAAATGAATGAGGAACTCGCGGAACCTGAGTGCGGCCCCTGCCTGTGTCTACGAGTTTGTTAAAGGAACTACAACTAGTAGTTTCCACCGAGTAGTTTTTGTAAATTTAATTTTAAATTTTGACATATTATATGGATAAAGAGAACCAATACCAGTAAGCTAAATCAGAATTAAATACCTCGTACTCCTGTGTCGAAAATATAATTACACAGAAATATTTGATTCGTAAGGTAGAAAATCTTTGCCATTTTTAGTGCTGCGAAGCAAAATAAAAATATATAAAAACCCGGTTGACAGAACACGAGGACACGGACACAAATCACATGGAATGGCACATCAAAAGGTAACCTAAGACGTACCTGTCGTTTTCACCGTCTCGGTCGTGCAATCAAAGCACCAGGCTCCAAGGTAGCTAAGGTTCGTTCCTCGATCCCAAACATCAATTTTCCGCCCCAGTGGTAATCTCATTGTACGTACAGATAAATTTTTGTCCACGGGTGACAGGTTCGTTTCCTACTCAAATTGGATTAACTTTTTCATGGGGACGACAAAAAACATGAAAACAGAAAAAGGAAGACGTTAACTTTAAAGTCAAGAAAATGTTATTTGTTCTGTGAAAAAAAAACTTCACATATGTTGACGGTGTCGTTGCTTAGATGGGTCCTTTCGGTAACTTCGGCGGAGATCTCTCGGAGTTTGATCCCTTGATCGTTTCTTATTAACATTGGATACATAAGTAGTAGCGTACCATTACGTTGCTTCTGAATTTTGTAAATTTATAGTATTCTGGAGTTAATTGGAAAGATAGGATTTTATGTATGAAAGTGACAGAGAGAGAGACATGAGTATTAAGACTCCTATTATAATACTGATTTAGAGTAATTTTTTTATTCCTTTGAAACTTCCTTGTTCTTGCATTATGTTCAGTTTCACTCAGACTTTTTTCTGCATTCTCCTTTCTGTTTAACCGAATTATTTCGCTTATTTCGCGTACGTCGATAACGAATGAACTATTATATGAATAATATTTGGTTATTTAAATGTGACGCTCGTCATCGGGCAGGCAAAAATTTGAAATTTCCCTACTATTTGAAAGACTAACTTAATGCATTCAACGAATGAAACACATATTAATCCTAATTTACGTATATTGGAAGCAACCGGATGTTGTTGTAAGGATTTATATAATATACACATATATATATATTTTAACATTTATTAGAACGCTTTCAAGAGAAACAAGAAAAAGAGGGAGTGATGGGCTCGGTCTCTCTTCGAAGTTCTCATTTCGAAATTGATTTCTCGCTAGAGCCCAAAACGATGGGAGAGAGAGAGAGAAACACAAATTTAAATTGTAAATGGCGGACCCGATGTTCGTTGATGCCCGTAATTGGATCAGCAATCCTGTCTTCTTGTCAACCTTGTTTAAAATATATGTACAAGAGCACAAGAGAAGTGAAAAAAAACTTATGTCCATCCGATTGGCAATTAGATTTGCCCGAATTGGATCGAATTAGTCGTCGAACCGCGGCCGGAATCGATAAGGCCTGATCAGGACGACTGCGATTAGTCGAGAAAAGTTGATTTAAGGTTTTCCAGTTCGTGCCCTGAAGGTACAGGCACACACTTGGCAGCGATCAAATGGAATTTGATGCCTTCATCCTTGTAGATACGTTCACACGGTACATTTTTTTACTTCTTCTTCTTCTTGTTCTTGTCTCTCTCTCTCTCTCAATTTGCCTCCGAGAAATTTTGGCAGAAGGCAACTGTGAGGCAAAAAGTTGGACATTCTGACCTTCATCATCAAGTAGTACTCTGCGCCTGTGCCACATATGGGTATTTCGTTAAAGGAAAATAATTTGTCTATTTACCATTAAATGCACACCTTTGTGGTCTGTCGACAAAGATGAGGTCTACTTCTATAATTTGCATCCCTGACAATGCGAGTGAGGCGAATTCGAACAGTCTCCTGAGAATTAACATCCTTGTCAATGTTGGAACCTTTAAACCTTTTTTTACAAAATTCGTTTAATTATGAAACTAGTTACGTTACTGATAAATGTAATCAATGTTTAATTCGAAACATGAATTTTATATTTCCTCATTTCACTTTGAAGTACTTATGTATATTTTTGTTGTTCTTTACAGGGTTTACCTCTTCATTTACAAATAGATACATATGAAGATCCGAGAGATGGCCCCGTTTATCACAGAGGATATTGCCAAATTAAAGTTTTCTGCGATAAGGTGAGTTTGACTTTTATCTAACAAATGAACGGTTATCTAACATGGACGAACGGTGTTAAGACCCCGTTAAGTTGGTTAATTTTGTGGTCAAAAAGTATAATAAACAAATGAAATTAATCAATTAACGAATAAACCCCATTTAATTTGGCTTGCATTTAAGGCCGCAGATGTTAACGACATGTTAACCTAGGTGGTTCTATGAAATTGGAGTGTAAAGTTCCCACCTCTTAGAAAAATTATGGTTTTGTATGTAACAACAGTTAATTAGCTTTCAAAGTAATGATCGGATCAGGTAAATCGATTTAATATTTTGTGTAACGAACCTACAGGAACCGTTAGGAACTGTCAAAATTGCCCGAGGCTTTGTGTTTTCTGTCCAAAGAAGTGCAAAAATTTACATTGAGATGTAGACTTCTCCTCGAGGGTTCTTTTCTTCTGTTCTTCCCTTTCCTGTAAGGTTGGAGCCTTCGCCCGAAGGAGAAAAACACATGACAAATAATTAATTCAAAAGAAACGGAGGTTGAATTTTTAATGTTTGACCTTAGGAGTTTTTTTTCTTGTCTTCCACGGGTCTTCGATTAATGGCCGATAGACTCTGCAACGGCTGCCTACTCAAGGTTCTTCTCAAAATACATAAAAATATTATTCATCGAATTAATCCTCTTCGATTCCTCCTTGTCGGGTAGGTGGAAAACCTTCGTATTTAAGGTACAACCGGAAGTTGGTCGATGGTAGAAGGCTGACTGGTGACGCGTACCTTCCTTCATGGCACATAGCATTTTGTGTTTCCGTGTCACAGGCTTTTAGAATTTCTGTCATCTTACGAGGTACACCTGGACTCCCACGCTGAGATTTACCATCAGAGGGAGAAGGTACACGAGCATTTGTCGCGAAGTCTCCTGTTGAACGCAAGTCAAACTTCTTTTGGTTAGAGCCGTTTCGTGTTGCGCAACTCGAACGCGACTTTTCGGCCATCTTTGAATAAAACTAAAAAAAATTTATCGTAAATAAAACGGTGAAAATAAAATAATTCTTTCTGTTTTATTGAGTTTAGTGTATTATCATGAAAGTTATTAACGTCATCAAAGGCTAATGTCGCATCAAAGCTTCCGCCTAACTCAAAAAAGAGAGAGGGAGAAGAATAAAATATGTTCAGGTTATGTAAATGTGTACCCTGTGATAGGACAATTGCCTTTCTATGGTTTTAAACTATTATTTACTTCTACCGATTTGAGTGGCGATTCTTTAGTTTTGGGTGAAGACAAACATGTAGTGGTGCAGTGGTAAATTTATGGGCAAACAATTAAATATATATTTCAACAACATGTAAATAATAAGGAACAACGTAAAAAGTGCAAGTAGTAAATTGTAAAATAAGGTTAATAAATTACGTAGGGTTGAAATAACACAAATTACCGCCTTCCGTTTGTACATAGTTATGTATAATGTGTGTGTATGTGTGTCTGTCTGTTTGTATGTTTGTTCACGTTTAATACCATGTCTTGTTGCCTCAGCACACAAAATTCAATATCTTTCTTCTTTTCTACCTCCTCCTCTTCTTTTCTTGTAATTGATAGACCGAAATGCCAATCAAATTGTACACCGTCCGGGGCATTAATAATTTTTTTCTTCAGGCATCAACGTCCGTTTTAACAGCAATTTCAAGGTACGCACAAGAGATGATGGCAGGTTGAGTCTTTTTCACCGGTAATTTTCTCTCTCTCTCTCTCTCTCTCTCCCTTTAACCGAAATTATCCGGTGAAACGGAAAACTGTAAATCCAGGGTTGTTGGGCTGCACCAGGTCTAAAAGCTTCCCATCCTGACTGCCTGTGATTTTTTGATTTGCGCAAGGCACAGTTGGGTGAAGTCACACTGAAGTTCTTTTTTTTGTAGCTTTGTCTAGCCTTCTTCCACTACCACTGAGATTCTGCTTGTTCTTCTTGTTCTCCTTGTGTCCTGGTTCTCCCTGTAATTCCGAGCTTCAATTGTACGTTTCGTTTCTAGTTCGGACAAAACTAGTTTCACAACTGTGGTCCTTGATTTTCCTTTCGAAAGTGCATTCCCTTGTGATTTCCGATGCATTTGTAACAAAAATGCAAATTATTCTAACACTTTGGGGGTTGTTGTTTGTTTCGTCTAAATTGGAAATATGTCCTTAAGAATACTTTTCCTTAAGAATACTTTTCCTTATTTGATTTAAAATGTTTTTATTTAATCATTCTCTTGGTACAATTGAATTTGTCGCTTGTGAATGTGTCGTTTCCTTCAGGTGCAGACCTCTGAATTTTTACAAAATGGATTTCAAACATTTAAATTGGTTACATAATTCTTACGAAATTTTATTGATCAATATTGGGCACTTGATAGATTCCCTTTAATTCCATTTAAGTATCCCCGTGTTTCCTTACACTTCTCCATCAGGCACAATCCTAAAAGGCACTCTCGAAAGTCGTGAATCGATAGCGTGATCCTGGGAGTAAATCAATCCGTAGCAAATTGCTTTCCGGTGATTTATTAACGCATCGGCGATCAGAAGCCGATCATGACCAAGAGATTCATGTATCACGACCAGAATAAACCATCTATCTATCTATCTAGCCGGTACTCCCCCATGTTCCTCATCGTTCTTTGTCTTCCTGATGAAAAATTATCGGCAGGCAAAGTCCTCGGGTGAACCCTCCGTCAGGTGCTTAAACTTTCAGGTGCAGAGCTTTAAAGCAATATTCAATGAAATAATGCAAGGAGGAGGCTGGTTGTCTACCTGAATTAAATCTCCGACTGACGTCAGGTTTGGGGTTTGACGCCGATCAGACGACTTTAGATACGTTTCATCTGTTTACCAATTCCTTTTAACAGTATATTTTTATTGTGTTGATTATGAAGATAATCGATCGTTTGGACAAGATCTCTCTCTCTCTCTCTCAAGAGAATTGTTTTTTCTCTTATTGTCATCATCTTGAATGATCCTGAAGATACCTCTTAAATTTTCTATTGTTTTTCATTAACAAATTGTTTATGGAGAATAAAATCCTTGTCTGTTTGTTGTCTCTCATGTCTTGCCTGCTTCTCTCAGTTTATATGTTTTATTATAATTATTCTTTAGTAACTTTCTATAGTTTTTCTCTTTTAAATGCATTTAATTTTATTACTTGGTTTTTGCAAGCCCTATCGTTTTTATAAAATGATAATATAATTGATACACACCAGAATAATTTTTCTTACATTTTCATATTTAAAAAATATATAATAAAAATATAAGGAATGAGTAAAATTTTCATGTCTCAAATGTCACATAGAGAGGAGTAATAGTTACCTGAAATCCCACACCTGGGCCATTCTTGAGCAAAAATACAAAGTATCTACATCGCGTTCTGCGAATCTTTAAAATGAAAAACACGATGTCTACTCAGGTATTTAATAAACAATCTTTACTTATTTATTTTTGGGACCGAAAGGGAGATAGGAGAGGTAAAAGAGGACTCTCAAGAATGTCCGGATTAAAAATTAATATAGTAATAATAAAAAAACTACCCATGTGGTCCATCTATTTCTCTCTCCAACTTTTGACTTGTGGAAAGAAAAACTGGCCAGGAGAGACAGAATAATAAAAACGGTTGTCTCTCATCCCGGGGAGCGATTTTTACATGTAAATTTTGTATATAATATCCCCATTTTGTTCGCCTCGCATTCATCCGCTTTATTCTCGACCACAGTTTTGAATTCTTTCATGTCTTTTCAAAATTTAGAACTGAAAACCGTAGTGGGAGTGTGTCCTCATTGGATTAACTTTGGTAGTCTTTTTGGTTGAATTTTCTTGTGTGCTCCTTGAACACTCCCCGAAGACAGCTTCCGTACGCGTGACACAACTGTACCATCGAAGAACTGTTTGAATTCTTTGGGGGGGCATTCTCTTCGAGTTCTATGATACAAATTTAGATTAGAAGAAAATAATTTGTTTCTCTTGTTTCTTCTCTCTTTTCTTTTCCTCCGTCTAATTTTAATAAATTTCAAATGGATTGGCCTGGTTCGTGGCCGGTTCGTGTGGGCGCTCAATTCACATTCCATAGGAATGAAAAAGAGCAGAATGCGAGAGGGAGAGAGAGAGAGAGAGAGTCAAACGGAGGTACGCACACGCATGCGGATAAACCGATTGGACATTTAATGCCCGCGTGTTTGCGGGGGAATAAACTGGAAGAAGGTTATTGTTCCTAGTTGGCATGGACGTGGCGGGTTTATTCTGTTGATATGTAAAGGGACCTGTTCGTGTATTTCTTTTTGCTATTGCCTTCAACAAGTCAATTTGGTTGAACTCAAAAACCTTTTACCTGTAATCACATTTTTACTTGTTCTGATACATAGTTTCCCTGAAATTTAAACAAAATTCTGCTCTCACATTGATGAATGCATACTATAATACGGTATAATATGTAATGTATATTTCATTTCATATATGCTTTTACAGAAATATATATTATATATTTTCATTATTTGTAGTTGAATTTTGCCCTGGGGGATAGCAATGGGTGGCGACCGTTTGCCTACCTATCTTTTATCTTGCCTAATATCTGCAACGTACCTGGTCCTGTAATATTTCACCTGTTTCAAAGTGTCTTTAAAATTTGTTCGGTCCGGTCGGCCGGTCTTTTAAGAAGGTAATTTCTTTTTTTCCGGACTTTATTAACGGACTGCCCACTGTGACAGGTAATTCAACGAAACCGATGAAATTTAGCTGCCAAGAATTTGGATACGACTCTTTCCGAGACCGCATTCATGAACCTCAGGTGGTCGTTGTTGGTATATAATAAAGGAATTTTATTCGTATAACGCTTACAACGTAACATCGCGAGCTACGGCTATAAATCGAACGTAAAATAAGATTATTAAGGCCTACGTTTCATAAATCCGTTGACCATTAGGGAAATTAGGAAACCGAATTAAATTCGGATAAAATAGTTTTTTTTCTTAGGTTTTGGAAGACAATTTCATTAGGAAGGAAGGAAGAAAGATTTCAATACTCAAATCAAAACTTATGGCAACTCATAATATTATTATTAATAGAAAGGGAAGAAAATGGGAAATGGCCGTGTAACACTGGGAAATTGTTCTGATCCGCTTCCATCTCACCGCTCACCATTGTATGAGACAATTCTGTTTATTTATTTTTATTACAGTTTGTTTATTAGCAAGTGTTTATGTTTATGTATACCTTAAAGTCAGGTAGGCAGGTAGGCAAGTAGGCAAGTAGGGGTAGTTTTCTACCCACATTCTTCATAGCCCACAATCGCAAAGTCTTAAGAATTGATTTAGGAGCAATGAAAAACAGTGAAAGGTGTATTTTTATTTCGTATGAATCACATGTTACTTAACTTTATTGTAGTATTACTTAACTATTTCACTTATGTGTCAGACCTAAGTATTTTGCCCTCCATTTCTTCTGCTTCTGTTCCTCTGAGTCTCGTTCTCCAACTTATTCACAAGTTGTTGTTTCGCTTTTTGCAATTCCATAGCGTCACTCCGTTTCATTACAGCACCTCTATAAATCACATGTTCACAGGTCAATGCTTCCTCAACCCCGCATACATAAAGTTGTAGGTATCGAATATTAAATAGAAAATATAAATGAAAAAAATTAAATACACCATGCGAGAGATGCGAGAATTTCCCTTTCGTGTCAAAGTAATGTTTTCCTTTTAGAGTTACCGGGTCGCAGGCATTGTGAAAGCACAAGATGGAAATTTATTATTAGACAAAGATAAAAGTGAAAATATATTTGGTGGGTGAGGCGAAGGTGCTGATGACGAGGACGGAGGTAAGGTGACGATGATTACGATAAAGGTGTACCGAAGGCCGAGTACCAACACTCAGGGCTCAATTAGACTGATATTTAGCAGAGCAACACCCACTAACCTGGTCCTAAATAATGGAAGTACTATTTACAGTCAAAACTTATCGGTGCCCCGGTCTTTGAGGAATACTAAAATTGGAACTGGTACTTAACGTGAAGAGTCACTTGGAAGAGTATTTTACACGAATACCCGGTACGATTGTGCTCTCCCTAAGAGGTCATCCAAGTGGGTCATGTGAAAAAATACTTTGTATTTAATTAGGCAGGAAAGTTAGAGGGAAATGGCGGAGAAGGGTTTTTTGACGCGCGTAATAATTATATCAGATTCAAATTAATGGACTTTCCATGTTCTTCTGGCGATATTCTTAAGCCTTCCTTCACAGAATGGGACAAAGAAAAGGGACACTGATAAGTACTCACCCATGGGCTCATATGGTTCATTTTGATGGCAAATGAGTGAATGAATGAATGATTAAATGAATGACGGAAGGTGTAAGGTAGGTAAGGAAAGGAGGAATCATCGAAATCGTGCGGGTCAATCAAGCGAACCCTCCGCCATGAAACAATTTGCAGTCGATTGGACCTTCTTTCATTTCAATTTGCGGTGTTCTTATTAGAAAAGACACAGATGGACTTGGAAGAGATAGAAAAACCAGAAGTAGACATTGCGTTGCAGGGAAATTGCAAAAATTTTTACCGTTACCTTCGAACTCCGACAGACTCCATTTTCATTTTCGAAATGTCAACTTTTCGGTTTCTCATGACCGAGTCGGTCGATCCAATTGATCATCACTCGTATGGATTTGGGTACCTGAACTTGATACCTTGTTTTGTTGCCCCCCACCTCTCCAACATGCTTCCATTCAACGCCTCCGGCCTTAATTACGAGGATTAATTTATTGCCGAAACGTTAAGGCCTACCTGAATTTTTGACAAACCATCCCTTACTTGAATCAAAACAAACCTGATTATTACAACTCATCATTCCGTCTGATACTTGGTTTTGATTGCGCTCAGTCAATTCTTCATTCATTCATTCATTCATATTTTAACAAATGGAGCTGTCTGGTTGGTGGAATTTTCTTCCTTTAGAATTTTCCGTCATTCCTTGCCTTTTTATTTTCTCCTTCTTCTTGTTGTCTCGTTGCTTACCAAAGTTTCATGTCTTGTATGTGTGCTCTTCACTGTTCTCTTCGCTCTTGTTCACGTCCCCCTTGTATTACTTTTAATTCTTATTCTGATTGAGCCTATTATTTTATGCACTTTGCCTCACGTTTTAAGTGCTTTTTCCATTACTTTTGCTTTCCGCTCCCTATTTTTATTTTATGTCCGCCGTCTGGCTCGTACTTCCCCAAAGGAACAATTACCTAAGAACACACAGTGTTTCATTATACCTTGTACGTTACAATCGATCTGTTCGTTTTTTCCTTCAATCAGTTTTATTAGTTACAACTAGTCATCGGTATTGACACTTCATTGTTCTCTCTTAATGACTGTTGTTCGCATTTCTACGACTTTTGGAGATTTCCAGTTGATACTTGAGCCCCTCGAAGGTTTTGCAGTTTATGTCAGGTCAGGCGGTTACCTCCAATGCCTTGTTATTAGACTCTACTTGAGGTTTAATAGACTGGGAGAAATAAGGCGAAATTGATGTCCGAGGTGATCATCTCCAAGAAGGCTATATAGACTACGTTTTTATGACTATAATGAACTGTTGGGGCTTTTGTGTCGCGTGTGTAATTCGTTTTACTGCTTCTAGCTGCAAGTTGTGGAAGTACTAAAGTAATTGGAGAGTAATAACACAAGAGAGAATACAAATTATACGGGTGAACTAGAGGGAAGACCATGAATCAACTTCTCTTTTGCTCTTTCCCCTTCATTTTACGACTCAAATTTTTGGATAATTTTCTATTCAATAGGTTCGATTAGGTATTAATATTAATTGAAACCACATTAACCTCTTCGGAATTTGATGCTTCTACCGTCGTTCTTGTGTTTTTCTGCTTTCTGTCGGCTTCATCTTTTGAACCGTGAGGTTTGCTGTTGTTCAAAGGAAGACTATCTCATTACATTAATTCACTTTTGTCTTGAGAGATTTCCGTGTCATTCTCATTTTCTGTTTGGTGAATCATTCACCCAGAAGATCTCTTCCTGCTCTGTGAGGGCACCTGCAAGACTTTCCTTTTACCGGCAAACCCGCTAATTTATTCCATTCGTATGAAATGTCATGCCCGAGGGAAGAGACATTTTTGAAACTGGCCACTCCTATAATATCCGTTCGTATTTCTCTAGTTTTTTTTTTTAATAAATCACGCCGAACATGGACGGAGAAGTTACAGCAAAATTCATTCATTGGTTAGGTGAAATTGTGAAGAGCCCACGGAAAATGCGAAGAGATCACATTCCGGTAGTACTCGGACGGCAAGTTAATTTACAGTTAGAAGAACGAAACGGTAATGCGTGGAAGAAGGATCAAAATGGTGCCTGACGGGAGACGGGAACGGTAGGGTAAAAATACTACTAGACATAGCCAGTATATGAAACTATCATATCTTGTAATCGTATCGTGTTACGCGTACTCGTTTCTTATTTATTCAATGTCGACTGCCATCTTGAAATTAAAACACCACTACCACTGTCTATTGGAAAGGTGTCCTATTGAACTCCATTCAGGCAGTCAACCTTTTCAGTTAATGAGGAAGAAGTTCAATGAGCATGTGCTACCTACAACTCATTCCTTTTGAGTTGCTCTCAAGACGTATCCTTCATCTTCGATCTTCGATTATCGATTATCGTACTTAGTTTATCGTTGCATTCTCCGTCATGGCCGGACGTGGAGGCACCTCTCATGTCGCACAGAATTTTTATCAGTCAACTTCGTCTAAGAGTTATTAATTGAGGAATCAGCCTATTGAATACATTCATACATAATGCAGTCCGATTGACAAGGGATTTGGATGTTTAAAAAAATTCATCGTGCAGAATTTGAACATTTCACTTGAAGACTTTGGCCTCCAATTTTTATTGTCGTTATATATCAATTTAGTTTGACTCCTACATTTTCATGTTTCCATCGTTAAGAGGACACGAATTCACTAAAATTTGTGGCTCTTTTTTGTTCGCTGGGGTTCCTCCCTTTCTTGTTATTAAAATTTCCTTGACACCAAGTTAATTTGCAGCAAAAATACGAACGTTCGTGTACAAAATATGTCACAAAGAGAGTCTGTCTGAATAAATTTTGCTTCTGGCCCTTGTTAACTCGCTAAAAATTATTAATCACATTCACATGAGGAGAATGAAATTTAAAGAAATACAAAAGAAGAAAAATATTTCATTTTGAACGTAGCCATTAGTATTGTAAATGAGGATATGGGGCTTTTCTCTTTGAAAGGTCCATGGCTGCCTGAGCGACTGGGCCACATTAAAAAGTACATAGTTTGCAACAAGAAAAAATTCAGAAATTGGAGTGGTTTGATGTGTCGCAACATGAATGAAACTTTGTCGCCAAACTTTCACCTGGGCACCGATCGCACCGAGAAACGATCGGACGTTCAGGTCAAAATTCCGTCAAAAATTCGCAAATCAATACGAGTTACATTTGCTGCAAATGAATAATTAATTGCGGAGCTTCGTGTAAATCGCAAAATTTAAATTTAAATTCGAATTTAATTCGCAAAAGTCACGGTTCTCTGGCCAACGTAAAATTATTAAATTTACATTTGCGGGTAAGAAGCGAAATTCTTTTATTTATTGATTATTTGTAATAATCAATTTCACAGAATGTGCAAACACCCGTGGCAAAGGTCATTTGATTGCATTTTTCTGCCAAAGAGCGCTGACAGGAGAAGTTGATGTGGCAGACCGCCATTTTGTGACTCATGCAAACATTTCCTTTTAATTTTATATTTTTTTCCTGCCCTTGCCATTTCTTACTAACTGTCAACTATTTTTATTCAGTTTTCCTTTTTCCTATCATCTTCTTTTACATTTTACTTTTCATTTTCTGCTCATACTTTTTTTCATCTACTTGGTCCTTCTTGACGCTGTTCCGCCTTTGCCTGTACAGAACGAAATGCCTTACACAATCTTCATATGTGAAGAGTGTTATTTTATTTTTTTTTATCTGTTCATCGATTGTTCCCCTACAATCTCTCTGGCCTCTGATTTATAACCCACGATTTATGGTCGATGTATTGGGCAGATGAAATTACGGTTTCACAGGTTGCACACTCATTCACCTTGAGCTTTCCATTGACGCTCCCAGAAATTCGTAATGTGGTATAAATCAACAATTTCACGGGTAGGAGCGTTCAGAGAGAGACGGACACGGACACTCACACAAGTAACTATTTTCATCTATCGCTGTCGTTTCTCTGACTATTTCATGTGGCTACAGACTTTTGACATCTCCGTATTCCATGTCCTTTTTTTTTAATGTTGCTTCAGTTTTGGACCTTGTCTTTCCTCTCTCTATCTATCTTTTCACGAATATTCCCATGTGCATTATTTTTCGTGTTACATACAATTTCATTTGACTACAAAATAATAATTAAATAATAATAATAATAATAATAACCACGCTTCTAAGTGGTGTTCGTTGCTTCTCCTCATCGCTCACGGTTTTCTCTGAATGAATATTATTTCTTACGTATTGTTAATAATAATCAGATAAAACTATTAGTTTTCTCTTTGTAATTTTTCACACACTTCAATTAGAAAAAAAAATGAAAAATAAAACGGTCAACGACAAGAAGAACCGTGGTAAATATTGAAAACAATCGATATCTTCCATCTCCCATTAAATTTCTTTTTTCTACTGCGAGGCCTTTATTTCTGACTTGTTAAGAGCAGCTTTCGAAGTAAGTTAGAACTGGCAGAACCCATATGTTTATCTGTCCTTTTATTTCATCATCGTTGGTCAAAGTTTCGATTCATCAGGGGCCACATAACTAACACAATTAGTGGTGGAAACATTTTCATTCATGCCCAGAAAATTGCAATTGAAAATTACTGCAGGCATTTGGATGTGAGGTAAATGAGGTAACGAGAAGTAAGCGAGGCAAAAGAGGCTACAGTGAGCTGTGCACAGTAGCACAGAAGCAAATCTTGGGGTAGTACAACAAAAATTTGTTGTGTTACTTTCATGTAGCATTCGACAGAAATCTTTGATGAAGATGAAACTGTCAGATTATCAGAAAAAATCATTTGATAGTTCTTTTACCGTATTAAATGAATTGTTACTTGAATAATTGCACAATCCTCTATCCGATAGTTTATTTATTTACAAAATTTCTGTATTTGTAACTTTCGTAGAAAGACAGACCACAAATTTTCACTGAACTGAAAAATACATACTCAAATGTATTCTGGGAAACGTTGAAAGTAAGCGTGTTTAAAGTAATTTTCTCTCCAAAACACATTCATTTATTGAGAATAGTTACCAAGGAATTGTCAAACGTGTTTTGGTGTACCGGAAACGAAGCTCCGGAACTGCAGAAAATAAGTACTCCTTTTAAATTAAACTTATTATATGAGTAAACAAATAATTCGTATGAAGGCATATAATTTGTACGACTGTTTTTCTCTCCGGAGGAATTGGCAGGCCAAGCCTCCCATTGTATAGCCAGGGCCCTGAAACTCAGATTCACCCATACAGATTACATTGTTTCGCTGTATATCAGCACAACATCAGGGCATTGTGTCTTTCATGCTATCTACTTACCTGGAATCCTTTTGCCCAACGCTTCTCCAGCCCATACTATTATTCATGATCAATAAGGTCGGACATTTTACGACGAGGCCGATCGAGCGCTATGTCAATTTTTTTCATCTTCTTCTTGGTGCTCGTATGATACAAACCCCGAGGCCCTTTCTTATCCAATTCCCAGGATGGAAAAGTGAAACGTTCTACTTTGTAATTAAAAGGAATGTATCCGAACGTGCTAAGCGTATAGGATGAATACTTTTTGGTTTTATTTATTTTTTTCGGGAGGGCCGACTTGCCTTTATTTCGAAAACAATGTATTATAAATTTTACAAGATTAAATTACAAAGAAGCATGAAAGGAGAAACGGAATTGGTTTTTTCTACACAGGTTGCTCTCAAACCTGAAATTTGGAAGCGTATGCATTGGAAATGTAACTCGTTGCATTTCTGCCACGGTTAATACTATCAACTAGCCAAAATTTTGTTTTAACTGAGTGGGGTCCGAGTTTCCTCAGACCTTTTTTATTACACCTAAAAATTACGGGCAATAATCCATTTGTAAATCTAACATATATTATTAGTAATATTGAATAATAATAATGGAAAAGATTAATGATTTTTTCACAAACATTAAATTTTATTTTCATGCTTGAAATACATTTTGTAGCTACACGAGAAGACAGGGAAGGAAGGCAATGGTGAAAATTAAAACGGTAAAGCAAAAATTATTTATAATGAAAATGAGAAAACCATCGTTCACTGTGATGTTTCTTGATATTTGTGATGATGATCACATTCTTGGTTGAATTATTCCCTATATTAAAATTTATGCGATAATGAATCCTTAATTTTAACCGTCCGTTCGTTTAAAAAGTTTAAAAAATTTAGTTTCTCGTGGCGTCGAACGCCGACAGAAAGTCATTACATGTAAATTACCGGTGTGGTAAAAGCCAGGGGACCAAGCAAAGAGGCCTCGATAAAAAATAAAAATTACTCCCAATCCGTGGAGTAATAATAACAATGCCAAGTTAATGGTGTTAATAAATGAAATTGAGGCAGAAGACACCGGCCGGCTGGAAGTGAAGATCAATTAACCGGTCATTTTATTATTTTTAATCTGTGAAAATGGGAGTATTCGAGCTGTGCATGGACACCAGAGCAGGTAGTCAGTCAGTCAGTCAGCCAGTCAAACACCTTATGGTATTAGACATGAGTTATTGCATGTTTCTTAAAACGGTGCATCACCTGTAATGATTCACAGGTTACTTGCAATTAAATAGTTCACTGTTTACCTTGATGCCTTCTTGACTTTTGACATTTTTTACTCGTCATGGCAGACACTTCATTGTTTGAAAACCATTCACTGTCATCAGGGTTGACAAAAATCAACCCACCATCAAATGCAGGTGGTCATTGCATGGTTGACTGCTGCAGGCGTCCACGCGCCGGCCACCTTGCTTTTGAGGAAAGTTCAATATCTGCCAGTTACCCGTCTTTATCTTTTTTCAGTTATTTCTTAATGAAATTCCATTTCATAACAAAGATAACCCTTACCTTAGTGAGTGCAGGTGTACAGATCAGTTTTCAACTAAATCTAATCCCATCTGACAAAAGGGTGGCATAAAAAACACAGGAAATTGTAATTTAAATGGGCGGGTGACAAGGACTGTGGCAAGCTAATTTTTGGGGGTTGGTTTTCTGGCCTTTCAAAGGGTTCAGTTTTACCTAACGTTTGCCTCGCCGAAGACCATTCTGTGTCTGGACCATCATTCTCCTTCTCCCTCTCTCTCTCTCTGTGCCTATCTTGGCCTGTCTGTCCTTCCCTCTTCCCTTCTCGCTATTTAATTATGGACTTCGCATATACGAGTTTAATTGTTAGTTTTTGATTGTAACTACATACATATGATTCAAGCTATCGTACATAAACAACGAGTCAAACACCCTTTTTGTCAGAAAACCCAGCAATTATGCTCCTCCACTTTACTTCCTCCTTTTCTCTCTCGCACACACACCTGGTAATCTTTTGCTATGCGTTCATCATTCAAATGGTGTTGCATCTGCTGTGAAAACGAAGCAGTAAAAGATTTCACAGGGAAAAATTATGGTTTCTCTGGTGTATTTATAGTTAAGTTTAAGGGGCCTAGGCCTAGGCAAAGCACTCGGTGGTCCGAAATTGGACTTCCTTGCACATCCAAGTGCCGTCTCATCCATTTTGCATTCCACGAGCGCTTATTAATTATAGGGTTTTTTTTTAAGTTTTAACTATTTGAATTTAAATCAATTTTTATCTTAACCTTTACAGGGAGCCGAAAGAAAAACTCGGGATGAGGAAAGAAGAGCTGCAAAACGCAAGATGACGGCAACGGGAAGGAAGAAGATTGACGAGCTTTATCATCCGGCTTGCGAAAGATCAGAATTTTACTCCATGAGCGATCTTTCTAAGCCTCCTGTCTTGTTTTCTCCGGCAGAAGACAGCATTGACAAAGTAAGTCAACCAACCGAATGATTTGGCCCAACTAACACGGTCATCGGAATAGAAGAGTTCAAAACAAATACATTTGCATTTATTATCTAACAAAATACTTTGTTAATTATTTTGAAGTAGTGTCTCTCATTTAATCAGTTTCAGAGTCAAATGGATCTCCAAAATTTCTACGGCCACGATCCGGAGAACGGGAGCCTCGCAAATGGCGAGCCAAACTCCATGGGAAAACAGTCGCCATATTTAATTCATTCCAAACCGGCCACAACTCCAACACTCAAATTCCACAATCATTTTCCTCCGGAACCTCTGTAAGTAAAAAACTATGTTTTTTATTATTAACCATTTTGAACGAGTCTTTATTACAGACTATTTTCTTTACAGTGACAAGAAGGATGGAATTTTGGACGGAGGCCTGACAACGGACGGCACTGTTTTCAGTCCCCCATTGAAAAGGCCCAAAATTATGAGTGCTCCCCCACACAACGAAAGGGTCATGTTGTACGTCCGACAAGAAGGGGACGAAGTGTACACTCCACTCCATGTTGTGCCTCCAACCACTCAAGGTTTGCTCAATTCGGTAAGTTTCAACAGACACTTTAATATGATATAAATTTATGTAGAATCCAAGTTTACAAGATGAAGTACTTTTGTAGTTTGGAAGTCGATACAACTGGTAACTATTTCAAAGTAACTAGGATTGTACCGTTGCTTTGAAAATTAGACTTAAGTTTCGCAAAACCGCATACACCAAAACTAGGAAGTAAGATATAAAGTCAGATGCAAAACTACTGTTGTTGCTCTTATAATCGTGTCATTGTGATTCTACGGTGTTGGATGAGTAATAAAATACAAAAGTTACTTGCTCAACACATGTGAGAGATTTATGAAAACACAAAACCAAAATTTGTTAATTACCTTTGGCAAAGTTATTTTGGTATTTGATCGTTACCCATTTTCGTGTCAGTAATTATGTAAATAGACATCGACATGGCGGTACTCCACCTAAGGCCGTTTTAACATGAAAAAGGTCACTCATTGGGGGCATCAAGCGTGCCTAAAGCCCCAAAAGAGTTCGCTAACACGACTTCTTCCAACAATTCATAACTATTTAAGTTATTTATTTATTAAAAATTTGTGTTTTTAGTGTAGAATAATTAGCAAGGATCACAATAAAATACCGCAGTTCATTCCCGTTATTTACCAATCGTTTTAACCGGAATTTCATCAGAGTCATTCATTTTATTAGGGTCTGACACAAATTGCCTTTTAGTTCGTTATTAATCGGCTGAAAACGGTGAAAATTTTCGGCAAACCTGCCCGGAAGGAAAGATCCGGTAGATAGTTTCTATTCTTTCATAAAATTGTTTATTAAACAACATTAAAGTGGACATATAAAAATTTCAACGTGTCCACTCTGTAAATCTTTAAAGAAATTTCAAGTTAATTTAAAGAATAAGTTCAAGTGTCAGAAACTGTCTGATTCAACTGGCCACTCAAATCTTGTTTTTTAAATTTTCATCAAGTTTCAACTTAATTTCAAATTCAAAACTTGAATTGGAATAAAATTATTGCTAAATTGCCACTTGATCAATCAATTTGGTCAGAAACAATTAAGTTAAATAATAAACTTAAAGTCTCTGTTGCTGTGTGTTGCCCTAGTACTTTAAGGTTGTTAATGAGCCTCACCTGCCTGTTACTTCACTATACGTAATTTTATTAAAACTTTATGTGGCTTACGAGATATACGTTTTGTACCTAAAAAATATCAAGTTCATCAGCCACCGTTTCTGAACATTAACAAAATCGTTCGATTGATGTCCAATGTAAATTGGATTTTTTAATTAATTTTTCTTTTAGGCAACTTAAAATTTGATTCTCTAAGGAAGAACGTGAACTCACAAGAATGGGAATACTTTTTATTTAAAATAGCTCTCTTCAAGTTTTGGCCTAGCAAAGCTTTCTTTCTTAATTGAATAAATTTTTATTTCTGTGTCTCACAAGAAAGACAGAAAATGAAAGCAAAAAACATATAAATTTTAAGTTAATTGATTTCCGATCAAATAAATAAAATTCTCATTAAATTTTTCATAAAGTCTGTGCACTGGATACATAAAAAATATTTATTGTTATTTAAAACGGAAAATTGAAATTGAATTAGAAATTAATTCAATTAAATTTTAAATTGACTACGAATTGAGACGGTTTCTGACGAATGTCAACAAAATGCTAAACATTTAGAAATGTAAAAGAAGCTACCAAAAAAAAATTTGTCATTCCTTTCCCCGAGAAAAAGGGGCCACCAAAATATGCAGCCCACTTAAGGCAACATGTTTCCCTCCTCCTCCCCGCCAGCAAAAAAATTGGCCTAACTGGTAGAAAAATAGTAAAATTTGCCATTTCTAGGAGAATTCTCTATAGAATAATCCGAGCCGACCACATATCTGGGTAAGTTTGCTTATATACTCAAACAAAAACGTATAAAGAAAAGTAAACATAAATGAAATGGCTTCATTTTTAATTATATTATTAACTTTTAATGTCGTCTTATAGTATCTAATGAATCATTAATTAATCCGTAACACAACTTATTTGTCACTCACCTGTTATTTGTGATGTCCTACTCATAGGGTAGATCTAATTAACAATTGATTAACAGCCTTCGCTTAAATTAGTTTTGTTTGGTCTTTGCATAAAAAATTAACAAATGCCTCGCATGCGCAGGAACTTAACCCTAAAAATACTAAATTATACTGAAAAGCTTGTGGCTGAAATTAATAGTTTTATAGTAATCGTCTCGATCGTCTGCACGAATTTCCCTAAGCACATGTGTACGACAGGTGTACTCTCTGTCAAATATTCAATCTCATTGTTACGCCTTGCTTTTATACATAATAGTTCTCTCTATCAATTCTCTCTGTCTCTCTTTCTTTCTCTCTATCTCTCTGTATCTCTACCATTTTCTACATTTTATTTTGTACTCGTTGTGCCGTGGCGTAAAGTAGAATTTTACGCGTCTAGTAGACCATCAGACCTGTTTCTGTAGCAAGGCATACCACATTAGTTTTTTTTTTATTTCAAGTAGTGGGCTATATTTTGAATGTCCCTTCCCTCAACAAGTACTTTCCCATTTTCTGTGCAGTATTATTATTGCTGCATACATTTATAGACATGATTATGTTGTACATGAGCATAATTGTTACATAAAGAAAAACAGTAACCGTTAAAACTCTGTTTTCCTTTATTTTTCCAGATCGAAAATAAGTACAAAATTTCCGCCTCAAACATTAGTAACTTATATCGAAAAAACAGAAAGGGGTAAGTTCCATGTAAAATATATAAGTTAGAGTTTCTAGTTAAGTTATGCCGGAAAAATTCTTGCTTTTTGTAGTTTTGCTTTTTTATTTCGTTTTTGGCCCATCTGTGTGCTTCTCCTACCTTTGAAGCATGTAATGCATGAAACTTATACTAACCGAAACAGTAAGTAACTAACATTTTTTGTTTTTAGTTTAAAAAAAAATTATTTGTATTTCCTTTTCTAACTAGTAGTTTGCTGGACTGTATAAGCGTTTTCATTGTTTTGCATGTTTTTGCTTTTAACAATAAACAACAACCAGATGTGCAAGGCTCTCTTTTTTTCGCAACGGATTCAATCGCATAAATCGTTTTAACCGGAATTGCAATAAATTGGACTATTCATTTATTTTATTGCGTTACACTCAACTACACGACAAAGCATTACGTGTTTTAGGTGAGCATCTCCTTTGGAGTCCTCCCCTAAGGTAATTTTAATTTTAGATAAATTTATTCGATTGTTTTATTCAAAGTACATAAATAATTTCACTTCTGTTTTAGTCTAATAGATTTTGAAAAAAGCAGTGATTACTTTGCATTAATCGTGCACTTGTAGATTTTCTCTCGTTTTGGGTCTACGAAGGCCCTAAATTAGGTGTCGTTTCACATTTGATGGAGTCCACTTGACTTTTTATTTCCAAGTTTATTACGAACACAACCAATTTCCATTGAAAGCACCGTTTCGGGCGAATGAATTTCCGTTATCGGTACCAAAATGATAATCATAATGACAAGGTGGCGGGTAGAAGCAGACATAAAACGTAAATGTTTATGTTGATTCAAACGAGTTGAAGAGAAATTACATGAAACCGACGAAATGTTAATAAAATAAACAGATTCCTCCGAGGCACACGTAGGGAAATTAAATGCCAAAATAGGAAAAAGCAACGGCCACGGCAGGTACTCAGGTAAGGGGAATATCCCGTATCTGAGACTGTTAGGACATTTTTATAATCCTGAACGGGAACATAAAAAATTTAAGAATAACTACATGAAGTGTGTGTCAATTAAAAATGCATGTCCACCCGGTTTTTATGCTCGGTGGAAATTCCTTTCGCACATTCGTTTTTCATAGGTTTTTTGGAGTTGCCCAACATGTCCGGTCACCATGTCCAACAGTAATTTGGTTTTGAGTGTCTGCTCTTTTTGTGTTACTTTTTATTGTATGTTGTCGTCTCTGTCTCCCTACTTATGAACATCCTCTTGCTCTTTTCATAGTTCCTCTGTCTACTCTTGTTACCTTGTTGTCATTGTAGTTCTGTTTTTAACTGTGCATTCCTGCACCTAAATTCCTAATGTTTCAAACAATTTAAACGTTTTCATAATATCCTTTCGGTTAAAAGTGTTAAAGTCAACGTAAGTTAATCGGGAGCATAGAAAAATGATTTGAATCTAATGGAATACTCAAAAGTCATCATCATCAATGACTAATCATTCTAATCATACTTCCTTCAGTGATTGACTTTTATTTTGCATTTACTGCATTCATCTTCTCTAATGGATTTTTTATATTACAAACTGCCCAAAAATGTCAAATTTGATATGCAACCTGGCACTTGGTCGGGCGGTACTCCGAGAAACGATTCTTCATTTCTCTTTCTCAGCGGGTACCGCCAAAATTTCAAATTTTTTTTGTAAAATAGTTCAGGTCGTTTAATTTACATAGGTGAAACTTAGGTGTCTCTCTTATGAACGAAAAATTGCGTTGTAGTAGTTTCCCCGCAGAATTCAATTTGAAATTGTGTCACTGATCATTCCTATTTAAATTTATTTCAGGATTACAGTCAAAATTGACGATGACATGCTCAGATATTACTGCAATGAAGATTTGTTTCTTATGGACATTCGGCAAGATCGGGATGAGAGCGACATGATCGAGATCACACTTATCGAGCTGATGGATCGCTGACGCTGATGTGGGTCTTCTCTCTCTCTTCATACATTCCTTTCAATTTGTGAAGCTCCAAAAATATTTTACAACACCAAAATGATGATCTCATGACGGAGGACGAAACAAGAAGAACATGAAGAAGGAAGCTTTTCCGGCAGTGGCCGTTTTGAAAATTTGGCTGGAAAAGCAAACTTGGAAAAGTTTTGATTCAGCGGTTGACAATCTTGACGGACATTTTTATGCGTTAAATATTTTTATTTTATTAATAAAGTACGTAAGTGTGATCCGATTAATAGACCCAGTGTGGGAAATAAGCCCGGGACGAATCCGCAAAAGGAAAGTAAAAAATGTTTGTTTTGGAGTAAAACTGGACACCTAAAAATACTGGACACATCCCTAAAAATAATTTTACTTTTTAACACGGCATTTAACTGTTGAAAAGTAGAGGAATGAAATCCTAGTATTGTCTGGTTAGCATTTATGTAAGTTATAAGCGGATTTGTCAAAAAAGTTCAGATTGGTGAAATGAAGTTGAACTAAAGGCGAAGGAAAGGGAACAATGTGAATTTGTTAGGTGTTCGTTCTTTTTACTCTGACAATTAATTAATTATTTGTATGTATACATAAAAAGTTATTGATATTTTTGTTAATTTTTTACACGATACATAAAATAGGTAACGAATAAGATTCCCGATAGCGTGGCATGAAATCTTGAATGAGATATTAGAATGGGGATCAAATGGAGAAATACACGGAGAGGCAGGTAGTGAATTTCTGTAAGGTACAGCTGCCACTCTCAGGTACCTGTAACAAACCTGTTGTGCCTTCCAGGTATCAAAAGCTTTCCGGTGCAGTTGATAAAGCAAAACTGAAAGCTGAAACAATTCGTTCAAGAAATACCTGCAGAGATGACACATTGTGCTACATAAAACTATGTTTTACCTGGTCCTGTAAGGTCGTCTGCTCTTAGCTAGAAAAATTTCCTTAGACGTTTATTCGTCGTAAGAAGGGAATTCTGTGATATCAGGTACGCTGCTTTAGCTAAGGTACCCTTTCAAATGTTTCAGAGCTTCGTTTTTCTCTCAGGAATGCACCAAGCAACCTTACAGCAGTGATCTGAATATTCAGGTTCGCAGTATGATGGCCCGAATTACGTAGACGTACCAGTACCACAGACAATGGATCTGTGGGGTTCTGGGGGGTTCAGGTTTTTGTTGGTACTACGCTTTCCCTTCTGGTTTCTCAGGTATGAGCTCTCGCATTCCTCTTTCTGAGAAAACAAATGTCTCTCATCTAATATCACCTAGGTTTGCCCAATAGTTCACATCACCTGTCTCATCCTAAACGGGTTTGGGTGATTTTTTTTACATCACATACATATTTAGATACTCGTCCCGTGCCTCATAGGACAAACAGGTAGTACCCCTTAAGAATATAATTTCGGGGGAAAAATTTTAATTTTTGTAGTTTTCTTTTTTGCTTTTAGCTTTAGTTGAAACGTCCCCCATATACCTTTTGTTTTTACTACTCTGTTTGTTTATAAAGAATATATTTCTGCATTAGTGTGCCTCAACTTAGATAATTTCGTGCCTTTTTTTGATTTGAAGACCTGAAATGTGAGGTCTTTGTAAACCGGAAAATTTTCTTTCCGTTTCTACTAGGAACAGAAGTCAATTTAACCGAAATTGTTGTCGTGAACGTTCCCTTGACTCGTTCAATTTGTGTCTGATTTTTATTTTAATATTTAAAAATTCGTAATTATTTTATGTACAAAACTGAGATTTGAATGTACAAACTCAGATGAAAATGTTTGCAGAAAGGTGAAAATCAAATGGTGACTTTTGTAATTACTGTGATGCAATCGTTTCCAAACGTTTTGGAAGGACCCGAATTAAATAAAACCAAATTCACCAGTGCAGATAAATAATGACTAACGACGTAATAAACACTAAATAAAAAATACATTAAATAACAATCAAGTTTACAGGATGTAAGAGAAATTGACGGTTACAGGACAACAATAGTACGCCGTCCACTATGTAAACCGTACAAATTGATTCACAATATACATTGACATTTAGGCTGACAAAGAACCCAATTTATACCGTATAACTAGGAACTGTATACAAAATCATTAGTGGTTAGCTAGCGAAGCGTTACAGGCTTTTAGAAAAATGTTTTATTGATGCAACTTTATTGATGTGTACATCCTTACATGGTGCGTTACCTGTTATTGTTACAGCCCCATTTAACTTGATTTTCCGTTCTTAATCAGCATCTAATTGGAGCTCAGACAGACAAAAATGCACTTCACTTACATCAAGGACTCTTCAGTGACAAAATGGGAACTTAATTTAAATGCTAAAAACTTTAATAAGACAAACGACACTTCTACGGACGACAATGACCAAAAGCATAAACAAAAACTCGAGCAATTAACCTTGATTGTGGAACTTCGACTCGGGAGCCTTGAAAATCCAAAAACTCTGGGACTCACTTATCTGTGACAGATAAATAACAACAATAGTTTAATAAATGAGACGCAGCATTCCGTTCACATGAATAGAATCAAATAAATAATTAAGTTAAATGTAAAAACGGTGGAACGAATTAGATTTTTGTATTTGAAAAAAAAGCTGCCTAATCTTGCCATATTGTAATTTGTTTTTTATATAGAATTAATTAAGTAAATAAATAAAGGTAATTAAAGCGCAAAATTGAAAATGAGATATTTATTATAAGTATAATATTTTTATAGTACATATATATAAATGAAAAAATATATATAAATTTAGATTAATTAATAATCAAAAGTAATCAGTGCTCATGCGGTTCAAAGAGCCGCGAGATTATGTTTCTTTCATATGGGGCCGTTTTCCTTAAAGGCGAACAGAAAACAAAATAAATAAATATCAATCAGTTAAATAAATTTTTTAGGGCATTCACTTCTGAAGCTGCAGCTAGCGATTGATCTGTACCTTTCAGATTTCAAATTTCACAAATTCGTAGCAAATTGCTGATTGCAGTACAATTAATTGATTAATTTTTTGTTTGTTTGTTCGCTCGTTCGTTACGGCTCTAAGTTTTTAATAAATTTAATAGAGAACGAGATCGAGTATTATTTAAATTACTTAGAAAAATTTGCTCATATTGAGTACAAAGCAAAATTTTGTAAATTCTCCTTTTGTTTCTCTTCTAACTGGATATGGGATTTTTTTACACAATAAAAATAATAATTTAAAAGAACGTTTACTCGGATTTTTTATTTAATTCTTCATTTCACCGACCACTTTGAAAAATGCCAGGGAGTCTAGAAGAAATTTTTCTTACAATTATCAATTGGGAATTAAAACTCCGTAATATACAAAAGTTTTAGTTTAGTTAAAGCACAGAAAATGTGAAGATTTAACCCTTTTTCTTTAGGCTGAGGGAATATTCTAGTCAAGATCAGAGAAGAATTTGAATTCTTCTCAGTATTACGTTGTGTATCCTTCGGCGTAATAAATTTTACATGTCTAACCGTTTTAAAAGTCAATCCTTGTCTGGGTCGTCAGAACCAATTGGCAGTCTAATTCATTTACTTATTGCAATTAAATGAATGAAATCTTAAACCAGGAAACAATTTGGACTTACTAAAATGTTCGGTTTCGTAAGTGACGAGAAGAAATGTAAATCCATTTAAATTTTCATACTCCCGCAAACCTTCTTACATGAAGAATGAATAAGAATGGTAAAAAGAACAAATACACCAAGGAGATCTTCTTCTGTGATTGATTACATTATTGATTAATAGATAATTGACTACAATTGCAAATACTTTGAGACTAATAACTAGTGTATTAATTTTGGATGAAAATTGAAATAATAAATGATTCAATAAAACATTTGATTTTCATTTAAAGTGGAAAAATATTCCTTTATAGTCAGGTCTAATACTTGTCTTCAAGATTTGAAAAAAGCGCAATTTACATGAAGAAGTTTCATCCATTTTGTTTTTCATGTTGGCTGCATTGAAACTTAACACTTTACATTCGGCACGTGCTTGAAAGAAATGGACTCTGAGACGTCTTAAAATTGGACGTTTTTTATATCAAGATCACAATGTGTTCGTTAAACGATGATGATGGTTGTGAACGTTTCACGACTGAAAAAACAATGTCGCGGTAAGAGTTTTAATATTTCCGTTTGAAGCGCTACTCTTCAGGTTTAATGCCAAAACAATTTTTTTAACAGGAATCTGACAATCTGTCGCAGTTGTGCAAATAAGTCGCTCGTGGTTTTGCGTAGAAAGGATGCTTACTGTAAGGAGTGTTTTCTAGCTAGCGAAACCCATAAATTTCGTGCCGCCTTAGGAAAAACGAAAATGATGAAACCCCAAGACAATGTCTTAGTCGCCTGTTCGGGCAGTCAGTCCAGCATGGCATTACTTCATTTGTTACATTCTGGTGTCACAGAAAAACACCACAAGAAACTTTTGTTTAAAGTTAATATCATTTTCATTGAAGGTGTGTATTTATTTTTAATCAAAATAGAACAAATAATATACAGGATAAAGCTCTCTTTTAATATGCATAAAATTACTAATTTGATTTGTTCAAATCTGTAGTTTTTTGTATAACATTCCTCAGGTATTTATCATACTGACAATTGGTATTTTAATATTTATTGGGTGCTAATATACTGTATTTGCTGCATGACATCTTCTAAGAGTATCTGGGAGAATGAATATGTCAGAAATTGACTTTGGAATATAAGGGAAACAATCATTTTTTTTAGAGGGTGCATTATTCAAGTTGAGCAATGAAGAGAGGATAAACTCAGTTAATGAAGTTAAACGACTGATTGAAGAATATAATTTCCCAACTTATATATCTACAATTAGTGATTATTTCAGTGAGACTCATCTTGTTGGGAATTGTTTGGAAATAAACAAGAAAAATGATGAACAATTAGTGAAGCTCTTTGATGGTCTCAAGTCTGTGACATCCAAAGAGGATTTGCTGTCAGTGCTCAGGCACAATTTAATTTTAAAATTGGCTACTAAATTAAACTGCAGTAAAATATTCACAGCTGAAGTAGGTGATAATTTGGCAGTGAAATTGATGAGTAATTTTTCTCTAGGAAGGGGTGAACAAGCATCATTTGGCACAGTAAGTTACTTGTTTTGTTAAAATACAATTCATAAAATAAATTCAAAACTGAATTGAAAATTATGAAGCAGACTTTTATCATACTTCTTCATTTGTATTTGGGCATAAATATTATATTTTCTATGAGTTATTAGCAGTCAACAAATTGTTTTGTTTTAGGGGTTTTGTGATGATCGTCTCACACATTGTAAGATACTCAGGCCACTGAGAGATTTTTTATGCAAGGAAATAGTTTTTTATAACAAGTTTCACAATATCAATTACATTGCTAGCAGAACATTCACAACAGGATTGCAGAACAATTCTAGCATACAAAAGTTAACTGAAGCTTTTATAACAAACCTGCAAGTGGATTTTCCAGCTACTGTTTACACAATTTTTAGAACAGGAGAAAAGCTCAGCACAAATAGCATTAGTGATAAGAAAACTGAATTGTTTTGCTTGCTTTGTCATGATGAGTTGAGAACAAAATCCAATAGTGAGTACAGTGCTGTAGATGCTTTGAATATATGTTGGGGTACACCTAAAGTTGGATGTTCTGGAAGTGAGGAAAGCAGTTGCTGTGGTGAATGCATTGATGGTGCAGGAGATGGTGTCAGTTGGACTTTGAATGCCAAAAAAATTAAAGAAAATTTTTGCTATGGCTGTGCTGCAATAATTGGTGAAACTGTGAGTTTTTGAATCATCTATTTTATAATTGTAGTATATTACATACAAAATTATTAATTATGTTTGACCTACTTCAGAAGAACTGGGATTCCTTGCCTAAATACTTAATTCAAGCAGCTGTAGAGAGGAATAATTTAAATGATATGAGAGAGAAAATTTCTGAATTTTTGATTGATGACACTTAGGTCCCTGTTATTAGGTAAGCAGATTACTATTGCCCATGACACAAAGTCTATTACAACAGTACCAGCCATTGAAGTCGTTATTATTGTTTAATATTGATATTAAATAATTACAGGATACTATTCTAATTAAAATGTGGATTTGATTACAAACCGATCTCCTAGGCATCGGAATGCAGTGCTGGGTTCTATGGAATTACCGCAAGGAGAAGTGACATATCGAGTTGACGTAAAAGTAAGACGTTTTCGTATTCAGGTATTGTCACTGTGTTAATCTGTAAATGTCTCGATTGATGGATTTTCCCCTTCCTTAGACATGCTATAGCAGTCAGCAATAAGAGTTTTCTGGTTCGGCAGGGAGCATGACCCTTGATAATGACCCTTAATTATAACGACCCCCTTGCAAATGAAAATGTTAAGAGGAAACATAAATTTGGAGCTTAAAAGAATGAATATCGCAGGGAAAGGAAATAACATTAGAATTTGTTTGGTCACCGGATCATTATTTCTGTAACACGCCCAAATATTTGTTGGTTTTTGTAGGGGACTGACTTCATGATTTTGAGGTATTGGGTAAAGGAGGGCAAGATCTTTTGGGCGAAAAGAAGATCAGAATTTTGAACGTGCAGACTGGAAAGTATGTCTTCGGACTCTAATTCTTTGGAGACGCCTTTTAATATTAAATTTGGTTCCTTCTTCTTATGTTCTGTTGTGTTCAGTTTTGGTGAGGACTGAGTAATGACTGAGGAAAGTTTTTTAACACATAGTTCCTGGCAGGACAATAGTACTCGGAGCCTCTGGAGATGGATGTGATGAAGGTCACAGCAACACCGATCTTGTGGGGCTGGATAGTTGTCGTTGTGTGACTTTTAAGGGACTGGGAAGTTATACTTTCCTGACAGGAGTTAATGATTATCTTAGTGTCTGTGCGGACTTGGCTTTGACAGCTGGTTGATGGGAGACAGATTTAGGGATATTTTGCGTCAGTATGGAGGAGAAACTTGGCTTGATTTTGTTGTTCAAGTTTAGAAGCTTATCTTGAAGGGCTTCGACTCTGTTCTCCGATCTATACAGGTGTTCAGCTAACTCTAACGTAATTTGAGTCAGTGATATTACTTGGCTGGTTAAGGCTTAAGGTTAAGGCAGTCAGTTTAGTCTGTATAATTTCAACTATTGCCGAGTTTGTTGCTTCATAGCCTTAGGCAAGGAGAGCGGTTGGGGTCTGGGTCAGGTTTTTGTAATTGCCTGGTGAAATGTCTACCAGGTCGGCGACAGGGATGGGTGATGTTTCGGAATGAGGTCTTCTAACCTTTTTGGTATAGGCACTCCGGCAATCTTTTGCTGTTGGTGTAGACAAAGTTTCTGAACAATGTGAATTTAAAAAAGGAAAATTTTGAATGAAGCAGCAGAACTGTTTGAACAAATAATTTCTTCATTTTAATACTTGTAATTTTGACAATATATAGAACATTAAATATATTTCTGTTGTTTCTGTATTTATTTTATTTTCTCCTTAGTGGCCCAATTTCTGTCGCAAACCGGTCACTTTGAAGCATGTGACTAGGCCAGCTAATCACAATGGTTTTGTATAGAACGATTTTCAGAATATTTCATCACACTTACGTTATATTTTTAGTATAATTTAACTTGCTTGTTTGTCGCGGTTGAATTTTGTTTAACTAAGAGCAGAGTTTTCAACAAATTTGCATGCGATCACACTAAACCTATCAGAAATTCGTTTATGAAATGACATTTTTTCCGTTACTTGACAGGAAACACTTTCAATTTGCTTTTCGCCCTGGGTACCTGCCTAATGAGCGAATCTGCAAGTTTCAAACGTGCCAACAGAACTATTACCTACTACTAGTTGCAGTATTAGCAAAGGTATTCAATTATAATTTGATTGGATAACAAAATGTTAACATGTATAAAAAATTATTTGTAAGTTCTGTGACCTTACTGTTTTGACTGTTAATACATCTATTATGTCAAAAATGGCGTGTAAAAGTAAGTCAAAACTAAGTCTGGTCCAGGCTCCTGTGGCCGAAAACGACCAAAATTTTACAATAAGAAGCATTGCATTTTGTATTGGATTTATTATGAATCAGGAGCATTTCATTATGTTCCTGTTCTTAATAGAACCTTTCAATACTTAAAGTATACTAAAATATTATAAGATGGCACATTAAGTCTAAGGTACATGTGTACAAAAAGGATTTATTGACAATTTTGGAACCTGATTTATTTCTAGGCAGCTTCAGCCAAATGTTTGCTGAGTACAAGTCTGATTTCCGTGGTCTTTGGTCCCCTCAAAATGGCTTAAAACTTTTACATGATGGGCAATCTATGGTTTAAATTTCGGTAGGATATAAGAAACATAAATAAACTGAGTTCGATTATGTGACATTAGGCAGCTTCAATGGTTGGAATAAATTTATTTTGTGTAGATTGGATGACCACCTGAATTTTTGACTGCAACAGAATGGTATTTTGGCAGGAAACGAATATGAACCCTTAATTTGACTCAGTTTGCTTTCGAGCCTGTACAATTTAACCAATTTGTGTCGGTAGTCGGCAGTCAGAGTTTGAAAGTTTATAATTTACTGGTGTTTTTTCGACCTTTGAGTTCCGACAATTTAAATGAAGGGAGGGAACGTCCAATATAACTTGTAGTTTTATGAGAAATCTATTTAAACTTCAATTTGTACAGTCGTACGCCAAGTCCAGGTACTTCAGGTTTACAGAGGCTCTAGGCCACAAACACCCTGCGGTTTATAATAATTCTAAAAGAATCTTCTTCGTTCATATAAAGAACAAAAAAGCATGCTGAACTGGAATTTCCCTTCCCTGTGGACCCAATTGTTTCTTCAAGGCGTTTCCACTTGTTTTATCATCGGACCCCAGGTAATAGGTAGCATTTTTTATGTCCGATATCAATTGGTATCAATAACATATGTTCCATGTATCGGATCCAGCCGTTTACATGGTACATTAATATTTGTAGTAGTTCAAGTTTTATTGACCCATCACTTAATAAAAGTCTTTTTAACAATTTTTTTCCTCCTCTAATTCTCCTGAGAATTGTCAATCTACAGTTTCTCTGCAGAATTGTAACTTTCTTCATGAAAGCGGTCTATGACACCCAACTCTGCGGTAAGAATTACAACTACCAGAAATAGATATAGCTATAAAACCCTGCACTGATTCTTTCCTGGTGCACCATCGTTTCCGGATATTTCTTTTCCATTGACTTGCTCTTTTCTGCAGGGAGCTTCTTCAGCTTCCATTCGGAGAATTCCTGAGTTCCTGCCGCCAAAGGCAACTGCTGCACAGAAAGACTCGTAATCAGGTTTCAGGTCTGTTTCTACCGTTTCCTGTCGCGACATGCTGAACCGAAAGCTCGATTCTATCGAGTCGCCGGATATGAAGTCACCTCTTGCAAGTCGTCTGTTGTTTCGAAAGGTTTCTCTTCTGAGGCTTCCATTCTGTCGGGTCTCATTTGTCCTTCTCGGAGAAGAGTTGGAACTCAAGCTGAGTGTTCCAGGGTTGAATTCTGTTGGTATTTGAGATGAAGAGCATGGCGACCGAAGGGAGGTCATTTCGATTTCCTGCGTGTCCACATCGATGGAATTCATTCTCGTCAGGTACCGTGGGTAGGCAATTTCACTAACCGCCTTAATCTCCTCTTCTTGTGATTCCTCCTCGGAATAATAATGTGAAGAAGATCTGCGACTGTCGTCTGAAATTTCCGGCGCTGACCACAAACTTGCACCCTTGTTTGCGGACATTTCAGGCTCTGTAACGGCCCCATCGACAATTGCTTTGCCGGTGTACGAGCAGGAGCAGGGAATTCGGACGTTGGTGTCATCAACAACTCCTGTTGGAACCTGAAGCGTAGCACCCGGAAAGAATTTTCTTTGGTACAGCGACCATCTCATTTCAGTTTTACGAGAATAAGATCCGGGGTGGTTTGAAATTTCTCTGATGTGGTTCTGCACACCTTCGGGATTGGTTTGTTCGTGGTCGTCCGGCGACATCAGAACTTTGGTGCCGCGACCGGCTTCGACGTACCAAATCTTCTCCGTTAGCTCGCTTTCTCACTTTTTCTCTTTCATGTCCTTGTCGAGGTAGTGTAGCACGTAGTGAAGGACCACATCGTAGCAGTATTTATATTCTGTCTGTGAAATAAATGCGCAAGTGTAACATTACGAAAATCGTAGAAATCCTTCTAAATCCTACTGGAACTCACCATGTTCTCAATTAGCTGTGGCCTGTGCCGTCGGACGGTCTTCACAGCCTGAAAAACGTCAACTTCGCCATGTTGAATGACTTGCTCTATGCAAGCATTGGCAGCACAATACACTCCACACCTGCTTCTTCCGTCTCTGAAACAGATTCGGAGAACTCCATTGAATTTCCTTCACCTTTACACCTTTACATACGTGAATGATAACCCGATACTTACGGAGACACAACCGCAACAGGACCGTAATCGGTTCTCTGTCGCCATCTTTCCACCATATTCATCAACTCGACTAGAGAATTAGTAGAAGTTGGAACTTTGTGACCCAAAGGCCAGCACATCAGCTGAAAAAGCTGAACCGTTTTTGCTGGAGCTTTCACACCCGCCATGAGTTCCGTAAGAGAAACAATCTAGAAATTATTTGTTATTAATTATCACAGAATGTCACACAGAGACATTAAGAATAGAAAATCAGTGCAAAAGCCCAGCAAACAGTCAAGTGCGTCACGTGAAAATGTGCAGGTGCTTGGGTGCAACTGTTCCACTCACCTGCCTGTGGGACTCTCCGCAGGGTTTCAGAGTACCCCTGTGCAGCTGATTGCTGTGCTGTTAGTTTAAATAAAACCATGCAAAAATAACAGCTGGTAATTAGTTGGATAAAGCAAAAGCATGAGAAAACAACCACAAGCGGATTTTGTCAATGCCCAGCTGAGCCAAGTAGTAGCAGGTCGAAGGGTCAGACAAGTTCAGGCACATGCCCCCAAATGGAAAATTACTTTTACCTTTTTGTTAATGCGAAAAATCCACGTTTTTATATTGGTGTAGTGGTTGTGTGAGATGTGATCAATTGTAAAAACAGGACCATATTTTTTTGAATGTCGTCCTTCCGGCCAAAACGACGGATAAGTTTGCTGAAACAGTCGAAGGAATAGTGATTATTTATTTGTACTTGGGTTTTCCTACTTCCTACTTAATTACTTTGATTTTTTCTTATAAACAGAAACCAAAGAACTTCATTTAAAGTTTCGTTATTTAAGATTCTTACCGAATTCTTGGGAGGAACGCAGAGCACAACAACAGCCGAACATTCATAGTCGTAAACCAATGACCAAAATTCACCACAAGTATGCTTTAAAGGCCATTCTGTGACTATGTACTCCCTCGGCTTTGTGTATCCCTGCAGAGAAACATAAGTATAAGGATCAACAACTTATTGAGCTGCCAGAAAAAACACGCAATAAAAAGTGGGTATGCAAATGTAAAAGAACAACTTACGTCAACAAAAACTGCATTTATGTAGTCGGTGTAGCTGTTCCCCTGAAAGGAAGTTAAGTACGGTCGGAAATTGTCGGCTGAAAAATACAAAAAGTGTGAAAAATTTAGGTAAATTAAGCTTCAGTAGGCAAATAACACAATTTAGTAATGATATTACTAAGTACGTAATACAAATATGTGATAAAAAAAATCAAGAGGTAGTGTTATTTTTGGTAACATACATGACAATGTGGAACAAACGAACATATTCTTAAACAAATAACTGGTAATCACTTTCATTGTGTTCTGTGAATTGAACTTACGTGGAACCATCAAAACGTCGCGATTTTTCTCGTGGTTGTCTCCCCTGTGACCCCCTGCACAGTCTCCAATAGAGAATCTAGGTGTTTGTTTACAGATTTGCTATTAAATAAATAAAGTAAAAATGAAAACAAACTATACGTTGACCGTAAAGCAAAGGAAGACAAAATTTTAGTGCAGAAGTTTTCTTTTTTCTGTGTCACCTCCATTGAAGTTCGCTTTTACTACAGATTTATAAACTATTGATGAAAATAAAATGACACCACCAAGTACCCCTTCTTCTACCTACCTGAAATTCCCTCTGGTACTCGTTTAATTTAGTAGATGTATTCTTCATTGACTTTTGCTTCAATCGATTAGACAAATCTTTGACAGGAAACCATGAGACTCCGCACACAACAAATTCTTCTAATGTATCATAAATGAATTTATATTGGTCCTAGAAATGGAAGGTTCATTTTGGCCAAAACTGAACAGAACGACATTTAAATTTCTTATAACTCCATTCTTAAGACCTCACCACATTTTCAATAAGGCCCTTTCTAGACTGTCTAAGTTTCTTCAGGTACCCAAAAACGTTGAAGCAGTCTTCTTCTTCAGCTAATTCCAAATTGGCATCTATGGACAGGTACACGCCCGATCTGCCGCCCCCATCGCTGCAGACAGCGAGATTTTAAAAAAAGCCAACGGAAACAATGCAATTCAGGTATTCAGGTGTCCAAACTTACTTGCAGTGAACGACAACAGGACCGCCAGAAGGATTTGCCCTTGTGCCTATCACAGCTCGAATTCTTCTTCGAAACTCTAGCAGTGCGTTTGAAAATGGACAGCAGTGACTGTGCCATTCAGTGTAGTGAAACTGTAGCAAAGTTCTGTCCTCCACAACGACCTACCACGAGAAATTAATAAAATAGAAATGATGGACTATTTCACCGGGGAGCCTGTGGGACCGGGAAAAGAGTTAATTTAATAATCTGAGACGTAGTAGAAATATTTCTAGCTTTGCGAACGAACGTTACACCAGCAGACTCCGAGTTAAATAAAATTTCTGAACTGTAAATTATTTTTTTTTTGAAATAAACATGAGCGAGCCTTTATAAAAAGAAACGAGAAAAAAATAATGAAAAAATGTCGAAGAAAGGGAACGCACGTATCTCATAGAATGAAATAAAAATGAGAAAGTACACAGGAGTTGACACGGTCTTCCAAAACCTATACGAAGATCAAATTAAATACAAAAAATAAAAATAAATACACCGATCGAAGTTGAGATAATAAGGTATGCAGAAAGACATTTAAGGAAGCTCGAGCCAATATAAGAAAACGAAATATTGTATTCGATGGCCTGTAAAAGTGTAGTAAACTACAATTATTAGAAAATGTTAAAAATCCCAACATGATTAAAAATACGAGAAGAAAATCTGTTGTGTAAAATGATTCATTAATTATGAAGAATAAAATTAAAATATAACGTAAAAAAATTTCTATAAAAAGTTTCTACTAAACAAATCCAACAAAATCTGTGGACCTGTGGACAGGAAACAACCCGAAAACTAAAATTTGTTTTATTTGCTTTTTGAGAATGTAAATATTGGAGCTAAACACAAAGGAGAAATTTCAAAATGATAAATAGAAAGGAAAAAGGAAATATTTGTCGTGTGACTGTAAACGAGAAGAGATCATGTTGAAAGATAAAGGTCAAGTGAAAGAAGGCCAGGTAAAATTTGTTTGGAAGCAGGCCCTGAAGAAAACAGGACAAAGCCACAGATTAGACCACATGAAGTGCAACTGGAGGAAAGCTCAAGGATAATTTGAATTTGTGCAAGTGACAAGCTGAACAGCTCAACTTCTTTGTTCTCCGAGTAAGCTTCCACTTCATGAATAAAACATTTTAATATGAAGATGAGACGATTGCGTAGCACGCGCAATACGCCGTCGTTTTCGCCTGTACTCAAAATTAATAAGTTGAAAATCACATTTTCAAGAAGGACATCTCGAATTAAAATTTAACTCTGCACTAAAGGAAGGCACTTCCTTTAGAAACTCCACAGTAACGTCGTGTTGCAATAAGAGTGTAATAAGAAATAAATTTTAACTTACCGAATCGGCATATTTAAACAGTTTTATTGTCCTAATGTGAAAATTTGCCAGTTCTTCCTCATGCAAAATTTTCACTTCAATATCTCCGTAGTATTCGCTTTTGTCCTTCGATGCTGGCCAGTACTGCACGCACATAACCTAAAATAAAACAAACTCAATATTAACTCTTACCATGAATACAATTAATAAAAATAAAATGATGTTTTAAGTGCGATTCTCTTCCCGCTGTTTCCATTAAGGTTTCCTTGTCAAATTTTACCTCACAAAACACATCTGGAAGTGAAAACTTTACTTTCAGCCACCAAGAATAATTCATTACAATTTTTAATGAAAATTTGGAAAGTCGCCCCGGGGGTTCAACTGAGAGACAATCCCGGCCAAAAACAGTCGGCAAAGAATTAAATGACAAATTAAATGGAAGCCAGCAAAGAAGGAAGCAAAAGAAACACCTGAAAAACAACTAATTTCTGAAGATTAAATAAAATTAATTGGACTTGTCTCTACTTGTTTTTACCTTGATGAAGTCAAAAGTTTTGGTGAGCATGACGATGCAAGAGGCCTTCTCCTGCCAGACCATACGCCAGAATTGCAAAACAGTGTTTTCTGTCGGTCCCTGCGTCACTATGTAGGCATTTGGCTTGATCAGACTCTAAATTGAAAACAATAAACAATTTATACAGTATATATAAATAAGAGTATGTTTTCCACTCAATTACCTGAGACGCAACATAGAGGAATAATTATATTTGTGTATGTGAAAAAATAAATTTTCAAAAACAAGAAACCATAAGGACAAGAGTAAGGATATAACGAGGACACCACAATCAAAAGTTTAAGTTTAAGTTCATGATACAATAAAAAAGGAAAACAAAATTAAAATAATAAAAAGCAACAAATCATAAATTACACGTAAATTTAAAACTTTATAAATGTAAAAAGTAACAATAAGAAAAGAAAAAATATAATACAAATATCATAAACGCAGAAACTGATGAAATGAGGAAAAAATAATTACAGGCTAGAAGATAATTCACAAAACCTGAGGAATAAGTAAGTAATGAATAAAATAGAAGAATCGTAGAGCATTAAAATAAGGTCTTTTATCAACAATTCTCCATCCCTGGCAGCGGTAACTTCCCAAAATATATATTTGCTTGAAAAGAAGCAAAATTAATACGACTTAAGAAGCCAAACAAATCCGACGATCAGACTTTTTCTTACCGTCCAATGTGCCTGCCAAATAAAACAGGAAAAGTACCATGCACAACGAATCAAAAAAAAACACGCTCACAAGCAGAATTCAGTTTCACCAAAAATAAATAAAAAATAGACAAAAAAACAACCATAGGGGACTCAGAAATAATATTTAGAAAAATATAATAAAATACTGAACACGTACATTTTACCGACTTCATTTATACAGTAAATAAGTACGACAACCTCAATTGTGACCACAGTCCCTCAGATAAGGACCCTTAACGAATGCCCAGCATTGCAACAAGAAAGAGAGAAATTGAGGGTCACTTGAGGGCCACTCAATGTAAAAAATATAATAAACCAAATTACCAGGGAAAATTCGGCATTGGATGCCCTTACTGCCACAAAAAAAAGTTAAAAATATTCATATACGTAATATATAGAATTATAATAAATAAATTATAACTATATATTATATTCTATTATATTATATATATAATTATAACTATATATAAATTCTGTAAAAAGAAACTTGTGTCACGATAGGTTAAATGGTTTATGCAAAAAGAAAATGTACAGAGAACGCTAATTTTTTTAGCAATCGCTTCTTTTGTCAGATTTAAAATAACTGAGAAACGTCGGAGTAGGAGTATCCTTTGTAGTAATTTCACTACTTTGTATTTCCATCTTTACTGAGATGCGTTCACCTATCGCTCAATAAGCCTTATTTTTTACGTTTTATTTAACTTTTAATTTCTTATCAATTCTGCTGTTGTCATTTCAGGTGCCCTTATCATTTACATATTCCTTAAATATAACGTATGAGCTCCCCCACTCGTCCACTTAATAACATTTAATTTTATCTTGTTGACATTCAAAAATATCTGGCAGGGTGTTGGAAATATTCTTAATTTGTTGCCAACATAAAGCTCCTCTCGTGAGTGATAAAGGAAAATAGATTTGTTAGAAAATTCTGGCTCTCCAATGAAGTAATCATTGGAGGCGCTCAAACTGCATTACACCTTTATTAAACCTTTCAACAAATTCCTCACACGCTGCCTCACCTGAATTAAAACGGGCAAAAAGACAAAAATGGCGTCGACACGTTAACGAAAGGAAAAACAAATTACCGCAGTTACGATAAAAGATGAAACGGGAATTAAAATCAATATCTCATCACACAACGTAGACGGTGATAATTGTTTATTTGAATTTTCAATTAACGTTTAGTCGATATTATCTTTTCCCACCTGTGGGAGCAGGCAGAAGGTGACTCCTGAGTCAAACACCTGGTACTCCCATTAGTAAGCATTATAAGGAGAGTAAGCAATGAAAAAATTGTGGCAGACAGAAAAGCTCAGAGAGTAAACTGTCAAATTTATTTCATGAACCAATGAAGTACGCAAGAGAAGTTAAAAAAAATACGAAGCGCTCACAACGTTATGTGGAATGAAAAACTAAACAAATATCCGTAGTGTCCGTGGCAGTCGTAAAAATGGGAGGGTTCTGCTGCCTAATGATAGAATTAGAAATTTAGTATTCCAGGAAAAGCGATAATAAAAAAAGAGGAAAAAATGAGAAAAGGCATAGAAATGTGAAAAAGGAGAAAGGAGGAAACATGAAAATTGAAAGAAGAATAAAGAAACGAGAAAATAATGCTAATAAAAAACGTGTTATCAGCGAAACTAAAATAAAAAGGTACAATAGAAATACAAAAGTTTCCCTGAGCTTTTGCCTATTTTTTTTTCATATTTGGGAAATAACATGAAAAAGTAGAATGAACGAAAAAGAAATACTAAAGAATAGAAAATGATTCGACATCAAATTGTACGAGGTTAAGGAATCAAGGGAAAATAGTGACCGTGACGGGTACTTCTTCAGTTGCTACTTGGAAAGCGAGTAGGAAGGCACAATCCTAAAATATGAAGTGTTGCTTATTGAATTTCTGAATTATTAAGTAACTATTTTCGGTTTGCCAAACGAATTTCCTGCTACTGTTGTTTCGGTCGATTGACGTGGCCTTCTTCCTGTGCTGTCTGACCGCGTCCAATGGAATTGGAAGCCGAATTATATTAATCATTTTCTTCCATAATCAGTACATAATTTATGTAAAACGCAAGGCATTTCAATTTATGAGTAGCTCCCCCCCTTTAATAAAATGTATGATTTTTGTATGTGTACTTATCATTATTTTGAGTACCCCCCCCCTTTCCCAGCAGCTGGCATCATCAGTGGTAAGAGTTCTTTTTGGAGCAATAATTGTTACTCCCTCGAACCGACTCAAATAACAACTAAAATCAAAAACGGACACAATTCGTATTTCATACTTCTTGAGTCGTGTTCATGTCGTAAATATTTCCTAGTTCTTTTCTCAACCGTTTTTTTTCCTAAACCAAATTTTATTTACAACCATACCGTCTCCCAGGTCTCCTTTCATCTCTTTCCGCGTTTCGTTGGCGATGTTATTTCTCCAAAAAATAACGGTAACCTACAAAAATCGTGTCCACCGTGAAAATTCGATTTGTACGCTTTGTACATTGTTTTCCAGAGACTGATGAAATTCATTAAGAAGCAAATGGGGACAAACCGTGCAGGTTGAATTATACCCACCTCGTACCTGAAGTACTTTTTAAACCTGAGTTTCATACCAAATGAATCAAAGTACAATTTTTTCTAAAAACATTTATGTCGCATGATTTTCACCCAGTATACTTCTAATAAATAATTGTAACCACTAATTTTAATAAGAACTGATTTCTAATAAGGTTATGTTTGTTGTGATTAATTATTTATATAATGCATCGATTAACAACAATATACTACTATTTTAGTACCATCGGTATTTCAATACATGAAAATTTAAATTTATCCAAATGAGATACTTTGATGACAAGAGAAATTTAAAATTAATCAATTTATTTAGTGTTACTTTTTTAGAAAGCAGTCTTAGTCTTATTATTTTACTGCGTTAGGTCTGAAATGTAGAATTTTTAACCTTCAGAGAGGAAAGTTCCTTCGCTAGTTCCCTCCTCGTTGTGCAAGGAAGAATCTTTTCAGAATTTTCTATTTCCGTTTTCTATTATCCCAATTTCCAGCTTTTAATTTTTCTCACCATAAGAAATCTTTTCTGCTTGGACGGAAACCCCCTAAAAAAACCTTTCTTTCTTTTGCTTTTTTTGCCTGTCGAATGTCGTCCTCAGACCTCAACCTGATTTTTCTCTTAGGTTTTTAGCTCGGTTCCTTTCACCAGGTTTGCTCTCTTTCTTCCTTTATTATTTTCATCTTAGCAACGACTCACCTCCTGGTCTAAGGATGACTTCTTCTTTTACTTGAACCGTTTGAACAACCAAAACGCATGTACTTTGAGGAAGTAAATCGATATTCAATCCCCAAAGATAAGTTTTTCACGCCGATTTTCTATTCGATTTAAAGCGAACTTTCTCTTTTTAGCGTTTAAATTCACTCCTATTTATCTACTTATTTATTTGTCCTCATTTATGTTGTTCTGTCTGTAGATCTAACTGTCCCTCTGGGTTTCTTTCTGTTCTCCCTTACGTACTCCAAGTTCCCATCTTTTCTAAGTTAGTTTTATTTTCAATTCTTCATTTTTTTCATATTTTTTATTATGTCCTGACAAGCACACCTATTACTTATCGTTTAGCTTCATGCAGTCTATGTATTTTTCATACGATCCGTATTTTCCAGTTTTAACTAATTGCAACACTTAATCTTAAAATGCAACTCGACTGTTTTTCTATTTACTCAACCGAACGTAACATGCCCCTTTTAATTATCCACTTGAGGCTTCGTTGTAAATGTTGCCGTGGGTTGTTTTCTTGTGTTTCTACTTAGCTCCTCTTCCGCCTTCTTTCATTCCTACAAGTCTCTTATACTTGTTGCTTATTTATTCAGCACTCTAAGGATTGTCACCTCCAAGTCATTTCATGACGTTTTGTCTTCTTTTCCTAATTTTTGTCTATTACTTTCCTCAATTTCCGCTCTAACATTTCATTATTCATAGTTTCTCTTACTAAACTTTTATTTCCTTTACCTTTTCTTCTTACCTTCTCTCACTCCGTTCCTTTTATAATTTTTTACCCTTCTCCTACCTTTACTTTTTTTAGTATCATTCTTCACAATCGCGATCGCATCCTATCCAAGTTCAACTAAAACGTCTGAAAGATATTAGTTCTCTTCTTCACTTTATTACCCATTACCCTTCTATTACTTTGCAACTCATGATTTATCATAATATAAAATTTGCCTGACCTACTTGATATAAAACATTCACCTTGTCTCTCTTCAGAATTATATTTTATTTATTACAAGGAAGAATTATACTCGTATAATTTCCTTCCTTCCTTATATGTCTTATTCAATTTGAGTTTGACCCGAACAATATCTAATGAAACCTGAACAAAACTATTTCTTTTGTCCTGTCTGACTTGACCCCCTATGATTTGTAATTTATTTCACGTGTCTGTCAGTGTTTTCCTTCTTCGGTCTCTCGTCTGACATGTCTATTTTCCTAATGTACATTTTCCTTTGCACAATTTCGCGTCTCATTTTTTTTTACGTTTCTAAAGCTAATTAAATAAACTTTTTAATGTTTCCATTAAAAGAAGAACGAGAAAAAAAACAAACCGCACGGCTTGAGGGAGACAAAACGCGGACAAGCCAAACGAAAGTTTTGTGCAACAGTAAACAATTAAAAGTCTACTTACATCTACGTATGAGGCATTTATATAATCAGAATCTGGTATGTCATCTACTGAAGTTAAAACTACTCTGTTATAATCATCTAAAAAGAAAAGAAAACCAAGTTTTTTTTATAAAATAGACAAATTTGGTTTTCGCTTTTAAACTGGACAGCAAATGTAGCGAAATGTAGATTGTGTGAACGCTCTGGATTATTATGCTTTATTTTTTGCTAAATAAGCAAAATATATGCAACTTACAAACTATTAGGTTCCAACAAAAAGTTCTGTGAATTCATACTTTAAAGTTCGTCTGTTTGGTTTTCCAAACTTAAGTTTTTGCGTACTGTTAGAAGCGTAAAACCATTGAGTAAAGGCTAATGGAAGGCTAATCAAACCATAATTCCTTCGAAAGATCAACTCCAAAAAGGAGTCGTGCATTCTTCAGGTCAAAATATACACAGAGGTAAAATTTTTGCAAATAATACCTGAAATTTCACAAGAATAGAAGACAAACAAAAGATTTTCAGGTCGTAAGTTCCCGGTGCTTTTCAACCGAGCAGTGCCCTTTGATATTTTGGGTTTTGGTTACAAACCGATCATCCTGTCACCATCACTCCAAACACTTTTCGGCGGATATTTCAAATGAAACTGATCACTTCGCATAAAATAATTTTTCTACGCATTTTCCTCTAACATAAAAGAACAAACATGAACATAAATTTTCAATATCCCTGAAGGGGATTCCCATTTAAGAGAAAGGGTACCCATCAGAGGGGGTTCCCCATAAATTTTCAATTAAAATTTGCTTTTTTCCTTTGGAATGGGAGGGGGGTAGTTCTGGGGTTTTCGTTACCCCAGCTACGGGAGATTATCTGCGGACATTGAAAATCGATTTGTAACATCCACAACTTGAAAATTTGACGAACAACTCCCTGGAAAATCATCTAATTAAAAAGGAAAAAAGTAAAAATCAAAATTCAAATTCTCAATTTTCAAAATGGATGAGGAATTTTACGACATTTTCCCTATTGATTGGACCTGATCAGCCCGCATCATCGGTAATTTTAGAGTTCTCCGATTTTAATCTTTAATATTTGCTTGTAAACTTACATGGAATGCACTTGGGATTCTGATTCTTTTCTTTGTTCGCTGGCTTTGTGGCGTGTCTGCAGGAGTGAGTTTCCACCTTAACCGCTGTCTGAAAATTACAAACATAAACAAACTGAAACTTTTATTGAAAATAAACTTAAAATGAGAGAAGAAGTTTGTTTCTCCTATTGAGCAGTCAAGTTAGGTCAGTTTTAAATCCAATACTTTATATTTATAAAAGTTTTGTACACTTAGTTAATTATCTTAAAATTATTCGGAGTTGTAATTTTTTAATTATTTTTTTAGTATACTAAAATATAAACGACACTTCAATTTTTAAATTGTACTTCTTATTCATTATTATAATTTAACCCTCCTACACTCATTTTAATATCTAACTTTGGTTACCTTAAATTATTAAATTTCTTAAAAATCGCTAAAAATACGGTAGAGTCCACGTAATATAATTTGAAAAATTTTTTATTGGAGTTTTCATTATTTATATAAAATTATTCAATAATGAATTGCTAATGAGAAGTGAATTGCTCAACCGAATCTAATGAATAAATTACTTATTTAGTTTTTATACAGCGATACAACCTAAAATTGCACAAAATGGTCAAAGGATATGATTTTTTAGTTGACTCTACTTCTGGTAGGGAAATGTGTTTCTCATTTGTAGAATTCATTTTTTGTTGATCGTGTCACTTTGATGAATTTTTAAAAAATTGGATTTACGTGTGGTGTCCAGTTTCTTGCTGATAAAGCTAACCTAAATTGCTGTTGTAAATTTCTTGCTGATATTCTCTCAAGGCTTTTCTTTTCAGTTCGTTTTGGTACTTGTTTTTCCCTTAAACATTCAAACATACAACATTAACATACAAAACTGTATGTTCCTCCTCTCTTCCCCTCCCCAAAAAAAATAAGAATGTAAATTCTCTTTGCGTTTTGTGTTGTGAAAAAAGAGAACGGCCAAAAAAACAAGTTAATTTCAGAAGAAGTTAAAAAATACAACCAAGTACAATATCTGAACATTTCAATAGAATAGAAAAAACGGAAAATAGCTTGAGTTCGTGGAAGAAGAATGAAATATTCGTGTTTGAACGGAAAATAATCACGGGAGAACAGATATTACAAAGGAGCGACACGAACACAAGAGGAAAAACACGAAGGAAATTGAAAATAACAGGATAACACCTGAGAGAATAATGAAATATTGGTAATAAATTTGTGACGGCGTCTTGAATGTGCTTTCTGTTCTCGTTAAGAACATAAATAAGAAAATTATGAAAAAGAAAGGTGAGGTAGGACAAACAGGAAAGTGTGTCAAATTATAAAAACGTGAAAAATAACGGAGGTACAGTAAATATCTAGCAAAAATTTGTCAATAATGGCAGAAAATCATTGGCGGATTTTGAGAACCAAATGTGTGATTCCAATGATAACTATTGAGCAGTAGTAATAATTGTGCAAGTCGAAGCACAACCAAAATGGAAGAAGAAAAGTGCCACACGAATTTGGTGCAAGAGGGTCACAAAAGACAAGGGTCAAGAGTTAAAGATGAACCAGAGGGTTGAGAGTCGTCTCATGTCCTTTCCTTCTGACATCTCCACAGCTCCTACTTTTTCAAGGTTGCTGTACATTTTCTTTCAAATTATTCGTTCACAGTCACTTTTTACCTCCATTTTGGTTTGGTTAGTTTTCTATGCTATCTAGACCAAATAGCTCTAACTTTTTTAATAAAACCTTTTGTAAATATTAGTTCTGCTTTCTTGAGCCTAAAACTTTTGTGAAACTCCTGTTTCTATTCCACTGATTTGTGCATAAGCTTTGCAGTCTTTTTTGTTGAGGATATTGAAGATATTTAAAGGAATGTCGAGGCCATCAGGAATTGTGGTGGCCACGACGTGTCACAGAGCCCTCCTGATGCCCTTCGACTGGACATTCCTTTGTTTATTTTTTCTTGTTGCATTGGGTCAGTATTTGTGCCACTGTCTTCTTGCAAACTAACATAATTGACACGGAGATCCGCTCCTATTTATTTTATTCCTTAACATTTTTAATATTGACAGAGCCTTTAAACCTTTTTTTCCATCGACAAGGACATTTGATGGTTTCCGATGTCCTTTCACAAGAGTGACGACACAATTAGAATACTAGAGGAAAATGAAGGAAAATCTAACCCTGTGTATTTTCTTAAATTTTTTTTTCAGTTTACATTAAATTTTTTATTGCATCCTACCTGGAATTCAACTTTGTACAGAACGGAAAATTTTCGCCTCTGCTCGCAGAGCTTTGGAAAATTCTTGAGAGGCGTTGGTGTTATCGGTATGGTCGATATGACGCCGTTTCTTGTTGCTGTAAAAAAAAAGTAATTTCAGATAAAATTAATCAATTAGTCTAATAAGACTAACTTAAAACAGGTAAAAATTGTAGAAACTTTGTAACAACAAAAGTAAACCTGAACTACCTAAACAAACACCTAAACCCCCAAATTCCCAAATGGCCCACTGCTGATGTTGGACACGTGCAAGAAACAGACTTCTTTTTGGTCAAATCGCCAACCTTTTCCTTTTCATCTCAAGATCCTAATGTTCTTTTTAAAATTCAACTTATTTTTTCCCGTGCGACATGCTACCATTTGGGTAGAAGTTTACTACATTAAGAATAATGAAATTAATATTACATATCTCTCAGTTTGTCTTTTATTTGAGATTTAATCTCAAATGGTGAAAATCTAATTGCAATTTCAGGAAGGATTTGGTCGACCAGAAAAGGCGTAGAAGCAAACATTTTAATTTAGACGAAAATTAAAAATCTGGCAGCGTTCCTCTGCTCTTGCTGCCGCCGTCCGTGCTCTTAATTTACTACAGCAATTAATCATAAAAATTATCTTAATTAGTGAAATTTATGTTTTTAAAACGGCCAACCTGAAATTTCCAATGGAAACCGAACACCACTGATTAAATGTAAAAGATTACAGTTTATGATTCCTGAAATTTAATAGATTAACAATTTTTATGTAGTTTATTAAGATTGTTAATAAAAATGCATGCTGTTGTTTATGCATGCAATTAATAATTCGTTTTTAGACTTTCGAGAGAAATTTCATTCTTCTTTCGTTCGCGATTTGCAGACTTGTGCCTCATGAGCTTTTGATAAAAAGCTCTTGAAGACAAGTTAAAACGAGAAAAAAATAAAAAAAAGCATAATTGGGCGAGTGGATGACGCCCGAAAATGTTCACCGCTTTGAACGTGAGCCCCCCCCCCCCCCATCTCAGGAGGGCAGTGCGTTCTGTTGGCAGAACTGATTTTCCTGTGACGTCACGCCTCAAGGCCTAATTGAGCTTTCTCAGCTTTTCAATGAATGAAAGTTCCTTTTCGTCTCACCCTTCTGCCCACACAAACCTTTCATCTATTTATTTGTCTTTCCTATTTCCCTTTGTCTTCTCTATTTTCACTCTATTTTCCTATTCTAGAGCCACACAACTTTAGCTGTTGCTGTCCCACATGTTTCGTTATTTTTCCCACTTCCCACTTCTGCCGTTTACTTTCTTGTTTCGTGCCGCATATTCTTAGTATTCCAATATTTTTATTTTGTTTCCTTGCCCTGAGGTTTCCGAATGAATCTTTCTTACCATTTTTCACACTCGTTCTTTTCGTCTCAATTTCAAGATCTGATTAATATCACTCTTTTTCTTGCTCTCACTTTTCCTGCTTTTACCTTAAATCTTAAACATGTACAAATATACAAGCAAACACTCATACCATGATAATCCTTTTGCTTTGTAGAAAAGCAATCCTCTCTCACCCTGAAAGGGAAAAGCTCACCTTTCACATACGCAAATCTCCCTGGAAATATTTACAATGGGAGGATTTTCACCTTGGAAACCAAGTCCGTTCGCATGAGAACAGCATTGTACATGTTTTTCTGCATGTTCCCCTAAGGCTTTTTTTCCAACAAATTCGTACCCCATCAAAAACAAGAAATTTTGCAGCGGTTTCGGCTCTGTATAAAACGAAACTTGAATTTCAGCCAAATCTAAGTCTAAGAACACTTTACAAATTGTCGTATAAATGACACCAGGAAAGCGTAGCATTCAAGAGGAACATTTAACGAAGAGTACCAAAAAGAAGTGCTGCTTGACTACGAGTACCGAGTAAAACTAAAGACTTACTTTCAGCAAAATACCCTAAATATTGTACAGGTTTTAAATTGAAGACTAATCTTTTTAAAATTAAAACACTAGCTTTTCCCTTTGCGTTTTACATCATTCAATGAATTGTTAATGGCCAGGAAAGAATTCCGATTCGATTTATTACATTTTTCCTGCCATTGTTTTTCTAATTTTATCAGAGCTGTCCTGTGTGCAACTCAACAGAGCTGAGAATCTCCTCTTCTTAAGTTCCCACATCTCCACATTCGGACAAAATTAAAATTACAAATAAAATATAGTTCACGTTCACAAATATTGATAATTTAAAAAAAAAAAATTTTCATGAAAATATGAAGACCCATTGCTTCAGACCTTTAAAAAAATTGCCTAGCCATAAAGCTTTCTAACACTTTCAGGTACGTCAAATTCATCGTAAGGAAATGACTCCCCGTTTCGCCATTTTTTCTGATACACCGAATAGCTACACTAAAGACCCGGTAATAAGAAATGTTACTTTAATCGCAGGTCAATGAAGTGTTAGATATATTTGAGTCCTACAAAACTCAATTTATAGATCTGCAAAATACTAATATGAAAATGAGAGATTCAATCACACATGAAATTCACAGGTCAGGTAGGGTGGTTCAAAATAGACCTTTTGTGGTCACGTTGCTATAGCAAACATAACAGGCTAATTGACAAAGTTTATTGTGTTGTAAGACAAAAAAAAGTCTAATTTAAGTAGGTAAAAAAAGGGAACCATAACGGACGAACAAGGGATGCAAATTAAAAGCTGACCAGAATGATGAAAAACTAATGTCCACAACTGCAATAAAAATTATACTGTTTATGTTTACATGTTTGCTATGAATATAAATTTCTATCGGATACATTGCTACTCCGTAAGTATAGGAAAAGTTTCAATGTTAATTTTTTTTAATTTTTCAAAACCATCTCTTTTATTCCTAAGAGAATTGTTAGTGTTGAAAACAAAACGTCAAATTTCCTAAACCCGAGAAAACTAAAAAATCTCTTTAGGACTCGTTTCTGAGAATAAAAAATATACTCTAACTTCCTTTAGCGTCAGAATAAGCCTTGTTCATGTGTTTGAGCTTGAGGCTGTCCCTGAACTAGAAAACTGAAGCATAATGAAAAAGCTTTCTCTTTATATCTACAGGCGTTCGACTCTTCAATTTCCATTTGAAATTCTTCTCAATTTTCCTTTTAAATTGTACAAAAACTTAACTTTGTATTTACTCAGAAAATGTTTGTTTACCTAATAACTACTTGATTTCCGGTCCATTGGCGATTGGCGTTATCTGTTAGGAAAATTTATATAATTTCGGGAAAACGGCAAAATGGAAACAGATTTAAGAAATTCAAAGTGACAGACAGAATGATAGAAGGTATAAAGAGGTAGGAATGTAGGAATTATGGTGGGATGAAATTAATAGGAATAAGAGGTTTGGAAACTGCTTCTGCGTTGCGTAATCTTAAGAGATTAACCAACTAATAAAAAGGAAAGAGAAACTTAACTCTAATAAGGAAAATTAAAGAAAACAGCGGAAATAAATATTTGAATATTATTTTTCGCATTCCGCAAAAGCAAAACTAAATAAACAAGAATAAAAAGAATTCAAGTAATTGAAAACAAATGTAACGTGTATTTATGTAGAAGAAAGCGGTGGATTAAGACATTATTTTCATACTTTCATTTATTGTGGTTTCACAATAACTACAATTTTCTCGAACGCAGAGTTTCCTTTTAAAACGACCCCAAAATAAGAAATGCCTAGATGTATTATAAATTGACAGAAGAACATTGACAAAGAGGAAGTGTCGTATTCACTGAAATGAAAAGATGAAAAGGACGAAGAAATAGAACGGCGGTAAAAGAAACCATCAAGTGAGGCCATTTTTCGAAAAAATAAAAGTAACAATCGCCTGACTGACCTCAAAGAACAAAGTCTGACAGGCGGACATGATGTCTACGTTTCTTGTCCACGTCACTTGCTCTTCTCTACCGCAACTGCTTTATAAGTCAGATAGATTTGTTTAGAAAACATTAAAGTTCTAAATTTCATTTCACCAAGTTAAGAAATTTAATAGAGACATGTTCCCAGATGAAGTTGACTTTGCTCCGCCAAAGAAGCTCCAACAGGTGGTTGTGGACAATTTAGAAGATGAAAGAAGCCCAAAGCTTTTGGCTGTTTCCGGGATCATCCTGATCAGGGATCATCAACACAAGAAAATCACTAATTAAACGTATATATATATTTTGAGATCATCGACCCTGCGATTAATTTGCTCGAATGATTTCTCTTCAGTATTTATACCTGACTCTGAGGAAAGGCAATTTCACTTTGTCCTTTTCCAATATTTTTCTTCTAACTTTATAATAATAAAAATTTTTGGCGTTGCAAAATTTTATCAACAGCAATTTTAAATATATGTTCTCTGGGTTTGAACTTTTTTCATTACCCACAGAATCGCACGTCATTACTAATAGTAATCAATATTTTCAACACAAGTAAAATATTATATTCAAATGTAAAATACATGAACAACAGTGTAAAATATTGTAAATATTTAATAATGTGCAGGGGAGTATGGTTTACATCTTTTGATTTGCAGTTTCGTTCGTAAAGCGCTCCTAAAACGGGATGTTCTGTCCCTGAATTTTCTAAACTAGACTCAAACTAGGTTATCCCCTTTGATGCGGCGCCAAAATTCTACAATTTAAAAATTGGCGCCGAATTTTTTGCCCCCGTCCATTTCCTGTCTCACAACCTTTTCAACTATCGACCCAACGAAAGATTAACCACGGTCGGTCAGAACTCAAAAATTATATTTCTTTTTCTTGGCGCACAAACTGCCCATCCCACAAGCAAGCAGATAAAGGGAGGGAGGGAGATAGAAAGGAAAAAGGACCGAACTGGAAGTTTCTCCACAAGACAACATCATTTGTCAAATTTAATGACCGTGACCTGTTTAAGTCAAAAGCAATAGAAAAATGAATTTGCTACTTGCAAGCCGAAAACCAACGTGGAAACAATCAATTGAATTGTTTCTGTAGTGACGGAATTAAAAATTTAAAGGCTCACGGTTGAATGTCGAGCTTGTCGACAAACGCGTTTGTTCGCCTTGTGACCGCTACGGCTAATTCAACAAATAAAGGCATTGGAAATTTAATATTGGAAAATTGGAATAAATTATATTTTTGAATTGAAAACAAAATATAATTCTTTTTTCCGAACTTGATTAATTACAAATGTAAAATATGTACATAATCATATTGAGTATGTGATGTTGCCGTACGTTATCACCCTGGTCTAGCAAAACATCACTGGTATCACTGTTCAATATCTTTCAATTTAGTATTCAGTTAGGGAACGGTCATTTCGTGCACATTTTTACATCGCGATTGCATTAACGAACTTTATTTCAGTTTTGTCTAAATTGACCAAACAAACGGAACAGAAAATTAAATCTTTTTCTTCCCATTACGGCTACAGTGATTTCAGCATACAAAAGCTACTAGTTTCTTAGATTACCGGATAATTCCCATGTTTGTTGCAGCTACCCGCCACCGAAATTTCATATGAAACGACTTCACACCAATCACAGAGTGCAAATTCGAAGGCTCGTGCCAACAGAAATGATTTTGTTGTCTGCCAGCAAAATAAAACAAAATTACAGCGAAGAATATAAACCTTGCGCCAACACTGTTCCTCCATTTTACTTTTGTATCACTTCAAATCACACGGGTATACTCAAGGAACACTGATGCTGCCATATTTACAAGTTAATACATAAAAGCCCTAAAAACAGGAGTTTTCCATCAAATTGTTTTTATTGGAGTCATTTGATGAATTCAATCGAAACGGCCCTTCATCCCTCACGGTAGAACCTGCCTTAACACGTTTAAATTAGAAAATTTATTGACTTCTTCCAACGTGTAATAATAATTAACTACTCTTTATTACTTTGTAAGTGATTACAGTTAGATTGTAAGTGATTATACTCTGTTGATCCCGTGTAGAATGCTCGAATGTTTTCCTGCAGTGAAAAACCTTTCATTAAACCTTTCAATATTTATAGAAGCATCATTCGCACACCAATTTCCCCAAAGTCTTTCGGAAAATTTTGAATGAAACTCAATTAAAATTGTTACATTTTATTAGCCGTGAAAAAACAGAAGAAGTAATAAAACTGTTTCAGGATTATTAACAGTGAAGAGGGCCTTTCAACGTAATTTATAAATTACAAATAATTTAATTGATTAAAGGAATGCATGTCGGAGGGACAGTTCTGACATTCAACTATGTGTACGTACTGAGAAAAGTTTACAGAAGCATTACCTAGAACTGAAGTCAAGTTTATCAGAATAGAAATATTTTTAACTTGGTGGATTTAGAGAATAGCAAATAAGTAAGTGGCTGTACAAAATGTGAAATTATGAAGTCCAAAATAAACATAGAATCTAGAACTAGAAAACGTAAAAATTCAGGTAAAATTTTAAATTAAAATATAATGTAGTCGAGTAGAATAATTATCCTATAATTAAATGATAAAAAAACATTTAAAAAACTGAGTGTAACAAATAAAAATGTATGATATGATGTATAAATGAAGTTTGGACTTAAAAAAAAAATAAAAATCGATTCTGAGACTTCCTTTAGAGAAAAAAGTTTTATGAATACATTTTCCTTCAGATTAGTTTTGTTTTCTTCAGTGTGTCTTACTACATTTGCTATATTTATGCTCTCTGCATTTGTTTTTTTTATGTGAAAGTAACTATATTATGTTTCATTAAGATTGTTGCAAAACGCTGCCAACAACTCTCTTTAAGGTGTTTCACCTTTTACTGAAGTTTTGTGATTTGTTTTTTTCCTTTGCTCTGCTTTTGACATTAAATTACTGCAAGTGAATCTTTCTTCTCCTTCTTCTACAACTTCTTTGTAATCCATTTTCCTCTCTTTCGACGGATGGTTTTACTCCCTTTGGAGTTCTTATGTAACAAATTTTCAACGATTTTATATGTTTAAACTATCTTCCCTTGCATTCTCACCTTCCATCTTCCTTCCATTAACCTTGTTCTAATTCCATTGGACCTTGTCTCGTATTTCATTTAAAACTCTACTAACAAATCTGACGAATTCAAATGGTCTTTTATGCTTTTTCGTGAATTCGGTTATAAATACTCAATGTGAGATGAAAACAAACGATTTCATATTCAATAAGCGGTCCCCTGGTTAGTACGGTCGTTAGAACGATGGAAGGACACCGATAATTTTATTGGCATTGAAAGTCTGCCAAAATATTAGAATTTGACACGCGGAAAAACCGGAAACCGCGTCAAATGTAGATGACAAATGAAATAAAATTTCAAAACTTAAATGCTATGTAACTTAACTCACCAAGTAACTTGTAATCATTGAGTGTATTAATACTTTTATGATTCTGTTTGTTGTATAACCACGGCTTTGTGTTTTCACATGAAAACGGTAGTCTTTGTCTTTATCTTTGTTTACACAGAAAAAACCAATCTGAATATTTTACAGGTAAAAATTTCTTGCTAATCTCAGAATTAAAGGTTTCTATCAATAGATAACTTCCATTTAGGATTTCACTCACATACTGTAATGCCTCTGTCACAGTCTCTGGATGACGTTCATGGATTTCAACGCAAAAACTGATGGGCCAAACAAAGCCCTCTGGGACAAGGATGACCGCATGCCACTGGACCAGAAACCGGAAACGGAAATTTGACTGGGCACAAAGCTTAACTTAAAACTCTCGTGCTGGACAAACGCCGACCCAATTCAAATAAAAAAATATGACAAATTTAACCAACAAAAGCTTTTCCTTGTTTTTGTAATTATTAATTTACTCTCATTTAGTTATTTTCATATAAAATTCGGGACGAAAAAGAACTTGGTACGACAAGTTTTTGTGAATATTATACTTAACTTTATATTTTTATTCCCTTAGCTTCTTAGCTACACTGCTTAGGTTACAGGATTCATCTCCCCGATAATGACTTTACATGTTCCACCAAACGTTTATCTATTTCAAGCTTCTCGTAAGAGGAGTACGATTCCATGCGCTCAGAAAATTCTCCTTCTTTCTAAATCGAACACCCCCAAGCATTACAACCAAGTTCTTTAGTTCCGTTTAACTGCATTAGCTTTCATCACCATTAGTGTCTGATGGCGTACCGCTTAAAACGCAATGAAGAGCTTTACGACACCTTCAACAATGGCGGATTCAGACTGTAAAATCTCTGTAATACGAAAAGCAAAGGAATATACAATAAGATGGGATGTGTTTCAGGGTGAAAGGTTAATGTGAAATCACATTCGCTCTAAAATGATAAAAAAACGATAAACTAGCAATAATAAAGATGTACGATAATGAAAACCAAAATCAGAATAATCCAAATAATTACGTTAAACAAACATACATATTTTGAGAATCTGTTTGCCAGAGGTATATGTCGCACATTAAGGTGTATAAGCCTTGGTTCATATAATTAAATATAAAGTTATACGACTATAATCTCTTAAATAAAAAAACTAAGAATAACTCGAACTTGAATGTCTAAAAGAGAAAAGATAGATAGAAGAGCTTTCGACGAGCAACATAAATGAAACAGGGAGCTTTCCCGTTGGGCCGTTCCCTCTGAGACAGGATGCCTGACTAATAATAAGTTTGAGACTTTAGATTTATCTCGATGGCTGTGGTCCAATGCTTCTTGAGCGGACACAGCTGGTCAGTTGCCAGCAAAAGCCAGGACTCATTTATTATTTTTTGTTCCAATTTTTTGAGATTCCGATTGGATGATAATCCTAAATAATCCTCAGATCAGGTCAATGGAACAAGGTCTTTGAGAAATTTCAGACTGTGCGTGTGCATATGCAGGTGCATATGATTCATCTGCTTGCGTTTTGCTCAGACGACACCAGTTCACTCGTCACCGAGCTATCTTGTGGAAATCTGCCGAATTTTATTTACAGTTTACATATAGTTAATCTCATCTTTGTTTTCGTTAGACTCAATTACCATGAATTGTCTCATTTGTCCCTCAAATGAGTGAGGACGAGATCGGTAATCACGAAATAATAAAAACAACAGTGAAAATGCGAAGTGATGCAAATTGGGGTACTTCCATCGTCGCTACATTGAGATTCACAGGTGAAAACCGAAGAACAATATCTCTGGTACGACACCTGTAAAATTTTTTTAATGACAACTTACCGAATGATATCAGTCCGGTATTGAGCATGGAAAGCTTTATAGCGTTTGGAATTGATACGAGCGAAGTACTTCCGCTTCCCATGTTGTGCTTCTTCTTCCTCGGCTTGTCCTCGCACCTTGTCGTCGACCAAGACCTGTGTTTCCGGTGCCTGCTGGAAACATGACAGGTACCGCTGGTACCTGTTTTATTTGAGACAGCTGACAAAGACGTCGCTGTCATTCGGTCATGTCCGATTTCTCCGCTGCCTTCACCGGGAAGCGCGGAAGCTGCGTTCTTCTCAGTCGAACCGAACTGATTTAAAAACTTCATTTTTATGTTGCTCATTTTATTGCACTCTTATTTGCTTTAACTGTGTATATAAGGTAGTTTTAATCAGTCAAAATCGTTCGACTCATGTTACGGCCCAAAGCGGTGTTGTCTATTTCATGTGCTGAATAGAACGTTAAGCTGAAAGACAATATAAATATATATTAATTTACTGAAAAAAGTTTTATAAAAATTTAACAAAATAACACAAATCATGTAAAACATGGAGATGATAAATGATATTCAAATTCCAGGTTCATTCAGAGTAAGGATCCCAATAGTGTTCACAATCAATCAATCGGAAAGATTTCATACGAATTCCGTCGACCTTGCTCAGCATTATTAAGAAAAAAATGGCAGTGACATAATGACATAATGAAAGAAGGCAGGAGTAAAAATAGCAGAAAACAATATATATATACAAAATGAAGTGCGGTCAAACAACCTAAATATTATTGACAAAATTAATCGTCAAGAAAAACCCAACCACCGCAACCATACAAAATTGGTCTACAAGTAGACAAAGAAATCGTAATAAGTCAGTTACATAAGTCGGTAGAAAAACAAACAGAAATTTTCTTTTATGTAACATAACGATACTCCGGCAGAGCCAAATTCATTTGAATTTCCCGTCAAAAGAGTGAAAGAAAACTTGGAAGTTCAAATACAATAAACTTGAAATTTACTTTATTTATTTATTGCAACTAAACTTTCGTGTTCCGTTTGTACAGAAATGACGAATGCTTTCCAAGTTGCCGTTTCTGCTGACTTGGGCTCATCAAGGTAATGTTTACTTCGATACTGATTTGAGTATTTATGCAGAAAACAGTTGGAGTTAGAATACACAACTTTATAGACTTTGCACCCAGAAAGGAGAAAGGATCTAAGAGAACGAACAAGACCTAAGAAAAAAAAATAAAGCTTTAGCAGAAAAAAAGAAAGTATTGAACAAAGTGTTTAAGCCTAGCAGAAGAAATTATTTTCTTTCATTTTTTCACTGGACAACTCAGGTAGAAATTCATTTGGAAGCAGAGAAAAAGATTTTAACCAAATCGAAAAACGATACGAGCCAACAAAATTTTCTTTTCACGTTAAAGCTACTAGCTTCCAGTATTTGAGACGAAATTATATGTAGAAATTCAAGTGTTTGCTTTATATAAGCAATTACTTAAGCACTACCTTTCTATTAAAACTAAAAATAATTAAACAAATTTATTCATTTTTCATTTTGGTTCTGCGATAACTTGCAAAAAGAAATTTCCAAGATGTAACTAGCCCTTGGTGAATCATAGTTTTATGAGGGTATAAAAAGTAATTTTTCAAAGAGAATATAAGGAGAATAATAACATGGGGAAATCAATTGTTCGTCGAGCAAAAGAATCCAAAAAATCAATTTTAATAGAAAGAACTACGACTGCTACTGAACAAAAAAAAATTACCTTCACATCTGCACATTATCACATTATAAAGCGAGACGGCTTCAAAATTTAAGTGGTACTATAAACCAGTTTCTAAAAAACTGACGAAGGGTCAGTCTTGTCGACTTGTCGACATGTTATGAAAGTTAGACAAAGGTCACAACAGCCAACGTCGAAGTATTACAGGCTCTTCAAAGCCAAAATCGTTAGTTTGCATTATCAGAAAACATTATTTATTAGCAGTGAAGCAATATGTTCCACATATTATATAGGTCTGTTACTTTCTGCTGGTGTGCTATACTCCCTGCAATCGGAATTAAGTTACACTGCTTTTTATCTGCATCAAATATTTTCGTGTAATTAGCACATACGATCCATAAATACGGTCCGTGTACATAATTAATAAAAGCTAATTATTGGCTGCCATTCCAAATACAAATGTTCATTCTCGAATTAAAAATTCCCATCTCTCATTCTTTCATCATCGATGGTGGCAACAAGCAAACATTTTAAAAAGGCTCTATAAATAGACTAGGGTGTTTGATTTCAATTAAAATAACAAAAAAGAAAACCTATTGAAATTGTGATCGATCCGAAGAGGATTAGAACGAGCTAGGGCTCAAATGGGTCAGAAATTTTTATTAAATTTTCTGTGTTCCTCTCACATTTCTACTTCACTCCAATTTGACGCCGGCTTTTATCAAAATTCTGGATGGCTTTAATTTCTATTTATGTACTATTTGACATTCCTGCTTGATGCATTCCACGTTACGAATTCCTAACCAGTGGATCACTGGCAGATAATTTGAGGTCATCCAAAGTCGTTGTTCCACATTAGCAAAGCGTCAGCAGCACAAAGTAGACGAAAAATATACTGCGTCAGTAATGAACACCAGAAGCTTCGGTAAAATTAGAATATTCACATACGAATCCAATAAGAAATAAATGGTAACACAATCAATTAAGCTTTTTAACCAGTGTAATGGACACTCCGCGCTACATAATAAGTTATTAGATTTCAAGAAACACAATTTGACTATTAGCAGAATCCATTTGGGCAATGACACTACCTCCTTACTTTCCTGGCATTGTTTGTTTTCTTTCCTATTCTTTTTGTGTCATTCTCTGACGTAAATCTTATCAAATTACCGTTAATTAACGCAAAAGGGAAATTTTGCAGTTTACAACACAGTTATCAAAGATTGCAAATTTTGACTTCAACTGAGGACTACTGAAGTGCTCAAACTCTCTCGTGGCGATTTGCCTTGCCGAACATGTAAGGCATTTCAAAAATTCCAAAGAGCCTTACATACAGAGCCTTCACATTCCCTCCTACCTTTCTTTCGTTCTTAACTTTCATCTCATTTAGCATTTTTATTACTGAAATACAGTTTTACGACTCGTTTGCTTTTTCTCTTCGTCTTGATGTGCACAATAAGCAAAAGCACATTAAAAAGGACGTAATTATAGTGACTGACAAATTCAGACGAACTCTGACCTTCATGTCATTTTCCGATTAAGATTTTGGTTTTTCACACCCTGAAAGGCTTAACAAATTGTAAGAGGTTTGGCATCACTTCAAAGTCACGGTCTCCGATATCCTACAGCAAAAAAAAGTGACATTTAAATCAGCACAAAGAAAAGGTAATGATTACAATAAAACAAGCAAAAATTACATGAAGCCTAATTTGGTAGCGAGTAAGAAGAAACATAAATAAATTTAGTAGTAATCTAATGTGTTTACACCAGGTAAAGTATTGGAAGATAAATAACAAAAAATCGTCGCGAAACACTTCTCATTAAGAGGAAGTCACATAGGGCAAATTAGTTCCCAAGACAGATGAATTCACGTTGTCCGTGCTGTTGTGCGAGACAACGGTGGAGAAGAATGTGGTGTAAGTGATCTTGTAGATGATGTGATAAATAGGAATGACTAATAGGTACAAGCAATGCGGCAATCAGCCTTACATTACATGATAACTATCGTATAACAAAATGGCACGGCTATGTACGGCTATAACGGCCACGGTTAATTAGATTTTGAAGTTTGACAGAAAGGGTGAGGATGAAGTCCTTCAAGCAAAATCAAATAGGATAGAAATACGTGTACTTGCAAATGTTCCATGAAATTGGGGTAGACAACCACGACAAAAATTCAGAGTAAAATCACTAGAACGGTAGTAAGAAAGTTGATTGTTTCCAAAACTGGAAAATTTCACGTACATAAAAATGATTAAAACGACCTGAAACAGAAAAATCAAAAGCCGTGATCAAATATCCACAAAACATAGGTTAACATTAGTTAGGATTTCCTAAAGGTTCGAACAGGTTCAAAAGGCCAAAATAATATTTTGCTCAACTTCACTGTTAGCTTTTGTCATAAGTTACAGTAAGATAATCCAATCTTTTGTTGATTTATACTTAAAAATTATATACTTCAAGAATAGAGCAATGCTGTTTCCCTTAGTACGGTAGGTCAATACAAAATGCAACAGGTGAGAGATAGGAAGAGAAAGCCTTTCCCCATCTAATCCGGTACAAAGGGGTTAAAGGTGGTCTTTTGGGAAATGCCCTCCACCCATGAAAACCTTAATAATACTTCACCAAAGAATGGAAAAGCAATGTTTTATGGAGTCAAAAATCCTAAGGGAGGAAGAGACAGAGAGAAAAAAGAAGCGTGTAAATGAGGAATGGAAGAGAATGCATTCTCGAAATTGTGTAGCAAAAAAAGTTAACCAAATCTAGTATGCAATTAGAAAATTTGTAGTCTATTATTTAAAGCAAAAGTTAAGTGCGGCTCATTTTCAATAAGTTCAGCAGAATACACAAATATACAATAAACATAAGGTGCAATAACAATTGCAAACCATTAAATATCTAAAATGTTTACAACATAATCCAAATATGAGTAAAAATTAGACATCATTTTTTTTCAATTTCGAAAATTCTCCATTAAAAAATTTGAACTCCACTTAAATTTCAGAATTCCACGTAGACATTATGAACAAATTGCTAATTTCTAATGTTACGTTTTATTTGAGATACCAATTTTTTTAAATGGTTTAAACGTTATTCAACGTTACAAAACAATCAAAGGAGAACGACAAATTCAAGTATCACAATGTTAGAATTAATATTCCAACATTATCAACAGTTGCCTCACTTTCATACATACACAATTACCATTTAAATAATCACAAAACAAAAAAATACATTACTATATGTGACGAAGGAGACCTTAATATCTTCAGAAATAAAAAATGAATGATGATTGAATGGATAAATATTAGGCTTTTATCAAATTTACATTAATAAACATGATATGAAAAATTGCGGCAGATAACTATTAATGTAGAGAAGAAAGTACTTATAAATTTTGGAAAAATAACACAAAATTTATATAAAATAACAATATAACAAAAGAACAAAAGAGAAGGCTGAAGAAAGTTGTGCAGAAAACTGAAAGTAGCAAAAGAAGATTTAATAACGGCAAAAATAAGAGTTTTCGCTTTGCTGCGATGGAATTGTGCCTTTGACGTGTTACTTGACTACACGTACTTAGTCTATTATTCTTATTCTTACTTATTCTTACTTATTCTATTCCATTAATGGATCCGAAGAGAATCTACAGGTGTAATTTTAAAATTCAAACAAACAGTAATGGTTCCCAAGTAAAGGCTCCTGAACTATGGAGTCATCAATAGAAACTGGAATTCACCATATGAATGTCAACACGACATTTATTAAGAAACGATAAAATCAAAATTATGTAGAATAATTCAACAGGACAGGCCCAAATAGAAACTTTTCATTCGAGAAACGCTCTTCATTGATTTATTAATAAATGTTCTTTTTACGGTGTTCATTTGACCCCGGGGGGATTATTACGATGTTTAAAAAAACAATTTCCCACATGTGGGCCTCTCATTTTCCAGTACACTGCTGCTGATGAGCCAACCTGCGCGCATGTACCGTTAGAAAATATATTTTCTGGTGTTGACCACTAGAATTTCCTGAAAATCCAACGCGGTAAACTGCTTTAAATATATCCATCGATATCCTCATGAGTATTTCATTACCTAAAACCCCAGTCCGAAGTTGATCCTCCGAATACATACCAGAATACTGAGTTAAAATATAAACTTCCCTTTGACTTATAGTCTGCATACATATTTATACACATTTCTACGTCTCATGGTAGAATTCAAAAATTTTCCTCTTTCCTTAGCTTTAAATGAGGCTTTTTATTTTTTCATTCTCTTTTGTCTACTTAAAAAAAAGCAAGCTACAATCCTACCTGACCGGCTTCGGCCCTCTCAATCTTCGGGTAAGCTTTTAAATATAATTTTGCCTACGTAAAAGCATTTTCCGCTTTCAATTTACTTCTCTCTCTCACTCGATTGATCGATGTTGCTCCCGTTTATTAGACGAAATCCCAACCCCGACAAATAGTTTCCGACAGAGCTTTTAGAAAACTTTCTACTCCAAAATATATTACATGTCGGCCCGTGTATTCATTTTCCTATCTCAGTGAATACGATTTTTAAGGAAATTTAATATGCGGACATGAGTTAAAGAAGAAAAACATTAAGAGTTTAGTAATAATACATATCTGCCTTCCTTTAAAATTAATCTGGAAATCGAAGTAGATGCACATATGAACTGTGATATTGAAATATTGAGGAAATAGGAAGATAGAAGGCGAAATCAAAAACTCAATAATTGGCACTAAAATTAATAATTATAACTTAGAAAAATCAACGTAATAAAACTAATTACATATATAATAAGAGAGTTCTAAAAAGGTTGCTGTTCTGCAAATATTGAAACAGAAGCATTACAAACGAATATGTAATAGTTATGGCGAGAGATTATGTCAAATTTAAGTAACTAAATAAATACGTACATAAATGAATTTAAACTGACTTGAGTAAACCCGCAAGCGAGAATAAATTAAATTAATAAAATGTTTTTGGAATAAATCCAGATACATTTACGGGTCACGGGAAATTCAAGCAGTACCTGACCCGTTTCAAAATTTTAAATTCTGATGTCTGCTCCTTGTGCCAGAGCGAGGAAGTGGATGATGCTGACCACATTCTCATTTCTTGTTCCTCGCTTGGTGCAAGTCAGACAAAAATAGTAATAGATATAGAAATTTCAAAAATTTTAGAAACTTCTCTGAGGAAGTTTACCTCTTCAAAAATAAAGAATTTTAGCAAAACAAAATTGCTCTCGAATTGAACTAAATATATGTGTATAGGTGTGTGTACCTATGTATATGTGTATGTTCATATGTGTACGTACATTTACTTTTAAGTAATAAACAAATATATAGTAGTTCTGACACGAGGCCTACGGACAGTTAGAACCTGTATTAAGCATTGTAATAGTTATTTTAAATAAATAAATTTAAAAAAATCCAGATATATTAAAAGGACCGTCGAGGGGGATAATTACACTAAACACTAAATCTGGCCTTTTTGTTTCTATCAAAATGAACTCTAAAAGCTTATCAAAACCCATTGTTTAGATATTAAATATTAATTCGATTTGTTTGCGTTCGTTGAATCGAAAATGAGATTTAGGTCGTCACCTGCTTGCTTGAATGGTAACAGACCAACAAACAAAGGCAACAGGGTAGAAGCTTATAAATAGATTAAGCGTAGAACATGACCATAACAAAAATCGGCAAATGATGTAAGAAATATTGAAAAGCTACATGATCGCCTTAAACAATATTTTAAAAACAAGAATTTGTTTGACAGCGTTTTACCACCACCATATTGAAATGATAAGTTTTTCTTTGTACTCAACTTGGATTTTCAATGTTGCTACAAGCAAAAAATTCCGAGTAATTCAGTATAATCTTCAGAATAAAACAAAAATTCAGTGTTGAGTGAAAAAGGAAAATAAAATATAAAATCACTAAAGAAACACAAAAAATGAAAAATAAATTTATATTCTGTAGCTACAGAATCATCATAAAATGAATTACTACGACCACCCCAATGGTAACAAAGGTAAAAAAAGTTAAAAAAATTACCTAAATAATACATTTACACCTAATTCGTCCGCCTGATTTTTGTCTCTACCTGGTAAAAGAGAAGTAAAAAAATTAAAATTTTACGTAGAAATAATAAATAATCATAAAAATAAGAACTATCAATAAATATTTATTGTTTTCTTGTAATTACCATATCAGTTAAAGTTAAACAATAAAAAAATAAGAGTAAGAATGAATCTGTCGTTTGGTGGATTTGAAAGACATTAATTGTTCTGTTCTACTTAAATACATCAAATGCTCCAGATTTTTCCGTACATATTTGTATTTTACTGAAGGTCAGATTCAGTCACGTTTTTTGAAGAGATTTGAACCACATCACTCATCATTTTTATTTTTATTTAAATTTATGTTTTATTTATATGACATTGTGTGATTTCTATAACTTCATCATCAAGGTTTTTGCGGTTCTCATTTTTTCTATCGTAAACTACAAAGCCTGACAGTCATGTCACTTTAATCCAAAACCATGTCACTTTAATCCAAAACTATCCTTTCTCTTTAACCTTTCTTTCCTTCAGCTATGCCACTCTTCGTGTCTTTCACAAGTAAATTGTATGATCTACATTTTAGCAACGTACAATGCGTTTTTACATACAAGTTTAAGTGGCACAAAACCAAAAGAGTAAAATATGAACTTTACTTGACAACTTCAGTTTCATTATTTGGACGAATTTTGTCATGCACCTATCCAGTTTATTATGTAACAAGTAACTCCGTGTGTGTTGATGCTGTATGATTAAACTGAAGGGTTCCATTATTTTCTCCCTCGTTCGCATGTCCAAGACAAAACAAACCATCACATTAGTCAAATTTGTCGTGTGATTTAGCGAAACGCCAAAGTTAAAATTTTAATCCGATCTAATCTGCCAAAAGGCAGTAACATCACATGAGGTCACCTTACGAAATCCTCTGAAGCATAAGAAAAAATTAATGAATAAATGGATCAATACTAGGAGTAATTGAATTGATCAATTAACACATTATTTGTGACCAATTAAGAGTATATGTTTTACTACATAATATTTATATTATATAGTACTTTAATACAATACTATTTATAATAAGATAATATATCAATACTATTTCAGTAGATGAAATAATGACGTGACACTTATTGTTGTTTTGCATTTGTTTCCAAAATCCGACGAGTTATCCAGAATTAATTAGAATTTTAGAAATTAAAATGTAGAGTAACAGAAAATTAAAGAAATATTGATTGTAAAATACTATAAAACTGACATGCCGATTAATTAGCCCTATGCGAGTAAATATTTAGGATAATATAAGGAGTTGCATGATTATAACGAAACCTTAGAAATCAAAAACAAAATGCAAAATAGTTAAATAATAAGTCGACAAACATAAGGCAACTACTCATTAACACTGAACCCCAGACAGTTGGCCCGAATTTCTCACGATAAACCCAACGTTGCCAAAATTTTGCTCAATCCGAGAAACTCCTTTGTCTCTCTTAGGCCAAAAACATTGCTTCTTTGCCGGGGAAACAAAAAAACCAATCCACCGGCCAAATCTAAAAAAAATCACACCCGTTACACTTCACGAACATTTTTGTCCTGAAAATTAGTTAGACAATGAAATTACAACTCAAACTGATGAGGCTATGAGTACCTGTGGTATCTACGCATTTGCTTGAGTTTTCGTAAATGGTGATTATTTTTTTCTTCAATTTACTTTATCACACAGCTCTACTAAATAGAATAGGATTGAAGAAATGGGTAACAAATGTTCATTAAAATTATTTAACATTAACAACATAGAGAGTGTAATTGGTCAATGGTACAACAGCACTGCTAATCGACTAACAAAAATAACAATTCTATATTATTAAAAAATTATAAAGGTAATGCTATCATTTACAGAAAAGAAAAAATAATGGGAAAATGTGCATTATTTTGTAGTCTACATAACTGCAGTAAAATTGTCCATCTAGGTCACATATTGTTTGCACTCTCCGAGAGATCTATGATTCCTGATAAAGAAAATGTTTCTACCCAGGTTAATCCAGTTTGGATACAAAAAACATTGGCCAAATTCCAATTCCAACTTTGTGAATAATTTTTCAGGCCACAAGAAGCCTCACACGACAAGAGTGAGTCTATTTCCTGGTAATAGAAACTAGAAGGAACTATTAATAATGCATAAAAATATAATCGCAAGAAAGCTCTGAGCTTTTGGCACTCACAATTTGCTATTTTTGCATTTGGCTTCCTTGCCTGTTGGATTTTGATGGGCGAAATGTTTCACGAAAATTCAACTGAATTTGAAGCGTCGAAGCATTGCACTGTAATTCAAACTACACAACTCAACAGATCGGCATTAATTAAATTAGGAAAACTATTTGGGTCGGGAGTTTACACTGTGCTGTTAAATGCTTAACTTCAAAATGTGATGTCAATACTTTTAGTATCTATCAATTCATTGTATGTTTTTAAATATAGTTATATTAGGCTTAGACTTATACAATTTTTTATTTCAACTGTTTCTGTGTAACTTTTCCAGCATTGATTTTTTCACGTCAATTTCTTATTTTCAACTCATTTTTCTTTTTTTTTGTTCATTGGCAATGAGAACAATTGGAGGGTAAGGTTGTACCAAAATTTGAGAAATCTTCATCACGAAAACACTGATGTGATTAATAAGAGAGATATAAAAAAAAAACTAAAATCAAGCTGCTTGCCCTTAAACAACCACAAGGAATGTTGGTTGATATGAACAATTAAAAAGACATAAAAATGGATCCAGAATGTAATGATCACAAACACGAGCTTTTCGTCTTGTCGGCAATTTGTTGTCACAAAAATATTTTATACTGAACAAATTATAAATATTGAAACAAAACATTAACTTTGTTTTATGTATTTCTTCTTCGAATTAATTTTTTTGTAACGTTTCATACTTTAAAATTTCTCATATTTGTTGTCTATTTATACGTTATAATTTTATCAAATTAATGGTCAATGCAATTACTTAATCATAAAAGCTATTAACAATTATTTTTTAATTCAAAAGTAATGCTTCTGGCGGTTCTTGGATGTACATAAGTAAGGCAAGGGAGGATTTAAAAATAAAAAAAAAAAAAAAAAAAAAATTAACAATTATTTACTGTAATTATTATAAAGTAGAAAACAGAATTATGTAACCGTCACATGCAGATAAAAATTAAATTTGAAATTAAAAAGGTCGATAAGAACCATGACAGTGCAGAAAGTGTGCAACTTATGTGAATTTACGACACACCTTTTAAGACATTATTAAAATCAACTATATAGAAATAACAGCATTGCTGTTGCACTAGGGAGGACTTTATTTTCACAATCTAAAAAATCCTCCACATTTTGGTTGTAATTGTATGTTTTTCTTAGGCAATCGGACCTGTTAAGGCCCATCCAACAACCTTGGCTTCGCCTGAAACATCTCCTTTAGCTTTTTATATAAAATCTCTCTTTATTATTTTTATTGAGACTTAATTTATTAAATCCGTTCTTTCTTTATTGACGGTACTTTGTAGAAAGGTATCGCCAATGTGTTTTTCATTGTTCTTTTTTCCCTGGTTAAGAACATTCAAGGACTACCGGGAGCAATACTTTGAATACACTCAAGACTTTTAATCTGTACCTTTTTTATTCCTTCTTGCGTGACTAGGGCACTGCTAGTGCTAGGATGTCTGATACGCCTTGACTGTCGAGGAAACTTTAACTGTTCTTATTGCTAATTTATTTTGCAGCAGTGCTCTCATATTTTGGAGTTTTTATTTTCTTTTAGTCCACTCATGAAGTTTTTTGTACAAGAAAAATGGCCTGACATTTGATATTTATCAGAGAGAGACCAGTGCAGCTGAATCTAACAGAGTAAAACTTCGTTCAAACTTCAATTATTATTACTAACGTATTTTGTCTAGCCCATGAGGCATCTTGTAGTGGCAGAACGAGACAGATATGTAAAATGTCCACGAATTTAAACACTCAACCCATAACCTTTATGTGTTATGAGCGTGTCACAACCCGAGGGCGGTTTATTAGGTAAATTCATGTTTTGACAAACAATTTCCGCCGTTGTCTAAATGGCATAATAAACATGTAATCATCTCTAGAGTGAAAATTCTGGGTGTGGTTTCAATTCTTATCCAACAAGAGCAAACATTCTTATTCAGAAGTACAATGAATTGTTTTCCAAAAGAACAAGGTTAATCTGTGAAAAAGTGAAAGAGTGTGGTGAAAGAGAAAGAAAACAAGACGACGGTTTTTAAATTGAAATTGATTGCTCGTCTATAAATAACGCAGGACGCGAGTGAGCAACAGCAAGAAAATAACGAAAGAAAAGAAAGACGGGTGAGCACGACACAGAAGATGAAAGTGGAAAAGAAAGCTGTAACTCTTAGAACTTGCCTTCGAGCGCTGTTGAAGGTTACGCGGGCTAAATTTTCGCCTCGGCCCAATTTGAAACTGAATCCAAATTTCCCACCAACGGTGAAAATCAATATTGATAATGTGATAACACTTCTGTTGTATGATATCCTATGCGTATAAGCGTTTGCAATGAAATCTCTCACAAACACAGGCACATGTACACACACACACGCACACCAATACACGTATTCACGCAAGAACGAACGCAGGCAAACACCCCAAAGTCGCAGCGATGTATTAAAACGAAAAGAAAATAAATAACTAAAACACAGGTCAACACGGGAAATTTGTTTGTTCTATGGCTATAAATATGAATGGAAACCGAAAATTTTTCGGTGGGACCGGCCGCGAAATGAAACGGGGGAACCCCAGCGCTGAGCTCCTGTAGGACGTCTGCCCCCCAGCGCGTTTTACGTCAGACTGAAACGGCGGCAGCGACGACGGCGTTGCTTTCTCTCCTTTCTTTTCACTTCTCCCATGAACTTTCTCTCTTTGTTTAGTTTCCTTGTGCCATAAATTGACGACGCCCTCCTCTGATTTTCAGGTGTGATACGGCGTTGCCTACGCCACAATTTCTAACGGGTACCAAACACTTACATCTACCTGGTCTATTTTCCTTCCATATGATCGTGTCCATTTGCTTGAAGAACATCGGAAAAGATAATAAGTGCAGGATACCAGCATATCGCAGTGGCTGCAAAATGTATTGATGTACACATATCGTGTACGTAAAGACTTGGGGCTCAAAGGAAATTTTTTACCCGTTTCCGCTTAGAAGTTGATAGATGTATAAATTAATAAAAACAAAACAAAAATCGAAAATATTCAAGAATATTATGCTTTAAACGAATTCCTTAATATATAAAAGTAACATTCACAAAAGAAACCACATGATATTAGTCTGGTATTTCAAATCAAACTTATCCTGTTGCAAGGTAACCAAATATAAAAATTAAACACGGAATCGGATGTAAGAAAGAAAATTGCCAAAATTGGATGTCAATTTTTTAGATTTTCTTCGTTTGGACTGTTATCTGCGTCATTATTTTTCTTGTTTTATACACTCAGATGTAGCCAAGTGTTATCTTCTATGAACCGAATGAACATCTTAGAAAACCTTTCTAAGATTAATTAAAACCTTTCTACTTTCTGTATCTACTCTCACATAATTTAAACATTTATATTGCTTGACAAATTTTTTTGGGATTAAAAGTAAAATTGTATCTGACCGGACACCTAACGGTTTTCTTAACTCTATAATTTCAAAAAAATATCAATTCTTAGGGAATACCATCCAAGTTAAGTACCATATTTTTAAAAAAAATTTAATTTCAATGAAAACTTTCAGAATTTAAATCTGAAAATTAGGCATTCATATTATGTTTTGCTTTCACGACTTATTCAAATCTGGTTGTCCCGGGTTGTGATCGACTGAACTTATGTAAATATCTTATTCTTGAGCGCCCGTTCGAATAGAAGAACCTGGTGTAAATTTTCACAGAAAGATAAGTGAAGCGTTTGTTTGAAATACAATTAATATTTATTTAGAATATGACATCAAACGATGGAAAATCTCCTATAATTAAATAATTTCTTTCAACTCACCCCCGTTTTTGTCCGATATGGAATTTCCACGTCACGAAAAATTGGTGTTAATGAAATTGGTAGGCAGTAGGAACAACTTTCAGGACCAAAATCAATGAAGGTTTTTCACAGCCGTACCCAATAAACTAAGCCATTAACTATTTTTAACATTAACGGTAATAAGTTCGTTTTGGGAAATAATAACCTGTTCGAATCAGTGGCGATGTGTGTCTTACTCTATGATAATGTTTCTGTTCGTGTAAAATCGTATGTAACACTCTGGTCTCGTCGTGGCGCTTCCGGTTGAAAATACTTTATATCGTGACAAGTAATACGTAAACTTCGGACTACCCGATCAAAAGCAATAGTTTTTAGTTCATTATATTATTTTTTCTATTTATTTAATAAATTTAATGAAGTTTATTTATTTCTTTGGTTTATAAGGACGTTCGGTTTCGTCTTCCTCGTTTGCCTCCGAGTAACCTGTGACAGCCATGACAGCCGTCATACAGTTTAGTTTGTATTTTATGTTTTTATTTTTTTAGACTTGCTTATTATGATTTTGATTACTTTTTTAATGGTAAAACAATATGGTTGACTCGATCTAGACAACATTTGATGTTTTTAAAGTTTTAATTTTTTATTAAAATGGCCGAAGAGCCTACACTGGATTTTTTAAAGGAAGAAGTGGCCAGGTTAAGCAGAGAGTTAGATCAAGCAAGTAGTGAGAAGGTACAATCGGCCCAGTATGGGCTGGTGCTCTTGGAGGAGAAATCTCTTCTCCAGGATAAGTACAACGAGCTGGAAGCACTGTACGAGAACACCAGGCATGATTTGAAAATTACTCAGGAAGCCCTAGCAAAATTTCAAACTAGCCATAAAGTGACGACTGAAAGTGGAATTGAACAAGAAGAATCGTTGCTGAGTGAATCAGCTGCCAGGGAAACGTCGTTGAATTCGCAAATATTAGACCTGGAAAATGAGACAAAGCAATTGCGACAAGAACTAGAAAGAGTGACGGGCGAAAGGGATAGGTTAATTCAAGAGAACAATGATTATGATAAAGAAAAAGAGGAAAGGGAGCAAGAGAGGAGACATCTTAAATTGCAACTTAGGGAAATAAAGCAAAGAGAAACAAGTCTGATATCTGAATATGCTGAATTAGAGGAGGAAAATATCATTCTTCAGAAGCAGGTGTCCTCATTAAAATATTCCCAAATTGAATTTGAAGGTGTCAAGCATGAAATTAGATCACTTCAGGAAGAAATTGAACTAAGCAGGCAGCAAATAGAAGAATTAACAAATTTGAAGAAGATAGCAGAAAAACAGATGGAGGAAGCGTTGCAAAGCCTACAAGCAGAGAGAGAAGCCAAATATGCTTTAAAAAAAGAAATTGATCAGAAAATTAACAATCCAAATATGAACATGTTTAACTTCAGTAATTTAGCATACACAATTAGGGGAATGACGGAAGATGGAGGAGGTGGCTCTGATGAAGAAGATTTACCTGCTCTGCAAAGAATTGAAGCAGATATAAAAGGTTCAACTTTGGATTTGACATCTCCAGAAGGGAAACAAGTTGACTTATTTAGTGAAATACATTTGAATGAAATTAAAAAATTAGAGAAACAGTTGGAGCAAGCAGACTTGGAGAAATTGGCTTTGACTCAAAATCTAAAGGAATCCCAGACTCAAGTTGAGAAAAGTCAAAAAGAACTGCAAGCCTTCTTAGCTAAAATTATCCAGTTAGGTACCCATGTAGATTCACTCCAGACTTTGAAAACTAAGGCTCAGAACCTTGGAGTTTATCCTAAAGATGCAACACTAGATAAATTGTCACTTGTTGTGCTCAATTACCAACAGTGGTTTGATTTTACTTATAAAGAATTGGACCAGTTAAAAAGTGAATTGATTGAACTTGAAAAAGGTTTGAATATTTCTGATGCAACTGCCCAATTAAGAACTGATATTTCCAATTTAAAGAACAAATTATTAGACAGTGAGCAGCAAGCATTTGAATATCAATCAGATTTTATAACACTGGGGAAATTAACATGTGGAGCAAGCACATCACTAGAAGCTGCAATGTCTGGACTGCAGACAATTTCAGATGAATTAGCTCAGTTGTATCATCATGTGTGTGCAGTCAATGGTGAAACTCCCAGCAGGGTTTTGTTGGACCATGAAAAGAAAGAAATTGCTCCCACTGAAAGGAATTCAGGTAGCAAGGGTGAATTCTCACTATCCCAAATTGAAATGCTCAGGGGTAAAATGAAATCTGATGTATCAACTAAAGACCTGGAAACATTAAGAGATGCAGCTGGAATGGCAAGTCATGTTGAAACCATTTTAGATCAAGTGAAACACTTGAGGAAATCAGTTGAGAACACATTGGAACACTCCAAAACCAAGGGAAGAACCAATTTGATACAGGAGGAGGGTAAGTTACCAGGTATAAATCACTATTTTTGTAGGTATATTGCAGTTAAAAGTAGAATATAATAATTTTACTTCATAGTGAATTTCTACTATTCTTGGATAACAATAATAAACCATACATGTTTACAATTAGAACTGACATACAGGTATGCAGATTACTGTGTTTTGCATTCCTACGCAACAATTAGGCTTGTATAAAATTCCCAATGCATATCATAAAGCAAAATATTGTAATTCATGTTACTTAGTAGAATTATTTAGCTGGAAAAGAGAATAAAAACAAGAAGTTTCAAATATTTCATATATAACGCAAATGTTTTCAGTTGTTATGTTTAACCCATTTGTCATAATTTGGTTCATCTCAATTATCATTTTCTGAGTTGTTTAGATCGCCACGTCATATACTCATTTTAATAAAAGACCTTGAAGCACATATTTTAAAAAAAAATATTGGTTTTTGCATTACCACAATATGGGACTTCATTTTGTTTAATACAATAAATTTACAGAGAATTCAAATGAGAATAAGGATGCAGAGATTGCAGAGCTCCAAGAGCAGAATATTAAGCTGAAGGCGTTGTTGTCGACTAAACGGGAGCAAATTGCCACTCTACGCACAGTACTAAAGTCAAATAAAAATACTGCTGAAGTGGCTCTGGCCAATTTAAAATCTAAATACGAAAGTGAAAAGATTCTAGTTAGTGAGACAATGATTGTTCTCAGAAATGAGTTGAGACTATTGAAGGAGGATGCTGCTACATTTTCAAGTAAGTAAGGAAGACTGGGAAAACTCACCCTGTACCTGTCTAACCTTACTCCTTCCTTCCTTCCTTCCTTTCTTGAAATGGGAATGAGAAAAAGTGATTTAAACTGGGTTTCATACTAATTGCACATATGTGTAACAGAAACCTATCAGCATGGTTGAATTCAAATGAAATCAGATCAGCTAATATCAACATATAGTCTCTACAAACAGTTTTGTAAGAATTAGTGGAATGACTTGTATTCCGTTAATTGAAAAAAATAATGGGAGAGACAATTTGGGTATCAGGTATTTAATTGTAGTCATGATTTAACAAGGATGAATCTGTCTAACTCAGATTTTGGGAACTAAGAAATTCAGTTAGATTAAATTTCATAAATCCAATTATTGGTTACGCTTTACCGGTATTTCCTGTAGTTCATAAATAGTACATCTTTCACTTATGAATACATTTCAATCAGAGACTAATAAGAAACGAATCACAAAGTCTCAACACACGTTCAGATTTCGTCGTTCGTGCACCGATCGTTAGTGTTAGGTTCAAACATTCGTCAGTGTAGCTCAAAATCTTATTGTCAAAATCTCTAGTTCTCCTTTTGCACTGTTCTTGTAATTTGTTCTCTAATCGTATTTATTTTTAAATATGTTCGTCTAAATTACAAGTATTCTTGTCGTATTTCTACCCCGATTTGCTTAAAATTATTGTTCCATGTTAGTCATGTTGGTCAATGTTAAGTTCCAACACCAGTTTAAGAAGAAATAAAGTTTATCATATTCATTTCACAAATTAATTTAACGAAGACGTGTAATTTTAATTTGGTTATTTCGGTCGGTATTGGTTTCCTCTGTTGAAAACCACGTGCTAATTATTTTTCCACATCATTTCAAGATCATCAAACGTACACTAATCGTAACCATTGAGTTTATTGAAACGGCCGTGAGTCCTCATTCTGTTGGAATGGAATTCGAAATCCAACACCCGGAGGATATTGCAGGAATTTGACAATACTCGTGAACATCTTTAATTGAATGTAAATAGTTGTGATATAAATATTACTTGACCATTTCAGGTCTTCGAGCCATGTTCGCCGCTCGATGCGAGGAATATGTCACCCAGGTGGACGAGCTACAACAACAGTTGGTGGCTGCCGAAGAAGAGAAAAAGACTTTGAATCAGTTATTGCGATTAGCCGTCCAGCAGAAGCTAACCTTGACACAGCGTCTGGAGGAACTGGATGTGGATAAAGAAATGAGGAACCAGAGGCGAGCCTTCCCCGTTCAGAGTGGCAAAGTTAACAAAAGTAGGTTCTCCCAACCGAATCGTCCTGGTTCGGGTAGAGACTATTTTTAGCCCACGGCGGGGAAGTACCGGTATCTGGCTAATATGCTGGCACTTCTCAGAAACCATAGGAAAGTATACAGCAGTAATGCGACGTAAGGTACCACTCGGGGTACCCAAGGATGGCCGGGTGGTATCGCTTACCCTGCGCCTCACCGTAGCCTTCAAGGTGGGGTGGTGTCGCGTCTATTCGATTGCCTTGTCTACATTGTTATAGCATAGTCACCATCTAAATGCTTTAAATAGTTTCTAAAAAAAAATTAGTGAGTGTCAAAATTGTTATTAGTCTTAATTTGAAGGCATTGAGGGATTTGTGATTTTGTGCGTCTGAATTCGAATGCATGGGTCACAGATCACCATTTTTGGTCAAATTCATTCAACAGGTAAACATTTTCATTCGTAAATGTGTTACTATTTCTGTCCATTTGTAATGTCAGAGCCAATTATCCGCATATTATTATTTCTTTTAATTGCATTACTACGAACGCAGTTGTTCAAGGAGATCACACTACTTTAGTGGAGATATTCAATCAGAATACACCACCATTCCCATTAGTACCATTTTTTAATCATTTAATGATTAAATGATTTGGTGGACACTCCCTTCGTCGCCTTCCTTACCGTGACAAGGCACATGTCATATGCCAGTTAAACTTGTATAAATCTATTTTTAATCATTTGTATTTTTCTAGCTGACTATTTTATTTTTACTTTCCATTTGGGGGGTATACGTCTTGAAGGAACACTATTGTTTCATTTTAATGGCGCAGCTCTTGGTGGTACGCCCAAATTCTAAAATTTTGTACGGAGGTGTCCTTGTTTGCTCAGTGTTACTTTTTTGTGTAAAAAGCAACTAAGAGTTTTTGGCAGTGGCCAATACAAGTCCTGTACGTGCCAGACTTTACAAAGGTTGTGGAATAATAATAATATTAATAGTAATAGTAATAGTAATATTGTAAATGGGAGTGAATTATCCGTTTGAACTCTCCCAAACCTACAAAAACCATTTCTCTTAGATTTCTATTGTTCATCATGTACCAAAATTATATAAAATTTGTGTACATACATTTTTAGCGCGGCAAGATGAAATGATATCAATGTCACAGCACACAGGAGAACATTATTAACATTCTACACAAAAATAAAAATGATGGAATTCAGTTAATTTGGGTGGTGTTATTAAAATTATATCGGGAATGTTTGGACAACCTACGGGCAGGTAACACTCGTATGGCATTCAAACATAAACATTTTCGTTACATTAGATACATGTATATACGAAAGAGGGACGGTAGCAATATAAAAAAAATGTCTACTTGAAAAATGCTGAGGAGAAAGCGTTATTGTTTACGAAATTATTGGTTGTAATTCAATTCCGATATTTTGACCCCCCGATTTTAAGTGTCGTGCTTCTGTCCTTTTTAAGTAAACCACAAGTGATCTGTTAGGGAGTCAGTCAGGTACTGGTATGTGGAAGTGAAGTGGTTTTTTAGTATTTTTTTTACAAATCACTAGTGTTTGTCTATATATGTTTCTGAACCCTTGCTAGGGTCAAATATTCAAAGATAGTAAGCACGAGACAAAGAAAAGTTGAATTATTTTAAACCCTCCAAACGTCAACAAATTTATTTTTACGCGAAATTATTAATAATGCAATTTATACTAATAATAAATACAAATTATAGGTATCCCGAGGCGGAGTACTTCGATGAGCTTCATTTTCTATATTAATAATCAAAAGCTTTCTTTTTTAATTGTTTCTTCTTCCAAAGGTGACGAGAAGAATATGAATATTGAATTGCGGCTTCCGACTGTTTGGAAATTCTACGAAGCAGGATAGCATGTGCAATAAGAATGAAAGAAAAAAATTATCTATTTGTCAAATGATCTGTTATCAAGTATTCCTGTGCTTAACTAACTAACCTGCCACCGTCATGGAACAAGCGAATGCGTCATACTTCTTTCTGTATACGTTTTTTTTATGTCTTTTTTTACCGGAATTTATGCTCACTAATGCTTATTTATGATCCATAAATTTATTAAAAAGTTGAAACGGTTATGTATACAATAACATACATAGAGAAATGCACAAAACATTTACCCGTATATTTATAGCAATGCATACAGAAGTTATTGCGAGAAACAGTACTTTATTTTTAAGAGGTATTTTCCCTGTTTATTTTCCGTTAAGAAAATGAAAACAAAATCATTTTAATTTATATGTAACATATTTTAATTTGTGTACAAATGTTATTCTTCTGTTACGTTCGAAGCCACGTTTTTATGTGTGCTTAAAATCAAATTCACCATCAATTCAGTATTGTGCAATCAATTGTTACGTGAATATCTATTACCATTATTGAGTATTATTGATTATTACAAACTTCTTTCAGGTGTAAAATTTTGTTAATTGATTTGTTTGTTTCATTTTTATTGAAAAACAAACAAGTCAATCCAAGATTTATAACTGATTTACTATTTCCGATGAATTTCTGGTATCTGTTTCTAAATAGTATTTTTGTTACGCAGTTCGGATGTAACCCTGCCAGCATTTTAAAATTTCATATTGATCTTATTTATTGTTTTCTTTCCGTTTCAGTACGGTTTACTTGTTATTTTGGACATTTTTCAAAACCCGGGGAGAGGGAGAGTAGAAGTTGTGGTAGAATATGATATACCCGTATAGTGAAAAATAACTGCTCTGTGTTGTTTATTTATAGTTTTAGGTATCAAAAATTAAAACGTCCGGATTTGTCGGGTGTCCAACCAACCACCGATAATTTAATTGTACATGATTTGTGCATTAAGCATTTTCACGGAAATAAGTAAACGAACTTTCCAGACTGTGTTTGTCATTTGGAAATTAGCCATTCGTCTATAACATAATAATGTCTTTTTTATTAAATTCAATCCAGATTGACAAGTTTGTTTTTTGAATGAAATATTAATTTATCGGTGTTTTTTGTGTAAAGTGCAGTTTCATGTACAATTGAAAAAGTTATAAAATTTTTACAATTTCATTTAGGCACATGGTGCTGCAAATCACGCTTGTACATAACCAAAATGAAAGAGAAAGTTCCCAGAGTATTTCTCCCCCTCTGTTTGTCCAGATGACTATTTCCGAGCCTTTCAGTGTGGATAAACCGTCCTTAAGAGCCATTTTCCATTTGTATGCTTGCTCGTTTGTTATTTTCTTTCTTTTTGTTCAGCAGAGAGGGAGACAAATTCCGCTTTCCCATTTGTGTACTTGCTTCTGAAACTCGACTTACAGCACAAACCCTTCTTTCCTTCCCCTAAATGACTGTGTTCTGTTTGAAAGTTTGTTAAATATATGAAATAATAAAACGTACATAAATGTGATGAAACCGAATAAGCAAAACTCAATTTAATGGACACTGGAACGGTTCAATACTGTATCGTGCGAAAGGTGTAATTTTATTAAAATTTCGATCGGCTAATTTTTTATTATTTCCAGTATTTCACGAGAGTATTTGAGTCATTCTTCTCTTTATTGAATTTTTAATAGGTAATTTACATACATAAAATGTAAAATAAATTAAGAAGACGTGTACATAAATATTATTATTATTATTATTATTATTATTGGTTTTTATTGCATAAATATTTATATTTTCTTGTTGCATACGGTTTTATCTTTTTATAATTATTCTATTATTCGCTATGATATGAATTACTTCTGTGTCGGTTTTTCTCGTCCTGAAATTCGATTAAGTTAAATTTTTATAAATTGGTTTTTCAATATTAATAGGTTGTTGCAGTCTGTTACAGTGATATCAAAAGTTCCAAGAAAATAAATGAACTTGAGTAAATTTGATATTTTACAAATGCAGTATGTTGCTTTAATGTTAACACAATAAATTTAATATAAATATAACAACATTAAATGAGAATCAATGTCTAGTCCTTATTTGCTTTATCATCTCATTCCCACCGTAGTAAACAATCAAGACATACAAGTAGTGTAGGACATTTTATAATTGAGTTGTACATTTCTTATAATAAAAATGAATTCTTTGATTCAAAAGACTGTTCAATCTGTTTCAGGAAATTGACAATGGACCATAAGCAGGTAGCAAAGCTGTTTTAATGTGAATCATATGATTCACTAAGACAAAACTAACAGAAACTCACTTGATGATGAAAAATTAATAAAAAGAATCAAAATAGACCAAAGCACTTGTCAAAGAAGGGATGAACAGTAATGGTGCAGATTAGTGGGATGAAACAATAATGAACAATGCAAAAGCAGAAGAGAATTAGTTGTTGTACGAACTTTATTTCTTATGAAAAGTGTGTGAAACTTAGCAATGGTGTAAAAGTGACAAGTGTGAAAATTTATTCTGAGTACAAATCTATTGAGTATACCACAATCCTTCCAAAAAAGTCAGTGCTTCCTTCAAATACAAATTTTATCCTTTTACAAAAAATCACCTTTGAGACTGGAAATTGTTGAATAGAATTGACATCCTCTGGAAAAAATGTCTCTGATGAAATTTCATTTTTTTCATTGGTGAATTCAACTCTACTGTTTTGGCCTGCAAATCCACCTTGAAATTGTATACTGAATGCTGCAATTTGATGTGGTTCTTTCAGTTCTACTGAGATCCATTGTGGGGTACCCTGCAATTCAAGGAAATTAAAATTAACTTATATTTTTTACTTTCATTTATAACCTCTGGTAGTTCTCTGTTCCAATAACTTTTGGCACTGTAAAATAAATAATATACCTAAAATAAGTTTTAGCATTAAATATAAATTCCCTTTTTAAACTTGTATCAGGTTTAACATGTATTTCTCTAAAAGACAGCAAAATATTCTATTATGAAATATGTAGTCATTTGCAAGGTGCAATTGGGATAGCAACATAAAATTTGCCATGTTACATTTTTCCATATTCTGAAATTCACAATAATATTCTACATTTTATTCCACATTAAATTGTTACTCTAAGTGATATTAGACAACTTTTTATTTTATTGTAATATTCTCTTAGGAGTTAACTGCTTGAGTTGGGGTTTTTCTTAATTATGTTTATTAAAATGAAAAACAACTGACAGAAATTCGTCATAACAGAGATTGCATGATTTTACCTCATTGGATGTCCAACACGTTTCTTCGAAGCCATCGAATATATTTTGCTTTCCGAAGTTTTTATCGTTTCTTGCGACAGAGCTGACCCTAAATTTTTAATAAACTTAAATCTCTTTTTCTAAAATAAAATTAAGTTTAACCTAGATAGCAAATTTTTAAATCGAAAGGGTCACTTACTGAACTGCGCTTATGTCAAGTTTTGTCAATTTCTTCATGCCAAATTATGGTCTTTGACTCAGTTGTCATTAATATGTCAAAATTGACGAAGAATAAATAGACCAAGTAAGTAATCCTACGTGTAATTCCATTAAAAATAGTTTTTGTTGGTGAAAAGTTGCACAAGGAAGTACCCACATCGAAGTTTTTATCGTCTATGGTTTAAAACCACGTGCTCCCTGCAAGGGACACTTTTGTTTATGTTCGTACATCAGAAATCGTAAGAAAAATGGGGAAAATAAAAAAGCCTAAACCAATTAAAGAAGGAAAAGGAGTAATTAAACAAGGTATATTTGTTTGAAACAAACTTTTTGGTAATTTTAGTATAGGAACAAATATTTTGATGTGACTTTTTTGCAGGCCTGCTGTTCAAGAAGAGTGCTGGCCAACACATTCTAAAAAATCCTCTAATAATACAGAGTATGGTTGACAAAGCTGCTCTAAGGGCAACCGATGTAGTCTTGGAAATTGGGTCTGGTACGGGTAACATGACTGTCAAGCTTTTAGACAAAGCTAAGAAAGTAATTGCCTGCGAAGTAGATGTTAGGTATAACTCAAAGTGCGACAGCAACTGTGACTAAACAATAGTTGTTCGCATCGTTAAATAATAAAATGCTTGGTTATTTCAGAATGGTTGCTGAATTGCAGAAACGTGTGCAATGTACGCCGTACCAATCAAAATTGCAAATTGTAGTTGGAGATGTGATAAAATCAGAACTTCCTTTCTTTAATGCATGTGTTGCAAATATTCCTTATCAGATATCATCACCTTTAATTTTTAAACTTCTCCTTCACAGACCATTTTTCAGATGTGCCATTTTGATGGTTCAAAAAGAGTTTGCACAAAGATTGGTGGCACAACCAGGTGACAAATTGTATTGCCGGTTGTCCATCAATACCCAACTTTTAGCAAGAGTAGACATTGTTATGAAGGTTAGTTAAGGCAATAACCTGCCCCAAAATTTCACCTATTTAAGACATATTTCATGTAAAATTTTAAAATTTTAGGTAGGAAAAAATAATTTTAGGCCACCACCAAAAGTTGAGTCAAGTGTTGTTAGAATAGAGCCTAGGAATCCTCCACCTCCAATTCAGTTTAAGGAATGGGATGGTTTGACAAGAATAGCATTTGTCAGAAAAAATAAAACACTTAGTGCTGCTTTTAAGCAAACCTCAGTTTTGGCTGTATTAGAAAGAAACTACAAGGTTCACTGCTCTTTAAATAATGTGGTAAGTGTAATTTTTTCTTATTTGAAGGTTTCTGTAATGTCACATATTTCTTCATTGACATCTTTTTAAATGAGGTTGTAATATTCAAATGGTAATTTCTGGTAATGTATATAATTAATTATTGGTACTACTTATCCAGTATTAATAAATTGGTTGTGACACATTAAATAAGGATTAAGTTCCAAAAATATCATATTTGTAATAAATCAAATCAACCTCCAAGTTTTATTACCACCTTGCAGGAATTACCTGCTGATTTCAATATCAAAGATAAAATTGAACCAATCTTAGAGAAAATAGGAGGGGAAACAAAGCGAGCAAGAACAATGGATATTGATGATTTCCTAGGGTAAGTACTTCTGTGCCCAGCCTGTCTGTAAATGCAAATGTGAATTATTAAAAAATAATTCAAGAAACACATTTTTTTAACATTTTTCAGAGTTTTGTATGCATTCAATTCAGAAGGTATACATTTCTGCTGAGCAAGGAAATCAAACAAATGTAAGTCCTTATTTTGTAAGAAAATTTTTGTATGAATATTTTGTTATTTAAATTATTTTAATGTATATGTATATTACACAGAGTATGTACTGGTATATTTACAAGGAACAACCAAACAAATTATTTAGTGATTGAATATATTGAAAGGGGGTATCAGAGCCCTTGTATTTTCCTTCATTGAAATCAATAATTTTTCACAATTCATGATTTAATGTATGTGGATGAATAAATGCAGCCAATTTCTCACAGTTGGTCATCACACAGTGTCCATGTTTTATTTACCTTTAAGAGCTCTAAGTGGAAGAAAATATTTAGTTTTCATATTAATTCCCAGCTTATGCTGGGGAGGGAGGTACCTTCTCCTTGTTCCTCCAACATGGCATGAACCTGATTTTCTTCCATCTGAATCATTTCTTACAGGTTTTCTCCTAATTTAACCTTCATCTCCAGAAGCTTGAGAGGTCAGGTCAAGGGAGTCTGTAGAATGCTTCGATCTCTTCGGCCTTTCTTCGGCCGTTCTTATCTTCCTAATGTCTGCCTCTTCCCATTTCTTCTTCTGAGATATTTCTCCTTCGGGACGAGACACCATCGACCAATATGAGACCGGATACCAATGGCTTTCCCCCAAAAATTGTTTTGATCCAATTAGAGTGGTGGATGTAGCACAGCTTTTGGAATTGGGTACAACAATACAACTCTTAACCCTTCTCTTTCGCTTTTTCTTCAAGTCGACCTCCTCGAGTTCGATGTTTGAGCAGCTACCAGTCTTGTGCCGTTTGCTCGTTACCTCGCTCGATTTAGTTAAGAACTTGCTCACCTTATGTTTCTTCTTTGTCTGTTTACTTCTACGCCTTGACTTATGATCGCTTGAAGCAGATGAGGAAAATGATGTGCTGCTACTACTTGTACTATTCGACCTACTCCTGGAAGTACTTTTTGAGCTGCTGTTATCTTTACTTCTACTTCGACTTTTGCTCTTACTTCTCCTCGACCTCATATATTTCTGTTTTTGCTTCCCTTTCAAACCAAAACCATTCCAATTACATTTTCCCTTTTCACTTCTTGAACGGTTCCTGACGGTGTGCATCACGGCTTCTTCAGATATGGTATTGTAGTCAATCGACAGTCGATCATGACCCGAATTTTCGTTGCACACTTCTTGTAACTCACCATTTGAAGGCAAGCGCGTTGGGGAATCTTCTCCTGAGCTTAGCACAATCACTTCAGGGTCTGGTTTGACATAGTCTAATATTTTAATATCGTCCTGATCACTATCGTATACATCCAAGGGATCCGAGGATATTCCACTGCGAACACCCGAGGGTCCAGGAACAGGTTCGTTCGACATGGACTGGCTCTTGCTTTTCTGCCCAGCCTTCTTTGTCTTACTCTTGCGTTTTCCTCCCTTCGGTTTAACAGTAGCCAACACTTCGATGTCGCTGTCCAGGTCGTCACTCGAGGACGATATCTCTTGCACTTCGGTAGCGTAATTTGGATTAGGCCCATACACAGCGTGTTGATCGAAACCTGCTATATCGTACACTGAATGAGCAAAAGTGTACAGTTCATGGATGAAATGTTCAGTTCTCACACCAAAGTAAGGTTGCACAAGTTCCCGAAACTCTCCACTGCGAATTGGATATTGTGACAGATACGAAATTATGCGAGTTAAGATATATGCAGCCTGAGACTGGCGGTCATTTAGAAGAACGTTTACTTCCCTGTTTAGCCATGGGACAATACGATGAACTTGTGCTGGATTATCTCTGTGATTGTAATAAATGTAATAAAAAAAATGCTTATTAGCTAAAATTCTATTTTAGTTTTTACTTTAATTGTTTTAAAGCTTCAGTAAATTAATATATAATGCAATGAAAACTAAAATGAATTTGTAAAGTGCAAAAATACTAACCTATAAAACTGTGGTGAACATTCCCTGTGCCTTCCAGAAATGTCTTTCAAGTCCTTAACCCAAAGGTCCCTATTGTATATATTTCTTCTAAATTCTTTTGTTCCGCGATGCCTACTTGAACCATGTGTCCTAGAATTGGCACTTTGTGGCAGTTCAGGATTTGAAGATACCATTGGAGGTATTTGGTAGTAGTCATTATTCATCAGACTGTTGTGAGCCAAAAAGCTCTCAGCCAGTTCTCTAAAGTAACTCCTTGTCATGGTAGATCTGCAAATTATCAAAATGAAAGTATAAATTAAACTTAATAAACAGGTTATTGTTAACATATGTTACAGTGATCTACCTGTATCTAAACCTGCGATCAACTTGTATGAAATCAAAGTTAAACGAGTCAATGAAATCTGACAGTACACATCTGGGTTCTCCAGCCTCCAAATGATATTGATCATAATCTAAGTTTGACCTTACATTATGAATTATTGACTTGAAAGGTTGCTTGCATAGTGGACACTCTGCTTTTACCTATACATAACATTGGAAAAAGTTAAAAAAAAATAGCATTAAAATAGTATGAGTCAAGTTTTCAATATTTATGCTAGCTGGAATTCAAATTATTTAGAATTTGAATTCCAGAATTTAAAATTTAGAATTTAAAGGTTTACATTTATTTATATTCATTAAATTTTTAAAAATTGAAACTTATAGTATTCTTATTAGTACTTATAACCTGCCACCAATTCATTTGTAACTTTGCCCCAGTTGCTATATTGCAGTTGTAATGTAGTGGGTCAATTAAGGAATCAATATTTGCAACTTGTAATTGTATACATTGCTACCATTAATGTCTGACAATCAGCTTAACAATATTAGTTAAACACTTCCTTATATGACTTCTCCTTCATTATATGGTTATAATTTATTTTTAATAATAAATTGGATATAAAAATAAAAGTGCTCAAAAATAATTTGGACAATAATCATTACCTTAGACCACGTTAAAAGGCATTGAAAACAAAACTGATGTAAACAGCTATCAGTGAATGATTTGTTTTGCAGTTTTCCCAGACAAATAACGCAATGTGAGTCCGGTGACTCTCTGGAAGGAGACTTGATTCCGTCCGAGTCCGGTGACGATGCAGCTAGTCGCACCGGCGATTTTGAATTGGCTTCTGTTAACACCGGAGGAGTTGCAGGACAACTGTTATCCATGTTTAAAGCTACAGCTGTCCAATCAATTCAAGTGATGACAATTTTGTTATTCTACGGACAAAAACTAGAAAGTCATGCTGAAACATTGAATACACCTCCACTTCCACAAAATGTCAGTGTCCCACCAGTAATAGCTCTCCCGTCTGCACTTCAATAATACACCTATCATTCTGTGATTAGGAACACAAATGTCCATTGTTCGCCATTTTTAAAATTTGTTGTCGCCACTCTACAAAATGTTCGACATTTCCGAATGAGATGAGAAATGACATTTTAAAATTTTCTAAGTTAAAAGCTTTCTTTGTATATTATAATTCGGAAAATGCTTCACACATTTTCTGGTAGAAAAAATGTATGGCACTTTTCTTACCTTTTCTTACCTTTTCTCTACTTCCTGTCGTAAACAGCAATCAATTGAAAAAAATTAGATATTATATGTTTACTAAAAGAAATATAGACAATAATCATTATAATCCATTGATGTTGACAACAATTCAGATTATTATAATAAACAATGTAATAATTATAATAAAAATACATAAAATTGACAGAACGTTTTACGCGGCTAAATTCAGTTCAATTTTGTCGGCGGTTTGCCAGAAATTTGAGGTCACCACCACAACAAACAAAACGGAGATCAGGAGCTCCGTTCCCCTTAACGAGGAAAAAATTTTATTTTTTTCGTTTTAAGGGTTTTCTCAAATATTTTTCTGAATTTTTAGCACGTGATTTGTAAGCTTGTGATTTAATCGTTTCTCGCGCGAAAAATATTTTAAAAGGCTATGCGATGTGTGCTAAAATGGCTTTTCAGCATCAGGCTGGCACGGCTATGGAGTGTTTGAGTGTGAGTATTCATTCGACGAAATCATTTTTGATTGACTCGCAGTAGAAATAACCATGAGAACACCAATGGTTTTCAGCATTACAAGTAATGATATATTTTTGTGATTGGTTTCCCCGTATGTGTGGATGGAATTGAGGTCAACGGATCGTTAACCCAGTCTAATATGAAAGCCCAACGGTTAGGGTTAGGTCCTTAACGTGATTCATATTCCATAAATAGAACTACGGTGACAGTCAGTTATGTATAATCTTAAATTGAAATATTGCAGAATTCAGTGATTTATTTTTATATTTTTAATTTCAGATTCCCATCACACTTCACAAGGAATCAGGCTTGGACTGTGAAGGCAGAGAAGTTCTTAAATGTGGCTTCAAAATTGGTGGTGGAATAGATCAAGATTTCAGAAAGAGCCCCCAAGGCTACACTGATAATGTTGGTTCCTACCTTATTTGTCAGAAATATCTCAAGGCATATGTTTAAGTTACTAATTACACATACTTTTTAGGGCATATATGTCACAGAAGTACATGAAGGAAGTCCTGCAGCAAAGTCAGGTCTCAGAATGCATGACAAGATATTGCAGGTATGTGAATGTCCAAATTAGCAAAATTGTAAGTTTTTAAGAATGACATTAACATTTACCTATTAAAGGTTTATTGAAAATAATTATTAATTATATTATTGAAAATCTCAATAAAATTCCCTCATTATGCTTGAGAAATTATTTTGTTTTGATTAAGGTATTGGGTTTAATATGTAATGACATAATTCAATACAGTTTTTAAGTTAACATACTTGTATATCTACTTCATAATTAAATAGAATTCTACTTGTGTTACAGTGCAATGGATATGATTTTACAATGGTCACACACAAAAAAGCTGTTACATACATCAAGAAGCATCCAATACTAAACCTCCTGGTTGCAAGGAAAGGGGTAACCTCTACATGATTATTTCACATTTAGTGTAAGAATATTTCCTAGATGATTCATGCATTTACACCCATACTCTACCCTGGCAATGTGCAGTACTTTTTATAAAAGGTGAACAAATCAGTAAAAATCAAGAGAAAAAATCAATGTTGTGCAATCTGGTAATATTTACATAAGACAAGACTAGTACAACATAATGATAAATGCTACAGTAATATTTACTTAGCATTGTTTAATCAAATATGTCACTACAATAAAATGTATTATGGCAAAAAATTTCCAAAATGGTCACACTAATGTAGTTAAGTATTTGACAAGTTGTTTCAGAAAGTTTAATAACAAAACTGTGGTTATTACTTCATCTGGCAATTAAAGACTCTGTGAGTTATGATTATATATTTATATTAATTATATTATTGTTACATAGATTTTGTATTTTATTTAAGACAAGTATAAAGTAATGTGAAATTTGTTGTACTGTTTTATACTTTTCTTCCAGTTATAGAAATTACTGCAGCATGTGTTTATTCATTTTTCTTAAGAAAGTAAACTGAATTGGTTTACAAGCAGATGTTGTATCAGTTGTGACAATTTTGGCTGCCAAATTCTCCAAATCAGGGACAATTAGTACACCTAAATACAGTAAAATGCAATTACAAGTTATTTGAAGTTTTGTGATATAGAAAACATGTGTTCTAATTATCTTTCAGATTTCAGACTACTTATGGTTGCTTGTAAATAATATTTATAGTTAAAATTTGTAATGAAATGCAATTGTATTTACAGCTATTTGTGTGCACACATATCAAAATAACATAGCTGTACCATGAAGCTGTGACTCAAGTCATGTTAACATACAGTGACCATTTGCAACATGCAGATTCCTTAAGTTGCATTTCACTCATTTGTCAAAGACTCACAAATTTGTTCTTTTACAAGAATTTTAATTCATTTAAACCTTTCATTTATTGACCAATTCAACAAGTTACAAATTAATTGCTTCCTCTATTTTCTAAGTTATTAGATTTGTTGAACGTTTGCTGCAGGGTCAAAAAGCAAAAACTCACCATAAGCACCGTCGCTTTCTGTCACAATAAATTATGCGGTTTTTATGTTTACTGTGAAACAGAAACTTTTCGACAATAATATTTTCCCAAAGATTACTTTTATCCAGAAATGGAATCTGTCACATTGTTGACAAAGTTAGTTTTCTTCTAATTGATTGTCAATTTATGCCAAATTAGTTTGTGTGCTGTTTAGGTGACCCAATTGTTGGAGGAATTGATTGTTTCCAAACATTCCAAATCAGAAAATATGGTTGTTGTTGTTCTTATTTTGTTTATTTGAGAATAAGATAAATTTCAGTATTAAGAGAATAACAAATTTGAGGAGGAATAATGAATACTATTTTTTCTGCCTTTTCATTTAAGAACATCAATCATTTAAGTTTTGAGAAAAATTTATTTAGATTTATTTATTTGAATTTTGACTAAAAGGTGGAACAATACAATGAGATACTACCTATTGGAAATCATTTTTTGTATTAGTTGTAATAATGATATGTTTATATATAAATAAATAATAAATTTTTTATCAGAAGTTTTTTTTGTAATTTCAACCTTACACCACAGCTGAGTAACAAAAAAGCATATTGAAAATTGATTTCTATAGGATTGGATAAAAATAAATATAAATAATTGTACACGTAGTTTGTATTGTGGTTTACTTCGTTCCATAAATATTTATATGGTAACAGTTCATAAAGTCGGGGGAGGCACTACACCAGGAGATGATGGTTCCGTGGAACCTGGCTTAATGGCAGGTTGACCGGTCTGGTTAATGGTGACTATGCGTTCCCCCGTGACAGTCGGCAGGGTCTGTAAAAAAACAACGACAAAGATTGGACTTCGGATGTAGAAAAAAATAGCCGATTCAAATTGCACCCTGAAGCATGGAAGCTTAGGCATAGCATAGGAGTCAAGCATTGTTTTTTGCAAACCTTTTTGGGTGCCGAAATGGTAAGCACACCATCGGACGACAAACTAGACATTATATCCAATGGTTCTATGTCCGATGGTAAAACATACTTTCTTACAAAATGTCTGGATATAAATCCGTGCTCATCCTGTTTTTCTTCGTGCTTCCCCTCAACAACGACAATATTGTCCTGCGTTTTCACGACGATTTCACTAGGAGCGAACTGTTGAACGTCCAAAATAACCTGAAGATAAAAAATCAACATGTCAGGGAGGTGAACTTTTTAGTGTTTAGGGCATAGGCAAGTGACGTTTATCTTCACTTGAAATTTATCCTTGTCAGAGTGAACCGTCGAACTTCCACTTGATTGTCGAGTCAGTTCTCTCCAGGGTCTGATGTAACCACTACGCAGCATAGGACTGTTAAAGAAAGAACTCAGGAGGTCATCCCTGCGAAGGCCGATACCGAAATTCTGGTCAAAGAGCCTTGAAGGACGTTCGAAATCATCCCACCAGTCACGGTACAGCAATGGAATAAGAGACATCTAGCAATGAGGAATAATACATCATCACTTTAAGGTTTCACTAGTAATTAGATTGTAACCATCTTTCTGCTTAAGCCTTCTGCATCACATGTACACCTTAGAATGTTGGTTGTAGCATTAGTCATCAGCACACCAATAATGGAGTAGCAAGCAATCATAATAATAATACTCGTCCGAGATTTTCTTTCCTTTTACGACCCTCCTATCACAAAACTACCTCTCAGTTTTTAGAAGTAAAAGGTTCAAATATTTGCCCAAAAGTAATCAATTTGTGCACCTTGTGCCATATATTAATGGCTTTATGTTATGTCTTACCTTCGTACGTCAAAATCAAAAAATTGAAACTGAACTAAACTGTATAGCCAAATCTCGTGTCACTGACAAAAATTTCTAAATTTTTAATAAAAATAAGACTTTGAAGGCAGAAATCAAAAAGTTACAAAGTTACTTTCGGCTGAGTCAGTTGAAAAAGCCCCTTTAATATTCATCAAGTTCGGATGTTTTTTTTCCTCCCTTACGTATCTGAGTTTTTTGCAGTTTACTTTTATAAAAATCCAAATATTCCTTAATATCTTTATTGGTGTAAAATTTATTTGGTCGTCACACACCACATATTTCCCAATCAAATTTATTGAACACCTCTTGAATAATGTTGTACACTAAAACACAACAGCGCAGGATTTTAGAGGAAGAATTTCTAGAATTTGAATCTGACAGAGTCGTAAGGATTAAATATAGACACAAGGGCAGTATGAAATTACCAAATATAAAATTGGGCATAAAAATACGTTGTATGCATTGCGTGGACTTCTCGGCTTCGATGAAATGTTTCATGCTGGTTTTTTTAACAAAAATATAATTTAACATTTCACTTTCAAGTTCATTTCAAGATTACTCAGGTTCACTTGTTGCACTTTAACAAGTTCGCACACCTTCGCTTTCCCCCGAAGCTCGTTCACGTCACGCTCAAGATTACAATGTCCCGTCCCTCAGATCGATTTGTCCATTTTTACCTTCTTATCAATTTCATAATGATATTTGATGTAACATTTGTATTCATACAACAACATCTGTGATACTTTTTGGGCCAAGAATATTTCACTTAGAAAAGGAAAATACAAAGTCAATTCTGGAAGCATACCTTGATAGAAATATTCATGTCGTGAACTTCTTTAAGACCTAATTTTGGGCTATCCTAGGATCCTAGATAATATTAGAAGAAATGTGGCATTCAAGAGTCTCATATTTTTCAAAACAGAATCTTAGGAAAATCACCTGTAGCAAAAAAAAAGAACAAGATAACAATAAAAATTGAGACAGACAGCAAAAAAAAACATTTCTACTTGTAGGAAATATTTGGAGGACATGAAAATTTGAAGCAAACAAATTACAAACTAAATTATATCCTGTAAAAAAGAGACACAAAAATATTCATACAATCTTTGCAAGTATCCAAATTAATGATTAACAGGCCTAGCAAATTTGCACTGTACAAAGACAATGCAAGGAAGGACATATAGAAAGAAAGAGATCTGGGCCTATGTAATGCCATGCTTACTGCTAACCTTTTCATAGGAATCAAAGAAATTGTCAATCACAAAAGCAGTGAGATCCTAAGATTTGTATACTAGAAAATTAGTAAAGTAAGATCAGATATAACTGGAATGCCTTGTAAATTTCGAACTGGATATAAAATTTTTTTAAAACCAAAATAATGCTTCAGAATAAGTATTTATATGTAACATTGAAAAATGAAGAAATTATTGCTCAATAAAAGTTGAAAAATTCCCTTAATGCACTTGAGAGAAACTATTTTTGATAATCCACTGGTAGTGTTGTGTGTGCAATGATGATAATAATAGTGCCAGTAAGTTAAACAATTATTTGATAAAATGATACTTATATAAATGACATACAACTGATAATGATTGTCATGATTGTAAATGATAATAAAAAACTGGCAGTCAATTCTTCAAACTAATTTTTTTAAGTACACTTGTTCGCCTGATAAATCCTACATTCATAGATAGAAATTCATTCAATATACACCATCCATCAACAACATATAAGACAAACCAAAGTTCACCTAAAATAAAAACTTTACTTACTGCACTTATTGAGTGAACCAGTGCGCTTATTTCTAAACAACAGGTGTAAATCAATTTCATCTTATCAATCAATTTCTTCTTCATCACTGAAGTATACATTTGGCTTGAATTTCTTCCTTTTTGTGGTTTCCTTCTCCATCTGACTGTATCCTCCTTCTTTGTTGGCTCTTTCTGCTTCCTCCTGGTCCAATGCTATTGCGGCACTTAGAGTTTCCATATCAGGTTCATATTCATCAGACTCGTGGCCATACTCCTCTTCAGCAGTGGCTTTGGTCTTTTTCTTTCTTATTCTTTGTTTTTTGGGGGGTGGCTGCCTTTCTCCCAAAACATTCTGTGGACACTTATAACTGAGATGTCCCTCTTCTCCACACTCGTAACATTTAGATTTATTGGGGTAATCACGTCGCCGTATGAATTCTGAACTTCTTCCATTATCAGAGGCAATGCTCGCCTTCAATGTCCTGCCAAACATTTCCTTTCCATTCATCACTTTAGAGCAGTTAAAAGCGTCTTCCCGCTTCAAGAATAGAACGAAAGCGACTCCTTTGCTCTTTCTTGTCACGCGATCCTTCATTATGGTCACTTTCACAACTTTGCCGTGTTCGCTAAAAACCTTGTGCAAGTCATTATTGGTTAATGAGTACGGCAGATTAGAAACGTAAACCGTACTTTTACTTGGGGCCAAGCCGCCGCTCATATTCCTTAATTAAAAACAAAGCCGAAAAAAATTAATTTATCACACACAGCAACCGTTGAGGCTTCTACTTGACAATCTTTAGTATTGACATTTTTGTCGTGGAAGCAGCTAACAACGAAATAATTATTCGGTGAATTATATATTTGAATATTAAGTTGAATTTTTCATAATTCAAACCTCAAGTATGTAATTTAAGGCTATATTTAACAAAAATGTTAAGAAGTAATATTTGTTGGATAATAATAAATTATTAGAGACACTAAGTTCAGTCGTGTTGTTTCTGTAGCCACGTGGGTGAGCACATGGCATGCTAAATACCTTGTTTTAGTTTTTTTACGGATTAAAAATGAAAGATCTTAATAAGGATATAAAGAATTCTTTAGACGTGTTGTTGAAATTAGAAAATGCAAAGTCTAATAAAAACGACTTATTTGGAAAAGAGAAGAGCGTTTGCCTTAGAATTTCACTTTTCCGAATACCCAAGGTGTACAGCACGAAGAGGAAATACTTGTAAGTAAATATAAATTAATTATTCATTTTTCAAAAGGATGCATCCCATTGGACTTAAATTATTCACCCAACAGGAAACTTAGGCATTCGCGTTTTGGAAGCGACCCAGAAATATGTCTCTTCGTACCCAACAGAAGGGACAAATTCGATTACAAAATATCGGTCGACGAGTCAATAGAAATAACCATTGATTATTACACAAATTTTTTACGCAAACACAAAGTGGAGGGAATTAAAACGGTAAGGGTTACTGTTATTTAAATTTTTTTTACTTTTAAGTTACCACTGCTGCTTCATTTCAGTCTAACTTTTTCTCAATGTTATTAAGTTAATCTGTATGTGTTTTAATCTGTTGTTTTGTGTGTAAAAAAACATAACACCAACTGTCATCATTTTTAGATAATGCCAATCAAGCAGTTGAAGTCTGAGTACAGTCCATATGAATTAAGAAGAAAACTGGTCAATAGGTTTGATTTATTTCTCTGTAAAACCTCACTACTCTACAATCCTAAATTTATATCAGCACTTGGAAAGTTTTTTATTACATGTAACAAGCAAGTATTCATTGCACTTAATGTTTTTTTTAATATTCTGGGTTGGTTTAAATTAAATTATTATGTGTATGCCTATATGCACTTAAGTTTGATAATTATAAAATTTGTTTTCATTTCAGAGAACCTCTAGGTGTTTCATTTCCAAGTGTAGAAGCTCCATATGACCCTAGCTTGAATAAAAGTATTAAGAAGTTGTTGATGTCCACAACTTTTAAGATAAAGCCCTTTTCAGATAATTATGCTGTACCTTTCGGCACTTTATCACAATCCCCATCTGAGCTTATGGATAATTTGAAAACTGTTGTAAAACAGATCATGGAAGGTGATGCAATTCCTGGGGGGTTTCAAAATGTCAGAGCCATGTATTTGGGGACATCAACAGTTGGAGCTGTACCCCTCTACATTTGTGAAGGTGAGGCAGTTCAGTTTGGTATTATTTGCACACTACTTAATACCATATGTGGAGTCTGTTCCAGGATTGTATATGATCTATGAGAAATAATTATAGGTATATCATTAATATCTATTTTAGATGTACCACAAAATATGAAAACTCCAAGGCTAAAGTCTAGAAGAAAAGGAATGAGAACAGCTGAGGGTGAAATTACAACTTTGCCTGGTAAAAAAGTTATGGTTAAAAGGACAGGTGAAGTGATTATAGAGAAGTTGATGACCAATAACTCCAATCAAAAAAGCGAAGTAGAAGAAAGTTCTGATGATGTAAGTTTTACTTAAAGGAGCCTAGTTTTAATATTTTAGATAATTAATCTTTTTGCAACTGTCTGTTTTTGTAAGAATTTATGACACAGTACTTGATTTCGCATATTACACTGCAAATGGCCCAATAGAAATATCTTTTTCATTTTGAGGAGAGTGACATTGATGAAGGAAGTGACACTGAAGAACTATTCCCAGCGTCCAAGACGATAGACGACGATGATGACGATGTTGCTTTTAAGGCTAAGACAAGCGAAAACGATAATAGCGAAAGCGATGAGGATGATGAAGAAATTGAGAAGAGAGAGAGGAGATTACTCGTATGTATTAGATAGTTTTTCATACTATCCAAAACTACCCCAATTTTATTTTTTGGCTTGTTCAATAATGTCAGGAATTATTTTAATTTTACTAGAAATAAATTCCTGTGAAATATGGCCAAATCATTAATATTTTAAATAAGAAATTTCAAAATTTCTATGTCCTTCACTCCTCAGTCTTCAAACCAATTTAATTTCTAACTTCAGGAAGAAAGCAACAGAATAAAAGGACAAGATGAAGACCAGGCTGATGATGACGAAAGCGAATCGGAAGCACCACCAAAAAAACAAAGAAAACTAGATAAGAATGCAAGTAAAGGAGGCCAAAGTCAGAAAAAGCTACAGAGGCTCCAGTCTGAAGCCAAGAAAAATCAGAGTAAATTAGATAAAAAGGCGAAAATTAAATCTCCTAAGGTGGTCAATGGAAAGGAGAAAGGTTCGGCCGAAAAAGTAACAAAACCGAAGAGACTAAAAATTAACATCAAGAATAAAACAAACAAAAAAGGAGTTTCAGAGAAGGGCAAAAAATCGGCGACGATACCAAAAATGTCACCCAAAGCTAAGGCAAAGGTCAACAGAAATCGAACGAAATGATTTTTTGCTGTACAGTAAATTTAAATCTGTTCCGATGTGTTTAAGTGAAGGCTCTACCCTATCCGAAGCACAACACAACAGTTTTAACCTAACATTGTAAATTTAAATTTAAATTGGGAAAATGACTTTTTCCTAATAAATTATAAAAATGGAAGTATTGGATTTGAATTAGAGGAAATCTTTCCCAGTTAATCCCAGTTAATCCCAGTTACTCTATGTGCCGAGAAGAGTCGTTTGCCAAATCCGTAACTTCGAACACATCTATTAGCCGTTCCAAGTGATATATGACATGTTGGCTGTTACAGGTACCAGATGCAAAGTCCATGGGTATCTTATTTACTTCGATATCCGTCTGCCCATGTGGGTTGGGGTAGACCCAACACTCTCGGCAATGTCCATTTGGAAAAACAATGACTTTGATCTCTCCGTAGAATTTGACACGATAAGATACGGTATAGGAAAAAGCACCCATTAATTAAAATTTGTATTTTTTATTATTTAAAACAGTTTAACATAAAATGCTGACAATTACTACATAAATTTATTGTAAAATAATTGAGAAAGTTCTCACAAAGCGAGGAAGCGCGGTCTTCAACCGCATCTGAAAAATTTTGACCGTTAAAAACCGTAAAAGATCTTGTAGCGGGATAGTAAAATGCCAGTAATTTTCACTAGGCCCAGAAGAGGAGATAAAGGCACGCACACCTTGTACGAAACTTACTAGAATGCACTGGAGTGTTGTTAAAATTGACAAGCAATCACCGGTACGTGGGAAACACAATAAAGATTCGAACGAAGTAGCTGGTTTAAACGTGTGGATTAGAATTTTGATTAGCATTTTGTAACAGAAAGATCGCGAAAGTGCCTTTAAACTGACCGTTAACATGGCGCGTCCCTCCCGTTACCCTCCCCGAAGAATAAAGCGATAGTACACAAAGTGCAGAATTAAGAGTCTCTCCCAACAACCCTGAAGTGGTTCTAAAAAGTAAAATTCAATAATTATTAAAACTAACTACAATGTAATTACACCCGGAAATATCTAGCCGTATTAGTAATATAGTTATACAAAAAAAAGACTTACGGTAGTAAATTCCAAAAAAATTAGGATAATAAGAAACTTATGTGGAGTACTGAGTACATAACAAATTAAACCTAAATTTCTTTCTACTGTCTAGTAATTTCTACCGAATTCCATTCATTATACGTTACGGGCGTAGCAACCGACCGACCAAAGTCAAACCAGACAAACAGAACAATCGACAAAATGATAGGAGATGTTAAGAAAACGGTCTCCACGCAAAAGAAAGCCCGAGCTGTTCCGAGCGATGGATTCGACTTAACCTGAGAGCAACGAAACTTTCAATATTAATAGTAATTTTAAAGCCCCACCTGAATATTTTTTGAGTAGTCACGGTATGCGAGGTGTAAAACAAAGATGAAATGCAGTTATGAATTTTTAAAAGCTGAAGAGCTATTAAGCCTTCTTGTATTAAAAAATATTAGCGGGCTTGATCCACCACAATAAGAACAATAAAAAGCAGAGAAATCTTGATTTTCAGCTATGTCACACCGTTAGCTACATAACCACTTAAACAATTTTAACCGTGACTATGTTGAGAAAACCACAATGTAATGTATGTTGTGCATTTTCAACAAAATGAAGAAGCACATTTAACTAGAATTTTTCTGAATTGGGATATTGTCTGCTAATACAGAAATACATAAAACTATGTAAGGGAACATCATAAAATTTCTTTCTGCTAAAAAGTAATTTAAACGATCTAATACTCGTACAAGTTTTAATATTTCATCAAATTTCCATTCTAATCTATCAATGTCGGATTAAAATGCCATTTTTGGAGCTACAGGATGTCACGTGTAGTGTTAAAAAATATTAGCTTTTTTGTCATCAGCGACAAAATGGTACAGAGCGCTCGCCGAACAATTAATGTGATGTGACATGGCTGACGTAAGGTCGCAAACTCATAAAACAACCATAGAATATAGGTACCTTTTTGAATCTCAAAAACATTAGACAAAAACGTGATGAATAAAACATAAAAGTCATCTAGAAAAATTGCTCACTTCCCATAAAGATAAATAAGTTTGAATAATAAATAAACTGATTAAGTAGAATCTCTTGCAGGTATTGGTAAATAAACTAAAACATTGCGGAATTTTCGGAGCAACTGCATTCCTCTTTGTTTTCAAATACCCTACCTTGTTTTTCTTTTTTCCAAGGCAAGATGGCAATTAAACTGAATTTGATTTATGTCTAACAATTTAAATTGAATCAGGTGCCAATTGTGTCCTTGAAACGAAAACTAGTTTCTATTGATGTGCTTCCATATTTTCAAATAAAATTAATTTCACAGCCTAATTTGTCCAGGTTAAATAGGCACTTCCTGTTTTTTGTGTTCTCCACATTTCCCCAACATCTTCTGCTCATTTGCCTGCGGTACAATTGTATATATAAAAATTTATATATAATATAAAACATTATTGGGCACTTGCCACCATTGAAAAATACAGATCTTTTCAACAACTGACTTTGGCCAGCAGTAGAAATAAATATCACAAATACCTTATAACTACAAAAATGTATTTTTCTTAATTGTCTTTTTCTCATCTCATCTATTTTCCATGGTAAAAAAACTTTACACCTTACACCTAAGTCTTAGACAGTATCCATAAAATCAAGTAAATAATTCAACATTTTTACATTCTATAGTTGTTAAAAGTTAAATTAGGGTAATGGAAGAATTGTTTCCTTTCATAGTTTACTTCTTACTTTGAACATTAAAACATATTCTTTACCTTTTCACAATTGTTAAGCTTTAAAAAAGAAAACAGAGGAGGCTCTTTTCAATAATATGCTACAGAAATGTCACACATATGAATTTAAACTGAGCATGTAACCATAACCCTACAAAACTTATAATATAATAGCTATCATCATCCTCGTATCCTCGTTACTTCCTATTGTCACCTGAAACCTGTACGACCGCATCTCATGTCTCATAATCTCTTCTCTGGCTGATCCGTTATTGGACGCTTGAAGAGAAGAATGTGAGGTTCTGAAATAGATAAACGACAATCTTGTAAACACAGCCTAATAGATTATACACGAATTCTCTCTTGTTATTGATATAAAGACGTCATTGAACTTTACCGTCTGATCTACGATCACATGAATCGGATTATTACTGAAGTGTCCTCCCGTTAAATAACAAACAATTCCTGAAGAGAGGACAAGTTCTCGGTTCGGGAACATCTGTCACTCAGAAGCATCTGCCTTTAAGGGTTCCTATTTCATACCTTTTTGTAAAGGTAATTTTTTTCTATCTAGAACCCTCTCCTTTATCATTTCATAAAATACATTTAGGTGAAAGAAACCCAAATAAAAAAGAATAGTGCAAAGTACCTTGCAATTCCCTCTAAAGTACATCACAATGATTAGAAGCAAATAACTCAATACAACCAGTCCAAGTTACACCCAAATAAATTTGAATTCTGTTCTTTTATGTGGCCTTCCTATGAAATTGTCCCATCTATAAGATGGCCTTTTACCAAGTACAATACCACAAACACCTTTACATTGGTTTTTTTTAAACCAATAACTTGTATCTTGCACCAAATAAAGTAAGCAAAAATGACTCCAATATCATCAAGACTCAAATGTAATTGTCCTTTAGCTGTAGCTATTGCCTAACACAGTCACCACATTTCAATAATTTGATTATTTCCCTGCAAAAACTAATCTGCAACTGATCGAAAAACAAGCATAGCTTATCTGTTTTAAAAGAATAGTTTTTGTCTTGCAGATATCATTTATAGTTTTCATTTTTTTAGAATTGTAGTAATTTATAATTAATTAATTTTTACAGTTTAAATATTACAACACTGTAATACAGCTATTGCAACAAAAAAACATCAAAGTATTTACCTGCAATGAATTTTTTTGCAACAGTAAAAAAGAAATACCCAATTTTCAATTAATACACCTACTATTGCTGGAGATTATTATTATTATTATTATTATTATATATATATAATTAAAAACAATTATAACTAAATACATTCCAATTCAAGTTGTTTGATTTCACAATAAAGTAATAATTCTACCATAAAAGTAAAAACAATTTATATTAAATTATTTCCTCACCTGGTTTATGAATCATATAATGTACCCATCCTTGACTTTGTTTTATTCCAATTTCTCGCCATTCTTTTTCACTCATTAAATGTGACTTTGGAATTAGTTTAACTAGCTCTTTTGGCAAAACTACATGCCTAAAAATAAATAATATAATTATTTATATTTTTATATATTTGTATATTGTAAACTTGCAACTGCTCTTAATGATGCAATTAAAGAGTGGAGACTCATAATTGAATTTTTATTGACAGGCACAAAAACTCAGTTTTGACAATTACATCACATCAAAATGTTATTAAAGTTCCCTTTCAGACAAAAATAAATAATCATACAGAGTTCTGGCTTTCCAAACTTTCCTTATGTAGATTACTTCTACTTCATAAAACTACATTTTTATGTTGCAATTTTGTGCCACGGTCACAGCTACAAGATTAAAATTCGGGTAAAAAAATGTAATTCCAATTCGTTGTCAAACAAAAATTTGAAGTAAATTGACAATCAAACAACAAGGGTGTTATGTAGACAGGTGTTACCCAAAAGTTCGGGCGGTATGTCAAATAGACGCTAAAGAACGGTGTAACTTCCGCTACATGTAATGAATCCTGCGGCATTTATTTGAAGGTAAAATAATGGTAGCAACTCAAGAATATATTTTTCTTTTATTATAATGACAATTCAAATCAGAAATAATGAGAAATGTTCAGTATTATTATATTTTCTTGCAATTGACTGACAAGATCCGACATGACGGTAAGGTTATGTCATGATTTCCCCCTGATTGAAACCAAACACAAATTCACTCACCTATACTCGTACTTATCATCGTAATATTTCGGCGAGTAATAGAATTCGTTGCTGGACATTTTTAACTATATAAATCAAATGTAACGATTACAGCAGCGTCACCAATTTAATAAATAAAATACACGCAACTTTTCTTTGACCGTTAAGACAAACGAATAACAGTTTTTTGAATTCTTTGCGCAGGCTCTTGTACTACTTAATACAATATGAGTTTTTGACTTTATTTTTATTCTTTAATTTATTAATATAAAAATTGATAATTTCTCGTATGTTAAATTATTTCTGCGTGAATTATTTATTTTTAATAAAAAGAGTTGTAATATTTTTCAATGTTGCAAAAAAATGTCTAACAAATTGCGCATTTCATTTTTCAGTAGTTTCTGTTATTATGGCCTAAACATGGCGTTGTTTTTAAAAAAAAAACGTAACAGTTACGTATCGTTAAAGTTGCATTATTATTAAATAATTACACATTGCACGATATCAAGTAATCAATTCACAATGGATAGGTACAATAGTAAGACTTCTCGCCGAAGCAGATCAAGATCTACATCCAGATCTAGGGATCATACTAGGTCATCTAAAAAAAGTAACAAGAAACACAAATCGAAATCAAAAAAGAAAAACCATGAGAAGTCGAAGCGGGACTCTTATTCAGATTCAGATAGTTCAGTATCTTCAAATGATTCCATTCAGTTGCTTGAAAGGTTGCAGAAAGAGAGATTAAAAAAAGCAGAAAATATTAAAAGGCTAAAGGAACTGGCAAAACTTAATGAGACTCCTGAGGAGAAGAGGTTAAGAAGATTGATGAAAAAGGAAGCCAAGGAACGAAAAAGGAAAGAGAGAATGGGGTGGGATAGTGATTATTTACATTACACAAACACAGATAATCCATTTGGTGATGCAAATTTATTGGATACTTTTGTATGGAAAAAAAAACTTGATAAAGATGGATTAACTGGTGTGAGCTCGGAGGAGATTGAAAAGAGAAACAGAGAGAAACAAGAAGAGAATAAAAGGGAATTGGAAAAAGTTAAGAAGAGAAGGCAAGAAAGAGAGTTGGAAAGACACCAAAGAGAAGAAGAAATGTCACTGATGCAAAGAAATAAGGAAGCTGCTCAGTTTGAAGAATGGGAAAGGCAAGAGGACCAATTTCATTTAGAACAAGCTCGTTTAAGATCAAAAATAAGAATTCAAGATGGTAGAGCAAAACCAATTGATTTATTGGCAAAGTACATTAGCGCTGAAGAAGAAGTTGATGCTGTTGAAATGCATGAGCCATACACATATTTGAATGGTTTGACAACAAAAGACTTGGAAGATCTAATTGAAGACATCAAGGTTTACAAGGAATTAGAAAAGGGTAAAAATTTAGACTACTGGAATGATATAACAATTATAGTGGAAGATGAACTGAATAAACTGAGAAAATTACAAAAACAGAGTGATTATGAAGTGGCTGTGGGCAGAAGGGAAGGTATTCACCAGTCTGTAGCTTCAGAGGTTGCTTTGGTTTTTAAAGGAAAAACAGCTTCTCAACTCAAGGCCCTCCAACAACAGATAGAAACAAAAATTTTGTGTAAAACAGATGGTATAGACATAGGGTACTGGGAATCATTGTTGTCTCAACTTAAGGCTCATATGGCCAGAGCAAGGCTAAGAGATAGGCATCAAGATAATTTGAGGCACAAATTAGAAATGTTAAAGGCAGAGCAAGGTGTTTCAGGTGCAGCAATCTGTCAAACAGATGAGGAGAATGATAATGATGATGATGACCTTAGCAGAGAAAGGAGTAAAAAAATTATTACAGACACTGAGTCACAGTCTGATTCAGATGACAGTGAGAAACAAAATGCAGAAAATGAGAAAAATGAGCAAGATATTGCAAATGATATGCTGGGGGAGTGCTTTGCTGATTATGAATCAGGTGCATACAGTCCATCATACCTCAACCAGTCTGATTTGGAGCCTGGTACCCTGGTGACAGCAGAGGAAGATGACATGCAGAGGTTGGAATTTGCAAGAAATCAAGTTTTGGGAACCGGACAAAAGGTTGAAAACATAATGACAGCTGAAGAGAGGGTTCTCCATCAAGAAGCAAGAAAAGGCATGAGTAGTGATGAAGTGGAGTTCTCAGTAGAATCAGCATTGGACACCCAAATGTACCTTTGGTCAGATAAATACAGACCTAGAAAACCCAGATACTTCAACAGAGTGCACACAGGTTTTGAATGGAACAAATACAATCAAACTCATTATGATATGGATAATCCACCACCCAAAATTGTTCAGGGATACAAATTCAATATATTTTATCCTGATCTCATAGAGAAGAATTCAACTCCTGAATATTATCTGGTGAGTGTTGAGGGCCCTCTGACAGCTCATGGCCTTATTTATTATTTTATGATTTGCCCTGTTGATAAGTGGTTAGGTTGAACTATTTTTTTCTTCTATGAAATGGAAAGTTAATGTCTTGCAGAGTTCAATTGCCTAATAGTTTAATTTTGTATGAAAGTTCAGCCGCAATGTCATCAAATAACATAAAAAAAACAATGTATCTTTGTTATTAATGTGTACTTCTCATCTTTTCTCCTTTCATACTCTTAACTGTCTTATCTGAACATTCACTATCTATGTTAATAATTCCATTTTTTACTCCTTTCAGACGACCTGTGCTGACAATCGCGATTTTGCCATTCTGAGGTTTCATGCTGGACCACCCTACGAGGACATCGCTTTTAAGATAGTCAACAGAGAGTGGGAGTATTCATACAAGAGAGGATTTAGGTGTCAGTTCCACAATAACATCTTTCAGCTGTGGTTTCACTTCAAGCGCTACAGATACAGACGATAGTTACTGTTTCATTTTTTCCTGTCTGTGAAGAAAAATATTAAAAATTTTTCAGTTCATTGATCTTTTTCCTCAATAACTTTTATTAGATATTCTACTTACAGTCCCAGTATATTTTCAGCTTAACAAATTGTTTGCCAATTACTTTTGTACTATATTTTTTATGTTACTATTTGGAAATGAATATAAAAATTTATTATACATAAATGAATAAGAATATTGTGTTTTACGAGTACACAACACCAAGTAACTAATTAGTAGTAAGCACCGTATAAGATTCGACAGGAAAAGTAGCACACTAAGGTAGTACAGTAGTAAATGGGTAAGTAGGGTTGCATACATTTTTAAATAAAAACATAAAATAAAAAACTTGTTCAAAAACTTCAAAAACTTTTGTTGAAATATCGTGCCATTTATAATGGTTAAGTGAGTGAATTTTGTATTTCTCGAAATTTCAGCAATTGATTTGTTCAATTGTTCTATCCTTTTCACGAGACCGCAAGGTCTCTTCCCCTTACTGACAAATCCATTCGATAAACCCAACACCGCAAGGCTTCATTTGGGGTGTGTCAGAATCAAACATTTCTTCCATAATCTAATCAATATCGTTCGACACAGACAGTTTTCTAGACTTATTAAATTACCTAAAGATAATAAGGATGAAAAATGGCCTCTCTGACGTCCTCATTCTACTTCTCTTTCAGGCTACAGCTGTTCATCAACGGCAATCCGCAGCTGTGAATTGGCTTATGTCTGATTTTCTGCCTTCTGTGTGGGAGATCGGAATGAATCGATTGGTTTCATTCTCATTATCGTCAAAGGTGAAAACCGGTGGATACTTTCTATGGCAGTGAGAAATGAGGGGGGTCGTGTCATGGCTTCATTTGATACTTGGATGTGTCAGTGAACATCAGAGCCTAAGAGGGACTCACATATACTGCCTCATGATTCCTTTTCCTTGTTAAGGCAATTGGTCCGGAGGATATCAAATTAACGCTTACTATTGCGGAAAGGTCACAAGATCTGACCGTTATCGGTATACAAAGATCAGATCATCTCGTCAATAATGAACATCTCTGCCTTTTTTGACAAACGACCTTATTGTGAAAGTTTTTACATATTCCTTTTTTTCCTCTCTTACAGTCTTCGTATTTTCAGTTGTGTCAGTGAGTTTTTTTAAACCTGAACCTTAAATTCTTGCAAAGTTTTTGCGATTCTGATATCGATGATATTGATCAATATGGCACTCCTCTATATTAAAACATTCAAAAGTGGCCACATTTCGACTAAATAACTACGCACCAGCCTTTGGGCCCTAAAATCCTTACAATGTTCTTGTGATCCGTAATAACCCCTGCAAAGGTTCTACTGTCACGAAGAAACAATTTCTTCCTACTGTTTGATTTTAACTTCAATAAGTGGCACTATTCAAATAAATATTAGGTATTTAAATGGATTAATAAGTCAAAAGTGTAAAATAACATGATTACTCGAGTGTGCAAGACAGCGCAAAAAAAATTAACTCCAAAAGCTAAAGTGAAAGTAAGCATGGATTAGAGAAATAAAACAAACACTTGCTTCTACTTCTGCAAATGAAAGTAATTTTAATGTCTGTAAATGGTGGTACCTGCCACCATAGGTCCACCATATCAAGCCATAAAGTGGTCGTTGATTTCAACCGTTCAAATAGGTAAAACAAATTTGGACTGATGACGATATGACAATGAAACGAATAGCTTCGTAGCTTTATAAAATAACATTTTTTTATAGTTTTTCACCACTGTATATATTACTAAGAGTTACATAAACATAAGGAACATAACAAAACTTGTTGTCTAGAATACAAACAACAGTTACATGCCCGGTCTATTCCCTCAAAACCACAGAAATTCAGGAATTAATTCAACAAATCTGGGACACACAACAAAACCAATTGACAAATACCGAAGAAAAACTGTAATAAAAGAAAAGTAAAGCAGACTGATCAGTTCAATTTTTGTTCTCCAACTAATTAAGTCTGTCTATCTGTCTGTAAGTCTCAGATGTTCCAAATTTTTTTGAAACCAAACGGGCGTAACCTTGATATTGAGAAAGGCTATTTTAGTTCTTTATGAAACTAAATAGTAGTTGAGGAACCTTGCAATGGTATTGAGTATGTCCTTCTCTTCATGTTAGAACATACAAGTCATTTCAGAATTTAAATATGACTTAACTGTTAGCAAATAGAAGCTGTTGACAGATTTCAGGATAGCTTAAATTAATAATATATGTAATGACACCTGAACCTATTGACTTCTACATGGTGCCTAAATGTAATGCATTATTAGGGCATAGGTTAGTAGCGTAAATAAATTATGTAAAAATTATTTATACGAATTTAATCCAAGAAGGAAATCAATCAATAAGTATATTCATACTTTCACTTTCTGGTTAGTCCAACTGATAGTACACATTTGTGCAACAAAGTCAATCAATAAATCCGTAAGGAAACTTTCGTATCACTTATTCGAAACACCTATAAGAATTCAAAGAGAATAGGTTGTTTTATTATTACTTAGTTATTAATATTTTGTATGTAATACTAGATTATTTATATATCAAAAGGAGAAATATTTTTGTGACTCCAATTATGACGCCTAGACTCTACTATTTTCTTGAAATTTGAAATCGCAGCTTTCGGCGTCGGAGCTTTTAAATTATCGGCGATCAAACTTTCATTTCTGTGGCCCATTCCGGCTATAAAGGTCGACTTTGATGTTGATGTTGATGGCGTACATTTCATGGCGTTTCTTCTCCGCACTGATAACGGTCCTGTGTCTTTCCCGCTTTCGGACGGAAATCTGCTTTCCTTCAACAGTCTGAATGCGTTTGCCATCGGTCTCAGTCAGACTTTTCATCGTCGCATTTTCCGCGGGCGTTTCCATCAATTCGCGTGTGAGTGAAACGTGTGCGTAACACGTCTAACAATTCAGTTCTTTGGAATATCACTTATACACAAATACACACAGTTACACATTAATAAAACAAATAATAAATAATTGAATTTGTGCAGGATTTTGTAATGATTTTCATTTGTACTTTTTTTACAAAGTGTTGAAGTTTTCAGTGGGGTTAGAGAGTTTTAATTTGAATGCAGCAAAAGAAGGTTGTAGTTCAACATGAGAACATAAGAAAAGACGCAACAAGACACACACGAAAGTGGATGCTTTAGGTTCGTATAATTGGCAAACTGGCAAGTTAGTTTACTTTACGCGATACATTTAAATTAGTGAATAAAATGGTATACCACCTTCCGTTAATGGAAGTAAAATCTATGTAGTTCGTTAATAAATTATTTATCATTGCAATAAAGAAATGATATTTTAAGTATTTAAATATTTATGATTCGCCAGATTCAAAAAAAATTCTGTAAAGATGCATTCTTCATATTGTAGAAGAATAAAAAAAATTAAGTGCCAAGCAGAGAAGAATTTTCAAAGAAAACTTGTATACAAAACCAGTTGGTTCTTCAGATTAAATAATATTTTTAAATTTTGCTTAACAATAAAAAAATAATGTGATAGACTCATAAAATTCTGAATTATAACAAACGAAGTCCCACTGAGCTTAACAAGAAGGAATTAATGGAGAATTCAAATTGTTTCGGTTTTTATTATGTTTTTCTTATTATTATGGACCATTTCCTCACTGTTTTTACAGTCTTACTTCTCTATATTAATACAAAGAAAGCAATACACTTTATTACACCGCTATTATATTCTATTTTAATTATAATTTTTGTTTCTGGAGAAAACAAAACAATAGATTCGATATTTCTGTTTGGTCCCGTTGCTTACTTTGTTGGAACACATACTTGAAGTGTTTGAAACTTTGAGAGCAAATTTGAAGAAGATGAACGATGTTCTAAGTGGATGCATTTCTTCAAATTTCGGAAAATATATTGTTAAAATGTGGATTTTTAATCCAGAAGAAACGAGAGCTTTTATTAAAGCAGTGCGTAGGAGTTCGTAAACTGCGTGTAACACGTGCACAGTGAAAGTAACACACTGTTTCCCTATTATTTTTTTTGGTCAATTAACTTCCGATTTAGGCTGTCAATCGCTCCGGTAATTTTTTATATAAAATTTCTTCACAAGTTTGGGTTTCTTTGAGAGCTTTGCGCTGCTCACGTGAAACGAAGAAGCTAAAATTTTAATGTTAGCTATCACATTTCATTTTTCTAATAATATTTCAAGAAACAACAGAAATTTTCCTGCTGTTGTTGACTTTGGTTTATCCCAAAATGACATTCACTTATGTAACACAATGTTAATCTTTTCCTCCTCCTCTTCCGACCTCTTTCCCTCCTTCTGTCTCTCTCCCTGTCTACGGCTCTTATTATGGATATTATTTGCAAGGCCTCATTTTACATTCTGGTGAGGACTTTTCAGCATTTCCCCAAAGGCTCTTGTCTTGTGTATTCGTTGTGTAGTCCAATCTTTTGGATACTTTCGCTGGGACCGAGGAAACAACACCCGAGGTCCTGGGTTTACATTTTCTACCACAGCTGACGGAACCTCAATTGAAATGCTCAATCGAAATGTTACACTGCAACAATTTTTGAGGCTTCCCCTCTATTTTCTGTTTTTATTTATTTAAGTTTTGCTCAGGATTTGCCGAGTTTACTTAAAAAAAATAGCATACAAAAATTAGCCCTGTTTATTTTTTCATACAACTTCTTGTTCCTTGTAGTTCATCTGGAATGCACAAGAACCTTAGTTTTTAAAGTCATTAGTTTATTGCAAATTAGTTTTCCAAGGCTAAATAAAATATATACTAATACTAAATTTAAAATATACTAATTTGCGAGTTTCACAAAATTATACAAATTCAAATTTTTTAGTTACACTGCTTTTAGAGTTTATACCGTACCTATATAATTGCGGTAAAGAATTAAACTCAGGCAACCGGAATAATAAGTATATATAACATTGTACTGCATAATTTTCAGGGTAATCAACCATTGAAACATTTAAATTTTCGTCTAATGAGATAAATGTTCAGAGTTAATTACTCTACGTATGTTTATAACGAAATTAATGAAAATTATTAGGTTTTCGTTCTCAGAATTAATAATAAAATATAACTATTTTAGTTATATTAACAACTGAGCTATTAGCAGATTATTAATAGCATCACATCACATAGATTATATCAGTCTTCGTACTAAAAGCAATCTTATTAACCGTTTGTTTTTATTTTGCATACCTTCATTAAAAAATTCAACAATTGGTCGACAATTTAATTATCACTTAAAACTGTATTTTCTAGTAACCTTCAGTGATGTTTTGGTTTCCTATTGCTGAACAAAATTTGCTTATTCGCTGCACTTCTTATAAGAAAACAGAAGTGACCATTCTTGTTTGTTCACTGTTTGCATTCGATTTCTCCCATTTATGATGGTCTTGGTGAAACCCACAAAGAAGAATTACATTCATAAGAACTCAAACTTTTTCAACTTTCCCAAGACGCGAAAGAAAAATATCTTTGAATTGCTAAAAGGAGTACAAATGTAATTTTATTTATGCTGGTATATCGCATTGTATCTATATTTTTCATTCTCCTAAAAACTGAACAAAATTGATAAAGTCGTGAAAAATAATTAAATGATAACTTAAAGGATACACTCTTGTAATAAATTCGTGTAACCATCCTTACAATTCATTAAGTTCTCGTGCAGATCCCCTCAATTCACCATTTATTTATTTATTTGTAATTTAACATTTTTGACTCCCGTCAAATTATTGAACTGTAGTGTGACCTCTACGTGTAACAGACCAATGTATGCTCCTTAAAAAAACTGACATGAAGAGATACATGGCACATTGGAATACAAAAATATACAATCATAATGAGAACTGTTTCGATTAATTAAAAACCGTCTTCTTTGCCTGCAGAAAACAAAAAACAAAAGATTTAATTATCGTGGCAAAAGCTGTTTCAGATGTCGAAACCTAAAATTAAAGAGATCGGTCCCAGTGTTTGTGGAAAATTTACGACGGCAGAACAGTTTCATGTGGGATGTTGCTATTTTCTCATTTATACCAGGAACTTCATCTCCTGCAGACAATAAATCTTAATGATTTTAGTGTAATAGTCGGTCTTAGCACATTCAGTCATTCTGATGCATATGAATTACCTCAACGTCATCTTAAATGATGGAGAACACTTAATTTTATTATCGTTCGTTAATAAAATTAATTGATGATATATTGATATATTATAATTCATAATTAATTAATGGAAACTATCAATAAAATTTAGAACTGAAATTATAACCGACTATACTAATTGAAGTTTACGGTTACATGAAAAGGAGAGTTCGAGAAATATAAAAATTACAAGTGACAAAGGCATTAGAGTATATTGACATAGGAATCATAATGATTGTGATCTAACGTAAGTTAAAAATCATATGTAAGATGTAAGAGAGAATTGTACAATAAATTTGAGACACTTTGTACTGTGCAAAGTGCAAAATACAAAACATTATATCGAAAACACAAATAGTGGTGAATTGGTAGCGGTCATTCAGTGCAAAATACACGAATCTCATTGCCAAGTTTAAATATAAATATTATTAATATCAACCCAATATTTGTTTAACAAATATTGAATATAATCTGAAAATGTGTCGATGCTGTTTTTCATTGTATACCTACAAAGCTTCAATCTCGAGAATAATTTGCATAAAGTAACATAATAGAGATTATAGAACTTAAATTTTCAAGGCGTACACATTTATATTTATCATTTTTTAGTTTCGAAAAATACCCATGTGCAATCCTATCTCCTTCCCACACTGATTACCCCTAGCTCTCCTTCTGTTTTCTTGTACTACAACAAGAACAACAAAATTAGACAGGTTGAATTCTGAGAAAATTGTGGTGATTTGCCAGAAAATGTATTGCATTGAAAAGGTGGTGGTTTAGAGCATGACGTAAGTCACAAATTGAAAAAGTGAACGCTTTTGAAAACAAGTCAAACTCAACCATCAACGGAACTAAAAGTAGTTAATTGAACAAAAAGGAAATCAAAGATCATGTCGTTGTTTCCTTCAAAAAAGAATAAAGAATTTTAATATAATGTTCTATTTAATGTCCAGTGGTGAGCATTAGTTAAAATTACTCAATAACTTAAGTCATGATTTAAAATATACACCCTGTTATGAAGTAGAGCTTTCGAACCTGAAAGAAAATTCAATAGCTACCGATAGAGTCATCGTTCAATTCTAGTTCTTAATATTTCTTTTATAACAGAAACATAACAAATTAGTGAAAATTTTAAAATTTCCACAAAGACTTGTACAAGTAATTAATAGACTGAAGAAACAGATTCGGGATTTCAGGACTAAATATGTTGTTACGAAGTGACGAAAGTAAAGTTTGACTCCTCACTAACATTTTTGTCGTGAGCAACATCGAGATGCGAATGTTTCTAATAAGTCATCAATGCAATATGTTTTCAAGTATACAATTGGATTACCTGTTAGTAACATTTTTCCTTATTTTTATTCGTGTTATTCCCTCTTATTCTCTTAGCCTTCTTGACGAATACCTGCGTTTTATTACACCATTTTCTTCTATTACATCAACAACTGACTTGGTCTAACTTTCAATGATACCTGAAAATATGTTGCTGCTTTCCTCTTACTCTTCATTACCTGAACATCTAAGTAATTAATGCAATTTATGAGTTGCCTTTGTTTATATTAATACAAATTTTAAATAGGGTTATTCCAACGGGTTTACGGGTTATTTTATTATAATAATTTTATTTTTAAATTTCCTTTCGGTCGAGTCCAGTCCCGTCACCTTTCTCATTTCAGTATAAAATCAAGGGGTTTCCTTTAATTACTTCAATTTTTATTTTATTTTACTTCAGAGAACACCAAATATTGGAAACAATTAGTCATTCGTTCTCATTTCATTCTCTCTGTATATCGCTACGTCCCTTCGCTTCGAGGACGTAAACTTCTTTAAATTTTTTCAGTCTCCCCCCCGGTCCTTTTTTTATTCTCTTTAAAACTATTTTTTTTATCTAATTATTCTCTTTTTATTCTCGCTCGTTAACTTCAGGGTAAAAATTTAAGCAGCTTTAGGAAAACTTGGGACATTTTTTAATTCTTCCTGTGGTTTTGCAAACTCTGTTGCATTAGAAATTTCCAATTTCATTCCTATTGTTTATTCAAATTTTGATTGCTTTTTTGGTTCCGGCAAGTGTGACACACTTGCTTATTGTTGTACTTTGATATTTTTTTATAATTTTTATTAGCAAACTACTGTGAAGTTTTGCCAACTACCCTGCAACAAATGTGTTTCAATACTCGTATTTTTACACTGTTGTATTTGTTCTGCCTAGGGCTCTCCTGGTATTCAACAGGCCACGCAGCCCTCGATTTTCGTATTCAACTCAAAACTAGAGCAACACTGGAAGTAAAACTCTTGACGTTTTTGTAGATTGTATTTATAGATTATGTTCCGATCATTTTGTTGCTTTGTTCCTTCTCTTCCGAAGGTACAATGCCACAGGGTATAAATTTTTGCTTTTATTTGGTCCCTTTCAGTCGCGGGTGCAAAGCACGTTTTCACAAACAAAGGTGGAAATGATGGGTCACGTTCTGGGTTTCCACTACGCAGGACAAGGTTGTGTATCGTTTCAGCCTTCCAATTTTTGAATGGTGGACAAAAGAGGACGTCTCGGTGGTGTCCTGCCAGGAGAAAGACGAGCACAGGCGCCATGGGTCACACGTTCTTGTTCATTTAATTATTTGTCAATTGTCTGTGCAAAATCAATTGAAAGGCCACAATCAGACAAATCCCCCAGGCCGCCTCCCCTGAGGAGTGCAAAATGCTTATGCAAACGTCTCATCGACGTCACATTCTGTGCCTGTTTCTACAATGATGACGTATATTTGGGGATGGTTGAGATGTACCGTATTATATAGAGTAAATAGAATACAACACTTTTTACATGTAAAAAGCTGGAGATAGATTACATAAATTTCTTATGGAGTTGCACATCTTTTATTAAATGAATGCGTTCTTTTTTGACGTTCTTAAACCTGCATCCAATTACACCCCATTCATGATACTTTAAATATTTGAGGTGAAACTATATAGTGATGACCGGACTATGTAACTGTTCTAATTTTTCAGTTTCATTTGTCCTCACTAAGAGAAAAGTGAGATCTTTGTGTAAAGAGGCTTGGTAGAAAAGACGTGTGAGTCACTGGTGGATGGTCGAGATTCGGGCTTTTGTAAGTTTGTTATCTAATGGGGTGAACACCTCTGACCTGTCTGATTATTAATAATCATAATTTATCAAAAAAATTAGGACGATTCAATGATGTCCGATGTCCAAGACTTTAATTGTCAATTCTTATTTATTTCGTTCGATTTCAATCGGCCAAAATTGAGCAAAGTTCCAGAGCGGAAAAGTTTATTTTTATAAGTACGACCTACAGAAGTGTCAGGGTTTCAGTTTCGTATAAATGTTAATGTACTCCAAGTTGATTTGTTACTAATCGCAAAAGAAAGTGTCTAAAAATGTCTTCAACTAAGGGTTCGAAGCTCTTGCCCTTTGGATTTGCCTATGTAATTGTTATCATACCTTCATTCTTGCTTTCTACCATTTGAAATTCTCGCAATTTCAGGTTCAGGTACTAAAATTTTGAGGACATCACGCTGATTAGTTCCAACATTAGCATAAGAAATTAAGTAGTTTAATGCTACACAAATATTTTACTTTTGTAAATAAATAGAAAGCGAGAGTTATAAATATTTACCCAACCGGGGCCGGGGGCTTCAGCCTAGGCGGTTCTTAAATTAAACATATTACGTCTTTAATTTTGCTAAAAACTACAAAACTATACAAAAATTTATGAATAATTAAAATAAAATTTTGATGATTATTATTATGTATGTATATTATTTATTTATTTTTTTTTAACTTTCTGAGCACATTCAAGGATCCGCAGTAGCATTACTTTTGAATGTACGAGGAACTTGGTCTCTTAGTATCCATATAAATATATTATTAAATGTTATCGTACAGATGTATACAATTACTTTTTCCGGTTCCACTTGGCAGGTACACCAGACGGTAAGGAAAAGTCTGATCGTTTGATTTGTTTGGATTCTTGGTATTCTTTGGTAACTTTGCTTCCTTTCAAGAAAATATGTATTTTGGGTAACTTACCGTTGCCAGGAATGGAGAATTTTTGATAAAAGACCTTATTATTGTTTTGGCTACGATGTTGGCGCGTTGTTTTCATACGTTTCCATAGTTGTTTTGTAATATCCAGTATTTCTTGCTGGAGTAGATTTTGTGCCTCTCTGGAGTGATTAATATTAGTCTGTATCAACAGATATTCGCGTTTTTTTTTGTTTATCGTTTTATCGTTGATATTTTCGTTTAGCAATATTTTTTTTCTATTTCTTCCCTGACTTCCTTCCTTCCTGCCTTCAACCGTTTCTTTCGATCAACGGTTTTATTGCTTTTTCTATTGATTCAGCTGTTTATATTTTCATCACGGACAAATCTATCATTGCTTCCGTCTTTTTTCTCTGCAGTCTATTCTCCACTTAAGCACGACATCCAAGCCGTTCCATGTCTCTCCGAAAAAACACACAAAAGAATCATTTAATATTTTATATTTAATTTTAGTATTGCTTCTAATAACATTTCAATCGTCTAGTCGGAACAAAATTCCTCGTTATCTGTGTTTTCATTTACCTGTGACTCATAAATAAATCCTGTCCAGTTTTGCTGTTGCTGCTGATGAGATTCTAATGACAATTCTTGCCATCTTTTTTTGTTTTCCTCTTTAACTATTAACAATTTCCTCTTTTCATAAACCACCGAAGTATCCTCAGTATGTTAATAAAGAGAACAGAGGAGTCTTAATTTTGTTCAGTAATAAACTCAATCTGAGTTTTCCCTGGCTAATTTCATGTCCCGTCAAATATGTTTCAGCTGGTTATGAACTCGAGTTACATTCTTTTGACAATTGAAAAGTAAAGCTTTACCTCTCATCTATCAGAATGCGAATACCTTTTGCATTTAATAAATAATTAAATTTTCTTCAAATTCAATGCTTAAAGTTAGGATACATTTTAAAGGAACCTTGTTATTGTCGAGTAGAACACATCTGGCGACGTTATTCACTTCAAATATTTGACAACTGAAAAATAAACAAAAATCCAATTAAATGTAAATTCCGTGTTTTGTCGATATTCAACAAACGATGACGTTAGAGTATAGATTTTTTACATTAAATTTGGATGTTACGATTATTTCACGATTTTGTGGATTGTATTTTATTTAAAAATGATAACATTGCGAATTTCACGTTGTACGACAATAAAAAGACCCTAAACTCAAAAAGATTGTTCTTTACTGGAAAGTTCTGCATACTTCTAATTTTCCATTAAACAACATTCTCTGTCTAATAAAAATTTGGAGAACCAAATTTTATGCTACAAAAAGTACGAAATTATTTTTGTAAAATTTTCTCTGCTGTGTTAATTATAAGTTTGCCTTTGTTTGATTCCTCTGTCAGTCCTCTGACAGAGGACATGTGCCGTCTCGACGAGAAGATCGAGGAGATGGAAATATTAAAGAAATACAGGAATTGTTGCGAAACAGAATTAGAATAGTAAAATAGAAATGAATTGGGGTGAATATTTCGACTACTGAGAAGGAGCGAGGGAATATCAAACAGTTTCAAAAAGTGTATAATCACCTATTAATCAAATGAGAGATATATAATTAATTGTTTCAATTGTTCATTGATTTACACAAAATTATTCGTGATAAATTTTCAATATAACACTCGTTTTTAGTATCTTCATTTGTAATTTTTACATGCAATCTGTTAAATATTTTCAATTTTTAACGTTCACTTATAATATGTTTGTTTTTTATATTTTTAATGAGAATTCTTGTCACGCGGACTTTGAAAAAAGTCACATTGCGTTCCCACAGGAAGTAAAAGAAACGTTTCTTTTCTTTTCCGTTGTATCCTTTTTTCTTCCACCCGTGAATCCTCTCAAGAAAAGAAAGCATCACACGTTTAATTAAGAGAATCAAAGCAAAACAAGGGCAAGTGAGACAAATACAGAAAAATTCAGTTGTATGCAGGACTTACAAGTTGCAGCTGTGGGGTGGATAAACATAATGGATCTAACTCGAAAGCAGGTACCAGCAAAATTGGATTTTCTGCTCTTTCACTTTATCTGGATTTCCAGGTCTTTGACCTCGGTGTTCGACCGAAGATTTTCCAAACCTTTTGCCGCTTCTGCTGTTTCTGCTACCTTTACTACTTCAGTTCTCAAGTACTTGACGTCAGCAAATACACTTTGCTTAAGTAAATAACCGAAGAAATAAAATTGACCACTATCGCTTTCAGTCATTCATTTCCGTTTCTCCTTTTCCGTTTTACGCACCTCCCATCTCTTACCAACCATTTTGCCTTCCTCTTCTTTATTTATTGTTCCTGAAAAACAAAACTTTTCAATTTCCGTTTCAGAATTTCATGGTTTTCTTGGGTTCACACTTATTGGATAACCTGGCGTCCTGTAATCGTAGTTTCACCGAAGATATACTGCCTGAGCATTATGAGAATCATATCAATAATATAAGTGCATACAATTTTTATTTTATTCTTCAAGGCTGTATCAGGACTTCTAATTTGATCTCTGTAATTCATAATCCAGCACTGTCGTAGTTATATGGTACTTTAAAAACTTGTATAAATGTTCGTTTTTACTATTGTACAGGAGTAAAAAGTAGTACCGTGAGAGGGTGACTCGGGTATACAGAACAAAATGGTCGACCAAACACAAGAAATAAACAAAAAGGCGGCCTGGGAACTAGCGACGAATGCTCCGGACAATTCCTCCGATGAGCTTCGGCTTCCCCTGGAGATGACTTTCAACGAAGGTCACGTGGTCTCCATAGTCACCTACAGCATCCTGATGGTCATAGCGGCCGTTGGAAACATAACCGTCCTAGTCATCCTCTTGAAAAGAAGGCGAAGCATCAGGTCACGCATCAACACGATGGTCATGCACCTGGCCATAGCCGATCTCATGGTGAGCATTGCAATTCCACCAACCTGGAAATTCCACAGGTTTCGTTACTTGGGTGTTCTCGTTTCAGGTCACGTTCCTCCTGATGCCTCTAGAGATAGGTTGGGCTTCTACGGTGTCCTGGAAGGCCGGCGATGCCCTCTGTCGCATTATGGCCTTCTTTCGAACTTTCGGCTTGTATCTCTCCAGCTTCGTTCTCATCTGCATTAGCATCGACAGGTACTATGCAGTACTAAAGCCACTCAGCCTTTGCCACTTCGATAGGAGAGGACGACTCATGTTGGCTGTGGCCTGGATCGCCTCGACCGTTTGCAGTATGCCCCAGGTCAGCAAAAATCATGGTATGACAACCCCCTAAACTCGTCGGCACCCCTCCTCCACTTCTGCCTTTTCACGGCCCAGCATTTTACAGATGATGATCTTCCACGTCGCCAGGCACCCCAACTATACCTCCTATGAGCAATGCGTCATTTTCAACTCCTTTCCGAATGAGTTTTGGGAACTGGTGTACAAATACTTCGGACTAATCATGATGTACTTGCTTCCCTTGGTCGTCATATTGTTCACATATTCTTCTATTCTCTGGAAGATATACAAGAAATTCAGAGAATGCCAAGATGGTGAGTTTAACCACCATATGTACCGTGAGAGAGAGGAAGAAAGGGAGAGAGTGTTAGTTTCTTTGTTTCATTTATTTTTCAGAGGGTACGTGGTTTCGTAGGTCGAACGCTGGCTTCTTCGGCAGAGCCAAAATCCGAACGCTCAAGATGACTGTAACAATCGTGTTTGTTTTCATCATATGTTGGACTCCTTACTATGTCATGTGTCTGTGGTGAGTACCCCGTCGGCAACCCTACAGTTGAATGAAAACTAAACATGAATGAAATTCTCTTGTGAAAATGTTTCGAATGATTTATGAATGAATTCATTCATTCATTTGTAAAAAGAAGTGCCTGTTGGGACTGCTGTTTGCTTAGTGTCAGTAGGTCTCTTGACTAGTTTCCGCTTTTTTAGAATCAAATTTCTATCTATTTTTATTGTTCCTCCTATCTGACCTGCTCCACTGGAATTCTTCTTTCCAATTATCTTTGTTTAATTACATCCTCATCTGATATGCTACTTTACGTACAAATGGTGACCCTCCTTAAATTTTCTTCTTGTCATTTCAGGTATTGGTACGACAAAGAGTCGGCCAAACAGGTCGACCAGCGTATCCAAAAAGGTCTCTTTCTCTTCGCCAGCACCAACTCCTGCATGAATCCAATCGTCTACGGCATTTTCAATATTCGGACGAAAGGAGGGAAGGACCTACCGCCGCCGCCAATCGCTTGCGACGGCAGCACGAAGCTGATCTCTTTATCCTTTTCGATGTCTTCGCATGAATGATACCTACCACGTACACGTGCATCCACGTACAAATACAAACACACCACTGACACTCCTTAGACCGCAAAACACATTGGGCACGGTTTGGTGGATATTCCATTTGCTTTGCGATTGTACTCCCCACCCAGACAAGCACCCATGCACTTGGGCAGATATGCAGGCGTATGTATGCACCACATGACAAGCAACCTGAGGGCTTCCCGGTGCTGCACGTTTGGCACAGACATGTCAGAACTACCCAATTTGTTGCTATGTGTGTTTTGAAACGAATTTTGGATGTGTGAGGCAATGTGATAGTTGGCCACAAAGACCCAAGTGAGTGTTCGCCTCAAGTGTGAAATAAAACTTATCTGTAAAGTATTGAAGAGAAATAAATTTTTTATTTTGTGTTTATTTATTACTTTTAATTGTCGAAAGACCCCTGTGTCCCCGCCCTTCCTGCAAGTTTCGACTTGGAACGAGCAGGTACCGTGTCGTCCCACAGGTACGCCGCCGCAGATTTTGTTTTTGGATTATACTTTCTTTTCCCTTCCTGCTTTGTATTTTTTTATATTTGCTCTTTCTCACTGCTACCGCACAATTATCTATTTTCCCTTTATTTTTTTGTACTGTTTCTTCTCATGTATGAAATCTGTTTCGTTTTCCAAATCCATGTAGTCATCCCGTATATTAAATTTCTTCAAGTCTTAATAATATACAATATTGGTTAAGTAAATTTAACACATCCTTATTAACATTGGCGTTCTTCTCTTTTCTCATTCTTTCTTATGAAGTTACCTTCACTTTCTCATTTGCAAGTCAAAAGTTATAATTTTTTATTAACAGAAAAATTCTCATTTTTTACGTAAGCTGGTTTTCGTGTTTAACGTAGCCAGTCAGTCAATCAATCAACTGCCAGTTTTCTGTTGGAATTTTGCGTGACTTTGGCAGCGGCTTCCTCCACTCCTCTGCTGATTTTTTCCACTTCCTATTTGTCATTGTTGCATGTTTGTTTTTGTTTATTTTTTAGTTCTTCATTTTTGTTTTCTGCAGCGATAGCTACTAGTAGGTTGTCAACAACATTGTTTTCATAGCTTCTCTATTGTTGTTTGTTAGTCATTTCTGTTAGTATTCTTTCGTTTATAGCAACTTCCTATTCATCCGAAGTTTACTATTGAATTTCAAATTCAACTCTTTCTGTTGGGGTTTTACACTATCATCATTTCTCCTTTTTATTCCGTTTCCTACCTCTTTGCAAGTGATTTACAGTTCACCTTTCTATTCTACCTCTTCCTAGAGATTTGCCTATACATTTCGTTTCTTTTCTTTCTTCAGTACCATATCCATATTTTTCGTCATTATTTTTCATTCTTCTGGCTTTATTCACATTTTTCAGTGTACGTTTTCAATTTCGCTGAGAAAATCAACACCTGTGCGTTCGTTTTGGGTGAGTTTCTTATCTATTGTGTTACTTCGCCACCTTTTTTTGCCTTTTCAACTTGTCTTCCTTTCACGGTAAAATCGGGTTTCTGTTGAAAACTCACTCGGGTGATTCTCACAAATTTCCTTGTTGGCTTCAATTGTTTTTCTTTCTTCCTGACATCCGTTACAAACCGATCGAAACCGCCTTCGGAGAAAATATGAAACGTACTTCCTCTGCTTTTGGCTTCCGAATCAATTTCCTAATTGATTGTCTTGTGGAAATATTTATCCACTTGAATTTCATCACTTTGGACATTACTTTTTTTACCTCCTTATTTTTGCCCACTTTCGCGTGCGCTTGAAGAGAATGATACATATGTACGTCGATAAAAGCGAAGAATACAACGTTAGAGGAGTGAATCAGTACGAATAAGGTTAAAGAAATGTGACTGTACAACTATGTCGCAATAAAAAAAACCCTTGCAGTATTTTCACGGAATGATATTGTTACATTGGTTTGTAAACAAATTTACATGTTTATTTTTATTTTTATTTAAATGGCCGTACCTAACGAGCCATCAGCCAGTTAGCATGAATTGCAATGCGTACGCTTTTTAAGAGGGTTAAATAGAAGAAAACAACTCAGGAATCAGATTCATTTTAAAAATTGCCAATTAAATGTTTTGGCATATTCAGATTTCTATTTATTTTATTTCGTTGCACAGTCCTAAGATGATGAAGAAGAAGATGGATAGATAAGTTGAAAGCTTTAAAAAAGCTTTCTTTCATCGTGGTTAATAGACTTGAAGAGGATCGCAAATCCCGGTCTGTTGTAATTCACTCGATATGTATTCTTTAACATAAGAAGCTGTAGTTTTCAAGTGCAAAAAAATGAAAACTATCTTGTGATTAAGTTCCAAACTGTCGGAAACTTTGCGTTAAAAGACGCACTGACCCCGACGCCCTGATGGTCCTTTTAACTCGGGTTTTATGGTTTTACATTAAATTATTTATAAATTCACGGACTGATCAAACGATTGATTGGGTGATTGAATGATTTGTATTTTTGTGCATTTGTCTGACTGGATTCACGCTTTTCATCAGATTAAAATTTGCGCTGTGTTGTCGATTGAAAATAACTTATTTGCAGCTGTTAAAGGTTTTAAACAGCTCGTGCAATGTTCGATGCTACGAAGTTCCATTTTTAGTTTTTGCGTTTTCCAATCCGAGAAATTCCGAGGATTTCCACATTAATATATTTTGTGTTACAGTAAAATCAACGTTATTTTGGCTAGCACATAACATCTTAGGGCTTTATTTTCCATTCATCCTCTTCTCCTTATCTATCTATCTTTTATGCGTATATTTTTTGTAAGTCTAATAATAAATCTGGTTAGCCTTTCCGTACTTTACAACCATTTTTCTTCCTGTATTGTCCTACATAACATTTCTCCTTTCCTTCCTTACTTTTTCACTCCGAGGCATTTTTTGCCATGTAACTTTTCGCACTTGGCTTTTCGTTTTTCACCAGCTAGATGTTTTCTTATTAGTATAAATGTAAATTGTTTATTAACATTTACGCTATACGTAAATAATTAGTTGTAATATCGCATAGTTTCATGGTTTCTATTGCCTTTCATAAATATCTTTCTTCCTTATTCCTTTTACATCTGAGAAACAAAAATTTAATAGAACCATCACATTTTTCTTAATTTTTAGAAAGTAGAAAAGAATCGTCTTGGAGACCGAGAGACATTCGTCAAGTCTTCACCTGGAGCTGCGAAATGGAGTCTGTCAGCAATCAAAAGATCATCTTCTGGAAAATGCAACGCCAACGTAGATCCTTCGATGAAACGGTCGTCAACTCAGAAGCAGAAGTCAAACTGGTCACAATTAAAAAATCTAATAATTTCGAACACTTGTAAATAAACAAAAAAATAAATTGTACGGTGTATGACACTTATTGAAATAAATCGGTTCAAAATTAGTTTCTTACAGATCCTCAAAACTCCTTGCTTATTTTTTAGAGAATGACGCCTTATGTGAAAGAACCCTTGGGTGCTGGAACCCGTTTGTACAATTTCTGTCGCTTGTGTAAGAATTGAACACCGGTTTTTTTAGTCCTTTTGCCGAGGCTGCGAAGCAAGACATTTGGAAATAAAAAAACAAGTTCAAGGAGATGATAAAACCTCCTAACATTGACTTTTCGCCGGGGTCCGTCGCAGTAGTACTCCTGAAGGATCTAATCTTTGCTCTAATAATTGAACCCAATAGCAATAACAATCAATCACAGTCAGGAAGAACTGAGACATGGCGTGTAAAAAGGGAGAAAATTCATCTGCACAAAGCTTAGAACTTTTCTCATGGCGATGACTTTTGAATGAATAAAAACGACGATGAGAAATTCGATACGGACAGACCGACAGGTTCCAATCCGGCCTTTGTCCTGTCTTATTTGCACGAGGCGGTGACCGATTTCATCCGAAGGATACACACAACATGAAAAGTATAAAGTGTCAAAGAGGGAATAACTGGGGATATTCAATTAAATGAAGAGTCACGAGAAAAAAAAGATACTGTCAATGTCGTGTACGTCTTACGTTAAGTGAAGGACCGTTACAGGGGACAAAAATTATTTATTCAAAAGTAAATAAAAAGTAATCTAATAAAATTTAAGTTGCGGTCGCAGTATCATAGAATATACAAGCACAATGCTGCGAACCACTAATATTAACTCAAGTACAGGGAAAAATTAAAACGTAGACTTCAATTTTGAAAAAGCATTGAAGTGTACTGTTTGATGGACGAAAAGAGATATTATTAGTCTTGTTACAAAAATAGTCATTGGGTACTCTTAAGAGTCTCCACATATAGAGGAAGAACAATAAAACCACAGAAGTGATGTGACAGAATTCAAACGCAGTGAACAGGCAGAATCAAAAGGTAAAGAAAACCAGAGGTAGATCGTTTTTTTTTTAAATTTGGATCTTGACGATTCCACGGAAAACTCAATCAAAATCACTGCAAACAGTTCTATAATATTATACTGTAAATAATATGAGTTTTGACCGACCGCCCCCTCCCCCTGAAAGATCCCTGGAGGATTCAAATTTTAATAGAAGAGCTGCTCGTTTGTTTTCCTTTGTATTCTCCCGGGCTTTTGAACTGCTAAAAATGAAACTTTGAAATTAATCCTCTTATAGCGATCAAATCCCAAGACCTTATCGTTATGTTGTTCGTGTACATACACCCCCGCGTAAATAGTTATTACCGTCTCGGTGCTTTGAGGAAGGTTTCAAATTGAAAAATGGATACAGAAAATAAAAAATTTATAAGAATTTACAAGATGAATAGACATATATATATTACGGTACTCGAGAAAAGGCCACGCTGACCTTCCAGAACCTTGTGATGCCTTACGTAACTTTCGTTCTTAAATTTCCAATGTTAAATTTATTCAAACCAAAGTGTGACATGTTTCTTTTGCTCAATGTGAGATATTTGAATCTCTACGATCGGTTTGATGGAACAGAAACTTTCAAAACGACCATTCTAGAATGTCGTGCCTGCACACTCTTGAAAAAAAAATAGAAGCAATGATGGAAACAGAAATAAACGTTTCTGTGACTTTTTCCTGTCACGGAAATTTCGTTTGTTTTGAATTTCAATTGTTACAAAATGTATGAAACGAATGTGCATTTCTAAAGCCAATACACGAGACATCATATCCCGCTTCCTCCCCCATGAAATGTAATAAAAAGAAAGAATCGATGTTGAAATAATAGAAACACGAGATAGATGTGGAAAGCCCGGAGTGATAAAAAAACAGACATTAAACGAAATGTGCAGAAAGGTATGACTACTGAACGTGTCTCATTTAGTATGAAATGAGAAAATCTGTTAAGCGGCAGCAATTCAACCTCAAATGTAGGTGGATAATCCAATAACTATAATATAAATATGGATGAATTTCACTCAACAAAAAGATTGGGCCTTCCCAAAAGTATCAGATGAGACGCAATTATTCAAGAAAATGACAAACCGGCGAAGGGAATTAAAAGCCAGGAAAGCCCGCAATTAGGTAATAAAATGTTAGAGTAATAAAACGATAAGGGTGGGAGAAAATGAGGGATGAAGGTATGGAAAGCATAAACAGCCCTAGGGCGGCCTGCTAAAGAAGATGATTTACGAGTTTTATCTGTCAGTGAAAGCAATAAAAAGAAAGTCACCCTCCGATAAAAATTGTTCAAAAATGTAAGGAAAGCTTACAAGGCGTTCAGAGGCGTTAAAGGGTAGGATAAAAGTAATTCTAAAATATCAAAAATGTAAATCTAAAATGTTTCAATGAAGAATAGAATGAAATTGTTGACACAGAGAAAGAGTTCTGAATTTGCAGGTAGTGTGACAACCAAAAAAGAGCGAATAGCCTCTAATAAGATGTGACCAAAATACAGTTTTCAATTTGGTGGAATAGTGAAAGTGAAATTAGATAAAGATAGTTCACATTTTCAAGTTCAAAGTAACCGTGGAATTCAGCTGAGGAGATTAAAAAGCATGAATTAACCAACAGTAAAAAAGTTTGTATTTTTGATTTCGTACATATTTTGAAGTGTAGCATTGTAATAAATGAACATGTCACTCACCTCAAGTCAACTTTTAAGTTCCTCTAAAGTTCTTGCAGGCATTTCTTCATGTAGGAGTCCATATGAGAGTAGTCCACAAGAGTGTCCCTAATCATCTGGTTCAATATGGTCGGCCATCTTGCTTCGAATATTCTCAATTTCTCAATGGCTGCACAAGTCAAATCTATGATGCAACCCAGATGTAGTTTTCCTTTGTGTCTCCAGTACATATCGTCTTGCGTTCCTCTGCGCCATTGCAGGGCTTCCTTGCAAACGACACTTCTGAGTGCTGGATCAGCGTTCCTCAACCATTGTTTCGCACTCTGCTGCTGATTCGTTTTTGTTCCTTCTATTCGAAGACGAGTTAGCAATGGCTGAAGTAGACTCTCCGGCAGTGACCAGAGTACCAGGTCACTGAGACCCTGGTATTCCTCAGCTACCTTTTCAATATCCTCTTCTGTCACATATTCCCCGTTGATTTTCTTAAGTCCCCAATGTGCCAACCTATAAATGGCATAATTTCTCCAGTTCTTTTCTGTTATTGGATTGCCCTCTGGGTCAATTTGAAGAGCCGTCAGTCCTTGGACATCGGCCAGAGCGTTCAACTGACCCAGTGATGTGATGTTCGTCTCTCTGAAAACAAAGTTCTCCGCATTTGGAAACCTTTGTTTCAACTTCCCCAACACATTGCAAATGCCACCGAATGTGACATACGTGAACCTAACGGTGGTTACATCTCCGGCCTTGACGGGGTTCCATGGACGGTCTACGAACCTGAGAGCTCCCTGTCCATACACGTTCAGGCACCGTCCACAGATCTCAATGAGGTAGTCACCCCCCTGCTCGCGAACTTTCCCTGGACCTGGACCCTGAAATTTTGATTTTGCCTTTCCTGTCAAGCATCTTTCTCGTCTATTTCCTGTTCTCTTGGGGTGCGTGACACTCTGGGCCCGCTGCTTGTTTGGTGCTTTCTCCCTGCCGTCCACATTACCAGATTCCTCATCGTCACTGTCATCGGTCACGCGGTCACCAGTACCTTCGCTTACTTCCGATGACTCTACTTCATTTCCGGAATCGAAGTTCGATTTCACCTTACTCTTTTCGGAGGAGTCCGAGTTGGGAGAACTTTTTTCTCCGGTCAATGATGCTAAAATGGGAGGAAGCTTAAAGTACTCGACAGGTTCCTGATATTCGCTATTGTCCGGCGTTTCCTCCGAGCGAGATCTTTTTGTCATGAAATTCCTTCTGTTGACTTTTGCCTTTGCTAGACTGTCCCTAGAAGACAGCGTCATAGAAGACGCAACACTTAACACTGAATCACTCTGGATTGTCTTGCTCACAGTCGATTCACATTCTTCAATTGTTCTCAGATCCTTGAGAGAAGACGAGGTATTTGGTAAGCACCTAGTGCGCCTCTTCAGTATGTCCCAATTATTTTTTGCGTTTGATATTACTGACACTCGATTTGTTGCGAAATCTCTCGAGGTACAATCTTCACTTGCAATGACTTTAACTAAGTTCTCCCAATTCTTCCGCCAGAGTATTGCACTTCTTCGAACAGACTCGGTAACTTGCATGTGACTCAAAACTTGCAAATTTGGCAAGTGAGAAACTAACATGTGAATGCAGTCGTTACCAAGAGTAATTGGGTTTCCATCAATTGTAACTTCTTTCAAGCTGACAGCCTGACACACACCCAAAATGTCGTCCATGGAGGAAATCTCGTTGTTAGAAAGAAAGAGTTTTTCCAGATGGGAAGGCCCCGCCAAATCCAACACCTTTCTTAAACGGTTTCTTTTAAGGTTTAGCTCCTGCAGCGAATGAAGTCCTTCCAAGTCGTTACCGTTAATTGTTCGAATTTGATTTCCAGCCAAATTAAGTACTTTTAACTTCACAAGACTACTTAGTCCTGATATTTGGTTGATTTGATTCCCGTGAAGGTCGAGCACCTCAAGTTTTGTCAGGGTCTTAATTCCTCCAATTTTTTTCAGTCGATTTTTGCCAAATAACAAAACTCTGAGGTTCTCCAACGACTCCAAACCCATAATTGTTTCTACTTGGTTATTGTAAAGGTCCAAAAACACCAGTTTATTTATTCCCAGGCCGGAAAATTCGTCTGTGCGACTGATGAGATTATGTTGAAGAGAAAGCATTTTGATGTTTTTATCAGAAATGAAGTTTGGCAAATGAGTGAGACCTCTTCTGCAAGGTAACTGGTATTAGTTTTACAATACGTTAGGTAAAACGATAACTTAAAAATAGTTTAACGATCAATTCACCTGTCAAAGCATATGCGATCTGGGCTCTTTTCTCTGTCTCTTTGACTTCTGGTCACCTGGACCTTTCCATCAGATGTTGCCTGCAGACACACGTCATGGGGTGGCATATCTAAGTCACTCGATTCCGACGGCACTCTCTTGCATTTGGTTCCCGCTCGAAAGGAAGCACTGCTTGAAGATCTTTGCCCAAATCTTGGTGGTTGTTTTCGTATATCCCCTACCAGTGGCAACGCCGGAGCTATCGTCAAGAAATTTATAGACCCGCATTCCCTCCTAGCATCATTTGGCGAACCTTTCAGCGTGTGCTGTCGACTTTGCGTCTGAAAATGTAGCCTCCTGTTCTGAAAGGGCATAAAATGTTAACTGACCAGAGATACAGTTCTAAGTACACTATAGGTAAGGTAGAAGATACTATGCTCACCTTAAAGATCATAACCAGTGATGTTGAAAGTATGCTTTGGCCGAATTTAGTCTTTTTGGCCTGCGAGGCAGTAGCATTTTTCGATTAAGAGTTCACTAGCTAACTGTTTTGGGGAAAATCAACCATTTGTTTGGGCCTTTGTGGCCCTCCTCAAGGTAACACCACGCGACAGCACCTCCTGAGATATTGCGCAAACGAGTCAGAATTTAACGGCAGATCTACTGGTGCCCATCATTCACTATTTTTACACTGTATAATTTCGGGTTAAGAGCTGTTTTTTTTTCTAAAAATATACGCCTTATGAGGACTAAAAAATAATTCTTGAACGTAACAAATTTCTTGTAGTAATATTAAATCAAAGTGAGAGTGAAATTACGTATTCTGAACACAGTGCCCGGTCAGATATTTCAAATCAAGAATTTCTTTCTCTTAATTTGGTGCCGAAATGGTCCATTTTTCTCATCAGAAAGCAGGGCCAGATTTCCCAGTTCCATTAATCGGCAATTAATAAACCTTTCAGTCTTTGTACAAATGTCAAGTCGTGTGTAAATAAAAAGAATGCAACCAAGGTTACCATGGAAACTTAAATCTGATAATTTTAAACTATTACGTTGTACATTACTACCTAATTACTACTAAATTTATTATTTAAACATTAAAACCAGTTATTTAAATAAAAAAAGAGCAAAACAATCACGTAACTTTTTAAATTTCAAGTATATTAACCCCTAAAACATGATACATTACCTTATAAATTTGAATAAAGGTTTACTCATCGGTTTCAAGTTTTCTGTGGAACAATTTCCTTCTTGTACTCTTACGTATTAAAAATTTACATCTTACAAAAAAATTTGTATATGTAGTACATATATGAACTGCAGGATTGGATCGAACATGGTTACTAATTATCATCACCAATCATCATAAATTTGTACAAATTAAAAAAATAATATTAATAAAAATAAAAACAATAAATAAATGATTGTTGATGAGATTGACGGTAGAAAACGCGCAAGTGATGCAGACGGACAAGTAACCGAGTGACTTCTTGTCGTTCCTGTCTCCCTGTGAGAACTAAAACTGATGTGCTACAAATGCAATTTAAGTCTAAGTACTTTCAAAAGTAATCGCTGGGAAAGTAACGTCCGTTTAAGTTAAAATTGCCAAGTCAGTCTTGAGTGAAGTTTCGATGTGGCGCGTTCAAAGTAGCTTTTTAACGGGAAGATCAATACTCAAGGAAAATACAGCAGAAGAACAAAGGCGGACAAATGCAACTAAAATAATCAGAAAAACAGCAAACGAACATATCCTCACATATTTAGAGAATGAATGAACCTAGACCTAAGGAAAGGCTTGGAACCTGAACCACTGAATCCAACAGACGGAATGCTTCACAGAAAAATCTGACCCACTGACAAACACGAAAAAGGAAGTGTGAAGAAAACTAACATTGTTTTATTAATTTCATGAAGATTCATCAAAAGGAATCACCGAAAACTATCATGATATATATCGTAAACTATCAAAAGCACATAAAACACATTGTACTATTACTGACAAGAGGAACATCAGGTTCCAAAGTGATGTCGGCAGTTGGGTAAACATATCAACATTGAAGGTCGACAAACAACAGGCAGCTTGATAAGTTAACAAGCTCTAAGTTTACAACCCCAAAAAGTCTTGGCACGTAAAAAAGGACTTTTCCTTCCCATTGAAACATTACGATATAAGGACTAGATCCGTCTACTAAGCATCCCAGAGTTTAATTTAAATTTTCGACCATGGACATTAAACTCCCAGCCAGCAGAGAAATTGAGGAAGAGAAACCGCTCGTACAAATTCGTCCAACATCTATTGCATTTTACTACCCTTCCCTCCCTATCTTAATCTTCAACATCAGGTAGTATGCAGTGACTAAACATAAAACTAAATTCTAAACGGGAATCATAATTAAAATACTATAAAGTAAATTAAACCAATTCATGGATTCAATGGAAATAAAAAAAGCTTTCAAAATAAATGCCGTTTAGGATAGTCAACTAAAATTACTTAACAAGAAACTATCGGGGCCAGATGTAAAGGACAGCGCGTTTAAACCTGGTTAAAACCTGCCAACAACCGGAAAAAATGTATATTATCTAGATTGTTAAAATCTATTTTGGCAAGATGAGTTTCGACTCAAAATCAACAGTACGAAGGAGATCAAAAAATTATGGGAAAAAAGTCCCCCCGAACGGGGGGAAAATCAACTGATCGGATCGATGACCATCGATCAAATAGTGACAACGTGATGTTACAAGACGGTTCCCGTTCTGTAGGGTTCTGTTTTTCTGACTAGGTCATTATACAAAATAAAAATGTATAAATATAATTGCAATGCTTCTGCTGTTGTTCTTCGTGGTTTCCTTCTGACGTTAGAATCGATCCGTAGAATTGGGGATGGGGTCGGTGCACCATTAAATGCTCTTTAACCTCCAGCTGACTACATCAATACGATTTTGTCACCAACTACATCGTATTGATGTTCCTTACAAACTAATGGAGAAAAACAAAAAAGGAATTTGATGTGGACTCCGACCCAAAGTGCCGCTATAGGCTGACCTCCATGGATGGACTCTAACGTATAATCCATAGAAATTTTATATATGTATTTGTATAAATAGAATTACGTTAGAGCCATCGTTTTGAGGACAGCCGAAATAGAGGGATTCGGAACGAAGACCTTGAATAAACCACGGAATTGAACTCTTCGGCTATGCAATTTTTGTTTTCTAGTCGCTTCTTAGTCTTCTTCTCGAGTGATGACAACATGTTGCAGCTCACGTCTGCAGAGCTGTCGCTACTTCGCGATGGATGCCGGCCAATTCAGCCACCCTGGCGGCTAGTTGAGCGTTTAGAGTGTCTAAAACTCTTCTCTGAGATTCTTGGGCCGCTAGGGCGGTTTCTAACTGAGCTTGTGCCAGGCCCACGGCAGATTGAAGTTCTGCATTTTCCTGCAGCAGTACCTGAAATATACACCGATGATTTGCTGTTTCTATGTACTACGTGTTGCCTTCAGAATACCAAGGTTATTCGCTATGGTATTTACCTTGCACTTTTCATCTTGTCCACTTCCTCCTTTACTAGACAACGTTTTGATTTCTTCATCTTTGGCTTTCAGTTCTAATTCTAATTGTTCCACTCTTTGTCGCAAAGAAGTCAGCTCTTTTGTCAATTCACTGGCGGCTTCTGTATTACCTAGAAAAGACAACAACATTAATCCTTCAGGTGTCTCTAATATGTACCACCTTTCAAAATTAAAACCGTTTCATGCAGCCTACCTTTGGCAGCTTCTAATTCAAGGTATCGCGTTTTCAGGCGGACGTTCTCTTCCTTGTAGGAATGCAACTGTCGCTTCCATTCTTCGACATTAGCGGTGCTTTCTTGCAGGGCGCTTGTCAACCTCGCATTGTTACTTTTTAACGTTGCTAATTCTACTTCCCATTTCTTGGCATTGGCAGAACTTTGAGCAAGTGCCAGCTTCAAACGATCATTTTCATATTTTAATTGGCCCTCACCTCCCGCCGGAGGAATGCCCATTTGAGATGGTTTGTCAGTCTTTGCTTGATGCTTGGGACTCTCACCAGGCTGCAAGGAAATTCGTAATTGTCACCAAAACTCTCCCTCTTTTACATTGTGAAAGAACACTACACGTACTCCACATGAGTACGTACCTGAAGTCCTGAAAGAGATTGGCTTCTTCCATGATTGTTCTTATCCACGTCACTGTGATTCTCACTTTTTAATGAAACACCCGTTAGACTTGTATCGGGTGGATCAATTATAGAATTGGCGTCTGTAAGACTGGTATCTGCCGCATTGCGCCCACCAACTCCAGCTCTACCAGTTATGGGACTTGCATTAGCACTTGTTACGGGTGTCGTAGCGAAGGCTGATCCGTTCGTCGTCGCCTTCTTTGAAGTCTCTAATTTGGTCGCTTCTAATTTAGTGGCCTCCTTCACTTCCCTAAACTTTTCTATGAACTGCAGAAAAAGAAGCATCAAATTTAAAATAGAAAACAAGAATTTTACACCAGTTTTACAAAAATTATGGGTAAAATTTTGAACACAAATAAAAGTAAAGAATTTAAATTGTAAACTGCGGGCTTGTGATTATTAAGAAGCGGGGGAAGAATAAGTGTAATAAAAAAAAATGAAATATATTGTTTAGCAGAAGCTAGGATTAACAAACTGGTAATAAAAGTGATACTGTCAACATAATTCGCAATATTTAAGCATAATTACTGTCTCTGTAAATGCTTACAAAAGCAGAAGAGAACCAAAACACTAGGGTTACTGACCTTGTTCAACTCTGCTTCAGATGAAAATCCCAATCCATAAACTGTATTAGCCCTTACATCAGACCACTGTCCAAATTTTTGGGAAGTTTTTGTGAAGGTCATATTTGGTGTTATGGTACTATTTATAACTGCCTATAGGAACAAAGATGATAGGCAATATTAGCAAATAAATTATAAACTCTTTGTTAATGCATTAATCCCTGTGTGTATATCAAAATGCATAAGAAAGCATTTCTAGAGTCTTACATTGCCATGTATTCTAAGTATGAACAAAGATGCAAATATCATTCGTTAATTGACTGGGAATATTCAAGTCACATTTTTTTCATTGAACCCAACTTCTTGACTTGAAAAACATTAATTCACATCTTCACATAACTGAAGAAAATTAAAGTTTATCAATTCAAATCTATGATTTGTAGTATGAACAGTGGTGCAAGTTATGTGTGGATAATTGAAAACTTGAGCTCTTCAACTTGATTTATTTTTTACATAGTCATTTCTGGAGTAAAATTTTTCTAATGACACATAATTTAAACTCCACTTTGATAAAAATAAAACAAACATTTCTTACCTTGGCACCCTCTACACTTATTATGCGATAAAGACTCCTGGTGGAATCATAGAAGAAGGAAACACTGACAGCAGTATTTGATGCAGATATCCATGACCTCTTGGTCTTTGGATCAATATGGAATACATGTGCTTTGCACGAGAAAATTGGTTGCTCACTGAAAAATATTTTATGATTATTTAAAACCTATTAAAAGTAATTTGATTTTCTTTTTTTGCAAAGAAATAATTGATAAATAGTTTTTTCAAATTAATAGTATTATAAAACATTAAATCACAAGGCAAAATTTAATTCACCACTTCAATACAAACTTGTCTTGCTGTTGACAGCCAGATAATATTAATTTTTGTTTCATACTCCTCCAAGAAATGTACTGATCTGTGTTGGAGGTGAAACTTTAATTGCTAAGGTGACAAAAACACAAATTGCACAAATTTCAAAGGTGTTGCTCATAAAAACATCATCAAAACATTGTCAGTATAATATAGATATCTCAGAAACAATGTAACCACTAAATGCAAGGAAATATCAAGTATTTTTTCAACACCGAATAATATCAATCTTAATACCCGATAACATAAAAAAGTTGATAATATTATTAATGTAGAGGGATCCCACTTGATTTAATTTTGGCATTAATTATTGTTTTGAAATAAAATTAATTCTATTCAAATCAATGTCTAATAACCAGTGTATGTTATCAAATATGAATTATTGCTTTTCGAGCCCCACTTCGCCAACTAGAAAAATATGAGGGTCAGCTTTCCAGAACTTGTTTCACGAAAATAAAAATGAAGGCGGGCCTTCTTCCATTTATTATTTCTGTAATTTATTCATGGGCTGCAATAAGTTATGAATTTTCCGTAATTTCCTTTGGTTTCATCGAGTTGCCAGATACGGGTGAGGCTTCGGGTTTGAAGGCCCTTGTAGAACGCTTCTGTATCACTTTTTCAAATTGCCAAGAAGGGGTACTCAAGTCAACTCCGGAAACAAATGACATCTGAAGAAAATTCAGAAATGGAAAATTTTTGGATAAAACTTACCCCATTCTATAGTTGCTAATTGTCGAGACTATTTGAAAACAAATAACATAATCAGAAATCGCTACATAGTGTCGGCCATTTTTATTTTGCCGTTCTCAAGATATTGAATTCGAACGAGAAACCACAGAGTCAACAAACTGCCGCTCAAGTCAAATAATAAACTAAAATATAATTTATATCAGATTGGTGTACGTGATTAATATGCAGCAATATCTAATTGATATTGACTGAGCAAAATTGACTATAACCACCACAATGAACTATACAAATATCTTCGGACGTGGTAACTATTTTTCCTTTTATGCCCATTAATACTTTATCACAATAAAATACAAAATGCTCTCAAGATGCCTGGATAAGTAACAGTACAATATCCAGACCATGAGTACTGATTTATTAAATTATTTTCTACTAAATTAGTAAATTAAATTAAATTTGGACCTCTTCATTTGATTGTTAATAAAGGGTTAGATTAAATTAAACATTTTCACCAATTATTTTTTTCACTGATAATATTATTTTAAAGCATACTACAAAATAACATTTCCCAAAGACATAACTGTCCACTCCTAAACTTGCACTTGAATATTCCAGGTATAACTTTTATTTTTTACTAATTCAAAGTATTAATAGAAAGTACAGTACAACTAAGGACATTAAACCCTGGGGAAGTTGGGCCTTATACCAAATTTAGGTTCTGGCAATTTAACATTCTCTTCTGGTACATATTTGACCGCAGCATCTGGATAATAAGTTATTTCTTCCTTGGGTTTGGGGCGATCAGTATGATGAATATGGATCTCAGCTTGCCAACCAAATGGTGGTCTTTCTAATCCCATTTTGTCAAGAACACATTTATCAAATATAGCTTGAACATTTTTGCACCTAAAAAATCGTACATAAATTTCTCTGTATTCAAATTTTAGTTTTTATATATTCCATTGAAAAACATGCATGGAATTTTTATTTTATGAAGTAGTGTAATTATACTTACTCAGAAAATGCAAGAGAATTTGCTTTATGAAGACATTGGGCAAACTGCTCCATTTCTTGTGAACAATATTTCTTTACATTACAAAAAAACCGCATTGCACAGTTAGTAACATCTTTGCCTTCTTTTAAGCATTTTCTGGGATCTTGTAATTCATTTCTGCACAATATGAATTCCTGTGAAACAGTAAAATAATTATGGTATGAAGATAGTTCATGTACTTTAAAATAATTTTTATTCTTTTAACAAAATATCTTTCTCTAAAGGTGTCACAAAATTAAAATTTATAGATCTTTTTTATAATTTAATAATACTTCAACCTTCAAATTGTGCCACCAATATTTCAAATTTTATGTCATTACTGACTTTGATAAAAGTCACATTAAGTAACACTTTCCAAACCATACACTTTCATAAAAATACATTTGACTTTCAAAATTTGAATTTTTAATTCCAATACATAATTTTCCATTTCAAAAGGCACAAAAGATTAATTAAATTGGTTGTTGCTTATTACATGGCAAACTTACATTATTCTCTTTTTCACAATATTTTCCAAGGTGCAATGACCCAGCTTTCAGATATGGATAACTTATGTTAATTTCTTTTACTGTCAGTTCTTCATCTGGTGGAATTTCAAAGTTTTTTGTGAATGGCATTTTAAAAAAACTGAAACATTAAAATATACACGTACCAATTAACTGACTTTCATATGTTGTACAGTATTACATAAAATTGAACCTTTTGTATCACGTATTAAATATTAAATATGTATGTAATAATATTTCAGGAAAAAATAACACAGAAAAACTGAAATCTATTTGTAATAATGAACGTAAGAGGAAGGAATTCGGAATGCAATATTCATTTCAATTTTGCAAAAATAAAACACTTTAAAGTGATTATTACAACCAATACATTGTTTCTGTACTTGACAACACTTCACAAATCAATGCATGTTTAAAGATAACATTTTGGTGAATGAGAGAAAAAAAATAAGAAAATAAATAACCTTACCTATATTCCCCAAACCAAAAAGCAGAAGATGCGAGCCGAAGTATCGGAGACCCTTCGTCGAATGGCTAATTGTCATGGCAACTGACGTCACGTGACTTGATAAATTTTAATAAAAACTTCTAAGTAAAAAATTTCTAAACTTATTATTAGTGATAATTGAAATATTAACAGTTATAATAAGACTAACTGCCATGAGAGATATAACTCTACTATTGAAAACTTGCGGCCCCTACGTGAGACTTCAAGATTCGCAAAACATCTGCGAAATAAAATCATTTCAAAGTGAACTGGAAAACTGTCGGATCCAGGAACTCGACAAACTTGTTCAAATCTTAACGGAAATATGTAAGACTTTGGAAAATTTAAAGACAGAAGTATTCAAATGTAGTATATCCGCCAATTTTGATAAAGAGAGTCTACGTAGAAAATTAATGGGCCTCGAGGAGAAATTGATTGACACAAAGCAAGATATCAAGGATGAGTTAGTAGTTAGTTAGGACTACTTTTATTTACTTTTTATTATATTTTAAAGTAGTATTGTGTTTGAAACACCTTTTTTAGGCTTGCTGAAATGGCAGAAGATGAATTGAAACTTTCTAAGGATATAAAATTTCTAGAAAAAAGAATGGTTGACTGGTCAAAGACTGCACCACCACAATTGTTTAAACCACCCAAGCAGAGTGCTTACAGAGTTCAGGACCAAATGAACAACCCAACACATGAATTTCAGAAATTTCTGCAAAACTCAGGCGGACATTGTGGAGGCTGGCTGGAACATGATCATCTTATTTTCTTGAGAGAAAGGAGAAAATTCAAGAAAAAAGATAAATTTTTAGAAGCTGTTCATAAGTGCCTACCAGGTAATAAGACTATTCACATAATTTTTAATATTGATTAATGACTATTCTTTGATATGGTTGATTCATTGGTTAAATTTGGCATAAAAATATAGATTTGAGTCTTGATGTAATTTCTGAACATGAGCTCTGGTATGTGAAATATGAACAATTGAGGAGTGCACAGAAGGAAGCAATTTTTAAGTGGAAAGCTCACAAGCTAGAGAGACAAGAAGAATGTACAATAAACAATGCTTCAGAAGAAAAAAATTACAGCACACAAAAAAAGAAAACTGTGAACCAGATAAATATTGCTGAAAGAATAAAGGAGTGGAAAGTATGAGAGAGAAACTCATATTTATCTGCACCAAAAGCAAAAACAAGTCATTTTAATTTTGGCTGTTACAGAAGCAGCAAATGGAAAAAAAGCAGGAAGAACAGGAGAGGCTGAAGGAACAAGAGAGACAGATACAGCAGCAGCAAGAGAAAATTAAGATGATTCAGAGGCAGAAAAAACAAGCTGTAATGGAGTACAAGGCTGAAAAATTAAGAAAAATGATATCTGATGGATTACTTGGGAAAGAAAAGAAATCCCATGCATTGGGCAAAACAAGAAGTAACATGTTATTAAAATCATTCAGGTAGAGTAACCCATTTATTTGTTTGTCTACAAGACATTCCTACAACACTTCTTACTACCACTACTACTATTATTATTACTACCACTACCACTACTACTACTACTACCACTACCACCTTACTAAAGAATTTCCCTTACAATAATCTGTTTCTGTATCCTTTATAATATCAGATTAAATTTTATCTTTGCTTCATTTTTAGATGCTGTAATTTTAATATTGCAGAAAATTTCAAAACAATTTTACTGTTTTAATGTAACAATAATAATGTGGTTGCTAGGTTGCAAGACATAAAATTCATGGAAAAGAAAAAGATTATCAAGCTTCAGTTGGAGACAAAAGCAGCAAGCAAAATTGAAAGTTTAAGGCTGACAAAATCGCCATTTGATTTTTTGCTTCAACGAGACCCCAAACGAATTTTTAAGCCGACTTTGATTTGGACTCAACACTGTCAGCCGAAAGATGAGAGAAAAGATACTTTTGTTGCAAATGTTCTCAATTTGAACACCATTCCACGTCTGTAAGTTTTCCATTTCTAATGTCAGAGAGACAGGTGGTTGAATAATTCAAAAATTGCTACAATTTTGATTTTTTAGAGCCATTCCGGAATGGAGAAGAGAATTAAAGTAAAGACAGTACATTGTGGAATTTTTCTGGTCAAGTTTCAGCAATGTGACCATTTTCACTACACAATATTTCAAAGCGATGCACATACCGTGAAAGTTGTATCAATCTATATTTTGATTTAAGCATCATTAATTTATACAAATGTAATTTTTTAAGTTGAGTGGAGCTACCGTCCCATGGCACGAATATAAAGACAAAACAACCAAATCGAGAATGTCATTTAAATAACTGTCTCGATCAGAACAAGTTAAAAGTTTGACACCGAAAAGATTTTGCGAATTATTTGGATAAAATATGTTGTAATACAGTCGTACGTAGAAAATACGATCAAATGGACATCGGATCAAAAGTTCGTGAGGTAGAAACAAAGCCTCTCGAAACGTAGGTAATTTTAAAGATCTTAAATCATTTTTAGCAGACAAATATTTCGTTCATAACTATTATTTAACATTTAACGTTACGCATAATTTTTACTTAAGTTTTTTTACAGTAATTTATACTTTATGAATACAAAATGAGCTTCATGTAAGAAATGTAAATAAAATTGAGACGTAAATCGCTCAGTGAGATTGTTTACTCGTATCGCAATTGCTTGATATTATATAATCAGAAAATCAAATAAAACATTCGACAGTTTCCTTAATATAAGGATTTAAACGGAAATTATCAAGTTAGCAGGTGAATGGCTGTTGAGTTCGCATACTCAGCAAACCCCGTTAAAGAAGTCACATATCCTCCTTTTGCCTGATTTCTTTCAACGTCATCTGCTTCGACCAAAAGATTAGGAAAGAATTTACCCTAGATTAATTTAGATTGTATATTTTGGCGCTCACAAATACAAAACGAATTTCCAAAAACGTTTAGTTTATCATTTACTTAAATCATAATTCATGTATGTTTACACTTGTAATACCTTTATTCTTGTACCCAGGAAAAATGCACACGCAGAAAAGACCCCGTTGGGAATGTCCACTATTGTGGGACTCGAACCCACTAAAAAACCTAGGGAACTACCGTGAGGCATTGTTTCGCAGCCTCTTGTGGGAGGTAGTTGTCGTGTCCGAAGCCACGCGAAGGGACCGAGGTCTCTTCTCGTGGACTCCGGCACTCATCCGCATTTGGAAGGAATGGCAATTCCACCGATTTCCCCGAAGGGAAACCGCCGGGTGAGAGCAGAAAGCGATCTCTGGCTCCTACTCCCATGATCCGTGGAGTGTAAGGAAGAACCCCAACATCCTTGCACCCCTGCCTCCTTTGACACATTAGTCGCCTTTTACGACACCCAGTGTCAGGGAGATGGTTGAATTCTACAGCCCGACAACGTCACGGGGCCACCTGCCTTTTAGTCGCCTCTTACGACACCCAGTGCCTAGGTTGGTCCTATTCTAACCCGGGTACCACACGAGGGACACTTATAATAACTGAATTTTACCACTAATATATTTTATTTAATTAGTTTTTTTATGTTACGTGTGTCTAACGGGAAAAAAGATTATAGTTGAGACTAAAATTTTAAATTCTATGATAATTTAATTATAATTCTTTCAATTTTATTACTTATTGTCAAAGTAAAGATATCGTATTAGTATTGCCCTTATATTAAGTGAGAAGCATGCACAGAAATAATAATAATTCGGAAATAATACAGAGTATGTATACAAACTACGAAAGTCCCAATATGGCGGGTAGATGCTTCATTTCCTGTTCTTCGATTCTGAAATTAACGGAAACGGTCAGATGGATTGAAAGTATGGTTAAAGAAAACGTTGGTCATCTCGAACGGACCGATTTTCTAATATTCAATCAAATTCTTAATGGAAATGTAACGAGACCCTTAAATTGAAATTAAGTTCAACAATCATCTGCGGTGTGATTTAAGGCCGTATTAGTTTGATCATGGAAAAGGAAAATAATAGAGTGGAATTAATAAATCAACTCCAACGTCAGCTGTCTATCGCTAGGAGTGAAATAAAAAATCTCAGGTAAGCGGTAATTAGGACGGTGTCAATTATAGGAAAAAAGCAAATCAAATATTATACAGCTTGTTGTTCTAGGCAGCAAGTCATCAATTTGAAGCACACACAAAAAAACGACGTGGATGAGATACAAAATTATTTGAAAAGCGTTAAATGTCAGAACTGTAAGAACAAATCACAAGCATCCACTAACTGCGAATGCGAGTATCCGAATTTTCAAAGCATAGGCACAATTGAGAGCTGGTTTCCAGAGAAGAGAGGAATTCCAAGGCAAGGTGTCCTATGCAGTGAAAGTCAGGGGGTCTTAACCCTTTTCCCATCAGTAGTGAACAATCCAAGCTATGCATTAGATGGATTGGAACAGTTTTCACATATGTGGATAATCTATCATTTTCATAAGACGGATGCCAACCACATAAGAACAAAGGTGGCTCCCCCAAAACTGAATGGAGAGAGAGTTGGAGTTTTCAGTACTCGTTCACCACATAGGCCATGTCCCATTGGCTTGTCTGTTGTCAAAATAGATAGGATAACTGGTGAGTTAATAATACAATCATTACAATCAATCACTACAAAAATATTTGACAGCAAATATCTTAAGTTGAACAGTGATACATAATCTGAATACATAAATGACTAGCTGTTCACAAACAATAGTCATAAAACTTTAAAAATTACTAATAATGCAGTGTCACATGATCCAGTGTTTACATTTTATTGTAAATATGGATCTTGGTTATATTTGATTATTAAAATTTTGCAGTTTAATGGTTAAATAAATTTCTACACAAGCGTAGCACATTAAAGTCCTAAAGTCTCCATTCTGAGGGTAATTCTGCAATTTGTATCAACACTGCATGAGGTAGTCACTTGGTTAAACTTACAAATCAATCATTAATAATTTAAAAGTTTTCCAACTGTACACACTGAAGCTAATTCTGCTTAATCCATACAAAAAATGGAATTCATATGTAGTAGTACTTGGTACAATAGTAAAAAAATGAGAATTTATGCTGTGAGGATATCTGTTGTCACACTTTTCACTTCCTTTCAGTCAAGAAATGTAATTTTTGAAACTACAATCAAAAATTAATGTAAAAATTATTGTATTAAACAAAATTTGGAAGGTTCATAGTATTTATTAAAACACTATAATGAAACCAAAATAAAATTAATCAATACTTAAAGAGACAAACAAAAATTTTATTCTAGAATAACAAATATTTTAGATGCTTATTTGTTGTAAGTGTATAAGATTTCTCTCAAAATAATTATCCTCTATTGTATTCGAACAAATTGAACTTGGATTACCAAAAATGGTTTCCTACAAATATATCCAAATGTATTCTCAGAATTTTTACATAAGCTCCTTATTTTATTCTGCTAAACTGATTCTTCCCACTATAATGGCCGGGGACAGAAAGCAGAATCCTGTATTACAGAGTGCCACTAAATAGTAGTCTCTATGAAGCTCCTGTCTGGGGATGAGATATAAAATCATCTCAGCAGAGCCCGGAACCGCATTGTAAGAAATCTCACCCATCTATATCCTGACAGAACTGCAAACATAAAACAGGGACGAAAATTTAACAAACGAGAAAGGACCACAAACGCCACGAACTTACGGAAGAACCACCTAGACCATAAAAAACATAAGAAACCTATGATGGAGGTCATTTACCAGAACCTCGATAAATTGCATCACACGAAGAACCGACTTGCACCAAATGACGCCTACAGGATACGTACATTTTACCGACTTCATTTGTACAGTGAATAAGTACTATCACCCTAATTGTGACCAGAGCCCTCAGATGAAGACACTTCAACCCATACCCTTAAAGAATGCCCAGCATTGGAAAAGGAAAGAGAGAAATTGGGGGTCACTTGAGGGCTACCCAATGTGAAAAGTATAATAAACCAAATTACCAGCGAAAGATCGGCAAGGGATACATTTAAACAAGAACTAACGCATAACAGTACTAATTCAGAAAGAAAAAAGAAAAATAATTTAAAATATATGCATGTGTATGATAAGATTAAATAAAAATTTGCATGACAAAAAAGTTGTTGTAACATTAGCAGGGGTTAAATGAATTAACTTTACTTGTGGGATTCTTTTCAGAAAACAAAGTCTACTTCAGCGGGGTAGACATGCTGAACGGAACTCCTGTTCTGGATATAAAACCTTACATTCCTCACTACGATAATCCAGTTTTGTTGGGGCAGCAAGGTGATAGAGAGGTTGAAGGAGGAGTGACAGAGGAAGGTACCCCTGTACTGAATTTGTTAGTCCCCGACGAAGGTAGGTCCGAAGGTAGAGAGGCACCAGATGGAGAAGAAGACGCTCAAGTGAAGGTACCTTCCTGGATAAGCAACTCGGCAAACGGAAAACTAAAAGTCGAATTCACGAAAAGAGGCTTATCCCAGCTGAATGAACTGAGCCAGTCCGAACAGTTGAAGAAGGCAATAGTCAACATCGTTGAAGAGGATCCCCGCTCGGTGTATTTGAAGCAGAAACTCGGCAATCAGTTTTATACCTTTCTGATTAAGGATGTTCACGTGACTTGTAAGTTTTACGATGCTAAGGGAGTGGTTGTAATTCACCAACTAAAGGAAGCAAATCAAAATTGTGTATGTGGAAAACCGGAATGGCAGTGCGGTGAACACGCGAAATAATCATGAAAGCAGAAAATGAACTAAACGCTACAAGTACTCAAGAGATTCTACACAAGTCCGCCAAAAGGTATTTCTCAGAGCAGAAGACATGATTCATGTTGGCATCTGGCATCAACGAGACATAAAAGTACAAACTCCCTTTGTGACAGCCAACGGTTGTTAACTATGTACTTATGAAAATAATGCATCCTGTATATGTAACCTAAACATGTGTCTTAGTGTCCAGTGTTAGTGCATCGACCAAAATGTGACGTGTTGCACTCATTGAGGAGCGATAGTTGTGCAGCCGAGTACCCTTTAGTATTGGTGCAGTGTGTTGATCAAGTACGTGAAAAAATAGACAAAGCTTTGAGATCATTTGATGAATTATAAGTATACGAACGTCCTATATCTTGCCGGTGCTGTGTCCACCCACTTATTTATTGTACTGTACATATATTGTGAATCATTTTTTAAGTATAATGTGATACTTCAATAGCATTTAATAAGAAATTCATTTTTGCTTGTCCATTTTCCTTAACCAATACATTTCAATTTTTCGTGTACTTCAATTTGTATCTCTAATTCTTCAGGCGCGTTCAGAACAGTAATAAGCTATCTGCTATTTTTTACAACTAGAATACATTCTTTATGATTATGTTAGAAATCAATAGATTTAAGGTATTTAATATAATAAATGAGCAAAGAATATTCTGAATTTTTATGAGTCAAAATTAATACCGCAATAATTTGTTCTTGTGGTCAAAATTAGAAGGACGTGATACACCCGAAATGTGACCAAATTTAGAAACTTTGTCTCTCACTAGTCATCGTTAGCGGGGGCTCAGATAGATCAACTTCAATCGCACCTGCCGCACCTTTTTTCTGTTTAATAGAAGAAATTTGTCATTTCAGTTCACTTGGTCGTTTGGTTTTCCACAACCCGATCTAATTTTCCTGGAATGTAAGACTGGATAATTCATGTGTGTATTGCCTGTGTATGGTACGTGCTGTGAGGCCTCTCTACTTTCGAAATCCGCTCTTCATCGAGTAGCTTGCTTAATAAGGAATTGAGGCAACCCATTAGCTTTATTAATTCGTTTTCTTTTCTTTTTTTTCGCAATTTAATGCCTTGAATGATCGCCGAGGCTTGGTCCCGGTAGGCGGTTCCCCCATGTCTTATTTTCTTCTCTTTCTTGTTCTATTCGAATATCGACCTATATTTTCAAATCTGTTTCTTATATTTTTCAACTACCAAATGTCCACCCGCTGTGTAAGGTGAGGAGCTCCTAGAGGAGCTCGGTAAACTCTACCCACGTGGTGACCTAGGAGATCGTACGTCATGTGTTCTTCTGATTGTTGAACAGGTTGTCTTTCATGTCAGGATGGTCTACTTATTGCGTAATTATTACCGTCAAATTTGGACGCTAAAGGAACTTGTGAATGGAATACATCCATTTGTAGGGTTGGTACCTTTTTTGGTAGCAATTTAATTGACAATATTGATTGTCTCTCTCGTTACTTCGTGGCCTTCGGGTTTCACTATCTCCACTATAGAATTTACAGAAAATATCAAGGACACCGTTGGAGTACCATAATATACTTCTAAAAATTAGAATTAAAAAGGAATTCATAAAAAAATACGTGGGATCGAAGCCGCAGGAGATTAAATAATTTTTTTAAGTGATCATTGTGTTTTTCAATTTGCATTAAGTGATGGTTCGATGATTAGATCGGTGATTAGATCTCACTAGTTTGTCATAATCTATTCATGTATTTGTTCGTGCATCAAGCAGTTATTTCCTAACATTCGTTAAATCTATTAAATACTCCCTAAACTAATTAGTATTGGGCACACTAACGCCTTTTGTATTCGTTTTTAGGTATATCTCTCTGTGTGTGTGCGTGTGATCCTTTGGGACCACGCTAATAGCAGGAAGTGGGAAGTTACTTTGCACTCCCTAGTGATAGTTTTTCATTTATTGGCTTTTTGATAAATTTTTCGAATACTTTTTAACATTCAATTTTAAGAACATTATTTTCCGTTTTTACAATTATTTCCCTATTGATAAAGTTTGAATATTTATTATTTGAATATTTCATGTGGAGAATAGGGAAGACAACGAACGGGTGTAATGACCAGCAGAAGTAAAAGAAAGAAAGTTTTGTGGTCGTATAAAAAGTTTATAAAACGCTCAGGAGGGGTTAAAAACAGGTTGTGAACAAAAGAAATAATTGAATGTAATGTAAAGTTGTGGACTATTACAAACAAAGGTGGATAGAACGAACCCAAATATACTAAGATAAAGGTAATAAAAGGCATCATACTGTTAGAGGCATTAAGCTGTGTAATGGAAAGAAAAGAAGGACTTGATGGAGCAACTGATACAACACCACAGAAACATATCAAAACAAGGAGAACGAGAAGGTAGGAAAGATCGTAGGTACTCTACGTGTGCTACACCAAGGCAGAGTGGAAATGAAAGAGAGCCAAAGCCTGGGAGAGGTATTATGTAAGTCTCAAATAGGCTGCAATAGTCGAGCCCAATGCTTGCTCGTAGGCGTCGTTCTTTAGGCCCTAAGATTTGTCGTTTTCATACTTCTCGTCTACTTCTTCTACTTCTACCTCTTCATCTTCTTCTTATGGTTAGTCGCAGGAAGTCTGGCTTGATCGCAACACCGAACTTCAGTGTTTTCAGTGTCACCGCGAAAATTTTCTTCTCGCACCCCCTTGTAGTTTAGTTATCATTTATTAACCTTTTGTGTCACCGTAGAATGATTGTATAGTCATACAGAGGGGGTTTATCTATTAATTTATATTTTATTCTTCTCTGTTCGTTTCGGCACTCGGTTTTTCTGTCCGCAAAAGGAAGATGAGGATGATAATTCGTTTGGCCGTCCTTTTGGTGACCATTGCGGCCGAATTTGGTTTTTCCTCATCGGTTTCCGCAGATTTTGGTGAGTATCCATCAGAGTGTACGACACGTTCACACAAGACTTTTCAATACATTAGCTATCACTATTAATACTATCAGATATTTTCATATGTGCTCTTCCTTTCACTAATTTTATTTATTACATGTTAATTGGCAGTTTAGTTTAGTTATGTGTACTTGAAAATTTTCTGTAGTTCAGTAAACCCAAAGTAATCTCAGTCTTCACCTTTACTTTATTGTTCCTATACTCCATAAAGTTCAAGTTATCTAAATTTGACTTTTCATGTGGAATGAGTTTGGTTAGAAGTAGAAGAATAAGAAACAAAAATGGGTCATAACTAAATACTTGTTAATTACAACAGTCATGACAAAGAAAATGTCTGTTACTTGAAGCCTTCCCGAAGTCAAAAACCACCCAAACCTTTAAAATTTTTGCATTGAGAAAGTTTAAAAAAAATTAACTTTTATTCTTATTTCACAGTATTTTTCCAAATGAAACTTTGTAAATGCAATGAAATGTTGTGTTGCCCTGTCAAGGTAAAGTTAATCGACACTATCGTGAATGTCATTGGGTCTAGCGTCTATTTTTACCTGTTGGAGTAACTTGCGATTTATTTACAATCAGAGATCGCCAAAAAACGCTGCCCAAACAAGGAATTCGTCTGAATAAATAGAAAGGAAGAAAAAACAATTGACATTGTATTTATGTAGCTTTTACAACTACAACGCCTTTCCTGTTCACAGACTTTTTATTTTGCGTCTAATCAGTCATTGATCCCTTCTGGAGCACCCGATCCAATTCTGCATATCTTGTTATCTTATCTCTCGTATTTCTCATCTTGACTTGTAATTTCTTTGCGGCCTGAATAACTTAATAAAGATAACAATTTTTTACTCATGTTTTGTCTTCTCTCTTTACCTTTGTTATTTGTTTCTTCCATTGCTGTATCGTGACACTTTTTTGTTGTTCTTTCATTTACTCGTTCCTCAACTTGCTCTCCCGAACTTCCCTAGATTTTTAATTTTCACTGCACAATTATTCTCCCTTATATAATTTAACCTATCCTTTGCTCATTCTCCCTCGGTTACCTATTCACATCTTTATCTATTTGTCCCTCATTTTCTCTATTTGTTTTTAAAGGACCTGCCATAAAGATGTCACAAAGATGACACAAAGAACATAAAAACGAAGATAAGAGATTGATCTCTCACCACCAACTTTTAGATTTGTTTGTTTTCGTCATTTTTCTTTTCGATATTATACAACCTTATAATTTGACTAGTTAACTGTACACGTGCGCAAGTATACACGTGGAGCTTTAGTACGTCTAACTAATTTCCTTCAAAACTGGCTACCCACTCGTCCTCGTTCGGAGTCTTTCAAAGGACTTCGAACAACATAAAACGGACATCTGCCCACGTGGTGCCTCGTGGGCAATCAAACTCTTTGTGGAGGTTGTTAATAGATAATTCAATTAAAAGTTCTTCTGTGATGCCTCCTTATTGATCAGTTTCGTCTTCCTACCATCGACTGATAGAGGCCCGAAGGAATCTCTCCTCTCTCTCACCTGATTTGTGTGCTTTTCTCTTGTAGATTTGAGCAAAACCCTAAGGGAAGCAATGCGAGAGGATGAATTTGTCATTGAAATGAGAGATGTAAAACCAAAACACCGCCTGAGGAACAACTTGGAAATGTTGCTAGTCGTTGACTTCACAAAATCGGATCAAAAATTTGTTATTCTTCTAGACAGAAAAGCAGGCAAAGGTAAGCATGTAAATTAGTCGTCAAAGAACTTGCCGAAACAACTACAGGAAGTTGACTTTTATATAAAAGAAGCTTTACGTGTTTTATTTTTCCAAATTTATTAAATGTATTTCTGTAAGAATTTAGTTCTATAAAACAAAAAAGATCAATTTTCCCCTAAAGTGGTTATTCTATGTCCTATAGGTTTTGAAATTAGGGTCTAAAAATATAATCACAGATTAATTAATTCGTCTAAAAGCTACAAGAATGCCTAAAAGAACGAATTCAGGATTTCAAATCATGCAACCCTTTCTAAGTGTTTAAGATTGATCTGTGATTGCGAGAAGGCGAACAAAAATCTGAATAAAACCTGATGCTTCAGTGGAGGTCCACTTGAATACCATCAGGCACAATTTAAAAGCACGTTGTTATAAATAGGACCGATGGAAGGAATCACTTAAATGATAGATAAACTTCTGTAATTCGAATGAATTAGCAGGAAATAAGAAATCATCTGTGTGTTACGGTTAATTCACCACAAATGGTCGGCAATGAGGTCAAATGAGAAACAAATATTGAAATTAAACACAACAGTATTTAAGAAGAATTGGAAATTTTTGAAAAAAGCAATAAAAGAAAGGAAGTAAAAGCCAGACAAAAAGGCAGAAAAGCTTGTTGAGCAAAAAGCTCAATAAATACGCAACCATTAAAACTAAAAATATAGTAAAAAAACATTACCGATGTTAACTTAACACCTGGTACAGTGATAAGATAGTAGTATCGGAAAATACGAATGGATCAATTCCAATTTAAATAAATTAAATTTTCAGTGGTGATCGAAACTGCAGAGAATGGCCTAACTAAAAGCGAACATTTCCAACTGGACAACGTTGGTCCAAAGACCATCATCAGGAATCTTCTCCTTGCCATCAACCAGAAGTCATCAATAGCCCATATCACATTGTACCAAGATTGCATTAAGAAAGGAACCATACAAATTCCACAGAATTTCCGGGAAATTGTAGAGAAAATGAAAAATCCTCACATACAAGTGGTCGGTTCCTGAAAGTCATTCAGAAACACAGTCATTAGGCTTTCACGTCTCCTACATTGAACTTTTCTTTCTTTAGTTCAGGGAGAAGCATTTTGTTCTGAGTCTGGATTCCAAAAGTAGCCTAGAAACTATCCTGGACAGGAACAACTGCCTGGATGACGAAATGCAGGGACAACAGCCGAATCCAAACGATTTGGCTGCTTATCGAAGAGGTGACATACCTGTCTTCCACGACTGCGATGACAGAGGTAAGTCACCAAATTTCAACCTACCGCCCGAACCTGGTTGTTAATCGGCTTACCCCTTACCAAAGTACTCTTTAACTTTCAGACAGCATGCTTGCCAAGACTATCAATGCTCTCATCGAGCTGATCAAGCAGTTAAAACAAGAGATTGAACATCAGGTACCTCATAATTGGTTGACTCATATTTCAGGTATCATAATACATATTATGCAATTTGTATTCTTTCAGAGGGGAGAGATACGCTACCTCCGAGGCCTTTTGGAGAGATGTGATATTTGTGCAAGTAAGTAGAGTATTCATTTCTGATTTTTCTGTTTCACTAGAAACCTAGGGTTAGGTGACTTTACCAAGGGTGACCTACGGCTGCTAGAGTAATCGGTTGATAAACTTATACAACAATACAACACCATACCTGAACGACATGAATGCTTTTTGCGTTGTGTCATACTTTAATCTTCTTCCTACCTATTTCTGTTTCTATTATTGATCCCCCTTTCACAATTCACGATTTCGATTTCACATCCTGGTTGCTCACAGTATTCCTTCATCGTTTTCTTTCCTGTTTTCATGTTCACTTCTACTTTCATTCCTTTTTATTCCTCACAAGATTTTGGTAGCGTGGTGCAAAGGCCACAAAATTTTTTGTTATGACGTTGATGCCACGAATAGGAAACCACGGTGAGTCTCATACCCGGTACTCCTGCTCGAGTCAACCACCGCCCTGTTTCCACGGAGTTGAATGCAGAGACACACCCGATGGACCCCAGTGTGGACGATGTCCACGTGGATACATAGGCGATGGGCGAACCTGCAAGCCTGGCACGACATGTGAGGAGAGGCCCTGCTACCCTGGCGTCCGCTGCTACGACACGGTTGACGGCTTCCAATGTGGTCCTTGTCCGAGCGGCTACACAGGAGACGGCCAGAGGTGTAAAATTCGGGGCTTTTGCGAGCAGAATCCATGCCATCCAGGTATGGTAACTTGCCTGCAAACAAGGTCATTCCCTGCTCACGTTCACGGGTATTCTACATATCCTGTCGTAATTACAGGTGTTCAGTGTACAGACATTGAAGAGCCACCCCACTACCGTTGTGGGGGATGCCCACCTGGCTCAACCGGAAACGGAACTTCTTGCCATGATCTGGACGAGGTAAATCTTTAATTTCTCCCATATGTAACGTTTGTCTTTTCGTTTCAGGAAAATGAGTGGAACCTGAGGTTGTTGGCTATTTCAAGTGCCTCCTACTACTTACTACGGTTAATTTTTTTTTAGTCTTACCTTTTGGTGGTGTTAAATCTTACTTACAGAGACCTGAATTTGTGAAGGCAGTGATTCCCACCCAGCCTAATAGACTCAGAAATAAAACTATATTTTTTGCTTCTTGAAGACTACAACTGATGTTAATATTTTGTATTCTGCCATCTGTTTCTTACCTATTTTTAAGTGGTAAATCTAAATTGGTACCGGACAGCTTTTCACAGATCTAAGTTATTTCAAAAATAAGAGAAAGCTTACTTTTCTTAGCACATCTACATATGTTTCATTTAATTTTATGCATATATATTTTTCTTATCATTTTATCGGTCTTTAGTAAATAAGATTTAACGCGTATCACATCGGAGGAATAAGTAAAAGTTATTAATAAATAAATAAATATTAAATAAGTACAACCAGTTTTTTCTCTTTGGCTAAAATAATTTTCATACTTACGAAAGATAGAGAAACTCCGTTTCATAAATTTATCTGACTTATTTATTAAATGATTGAAAACAAAAAATTTAAATCAATAAAAAGTTCGCTTTTCTTTCATAAAAATGTTTTTGTTAATTTATTTATTCCTCCATCAAGCCATACGATCATTCTCTGGGTTTTTTTATCATCCTCTTCAGTCCAAGGTTTTCGGGTACTTCGATGGAACTTTTGTACCAAAAAGGATTTACAGAATTTTTGATAATCCCTAACATTTTGTAATTGACTCTTAAATTTCATATGCATTACACACTTGGCTATGTCAAATACTTAACTACCCTCAAGCTATCGGTCCTGTTAATGAAATCTTCTACATATAATTGGTTTTTTCATGCTTTAAGTATCAGTTTATGTCGGTGGTACTGATACTTTAGTAAAGTCAGACACATTGAAGGCAATGTTTACGGGTGAAAATATAATTCAATTACACTAATTTCATTAATCGGTCTTGACCGGCACTCGCACCAATACTTCTGTTTTTTTTTGGGAAATCAGAATTTATAATAGTACTTTCTCTCTCTCTCTCTCAATGTAGTAATTTTTGTACCAATTTTTTTATTTTGTCCATCTGCTCTACCACACCTTTTTTCTATTGCAAAACACCAACTTTAACAGCAACAAAAATAATACAATTCTTAGATATGTGAAGCGTCATTTTTGGTTATATTGAATTTCAGATAAAATAACATAATTTATTTTCAGTGCGACTTGGCCGAGCCTTGTGACCCCCGCGTCAGGTGCACCAACCTGATGCCAGGTTTCAGGTGCGATCCTTGCCCTCCCGGTTTCACAGGAAGTGGTGGCTTCCAAGGAGTTGGTTTAGAAGAAGCAGCCCGGAATCGACAAAGATGTTATGACATAGATGAATGTGCCGATGGTCGAAATGGAGGATGTGCGCACAATTCTATTTGTACCAACACAGAGGCAAGTGACCATTTTCCCCACAAACCTTTTTTTGTTTTGTAGATTTTACTTACGGCCAGGAGCTTTATTTTTAGGGATCCTTCGTCTGTGGAAGTTGCAGATCAGGTTTCGTGGGCAATCAAACTTACGGGTGTAGAAATTCCCCAGGTTTATGCCCAGACGGAACCCAATGTGACACAAACGCTGAATGTCACCGCCACAGTAGGTACAACTCGTACATCTGCAAGGTGAGATGAGACACCATTTCTGTAGATTCATACCTCGGGATGGCCTACTAATATTTTTCTTAAATTTTAGTGTAAAGTCGGTTTCGCAGGAGATGGAAGACTGTGTGGCCTAGACAGAGATTTAGACGGATGGCCCGATCAGGATTTGGGATGTTCTGATCCAAGGTGTAGGCAGGTAGGTGATCCCCTTTCTTATTAAAGTGGATATACGAACGTTGTAGTTGATGCCCAGTTAAAGAGATGGGCTTCTTGTGTTCGTCTGTCAAATTCTGTCTTTTAAATCTTTCAACCGACCCCTCTCTTCACCGGCAAATTGCATGACCACATCGGACGTAACGCTCACTATTTCCATAACTGCCACTCATTACACCCCGGAGGAAGCGGGCGTAAGATCATGTCATATCTGTGTCATGCTTCTGACGCTGGAAGCAAAAAAAACGTTGTAGATGAATTTTGCTACATTCATTAATTCTTTTGTAAGGATAATTGTGTCAGTATTCCCAATTCGGGACAAGAGGATGCTGACGGTGACAGAATTGGTGACGCTTGTGACCCTGATGCAGACAACGATGGAATTCTGAATAGCCCAGACAACTGCCCTTTGGTTCCAAACCCGGATCAGCTAGACAGTGATATGGACGGAGCTGACAAGCAAGGAGACGCCTGTGATAACTGTCCAACGATACCAAATTTAGATCAAGAAGACGTTGACAAAGATGGAATCGGAGATGCTTGTGACGATGACATTGATAATGACGGTAAGTACATGTAAAATAGGTCACAGAATTTAGATAATAAAATAATAATTGTACTCTGGTTCAGGTATACCAAATAGGCATGATAATTGCCCGAAAAATCCAAACCCGGATCAAAGCGATCGAGACCGGGATGGCTTGGGAGACCTCTGTGACAATTGTCCTTTAGTGGCCAATGCAAATCAATACGACAGCGACAACGATCTAGTCGGAGATGCTTGTGACAGTGACATAGATAGAGACAGGTAAAAGGTATGACTTACACCAATATTACTTTTAAATACCTTACACTTCACAATTTCTTAAACAATACAGAGACGGAATTCAAGATTCGGTGGACAACTGCCCCAAAGTTCCAAACAGCGATCAATTGGATACAGATGGAGACGGCAGGGGCGACGAATGTGACAGCGACGCTGATGGTGACGGAGTCATCAACCAGCGGGACAACTGTCCTTATGCCTACAACCCAAATCAAGAAGACTTGGATGGTAAGCAGACGACAACAGAAGAATATCTATTTTCAAAAGGTATTGGTTCCTTCTCCGATGTTTCCTTTTACAGGCGACGGAGTCGGAGATATTTGTCAAGACGATTACGATTTGGACAAAGTTCCAAATTATCTAGATAATTGTCCGAATAATTCAAAAATATTTTCAACGGATTTCCGAACGTATCAGACAGTTGTTTTGGATCCCGAGGGCGAGTCTCAAATCGATCCAAATTGGGTTATATATAACAAGGGTGCTGAAATTGTGCAGACTATGAACAGTGATCCGGGACTTGCTGTTGGTGAGTACCCGTGCACAATTGTACACAATTATTCAACAGTGGTTTTAAATAATTATACTGTAAATAGAAAGGGTAAAACGAAATTAAATTATACACAATTTGTCTAATTCCTTAAACTCTCAACTTTACATCTAACGTCACTATAATTTTAGGCTTTGATGCTTTTGGAGGTGTCGACTTCGAAGGTACTTTCTTTGTTGACACGGAAATCGACGACGACTATGTCGGTTTTATATTCAGGTACCAACTTTAGAGCATTCAAGTACAGTCAGCTGGTTATTATCACAACGCCATTTATTGTTTATATCTGTAATTAGTTACCAGGACAATCACAAATTTTACACAGTAATGTGGAAGAAGAATACTCAAACATATTGGCAGGCAACACCTTTCAGAGCCGTAGCTGAGCCGGGGATTCAATTGAAGTTGGTACTATCAGGCACAGGACCCGGTCAGATGCTTAGAAACTCCCTCTGGCACACAGGTGACACGGAGGACCAAGTCCGCCTCCTTTGGAAGGATCCCAGGAAGGTGGGCTGGAAGGAAAAAACAGCCTACAGATGGTTACTACTGCACAGGCCAAAGATAGGATTGATCCGTCTACGTATATTCGAAGGAGAGCGGATGATCTCCGATACTGGAAATGTATTCGACTCGACCCTCAAGGGTGGGCGTTTAGGAGTATTCTCTTTCTCCCAGGAAATGATCATTTGGTCCGATCTCGTGTATAGGTGCAATGGTAGGTATCAGACTATCTTAACAAATTCAATTTTCGCCAGACTCAAAACCTTTTGTCCTTCTTATTTTCAGACCAAGTTCCTGAAGCCATTTACAGAGAACTTCCTCCTAAACTCCAGCGAGAGGTCCAAATCGACACCAGTCGGCCATTGCTCAATCGGAGCTGATCAAGCCATTTAAACAGAAGATTTGAGCGCCTGATTAACCCATAATCACAACAACTCCAACCATTTAACCACTTTTTGCCATGTAGATAATTTCACGGAACCAGATGTATTCGTTTAACATTTGTTGATGTGTGTAATATTAAAATACAATGAAACAAATATTAATAAAAATGGTTTACAACTAAATGTATTATTCAAAACTCCACAAGTGGTTGTGGTACGTATAAACAGCGGCAATTGGACCACCAATAATAGCAATTGGCCTTATTTTTTTCTCTTCAATTCCCTTCAGAACGCCTGCAAATAAATAATGTACGTATCAGGTAAATCTCCAAAAAGCAAAATCTATCCTCAAGCAAATCTAGAAATTGTAAGGGAATTGGAATCTACATAAATGTGAAAAAATCATGGGGAAAATTACAAGTTGCAATTGTATAACAAATGAAATAACTCACCTGTTTCGCATTTCCCATGCCAGTTGAATCGACCATATTGACAAAGGTCTCATGTAGCCAATTGCTCTGTACCTTCGACCATCACTCAACGCCTCTGGAGTTTCAAATCCCATTCCGATTTTATTGTAAACAGTATCGTAAATGCCGCCAGCTGTTTTCCACCCTTCTTGTACCATGTCCTAAAAAACAAAAAACTGCAATGAAGGTGTAAATGAAAGAAGACCTTCATTTGATTGAATATTGAATCAACCTTGTGAATCATAAGAGAGGCCAAGGCGTATACTACGCCGATCCAAATTTCTTCGCTTTGAAGGGTACAAAAGTCTACCTTTCCGTTAGGGAGCATACCATTGACCGCCCCCATTTCTCCATCTTTATATTTCATTACATTGTTCTCATAGATGGTTCTAAGAGAAGATAGAACATTGGCTGTAGGCAGAATCTGAAAGAAAATTAAAATTAGATTGTGCGTTACGAAGCATCAAGTTAAACTGCCAATATTTATTACTTTTCTTTGAACATTACTTTGTTCTTCAGTCCAGAGCACTCCAGATACCAGAGTCCACACAGTTGGTCTGACATAATTGTTTTTGATCGCTTCACAGAACAATCAAAGTTGTAATATTTACCATTCCATAATTTTGCATCGAAGGCCTTTTTAGCCCTGATCAAAATACTAGAAAATTTGTTCAGGTTGTCTGTATCACGAAGGACGATTGCCAACTGGCATGTGGATTCCAGAGCTGCGAGCCACAATGTGCCACAATATGAACTATACAAGGAAAAAAACGTTGTTTACTTCCAAATTTGTATAGTTAGACACAGGGATATTTAAACCAGGAATACCTGGGACCCGTCATTGTCCACGTGTCGTAGGTTTGATCAGGTAATCCTTGATTTTCAATCAGACCATCACCATCTTTATCCCACCTAAGGGCACCATCCATTAGGAGACAAATGTTCTTCCAAAGATAGTTGATCTGTTCCAGATCACCGGTTATTGAATAGTCTCGATAAGACTGAAGCACAAATTTCAGGTCGAGATCCCTCCACTCAGACACATCGTGAACGGGGTACGCATTGATTTTGAGAAAAGGCTCCTCACAGGGATCACCCAAGTCATGAGGCATCGACATTTTTACTTTTCTGTAGCCAATGTCACCATTAAAGAGGTGCCACTGCCTGCTTCTGTCTTCCTTTCTTATTGTATCGCAAAAGTCTCTTTGAACTGAAGCTTGAAGGTTGGGCCACAGCATGGCCAATGTGAAAGAAGCGTAGAAATGTACGTCATATGTATTGTACATTCGGTATTCGTGACCTTCCAGGTATGCGAAACGACCGTACTCTCGCCTAAGGAGGAGAGAAATATATTCTTTAACTTAACATTTGGAACATACTTATAGCAAAACACTTTATTATTGACCTCGGATCATTTGGTGGTAATTCCCGCTTTTCTTCTTTGTCAAGCTCAAGCCAAACAGAACCTCCGTCAGACAAGAAGTAAGTCTCGTTGAACAAGGCACTTTTATACCAATCAGGTAAATCAGGTTGTGTGAGTATGGGTTCCTGCCAGTTGTGAATTTCCTCTTCCCATCTAGGGTAATTTTCATGACAATAAACGCTCAATTTAGGTGCACAACCGTCACAACCAAAGTACCTCGTGTAATATTTTCGATAGCGCTTCTGATTCTCACCAAAATTAATTTCTGGCATGTCCCATACTAACGAAAATTCGAGTTTTCCAACTGAATTACCTTCAACTGTTGTTTGAGCGCATACGGCGCTTGCTAACTCCTCTCCTTTGCCTAAAAAACAAGAAAATTCTAATTTACTTGTCCAAAGTTGAGCTTTTTCAAGGGTCAACAAAACAAAAAATAAAATTTACTTGTTTGAGGTGACGGTTGAATCTCCCCTGGCGGGAAACGTCCTTGTCCCATTTGTTCCCAAATCTCTTCATTTGAGCCCTTAGGGTTCCAGTTTCTAAGGCAAGTGACCCTTACATCATCCTGAAACAGTTTATAAGATTTTGGCATTTCCAAATTGATCAAGCATTTCTTAGACAGTTGATATTACAATTCCAATGGAGTTTTAAATTTTAAGTGCTATGCTAAATAATTTGGTTTCCATATATTTGAATTCTCATAAAGTTGACATTCAAAGAAGGCAATACTAGGTATTGTACCTTAAAATAAATACAGCAACAAAGCAAAATGGCCAACCTTTTCTCGAGCAGATATTCCAAAAGTGTATCTCATCTTAGAAATTGCATGGTTAATCAGAACACCAAAGACACTTCCATTTGTTACGCTCTCCTTAAACACTTGACTCCAGCATCCTCCATCTTTGTCTCCTTTTTCACCAATTCCATTTTGGAAAGTAAATGTGATGCTAATGATTTTTGACTCATTACTCAGATTTTCAATATCCCAAATGAATACTGATCCAGGCACACAACTATCCTGTACAAATTTGAATTAATTCAGAACAGTTATAGTAAGTTAACCTGGGCTTGCATTTCTTCAGATATTTGACAATCCTGGTCAGAATGACTTCCTGGTCAAAGGTGATAATGTTGTTAACATTCACCAAATAAAAAAAAATTCATGAATATTGGTTTACACATTTTACCTTATAATTGTGTGGAATGACAGGAGATACTTGTCTGCATGTCAGTTTTAATTTCTGTTCTGAAATGTCAAACACTGTCCAAGCCCTAGGGTACAGGCCAACATATTCTGCATTAGTTCCTTGAAAAGTCCAGTCCCAGGACTGAAGACACGATTTTGGATGCCTTAAAGCAAGTATATTAACATTTTATACCATTTACATTCCACCTTATATTTAAATAATTTATTAATCAATGCACTCACCCACCACAGTTGAGGACTGTTTGAAAAACAGTAACACCTGATTTGTTTTTGACAGTCAACACAAATTGATTACCATATTTAATTTTATATTGATATACACCAGGTCTGAGTTGAAACCTGCAAAATTCACCTTTAAATCCTCTACCAATTGTTCCAGAGCCAATTCCTCCAAGTGGAACTCCTTCAAAGAAAGACATTTATTGAGGAACCATTGTACAAGAGTGATAATTTGACAGAGTACTTAGACAAATGAAAAAGTACAATATAAGTACAATAATGTACAAATATAAATTTTACACAATGTCCTATTCATTTGGTGATAAGACAGTAATTTAAATTATAATTATGACATTTTAAATATTTCTTCTCTCATGTTTTCCAATTTACAGCTAACCACACGATACTGCCCAAACTACCTAAATTTCTTCAGTTTTTATAAAAAATGTTCTTGTGACCAGACTTACCATACATTTGCTTTCCATTTAATGGATTCAAGTAGTCCATCAAAGGCTTCCTGCCATGGCACCAAATGTAAATTGAATATAAGAAATACCTGTAATGTATTTTACTGATTTTTACTGTCCTTAAGCTGCCAGTGAGGACAAATATCTCGCAGACCAAATGTATTTTAATTGATTTTCCTCATTCATTTGATAATGTTAAGGCTGTTACCAAAAAATGCGTTAAATTTCAAAATATGTAAATGTAGTTACCTAATACCGAGGGTTATCATTCCCCAGATTTGATTTAACCTGGGAACCAAATTTTGGGTCCATTTCTCTGGAAAAACGTGATCGAGTTTGACTCTGAAGCCGTATTTCGGTATTCTGGTAATGTTATTTGCCATTAATAAAGAAAAGAGCTGAATATGAAGAGGAAATTTTAGATGACAATTTGAAGCATTCTCTAAAGCTATCTTTTTATATTTACGCGAATCGATTAATCGAACTCGAAAATCGAGATTGTACGAATTAACGGTTTATTGAAACGATTCTATCAAATGTTTCTAGTGTTTAATTTCATTTAAATTTTGTCATCATACAATTGTATATATTATTATTTATTGTAGACAGCACATTCATTCAAACTTGAGTATCCTTTCTCAAATAGTCCTGTGCTATTATAAAGTCACAATCACCATTAAAAATTAAATTATTAAATAAAGAGGAAGAAGTCATGCACATTTCTCACCAGAGTCACTTTCATACATGCAATACCAGCGTTCAACTGTCATTTTACAAAATTTACTTTATTCCATCAGTGGTTCAGGATGATGTGCACACAAACATGGCCATAGTATTAAACAATTTATCTGATACCTTAAGTATGCCAAATTTAGTTACATTTAATAAAGTTTACATATTTTAAATTTATTCAGATTGTAACATTTGTTAAAAATTATGTTATTATTGAGAATTCATTTTACTTCTTCAACTTAGAAAGGGAAATTAATCATTGTCCACAGTAATTTGAGGAATATAATTCTAATTATTAAATCATATTTAAGTAGCAGACTTTAAGGAAGGAATGGTTTAATTTAGTATTTATAGAGTGTAATATGAACAAAGGAAGGAGAAGACATAAAACAGCACATTACTCGTTAAGTATTTATTATGTCACATTTTTTAGCAAACAAGTTTCTTTTTCTAATAGCATCACCAATAATGGCAGCACAATTTCAGCTGAACTTCACAACATCACTTCACCAACAATGGGGCACTGACAAGCACAAACACCAAAACCTTCATCTGATAATCTATAATGAAAATCAATGTTGCCATGAATAAATAATAATTCACATTGTAGGTACATTAATTGACAGGATCAGATTGTCAGCAGTCAAAAACCAAACAAATTTATCTTTCTAAACAAAAGAAAACTAGCAACAATTTGATGTTTACACTGGCTTTGCACAATCAATGGTTCAACATAGTAGATTGTTTTTTAAATATGTTAATATGTTATTAAAATAGATTTTTTATGCTTTCCAACACAATTTTTGGCTCAGTGTGGTCCAGTAACGCCTGTCAAACAATCGTTAAGGAACCTACCATTCAAATGATGAACAATAATGTTACCATTTTATCCGCAAGTGTGCAACTATTCAAAGAACCAAAATATCTATTTGATGGTGATGTTGACATGATGGTGTACCTACTCTGAATTTTTTTACAGTTTTAAATATTTTATAGTTACTTTCATGACTTCTTTCCATTTCTGGCCCATTTGCGAAATAAACGCTGGAATCGTTTGATGTCGTCCGAAGTGGACCTTGCTCCTCACCTTCAGAATCTTAGAAAGTTAAAGCTTTAACTTAAATTTCTGTAGCTTAACGTTTCTTTAGTGATCGGGAGGTAATATTAAAAACGTTGTTAAAGTAGTTAATATTAAGTGTGAAAACGTGGATTTTAGAATGGAGTCGCTTGGGTGAGCTTTTGCAGAATACAAAAAAAATTAATATTACTATTTGATAATTTTCACCCATACGAAAGAGAGTTGACGTAAACAAAAGGAAGGAAAACTAACGGGCATGAGATTTAAATACGACAATGGTTTCCATTGTACCAAGTGACATGTATCATATAAAATAGAGTGGTCTTTGGATTCAAAAGTTTTTGTTTTTTGAATGATCAATGTCCACATTTCTGTACGTTTTGGTTGCTCGACCAAATGGATGCATTAATTATATATAAAATATATTTTCATAAATACACATTAAACAAATATAAATCAGACGACATAAAACGGCCCTCATTTTTTTCGCTCGCTTCCGACTAAATTATCTTTGTATTATTAAAAATTTATATTTAAAAGTATGTCTGCTAAAAAAATCATTTCACTCACGCGTACAATCTTACAATCATTCTGTCACTCTTGTCTATTCGACAATTGCAATAAATAATTTTTGTTCTATCTCTTTGCACTATTCATAGAAATCTAAGAGGCGCGAGAGAGAACATTTTAGCAGATAACAAGAGCGGAAGGGGAGAGGGAGGATGTGAAAAAGCCATTATTCATAAATTAATTTTAAAAATATATAAGTTTGAGGATGGTAATATTCTTTTGCCCTAGGTCATAGGTGGATAAGGCCGAATTGGTTTCTCTTTTGTTTGATTCCGGGACGCAACAACGCAACGTCGCTAACGAAGGTAAAAGGTCGTAGGCACACCCAAAAGGCACAGGGCTTTCCGTAAAATTCCGAGGAGTAAATCACTAATTCACATGTACACAACTGAAGCAATATTTTCAATAAAATTGAAAAATACGGTCACCTGTAATAGCCGTGCTAGGTACGGTAGAATCCTCTTACAACGATGAGATCGAATGTTATCCGACACCTTTCGAGAAAAATTGTAATTTTTGCACTTCAGGAAAAAGGAATTTCTCTCTCTAAAAGACTTGGTCATGGTGGGAACATGTGAAATTCTCCCTAATTTTGTCATCACCTCAACACTGAATTCCAAATAGCATAACATATCTCGCAATATCGCCACGCACGCGATAACAGGATTCTGCCGTACACAGCTGGTACCAAACAAACCAATGTCACAACAATTAGAAATCATTAATTAGGCTACCTCAGCTACCCCAACCAGGATCCCCTCACGCATTTCACAAATTAAAATTTACAATTGTTTATAATTTTTTGTCTACAAAAATTTTCGCTAGACGCGTAAAACAACTGAAATTACTTCAAACGGTTAAAATGACTTAGGCATTTGTCCGAGTGCGATAAAAGCTTCATCTCTATTTTACTGTATTTAATGATCAAGTTCATTTAAATGAATGATTAATAGAATCCTACGGAATAAATTCTGAATTTTAACAAACGTCTCTGCTCTTGAGAATTTGATATTTATGCACTGGTACAAACACAGTCATTTTAACGTACCTTACCTTTGGCACTTTTTATATTTTGTTTTGTCTTTTATTAGTTTCCATTTTGCTTATATGAAATTAGCAAGAGTTGAAGTTGAAAATTATTAGAATATTTACTTATGAACAGTACAACTGCTAAAATATTTATTCGCTAAGTACTAAAACTATAGTACGAGTTGTAGACAGCGTGTATACTTCCGGTGTGTAGCCTAGGCCGAACATAATACTTTTAGTTAGTACTTTTCTACAACTTTCCTACAAAAGAAGTTACTATTAAAAAAGAACAAGCAGTAGTGAATTTAATACGGAGGTTACAAAACTGAAATAAAAACAAAATAATTCCACAGCTGGTTATGATGAAGCTAAAGAAGCTAAGACAATAAAACTAAAAATCGTAATATTTTTATTATGTGATTTAATTCTAAGAAAATGTCGGCTGAAATTAGAACGCTAATGGGTCCAGTAACGGCTTCACACGGTTATATTAGAGTATTCTAATAATTTTCATAGGTATCAGATTGTTACTTGCAACGCCTGTTTAAATATTGAATCCACCAGAATTTGTACTCACATAAAAAAATATGTCCAACACACTGTTTTTCCTTAAAAATTTTGAAATGCAGCCCAACATCTGTATAAAACCGTGTGTGTATGTGGCACTATTTGATGAGGAAATAAATAAGGAATACCATAATAGGAGAAGGAATATAATACGTGAGATACATTGTGATTCAGGAAAAAACGATTGGAGTGAATACAAAGAAATAAATTGCAATAAGTAGAAAAAGGTGAGTGCCTGAAACTAAATCCCACAAAAATCATAAAATAAAAGATGAATAAGAGTGTGATGCTACAACCATGTAGGGACGAGAATAAATACGGATGTTTAAGAAATCGAAATTATTTGAGCTGCTTCATTTTACTTTCAAAGCCGTGAGTGGGTGTAAGTTAATGGTTTTCCGTCTGTTACTGCAAATTCTGATGGATTTTTGTAGTGAAAAATAGAAACAATAAATCAATTAAGAAATAGCTAAAATACTATGGAAGAAAAACGTGAACTGAAAAATTAAAGCTTATTAAACGAAATATCACATTTTCTGAGTTTTCCCGACCGCGGAGACTACCCAGCGGCATATTCGCTAATAGATTAGACTCTCCTACTGTGAAAACGAAGTCTCCAAAAGACCAGAAATTATTCTGTCACCAATCACGGTGAAATCACACGTGGTATCCTCATAATATTGGGGCTGTAGTGGTCAACAAGACAGAGGAATTTCCTGCATCCATTTCCGGTCTGATAACAGTTTTGGTTGTCTCTCTCCAACATAAATACACATCCTTTCGATCACTTCACTATAATCATTATCACTGTTATAACGAATAATATCCTTAGGGAGCAGCACTGGTAACTTCTAGCTCCGGAAGTCGGGAGTGTCGTCACATCACGCGGTCTGAGTTTCGTTGTCGTTCGATTTCGAAGAGATTCCGGGTCGAAACGAAGAACATCGGCTTGGGCCGAATGGGCCGCTGCCATAAAATCCGCGGCAGCTACTTCTCCAGTTGTCATTACATCGAAAACGCACCTGCAAGACCGAACACACAGAATTAGAAGATACATGAAACGTACAATTGATGAAACCACCAAGAAGACATAAACCCACCAATCCAAGTAGTGATCCGTCAGCCTGTTGTTGATCTCGTTGCTGAGGCCGTCTGAGTCCTGGCACTGACTGAGAGCTTCCTCCCAGGACATGGCTTCACCATGATCCGCAGCCAAGTTGAGTTGCTCGGACGTAGGACATCCGGAATTGCACAGTTGAAGGTCTTCTCCATCTAGGAGTGCCACTTCTTCGGGTAGTCGAGCGGCGAACGCCAGGTACTTCCCCACCTAACATTAAAACAGGTTAATTGTACATACTTTTAAATGTTCTTAGATTAGGATTGTCGTGAAGACATCAAACCCATGCATGCCGTTCTGGGTTCATTGAATACGAATTCAAGGTTAGGCCACAATCCCCCATTACCACACACTTGGACGTCGGGAACCAGTCATTTAATCCATCTTCACCACTGGACACCGATACCTTTCGTGTGAATATTATTTATATCTTTAATTCTAAAATGCTTCCCTGAGACTATCAATCGGCCCGGAGGTTGTCACGGAAAACTTACCTGTCTGATCACGAGAGTAGTTTCTATATACTTGAGATAGATCTCTACGACTTGGTGATTTTTATCTATCTCCTCCAGTTTGAGCACGACGCTCGCATTAGGCCCAGACATGTGCGTGCCATCGACGAAGGATGCTTGAAGAGGCTGATCAGCCTGAGCCTCGTAGGTCTTTTCTTGGGTGCAAAACGTTCCTCTGCCCTTGATGATGACAGTCACCTGAAACGAAAAACAATGCATCGGCATTGGTTTTATTTTTATGTAGGAAAGCGACTGGCGAGACTTTTCCACTCATACTTGGCTTTATTACTTCATTTATTTATATTTTTATTGCTATAGTAAAATAATTTCACTAATATAAACGCATTAACAGCGCCATGTGTGAATTTATAGTCTTTCGGTCGAAGCTGAGAGGTCGAGATGTTCAGGTCCTCTATCAGGTAAAATGCCTCCTGGCACTTTATACGAATCAGTTACGGTATAATGACTGATTAGTTGAGTCGCATCAACTCGCAACGAAGGGTGGCGTTTGCACAGGATAGGATTTATCCAGAAAAAAGACGTGTTGGACAGGTAGTACCAAAGAAATTGAACATTTCAAATTGACTTTTTGGTAACCTCTGCCACTTTCAAAAAGAAAAAGTATAAAAAATGAGAAATCTAACATTGAAAAGGTTTAAGTTTGCCCTTCCTTCCAGGGGTTCCTAGAGAATTTATGAATGTTGGAGTCATCAAAATCCAACCTTTGTGAATACCCCTCTGTGCAATATTGAAAAAGCGAAACAACAATGTCCTCTTACACAAAAATGGTGTGTACGTGTTTACACTCCAGATTGGAAGTCTACACTGAAGAGAGGCCCCTACAAAATTCCATTAATAACGAATCGTAAATTTAGGATTTTTAATAAAAAGAAGCATAGCATGCATCACTGGACACTTCAATAGGAAATTCCTTTCTGAGGGTATCCTGGTCCTTAATATGAGGGGTATATCAATCCAATGTCAGATTCAGGTTCGGAGGAAGAGATTGGTCACACAGGTGGGGTCACAAAATAGGAATTTGAAGAAGTTGAGAATAACAAAGAGAAAATAAAGAAATAAAGGAATTTTCTGGGATTGAATTGAATATTCAGGCTTCAGGATCGGAGTCTCTCGGTCCACGCTCTTACACAACCAGCTAGGAAAGGCAGTTAAGTCAGGAGTTTCGGCTCACAACGTTTTGTCCTTTTAATTAAGGTACAACCTGATTTTCATTTCATTCCCTCCACCTCCTTTCTAGCCCACTGAATGGTCTCTTAATTCTGGTCGACACCTGTTAGCGAGATCTTCGTGATCCGTGGTAATTAAACGAGTAACTTAGAAGTCCTATGTAACTCCTTCTTCATCCATATTCATGTACCATGTGTGAATAGTACTCTCAACGTATTTATACACATAATTCGAGGTTTGCATTTGTACTCGCCACTTATATAAAAATTATAAAAACACAAAGGCAGAAATCATCATAAGCATCAGATAACCATCAGAATTTCAATTCACATCTAATAGAATATGACGAAAGAGCAACAATATTTGCGGTAGAGAAACTTCTTTAGAGATAAAACGCCTACGAAAACGGTAAGATCTGAACTGGGGCTGAACGTCACCCCATGGTGACGGTCCTAAACCGAAGTTTAAAACCTGACTACGACACTGATCCCCCAGGCAAAGCAGACAATAAGCATGACAGATGAATGATGAGGGTTCTATTTTCACACTATCCGCCATTCAGGTTCGAATTCCGGTTCTTATTTATTTTTTTCTCCTTCTCTTTCTTTCTGGAACCTGAGGACCGGATTCCAACAGGGAGGACTCTTTTTGTCTCTGATTCTCTCCTTCTCACACGACAAAAACCGTTCCAAGGACACCTAAGTTCCAGCGGCAAACAGTGCGACTCTTGCGTCGCTTCAAATTCAATTTCGTCAAATTTTAATCATCAAACTTTGCCTTTAATCGGTGATCGTACAATTTGCCTTCATGAAGAATGCATATTTCAGAGTAAAAATCAGGTTCTCTTAATCGTAGCCTGAATGGCTACCTAGTCGCCTACTCGTTATATTCAATTTTAAAACACGAGGGGAAAAGGTACAATGGCCGAACCTGAATTACTAAGGAAAGGTGTCTTTAAATCCTATCGCTGCCCATTTTCTATCGTTTAACCGCATCTCTAATAAACCTGTGTATGCTATGATTATCCAATTTTGTGACAAATTCTTTTTTGGGAGTGACAAGAATATAATACAGTCCTGAACATCCCAAGGACACCATCCCCTGGTAATCTACTATTTATTTTCCCTTTCCTAACATTAAATTAGTTTTTTCTAACTTCACGTTTTCGTTCTCTCATTCTTACTACTTTTACTTCTGTTTTGATTTCTTTTTATGGACGAAATAAGCTGAATTACATATCACTGTAGGTCAGACGCTTCATAAATTGTGTCGTTACGATTTTAGCTTTTATCGCTTTTAGAATTTTTTACATTTTCCTGTTTCTGGCGGGCGACCCTGCAAAGCGTGCGTTTTAAATTAACCTTGTCCATTTAGTTTGGCACAAGGGATAGTCTGGGTCGCGGGCCAATTTAGCGAATGCCAAATTTCATTTTTGGTCTTCTTTGTCTCGATTCCTAACGGAATACATTTTGTGCTCTTGCTCACCTGTTCCTAATGAAGGCGAATCAAATTAGAAAAATATTCAAGCGCCAAAGTAAAATACATACAAGCGTTTCATTGATAAATTGCTTATAAAAAAAATTTGTCTCTTGCAGGGACTGCGAACTTTTCATATTCAGTTTAAGCTCTGTGAAACGTTTTCTGGTAAACCAAGCCACAGGTGAGATAGGTGGCAACGTTAATCTAAAGCAACTAACTCCAATAATGCTAAAGTTCACCTGTGAAAGATTTCTACCTGACATTCACACCTGTTCACAAGGGTGCACATAACAAAAAAGTTTCTTTTTAAAAACCCATCCTCTGGGTATTCACTCGGAATTTCTTTTGTTGTTAACACAATGGCCGAATCAATAAAAATGAGAAATTTTGTTGGAAGGTACAGAATACTAAAGAATACTTCCACCCCAAGTATCCAGTAGTGACAGCCGTGATGGTTTTTAATAATTTCCACCCCCTCTAATATTATCTGTATATATAAAGGTCCGAGGTTACTCAATAATTTATTTTTATATTGAAACAGAATTGTTACGGCAATTGTTACTTAGAAGTCGGGAATTTGTTGAATACTTCAGTATTGCAACATTGTACATTGCAAAGAACTTTAGTTAGGGCAGTTAAGAATTTTAACTATCTACCCCACTTAGCCGAAATGTAAACTCTGTCCAACTTTTTTACAGATTTTTATCCTTTTTCTCCGTCGAATTTTTGATATTTTTTACTGTCATACGAAGGACAAATTCTTAAACTCATCAAGAGCACCATTGACTCTCCGAAGCGTTAATTACTTATAATTATAAACAAACACTTTTGTAAATTCGTAGCTTGATGGCACAAGTCTTACCTTAGTGGTCACAGTTGCCGGTGAATTCTCGATTACGGGTTCGTTGGTGACTGAAACGGCCAGATACGGATTGTCTATGAGAGGCCAGGCGCCCTTTAACTTACACGTCTGGTACTTCGAGTGAAAAGTCTTTAAATGGGGGTCACCAAATAGGCCGCAGTACCTGAATTTGTTTCTACCAAGAAAGGTACACGAACGGGGCGTCACTACCGACACAGGAACAGTATTACTCGGCAATTTAGGTATGATGCTCGGCCTAAGTAGAGGCGGACCTGCCGGCAAGAAAGACTTTTCTAGCCCGATCAGAGTCTCGCAATTGTTCTCTTTGGATAGTTGTTTCACCGTAACGATCGATGTGTGGTAGGGTATATTCCCGTGGCACTCCTTCGCCGTCATCCGAAGACACCGGCCGAAATTGCGCAGGATTTTGCAGTAGGTCTCCGTAGGCTCCGGACAGTCTACCTTTTCGGCGTCCAGCGCTTCCGTGTACTGACTACTGCAGTAGTCGACTTTGCAGCCTTCACAATCTGAAAAAAGTATTGGACATGTTATCCAACCATAGATATAATCCAACAAGCTGGAAATTTAAGTCGAGGTCAATGGGATGGACGAATGCCCAAACAGTGGTTTTAACCCCAGCAGTAGATTGGAAAAATGACTTCAATAAAACTCAGACTTAATAAAGTAATTCATGCCTGCCACTTTCCAATTTTTGTGACTAAGTGACGTAAATATTTCAGATTCAAATAGAGTGGTATGTTAGCATTAGTATTGTGTACGTGCATTTGGGTCCATTCTCTTTCGTTAACTCGCATTTCATGATTGTGGGAGAAATCAAAATTGTAGGCCCGGAAAAGGGATAAAGAGGCTACCAATTACAGGGTACTAATGAAGTGGCATTCTACAACTGCCGAATAGATATCATTATCCAAGCTCCGCTTTATACAAACAATTTTTCAATTCTGGAGATAATTTAATTCAATTTTTATTTTAACTAACAACCTCCTCTGTCTTTTATTTTCCATATGCTTCCAGTCATAAAACCCCTTCTATTTATCCACTACTGTGAATCTCATGTCACAATAGATGTGTAATCCTTCATATACAAGTCTATCCACTAACATGTTCTTTCCAATTTTTTGCACTCCTATCCTTTACTGCTTTGACAGCATGATTTGGCACGTGTTTTAAACATTGAGGTGTGACAAACATTCGGTAAGATCTCACCTCCCAATTTCATTTCCTCTCTTTAGATGTCTTACGGATGTCATGCAAACAGTAAGACATACCTGGGAATGTACAAAAGAAAGAGGTTCATCGCCGTAAACCTGGTTTCAATATAAAGAATTTTCTTTCTTTGAAGATTTTCAATATGCAAATTATTGTGAATCGCAAAATAGAAAGGACGTGTTGCGGTGAATCAATTGAAACGTTAAGAACACGGGAGGAAATTAATAACTTATTATCTAATCAAAACATATTGTTCGGGCCCTGCGTAACACACCCTCTCTTTTTCTCTCTCTCAAGTTGTCGAGATCAAATGTAAAGGCCGTCACTATGTTGACGACAAAGAATAAACCATAATTAGCAGACAGAAGATAAAACCACATGAAAAAATACGGCAGCAACGGGAGAAGTATTTTTGCCGTTATTTAGTAAGTGGTGTTTTTGTACAGGATTTTTAGGGCAACTGTACGAGTATACTTCTACAAGGTATATCAGTACGTATGGTTCCCATGTATGTCTGGCAATGTACACACACCCTTTCATTCAAGGGACTGATTGCTAGGAAAAGCATTGAAAACGAGTTGACTTCGTGGAGTTGATGCAAAGTTTGGCCATCTTAAATTTTAGTAAATTTTAGCCCTAATGTCACACCGCAAAAAGTGTGTGAACAAAAAATCTAGACTTTGCCACTATACCAAAAACAAAAAAGTTAATTGTCAAGAGGATGATAGTTTAATATTCGGTATCATCAGTTTTATTTTGCAAAATCTGTCAATTCCAGATCACACCTGTCAGAAAACATACTTGTTCCGCTCCCCACTCTTTCGAACATGCTCGAACCATTGGAATGTATTTAAGAAATATCTCTTCGTACCTATATTTCGCTGATTTAGGCATACGTAAGATGCCAACCTCTACCAAATGCACCTGATCGAACGGATAAACGATCGTGCAAAATATTCCTAAGTATTATTAAGTATCCAACTACCCGACAAATAGTACTCGACATGATTTCGAAAAAGTTTTTAGTTTTGGATTTAGATGGACGGATAATGATGAGACTTAGCCATCAGAGCATCAAATGACCAGGTTTCTTTACAAGCATTGTACTTCAGTGCAGCAATTGTACAGCAATTAAGATTTCACATCAAGATCAATAAGTTGCAAAGATGCAAATCAAACTGATAAATAAAGATGGTTTGGGATGGCCGTAATTTGAGGTTTTTAGTTTAGAAAAAGGAACAAACATGCTTTCATCATGTCAGATGTCAAAAATTCACACGTATCTTTCAGAATCGAAGCTTAATTGTATTGGATCATCAAGAACATTAGGAACATCCTGCAACCTCAGGCTTTGTCTCGAGTAAAGAAAGAATAATTTTCTATGTTTGTATTCGTCATTAAGTTGTTCCTCATGTAAGTACGCACGTGTTTCTACATCACGAGAAATTCAGAACGTGGAAAAAGAGGAAAATAAAATAAAGAGACATATCAATGGAAAAGCAGAAAATTACTCATAAATAGCAGGAGGAAAATCGATTGGAAAGAGGGAAATAAGGAGTCAGATTTGATTTAAAAGAAACATTCAGACAAGAACATTTGGACATGTCTGTTACTAGATGAAAAAACAAAAAAATGATGGAGTGTACGAGGTATTTTCTGTACAGATACACAGAAATGTACAACACACTCACACGAGGGGGTCATGACTAAGTTGCAAACATCTTAAAGCCCTAAGAGACCGTTCTTGGAAATAATATTAAAGCGCCATAAGGGGACTGCATCTTATGCATAAAATCTCATTTCCGTTCAAAGCGTTCAGACCGATCCTTCCAATAAAAAAAATGACAAAGCTTCTTTTCTACCTCCCACAATAGTAGCAGTTTCTTCCTCAAGGTCCGTGAAACTTTTGCTCGAATTTCCAAACTAACTGTACCCATCTCGTTCGGAAGTGACTTCGTGACGGAACGAAACAGTGTTCCATTCCTACTGTAATATAATTTTTTATTCTGCTTCGACGAAGTAAATGATTCGAAACCGAATCGATTTAATGAAGCGAGACATGGGACCGGACACGAAGTAACAAATCAAACAAAGAAAGACCTTTCCTAAATGCAGATTTATGCTGCAAGGGATAAGAATGCTGGACTTGGAAGGGTGAAGAAACAAAGCAAAACTGTCAAAGGACCTTATACTAAAAAATTGTTTTTTTAGTTTATTTTTATAGTTATTTTTGCAGATTATTTATTATTGTTTTTTTAGTTTTTGTGTTTTAGTTTTCAGTTACGAGGTTCCTCGTGAGCTTAGCAGAGTAATGGCAAGTAATTGCAGTTGCACATGACAGCTTATTTAATATTAAAATACGTAAAAAACGTACATCTGAAGAAAACAAATATTGAAAGACAGGGAGTAAGTAAAATTATATAATGGAAGTGACAGATAAGTGAATGTACTTATACGGATAAGAGCAATGAAAAGATGCAAAAATTACTGATAGTACATTGGTAGATAAATGAGTAAATTTGAAGTCACGTTTTAGAATTTGACTGTCCAATGAATGGATGGATCAAATGAGACATAGAGGGTTACACAGACAAATAAATAAATGAGATCTAAAGATTTAAAATAAACTAAATAAACCGTAGGGAAGATATAACACAAGTGAGAATGAGATGAAGGTTACATATTACAAGGCTTGGGGTTTATATGGATGGAAATGAATTTAAATTAGAGAAAAGAAGTTGTGTTGACACATACATGGGTATTCATAAATTTTCTGGTATTGTACCTGAAATGAAACTTACCAGGTAAGAAAGCCAGCGACAGGAGAACCAACAGGCAGGACAAAATCGTCGCACCTGTCCAGCTCATTTTACCTTAGAAATTCTTTAAGGTTGTATGTTTATGTCATTCTGAGAAACCGAAACGCACGCATTCAGCCATTTATCTGAAATAAAAAAAATAAATAAAATTTTTGAAATAATTTCTAGATTTATAGAAAAGTACCTAAAACGCAGAATCAAATGTAAGGAAGATTGTAATTAGCGGTGCTCTGCTGCCTCATGTAATAACTACCAGTTTAATGCGACGAATCCATCACATTAGTTAGCATAGGGCATTCTTTTAAAGCAATTAAAATCAATGACAGTTGTACCATCAGCAGTGATTCGCCCCTATGTTCCATATTTTATTATAACTCCTGAATGTGACAGGTTTGATATCTGCTTTCTATCGTTATCGTGATTTAACAGAACCACCACATCAATAATTAATAATTGTTCACTAACAAATGGTAGGTTTTAACAAATCACGCAAAGATGCCATCTACCATACGTAAAACCACAAATACACAATTAATATTGAAAATTGAAATACAAAATGTCATACGATGTCACATTATTAGATGAATCAACTGCAATTGACTTGATGTCCGAGAAAGTCATGTACATGAATCAAATTAATCAGATATTTACGTAAAAAATAGTTCATAAAAAGACATGACACACACAGATAAATAAAAATAAACAGTTACGGGGGAAACTCCTCTTTTTAGAGTAAAATAGAGGTGCAAAGTTATTGAAAATAAATGTAAAATATTTTTAATAGTACTTATTGTTCTTCATAATCCCATTCCTTACACGTTTTCATATCCAAGTTTACTGCATTCACCTCATCTCTTGCTTCTCAGGATCATCTTAAATCTTAATTACCCACTACCATGTTATCAGCTTCCGATACTTTTGTATTCCTTTTTCTCTATCAAGCGATTAATATCCGTGATTGCATCTTAGCAATCATTCCACAAGTATTTTAATGAGATTATTTTAGAAAAAATCAATTCGACCTTACATCATCTGACCTAAATTTATTGTTCGAAGCTCTCAGGAGAAAAATACAATGGCAAGGGTAGAACCACACCACATGGCCTTGAATTTCAGTACAATTAAAATATTTTCGATAATGAAAAATACTAACACGAATGTATCAAAATAGATACACGATATGTACTCTTATAAAATTGTTCGGACAAGACTCTTATGGATTCATAGAAACTAGTTATTAAGGTTCAATTGAGGTTCATTTGAGTATGCGTTCGGTCGAAAGTGTTTTTTTTATCAATCGCTGATTTTAGAGAAATCTGCTTAAAACCGTATTTTCACGGTCATTGTTTCTTGTCTCTTTTCACACTTAAGTGAGATTCAGCGGAAATTCGAGAAATTAGAGGTTTCGCCGATTCGTACGCAATGTCAACACAATATACATAATGTATTGGTTTATGTTCGGTGTTCGAATACACAGTCAATAAGAAACAAGCAAAAAATCGGAGTCGATCGTAAGGGAGAAAAAAGCGTTAAGGTCATCAACAATCCCTTTACTGGAGAATCAACAGAGACGTGCGACCTTGTTTGGAATTTTCAAGTTACCGAAATTAAATCGTTATTCATACTCTCACCGTATTTGTGCAAAGTGGGATAGGAGACGCAAGCACTGCATTTAGACACGTGGATCACTCCAACAAGCCTGATGATACTAAATTGTGATAGCGATAATATGATAATAATAATAATTTACTGTGCCTCTTAAAATTCATGTTCACGTAAAATGAGTAGCCCGGTTCAAAACCTCAAGATGGGAAATGAGCATTTTCGGATAGCTCCTTTAAAGAGACAAATTTCCCTAGGTGGCAGAACCGGGTAGGTGAAGCCAAAGGGAACGAGAGAGATAGTAACATATGTTGAAAAAAAAATTATGTTAATGTCAACCTAGCACCTACTTCGATACCAACCTATGAAGAATATGAAATTAACAAAGAAAACCAGGTAGTTTGAACTCTTTAAACTTGAAAACGGTCGAGGGTTCATAAAAAGAATTCACCCGCGTTTCACACGAAGCAAAGGAAGGTGCCGTAATGGCCGAACCTGAGGGGACCACCTTCATTTAATGCTGCGGACTTCATCTGTTATTTTCAGGTGCGAACCACGATTTATTACCAAGCCGAGGAAGCACTTATTGAACACCACCATGTTTAACAGGATGCATTTAATTTTTGATTGGCTCAGCCCCTTTTAATTTTCTTTTTTCTATTCTCTTCCAATCTTTTTTTTCAGGTTCACTTGGACAAAGTCAGAAGAAAATTCAAGCTAAGATTCACCCTGAAGAAAATAGAAACATTTCTCGTCTCCGTTTCAATAAAGTTGAATGGGTTCCAATCGTTCTTTCTATCGTTTACTTTTATTGCATCCTACCAAAACTTTTTCAAAGACTACATTAAGTGGTTTGAAGTTTGAAGTAAAATATTCATACACATTTTAAACAGTTCGGCACTTTCCAAACAGACTAATAAACTTTCACCTCTAGACACTTTGTCGAAAATCATAACTTACTGGCATTTGAGAACATAACTAAATTAAAAAAAACATCATCCTAAACATTTTGGAGGCTTACTAACACGGATAAAAAAGTTCCTATGTCACCCTTTAACAAAGGTTTAATAAAGTGCAGGTGTGCATCTCTAGCGTAACGCAATTGAATTATAATAATACAATAGATCATTTCCTGACAGAGGCATCCAGAGTAGGAATTGAAATCTGTTAGAAGACACCAGAATTCCTCTGCATTGAGAATGAAACAAATAAAATAACAAAGATACCCAGGACAGCTAAGACCCGAAACAAAAAGACTTTTAAACTCTCGTATAAAATTCACTTGGGTACCAACGTCTTCATTTTGGGTCCCGCATAACAATGTTTCATGAATATTTCAATAAGCCCATAAACTGGTCTGCGTACTGCTAAGTACCCGAGGGGTGCTGGCACGTTGAAAATTTTTATTCATTCGAATTATTGTGATTTTTTTTTTCGGTTTTCCTGAATCACTCGTAAGGAAGAAAAATGAAATAAAAACCCAAAATATGTATTCTTGTTATTGCGATGAGACTCAAAGATGCACATCAAAGTAGACTATGAAACAGACCAATTTATAAGAATGTCGAAATATGGCCACCGCATATGATAAATTGAATTAGAAAGAGACATAGAAAAATATTTAGAGGTGAAGCTTTGTTGAAATTGTTGTTAATAAAATAAATTGATTATCACATCTGTAAGCTGCTAAGGTAAGGACTTGTAAAATGAATATAAATCCCTACAAGACAATGTAAGTGGTACAAAATCATAGTCTAACAACTTCCCAAATGGCAGGTACCGCACCTTTAATTCACGTTTCCTTCTGCATTTAAACATTGCGATTACATTGACAATAAAATAAAACATTTATAGTCGCAAATAGTAAAAATAGTCTACCCATGACTGTTTCTACTGAAAATGACTGAATAACTTCTTCAATTCTATATTAAGTTACTTAAATTTTGATCACCATGTAAATTGGTAAATAAAGATTGTCAAAATAAGGGGAGCAACACAAACTTATCACAACTAAATGTTTTGAATTAAATAGGTCAAATCGGAAGGTATTGTACCTATGTTACCTGGCAAGCGAGCTTTGTTTCACTACCCCAGTCATTTATACAAAGCCAACAACAACTCAAAATTGTAATGGTGGCATCAGAGTTCAAAACACAAACTGCAATCTTGCTGTTCAACTGAAGTAGATAGCAGGTGCGTGCAACGGTGTATTTCACCGAAGCTAAATAAGGGTTACGTAAAGTCTTAGATATGTGAAAATGTTTGTTTCATTTAAAGCATTTGGTGTAAAGGGCATCAATGTTCATAATTCTTTAAGCTTGTCTCACTCCAGAGGAAATAAATACATAAAATTAACAAAACACAAATTACACTTTTGGGACGGAATTGACCGTGAGAAGGAAACTAAATCTAATAACGACACCATCAACCGCGGAAGTTGAGGGGCAGCGGAAATCTATTGAGCCCGACCGGAAATTCAATGAGATGTGACACCATATCAGTGAAAGCAGAAGCAGAAGAACCAGCATGAGCCATGGCAAGGCTGGGCCATTTGAGAATGTATTTGCTCCTCTGTGACTCCGACCGATAAAAACCTTTTGATTGCTTTGAGACGAAAAAAAACCACTTCGGATAAGAGTATTGGGTACTGTTCAAGCCTTGAGATCTGATACGGCGATAATAAGACGAAATTATAATCAACAGACATTATCTAAAGTCGTCTAACTCCAAACACGCTCCCAAACTTTTGGGAAACACCCGGGAAAATCTGGTTCGTGCTTACTTTTGTCCTTGCAGAGATGGGTAATGCTTGTGTTCTGAACAACTTACGAGTTTTCCTTACCGCTGGAAGTATAGGTTGAGTTTACCTTACTCTTCTTCAATTGTCCCCAACTCGGTGGAACGTCACCTTATTTTTCTAATTAAAATTAAATAATATTTTTATTATAAAAAAAATTGTCTCACATGTCTATATCAGTTTGAAATGACAGACACCAAGGCTCTGTACCTTGCAGCAAAATAAATTCTCACGTTTGGCATAATTGATTATTCAGGTATTTCGATGTTCTCATGTAAAAGTCTAATATCTATTAATCGGATTCGTTAGCATTGAATATTGCTGACTCGTTTCCAAGGTACAACAAAACTCCCTTTCGTTAATCCTCAAGATTTCCTCCACTTCCACTATTTGTTCTTGGAAACTTTCCTTAATATTTGGGAAGGGTTGTCGACCACGAAAAAATGAAACCGATAATTCATTTCAGGGTGAATGAGAAAGCTTTTACGACAGAATTGCATTATATTTGCTTTAGGGGATCGGCGAAGTATCCGAGATGTGCACAAGAAATAAATTCTGTTGTTATAGCAGCGGGAGTGGAAGGACTTTCGTAATGGAAAATATGAGTATACAAGGGGTGGAAATCTCTTGCATTTCTAGTTGACAGTTAGAAAAATGACGGGGGATGCATGAAACATCAGAGGGTGGAAACCGTCCGAAAAACAAGTTGGTTTCTTTTCCTAGAGTATTTTCTAGGCCTGTAGGAAAGAGTTTTGAACGTTTGAAATCACAAATAGCAACTAAGCCATATCCCTTTGTGATTTAAGAGGTTTCACCATGTGGATAGCATCATGGGAGTGCTTGTTAGTTTGTTTCGTTTCAGGTTTGAACATCACACATCTGCAAGAAATTGGTATCTGATTTCTTGTAAGAAATCATGCATTGAATAGGTGTCAGAAGATTTCAATATCTTTAACATTTTAACGTGACAAACGCACACCCACATACACCCTAAGTCGAAGAGGTAAGTAAGGGACTTCATAAATAACAGTCGGATATCGATGCAGGATTGGTAGAAGATAAATCAATCATAACATCTGGTATCAATAATATCAAAACTTGAAAAACACTATCCCTCGTTTTCTTACTTCTGGCGTGAGCAATAAACAAAACTAAATGTTCCACTCTTTGAACTTTTCGCTCTCAGAACAATTAAAAACTCACCTAGCTTAGAGACCTAATACAAACTTCTTTTTACACAAGTTCAACATTCACGTCTCTGTCTACAACTATCACAGCTGGAAGCGGTCCACGACAAGGACTCTGTTAACTAGGTTTTGCCCACACAAAACGGCGATTTATAAAAAAAAGAAGTTATTAACAAATAAATAGTTTCTATCCAAATGAAAATCCATACAAATCGTCTAATATAGCAGGAGCGCTCGGCCATAAGACGGTCCAACGAGTCGACCGCAGAAAATCATCTTTATCAACGAGGACCCTGAGGTAAGTGCAACTACTAGAATAAATAAAAAAAGACAGTACTCTTATAAAACACACGTCTGCAGCCATCTAATAGGGCTAAGTCACGGCCCAAAATAAAAAGTGAACGGACTAGGCGAATGAATGAGACCGAATAGTAACAATGTCTGCCAACAAAGGGGACCCAAAGAATGAAAACGAAAGAAGTTCATTTAGAAGAAAAAAAAATAATAATAATAAGAGAAACAACAAATAAACCGCGATAAAATACGCTGCTGATATGCACGTGTTTCAGTACGTAAGAGAATACAGGGAGCCAAATAGCTGGCCCAGGCAGGGAGCAAAAAATTAAACAGTTGCTATTTTTCGTCATTCCGATCGGCCGATTTGGCAATTTCGACCTGATCGTTAAAAAAATCAAAAGCCTGCTGCATGCACAATGCAAACAAACAAGCTTAGATGCATGTAACAGGGGCCTATTTTAACATTCTCATGCAAAAAAAAATCGCCCATTTACGCATGGATTGTCGCAGAGTGCGGTAATACAAGCTTACATAAAACGTTAAGTTTTCCCAGCCGGAGGAGATTTAAATTTCACTTGCTGTGCAGAAATTTGCTCTGGCGTGGAGTTACCCGTACTCGAAAAAAACAACAACGTCCAAAAGCTGTGCTCCAAATCCCCACGACTGAGAATGATAATGAACCAGATCTGGAGAAACCGGAGCGTGACTTACGTTAAGAATAATGTTTATGTTAGGAATTGCAACATTGCGCTTACTACTTGGTCTGGGGAACACATTTGCGTAGGACAAAGCAGTACAAGCCACATGTGAATATTGGGTGTAGACCTAACACAAAATGGAAAAGAAAAGGTGCCTACGGAGGACACCGTGGGAAGCTCAATATCAGAAAAAACACCTCAGAAACTCTTCCTTTATCACTTTTTATTGGTATCCAACTCTTCCGTGAACTTCTTCATATTCTTGTTCCACAAAGCAGTAGTACAAAAGTAATCAACAAAATCGGTCTTTTACTCGAGCTTCAAGGTTCATTAATTGTGCATATGTTACAACCTACCCATGTGCACTCAACCTGCTTAATTCAACCGAGATTGCACAAGTCTATCGCACTATACATGGTTCTCTTTTAAGATGAATGAAAATCATTCATTTGCATAAAATTAAAAAAATACGACATGTATAATAAATTAATTCTCTTATAAAGTTGCTTCTTGTCTGTTAAAAACAAAAAGGTAATGTTACACCTTGTCCGGACTAACGATAGAAACATATGAACACTTATTTAGATATAAAGTATAATAAAATACAAGCGTTATTTATGTGCAATATTAATCGCTTATTTTTAAGGAAAATCATTCAATTTACAAAAAAATGTGAAAAACAGGTTTTCAATAATAAAAAAAAGCTAGAGGGAACCCCTCGAATGGACTGAAATTTTAAGTAGTATTCAGACGAGTGCGAGACATCCGACAAAAACGGAGAACCAATAAAAACAGTGAAATAAACGTTTCTCGTCAAGTTTCTCGCTCTAGTCAGGTCGAGGAATAAATCCTAAACTCAATGAATACAGCGAGAAAGAAGGATACCCAGCATTTTGAAACGCGTAGGTGTACATAGGCGAAACGAGCTGATCAAAGGTGTGAAGCCCAAGGACTCCAAACTCACCGTCATCTGTAACTTCTCATAGCCTCTTTTAAATTATTCCGCTATCGGAAGTCAATATCAAGTTTTTTTTAGGTAGGTTTCAATGGATGTGCGTTTTTTTGAAAACTTAACTTTTATTCCGAGGTATTTGTCCCTATTTGCAATATCATTCCTTCCAATCCTACTCCTTTTATTTCCAATGCGGTTGCACCTTCCACCACATGCACCAATACCACCTCTTGAATTCAAGAGCATGAATAAGCAGGTTGAAGTGACCAGTATCAAATAGGAATAAAATTTCTAGTTGATTGTTGTTGCGTCCGTCCATGTGCTCTGGGGGATTCCCATTGACATAAAAAACAATCTCTCATGAGTGATTCCCGGATGTGTAAAGTAAGTAATACAAGTCCATAAATCAAGGTAGAATTGTTAAGTTGATACATTGCAAAAAAAAAATAACCAAGATATGTAGCAATGAAAAACAGAAATATATTCCCTTACCCGTGTAAGCGTAGTATGCCTACTTACTTGAATCAATGCAAGCATCACGTAATTACACGTACCATGCTAAATATCTAATTTAATATTGAACTAAAGGTTGTTTCAAAAAAAATTGACAATGATTAACTGATCGGATATATCCGTACAGCTGACAAGTACTCGCCTCTCAGGTGATAACAATTATTGTTATTTTAAAAAACCGCCTAACGAAACCAGGCGACTTGAAGTGTAAGAATTCTTCTTACACTCGACTTAATACCAAAGAAGTAACTGCCATGCTAAGATGTAATTTTAACAACAGTGCGTGGGGAATTTTAATCAACTATTTAATGGAAAAAATTAAACTCTTGATGACCATTGTTGTGACCTGACTACTGAACTGTTTACCTTACACTATCACGTTTCCCAAGTTTATTATTTTTTAGAATAAATAAAAGGAGACTATTTACAAATTGTGCTTAAGACCAAGCCCCACTAGTAACACGAAAACAACGAGAACACGTCAGGTCCGAGAACTTTAACGGCGACCGACCAAATATGGTCATGGAGTACCTAAATGGGTAACTGCTGCAGACCAGTCAGTCACTAATTTTTATAGTTGCGCCGGATATTACGGAATCCTATTTCGGAATACCAAACGAAACATGAAGAATTTCGCTTGTGCCAGGAAAAAGTCTTCCCGGGACTGCAGTAATCAGACGTACTCCGGACCTAAATTTCTTGAGTTTCTGACTTCTTAGAAGGTGATAAAGTCACAACATCGTTCTTAGGGACGTGTAAAAGTTTGTTGTTGTTCGTATTCCAACATATTCCAACAGACCTATTAATAGAATGCAGTCATTGGATGATGATTTGATAACTAGAAAAGGGATAATCAACAGGATAATTGAATGAAGTTATCACATTATTTAAAGAGTTGACCCCCAAAGGGAGGCATGAATTTTGCCCCAGTGATTAAGATCAAATGTAAAACAACCTTACATTGGACAAGAATTTCCTAATATGCATGTAAAATGAATTTTAAAATTATAACTATAACTAAACTCAAGAATTATTTAAAGCTCACATTCACCAAGCATTTCCAACACCATAATTTCACTTGCCAAAAATGGATAATATTAAGTGAAAATAAATGGAGATTAATTCAAAGAATTCCTAACAAGGTATTCCAATTGGTGGTGGCCTGCAAAGAGAAATTTCTCTTCTGAAAGTTTCAAATGCTTACAATAGTAAAATAAAATTTGACTGTGTCAACAAAAATGGTGCAATTGAGAAATACTTTTCATATTTGAAAATAAACAGCTTAATTTCAAATACAAATATACATATGGAAATAACTACACCTCAATCTTCCATTTCATCCAATAAAATGGCAATTAGTTAGTGAACCCGTAGTAAGATTTCATGTTTTAGAAACTTAATAACCATTTTTATTGATAATTCACTTACTAAATTAATTGGGTAATTAATTCAATGTTCTCAGTTAAAGATTCCTCAGCTCAGAACCAATTCAGAATTCTGTTGAGCAATAGAGGTGTTTCAGTTGAAACATTTGCCTCCCACTGTGCATTCTACATCTAAACATTTAAAACAAATACAGTATGCCCAAAATTGTGAATGCAAAAAAGATATTAAAAATCATGATTATGTTAAATTAATTTTCTGTGATGGTTATCGAACTTAATGGAACTGTCAGAATGGAGAAATAAGAGGAATAAATTTTTATATTGCTCTGGCATGAGAGGGAAACAAGCTGTCAAAAAAGAAGAGATAAAATTATCGACCACAAATAATACAACAGCTATGATCCTTAGATGCTGTAAAGTGATAGGAAGTGCCTTGAAATTTCATATAAGTATGAAATATCTAAGACTAGTCTTAAAATTTTGGCAACTGTCAACACTTCTTGATTGTTAATGTTCAACTATTCAATTATCTGTGAACCAGGATTTTGTTTAGACAATCCTTCTGGTAGTTGCACATTTTACCAGTGAGAGTTCATTTGCTGGACACTGAACCAATAAAGGGTGGCTCTTGGATGATTTCAAAAACATGCTGATTACCAAGAAAAAAAATGAATTCTTTATCTGTGTGAGGTAAAAACACTTTTATCAGCATTTAAGGCAAGAAGTGTTTTACTTCATCCTGAACAAAATTAGTGGAAGGTCTAATAGCAGTTTCCCAACAATGAATAAGAAACGATCAATTCAGAGTATAAATCATACTCACCTTTCTCCAGAACTAATGAACCGGAACTGACCGTTCATGGCATCAAAGATCATGAACGGACGAAGAAGTCGGTCGATGATGTACCATCCTGATGAGAATCCACATTGTTTGAAATTAATAGATTAATACAAACAGAAGAACGACGTTCCCCTCTTCAAAAAACAGTTCTCGAGATGGATTTTTTAGATCAACCCCAGGTGGAGAATTCGACAGTTCAACCGATCAAACGCCAAACGTTTTTCAGGTAAATGACGTTCTTCCTCTTCGAAAGCAATTCACTTGCAATAAAAAGATGAAATCAAAATGCCATTTTATACTATGTGTTTTTAGCACACTTCACTTTGAGAAAATGGCCGCCCGAATAAACAAAACATTAAATATATCAAATCTAATTTATTTCATTTTCTTTTTTGCTCCCTCTCTCGATTTCCTTCAGCTGAATTCTTGATGAATCGTGGCGATTCGACGAAATGATTTCACACCCGTGAACTACGAAACAATTACAGAAATTAATAACAAAAATAATGCGCGTGTAAACTTGCATTTAAGTGTAATCCTGCGAGGTTAACTGGAAAATAATTAAATTTACATGACCGATTTGAAGCAAAAATTTACGCTTTCAACTACTTAAGAGTAAAATCCGACTCGACGGAGCATTCGACACTGCCGCGCAGTTGCCATTGCGGCTGCGCATCGTGAGATAGATCTCATTTCATTTTCAATTTAAAAAGCTAGCTGAAACCCCTAGAAAAATATTAGATTTTGCGTTTTCTTACAGCATGCCACATAACAGGGATTTCAGATTTAACGTGGTGCAGAATCTAACGGATGCAAACCTTTTGGAAGTTTCAATTTTCTAAATAGATGTTTTACTACCACTGTAAAACCTACCTTAAAATTAAATTTAGATTTAGATTAGGTAATGGATTTTTTTTAAATTAAACTCAAATTGTTTGAATTCTATATGTGATCCTAAATGCTTAGAACTGTAAAGGGTGCAAATTTTTTTTGCAAATCCGAGGCCTATTCGGTTTCGATTTTCATTTCCCTCTTCCCAAGAAAATTTAAAAGGAAAATTACGGATAGAGATTGTCATGGTGTCATAGATCGGTGAGACACTCCGAATAATCATTCTAGATGTATTTTCGTTATTTCACCAAAAACGTCGACCACATTGCAGTGCCACAAATAAAAGTACTGCCAACCCCTAGCATGCAGTAAAAATGTCTTTAATTTTTTCTCAAACTACATCACGCGAATTAAAATTGAAGATTCCGCAAAGTAAGGAGTAAACGTTTTATTTTACTTCATACAGAGGAGATTAATATAACATCATCAATCAGTGAAACTTTTTAAATGGTTTTCAAAATCTTGGAAGACACCAATGTGAAAATTCCTCGTGGTGAAAAACGTTAGGAGGAAATGTCTGCCCGATCAGACAGCATGACTCCCACACCAACGGACTTCGATTGGCTTGCTGCTCATTTAAAATTCCAACCGTTTCGGCAGTATAAAAATTGGGTTTTTACACCCGTCAAAACGGTTCGGTCGAGAAGACGATATTTCAAACGAAATCTTCAGGGATTGTGTGTGTTTGTATTCTTCCTGACTGAAATCCCGTTTTTAAAATTCTGTTCGCAATTGGCCGTGTTTGAAGGTCAAGATTTTTCCTATTTGTTCTCTTATTTAACATACGTCTATTCGTTTGGAGACTCGTATGCTACCACACCTATTTTTCAGGTACCGATTTGACAAGGAATTTTGTTCGCAATGAAGTAATCATTGAACTCGCCACCATTAATTTACTAATTACCGGTCCAATGAAATACAAGTTTTTTCCGACCTTTCCAATGACAACAAAAATGAGCTTTGTTTAGAACTTCCAATTTAAACTCAACGCACAGCGAATACTGCGACATTGACAAAAATGTTTAAATTCAAATTGGGAATTACAATGACTAAATGTCCTACTCTACCAAGAAGAATGAGCAAGAAGTATGTGCCGATTACATTTTAAAAGATTTCTTCTCTACATGTAATATTTATACTGCAGATAGTCAGGAGAAACGTGGAAATGTGCATATTACGAATTGTTGTTCTTATCGTAAGTTCGTCAAAAAAATTAATTGTAATTGTAGTAATTCGATAAAAAGCAAAAGACTGAAAGGAAAGACAATGCTACTGATTGCCATCGTGTCAGGTCGACGGCAACCAGTTAAATATACACCAGGGGAAATGTTTCAGGAAATAAAAAAACATCCATTGTACGAGAAAGTTATGTATTCGTCAGTGCAAGATCCACAAAAACAAATATATTGCAATTATATATGGTACATGAAAACACAAATTGAGATTTAGGGTTTTCTTACTTATTACTTTACCATCTTTGCATCGGCTTTCTTACGTCAAATGACATACATAATTTTGAATTACAAATACTAAAATATACAGGACGTAGATTAGGTTCAGGCCCTAGGGGAAAGGACATTAATGAAAAAGGTAATGACTACCGTCAAACGTACCAATTGATAGTCAGTTAAGAAAAGTTCCTGCTTTTTAAAGTGTGAGGTTTAACGAATGTTTCTGTTTCTTTTCATTCATTGTAGGTGAGTCTGCCAAGAGTGGTAGAAGGGGATACTAGCAATAAATACAAATGTGAATAATTATTAGAAGAATTGTAGAACAGCTGAAGTGCATACAAGTACCGGAACAAATGGAGAAGAAAAGACCAATACCACAGTTTTTTCTCCCTGCTCCGAAGTAACTGATTTTACTGTCATTTGAAGCGACTCGATTCCCAAGGGTCTCCAACATCGTTGGAACTAAGTTTTGTCACACATGAATATTATCAAAGAAATTGGTATTTGAGGGTGAGGGGAGAAGAAACAATAAAAGTTAATTTACGACAGTCGAGGTCAGAATAATATCAGCCAGAGCATGCAATAAAAGGCGGAGTTCAATACAAAATGGAAAGACATATCGATGCATTGAAGATCACAACAATCAATAATAATAAAAGTAATAAATGGACTAAATACTAAGCAAAATCATTTGCAGATGAGCAATACCCAAGAGGGATGACACTCGGCCGGAAAATAAATGACTAAGAAGTTTCAAGATGGGGAGAAAAATGGAGGCAGAACTTAAATGTATCAATGACAAAATGATAAAGCAAAAACAAAGGCAAACGATGCATAAGTTGTTTCACCAAGGCACAAAATAAGCATTTTCATTAAAAGTCAGATAGTAAGCCACAAATGTAAATAAATTCGACTGATTGTCCAGTTTATTTTCCATCATACACAAGCAGATTCAGGAACTCCAAGGGAGTACCAATTCTACCAAGAGTCTCGTGTCAAGGGACATTTGAAGATTCAAGCCACACTTTTCTGGTCGTGCAAATGAGACCTCAGAACTCAAGGCATAGTGTGTTTGATTACCTCGATCTGATTGTTACAAATGTTAAAGAATTCTCATCAATCTTCCAGTAAAACTACTCGCAGAGGACTTAATCGTTCACTTGTCTTCGAGTCGTCTCGTCCCCTCGTTGTTAGCTAGAAGACGAGTCCGGATCGATCTCCTTTTTCTGATGGAGAGGATATTAAGAAAGAGAATAAAATGTCCGAATAAAGTTGAATTGAAAGAAAAAAATTCTTGAGGAGATTTATACTCCAAAGAAACGTGACGGGTACCCAAGGGTCCGGGATTATATCGAACAAAGAGTTCTTGGTTTGAGAGTGAACAATGGCCGGATTTTATTTTGTACAAAAAAAGCATAACGTGGGACTGAAAGGAAGGGGTAAACAGATGAATTTAGAGAGATAGATGAACAACAATATACAGCTGGTGTACAATTTTGGAAAGCCGAGGGAAATCTAAGTTGCCATGGGACAAATATCTGGTACTTTTTGAGTAATTTAGCACCTGAGTGGTGGTATTAAAGCTTTCAAGTGAGGGTATCATGTTTACTATTAGTATGATATGGTTAATTGCACAAGTATTTTCTGCCGTAGTAATTTTTACAGAAAAATTCTTGTAACTTTACGCGGTTTCATTTTCTCTATCAACTCTAAACAGTGTCTGAATCCTTCGACCAACCTTTCATGTGTTCTCGGATATTAGCTGCAGTAATATCTTTATTCTAGCTGAGCAATCTATTTAGTTTCAAAGCTTCCATTACCCACAAAAATTGAATAGTGAATTTCCTTCTTTACACAACCATAGTCAATTGTAAAGAATTTTTAAGTGGTCTAAGGTTTGAATGTTTTTGTTCAGAATTTTGTTTGATAGCAGTGGGATTTCAGTTTACAACAGATAATTTGATTTACAACTACATACTCAGGGTTACTAAATTTAATATCTTAAATCAGTACTGTACCATCATATTCTTAATTATGAAATTACTTATGTTTAAGGCATCAAGGGATTGCAACTCGTGCACAAATCGTACACCAAGAGTCGTAGGCGATGTGATGTCAACGCAATTTGCAGTTCCCATTCATACACTCATTAAATCAAAACTTTTTTGGATATAGTAACGTAATTTGGATTATACCAAATATAAATAATAAATAATGAAAAGAAAAGAAAAACAAATTATAATTCTGTAATTTTACATGGAGCAAATTATAACTTTTAAAATTTTTTTAGCAGTAATCCATGTAATTAATCCGAGACGGAAAAGATGAAATCGTAATCTCTTGGTGGAATACTTACGTGACTTTCACAGTAACGTAACGTTGCAGTTTTCCAGAAGGTTACCTGCAAAGTTGACAATTGTGATATTTAATGAAACATGCTTCACGAGTGGAACACCAGAGTCAAAGAGTAAATCGATTGACCGATACAATCAGAAAACGGTAAAAGGTTGCCTTCTTGAGGATTCGTCACGTAGAGATTTAAATCGGAAGTGAAGTGAAAAGGTAATTGTGGACATACTCTCGGATATTTCAGTAAAATACAATGGGACTTATTTGAGCATTTCAGAATATAATTTCGGAGGGGGTAATACCCATTTTACACATTACAACTTGTGCACTATCGTGAAATTCGTATGCGAAATGAGTACCGATATATTTGCACTGAATGTAAAATGACATTGTCAAATGAATCTAAAGTAGTTTAGAACAATTGTGTGGAAACAAAAGTAAAACCGTGTGCAAAAATGCGAAAAAGAATGGAAACGGATGATAACAATTGACATTTTAAATAATAACAAAGAAAATGTCCAGGACGTTTGTTTTTATCAAAACATGCAAAATGACATCATTTAGTTGAGCACCGGAAGTTAAATCATGAGCATTCTGAATTTCCGGTAGATATGCACTCGATGCAGCAGGAATTTCACAATCTAACTAGGCGACACGTCAAGGTGGCAGTGACACAAAATCAACAGAGTGGTACGCCACTTAGACTTTGGTAAATATGAGAAATACGGGGCATCAGTTGATTTTACATTAAATTTCAATTCTCTTAAAATGTTCATTGTTGTGCAAACTCTATTTTTTGTATTAATTTGGCGCGATGAATTCCCAAAACGATTCGTTTCGTTTTTCCCGCTTCTAGAGTAATTCAATTAATTCGACGATGGTTCATCAAAATTTATTTGATGGCCCATAAATTTGGCAATAAAAAACACAAGGCCCTTTCCAAATCTTCGACATTTCAAAATTTCAAATTATGTTGTTCTACTATAAGTTTGAACTGTGTGAACGGTCCTCCACCTTATTTGGTTGAATTTTTCGTGAAGCTATTGATTTCGCGTGTGGGAAGCCGCCTTTTTAACGGTCTTTCTATCGTTGGCCTTCACTGAGAAACTCATATTCAGGTTGGGTGGAAAAGAGAAGAATGTTTTTTACAACGTCATTACAATTTTAAATTCGAAGTAATAAGATAGGATGAAGACGAAAATGAAATTAAAATTCTGTAGTCTGTAGTAGTAAGCCGTCTCCCTCCCACCTAACTAGAACTGTTTCAAAAGCCCAAACCAGCGGGAAAACAACGAATTTTTCAATCTATCAAATTCTTCTTGCCATGCCGTCCTAAATGGGTTCGGTGCCTTTATGTCACACAAATCCTCAGGTAGGTTCGCTTTAAGTCCGAACTTGAGCATTGAGTTTTAGATAAAATCATGTGTTATTGACGGCATTCTAAAGGTTGGCTGTAATAAATGAGGCCTATGTTGCCGATAGGTTCAGGATGTACGTCAAAACATTATATAAAAAAATATGGGAAAAAATATGTTTTGCTGCTTGAAAAAATGAATATTCTTATTAGGGAGTATTAAAAACTGGCTCTTGAATGCGACCCTGCTTAAGGCTAATTAAATATAAAAAGGATTCATTGAATGGAAACTTCTCTGATTTGGTAGTTTTTTAAATTTTAACTGGCAAGTTATATTCAATTGTCACTACTCGGAAGTAACACTCACTGATAAAATTTACTTATTCATGTACTTCACTGTGCTTCCTCGACCATTGTTTCTAAATAGAAAATTTTGAGACGCGGTCTTGCCATCAAGTTAAAGTTTACTCAAATGTTAAAAGTACGTTGAATTGTCAAATTTTGTTCACTCTTTCTAAAATATAGTAGCCTTTCCCTTCGTAATAAAGTCAACAAGGCTGCCGGGGGCTTTTCTCGGGTTACTAATCACACCCTAACGTTTAAATTCGAATAATAAAGTTTTAAAGTATGTGTGCTCAAGTGAAACGTGAGGCTGGGGGATGAAGCGTCCGTCATTTTGAATTTCCACTCGGGGAAATGACTTTTTTCATTCCATGTGGGCCATCTTATATACACCGCCTCAGAACTAAATTTCTTCTCAGGGGGTGATTCATCTCTAAATTTCTACATCATTTTACATTTGCCCTCTAATTTTCTTATTAAATTGCCTAGGACGGATCCATCAATTATGTTCATCCCCATACAGACAAAGCATCCCTCGGCCTTTTCATGTCACATAATTAAAACGGTTTATTTATTTCTTACATAAATAACGATGACATTTCTGTTCTCAGTCGTTAACCATGGCCTTTTCTGTAAGGGCTAAAAAATCCTACAGTCCAGTTTTTATTTTAATTATTTTAAGTGTCTGTTATTTACATCAAAACTTGATTCTTGGTTTAGATTTAAGAAGTACAAAAGAGAAATGTATTGTTTAACATATACATATTATATGTTGGAGTACATTGAAATAGCATTGATTGCTAATGATAAAGAGCCAACAACTTCATACCGACTGTATAATAGTTATTACCAAACTCCTCAAAAAGAGTCACTAACCTTTAAGATAGAAACCATGGATTACTGCCTAACGAACCAATAGGTAACCAAAAAGAGTAAGAGTATACAACAATCTGCATAGATTACTCACTTAGCACATGACGAAAAGGCAAAATCCTTCTTGAATGCATAGGAGATCCTGTAGCTTACAGTCTTCAAACTCCCGACCCCAGAATTCAAATTCGAATATCTCGTTCTTCCTTCGATTTAATTTCTTGTCAAAGTTTATACTCTCTACATGGTTTACATTAAATTCATAAAGTATGCAGTAATGATGACAGTTCTATGTTCTCACTAATAGACGTATTTTAGTGCGCTTATGCCAATTTATACTTATATATGAACATGAATGATCTTGCTTTAATCAACCGTTCAGTATATTTTCCACCTCTACCATGTTCTTTTCGAGGTTCTTGCTAATATCCACATCAGGGTATTCTCTTTTGATTTTTGTTAGAGTACCTGTCGCGGCCAATTTGCAGGACATTAGGACGTCCGGTTTTCTTATGAGTAAACCAACTAAAGAAAAAAGACAGAATGAGATTCGCACGGTGCATTGTAATTAACGCATGATCTTTGTCGATAGCTTACCCTCCATCAATTTCGACAGGATGTAAATGATACGATTACAGTTGTTCAAATTTTTTTCCCAGCCTGTCTTATTCATTGCCGAACGGTGGGCTTTAATTAGAAGTTGTTGTTTCTTCATCAGGTTTTCAGGTGTGTCATTATCAACAACTTCTGAATACAGAAACCATAATTCAGAATCATTTATTACCTGAAATAAATAAACAGATTGGATTTAAAGTTTTAGAAAAATTTTAACAAGAAGCAGCTAATCAAATAGGGAAGTTAATGAAAAATGCTCATATCAAAGTAAAGGTACCTGACTAGTTAGCCTGCCAAATAATTCCAGTACTTTAGACCTAAATTTGTTTTTGAAGTTCGAACTGTCTTGGTCCTTTTCTTGCGACTCGTACATCTTAACTCCCAAAACTAAAGTATTCAAGACAGGCAAGTCAACATGTTTACCCTTAATGTTGAGAATCTGGTGATAGCTCTTTATAACCTATAACATACCATCAGTAAGAGCATAAGGCAACATCACTAAACTCAAAAGACTCAAAAGGCCCCTTACATCATCAAACATTTTTAGATCCGATGAGACGACCATATAGTTGTCCCAAACCTTCCAATTCGAGTAGTCGACCTTCAGAGCTTCCTGCAATGCTCGCCAAGCTCTTTCTTTTTGCTTTAACTCGCAGTAGCACCTCCCCAGGTTATTCCAAGCTTCGAAACACTGAAATCAATCATAGCTTTTTATTATTCTGGAAGATTTTTTTTGTTTTGAATTTCATACGAATTATAAGTAGAAGAAACCTCCGGATCGAGCACGACATATCTTCTATAGGCGGTAGCGCTAACATCCCACTTTTCCTCCATTAGTGCCGCGTATCCCAACCTGTACCACATTTCCTTCTGAAGACTGTTAATTTCCAGAGACATCTGAAAGTGTTTTATACTTTCTGCATAGTTTTGTCTGCAAAATTAACAATTAGAACCCTAATTTATTCCTGGATAAGAAAATTTCCATTTCCGAACAGCAATAAATAAGCATCTTCGAAATACCTGGAATAGTAGAATAAAGCCCAATGCCTTTGAGCCCTGGCGCTTCTATTATTGGACAGTTCCCAGGCTTTCTGATAACAAGAAACATCATCCTTAGCGTCTCCCAGGAGGCACCACAATTTAGGACTTGGATCTTTATTCAGTTCTTGTTCAATAATTTCCTGGGCCTGCAAAGAAATTGGAAGGATTTAGAAAAGTATGCTATCAGCATACAAGTGATAACTAAAACATGTATTTATATTACCTTATGCCGCATTTGTAATAAATTGTAGCATAATATTACTTTCTCCCAACATTCCAAGTTGAGGTACAATTCCAAGGCTGATTTAATAGAGCCCATTGATATTAAAGAATCGGCCAGAACCGATCGAAGTTGCCAGATAGGCGGTAAATGTGAGGCAAAAAACAGCACCGATCTCTCACTTAGGCTTAATTTCGGGTCTTTAATGCTGTCTACCAGTACCTGAAAAATAGAACATGGTAAAGCAAGCAAAATCTAAAAACCACCACGGATGAATGATGGGCGCTGCGAACCTGTAGCTGCATCATTGATCTCTCTACTGTTCTTTTGTGGTTTGCTTCAAGCTTTGATCGCAAAAGAAGAGTTGTTGTTTTGATTGACCACACCTTAGGTTGATCCAAAATGCACTGCAGAAGAGGGTATAATTCTTCATCACGAAGACTATCCTTTGGCTGTGACTTTTCTATTAGAAACCTGAAAGGAGTCAGTGGGCAAAGATTTTTGTATTTAATGTAAAGGATGGTAAAGGTGTAGCCTCTGTACAAATGGTTTCTTTGAAAATTAAAAAATTCAATTGAATTCCCCAAACTTCTACATGTACAATCAATGTACTATGCACTTCATTGAGTACAAATGTGTATCATAATACATACAAATTGGCCAGTATGACAGCTTGCTGTAGTCCTGAAAGATCTGGAAAACTGTCTGATAGACTATCTGCAAATTTTATCTTATCCAATCTAACATCATCATCTAACTTTAAATCAGTTGGTAATTTACAAATTGACTCTTTCTTTTCATCTTTTAGTATCTCCTCACCATCTATATTGACTTTAAGAATTAACTGTGCAATGTTTTCAAGTTGAAATTTTGTTCTCTTTCCCAAAGCTCCTAAGGAATGAAATATTTCATTTATTTCATTCATTTCATTCAATTAAAACAAATATTTTTTTAAAATAAAGGGTTCCTGCGTGTTTACCTGAAAGTGATAGTTTGAGGCCACACAAATTTGTTGCATGATTCACATCTTCTTTTAACTTTTGTATATTGCCATAATACATATATATTCTTCCAAATTCTAGATGTAATGCTATTGCATCAGCCTTTGAAATAGAGTCCAATGTCAGCCTGATTTCATTTATGACAGCCATAATTTTGTCAAATAAAATGGGTGATAACTCCTCTAAAACTTGTTGATGCAGAAACAAACATCTCATATACCAAATTTTGGCATTCTAAATGAACGAAAAAATATAATTTTAATAAATCTCTTCAAATTAGACATCAATGTCTTCTAAATTAAAATGATTGATAAGCAGTTTTCAATCTTTGGATTCACAATAAATATACCTGTGAGTCCTTAAAAGTATAAAATGTAGCTTCCAAAATTTTTTCTGAAATGTAGAGTAATTCAGGTAGTTGCACTACAGGTAAAACATTCTCTCCATCACAAATGAGGTCCTGAAGAATGTTCATTGTCTTTGAAAATGCATTAAATTCCACTAATTCTTTGCTGAGATTTACTTCAGGTCCAGTCCAATTCTGTTGTATAAATAAAATAAGTGGAGCCAGTCCAGCTGCCAACACTTCATTGCTACTGAAAATAACCAAGTTGAAGTTTAGGTTCTATAGAATCATTTTTTTAATGTATAATAATAAAAATTATACTTACTTATTTTTGTCTTCAGGCTTGACATGAAAATTCAAATAGGACGTTAGTTTATCTTTTACAACCCTATCATTGTTTTCTGAAGTTAGCTCCAGAAGTAGATTTTTTAGAAATGGCAATTCAAACAGGTGAACAAATTCTCCCGAATTTAACTTTTCTATTGAATCATTATTATCAGGGCCTAAAGACAAGTATTCAATTACGTTAAATTACCTAGAAACTGGCTAAATTAAACTAACACGTAAAACTCAAAAGTTTTATGCAAGGTGGACGAGGTTACAACGTATGACAGCATAGGTATACATGGTTGAGTTCGGCAGACTTGTTTTAATAACAAAAATGCACAAATAATAATTCGACATTACCTGTTGGCAGTTCAAAACTATTATAAAACATATTGGGAAAGGTTCTGCCTTAATTTAAAATCTTGAGTCGTGTGGGTATTGAAATTAAATTACAAATAGATACATAAGTGTCACCACACTTGAACACTGCACAAGGTTCCGTTCCTGTCATAGAGTAAAAAAGTGATATTATTTGTAACGGTCTCATTATTTAAAAGATCAAATTATATTATGAACAAAGTTATATAGTGGGTAAATGAAAAAGAGATTCTACATTTTTGGGGAAGCTTGAAACTGAAAACTTAAATATAAGAATATTATAATCATGAATTGCAGTCGAATTTGGTTAAATGATGTTTCCTCAAGTTATAACATATATTTCTCGTAATATATTACGGAAAGACATTAATAATTAAGGTGGTTTCCAAGCAATTATTGATGTGCCTTACTTACATGTGTTTCAAATAGCATAATATAAAGTACAGTTTGAAAACTTCCTGAATTGGGCATTTACAAATTGGTGATGATAAAAAGTAGTCATAAAGCGAATTGATATAAAATTACATTTGTAGGTTACAAATATCCATTCTCTACAAAAAAATTTTTGCAATAAAAATTTCCAATAAATTTTATTGATAATACATTAACCCAGAAGGCTCAGTCACATTGAAGAAGTGACTGATTGGAAAATGTATAAATAAGAATAAAAATTCATTGAAATGTCAGTTGAGACCATTACATATTAACGCACATCATCTTCAAAACGAACAGCTATTTGGAAACACATGCTAAAGAACCGGAGTCCCAGAAAATAAACCTACAGTCATTCACAAACATGTTTAATGAATTAGGTAATTGTGAGAAAAATTATTTTGTATGTATCAAACACTGGATCATTTTATATTTTTTACAAAATCCAGCTTTTATATGTGGTTGTCCAGGGTGTCAAATGTGCCCAATCTGGGAACCGGTCAAGGAATGTCTTGAACTGCTGAGTTCGGTATTTTTTGTCATGCATATAATGTCCAATAACAGCAATATCTAAAACGGAATCAGTTGTTCGATGCTTACCGACCTAACAAAAACAGAAAGAAGATTAATTACGGCGCAGCTACCTCAATAGAGAAAGTTTTTCGTAAGTGCATGTATGTAACCTGCAAATCAACGTAGAACTCCAAAGTTCCACCCATCAGTCCATGTGAGTAGTACACCATATAAGTTGGTCGGTCGTTCCATGTTTGGCTCTCCTGTAGTTCTTCAAAACTCCACTTAGTCATAATGAGTCCTGGTTTGGGCGAAAGAACCAAGGTGATATGATCTGGACCTGTTTGTAATCGTGTGATTCAATCACGACAGTATTGTTTTTCAAACAATATTACTTAAGTATGTAATGGAGAGAATTCTAGGAAGTTGGGTGTGTGATCCGTCAATAAGAATAGAGGGCAGGAAATAGGAGTTTAATAAGACATGGACTATATGTTTGAAGAAGCGTTAGAGAGAAGTCAAGTAGAGGAATATATGAGCGGAAAACAAAACAATAACCAAGTACCTGTAACTTTCAACCATATCCTACGTACGTTCACGGCAACTTGAGTTCGATTAAGCACACTTAAGGATGTCGGATGGTGAATGGTTGGTGGTGGTGCAGTAATCCAGGCACTGTATGCCCTACAAAAATGAACGGACAATTATTCTTTACATTTTGGATTACGGATTTTAAATTAATGTCAAGATTACTCACGCGGGGCGAATGAAACGAGAAGTGAAAACCGGAAACCCACAGTACAACTCGGTTTTACAGTCGTCAGCGATGGTTTGAGCATCTTGGAGTTCGGGTATAACATTTGCTACGTAGTTCAAGTTATTCCTGTCCAGGCTCTGAACGAAGAAACCTGAATCTGATCGCCGGACGGAACCTTTTATATCGTAAAAAGTTCGTTCGCAGTGCTGAAAGTAAAGTAAAATATGTAATTCTACAGTTGTTATATCTGGGTGTTTAACCCTCTACTGACAGTAGTAGATACCTACAAGAATGTAAAACCTTTGAAGGGCGGGGGCAACCCGACTGTTGGTGTCGTAAGGAAAGCCATACTTGGTGGAAATGACACCGAACATGGTCAATGCGTGAATGATACATAAAGTGAGTAGGAATGTCTTCAATTTTCTCAGCAACAGTAATAATGGCACCTAAAAGTACAAATGGTATCAGCATCGGTTTCAGTTCATATATCACGAAAATTATTAGGTTTTTTAAAAATTGAAGTGAGTAATTTTAGAGATTACTTCACTTACTATGTATCCCAGGAAAGTCGCTGACAAAATGAATGTGAGTCCTGCAATAACAACTTCTGGGTTTGTGTGCGGGCCCATACGTCCCGTCATGGGAATAATGACGGTAAGAACTTTGACAGTTTGATACAGAATGTAAAGTATGGGGAAAACCAATGAACAAGCATGATACATCAAATATGATTTCACTGAAAAGGTTAACGATACAGTCTTGATAGAGAGCAATCACACTGAGATATACTATTAGTAGGTACCTGATACTCTTTTTTGTCCGCACGTCACGAACAGCGAAACTACAGACATAGGCAGAACTAGCAACATAATAGTAAACGACGATCTGATTCCAAAAATTGTGCCCAAAACTAAGATGATTGTCCAGAAACTTTTGGTACCATTGATGAAACGGATAACATTATTTCCTTGCGAGTCTTTCCTCTTAACATGTAATAAAAAAATTATAAATTCAAGCAAAAATTTTTGTTTCAAAGAATTATTGGTCCAACTGAGAAATGAAATTTTACCATACCATCGCACTTTGCATCAAAAGGAGAATGGCAGCCATTGCAAGAATCATGGGAAACACATACAAAGGTATGATCAGCCAAGACGTTAAGTACCAGCTCATAGTGGATTTGGATAAGTCCAGAGTTTTAGCTATGACATAGACAACGGCTGCTGACAGCAACAACGCTAGTGTGGCACCCGCAGTTGAGCAGGCTGAATTTTTAATCAACGAATTCGAGGGACCTAAAAATCAATGAATTATTTATTTCTCGAAAGCAGGGAGGAAAATATTAATAGAAATTCATACCTGGCAGTGATTTCAGAGTGTGAAACACCGAGGCTGCTGACAAAAGGGCTGTTACAAGGTTTACTATAACGGCTACATCTTCGCTGTAAGAAACCAAGTACAGCTGGAAAAGGTCAAAATAGACCAGCCTAGTTTTTGTGTGGGTTTTACCCAATTCCGTTGATTGGGCCAATTCTTTCGTAAGGGCAAGCATGTTGTCTCCCGTAAACTGGTACACACCAGGCCTTATGAAATCCATAGTATCGTATTTCGTGTGGTATACATAACCGTTGAAGCAATGTGCGAAGTCGAGACCTTAAACAAATTTATGTCTCGTTGATTCACCACCACCAGAATATGAAGGAGTCCATGATTAATATATTTAACTCTTCGTCTTAAAGGACAAAAAGGATAGTAAATGAGGAAGAGGTAGAACGCTTGGTATTTAACTTGTAATTAAATAAATGCGGTACCTGAGTAATTGCCGAAGTCTCTGAAAACTCGAAAGTCGGTATCAGAAGGTATAATTCCATTTTGAAACAATTCTTCAGCTTGCACTGCGGCAGATGGACGTGGTACTGCCTTGCCATATGACTAAGAATGTAGTAAATATGTTTCATGAAATTTCAGTGATCGAATTTAAATTTTCACGTCGTACACTATTTTTGTATGTATACTTATTGATATTGATTGTCGAATAACACCGTTGTTTCGGTGAAAAACATGTCTTGTTTTGGTGCCAGCAGAATGCTGGTGAAACGTTTGGGAAGGGGGGCAACCCCCGTTACTCGACAACTCGACAAAAAATTATGATAGATATATATACAAAAGTGAAATTTCAAATTATACACATATATCTGTAAATATTGTTTGACAAAACAGCAGCACAACAGAATTAAATGTTGAATTTATTAATGTTCCTGCACAATGTGCTTTGGGAAGTGAAGAAAAATTGGCTAGGAAATGGCATAGAAAATCTGATAACATAGAAATTACAAGGCGTAAGGTATTTGAGTTAGTGATAAGAAAGATAAATAAAGATTAAGTAAGTGCTATTGTACTATTATTTGTTAGCTTGCAGGCAGAAAGTTTACCATGACAAACTTTCCTATTTCTCAAAGGATGTGTTCTACATGTACATGTTTCAGTAGTACCTACATTTAGCAACCATGCCTCCCCTGATGTTTGAAATAAAACCTCTTTTCCACCACTGCCAGCAGAGTCCATATTGATAACCATCTTAACCTCTTTTCGCCATTTGTGCTGGGAGGAGAATCCATGTGAGGCCTGCAAAAGTTTAATTCCAGTTTGTTACTGTTATCAAATAACCAATTATCAAATGAAATATATAAATTTTTTGAATGGTATACCTGAAGAGGATTTTCTTCTGCTCCATTAAATAAAAATATTATATTATTTCTTAATGGAACATTTGAGGAGGACAGGACATTTAAAATCTCCAGCATGACAGCACAATTTAAACCATTGTCACTGGCACCTGAATATGAAGAATCAATTTTAGTTCTTTAGTTTGTAACTGAAATTAATTAAGATGATAATCTTCATTTGAAGTTGCTTTTGAGAGCTGGAGGCAATGTGTAAAATAAATCAAATTGTTAATTGAAATTAACCAGGCAATTGAATTTAGGGAGAGATAGAGTTCAATCCCCTCATTCAGCATTCTTTTTTAAAATTCCATCACACTAAGATTAAATTAATTAAAAAGGTCAAACTCCTAAAACAAATTTAAAGCAGATCCAAAACATGTCTATAGCTTTTTTGTATTTACCAGGGCTTTCAGGCACAGTGTCATAGTGGCAATTAAGCAGTATACTATCTGTTGCATTTCCTGAGCTCAATCTAACCACAATGTTCTGTATGTTGGTGTAATAATTTCTAAATCCATAAGGTTTGAATTCCAGAAAATAAGATCCAGTTGGCCGTTGAATGTCAACATCAATTCTGTGAATCCTGTTGAGCCCCTGTGAGATGAATGAAATCTCCCTTTTGAGAAGATCAACAGCTAAAACTTCATTTTCATAACTGCCTACAACTCTAGTTCCCAAACTGGTTATTCTTTTCAGTTGCAGTTCAGCTCTTTCTCCTATGAAACTACAAATATGGTTATAAATATTCAGCTATTAGAAACCAGGAGAGAATCTTGGTAGCCTGAGGTCAACTTTAGAATTTCTGAGGTTCTAAGAGAAAAACCTATTTCTGTTCAGTGGGAATAAAATCAAGGTACAAAATGTATAACAATATTTAAACACATAATAAATGAAATTCACCTGTCAGGATTGTTCTTGGCTGCTTGAAGCGTTATCTGCGCCGGCAATACATTTTCGTAGATGTAAAAAAGTCTCAGAAGAATTAAGAAAGCGAAGAGGATGCCGTACCCAACGGAATTTGGCAAGGAATCATTGACAAGCGGTCGATCCAGAGAGTTGTCATCGCTCGCATCGAACTTATCTGTTTTCTGGATTTTTCTCTGTCGTAGAATAGGTTTCTGAAGTGTAAAAAATAATTTATAATCAATTCAATAAGAAAAACAAAATGACATAAACGAAGTTTGAAAATGTACCGGTAAAATCATACCTCCATGATAAGGTTCAATATTACTTCAGGTAACTAACGATAATTCAAAAGAAAACTTTAAAAGTTTTATAGAGTAAAACGGAACATGGATTCGGTTACTGAAATACGAAGGACAAGGCAATACACATTGTGGATGTAATGACTTACAAAGGAATATCTTATTACATTAACCGCAGTAAGTCACAGCGAACATTTTCACTCTGTTGTTGTGTGTACTATGTAAGTCTTCAACGGAAATTTAAATCCATAGAGAATGTGAATGGAGTTTTGGACTCCATGTTAGGGTGCAAGAGGTTTTATTGAGATTTGACGTTGAGCTGCAAGTTGTGTTTTTACTGTTGGAGAAGGAAACTGTTCAGCAGTAGGCCGACAAAAATAGAATGTCTTATTCTCCTGAGGCTTAATTGAACTGTAAGCGTGAGTATGTTTGTTTCTTTTTGAATGACAACAAAAACTAGATTCATAAAAATGGCGAACTCTGGGTGAATTTAAAGAGAACGAAAACTGATCAATATTTAACGGAAAAATTCAGTAATTTTTCATTTTTTCAGTGAATTGTCGACATGTCGTCTGAAGGGGGATTTAAAATCGAGTCAAATGACTCGGTTGAGTTTCTCACCAAAGAAGCGGAAACATTGAAGGCGAAATTGGAAGAGGAGAGGCAGAAATTGAATGATGTTACGCGTAAGTATAAAACCATTTTAGTCAAAGAAAGTAACATCTATTAGTGGTTAACGAATAGTTTTTGCATTTTACTCTTTGTAGTTTCAACTGTTGCTGATAGGTTGGAAGTCATAACATTTCTCAATATAAAACCTAGGAGAGTATTGAAGGGTCATCAGGCAAAAGTTTTGTGCTCAGATTGGTCACCAGATAAAAGACATTTAGTTTCATCATCACAGGTATTTTATGACTTGTTTTGACTGCTTCAAATATAAATGGGTGACAAGTGAAAAATAGTAATAGATTTTAGTAACATCTCATTTACCACTCATTAACATAGTGTTCACCATATAGGGAACTACTAACTGATAATTTCAGTATTTCCATATATGTTTTCTTGATCCTTTTGTGGTGGGTTTTGTTTTTGTCTCATTTTCAATAAATCTTGTATAAAGATAAAAACAGTATGGCTTTTGCTGTGAGGCTGCTTTATCAAAAACTGGTGACGGGGAAATATTCATTTTAGGATGGGAAAATGATCATTTGGGATGCATTTACAACTAACAAAGAGCATGCAGTCACAATGCCTACAACTTGGGTTATGGCTTGTGCATATGCCCCATCAGGGAACTTGGTAGCTTGTGGGTAAGTCAATTCTGTTCAGCACACATTAGGGTACAGTATGTATGTGTATGTCAATGTAAAAATATATAAATAAAGTAGGATAAATTGAGCATAGGTTGAGTGTTAAGAAATAGGCTTAAGTGGATTTTTCTGTTTCAGGGGCTTGGACAATAAAGTAACAGTCTACCCACTTAGTTTAGAGGAAGATGTGACAGTTAAGAAGAAAACTGTTGGAACCCATATGAGTTATACTTCCTGTTGCACATTTCCAAATTCAGACCAACAAGTAAGTTCTAAATTTATTTCATTACAAGTAGTCCAGAGAATGGTTATGACAGCTAACAGTTAAGGGTCTGAAAAAATTACGCAAAAGTCACATTTTTGTTACTTTTATTATTCTGTAATTATTCTACACATTATAATTATTATTATTTACACAGAGCATTCAAAATGAAGTACATTTTTGTACTTTTGTCCTTGTGTTTCATGTGTACTAGTCACTACAGATTCAGGTGTTTGCTCTTAAAAATTAAGTAAATACAAATGACAATGTAAAAGCTTTAAAGGTTAGCAGTATTACCTTCACAGTAAGACCTTGTCCCTGATCGTTAACAGTGCCCATTTTTAAGTCGCACATTAAGCAGTTGAATTTCTGTTACAATTATAGATACTCACCGGAAGTGGAGATTCAACTTGCGCTCTTTGGGATGTTGAGTCCGGTCAGCTTCTGCAAAGTTTCCATGGCCATAACGGCGATGTCATGTCCTTAGATTTGGCTCCTTCGGAAACGGGCAACACATTTGCTTCGGGGAGTTGTGATAAGATGGTCCTCATCTGGGACATGAGAACGGGACAATGTGTGCAGTCATTCGAGGGGCATCAGTCGGATATCAACAGTGTCAAATACCATCCGAGTGGAGATGCCGTTGCCACTGGATCTGACGATGCCACTGTGAGTTTGAAGAGAGCAAGAGACCGTAAAAATTGCACTTTATTGTACACATATCGGCAGCTGTACTTTGTGTTTCAGTGTCGGCTGTTTGACTTGAGGGCGGACAAAGAAGTCGCTGTCTACGCGAAAGAAAGCATAATATTCGGAGCCAATTCTGTAGACTTTTCCATTAGTGGTAAGTTTTTATAGGCATTAGGACTCTTATGTACTTAATAAAAAGTGAAACAATATTATTTTTTAGGTCGTTTGTTATTTGCCGGGTACAATGACTATACAATAAACATTTGGGATTCTCTAAAGTGTGTGAGAGTCAGCTTACTTTACGGTCACGAAAACCGGGTGTCTTGCCTGCAGGTATCACCGGATGGAACGGCACTCTCCACCGGAAGTTGGGATTTCACACTCAGAATCTGGGCTTGAGCACAGTTTCAAGTTTAGGATTTGATATTCACATCTTGAATGTTTTTCGGCATGGTTTCTAACTAAAAATTTCTAACTGACATGAAACTAGTCAACCACATGGTTCGAGACTTTTCTTCGTCCAACCTGTGAAATTTTGGGACTAAAGTTTTCGATTTGAAAACTTTACTGAAAACTTTTGATTATTGAATTCTTTACATCATGACAATTTGGTTTAGCAATTAGATTCTGATCCTCGAATTGGAAAATGATTCTGTGACTAGTAGCCAAAGTGAAACATTAATTGCGGTAGGTTACATAAGAGTATTAAATTATGTTTCTGAGACCTTAATAATTATGTCCACAGCCAAATCAATTTAAGTTGTAAAAATTAGTTGACCCATTGGATGGTCGATTTATTTATTGATTTATTTTAGGATGCATGAAGCACTGACCGATTGAGCGATTAACATTTCTTAACAGTTTCAGTGATGGTTTTACAAAGGTATCCAAAATGGTTGGTTTCGTAGTTAATCAGTTATTACTTAACCTATTGGTTAGAACTCCAAGTTATATAAATATTGACGTCGATTATTTAGATTTTAGAGTGACTGAAAATTTTGCAAACCTAGGTAAGCCTTTTGCTTTTGTGCCCAGGAAAAATGTTAGTTGTTGGGACAGGGGCCGTATGATAGTTGCATCCGAACTAAAAACCTCGGGGGTCCACCTTACTGTTGCGGGGGAAGACCCTCGAAGCTATGAGAAGGGGGGAGCCCCCTCTCGTACCGGGTCTGCTTCCCATTCCTTTCCCGGCTCCGACGTTTTCTCTGCTCTTTGAGGGCCTCCATTGACAACGAGAACCGCTTAACAGAATTCTGCGAGAGCATGCCAGGTCCGAAACAATCTTCCGCAGATTATTGATTATCCAATCCAGGTTTTCCGATTCGGCCTTGGCTTTGGTTGTAACTGACTTTGGCGGACGCGACTTTAACTTCTGTGTCACGATATTGAATCCACCTTGTGCACTCGCGGAATGTGAGGTTCGCCGTGTCCACTGCACGGACACCCTACAAAGCTGGACTTATTGACGTCACATGTGTCCGCCAGCATGCCTGTCACACCTGCTATGATCTCCGCAGGTCGTGCCTTTCAGGTTTCTTGACTTACTCAGCAAATTTCCTCGCAACACTAGCCACTGTTTCAAGCGCAACGACCAGTCCCTTTATTTGGGATGATATGTCTTAACGTCTCTCTGGTGGATGACTTCCGCACGCGCCACACTCTTCTTTTTAGGTCGGACGCTGATGCACCCGTCCGTGATGGTCATCCGGACACTGTCAAGTTCTCCTTGTCTTCTCATCTTGTTCCCTCTCCCGAATCTTGTCTGTTCTGCATCCGTAGACTCACCCTCATCTCTCCTACACAAGACAACACTAGAGGGGGCAACCAGAGTTAAAGGGTCTGAGTGGGATTGAGGGACCTTAGTCCCCCACCCATCTGGGGTACAATTTTCAACGGGAATCTAAGTCTTACGACCCAAGGGCACAGGGTGGCTCAATCTTTACTCGGGAGCCACAAGGGAATCTAAGTACGTCTGCAATTGATACGTTACATCACTCTTACTCTTCCTCAAAAAGTATAATAAAAAGTTTCAATTAGGCGGAGTAGTTTCCATCTGATCGCGGACCCCACGATCCAGAGTAATGCTTGTATACTCCTTACGTACTTTACACACTTTGCGGTGGTTCTTTTACGACTGCAAAGTGAATTTTTATTCCCTTTAATGACCTTTAATGATTTTAGTTGTGTGATTAGAATATGGAAAACAGAATTGTTGGTTTTACAACATACATTCATCAAATTTTGGTAGCTACGGTTTTCCGTCTTTTCTCAGAATAAAAATTGTTCACGGGTTATTCATTACCTCTAATGTTCGATTTGTACTGATAATGGGTATCACCGATGTCGCACTACATCTCTATAGCTACATGGCCAGTATCTTATTTGGATTTGGAGCTTGCTTAATATATGACGGAGGATGATGAGGAGCGTAAAAGAAATTAATAAAGAGCAGAAAACTTAAAATGAAAAATTATCATTTTCCCTTATTAATTTTATTTTATATTGGCATAGCATGTTTCATTAGATGTACAAATGTTAACCTGAGCGCTAACATTATACCACTAAAAAACGTTGACCACAGTTTTTTTAACTAAATTTGATTATTCTGTGTCAGTGATACCTGTTTTAAGTTTAAATCGCACCATGAATACTCCAGTCACAAATTTTGTGACAAAACCACATACCTTGTGTTGGCTTTAAACTTCATACAATTACTTGTTTTATTATGTAATTAATTTTTGCTAAAAACTGACCAAAGTTGTGTTATTAAATGTTTAAAATCAAACAAGTTGCAAATAGAAAGAATATGAAACAATATAAGTTGAAGTATTAAAACTATTAAACAAATATCTTAATAACAAATGCATTAATTATTTATATCCTGTACCTTTTTTTAAACTTCGTTGAATTTTTCTATTGTGCTCCAATTGTACACGTTCTCTTGTCAACTAAGTGTTTGCTTGTTTTTGGGTGAACAGTTTGTCATTTATTTTGTGTGTTCGCCCTTGTTTACGTATACGTCCATGTGGTAAACTTGTAAATGTTTTCTTCGGTTCTGTTACCCTTTGCTGTCCCTATTTAATTCGTATTTGTATTCGTTGTTTCTCCCTCATCACACCAATTCTTACGGTAATTTCTTTTCGTTGTTGTTTTCCAGTTTGCATAGGTGTTTTAACAAGTAAGGTTTTTGAAGCTTGAGTTGAGTTTCGTGTCAATAAGGTTCCAGTCCTGTGTTCTGAGGTGCAAGTCCTAAGAAACGAGTCTCAAAAAGGGTCTTTGTAGTGGTGTGAGAGTTGGGAGCGCAAGAACAGCGGGAAATTTCCAAACTTTAGAACTTGAAGTCTATTAATTTTCATAAATCCGGAGCAGAAGGCCCATCATTCATTGCCGCACAGCTCTCCACCGGGCTCCCAAAAGGCCTTAATCTCAGGGGCTTGCCACGTTCTCACCTGTGCATGTGTCACATTCACACCTTGATAATAAACACAAAAAAAATGGAGAAAATGCATCAGATAACTCCATCTTATCTGACAGGGTCGTTCTGTTAGTTTGGATTCGTTCGCGTTCAAGTATCTACAATAGTTTTTTTAACTTAACTGGGCGATCGTCACCTCCAGAGAGTAAGTTGCCAATCTGACAGTTGTTGTCGTTGGTTTTGGGCTTTTCATAGGTCGAATCGACAAAAGGATTTTGTTAGGTAAACTAAATACCATCATCTGAAATGCAAACCAACTACTTCTGGGATTACCTTTTTTTCTAAATAGGTTTATTTTTTAACATATATAGGTAAGCTATATAAGTGCAGGTTATTGTATGAGTAAAACTTAATGGCCTAACCGCTTCTGATCATCGATATGTTTTTTGCCATTTCATTTGACCTCCTTGAAATCATAATTTTTTGGTTTAGTTGTTCATAGACACGAGATATTTTGCCGTCATTCGTTACATAGTTCATTACATATATTCTGTATATATTAATTTTGTTGCTTTCCGGGGCATACCGTTCTTACAAACAGTTCGAGTACATGAATTCCATTATTCTAAGTCATTGAAACATTTCAACCTATATCTTATTATTGCACAACTGTAACACATCACGTGTCACCTTAAGTCGAAAATACATAAAAGCCTTAAGGTATTGTAAATAAATACTACAAGTCGTCAAAACCATATACAAAAAAATTTGTATATCTCTCAATCTCAATCTCAATCGCCAACAAGTTAATGTTTTCGAATCAAGTGGACGACTAAATCGAATCATGTCCAAAATTAAAAAGGCGATAAGGTTTCGATTGTTCAACATATACGTTTTAACAGTATATACCTGCAAACAAAAACGTTTGGTATTTGTGTGGGCAATTTCTTTGAATGTCGAGATTGCTGCATGTAAAAATGTTTAACCTTGTACATACGTAATGAATATTCCACCTTATGGAAATGCAAAACCAGGGTTTTCTGCTTACTTTTTGTTTTTTTTTACATTCTGAATGTTTTTGATGTTAAAGAGACGCGATAGAAATGCGGTCGTTTTCTGACTTTCGCGGAGGATATTTCAGGATAGCACATTTCAGGGAGTGTCTCGCGAGATCACTGTTACTGACAAAAACATGATGAATAATAAAAGTTATTCCTCTCTCCAACAATATTGGCCTGTCGTTTTTTTAGGGGCAAACCCTTCGAAAATTTTGCCGGAACCTTTCTCGCATTGTAATTTTAAAAATGTCGTCTATTTATTTATTTATTTTCGAGGTTTTCTGCCATGCGAATCCTTTTCGCTCGAAGGAATTTCACAGAGCTTTGGAGAAAGGCCAAAGTAGAGATGGGGGCGGAAAAAAAGATGAGTTTTATGCTTTTTATACCTTCCAGCTAGCTGCCGAATGTCACAAGTGGTTGTAGTGCCTTTCCTTTTATTGGACACTCAAATTTTAGATTGGTCTTAATGAAGAAAATTTTATGTGATTATTTTGATATGAGATATGATATATTGATTAATATGAGTTGTTATATTCGTTTAGTTAAATTATTTTACCTTAAGTGTAGATTAAAACCGTAAAGCAATGTAAGACAGTTAAATGCCAGTCAAATACTGCAAGAATTTAAAAAATACAATCAGAAGGCAAGCAGCTAAGGATGACACATTTAAATTGAAAGAAAAACAATATATATTTAGATGTGTAGGAATATGGGGACAAAAACTATTACATAAGTGCCATGGGTGGAACGCAACAAGACAGGGTACAACCTAAGGGAAAACAAAAAAAACACGTTGGATTGTTAATTAAACGTGCGAACAGCATCAGTTGTGGAGGAACAGATGATAAGATCGTTTCGATAGAAAGAATTGTTGTTGCCTTTGTTGGTTACGAAGTCATGGAATGGGAGAAAGAAGAATGGTTGAAGAAGAGTCCACAGAAGACAGAAAGAGAGAGAGAGGAAAAAGGGCAAAGGAATGGAGAATTTTAGTCGCCGTGAGAAAAAGGTTTTATGTGGAAAGTTTGCTTGACAATTATTCAAATTTCAACGAAAAGTTAGATTCATAAAGGATTTCATTTTAAGCCGCAATATAACTGAGAGGTCAATGTTTGCATAACTGTATAAGCCGAGGGTAGAGAACTTTAATAACGTTACGGCCGTTTCGCTAACGTCCAAAATATTTAAAACTTCCAAGATTTGCTACAGAAAGTCGGATTTAAATTATAGTCAGGAGGGACGGGAAGGCTACAGTTTCCTAATCTTTTCTACTTCTCTTCTAGTGAAGTCAAATGATCATCATTATCATCAGCAGCAGGAGGTCATCTCATCTTCCGGTCTGTAGGTCCTCTGGCTACACTCACCAAAACCAAAAATTTTTATTTCGAACTTTAATGTCGCACTATTAATTTGATGAGTTGTAAGTCAATTTACAATTAAATAATTTCTATCTAATGAAAGATTAGATCAATGAGGATCATTGATGAAGTCCTTTTACCAGCTAATATTTTCTTGTAATATTCTTAAAATAATCTCTATCATTATTCTCGTCATGCTTTGTGTGGAGGGTCGGAGAGTTTCTCCTGCGGTAAAGTTGTAAAGTTTAAATAATTTCTCTATTTTTATTTTTTCCACCTTTTAGTACCTTTTAGTGCAAGAATCGCAGTACTAAAGTTTTTGAAACAAGACCTCTGTGTCAAAAGATTTGAAAGGACGTTCCTCTTTTTCAAGTTTTTAAACTGAGAACTGGTCCATTGTCCGGGCAGGTGTGCAGGTGTGTAAATCCCATGTACTTTAATCAAATTATATCTACAAGAATTGAACCAATTGATTTTTAAAGGAATAAGAAATAACATTGAGTCACTTTGGTGGCGCGTGCATACAGTAATGCACTACAATGACACAGCTCACGACCCGAAATTCAATACAACTCTTAACAAAGTCATAACTTCCACAATTTAATATTTAAATTACGCCTCAGTTTGGGGAGACCGTCCCGAATGAGACGAAATAGTTTCGGGTGATTTTATAGCGTGTCTACATGGACCGGAAAGTTGAGTTCCTCCTCCCCCGTTTCCGCCATTAGCCGCCATTTTGAATTCTAAATGAAGAACCTCTTGCAGCAGGAAGTCTGATAACTCAAATAAATAATTACAGATGCGATGAAAAACACTTTTATAAATTGTTTTCAATACCGACCGACAGGAAGGAGGCTGTAGATTGTTTTGCAGCGTTAAAGAGCACTAAGTAGCACTTTAGGGCAGATTTGTTTACTTTGATAAGCCAAGGGGGAAGGCATTGCTAGTGAAAAAGGTAGTGAAGAGATTAGTTTGTAAATTTTTGCAGTAAAGAGAACAGGGGCAGGTTAAATGATATCAAATATCAAATCCTCGTATCAAAGTTTCATTCTTTTTACAATTATTTGTTTATTATTATTACTATTATTATTATACTTACTAGTAATATTATTACTAACACTACTAACAGAGGTGACAAAAGTAAAACAAAAAAACATCAAAGAATTGATCATACAATTTTGGAATTTTATTTTGGAAAGATGGTTCAACAAGTGAAGTGTTGATTAATATCTCTGGCAGTCACTGGCAAGGTATTTTGATGTTGATATATTAATCCACAACTTGACACACTTTTTTGTCATTTGGTATGTGTTGCCCGTAGGGAACAAATGCCTCTCTTATGAATTTTATCCCTTTTATCCTTTTATCTTATCTGATTTTATGTTAAATTCTGCGTGGAAAATATTGATGAAAATTTATCAGATATTGCCTGAATTCGACAGAAACGAAATTCCTCCTGTTGTCTGTAGCACTTTAAATTTTCCTTGTTGTCGTTCTTCTATCAGATTGTTTTTTTGACAGTAACATAATTCGTGTGATAAAATAAACAGGAGCAAATCTTTCCTTTGTCTCATTATTTCACAATTCTTTTTGTTTTATTGCCATTATTAATACAAGAAACGCTAGTCAAGAAAGGTGATTGAAGTCGTAGCTGACCATGTTGGAGTTTTGGCTGGGTTCCACAAGAATAAAATAGAATTTTTTACATAGGATTAATAGAATACTGTATTCTGACCATCCTTGTGATATGATTATTAAAACGTAAAAATGTCTCTTAATATGGTTATTGAATTTTTTACGCTTCCTTTTGCTACAATCCATTTTATAAATCTGACTAAAACACTGTTATCAATACCGATAAACCGGAAGGTTCACTTGTGAATAGTTGGTGACATGTAGGTAACACTTTTTTTAAATTAAATTCTTATTCCTGCGGTTGAGCACATTCAAGCATTTCTTTTGAATGTATTTGGGACTTGGTCTCTTAATTTGCTTATCTTCCTCTTTTACTTTTGTTATTATTTTTATTCCTTCTTTTTTCTCTCTGTGTTAGTAATGTTGTACAGTACTTGTCAAAATAATTTCACTCCCATCGCTCGCTGACAATTTTGCCTATTACATTGTTTATGTTGAGTGGACCTAGGGTGAACCTCAGTTTTTTTACATTCATGTTCCCATGCTGTGCACTTTGTAAGGGTGTGAGTTGAGATGTCCTTGTCTGAGAGGCAGGGGTCACTTTTGGAGCAGTTGTGTTTGTTTATTTTATGTAGAAAGCTATTGAAGTGCCTGTGTCCAGTGAGCATTTACGTCGTGTGGTAAGTCAGTTCTCCGAATGGCCTAATGGTCCATTTCTCGAGGTTCTGGTAAACAACGTTCACTAGAGGTTTCTTGTTTTTTCTGGTCCAGTTGGTTCTTCGTAAGATTATAGCGTTTGCAGTCCTTCCTTTTTTATTCGGCTTTGTCCCTGGTTTACTTGCTTGAAATGCAGCTTCGATATGGAGGTAACACTTTCACTTCTGTATTTGCGGTTATATTATATATATTTATTTTATTTATTAACCACTTTAATACATTAAATGTTTGATGCCTACGCATCTATCTAGAATACACAAAAATCTGTAATTAATAGTAATTTAAAAAAGGTAAGCTATCTAGCAGTGTTATATAAATCGTAAATAAAAGCAATTAAACTTTTTACAAATTCTATTTCTAACATAAGTTTTAATAAGTGTCAACGTTACGTTCTCAACAGTCCTCCTCTAGGGATTTTTAGTGAAGGAAAAATCCAGAGCATCGGAAACCTACCCGTCTTCTTTTTCGTAGAAACGAAATTGACTCGATCTAATTGAGAGGAAGTATGTTCTCCAACTTTCTCACGTAGGCATGTAAATTTCAAAGAAATCTAATTAGCACCTGAAGGGAGCTTTTACCAAAATTTAACTTTCGGCCCGTTGGCTACCGCCAAATTTTCCATCAAATTCAAACTTTTTAAGTTTCACGTGCGGTGGATTTCGGGCGTTTTGCTTGCGTGACGTTTTCATCTGATTCCAGTTGGGAATGAAGGAGAATTTTCAAGCTCTCAATAATCCTAAACCTTTTTCCTTACAATCGTTTCAAGTACCATAGAAGTCAATAGTAAGAAAATTACATAAGTTTATGGTTCTTTGTTATAATTATATGTTTCTGTTACGTTCAATTTGTGTGTAATTGAGTTATTTATGGTAAATTTAAAATTCAATTGTTTATATTTTTTTATTTTCTCAATTATAAAATAATTGCAATTCATATTATGTTATTTTTAGTAAAAGTTAATTTTTTAATTTGTTTAAACTGTAGTTAAATACATTTCTGCTAACGATTTTTATTTATTGAATGCTTATTAATTTATCAAATTTATTAAATTTGTTTGGAATTTGATTGTTGTACCTCGTAAGTAACTTATTATTAAAATATATTCTACATTAAAATATCAGTAGTAGGAGGAGGTGCTTAGAAAAGTAGTTTGATGTAAGTTTTTTGGGTAAATTTGACATTTTACTCGGAAAACTTGTAATTCGTCAATCAAACAACAGGTAATAGAGTACTACAAGAGCTCAACTATTTTAGGGTAGTGGAAGTAAAGTTGACTGAAAGGTGGCTGTTATTCATTTACACAATAAGAACCGTTAAATTAAATGTCATCAAGCTCAGAAAAAAGTTTCAACTCATGTAATACAATGCATTTTTTTTCAGGTGTTCTTGCTTCTTGTAAATAAGTTGTGAAATTTCCTTGGACCAGCAAATACCAGTTAGCTTGTTTACGTGACACCGCGTGCCATTCTGCTGTGCCATTGTACTTGCACCGGCTGACAAGAACTTTCATTTGCCCTTTCCATATTTTGCTTTGTTTTTTCCTTCGGAATGGGACTCGAAAGAAAGTTGACAGGTCAGCCGGTACTCGGTTCCCTCTTAACTTTCGCCATTTTATTTGGGGTTCTTTTTTACCGTGAAAATCTTTTCTACCTGCCGACGACGATTTGGGTGATAACTGGAGAAAAAAGACAGTTTCTGTGGAACTGGTTTCTGGATAATGTGACACAGGATCAATTTACAATTTGGGTTTCCGGTATGTTAAAAAGCATCCATTCAACTTCTCTTTTTTTGACTGGAATATTGAAATTTTTTTACTTATATATTTGCCATATGCACAGGTTAATTTTTTATGAAAATTTTTCTCTGATGTTTTATGTGTTTTAACTTACCTGTTAGTCTTAACTACTTAGGTTCAAATAAGTTGGAGCAACTAGGTCTTCACTGGCTGGGAAAATGTTGTTTTCCCTCTTCCAGCTAAAAGAATGATCGTTTTTTTAAAATTGATTTGGAATTAAATTAAATTAAAAAGGAATAAAATCTATTTTACTGTTCCTCCTTTGCTTCAGAAGAGAGAAAACGGGTTAGTGGAAATGAAATGAAAGTTCATAAATTAAGTTCTGCACAATTGGAAAAGTGAAAATCCAATGAAGCGTATTTCCAGATTTTGGGACTAAAATCCTGTGACCCGGATTTGACCCCGGTGAACGATGAAGTACCCACACCTTCTATTTTATGACCTCATGTGACCTTTTCCTTGTGGTGTCCCCCTGAAATGTTGGTTTTGGTTGGTCGAAAATTAACCACCTTCTGGGTGGTAACCAGATCGTATTGCTTTCAGGTACGTTATTGATACTCATTTTGCAGTACTGGATCATAGGTGCATTGTACAGCTGGATGGATTTAACATTGAAACCCAGAGCCTTGAGGAAGTACAAAATTCAACCCGCAACTAATGAGCCCTTGGAAAAGAAGAAATTGATTCAGGTAAAGAATGGCTTTAATGCTATGTGAAACTATATGCATAAATATATAAGCATGGTTCCAGATTTAATACTGATTTTTGTTGAACTCTTTATCTGTAATATTTGCCAAAATGTATTGTAGAAATTCCTAGCTGATACTTTATCGTTTCTTTCTCACCAAATTTATTAATTATAAGTTCCTTTCTCTGCCCGGTTGTTCCGTACCACACTACCGAAATAATCAAATTTTTCAGACGTTAATAATTCTGGGAACAATTTAAAAGTGCGGTTTTGAATGTGAATTTCAATTTTATCAATTCTAACTAAGGGCCGCTATCATTTCCAGGTAGTCAAACAGGTGCTCTTCAACCAGACGGTGGTCGGAATTCCAGCTATTTACCTAGGAGGTAGATTATTCATGTGGAGAGATCCGCCACCCGTGCGAGAACTTCCGGAATTTCACTGGGTTTTCCTCCAGTTTCTGTTTTTCCTTCTGGAGCAGGAGATCTGTTATTATTACGTTCACAGGTGCGGTACAACTTGGGATACGCTCAAGTCACCACAACTCAGGTCTCTTTAATTCAAATTTGTTTGCTTGCCCATTTGTTATGTGTCTTTCACATAACATTTGTCACGATTTACTTAGCTATTTAATCCACGATTTCTATTATGTAACATTCGATTTGTTCCTCCAACAGATGCCATAAATCCCGTATGTGCAACATTGTTTTCGGATTGAGGTGAATAATGGAGTAAAGAAGAATGGTTGTAGTTATTGTGATAGTAACTTTGCTTTTACTAATATTGATTGGCCACCTGTTAATACCCGCCGATGTTATAAATTTATAATAATGAGGCAAAACGCAATACCTGAAGATTGCGGTACGGTGGGGGATGGAAATTAAAAGAAAAATATATGACAAAATGAATTAGAAAGGAATGGGTTGAAAGGAGCAGAAAATTCGTGTGAGATTTGTTACATGAAATAAATTGTAAAAATTCTTTCCACAAATTGTACACAAGAAACCTAAAAGAGTAGTTATGAGATTAAATCTTTTCTTTTTCTAATCTGTGGGAATAGCTTGAGATCTAAGAAACAAGAAAATGTACATTAAAATAATGTAACAATGTGTTGATTAGACTGAAAATTATAAAAAGTACTAGAAACAAAGTAAACAGGATGCGCAAAAAATGATAAAACATAAGCGGCTATTAATTTTGTATGGAAATTTTCTAATACTATTATTATGAATTATTAAAATTTTAATCAAAGTTAAAGTGCGTTGCCAACGCCGACGATTCGTTTATTGCTACCGGTGCTCTCAAACAATAATTAATAACTAATTATAATTTTAAAAATATAATTACGTAATTATACTTATAAAATAATTAAAAAAGACTAAAACTTAAAATACATATACAAACAAACAAGAAGCGGAGTAGTAAAATAATATTGGTACTTTTGAACAAATACTTCCATATGTGTATTTATTACGTGATGGTTTATTACTTCAATTTTATATAATGCAGGTACATAGGGAAAGATTGTCTGTAATGAATTTTTTAATGGGGTGCCTGTTTTAAAAGAAACACTGAACAAAGAAAACCCAAGTCTTTGTTTTAAAGAGAACCAACACCACGTGATTTATAATACTAATGGGAAAAATTTCAGAAAGGGTTAATAATCTGTGAAACAATGAAGACCCAAAAACGGCCGAAAGTAAGCTAATTCGGGGATGTTGAGCGCGTTGGAGTGGCAGCAAAGGATCTTCAGAGAAAAAAATGAAAGCACAAAATGGAGGAAGGAAACTTCAAACCTATATACAGCACAGCAAAGCGTGAAAAAGGAAAACTTTTGTTAGGAGAAAACGGTGACGAGTCTTCAGTTTACGTGGACCATACATGTCTAATCCTCCCAAAAACTCATAAAGAAGTGTCTAGACTTTTCCAACCAGCGGATGATGTTTGAAAAACCACCTATCTTAAATAATTATTAATTAATTCTTCTTTCCCGATTTTAATTTGTTAAAACAATTTTGGAATTCTTCCGTTTAATCTGTTTTCTCTGGTTATTCATAGAAAAGTCATGATTTGTTCTATTGTTTACTAATTACGATAGTTTCTATTTGTCAAATAAGATGTGTGGGAGTAGTAAAGATAGAACCACAGATAATGACTGAAGTTAACTATAATATAACGCTTAATTTTTCTTACAGACTCCTCCACTATAAATACCTGTACAGGTTTATACACAAGAAACATCACGAGTGGACGTCACCAATTGCAATTTCAGCCATTTATTGTCATCCGGTGGAGCAGTTTGTCGCTAACCTGCTTCCGGTTTTTTTTGGTTGTTTCATTCTCAACGCACATGTGACTACCTACTTAACTTGGTTCTCAATTGCTATTATTTTTACGCTGAGCGAACACTGTGGGTATCACCTTCCGTTCATGACGTCACCTGAGTTTCATGATTTTCATCATTACAGGTCAGTAAACGTTTGAACTTTAACTTTGGCTTATGGAACATTAACGTTTCAGAAGTAAACTTTCACTTTACGTGAAATCTACTCCATATACTTTAAGTAAAATCGAGTGAAAGCCTGACTCATAAAATAAATTCACTGTTACGAGTGAAAGTTTTGAAATTTACAAAGCTCGCAACTGAAGCTCATAAGAGACGAACAGAGTCGGTTTGTTAAAATGAACATCTAAATGATGATAGAAACGGATTGTTAAGGACCGAGTATTCTTAGAAAGTTTGTTTTTAGAAAGAACTTTAGAAATTTAAGGTAGAAGTAAAAAAAAGAGGTTAGAAGCTTGCGCCGTTACATCGGTTTTTGATTGGGATATTGTAGATACGAGTGATCCCATCATCATTTAGATATTTTATTTTAGATGCAATCTTCATCATTCAGACATTTCTTTCGTTTTTCATCACTTTCGGAATGAATTCCACCCGACAGACACTTTTTGTTTAATGGAGGGACTGAACTAGTATGTAGAACTAGTATTAAAAATTGGCCCTTATATATGAAAATAACATTTCGTTTAAAAAAATCAGAATTTACAATTCAAAATCATGACGAGGTACAGAAGATAGTACCGGAAGTAAATATATTTTATGAAAATATCGTCAGGTGGAATTGAGGGGTCCTTAGAGCTACGGCTTCTTGGTGAAGATTGAATTTCAAAAGAAAAACCGGCATTTTCGTTTTTCTGAATGATATTATTCCATCGTTTTACTCGGCAAGGAGTCCCTTATAACGGCTATAAATCAATGCCGTGGCACTAGAGAGTATGTGTCATGTCGAATGCACATCTTCTAAGTTACTAAATAATAATAACAATCGGGTCTAAATGATTTTTGGACTGAGCTTTTCATTTCCGGTCTCATGCTTTTTCATCTTTTCTTCTCTTTACTTTCTTTAGTACACCTCTACATTCATTGTTTTCTTTTACTCTCATGTTGGTTCTGTTTCTCATTTCTGTTCTCGCTTGGTAGCTCAGTGGTTCTCAATAAGCTTACTTTACTCAGTTGTACATTTATTTATTTTATTTCCATTTAGCGCTTTCTGAGAATACAACAAATTCTTTACACAGAGTACAATTTCGAAATTAGAAATTTGAGTACCTAAAAGTATCTAAAGAATGTAACTGAAAGATCTCTCCTTAATAAAAGGTTTAAATAAAGTCTGAGTTCTTGTTTTCTGTAAAACTCATCGCCAAGTTGTGATCTCTGAAATATCTGAGCCACTTTAAAGGAGCTTTTATTTATTATAATAATGACCATTAACGACGGTGAAAATGTTAGTCATAAATTTCTGCGATGCGAAGTTTGTGTTAATGAATTTAACTTTTCTATCTTCTATTGCTTTCATTTACATTTCTAGTCTTGATGCGATCATTTTAATTAAATTTTATACTTTAATTTTAATTTTAATTTTAATTTAATTATTTTCACCTTTGTCATGCCAATTACTAAGATTAAATTTCAATTAAATTGATTCCTGTAGTCATCTTATTTCTTCCGCTGTTGATTTTCTACATCTGCATCAGTTGTAATGAATTTTTAATGTCGACCTCGTCCTGCTCTGCTTAAATTTACGTTGCAGATTGTCATTCTTCGTTAATTCATCAAATTATTCACATATTTTGGTTATCTATTTTACCCATACAACTATTGTTCGTTCTTGTGCTATTGTTTTTTGACGTTTGAAACCTTTGCATTTTAAAAGACAATTTCTCATTATATTTTCTGAAGGCCTAACATTCGGTTGTTGGTCTGTTTTGTCTTTTATTCGAATTGTTTTTTTCGTTTTTTGTAACCCTCTACAGTAACTGGTATAAAAGAGATTCTCGAGATGGAAAACTCGTACAGGAATTTTGTAGATTTCACAAAAGCATGAAAGAAATTACAGGGACGATTTGAAAATATGTTTTTCCTTTGTATCAACGGTTGCTACATAAAAAATTCAAATGTGTTTTTGAAAACAAGGTCACACTGAACAACCCAGGTGCAGAGAATTTACATTTAAATTTAAAATTTTAAGTAAAACCGAATGCTTAGGGAAACGAATTGAAAAAAATTATTTTTTTTCTCGGTGACGAAAAAATTTTCAATATAAGTCCACCGAGATTAATGTCAAACATCAATAGTTCTACCTGGAAGGTTATCTATGTTTTCTCTTATGTACGCATATGGAAAAGGAATTTTTATATGAATCAAAAACTGTAGGAATTAAGTTAAGAACTTAAAATAAATGACGAATTTAGGATTAGACAAGAATGAACCTGATTCTCCAATTTCTAACGAAACAAATGTAATTCGAGCCAGAAAGACGACGTGATCAAAACAGTGTTTAACTAGGTTGCCTGAAAAAATAAATTCTTCGACCACAAGGAGACAACGGTTGTTTGTTTCCGGCAAGTTAATGACAATTTCAATGAAGTATGATTGAAGAAAACTTTTTGAGGACTGGATTGTACAGATTGTAAAAACGAAAAAAAATCAAAACGTTGAAATCTATTATAAAAAGAATGCTATTAATCGATAATTCAACAATCAGGCACAAACGTGTTATTCTCTAACGTTTTGGTTTGGAGATTACAATTAGATGGTCAGAGACAAGGGTATTGCTTAAATGTATTATTTAGGAAAAGTTTCTTTAGTAAAAGTTAAAATTTTTGTAAAAAAAATGTAAAACAGATAAAAAAGCTAGTGGTTCAATAAATAATATATAAGAAAAACCATAAAAGATGAAAATACTCATTAAACTTTATTGTTGAATGTAAGAAAACATTAAAGCCATTTGTCATGTATCTTTTTTCATAACTGAACTATTTAAGTCAACATTTCCTGTAGGTTGATAATTGAACTTATCGTTTTTTTGAGGATCGTTTGCAGATTTGGCCTTCACCTTTGAGAAGCAGATGTGACGAAAAGTTATACAGGACGATAGACGATACGAGAGTTAAATGTTTGATTGAGTAATTTCCAAATGCGACACGGCATATCAAGTGCAGAAATATCAAGTGCATTACCCAAATAAAAAAAACAATGATAAGTAAATAAATATAAAAAAAAACTCAAAGGCAAAGGTTTATAATTTTAATTTATTATTATTAAACCCCAATTTAATTGTAATTATTTTGGCAAAAATAACATATCTTACGTTTCTCCCAAGACTCGTTGTTAATTTTATGATTTTCAGAACTGAACTATCTTTCTTGCAGCTACAATAACAATTTTGGTTTTCTCGGTTTGATGGATGGATTTCACGCGACAAATTTAAGGTATACAAAGTCTAAATCTAGCAAAAGACATTTCGTTTTGAAAGGATTCAAATCAGCCCGAGAATTGGTACCTGATGAAAGAGACTAGCAAGTTAAAGTGGGCTGGAGGGCAATGAAATTAAATGTTATTTTGTTATTATTGGTCATGTGCTGTTTGACGAAATTTCATTCAACAAATTGCCATTTTGACTTAGTGTTTTTGTTCCTCTATGATTAATTGTAAGCTAATAAATTATATTTATTTTAAATTTTATAAATAAATTTATATATTTATTCTACAAAAATTGCATGACTGTAATTTTGTAATCGACTGAGAAGTTTGATAACTACTCAGACCATTAAAATACTTTAAAACTGTTTAATCCCTTTTTTATTTAGTCGGGTTTATTGTTGAAGCCCTGGTTCAGGTGGTCAATTCAAAAAATTGCTGTTGCAAAAAACAACGGACAAAGAAAAGGAAAAAGAATACCAAAATAAATAAGATCAGAACCAGTTACTCGATTAGGAATAAGAAAAGTAAAATAAGTTAAATAAAATGAGAATAAATAAAATCGGTCGATAGTAGAAAAAACTGATAGAATCATTCAAAGGTGATACAATAAACCTATTTCTAAATCAAAATAAGCAACGGTAAGCTGTTATTATTGTAACTTCCACAGCAAAAGAAACACAATGAAACACGGAAAACAAAAGAGGATGTAATGAATCAAAATTTGACCATTACCTTACAAATGAAAGAAATAAAAGAAGACATTCGTAAAACCCGGTAAGAAGTACTTGGTTTGCAAGAAAATATCAATGTGTCAGTACACAGTCTCAAAAAATATAGAAAACTTGACTCTTCCACATGGCGGGAACCAAGGACGACTTCTTCCTCTTATAGAAGGAAAAGCAATACCCGTTATTTAAGATGGCGCAGTAAAACAAATCGGCAAGAAAAATAGAAAATTAATAAACTGGAAATTAATAAAAAAGCAGGAAGTAAATACTACTAGAAAAATAAAAAAACTAAATTACTGTTCAGGTATATTCAAAGTTCCAGGTCCTACCTGGTGATCATCCTTTGATTACCGGGTGCCGAGTCTCAAATAAAATAGCTGTTGCTTAGCAGGTCTTTTATCTACAAAGATAATTTGACTTATCTAGCCAAATTATTTAGAGAGGCTCAATAGATAAGCGCGACCTTTCGAGTGTTGACCCGCGGACTTTCCGGGCGATTCCTGTCCTGAGTGTCGTTCAAGGTTTTCTCTTGTCTCTACCTGAGAAGATTTGGTTGCTCCCGGATGATCACAGGACTTGGTCAGATTTCTGGTGGATAAAAATCCTGGGCTCGTTAGATAAACTAGAATTAGAGTCGTCAAGGCCGTAGTAAATTCAGTTTAGACGCGACTACGGCCGTCAAAGGAGTTCAACAGTTCCCCATTTTAATTCTTTTCAAGTTTGATGGGACGCGAAAGAGACACGCGATTGGGCAATTGATCAAATATTTTGGTAAATTTATTTTACGTTTCCGCTGGTTTGATTCTACTGCTTTGTATATGCGTTGGAACGAAACATAGTGCAAAAGACAATGGAAAGGGAAGAAACTGGAGATGAATAGAAACTAAAAACAAGGGAACATAAACCTAAGTGTAGTTTTCGTAGTTTTGCTGCACCAACTGATACTGTTTCTGATTTTATTTTTATTCGTTTTATTGTTTTCTGCTCTAGTTTCCATCGTTTCATTTTTGTCCTTCTACTCATCGGTTTTTCTCATCACTCTACTTAGACTTTAGCTTTTTGGTTCATTGCTTCCATTGTTCATCAAATGCAAAAAATTAGTAATAGTTTTTCATATTTACAGTTTTTTAATGTTGCTTTACTTTCCTTTAGTTTCAACCAGCATTTGTAGTTCGGATATTGTCTTCCTCGTCCACGTAATTCGGCATTTTGCCATTGTTTTTGTATTTTTCATTCTTGTCTCTAGTTCTCTAGTTCGTTTCTGCCAATATTTGACGTCTCATTTCCTATTATTTAATTGATGAAATAATCCTATGAGATTTTGCGATTCCACACATGGAGTTCCATTTCTGTAGCTTAATTAAATGTTTAATAGATAAGATTAAAAAATGTTCGAATTGAATACATATAAAATTATTTACATCGCCACATCGAGTGTCCTTGCCTTGATTCATCTAACCCGTTCAACTCGCCAGGCGGACATTCGACTAATTAGAAACTTCATTTGAAGAGGAATTGTCGGCTGGGTGATAACAGTCTCCTACCACACAGGGGAAGTGATCATTAGAGGAAGGACCACCTAAAGCGAGAGTCTTATATCGGTCTCAACCGATGTTTTGGCATCTGTTCTTCCAGAGCTTGAGCTATTTGTTGAAAAACGGATCAAAATTTCCTCTTCTAGAAATCACTTTAGACTAAATTTAATTAGTGAACACAAAGATCTACTTTTAAATATAAGAAATGGTCATATTTATGATCAAAATAACAAAATTATTACTTTTGAACAATATCGAAAATTAGTGGACATATTAATTTCCAAGAAATGGCAGATCAAGTGGGAGAACAGTGTCAAAGGCAGGCTAACATTTGATTTCTTTCCATCAATAGAAAAAAAATTAAAATTAAAATCAATGCGACTCGATTACTTTATTTGTCAAATTCTCTCAGGACATGGAAATTTTAATTAATATTTATTTAAAAGAAAATTATTAGACCATAAAAATTATACCGAATGTGATTTAGGTTCCTTAGATTCTGTACAGCATGTTTCATTTGAATGTAATCGATGGAACGAAATTAGAAACAATTACAAAATAACTAAATCGTACAAAAATTCATTAAACAAAATAAAAATATGTAACTTTGAATGTGCCTACCAACATAATGTCACTTAAAAGTAAAAACTTAAAATAATAAATTCCCATTTCAAGAATCAACAGCTATGAGATATGTACCGTATCTAATCGTAAGTAACTTAAATTAAAATAAATTAATATAAGTCTTTATCTTTAACTTAACCAATAGTAATGGGTCAATGACAATAATAAAATTGACCCATTACTAGAGGTTAATTTATATTGTATAAATTATTAAATATTTTTGAAATTAAAAAAAAAGGGAGTCTTATTGACAGATTGAAAACTATAACAATTGAAATAAATTTGATTTTACCTTTTCGGTTATCAGTTGGAAAATTGACTCTGGCTCAGGTCAAGCTGTCAGGTGTTGATAATTTATAAATAACTCCTCTATGAGGTTCTAGAAATACGAGTCAAAAGTTTATTGAGAAAGTGTCATGTGTCAGATGTAGTCGAAAGGTCGTTCACCACGTGTACCTCATGTCTTCGATATTTGTACGTAATTCTATTTGTTTGTCACATTAAACGGAAAATTAATTTAAACCTTTCATTCGTATTTTTCTGAATAAAATTAAAGTTTACTTACCTGAGGGAACAGCCTACACTAAAGTCATTCCTAGAAAAGAGGTGACTTTGACTTTATAATACATCAATTCACTCTCATTGTCTCCATTCGATTTTGTAAAATAATTTTTTAATTCACCTTTGTAAGAAAGTTTTGTCGCTGTTGTGCCCCTTTAATTGTACTGAACTTTATTGTTTATTATATCTCATGTTTCACAGATCCTTAGTGAATCCAAAACAAGTTACTTGCGGCCCGTAGAAGTTACAATTATTTGTCTAAATCTCATTTTTTTTCAGCGAATTGGTGCCTAATCTATTTTTTATATCTGCCACAGAGTTCATTACAAATGTCGACGGTTTTGATCGCCTTTACATCAATAGCCACTGCTTCAGTGCTGATGACATCTCTACTTGTGTCTCCAAGTTTCCGTGATGACACTATACTACAAATGAAAAGGATTTACATCGCAGCCGGAGAATTTCGGCAGAATCGATGGAATCAATTTTTGGACATTGTGGGAGATGATCCAGATAAATTATGGAGTTTAGGTGAATCTGAATTGTGGTTCTTAAAAAAATACTTCTGAATGTTAAAACAATTATTACAATTTTTAGAAATAATATTCATTCCAGTAATAATTTAAATTCTTCCACACTGTTGCAATTGTACATGGATAGTCCATTACGAATTAAATTGCCAAGTATTTTCGTCTTGTTTAAATCAAGTCAGGTATTCCCTGTACAGCTCCTTAAGTTATTATATGTTTTCTAAAGTACAACAGAAGAAAATAAAGGTTCTGGTTTTCATTTCAGGTTCGTGGATCGTTTTAATGATAACATACTGGGTTGTGGGAGGAATCTATACCTTTTTCGATTTGACTAATAAACCAGAGGTTTTGAGACAGTACAAAGTGCAACCAGGAACTAACGAACCAATTACTTACAAAAATTTGTTTAAGGTACAAAAAGCGGATACTTAGAAACAGATAGTTTTTGTACTTTAATTACTTTACCCAGAGAATTCGTTTTAGATTCTAGGTCTGGTACTTTTCAATCAGATTGTCGTTACCGTACCACTTTCAATGTATCTAGGGAAAGCTATGATTTGGAGAGGAACACCGGGATTGAGAGAACTTCCACCTTTTTACGAGATGATTCTGCACGTTGTTCTGTGCGTTCTAATTGAGGAGGTTGCGTTTTACTATTCACACAGGTGAGTGAGGTTTAATCAGTGCACATTTTCACTCTATTCTACATTTATACTTCTGTTTCCTTTCAGTCCCTTTTGTTTCAACCCGCAAAAATTTAATTTTAATTTCCTTCTGAAATTCCAACACCATCAATTTCTCATCATCAGGCACAACCGTCATCATCCTTTTAATTTGATTCTTCTCATCGCCCCCCACATTGTCTTTCGGATTTAAATTTTGCTTAAATCGTTTAAAATTTTGTCTTCAACAGCTGCATGAGTTCACATTTACCGACTTTCATCGGTAACTTCCTCATTTTCTTCTTCATAATTGTGGATAATAATATTTTTAATTGTTTCTGTGTAGATTGGTACTAGCCAGGCTGATTGCTGCCATGATGGCGGTGATTATTTATTTTTCATGTTCAGCGTAAAATTTTTATGAATTGTCACAGATGTTTGTCGCATGCAAATCGAACTCAGGTGTAATTTTGAACCGGGGTAAATATAACGAAACTTATTTACAACTCTATTTAAGCTGTAGTCAATTGACTAATTAGTCATCAATTTGAATGGGATCATCGTTTTAGATTCTAGAACTTAGATCGAGAAAAACTTACTAGGTACGCTATTTACTATTTATTGGCAGAACTACTTAACAGACAAAACATTGTAAACTAAAGGGGTATCAAATAATAAAATTCACGCTTTTTAGTTCAGGCGCACTAACATAAAAAACAGTAAAAAGAAAATGGTTCAACAGCTTCAACGCGTCCAATTTCAGGTACTTTTATTGGTGTCAAGGCTTATACTACAAGAAAGGCACTTATACTAGAAGAATAACATCTGGATTTAGGTTAATACATTAGTGATTTGATTATTCTTGAGTTCGAAACTTATGTTGTTGCTAATTGCATTTCGAATTGGGTACTAATTTATTGAATATAAATTAGTTTTTTATATTTTTTTAAAAACTTAAGTATATACTTGTAAGTATGTACTTATACTACTATATTCAAACTCGGTTTAATATTTTATTCATCGAATTTATTGCTGAAACCACTTCGAAAAGTAGGCGGTGGATGGCAGCAAAAACTTGAAAATTTCAGTGCATATCTTAGTGCAACTCGAGTGCTATTTGTTCAAGCCCTCCCCATTGGTGTTTCCCACTTAGAACAGATAACTTTGGATATATGTGATGTTCAGATATACTCTGGAAATATATTTCCGGTTTCGTTGGAGACCCTGGTACCAACCTTTTTGGTCTGACACGATGTGATAATAAATACGGTTATTGTGGGCGAAAGGGTTAAAGGTAAAATGAATAGATCAGGCCAAAGACTGTTACAAATCATAAGGGAAGGGACAGAGGAAGGCAAGACGTGTGGTTTTAGTCGTATTCTGCGATGGTCGGCAGGCTCTTAATTCCTTGCGAAAGGACCCGTTACCCATTATTATTTAGCAAGAAAGAATGAAATTTCATGAGGAGACTCCGTTAAGGTTTGGTTTTAGGTATACTCTGTGAAAACAATGTGTCTTGCGAAATAAACAGCCTAATTTGTTAACGCAATACATATTGTTCTGCAACTTAAATGTTTGGTATTTCCGGTGGTATTTATTAGAAGTTACTCAGATTTTAATCAGATCATAACATGTATTGTAGACTTTCCTTCATAATAAAAAATATGGACGTTTAATTTAATGCCAGTGCAATACAACATTAATAACATGAGTTTATTTGAAGTAATTCTATTCTTTTCAGGTTGCTGCACCACAGAAGGATCTATAAATACATTCACAAGAGGCACCATGAGTGGACAGCACCCATTTCTATTGTCGCACTCTATTCGAATCCTATCGAGCACATCTTCAGCAACGTTCTTCCAGTGTTTTTGGGGATTTTCATCCTGAAAAGCCACTTGGCAACAGCCTGGCTTTGGTTCTCATTGGCTATTGCTTTCACCTTGAGTGAACATTCCGGGTATCATTTACCATTTTTCCCTTCATCAGAGGCCCACGATTTCCACCACAAGACGTCAGTAGTTCAGGCTTCACACTCGGACTTCAGCCTCTACAAAAAATTAACTAAAATTAAGTAAATTTTCAGGTTCAACAACTGCTATGGTGTTTTAGGTGTTTTGGACTGGTTTCACGGAACCGATTTGGAATTTCGAAAGACCATGGGCTTCCCGAGGCACAGGATTCTGTTGGGGTTAGACTGTGCTCGAAAGGTTTACCCGGACATTGCCGATCAAACAAAAAGACTCGCTAAGAAAAAGAACTGACAGTGCCAACGTAAAGTAAAAGTTTTTTGAAATACTGTGATAATAGTTTTACTTAAAATTTGTTTCAATTGTTATTTTTTTACTATGTTTATATGTTATACAATTAAAAATAAAAACGAATATTTAAATTATTGTCTAATGACATTTTTCAATGAAGTTGAACTTCATTATGAGGCCTTTGTTTGTCTCTGATATTTGACTGCCATTTCCTTTGATTTCGTCACTGTATTCTTTGACACTCTCTTTACCTTCCAATCGTTTATCTCATTAAAAACATTTCTCATTTTTTTTCTAACCTTCACCCTCAACTTTCCATGAAATGAGTAAACAAATTTGACTTAGCGGTGTCATACTTCGCTTGTTGGATTTTACCTATTAGGTTTTATTATCCAGTTTTTTTTAATTAATTACTTTAATTGTCTTGTTTTAGTTTTTGAGAATTTCCCTGTAAATCTTTCAATGGCTTATTTAATTTTTTGTGCTTTAAATTCACAAGTTCATGTTTTGGTTTATTTTTTTGGTGATTTGGCAACGTTTGCCGTTTCTTTACTCATTATTATTGCCATTTTCTTCAAGAAATCATCTGTTTGTAACAAATAAATAAAATAAATAATTTGCTCAAACAAGACCATTAAACATGAACACTAGTCTAATTGGATTTGTTTTAAGTAATGTTGCAAAATTATGGAAGGTACAACAAGAGCTTCTTTCGGTTAATTCTGTGACAATAACAACAGTACCTTTTCGTATCTTTTCAGAGAATTTTGCGTTGGTTCGCGTAGTTTTGCAGTTTAACATAAACTTTCCAATTAAATTATAGTTTAATCGTTCGCAAGATATGTTAACAATTAATATTTCTATTTCCTTCAATCGTAAGGCGATTACAACTAATGAGTAGGAAATAAATTGTCATTTAAATTTTCAAAGAATGTTTCAGTTAAATTGTTAACAAAGGGTACGAATAGAAATAACATTAAGTTTTATGAGAAGCAAAGTACAAGCGAAGTCCACACGCCATAAAATGAAAAAATAGAAGCCACAAGGGGAGGAATGAACGTCCCATATTTAAAAGGCAATTTAACCCTTCAACCACTTTTTGACAAATTAACTGTTCTCTACACTTTCCATTAGCCCACCAGGTTATCCACTTTTGTTCGTCCACATCAATCATTCCCAAAAAAATGTGTTTATATTTGTGTGTGTACATGTTCTGCTTCCGGAAAAACAAAAACTTCGAATCAGAGTGAATGATTTGTATTATAACATAGAAAACATTGGTTTGTTTACAACATTCTTTTTGCGCCATCGTCAGATTAATTTTTGTATTGAGAGATAAAATGGAAAGCCCAGTGCTCTGATACATAAAACAATGTATTGAAACACTGCGAACGAATCAAAGTATTTTTTAATACTCCAGGCAGCTGAATCCTTTACAGCTTTTTTTTATTTTAACTTGATAATGCTCAACCGTTTAGTTGTTTTATTTTACAACAGATACAAGATTTGAACTTTTACTGTACAGTCTAGTATTTTGGTTTGACTTTTAATAAGTAATAATTGTTCCTTTTAGTAGGGCTATTAGTCTAGTAGTGGAAAGGGATACAGCAAAACATAAGCGATTAAGTGGCGGATTGATTGCTGGAAAGTTCCAGATTAATGAAGTAGTCGACTTAGTTTTAATTAGGAACTTAGACAATGGTTGAAGATATTTTCTCTCTTTCTTTGTCAAGTTAAGTTTTGTTCCTGACCTCTCTTTCTCTCGGAAATCTTAAAAGTTTCTTCTCCAATCCAAATAGTTCACCACGAATTTAACAAGGCACTTCGTCCGCAGGACCTACTTAATGTAAACCTCTGGAAACCACGATTTACGACCTGGAAGTAAAAGGCTTATTCGCTTGAGCATAGAACTTTATAATTTGCACAAGCATTTGCTGCAATTTTACTACAACGGTAGTACATTTTAAATGATAGATTCTGTATCAAAGAAGAATAAAATTAAAATAAAAGATTGAGCCCAAGGGTTGAATGAAGCAGTTGGGTTTTCAGTGGAAAGGCCAAGTTTGACATTTGAAAACATTTTTTTCCTGAAAAGTCAACTCCATTAAGGTATTAAAAATTACGGCTTATTAGAATATTTTATGTGATATTTCGTTGGTATTCACATTGAATTTGCAATGAATAGTAACCGCAAGAAAAATAATTCTGCTGCGCGACTATTATTTGATTATTTTGATCTGACTATTATTATCCTCACTAAGGTAGCTCAGAATTATATGTTGAATTATATCCGTAGATTTTTAATTTTAATAATTGACATAATCATTTGTGTGATGTTACATAAAACAAGTTTTTAAAAAATGCAATGAGCGATATTCGCAATAAATATATTGAAGTTAGTATTATGTTACCAAACTTTACATAATTTTTTTATGTATCTTAAAAATTAATAAAGATAGTTTAAATTGTAATTGCAATTGCTTCCACTTACTCAGTGCAACTCACACTTGACCCTCTTTAAAAAAATGAATGAAAACTACGCAGAATCCAAACACAGGGATTTCGAGATCAACATAACAAAAAGGGAGTAAAAATTAAGTAACAACATGATAAATAATATAAGGCAGCCCCAACGTGGCGTCAAAGCAAATGCATCGACCTTAAAAGTATTTATTTATTAATTATCATGTTGGATAAATAGTAGGACATCAAAAGGTATGCTTGCGGTTCCTATTTTACCGATCAAAGAGTAAGATTATTGGTGAGATTGCACAAAACCCTGACTTGAAGAATTGCTACAACGGAAGGGGGTAGAAATAAGAAGCAGAAGCGACAGAAAACGGCTTAAAAAGCACAAGAGAGGAATCACCAAAAGGAATAGGCAATTAACTAAAATCTGAGGAAGGTAGGGAGGAACAAAACGAGAATTAAGGAGGTAGGAAAGATGATGATGGCGACGATGACTTCAGTGTCATAAAAAGAGGTAGGAAAGACTGAGACTTTAATTAAGTCAGTTTCGACATTCTGGAAATGAATTTTCCCGGAAAAAGAAAAAGGAAACAAAAAATTAGAATTGGAAGAATCCCTTGGATTATACACTCTTCTTTCAATAATAAAAAAGAATTAAACGGAGATTAAACGATTAATGTAATTAACAACGTGTATACAGAGAGAGAGAGAGAAAGAGAACTCTGAGATGACAAAGTAGTCAGACAGGAGGGTGGATGTTGAAAAAAAAAATTAGTTCACTGAAAGGAGACAAAGCAAAATTGAGAAACAGAAGGATACAAGATTGTTAAAATAAATAAAAAGGCAATTTAGGCAGAGCCGGGTAGAGTGCCCCGCGTGGTTGTCGTGCTGTAGAATTTAACTACCCCCCCAGCACTGGGTGTCGTAAGAGGCGACTGATGTGTCAACAGAGGCAGGGGTGCAAGGATGTTGGGGTTCTTCCTTGCACTCCACGGATCGTGGGGGTAGGAGCCAGAGACGCTTGCTGCTGTCATTGTCGGCGGTTTCCTTTCGGAGAAAGCGGTGGAATTGCGGATGAGTGCCGGGGTCCACGAGTTGCCACGGCCGCGGTAACTTCGTAGAGAGGAATACCAGACAATACCTCGCGGTGGTCTCACCTCTCCGCATAGGAAGGTGGTCGCCCTAGGTTTTTCGAGTCCCACAGGACATTCCGTCCCAATGGGGCATTTTTCCTGGGTGCAAAAAAAGGTATGGGCGAGAGAAAGGAGGCAAGAAAAACCTGTTTCACATAAGCAAAAAAACAAGAAGAAAGAGTACAGATAATAGACAATATAGTTACTACAAAATTAATATAAATTAATTATATAGGTAAATTAATTACAGAAGTAAGGGCTAATTCAGAGTGGCTTATTGCGAATACATTAAAAAAAATATACTAAAATTTTTGGTAATCGCAACCATGAGTAAAATAAATAAATAAATACTACATGCGTCAATAATTGTGAAATAAAATGGGTCTACTAGCATGACATAGTAGCATTTTATTAAATAAATATGTATTTGCATTAATAATTTATAAGTTCAAGCTGGTTATAAGCATCGGATTCAAATATTTTAGTATTAGAAAAATATTGGCAAACTTTGAAAACGGACACAATTTGTACAAATGTGTTGGAATGGAAGTTGACGGTTACTGTTTCAAGGAACTACAACGATTTAGTAACTAAATGGACATTATACTGCTGACGAAATACAGTCTTGTTAGGTACATTTAGGAAAAAAACATTTAAAATGTTCTGAATTCCTGAGCGACTACAAAACTAGAAGGGCGTTTCATATGTCTACTAACATTAAAAATATGAGTACATAGACATTCGAGATCAAAGTAATAATATTTGTTAATTTATTACTAACGTAGCGTACCTGAAAGAGATACTCGAATTACGCAAAAAGGTATTGATACAGAGTTTATACTTTTAAAAGAGCCCCAGAGGTAATAATTCAGGTCCTTTATGGTCAACTCGTTTTTCAATACCATGTCCACCTCTGAGCTTTCTCTTTCTTGTTCCCATGGGAACATTTCGTCCCCCTCGACCTCCCGAACACAATTAACACAAAGTACCTCAATTTAACTGGTTCTGCCGAGCCCTTCGAAAAATATAAAAACTTTAAATGTTGGGCGTAAACAATTAGGAAGCGAGGTGCATGTAAAATCAGAGGGAAAGGGCAAATGCAAATTGAAAGTAAGAAAAGTAAAAAAGAGTTTCAACTTTAGAGTAAGAATTGTAAAATCACCCCTTAGATTTCAACCCAAAAACAAACATTGAAAAACCAATGAAGAAAAGTCCAAATGATTGAGTGCTGTTGCTCGTTCGTTTTATTGTACCTTTCCTGTCGTGCGTCCTTCAGTTTAGTGTTCCTCGTGGGGGGGCCACAACCTGAAAACCCTGGTGTCTACCTCCTCGGCAAAGGAACCTCCAAAATCAAAATAAAAGCACACAGACAACCCCCGCTGTCGTGGCCTGTCGGAACTGGCGCACTCGCCATGCGAATCGATGGCTTGGCGAACTTTCACGACAGGAAATTCTCAGTTCCCGGGCGTTCGGAGCCGACGCCTAGACATCGAACGTTTGCCGGCGCTTTTCGTTCCGATACCGCCGGATAAAAGCGATCAGGGAGAAAATCAGTCCTGAGATCGTGAAAATTAGGGGTAGATCTGTGGAATTAACGGCTGCCGATGTCGCTCCGTACCTGAATTCCGAAGTTTTCCGGTGGCGCACGCACGCGGTCAGGCACGGAACCTGAGGATGAGTTTCAGTGTTGGAATTTTAGTCATCGTTTAGTTTCGTTCAGTTTGAAGTTGGAATTTCGTGGCATCCCGGCGTGTTTTCTGATCTACTTTTTTGTTTTTTTTTTATATTCAACTTTATTTCTTCGTTCGCGAGTTTCTTTTTTTTATCATCGTAATAAATTTGCTAGGGCGGTAAAAATCCGTTTGTGTAGTTTATGTAAGTTTGATAATTGTGCGGCGAGAAATAAATGAAAATAATGTTATTTAGTTTGTGAGTGTTCCCACTGGTGGATAATAAAAAGAGATTAGAAACATCAGAAATTATACGTAAGTTTTTTATGAAAAGCTTAAAGTTTTTCATTAGTTTTATTCAACCGTTAATGCATGCTTGTCGTAATACATTCAAAATATTTTTGGTATTATCTTTTAGTTTCATAACAAAGTTTTATGACAAATATATGTTTCAACACAATATTTTGGTACCATATTAAATATTGAAGATTATTCTCTTATTGTCATGCATTAAATCATCACAATTATAAATTTTTATAATTACAGAAAAACCATTCTGTCATGAGGTAATCTTTAATACATATAAAATATTCTTCTATTAAGTACATGAAATTCTGAGGAAGCAGAGAATTCTCACAGCCAGAAACGTTGTCCTTAAACTGGATATGTTACGCTGTACTATTATAACATTTTCATAGAAGTAATAAGAATAGATTTTTGAATAATTCTGTGAAATAATATATTGTAAAAATAATTTTTTATAAGAAACCCAGAAAACGGTTTGATAAAAGCTATGTAACCAATAAAAAGTGTACTAACTGAAAACTAATTATTCAGTAATTAAAAATGCAACAACTTGCAATAATTTGTGACTCGCATCAATTGATGCAATAACTGTATCGATAATTAATTAACAATTAACCTTTGCAATTGTTTCTTAATTAACTTATGCATTAGCCTTTGCAATTTTCGCCTACCTCTTAGCTACCCGAGGAAAGACAAAATCAACTTATTTAGCGCTAGACAATTTTCCACACCCTAGAGAATGTCTACTAAAGGTTCAGAAAGCAAATAAATTTTCAAATTGAAAGCTTTCAAGCAAGAAGCTTCTTTAGGAAGAACCTTCAAGAAGAAGGATCTTCTCTTTAGAAATATGACTGAAGCTGACTGAAACCTAGGAATTTAACGAATGAACCTGAAAATTCTGTTTGAGCGACCAGGAAAACCAGGGCAAAGTTTTGTAGTATATGTAATCTATAATATAAATCTTTTTTTGATATGTTGATTTTGTGATATGATCCATTAGTTCTTCTTTTGACAAGAATTTTTAAGCAATTTATAAACATTGATCTCATTGATCATCGCAATAAGTACCAAGAAGGTTTCTCACTGGTCCAACAAATCGAAAAGAGTTCTTTTGGGATATTTTAAAGCGAGTCGGTTTAAGCCTTTTCGTTTTTGCGTACTTTCACCTTTACCTTGAAAGGTTTCCTACTTTCTCTCACGTGACTCTTCCTTTCATTTTGTTTGAAAATCAAAGTTAGCCTTTACTTTGTGACATCCCTGAGGCGCGTCTTACTCTTCAGAATTCTTCTTTCCTAAGGTGTGCCCTTCTTATGTGATTAAAAAAACATGTACAGGTTTAACGAAACCTAACAGGCCGTTGAGAAACTGGAAGGAAAAAGAAGAATACCGGAAACCGAAGTTGTTGTTGTGTCTTTTGCCTGTTGCAAAATGTCAATTTTTGTTTTGTCTTTTTTGCCAGTTTTTTCGTGTTCATCTACAACCTGGTAGAGGGTAAAATGGCGGTCGCTTTACAACGGCTGATGTATCGCCTGCCAAACTGGTCTTTTCCCGTCCGAATTTGATTTATGCCTCTAAATATTTTTCTATATCATCTATCACTCCCATCTTCATTATCTATAAATGGAAGAAATACAGAGCAGGAGTACCGAAAAACTTGGCTGGATGGATTAATATGCAAACTATAAATCAGTATTTTTGTGCCGGGAAGTTAGTTTATGTTTTTGTCTTTTGCTTTTGAACTTTTCGCTTTTTCTTTAGGTGTCTTGGCGTTGCTGGTGGGAATCTTCTCGTCCTTGTCCTGCTTTTAATTTTTTTACTTCGATTCTTTTCGTCTCTTATTACTAATTGAATCACATCATTTTCAAATTCAGGGTTAAAACTTTTTACTTTTATTACTTGGGCAGGATGTTCAATTTTCTGCAGTCAGTTCTTCAGGTTTTCAAAGCCTTGGATTTAAGGTTATAAGTTACATTAATGTCTTGATACTGTCTGAGAAGAAAAAAACATTCTGATAAGGCCTAAATTACACATTTTGAACCTACCAAAGCTTCTTTAATTTTTAAATGAGTTGCAATGTACAATTTGTGCCAGATTTAATTACAATTGCCAAGAACAATAGTATATAATTATATTATATACCAAGACAGGAAATGAGAAAGAACTGCACACGCGAAATTCCTCCTAGTCTGACTTTTTAATTTTTCATTTATAAAAAGCATATATACAAATAAATACAGGCAGATTTTTTGTTATAATTTTCCATGCGATTTATGTTTTTTGCGCTTTTTAAAGGATTTTCTAGGATTTTCCGAGTTTCTCAAAAGCTTTGAAATGGACGTCCTATCTGATAGCAAGCCCCGGGGAAAATGACGGAATCGAACAGCCCCTCTTTCTTTATTCCTGTTTATTTTCTAAGTTACCCCTTCTCTGTTTTTGCCTATTTCTCTTTGCCTGCAGTAATAGATAATATATGGTGTAATAGATGGTACACGTAAACTTGGTTTTAACGCCAGTTATATCCTGGCATCTTCTTTTGACTTCCTTACTTCATCTCTTTCCTGCTTGTCTTGTATAATTTTCTATTCTTTTAAATAACCAACTAGTTTCTTCTGTAGCTCTTCTGTTGGTTGAAGGACTTAGTATTTCGAATTTTTAAAATTCGTTTTCAATTTTTCCTAATGCAGGGATAACATAGGTACCCAGTATTTTCAGTCTTCTTGTCTATTCGTACCCTTTCCTTGTCGCTCTCTCTCGCTTTCCAAATTAACTTGTCAGCTCTTTATTCCAATTTTATTTAACTACTCTGATGTTGTTTTCTTTTTGGTTGTTGCTTTTCTACCTGCTGTTGGTAAAGCCACCACAATTCCTCTACTCTTTCCTGGTTCTTTGTACTTTTGTTTATTTTATTTATACTTTAATGGCCCACCCATCCTTTTCTCATTCCCCAGTGGTTTGTTTACTTATATTATTGTCTTGTAATTTTTATGTTAATTTAATTTTCATTGAATTCTGACGAACCTAAATTTTTGACGAGAAAACTTTTTTCAGGTCATTATTTATTTTCTAGTTTTGTTGCTATTTTATTTGGGTTTTTTAATGGATTTGAACGCAACTTAATGGATTTAGTTTATTGTTTTTAATGTGTTTCTTGATAGTTAAAATTTTTGATAATGTTATTTTTTGCCTCTCTGTTTAAGTTTGCAGTGTGAGAAACAACTCCAATTTTAGAAGCTGTGCTGAAAGAATTTTTGGTTTTTTCTTGCGCAAAAATTATTTCTAATTGAGCATATTTTCTAATTTATTTGGTATTCACCCCATCTCACCAGCATGTTTATACGTTTGTTTCATTTACGACGAAACTAATTCCACGTCACTAATTGTTACTAATTTCAGAATGATTTTGTGTAAGCCAGATATCATAAATTTAAACAACCATAAATTTTTGAAAATTTTTCTTCATCCTTGAATATGTACCTGTTATATCTAAGTTGAAACTAAAACTGAAAGTGAAACTGTTATTTACTTATTAATTGTGTCACTGTCGTGGCATTTTCATTTCCCCTAAAGTAATTTTCTACTTTTCTGTTTGTTTATATTAATTTTTGAGGTTTGTCTTAGTTCCAATGTCAACATCACACACAGTTGGCCTTCTGTAAATTTTTATTTTTTCCTGAACATCTACTTTTTCTCAATTCCACTTTAATATTATTTCACATATGTAATTTTTATGAAATAATTCATTCTGAAAATTTCAGAGCTCTTATTATTACACAACTTCTTACTTTTATTATTGTTATTCTCCATTCCTCGCCCAAGAGTTCCTCCACTCGTCTTTGATTCCATTAATTTTATTTCCACTTTGTTCTCAGATGAGATTTCTTACCTTTTACATTAGACTCGTCTTGTAAAACTTTTCCTGTCCTGCTTTTGTACTTTTCCTCGTTTTGGTACAATAAAATGTAGGATTATACTGTGGGGACTCACAAGAACGCTTGACTTATTTGAATTTAGCTTGATTTAAGAGCAATGTTTCGCTTGACAAAAATAGAATTAGTATTCAGGTTCACATTTACTGGTACCTAGTCAATATCAGCTTTGTTGTTACTATTGTAGCAATAATAATACCTTTTGTACTTATATATTTTTTAAATTGCTTGATTTAACGTGGTGAATGAAATGTCTTGGTGAAAGTACAATAAAAACACACAAGAATATAAGATACTCTACGACTCTTAAAAATTACTTAAAATAAAAGTGATACGCTGCACGCGTTTCCTGTTTAGTAATTATTTTATATTTTGAAATTTATTAATATAAAATATTATAAAATTATAATATTTTTATATTATGTATATTATAAAAAGTTTTTCTCGTTACTTTACTTTACGTTACTGTACGAAATTAGAAACAATTACAAAATAAATATATCTTATAAAAATTTATTAAAGAAAAATAAAAATGAAAGAAGCAACTTTTTTGAATATGTAGCCAACATAATGTCACTTAAAAGTAAAAGGGCATAGTAAAAAAGTCAATTTCTGAATATGATGCGTTTCGAGAGTCCACAAGTGACCCCCTGTACCTACGGTCAATAAAATAACATTTACTGACATATGTGTTTGCGGAAGTCTGTTAGATACAATCCTCTGACAGATTTAATAAGTGACAGAGTAACAGGTCATGATTTTGAATATATCTAAGAAGTAAAGGTGTCATATTCGTTGGGTCAATAAATAAATTAAATTAATATGAAACAAATCAAAATGTCAGGCACTTCCTTCCTTGTGAGCACAGAGAAACCCCACTGTCTCTCTATTTTCTATTTAACGACGGATATCACACACTTCCTGGATATTGCAGGGCCATATCCGTTATCATTCGGGTCTCTCTCTTTCTCTCTTCGTTAGCTTTCTCAGACTCTATAAACATTAAAACGTGAATTTCCCGTGCGGGTTCCAACATGTACGCGCGACCCGGAAGGCAAACCCTCATCTTATTTTTATCACCAGTTTTCTCATTCCCAGCAGAGATAGTTTGGCACTCGCATCTCTTAATGATAAGGTTCATCTTTAAGGCTCTAACTAATCTGATTACCACGAATTCACTTCTGGTCCTTTCCTTAAATCGTCAAGTCTCATGGCACTGCCGGAGCTCGAGTTATGAAAAACAGATTCTACAAAATATTACTTTCATCTATTCCCCAACGCTATGCTCGTACAGATGCCATTGTTCAAGAAACCATCTAATTTCTTTGTTAATGGATTAATCAATCCCTTTGAAAGAGAAAGTGAATTATCTGTTGATGCTAAAGAAACTAGTTGATACTTTTGTAGTACGATTGTAAAGTAAATTAAATGGTCCTTCAAAAGAGAAATTGACTCTCTTGCGCTGCCTAGAAAAGTAATATTGTAGTTCAGATTAGATGTGACGATGCGACTTTGAAATAACAAGTCACGTAGCGAGGACAGTTGCATGTATGTTAACATTGAGTGTGATATTCGGAATCTGCGACCAATTTCCTATTCGGTCCGCCATTTTCCATTATCCTCCGGGAGAAAGTAATTTGAAAGTCATGGCCGAACAATCTCCGATAATTCCAATAATCCGTTTTAAAATTCGGAAATTATTTCTTTCCAGGAGGTGGAAAACGAAGGGAAGAAAAGGGTTGAAACCTAGACGTGATTTAGTCGGGAGGAAACGCATCATTTTCTAATTTCACAGAAGCGAAAAGGATTAATCCGAGGGCGTCACGTGGTGCCATTAAGCAGTGGTGCCACAACGTGAAGCCATAATTTCCCTCGAGGGCGCGCCACAACACTTTTATTCCTATCTGGTCGAAAACTACTTTTTTTATTTTATATCTGCCTTTTACCCCTTTGTTTTTCAGGTCAACCATTGAATGTTTAGGTTTTATAATTTCTGGATAATTCTTAGCATGGATATTGGTACGGAAATGAGTCTTAAATAAACTTTTTGAAGTGACAGCAGTCACTTTCTTCTTCTAACTTCACTAAACTCTGTCACCAGTAGCCGAGACATCGATGTTGATTTTATTGCGTACGGCATGGGATATGATTACGTTATTACAAATACTTCGAGTTGATCAAAGGTGACATTTTTTTGACAGTTGTGGAGTTCTTTTTTACTTCACTGGAAAGAGGAACGTTTCTAGAAGAGTCGAAGACCTCTTTTTGCAGTTAAAATTACATGGGAATGGCTAGCAATTCTTTTGAAGGAGTTTTCTCCACATTTCAGGCTCAACCAACAAACTATTACACATCCATTACCTTAACCATTACGCGGTTAATAAGAGTTCGTGAGTGCGGGGCTGCTGACCGTGCATGCTACCGATAAAAGGACAATAGAAGGCAATGACTCTTAAAGAAGGTGAAAAATGTCGGTTCTGAAAAAAGGGAAAGGGGCTCGGCTTTTCGATACGTTTGGTAATAAAAATAAAATCCAATAGGAACTTTTTTTACGTGGAAAGGACGGAAAGGCTGAAGGCACAAGAGAAAGAGAAGATATATGGCGGGAGAGACTGCAAGTGGACCAGCGGGGCATTAACTTAGAGCGAATTTCGGAAGGCAAATTCATTGTGCCCCGCCGTGGAAAAGTTTTATAAGATATATAGTCCTGGGGAGGTTTTCCGGGGGATGTTGAAGCGGCCCGAACCTTCGAAATTGCGCAAGCAAATTCTCTTCCTTTCCATTTTTCTACGTGTCCTTCCATTCTGTTTTTTTTTTTATGGTAAAAGTTGATTTTCTGTCATATTCATTTGATTCATCCTCCTGTGTCTCTTTCTCTCTCGTTTAATGTGCTTTCCCAAGAATTTCTTTGAGATTCGTCCAAAACAATTGTTAAAATTGTTAAAACCGTAAAAATTTTTGAGGATATCAAAATTTCATTAACTCAAAACTATATTTTTGCCTAGTCAATACTTATAAAATAGTACATTTGGCTTGAGGTTTAAATTAAATCAATTTGAAAATAAATTTTATGAATATTAAACTGTTCAAGGTAAAACAAAAAACCAGTAATTCTAATAGTAGTTGCGCAAATTTTTTTGTTTGGTACTATATTTGCCTGGAGTAACGAACTTGAAAGAGCACTGATCTTGTTAAGGAATGAAATAAAATATTAGGAGCGGATCGCCGCGTCAATTATTAAATTGCTTAACGAGAAGACGGTCGCACGAATACTGATCCAATGCAACAAGAAAAAGGAATGTAAGTCAGGGCATCAGAGGCATTCTATGCCGCGTCATCGCCGCCACAACTCCTAATGGCCTCGACATTCCTTTACATATCTTCTATATCCTCAACAGATCTCCTTTCGTAGCATTTGTAAACCGATTTTTGGTACCAAATTTCCAGGATTAACTCTCAACAATATTTTCCCTCTAAACGGAAAAACTCAAACTTACATGTATCTATAATAATGATAATATAATACCGAGCAATGGCATTTAGAAGTGGCTTTTAATGATTTTTTTTACGAGTTGTAAAACAGTGTTTTGTTACTTCCATGGTTATAAATCCTTCGCTCGCTGCGACTTGGAGTATTTTGAAATATTTCGGTGCCTGTACCCTTTTGCAATTTTATGTATACATCTTGCCACAAAGATGCGCATCTTCGGAGGGGTGAAAATCTCTATTAGTATCTGTAATATTTTCTTGTTCATAATTTTGTTGTCTTATGACAAATAATATTCTTTTCTAAGCTATGGAAAATAAGAGGAATCATTATAAACCTGGAAAAGATCCCTACAACCTTGCCTCATAAAGACACATCAGCCTTCTTTCCTACTTCTCCAAGGTGTTTGAGAAAATTCTACTCAAAAGAATACAGAATAACCTCTTCGGCTTCAAGGACCAAAATTTGGTGACAGAACATGTCAACAAGGTTGTCCGTATCCCGTTAAATCAGTAATTGGAGGCTAGTCCAACTTTCTTACATCTTTATAATAGATTTTATTGTGTTAAACACGTAAATCACTATTGTTGTAGGCCACGTACTGCCCTAGGACGTATTGTTTAATATGAGTGATATAAAAAAGAATAACAAATTATACAAAGTATTGCTTGATTTAAAATTTTTGAGAAACATGTGCAACAGTCTGGCATAATATAATTTCACTGCTTTATTTCTTCTGCGCTGGGTTGACCACAACTTCATTTTCTTTTTCTTCTTGCAGTCGTTAATAAATTATAACGAGTTATCAGCCGCGAAGAGAAGAGATCATCTGCAGTCTTCCATTTCCGCTTCCTCTGCCTCAACGGCTTTGTTTATCTCTTCATTAATCAAAAGGAACTTATCTCATGACCTATTTTCTAGTTAACACTTTAACCGAAGTCAACAAGAGGCGAGTTGTTCAGGACTTACTTTTATTTATTGTAATCAAAGACATTGAACTGCATGATTTATACTTTATTTAAACATAATGTATTAATACAAGAGACATATATATAAATATGAATTTACATATATGCGTTTTCGTATCTTATTTGAGGATTTGAGATGTTCCTTAAACAAAATATCAAATCATACTGAAATGTTCTACTATCGTACAATATCATATTATTAGAGTCAAGGATTTAAGGTTCCCTCTCCCAAAACAAGTTGCGGATTTTGTGTGATTTCTTTTTTTTATTGCAATTTACGTTGCAGCAAAATGCCAATGGTCGGGAAAGCTGGTGAAACGCTAGGGAACGGACTGTACGAAGGTCGAGAGTAAACTTCAAAACCAAGTCGGTATACTGCAACTATTTAAATAAAATTAAGTAAAAACGGTCAACCCGAATTCGGTGGAAGAATGTCCCCGAGGGATATAAGTCTAGTGCCAGATTTGAAACGTTTTAGCTTAGTAATTTTTTGTTGAAAAGAACTTAAAACTGATCAGTTAATCGAGAGAATAACTGCGGATGATGGAGAATATACAAATAAGAGGAAGAGGAAAATTGAAAATGTGAGGGGTCAAAGGTATTAAATAACGTGTCGAATAGATGCCGGAGGGATCCGATTAAGAAGGTCTGTGAGTTATTGTTCAACGGATTATTGTTATTAACGTTCATACATAAGCATTATTTATTATTATTTATGTCCTACATTACGGGTATATCTGTTGCCGATTTCCAGTCAATCCGATTATTAAAATGGGCCATGGAAATATCCGATTAAGCATTCACGATTTGGATGGGTTTCCGTTTCCGTTTGAGCTTTACGAGATGGAAGAAAGTGGAAATTTCAGGCAATTCTCTTCGTAATCCGCATTTGAAATTAGTTTTATTCTTTTTCTTCTTCTTTCAGGTGAGCAGAAGGAAGAGAAAGTGCGTGGATAACAAAAAGAGTAAAATGAAAAAAGAGTCGTGTCGGGTCGATCCGGGCGGAAATGGTTGGTAGACACGTTGAAACCGGAAACGAGTCGACCTGAGGCCGTAAAAGCCTGATGAAAAGTGCGCAAATTTGGTGTTCGAAATGAGAAAAAATAGAATCAAAGGATTAAATGAGGTGCTCACCATGTTGGCGCTTGCTCTCATCATACATGAAACAGGTTAGTGGAATCAAATGTTTTCGATGTATAAGAATTGCAAAACTGAAGGTAACTTAATATAACCAAACGAAAACTAGTTGCGATGGTAAGGGAGCAGTTTCCCGACTCAAACTAATTCTTATTAGTGAAAAATCACTCCTATTTATTTTTTAGCTTTTATTTATAGTTACCTGTTACTTACAGACTTTCAGATTATTTTTATTGCACGGTTCAATTCATCAAATATATTAAAATGCACTGTCATAAATTGACTTTTATATTATTATTAACTGCCATACAATCGTATTAAATTTATCTTTATCCTAATTTACCGTTTGGTAAACTCTTAGATGAGGTTTTCGGAATCCTTGCCACTCTATTGGGCCTTAGCGGAGCCTGTGAGCCCATGACAAGACATTTCCATCGCACACACACAGACGCAGTGTCGTTAATTGTCAGAAGAACACAAAGGAAATGTTCAAAAGAAAAAATTACTAAAAATGAACAATCATTTTATATGAAACTTTACGAATGACCATATTATGACGAAAACTTAGTTAGATACTAGTTTGGGTTATGCACATTTTAAAAACTATTTAGAAGTTGTAGAATTATTAAAAAAAACAGAACATGAAACTGGAAAACAAAATGGAGTCGTTGGACATTAACGACCGTAAAAATTCGTACACGTAGTAACAAAAAGAATTAAACGAGTTGCATGTGGCCAGTTATATATGCCCCTGGGAAATGCCTCGCCAGTTGACGCGGAGACCGTCCTGCCTGTGTATGCGACAGTAGCGAGGGTTTGGCAGGATGGACCCTAAAAAGTAGGAAGTCGTCATCTTTTGCAAAAATAATGCAAATTCAAGGGAGGAATTCAAAGAAAAGTAAAAATTTCATCTCTCGTCACATGAATTGACGAAAATTTGAAGTTTTTTCGTTCCAAAAAATTCCCTAGCTTGTTTTATTTTTTATTTTACTTTATTTTTCATTGATCCCCAAGTTCTAGACATTTTTTCTTTCTCTATTTGAACTTTTAATGGTCTGCCACCCTTTCTGCCTGTTTGCGGTGAATAGTTCGGTTCTCCAACCCCTGGAAGAGCAGTTTTCCCCTTTTTTTCTTCTCAAAAATTGAGCTTTTTCACCTCCGTCAACAACAATTTTTCAAAATTAAAAGCTCCAATACAACACTTCTTGCAGTCATATCTTTTCCAATTTACATTCGTTGTTGTTTTTAAATTGAATTTAATTAGTTTGTAATACTTCAATAATACGTTCAGGTGTGTCTTTAGATAAGATTATTAAACATAATTTGTGAGTAGAGAAATTAATCATGTCCTTCAAAATATGAGTATATATTTACGAGTTTTTGGTTTTGGCAATGAATTTGGACGCAATAATTTTATTACCTAATTTTATTGAGAATTTTATAACAGGCTTCTAAACGATATTGTAAATCTTAGATAATTTAGTGAGTTCAAACGTACGCGGTGCAATATCACATCAAGTAAAATGTCACAAGGCAACTATATTAAAAAATATGCTACAAAATATAGCAATATTAGTAAACAAATGTTGTGAATAAATTACTAAAATTTTACTGCTATTTATTAATTTTTGAATTCGATGAGAACTTTCACTATTAAGAGGTGTTGAATGTGTGCTTTTGCATCCGCTTAATAGAAAATGTTCATGTAATTGCCGGTTGACTTTTTCGTTGAAAAAGGTTAACGCTGTGACACAGGTCGAAGATCACCAAAAAATTTTTACTCAGTTTGGGGAACGTGCCGCTTTTGTGGCAATTAAATGATCGAATTAAATGACTTGTTTTGTCTGGTCCCATAATTCTTTGTTGGTCTGTTCCACTGTTACAGGTGCATTAAAATAATTTAAATTCCAATTATCAAAGACAACAATTAAAGAGAGTTTTAGAATGTGAGGGACAGAGGATTAACAACTCCCATTTAGGTGAAAGGTTAAAAGGACCTTGTCCACAGGCTGATTCTGATTAACTGCCATTATTTAATATAACTATTTTAACAAGAACTCGCCATTTTTAAAACATTTAAACCTACTGAGTTTTTATTCTTTTCTTTATTGATTTTTATTAATTTATTTTTACTTTCTACTCGCTCTCCATTTCTGTTTTTCTTCTTGCTCAATTAAGTCTAGAGCATTTGATATCCTCAACTTAAATTGTTCTCTTTTTTTCTACCGTTGTGTTTTCACTGCTTCTCGTTTCCCTATTTTATTTGCCACCGATGATTGCCTCTGCCTTTTCATTTTATTTACTATTTTAGTAATTTATGTTTTACAATTGCAGTTATAGTAATTGTTAAGTAAAGATCAAAAGTTTAAATTGTCTTGTTTTTGGTATAATGAAATTGTTTTAGTATGTAATAACTAACGGAAACGGTAAAAAGAAGATATTGAAAACTAAAGAGAATTTGAAATGCATTACTGTTATCATTAATGCTAAAATGATAGTCAAAATGAGTGAACTTCAAAACCTGCTTTCTTGCTCCAAACGTTCGAAATTTATTCCTTTCTTCAGATATTCCTGCATTCCCTCACCTGTCCACAATACCATTTAATTTCTCGACATTCCATTTTTTCTCGTCATTTTCTCATTCCTGAGGTTCTGAAGCATTAATTTAATGTTGGATATAATTTATTTCTTCTGGATGTTATCCTCTGGATCTGTTCATGTCACGTACGAACTGCTTTAAATTCCACACGTCCTGCTATCATATCTGGTTACTCCCTTCCCTTGTCTTCTTGATGACATTCAATTTGGTCCATTGCCTAATAAATTATCGGCATAACATGGTTGTAGCGAAACCAAAATCAATAAATAGCTCATTCTACCACAAAGAACTTTAAAACTGCCAGCCTCAAAAAGTTTGGTTTGGACGAAATTAAAAGTTCTTCTATTGAATTGCCAAACAATTTGCTCCATTCCCTCACTTTTTTCTAGCCAATTAATTTTATTCGTCAATTAAATCGAATTGAATTAAAACTGAAGGCTGTGATTCTTCCACGAAGGCCACTCAGTCGAAACTAACAAGAACATTTAAATTTAAATTTAATTCCACTTGCTTTTGCCGCAAAAATCTATTTTTTCCAATTTTTAGTCTCAACTTCCTAATGTTCATGTTTCTGTCATTACTTTAATGGTTTGGCTGCACATTTCCAATCAGCCGGAAGAGAGATAATAACGGTACAAATTACGTAATTATTACGTAAAAAAGAGAAAGAAAATTAAGTAGCGATAAACGATCTTCAACTTATTGGAATTTTTGTTCTTGAACAAATAAACCGGAAATAAAGTTTTTGCCGTGCAAAAGAAATCGGAAAGTTCACTGCCTAAAGCTAACATACCACAAAATATCTTAAATAAAATTATAATGTACAATAATCTATAGATTTTGTTTCGGTGTAGCACTCAATATGTCAAAATGATCAATGAAAAGATGAGTGAGAAATCTTAAGAGCAGGTGTAAACAAAGATTTTCAAAAAAGGTAAAAAGTCAGAAGCAAGAAGAAGAGACAACAAAAGATGTGAACAAAATTCAACTACAATAATCAACTAGGTCAGTTCCACCTACAAAAATTCTTTGAAGTATGGAGAATTTTTATATTGTTTCTAAGTCTCTAAATATCTCAATATTATTGAAATCATCAGAGTTTAAAAGAGGCTATTCTATTAAAAAGAAATTTGAAATGTTGCAGTGAAGAATAGGAATAATGTTCAAATGAAACTATTTTAAAGGAGGATGCAACCTTAGGAACAATAGCGACTAGCCAATCAATTATTTGGTTATATAATTTAAATTAAACAGGCATTGTGTTGCGATAATCGGCTGGCGATAATGACTCGTTCTTCTGGTTGAACGAGAGACCCAAAGGTAAAAAATTTATTTTAGTGTAAAGTAAGTATTTACATGGTATTTGTCACGTGCTGGGGTATTTAGTTTCGTTCTAAAGTGTCACTGTCACAGCTGGGTGAAAAGGGTAGACTAAGGGATGAGAAACAACTAAGATTGTTTTTTTACCGCCGTGGGAGGAGGATCATCCATAAAGAAAAAGAAAACCAATTGAAGTAATGAAACGCAACAAATTTACCATTTGATGTAATTAATTGCACCACATTCGTTCCATTGTTTGCTTTAGATCTACAGGACAGGAAAAATTATTCTTATTTTGTCTCTGATGTTGGGCAGCATCTTTGGTGTCAGTTGTTTAGTTGACCAACAAATTTCACAGGTGATTCCATTTCCAGCCATCAAAGTAAGCCCCCGTTTGTGGACTTTCTTCTCACAAAAATGTTGATAGGCTCTAAGCAATTTTTGGTAAAACGTTTTTACTTTTAAAAAACTTGAAATGGCTCGTTACTGTCTCTGGTTCCCTTCTTAAATTTAAAATTTTTATTATAAACACTTGAATGCGTGAAGGTAAAATAGGCAGCTTTATGGGTACCAGTCCTTTTAGATGGAAGGTTTCCCTACTTATTGCAATCTTTGAAATTTAAACTCCCCAAGTGGAAGGTCAGAGTTTGTGCTCAAGTCCGAGCAGTTGGAGCAAAAGTTTGTGACGAGAAGTGAGGAGCAAAAGGAAAAGCAAACACCAACAATTTTAAGTTTAAAAAAGAAGTGAAATATTTAGACCTTCACAACCTTTACTTAAGGGTTATCAGGACACGCCATGAGAAGTTTGCTGAACGAGCAACCCTTCCAGTTTTTGTCCACCCCCAAAAATAATTAGCCAATTTGACAAGTGAGATAGTTGTAGTTTTTATTAAGTACCTTTAAAATTTGTGGTTTCGAATTTTTTATTTAGAATCGTTCAAATTAATCTTGTGTTTAGTCGTTAGTGTTTAGTGTTTAGTCTGACCTGCCAAAACTACTTTTCGTTTTATTGACGAAGACTAGAAAATTTGGTCAAATATGAGCCTGGTGAATTGACTGTATTTCGCATGTTTTGCTTTTTCACTAAATAACTTTCTTCCCTGAGGGAAAACTAAATTTTTTGTATTTTGCCTCTCTAAGTTTCAAAAAAAAATTCAGTTTATTTGGATTGACCAGTGAACCTCAAAATGTCCTTCTGGTCTAGTAGTTGTGTTCCTTGTCACTTTTGACGTTACTGTTTTATAAAAAAATATACAGTCAAATAAATAGTAAATTGAACATTCATTTGGAAAGTATAATGACACAATAATTATCAAATAGGAACTTAAATATCACATAACTGATAATAATACAACGGTCGATTATGTATGTAGTAGCGTGCAGTTTTGATACGTGTTTTAAATAAAATCACGTGCAGTTGGGGTGGCACTGACAAATTTTAGAGGTTTAAAAATCAATCTCAAATTATAGCCAGGGGAAACAAACAGGCAAACAGGCCAAACCATAATGAAAAAACCGGACGTTTTATATTGAATGAAGGCAGTTAAACCTCCACTTAGAAAAATAGTGAGTTAAAAATTCAGAGAAAACGTCCATTGCGGGCATCCTCCTGTAGTCTCGTCCGCCAAGGAAGGCTTTGCTTGGTGTTTGGGGCTACACAACTCATCAAACTTTTACAATCCCTCTTAATTTGGCATGCAAAAATAATAAAAAAAGCATCATAGCTGTACTCAACCCTCAAAACCAATTAAAAATAAACATTAAGGATGGTAAAGTTTAGGAGGTTTTCGTTTCTTCCTTCAAACCTGCATGATAACCCGGTGGTTCTTTCATGTCCTCTCAGAAAAATCGAGGAATGGAAAAGAAAGCTCGGGTGAGGTCGACAGGAAATCAGGTACCAAAAGTAAGGAGTTCAATCAGAAAATTGGCAGTGTGTGTCTGTTCTTATTACAACAGGAAAAATTGAGATTTTTTTTTAAAATGGCCTGTCAAAATGGCGAATTTCCAAAAGTTTGATGAATCAACCTTAGGGTCTCTCACTTTAAGGGAAGAGTGAAAGAATACGAGGGGCAATTGCCAAAGGAAGGAAAACCTCCCCGGAGGACGTCCGCATTGAAATTTTTTGACGTTTTGAGATGAGAAGAAGTGAAGAGTTACTGTCGTTGCTGTTGGCCCTGCACGTGGAATCAGCCGATGCAGAGAAAATGGCGAATCAAATTGACTCAGGAGACTGGAGATAAGATATTTATGGAGTCGAAAGTTTTCCCAATGGAATTTCTTCTTCTTCGTATTCTTCCTGCAACCTTCTTTTTAATTTTTCAATATTGCACTAATTCATGTATTTATACATCCTTTACTTCTAATTTCTATTTTTTTCTTGTGCAGTCACAATTTTACTTTAACATGTCTCTCTCGATTATCGTTACATTGCCTACTACTTATTACTGGTACTTTGTATTGTTCGTCTTTCTGGTCTAATTGTTAGCTTAAACACTTTTGAGATTCGGTGTTAGTTTAAGTAGTTGGTTAAGGAGTTATTCATTAGAAGAAGTCTTGAAATAATAGATCTATAAAATTATTTTAAAAGGAATTTAGACAGAAGAGCTGAAAGTTTTTTACTGCTTAAATTGTCTTATTTTCTTTTTCTTATTTCTCCGCTCTTTTCACAGTTTACTATTTTTACTCCATTGAATTCGTGGATTTTTCTATTTTGCATTGTCGCTTTATGTTCAGCTATTAATTTCTTAGCACTTTATAAAAATACAAAGGTAACTCCAGAAAATCCTTCAACAGAAAATATTTTTTCTGTTTACTGAGAACTTAATGAAGTTTTTGACATTTAAAAACCACCCGAGTTAAGTGCACCATGTCATTCGGTGAGTCTGAGCACGGGATTTGTTTAGCAATGAAGAAATTGTGTCAGGAGCGCTAAATAACAAGTCTCCTATGTTAAATTATTAATAAAAAAAATTTGACTTATAATTAAGGTAATAGGTAAACGTTACATGAAGGTTGTGCGGAGCGAGTAGAGAGAAGGTTCTTGTGACGACTCATCAGATATAAAGAATTCAAGTTATTTTCTGTTCTTTAGATTAAGTGGTTAAGGGGTAATTTAATTTAATGAATTTTTGGCTACTAATAAAAAGAGAATGGCGGGGTAGAATTTTTCTTTAACATGGAAGAAGAAGAGTAGAATCGGGATTTGTGATTTTTTTTCTAACATCATTTTCAATGTCATCATAAAATTCAAAGTTTTTGCTTTGAAATGGAAACGTGTGATGTCCACCTGTTCTGTTCGTCCCTACCGCTGAATGAATTTATTTCGCTCGAGACGAACAATTCCCAATTGAATTCTTCGAATCTGCTCTGTTTTGTTCGTCATTTTTCTTTATTGTCACCTGTGTTTTTCTGTTTTTCCTTTCCAATGGTGGACCACGGTACTCAAACTTATTTATTATTTATTTAGATTTTGGTTCGTTCCTGTCATGTACAACGAATTACGACTTACACCTAACGTATGGATTTTAGGTACTGGAATTTAGGTATGAGCTGTCTGCTAATGTGGGACAATAAAAAATGAATGAAAAAGGAAAACAATAGATTTTAACCGAGTGAATGGTGGGAGTTTTTTTAGTGGAAGAATTTGCAATGAAAAGATTTTGCTACTTTTCGTTTAGTTTTACTTTTTCTATTTCCTCCGTTCAAGACGGGGCCTTTTGCCTTCGTTTTCCTTTCTGTTCATTTGAACGTTTCCTCCATCTCTTCTTGCTGCACAAAATCGATTTACTCAGCCAGCGCATCTTTGCAGAACGCCGACATCTTGTGTTTCATTTTCAATGAATCTGCTCCCCACTTGCAAGTCATTAATTTGGTCACACCATCCACTTGACTGTGTTTCCTTTCTTCCACATACACACATATTGATTCCTTTGTAAGTTTTCCTTTAAATTTGTTGCTCCGTTACATTTCATTAATTTGGTTTCACCGAGGCCAATTCCTTTGTTGCCATTTTCTGTTTCCTACGAAAGCATTCCTCACATTCTAAAACTTGCTCCTCATTCTTTTTTCTTTTTGATTTCCGGTTTTGGTGGTTTCCTTTGTACTGTTGGCTACCCTTTCCTTTTTATTTTTTCCCGTAATTTTCTTTGCATCGTTTTTCAATCCTTTCTTTATTTCCCATGTCCTTTTAAATCTCTAGAAAAACCTTCTGCCAGTAGTGTTGACGTACTCCTTTAACCTTAACCAACCAACAACCATTCCTTCCTCACCCTCCATTCTCTCCATTTATAACTTTCCAAAACTTTGTCATAAGTACTTTGTAGAGGCTGTTAGAGGCGACAGAGAGAGAGAGAGAGAGGGCAATAGGAGAAAGCAATTGAATTATATCCTTCTGATTCGTTGAAGTAATTAAAACGCGTGCGTGTGTTCTTTTGTTCGGCTTTTTTCTGGAAGCAACTCAATGTACCTGACCGTACGCGTGTGCTTCAAACCCATTAACATGTTGGGCAGTCTTTTGTTTGCTATGCAGACCTGGATGTGATTTGCATTTAACTTGATTCGGAAACTTTCAACCTGAAAATGATGAAAGCCCTGTTTTTTTTACGAATTCCTATTCTTCTTCCTTTAAAATTCTCTTTTACATTTGTAGAATTCCATTCCATTCACAGATATAACATTTTATACATTCATTACCATTTTTCTTTAAATTATTACAATCATTTGAAATTAATTACGCTACAAAACATTACCTGTTTTGTATTATCTATTATCTGTATTTTCTTTTCCTCTCAGGGCAGGGATAATTTTGTCATACAGCATTATCCTGACTCCACCATTTTAGTAATTTTTATAATTTTTGTAGGCCTTTTGTCCCTTATACTTTTCCTTTTCTTCTCTCATTTTCTGTGGTCTGCAGTTAATGTACATCTCATGTTACACTTAAGTTCAATTTATATTTATATCTTTTTAATATTTTTTTCTCTTGGAACTGCTCCTGTTGTGTAAGGTACCTATTATGTACCTGATCTATTTTTGCTGTTAGTATATTGAGACTTCGTTCGTTTTTATTTTCTGCTTTGAAAGTATTGTTGTTATTCTGTTTTAGTACTTTTTTAGTATTCACGTCACTGGTAGTACTTTCCTGTAACTTTTATTCTTACATTTTCTTTATGCCTTTCATTAATGGCCTTTTATAATGTTACCCACTCCACCTTTGGTTCCCTATACTACATCAAGAATATTAGCGTGCACATTCTTTATTCTTCTTTTACTTATCTACATAACTTATTATTTCCTCGGTTTATTTTCTTCTTCCCGTATCAGATTTCCTTTTTAATTTTGTCATCTTACTTAGACGCATATTCAGCTTTTATTCTTATTTATCGTACATTTTCGGTTGTTGGTTAGTTATTTAATTAGATGGCAAAAGTTCTTAATTTCTTCTTATTTTCTGCGTGAAAATACAAATATTCGTGAAATAAAAATGATTTCATGACATATTCGATGTAAAATCTTTCTTTTCTATTGCTTAATGACTTTCAAACTTTTCAGCAAAATGAGAATTGATAAATTCACATTTGTTTCACCGCCATCCGCCATTTTTTCTTTGTGTTATCCGCTAGGTTTTTTCTATCCTCTTTCATTTCAGCATTTTTCAAAGTCAAGTCTTCCTCGACTGTAACCCACATAAGAATTAAAGTCCCTGCTACCTAACACTTATATTTCACACCTGCAATTTCCAAAAATATTCCTTTGTCAATGGGTTTTCCCAACAGCTTGTCAGATTCACCTGTCTAGGGTAATTTTTTTAATCTTCGCCCGATTTCTTCCCATCTCTGCGTCTCTCATTTTTTTCACCTTATTTCATCATTTGGGGTTTGGGTGGACTCGGCTAAAGGTCTTTCTTCCGGTCTTAGGTTTTGACGCGTTTTCCACAACTTATCTTCTGGTTCAGTGCCAAGACGTTCACTTTAAGCGTCCAAGAACCGACTGAGAAAATCGATGGAACATTTTATGCTTGAAACAGATAGTTAAACTTAAACTTCAACTGATGCAGGCAGCCGAAACGGAAAGAATAGACGAGAAAAACCGGAGACAGCAGAGTCATGATTCCGCATTTTAATGTTTTAATTGTATCGTTCTTAACTTAGAGTATTTGTCCAATTTTTTGAGAACAGAACTTATGACACAGAATTGCATGACGTCCGTGACATAATATTACAATTGTGAACTTACATAAAGAAATTAACACTGAATCTGGAAGTGGACAAGTTAACAAGCTTCTTTTTGGAGAAACATGAGAATTATGTTACGTGATTGTTGAAGTGAATGGCAAATATTTTAATTTTGATATCCAAGAGCAGAAGAAAAGCGTAAAGGAAAATGTACACCGGTTAAAAAAATCAAAGAAGCAACCAAAAATGTAGCAGTACAACCGTTTACTCAAAAATACAGGATATATTTAATATGAAAGAAATGGGACAGCAACCAAAGAAGAAACCGTGAAATAATATTATGAAAATTTAACATTTTTATGATGGAGAATACAACATGAAATGCCATGAAAATTGACAACATTTTAGGGCGCTTTCTCTGACCATTTATTGATTAAACAATATTTTGTTTTGCTTCACTCTCCCTATAGTTTGTTTGGCACGTGACAGACCATCAATGTATGATGTAACATTTTCGAAAATGTATTTTTCTCTACCAAACATGTTTAGTGTGCTCAATAGTTCATGTATATTATTTCTAAAATATATAAAAGTCACCCTCTTTTACCTCAAGCTATATTTTTCATTGTCACTAGTTATAAGCCATAGAATTCAACGATTACACCCAAAGGCTCTACAGTGGTCATTAAAACTAATGACAGAATCTCTCTATTATTAATCACTGAACGGATTCGATGAGGTGAATATCATTTTCGGTTTTTTAGGCTTTTTCCCTTCCCTCAATTGCACGGAAAATGATGGAAATTTCCAGGTATTAAAGTAAGATTTCTGTGATAATGACACATATGATGTAGTGTGCGAAATATTAAATAAATTGCAAAATAGCAAACAGTTGGTTTTTACCGACAATAAAAGGAAAGATTTATGTTGTGTTTTGGTCGGCAGGAAGAATGAGGGCGATTTCTTTGATGTCTTTCCTGTCGAACATGAAAGACGTGTGGAGAAATTTAAGAATTCTTCAATGGTGTCATCTCACGTCCTATGTTATTACTACATAACATTACATCTATCCCCTCTCAAAAAAACAACATCAAATTTGAAATACATTGCTTTTTAAATCCCAAAAGTTGAATGGAGGTCAATCCGCTTTGTTCAACTTCCTACTGTTCTTTTGTTGCTTTGCTTTCTTCTGTTTATAATCTCATCGTTGAAACTCAAAGAAGGACAAGTAAGAGACCTGTTAAATTTCAATTGTTACATCAGAAAACATCAACTCAATTTACTTCCGTGATGTCGTAGATCATAGATAGAGAAATTAATTATATTTTGCATATAATTTAGATCTATTATCTTTATTTTAAGAGAATATTGTGGTTACAATGGAAGACTTAAAATTAAAACAGTTTTTTACGCTACTGGTAGTTTTTTAGTTTTTTATAAAAGTTAATTGAAATTGAATTACTTGAATCCTTACTTTAAAAAGTATGAATAAGGAATATTGAATTTTGTTCGATGATTTCAAAATATATTTCCCGACATTCTTCGCTTTGGTGATGAACCCTGTGGTACCTGCAGAAAAATTTTATATGAAATTTTGAAAACAAAGAACAGAAGAATAGCCAAAAGAACTGAAAAGAAGATGTGAGAAAATTCTAAAAATGAAAAATTCATTGCTTTTCAAAGCCGATTTTGATCGCCATATTGCTGTTTCTTACGTCGGGGTTGAAACAGTCAGGTGACGAACATTCAAGGGACGAAATTTTCATCCCTTTCATCTCGAAGAGAAAGAAACTGAGCGAGAAAAGAAAATAAATAAACAGGGTCGGTTTCTTTTTTGTCGAGGAAGGGGTAAATTCAATTTACATTTGTTTCGTGGGCCATGTATCGCGCAGGCCACGTCTCGCCAAAATCCGCACCCGACAAATACAATCCAGCCACCCTGATACTTTCCATTCCCTCGGGGGTGGCTGATTTATTCCAAGGACACTTGAAATTTCGGCGCGGAAAAATGGATTTCTTTACTTTTCTAGTGAAACATCTCACAAGTAATTTATATATCGTTTACAATTTATTGCATTCGATATTTATTATCCTTTATAATTTAAATTAAGGCGGTTTGGGGGATTATCAAAGGCTCGAAAAGGAACTTTGTTGTTTCTTCTGTCACTTCTCTCCGATGTTGGCGCCCGACGAGAGATGAGGGCCTTTCATTGGTGAAGTGTAAACCTCAGCTCACCTGCCACGTCTCCAAAGCACGTGATCCTCCCACGGGGATTGACAAATTTCTACCACGTTTAAATTTATGTCCTGGTGCCAAGACTCTTTTCGTGTGTAGGGAGACCCCATCCAATTTAATCCCCATAATAGCCATCTTACGGTTGATCCCAGAGGTTACAGACAATAAACCTTAATAATAATCAATGAGAATAAACAGTACCTACGCATGGGTGCAGAAGAAACCTCTAAGGAACAGAAGTTACTGTCGGAAGATGGTTTTAAGGGCTGAATTGGGTGATACTTTGGACGGAATTTCCGTTTTGAATTTTCCCAATTTTTGGGAAAAGTTTTCCAGCCTCAGGGGTGAAGGAGAACACATGAAAGAACCCGGAATGTAGGACTTTACAAGAGAAGAATAACCTTTTTTGCAGGGGTGAAATACAAATAAAATCGAATACCGAGAAAACGTTTTAAATGAGACAGACTTTTAAGGGAAAAAGCGAAAATTCTCGTGGGAATGCTCATGGGGGCAAATGGAAAGGAAGGAAGGCAAGGAGGCACAAACCTCTCTTCCTTTGTTTCCATTCGGATCCCAAGAATTTAATTTACAAAAATTCCCTCGGGAATTAAGTGAATTTTCAAAATTGATTGGTTTTTGATTGTTGGCTTCGCTATGAAATAGAAAAAAATCTGAAAGCGGATGGCACAGCGTATCGTGTTGGTTTCTGGAAACGACGAACAGACAAGTGGCTCGAAAAAAAAACAGGAAAAGGGTAGGAAGGCAGTTAGAAAAAAAAACATAAAAGCGATAACACAGGAACATTGGAATATGTGAACATGTGGTGGAGTAATATCACCCATGATAATATTAGTTGCATTCTATAGATTTTGCAGTCATGTGGCAATGACCTGATAACAGGATATCAGTGAAAGCAGACAGAGAGAGAAAGTACACAGACACTGTGTAAAATATGCGTAAACAAACTTGACAGAGCGTTAGCAAAGGATTCTCTTTTTCAAATATTACTAACTTGAAACTCTGTTATCTTCATAGACTTCTTTAGAGCACAACTATTCTTTGTTCTTCAACAATGATTTTTTTTATATTCAGTAAATCGAATATATAAATTTTGCTTCGTTTGATGTTAACATTCAATACTATGAAAGAAAGAGAAGTGCTTATATAAGTAAAAAACCGTTCTACTGATAGTCGAAATTGGAACAAAATCTGTTAAAAACAAGTAGTTCAATGCTTAGGACAATTAATCTAGAAAAATAAAACTTTAAGAAAAATATGTTCTGTTATATTGCCGAAGTAGTAGTTCTGTAAAAATAATAACCGAAATTGAAATAATAAGGACTTTCCAAATTCGAAAGTGAACGTGTCTGACATCGTGTTGTTAGTCAATCGAACACAGAATTACCACAAGTCATAGTTTGAAATGAAACAATTTTGACGGGTGTTGCCGTTGCCGTTGCTGCTGTCTTCCCACATAGTTTCCACAACGAAATGGCAAATTTTCCGCTGAAGAAACTGTCAGGTTTGTCGGATGATAATAAGGAGAATAAGATCGTAATACTGTATTAAATTAATAACAGCAATAATTAATACTTAACAATTCGTGGAAAATTCAATCTTGCCATTAATAATGTATTTGCAAGAAAATCAGATCTCGTTTAATCTCCAACCCCAGGGCTCTCAACCCGTTCCCCGTGGCAGATCGGGTGGAAGGTTTTGGGGGGTAGAAAATGCGGTGAAATTTGGCTCCTACGAGTAATTAGTTACTGATATTAACTTTCATTTGGAAAGTTATACAGAAATTTGGGCCGCGAATTTCAGGGCTTAATCCATCACGCCAAGATTAATTGCTTTCGTATTTAAAAAAAACGGCAGAACATGAAACTTTTGTATTCGTATTGAGTGAGTTTACGAGAGCCAGAATTTCACAAAACGTTGATTCACAGATAAGTTTTTATTTGTTAAATTACACGAAAGATGAAGGCAGGTCTGATGCAGATGTAAAAGTGACTTATTAGAACAAGATGACCTTGTTACAATAGCGAACAAAAATAAAGTATATTCCAAATTGCTTAGAACCTTTTAGTTGTGGTATCAATAGTATCAATAGTTGTTAAACGTAAGGAAACATAAAACTTATGAAGTACTTAAGTGTTAAAATCATGAAAAGCAAATTTTAAATAGCTTAAAACGTGACTTGATTGCATATTTTGATTTTTTTAAAGGTTTTACCACAGCAAAGTGGAAAGTTGTTAAGCATAAATTTACAATAATCTTGCTTCATTCATTGAAGCTTTTCTCTTTATAAATAAGTGTTTAGACCATTAAAAACTAGGTAATGAAAACTCTAGTAATGAGATTGAAAAACTGCTTGCCCTTCTTGTAAAATTAAGAAGAAACCCCTGTTTGTATGACCGACAAAAAAGTATTTCTCAAATCGGAAACCAAAAACCAAATGTAATATGAATTTCAAGTTGATCGCGGAGGCTTCTGTGCCACACACAAAAGAATCTTGAAAACAAACCGAGTCGAAAAAAAAAAAACAAAACGTATGCGTGGGATTTTCGTTTCGTGTCGAATAATCGTCAAAGGAATGCAAAAATCGAGAGCATTTCTAATATGAGACCTGAATTTTGAAAGAAATTGTTTGCAAGAAACAGGAGAAAATGGAAAAGCAAGAAAAGACTGCTGGAAAGACACACAAAGGGAAGAGAAGTAAGAAAAATAAAAGTCTAAATATGCCAGAAGGGGGAGGTTGAATTGGAAGAAGTCAGCCTTTCGAAGTAATTGCCTCTCTTAGGAGAAAAAGCAGATTTTTTCAAAACCACAAAGGAATCTGTGAATGGGGTCAAAATACCCCGAGAGATGTTGAATGAACAAAGAAAAAACAACCAAGACTTATGAGTGGCAAAGAAATTTTACCTTAACCCGGCGGTACCTGATTTTATTCCGGGGACAAAGCCCTGCGGCCATAATTCAAAACATTTAAAATGGAGTTTGAACGTTTGATGAATCGCAAGAACATCAGAATGGCTTGCTCTGGTAGATAAATTTGACTGCATTAGATAGCCCTATATAATTGGCTTGAATTTAAAAGAGTACATGATATATATAAGGGTTATGAAATGCACTTTACTTCTTAACATAAAGGAAAAATTATTACACCATAAATTCAAAAGGAACCGAAGAGAATTCAAAGGAAATTTATGAAAATGGTCATTTAATTGGGTACTCGGTGATTTTGCACGCGATAGAAGTTTTTCCTTTGCCTTTCATTATTTAGCTCCTACTACTACTGCCACTACTTCATCTTCTTCTTTTCACAAATAACATTTCTTCCCCTTTTATTCACCGCTTCTTCATTGTCTTTGCCTTCCTTGTATTTTCTTTATTCTGGCTCTCTCTGATTTGTCTTGTTTTTTATATTGTCGGAATTGAAACTTAGGGAAACAAAGGAATGAAAGAAGAGATGAGAATTCGTTAAAACAAATTTTATAGACAGAAAACGTATTTTTTATTTAAATTGAAGTTATATGGTAATACGTATACGATGAGCTGAATAAGGATTTCTACTTTTCAAAGGGTAAAAGGATACCAATATGAGAACAATAAAGGCATTAAATGGGGTTATGAGGAAACCTTTCATTGTAAGCGAACGCTTCTCGAAAGAAGGATTTGAAGCGATGGCGAGATGGAGAAAATAGAAAAATAGATCAGATCAAATGCGGGTATAACAATTTTGAAAATAACAGGACTGACGGGATGAGAGAAATAGAGGAATTGAAGGACTAACAGAAAAGAAATTGGAACAAATAAAAGGAATGGAAGCCGTGTATGTGTGCTCTGGAAGAATGAGAAAGGAATGGGTCTCATTCAGTGAATGACTGATCGAGCGATCCGAGAGATTAGACAAACAGACAATGATCCAGGACACGGGATTTAATTCGGCAAAAAACGATTTCATTTTGTCTTCAGACGAAAAAAATAGAAGAAATGAAAGAGTGAAATTTTGAGAGCAAATTCGAAATTGTTGAGCCGTGTGAAGACGACCAGAAGCGGAAACTGCACATTTTTCACGCAAAATTTCTGTTAGGTAAAGTCTAGGAACTCTCACTCGTATAGAATGTTATGTTTAACATAACAAGAAGTTGACAAGTAAGTAATTATTAGACAAGTAAAAAGTAGACAATTAAGTATCAGTTTTGCGCAAACGTTTGGTTTTGGTAACCTTTGGGAACCTAGTAGGAATCACTGAAAATGATATTCAATTCAAAATGTTCTAATTAATGTTCTTTTCTCTAATATTTTACCATCGCAACCTTTTGGTGTTTCCTACCTAAAAACACTTTTACCCGACGTTTGACTCAAACTTGTATATTTCGGAGAAACTGCTCAATTTCTTAACAGTTAAACTGCCGCAACAATTTACAAAATCAAACAAAGACGCAAATTTCAATGGAGGCAAGTCTACCAACAGCAACAACAGCGAAGGCAAAATAAAATAACTAGAGAAAAAATTTTCTTCGCCGTTTGATCCGCTAACAATGGCTTTATTGAATGTCTTTGAAGATGATTCCAAATAAAGCTCACTGATTGACGTTGAATTCGCAGATTTACGCTTTCTCCGTGGGACAAAGCTATCGAATCTTTCCGGACAAAAGCTCAAAAAGGCGAAAATGAAATGGAAATTCTGGCAAAATACTTGGAAACCTTTTTGCTCCCATTCGTAGTTTCACACTCGACGAGATCATCTTTCTTGGCTTTTCAATGTGTACCTTAAAATGTCAAATACTTTTGGTATCGGTCGGTTCAATTGTGAATTGAAACATAAATACTCCACATATAAAAATATGCACAAGTAAATATATTTCAGCTGTAGAGATATTAAAACCTTTGCAGATCCAGATTCTTCTGGTGTCAGTACCGAATCATTCGGTTACTAAAAAATCATGTATTTCAACAAGTTGAATTTTCTGTTAACAGGAGAATATTAGTAGTCATGTCGAAATTTGTTAAATCAAGCGGAACGAGGAAAAAGTTGGAAATACCCGGACGAAGTTCCGGAAGCTTGGGGACAGGACAAAACAAAGTTGAAAGGAAAAGAAAGTCGTTGGATGAATTTTATGCACGTACGGGAGCCAGAAAGTGGAAGATGGAAGGAGGAGAATGTGCTCGTATGTGTCGGTATATATGCGAGTACGCGTCTCAAGTAATCGGATTAAAGAAGAAAGAGACAGAAACGAGGGAAGGCAGGATGCGAGTGTGCATGTGTGTGCGTGTGTTTGAGTGTGTACGGGTATGTGACAGAAAGAAAGAGAGAGAGAGTACGAGGGTGAAAAGGAGCAGATAAAATGGAAAAGAAAATGTTTATTGTTTCCCAAGTTGACGACAGGCGTGGAAAACCGTGCGTAAATACGGCGAACGCACGAAAAGCGTACAAATATACGCTCGCGTAGAGCAATAATTTTCCATGTTCACATCCGGTTACAGGAATTTATTGTTAATTTGCCAAAGCCCTCGCATAGGAATTTTCCCAAGTGTGTCCCTGGCCCCGTAATTATTGCAGTAATAAACGGGTGTGAAAATCAATAAAATCTAAATTGACGTCTCACCACTTTATACGGTAAGCCAAGTGTAAAACAATTTATTTAATTAATTACAGTACATAAATACAGGACATTTGCGGGAAGGACAACAATTTTCTGTTGTGTACTGTCAGTGAAAAATTAAACAATAAACCAATTATGCATCGCTGCGCTTACGATGGGTAATTTAATGGCAGATATGAGGGCAGTAGACGAACGACGAGAAAGTACATAGTTGCAGGAGAATAGATAGGAGAAGATGTACAGTCATCGCACTTGGTAGGAGAGACAAAAAAGATGAAATAACAGACCGGAAAATTGAAAGAAAGATACAATAATTAATTGTGAAGCTGAATGAGAAAATAATAGATAATATAAAAACAAACAATTTAATGAATAAAGAAAGGTATTGTATGACTGATGAAAACTAAAAATTGACGGCACTGTGCAAGTGCAACAGGAAGATACTAGAAAGTATCAAATTTACATTATGTATTACTTTGCTTTGCATTTCTTTCCTATAATAATAAGTTATTAGCATATAATATTTTATCAAATTTTACAATATGCAACTTATATTTTCAAACTATCTCCTCTATTTTCTATTCAGAGACATAAAATTCGTAGAGGTCACGAGGGGGCTTTAACCACCTCATCGGGAAATTCAATTTCAACTGTCTAGCACCAAAATAAATAACGTGTTCGATAAATCTACGCTATTTTCTACTATTTTTAATAATACTTTTTAAGTAAACGTATGAGTGGGCTGTGTCCATTCAAAAACTAAACATCACTGAACGACGACAAGGGTAGAGCATCACTGATTGTGTCTGTTCTTTAGACGTCTGTTGAGGAGTTACATTCCACTCAATAAACTGGTCACAAATGTTATGTATTGTATTAAATCAATAACATTCATTTAAAAATATGGAAGATATTAAACTGTTTCGCGGAATATGTGGAACAGTATATTTTTATGAATTTGAAATGTCTTATTAACATTTGAGGTGAAGAATTTTACCAAATTTAATTCATCTGTTTAAACCTGTTTAGACATAACTCACGAATAACTCATAAATTAATAAATTTCATGTCAGAGGACTCAACAACATTTTTTGTTACCCTTATGATTAATATCAGTCATGCTGGTAGGTTAAATTCAGAGATTTAAGAATAATTAATTAGTATATTCTGTCATTCATTCATTCATTCAAGAATTTTTTCTCATCTCTAACGCTTCATTTATTACATTATTCATTCTTGAAGCAATTCATCGTTTTTCGTCATTTAATTTTCATATTTTTTTGTCGTTTACTTTTGAACATTTTTCAACTCAATTCATTCTTTTCATATTTTTATAATTTTCTTAGTTTCTCTGCACGACTTTTGATTTTTACTACCATTCGTAAATATCTGACAATAAATGCTTACAAATAGAATAAATAGAAATAGAAAACTAGGCGTTTTCAAAGGAAAATGAAACACAAAGTGAGAAAACCCAGAATTTCTGAATTTTTCATTTGAAATTCTTAGAGAAAAGAAGTTTGCTGTGTGAAAAAGCTTCAGTGGGTTTGCCATTGCAGAGAGCAACTTAACATTCAGATTGTGATACGTCACGTTGAAGATTAGTTAAAAGTTCAGGAAAATTACACTTCTGGTTTTTTAACTAGGAGGAGGAATACAAGGCAGCCCAGTTCTGGACATTTTTATACAAAACAAAGAAGTTCGATTTGATATTAAAAAAATGGCTTAATTAATTAAGCTTTGAAGGTCTGCACTTGTTGCTGAGACTTTGCACACGATTTTACGCATTTTTTTCTGACTTTGTTCCCGTTTTTTACATGTGCTGTCATTGTCCTAATCATAATTGTTTTTGTTTTTGTGACACAACAGTTATTAACATTATTTTTGGTCAATCTGAATTCTATTTTTTAATGGAGAAAATGTTTCAGTGCTTTCAGTGCTACAGACGACTTATTTTTCTCGGATCAAACTCTACTCCCATTGAATAAAAGTACACAAAGTAAATACAACAAGTTCCAATTTTTTTGTGTGTCATTTAATAGTCATTTTTAGCTATCTGACTTGTTTAAATAGTGATTTTGATTTGTTGTTTTGGTGGTTTGTGAGTTGTTGAAAAGGATTACAACTTTGCACATAAAATTCCATCAGAAATTTAATTAAAGAAATTAAATAAAAATTATACAAATTGTCTCATTTCCCAGTTTTAAAATTAAAATAGAAAACTGTAATAGAGTTACATGTACCTTACAGAAGATGCTTACAACTTTACATTTTATGTACTTAATTTTTTTTTATTTCGAGTAGGTAGAGAAGTGAAACTTTGGTTTTGGATTGGATGCATTGGAAAATTCTTCTGTTTTTTTCACAATTAGAGTACTTGACTTGGGAATTTCGTTGATGTAAAAAAAAAGTTTCTGACTTGTCTTATTTTGTCTACTTAGACACTGCACAACTACCAATAATTGTAATTCTTTTTCAGTAATACGATCGCAAGTGAATTGTATGAATGATTCACCTTGAAAAGATCTTTTGTATGTGATCAGGTCTGACCAAAGTTGTCATCCGGGGGATCATTTTTTCAAACCACATGAAATAAGGAAAACCTTGGAGTTGTCCATTCGGTCTCATTTTGGTCTTAAGTTGTCCAGAAAGAGTTTCTTTTTTGAAAGGAATTTTCTACGGCAGTTTTAAGCTCTTTACTGTTTTCTGTATGAGGAAGCCTCCGCGTGAGCAGTAATCTTTCATCATAGAAGTGAATAAAATTTGAAATGGTGAAACTCACACACGTGGGATAGGTTCAACCTCTTTTGACCGGTCCAATTCAAGGAAAATGAGTAAAGTGAAATATATAAAACAAGTTAAAATGAGATTCTGATTCAATTATGGCGTCGGTCCTTGTTAAGCCAACTTTTAATTTCGCACTCCAGAAGGTTTTAAAAATTGTGATTTGAATTGTTTGATTTAATAATGAAGATGGACTCTACAAAATTCAAATGGAAATGAATTTCCAGGGGGAAGACCAAGTCCCAAGCGCGGAACCTTTGAAGGTTCGTGTCTGCCCCTTGACCCGCAATAGCAAATTGCTTCGACCGCAAGGTTTCAATTAGTTTATCCGTCATTGGCTCGCTTTTTACATTTTTATTACCTTTTTATTACCCTGGTTGCTGAGGCTCGAGTTGGGCCGTTGTTAAGCCGATTATTTCCGGCCGTTTTTACCCAGTTTTAACCGTGTGGTTTCCGCGTTTTCCCTCACTGGCAATCGGCAAGTAAATATTACCGGGTTTTTATGGGCGGGTAACAAAACTCAAACCCGAAAGAGAAGGTTACTGTAATTAAATTACAGCCCTCTGTGCTGTTACATTAGAGTTGCCAAGATGACAATCCGCTGTTGTTGTTGTAGAAGGGCGGAGGAACTTGACTTTACAGTCTAGTTAGAGTACACTTATTATTTTTGGAGGCTTACACCAAATTACAGGTAGGAAAGGTCAAATTATTTGCCAGAGACTCTAATCAAATTTTATTCTAGTGGCAATAAAATAAGTCGTAATGTCTACGTATACTGTATATATTATATACAAACTGTTATTGGTCGTAAGTGTCGTGTCAAAAAACAATTTCTAAGTTTGGACTTTGAGTAAAGGTTTTCCCTCGTTTTACCATCCTGTAAGAACTTGAACTTCTTGTACGAGTTGTTCTTTGGGAACAAATTTATTCTGTTCAGCAGATTGCCTTTCATGCAGCAAAAAATTTTTTACTTAGCAAAAAAGTATTTTTCTCTGCTTTTCGTCTTTGTGGCAGAAAGTGAATTTTTATTGTGTTGACATTTGTTTTGTCGCGAAATGGCGGCTCCGGGTAAACAAAGTTGGTGCTAACCACCTGAGCTTTTTCTTTGAGCCAGGAGAAAATAAAATAAATAAATAAAGGGTGATTTAAAGACACCAAATAACATTTTTATATTTATTTTTGTAAATAAATGTACATAGGTGTGAAAATTCAGAGTTGGAAAAATTATTGGCCGGCAGCGTTGATCAAATTTATTTTCACAGATTACATTTGAGAGTTAAAGTTTTTTGGGTTGCAAGGAACGGTATCATATCTTGGGTAGATCTAAGTCTAGCAAGAAGTTAAAGGAATGTGAGAAAAATTGGTGTGGTCAGAAGAGTTCGCTTGAGGAATAACCTGCAGGAGATAGATGGTAATTTAAACAAATATGGAGACCTCAAAAGAATTAATGATTTGGAATAGGAAAACTGCTGTATGTAAAAATGGAAAGTAGTAGGAAAAACTGAACTAAAGCAGAACATCAGTACCATTTAAAGTTCTGTAACGACAAGGTGCAAAAATGCGTCTCAATAAGACTAAAATAACTATAAAAACTATAAAAGGGTCATCGTTTAAGTTCATCAACATTATTTGCAACGTTCAACGTTAAAAAAAACATTTTTTTTTACAACTCGATGGTAGCAAAACGGTCGGCGTCGGTAATTACCCGCATCGACCGGCTTTGTTGTTCCTCCGGAAATGCTTGAATTTTTCTTCTTTTTTAAAACGGAAGTGAAATTAAAATTTTAATGAGTTTCCGTTGGAGGGAAAACTCATTAAGGATGTTAATTGATTGGTACCAAAATTAGGAATTCAAATCGGCCCTGAAAAATTAACTAGGAGGAACTAGAAAAGAAAAATGGCGGCACTGTTGGAGAATGATGTTTGCGATGAACTCATTGTTTGCGCAGGACCAGAATTTGCTGTGGTTTTTACCATTTCCGAAATGGGACCCTGCCAGGGGTGCAAGGTGAGAAGGGCAAGGAAAAATTCTGTTCAAATCAAACCCGACGAATGCAGAAATAATCCATTACCTCGTATATTTTTCCTGGGCAAATGTCACGTTATTCAAATTGAACTTTATTAATGTCGGGAATGTTAATTAATTATATAAAAGCAAAGAGTTTTAGCTGTAACAATCAGAGCCGTCAGTTTTCTCCTACCCACTTGTTAAATCATTTATTTAAGGTTAACAAGGTTTTCCTTTGTATTCTGTTCAATTAACATTGTCATTTTTAGTATGAGGAACAAGTGCAGTCAGCAGGCCTTTCAGCCTTTCTTCGACTTATTTTCTCATTTACACTTTTGATACTCAACTGGCTTCTCCTTCACTTTGTTCTTATTTTCTGCTGTTGCAAACAACAATGATTACTTTTGTAAATTGTATGCCTTTAATCGTAAAACAATTTTCGTACCAGTCGGTTACCTAAACCAAAACTTGTTCTTTTCATTGTTTAAATTTTAGCATAAAAAATATTTTATGTTTGAATTGTTACACTCCTGCAACTTTTGTAAGACAACCGACAGGTAGTTGTAATAACCTTTGTTGTTTTAATGAAAATGTTCAATCGGTTTTTCTTTCAAAAATTTTATAAAGAAATGTTATTGTGCCGCCAAAATGTCAGGCCAATTGTAAAATATTGCTCTTTAAAATGAGATGGTTTGTTCAAGCGGCACACATTTCCTAAAAAATATTTGAGAAATCGATCGGCCATATAGAAAATTGGCAACGACAGACACGTGAGATGTGAAAAAAAAGGATGGCGTTGCTGCCAAAAGTGACAGGCCAAAGATTTCCTTTACTCCTGCTTGTTCTTTTGCCTTTCTCTATATTACTTTCCTGTTTGATAACATTTCAAAATAGCGACAATAATCTGTTGTTGTTCCACAGCAGAGCGCCTGTTTACGGTGAAAATTTAACTTCCGCAAACCATCCATTTCGTCATGTAAACGTCAGATATTGTTCAATTTAATTTTTTTGTGTTTGTCCTACTACTCACGTTTTTCTATCAGCTTGCAGTTATATGATCATAGGTACCAGAAATGTCTCGTTTGGATTGCTGGAAAGATTAATGAACCGATTAAATTCAGGTGTTCGGTCGTAATTTTATGTAAACTGCAGTGTCCTTAACGACTGGTTCGACTGATTTGAATGCCTGAGGTGCGAATTAAATGAAAATCCTCCTCATCGAGCCTTGTTAATAGTAAAAAGGTCAAATAATTTATAATTGAACACCAATTTTGCACGTTTTGACGGTAAAATTTCAGATAAAATTAGGCATGTCTTTAGACCATATTATTTAATAAATGGATGATCAACCATCCCTCACGGGAGCTTCAAGGGGTTCCAACAGAAAAGAATTGCATGCGTAAAAAAATTACTTTTTCAATCAACTACCACACCAAAGTTGGAAGTAAAATTTTAAAAGCGGTTGTCGAGCGGTTGAATACACGGTACTTCAACTAGGCTTGTAGAAATGACTTTGGATATAAATAAATTAAAGAATTAAGTATTTGAAATTAAAAGAAATGAAAAATGATTGGAATCATATATAATTTTTTTTTATATGTACATATTCCTAATGTAGATTTTTTTTATTTTCAGGTGAGCGTTTCTCTTGGCTACACAACAAACAAAGACACAAAATTATTTTCATGAAAAATTCAACACATTTTTCATAAGGGAAAGTTTCTGAGGTTTGCATGTAAGAATTTGTTTCTCTGTGAGAGGTCCTACACATGTACTTTTTGTTAATTTTTATGTATAAATATTTTTTATAAAATGTCAACGAAAGGTTGAATTTTTGCTTTGGTGAGTTTTACGCGTCCTTACTGGGCACACAATGTTTGCGAACAATATTTACATAGAGGACGACTGCTGATGATGATGGAACATACGAGTAGAAAACAGTTTTTATTCTGTGTAAGAAACTACTGGGTGAAATTTTATAACGAGACCGAGGAAAAACGAGTATAATTTTCTAGAGCAAGAAGAGCGTAGAAAGGCTGAGACCGTTTAAATTCATAGCAGCAAATTAAAGCACGCTTTTTAACAACTTAATTAGTAGGACATACTGCGCAAAAAAGTAGAGCCCAAAGGCCTCATTCCCGTGTCTTTTTTCAGATTACTTTTTAACCGTGTCAAAATCCCACAGAATTTGACATTGAACATCTGAAAAAAGTTCTAAGATCACAAAACTGGTAGTTTGATGTTTAAGGGTCAAATTTAGTTGGTAAAAAGAACTTGTTACAGAACATCGTAGAGTTAAAATTAGTAATATAAAACTGTAATAATAATAAAAACCAAAATTAATTGAATAATATAATCGAATTATGCACAGTAACTGACATTATATTTAATGTTGTACGCCTACAAATATAAATATAATTAGCAGGTAACAGTTTGTGTTTCCCGTATAATTAGATTACATTTTTGATATGATGACGTTCTGGTACTTTCTTACAAATTATGATTAACTAATTTATCTACCATTTCAATATAATTCCTACGATTTTTAGTTAATTAATTGATTAATAAAATATTTCGATTGCACAACAAGATGGTAAAAAATGTAGGGTTTTCCTTTTTGACGCGCCACTCGCATCCAAATTTAAAATATTGAACAAATTTTCAGATATTCCTGAATAAGCGCAAACGGTTTGCTCGGGTTAAGGGTTTTTTTAAGGGTGATTTTAGGATTGGTAAATTGCTTAAGGTTGTGACCCTTTAAATTTTCAAAATTTTATGGGCTTCCTCATAATTTGAAAATTGAATGGGTAAATCATGCTTCTTCTCTTCCCTTCTCTTCTCCATAGAAAGGTTTTCTAAATGAAATTAGAGCTTTAAGTTGCTTTTGTTTAGGCACCAGGTACTTTAAACAGAGTTTAATCCCTCCGTTTATCTTTTTGGTTTCTCAGCTTCTTGCATATTGAGGATTTTCGTTAGCCAATTTGTCCTCTTCATTGTTATCAGATACCCTGCTAGGGAAGCTGGAAGTAATCCCTACAATAAAAAAATTGGCGTTGATTTTTTCCAAGTCTTTTTTCAAGTTTATGGCTAGTTTGTTCGCTGCCGGACACTACAAGAATGTTATTAAAACGATTCATTTCACAATTGTATAGTGTATCATCACTTGGTCACAAGTTATGAAATAATAAAGTTTTTAGATAAATCATCACTGTAAAACATCAATAAAGTCTTATTCGAGTACTTAAAATGTTTAACAAAAAAATAGTAACAAAGCCAAATTTATAAAAAACGTAGGTTATCTTACGTTTTTATGTATTTTTCTTCGATTTTTAGTTGAATTTACTACTTCCGTTATGTGGGAAGTGAGAAGAAGAATTTGGTGTTTGAGATGACAAAAATTAGAGTTAAAATTCTATTTTAAGAAAAAATGCCAAGGAATTTGATGATTTCAGATCAGGGTTAAAGGTATTTAAACTAGTTGAAATGAAACTTTTATGTTGATGCAGATGAAGGGAGAGACTAAAGGGGTGGGGATTTCGGGTGCATTCCAAAAGTTGACTTTATTGTGTTGTACTCTTTGCAAAAGTTCCGATCCTGAGGGAAGTTAAGCTTTCCGAGTAGAAATTTTATGGCTTTTCTATAAATAAGAATAAATCTCAACTTAAAAGTTTAAAATTTGTAGTTGAATTTAGTTTTCTTTCTTCTTCTTTGAGGTTCACAGGAAAAGAAGAAGTAAAAAAAATTTATAGAATCAGTTTAGGGCTGTAATGTTCCATTTAATAGATATCCTGTCTTCTGGCAAAGGTTTTAGTTTTGGTAACTCTTGTTGTCCTTGTATTCTGATAGTTTTTTCACATCGTTGCTTGTTTTAGTTGATGTATTACAATTATCGGTTTTTATATGGTTACTTTACGAAGTATGAATACATGTAAATTTACCGGATTTAAGTTAACCAATAAAAGATTGGCCTCTTGAATTTTGTAGTAAGAATTATATTCTGTCGATAAAACGTCAATAGAATCACCTACATTAGTTTGTATTGCTGACGTTTTAAAGCATTGAAATTCATGTTTTGGCAGGAAATCTACTACTTTACGTTTAACAACAAAGAATCCTCTAGTATTTTCAGAAATAAAATATTCGACTGAACAAACCGATAGAATAGGACTGGGATGAAGCACAAAGTCCAGGAAGATTTATTATTGGCCTATTTCATTGAGAAAAACAATTGTAAACACTTATTTTAATTACTGCAGCATTTAATAACCGGTATTAATTAACGTTGTTAATGTGCTGAGTAATGGTATATTAATTAAAAAGCAACAATTAAATAAATAATGCCATAAATAAAAACAAAGTAAAAACTTGGATTTGACAAAAAATACGGAATAATCAACGCAACCAGGGGTTTTTAGTTTGAGCACTTGGCTTGACATCAAAGGACGTAAAAAATAAATTTATGTTTTTTCAAGGCACGCACAATCCAAGTAAATAAATAAATGAACAAACGGATACGTTGCGTAGGCACAGAAGGAGATGATGAAATGTGTGGTGCATTAAAAGAAATTCGTTCTGCGGAAAATTCTCAATTCTTTATTTTAGGAAATTATCTGTAGGTTTTTCCAGTATTTCTTCTGCTTAATGCGGGTTTTATTGTTCTCACAACGCATTTAGATAATGAAAGATTATTTTGGGGGAATCGCTACAGGGGTCCTAGGCGAGGGGAGAGAACGTCCATACAAAAATTCGTTGGACGTTTGTGCCAGCAAAGGTAAAAAAGCAAACGAAAAAGATGCGAATGTAAAGTTTTAATTCACTTCATTTTGGCTTATTTACTTATTTGTTTATTCATTTTATGAATCGAACCAAAAGGTTTGACCCATTGTGAATGTGAAACGAATCGGAGTAAATCCGGAGTAAAAAGTAGTAAAGAATTAAACAATCGGTACGTATTTGTTAGGGTTTATATTACTGTGCTGCTACACACCAATGCGTGTAACACAATTTGTGAACTGCGGTACTTGGTACTCACTTGAGTAGTCGGCCACTTGAAGAAAAAACATTCGTTCAGGCCAATGAAAACTCAGTTGCTCGCACTTAAGTCTGCTTTAGGTAATTCGAAATTAAATGGAATTGAAAATAAATTGCTCTCCTATTTAGATGTCATTGGTTTAATTAATGAATTTCACTTGCTGCTCCGAAGTGGGTTGACTTGGGCATCTCAACGAGAGACGAGAGAAGAAATTTATCGTACCCATTTCGAACCCGCTTAGGACCTCTTCAGGACCCCTGTAGGATCCCTTTAAAATCGGGATTATTAGTCATTCGTGCTTAAGGTCTACATTTTACCAAGAGTTATGAATAATTTAAAAAAAGGAAACCGTCCAACGCTGACACGAATTGTTTTTTGACAAATTTTCTGCGGTTTACAAGAATAAATTACGTTGCTGTGTACTTGTAGACTTCCAGTTTTATGTATTTAAGTAGAAGAGGACTCGGTGGAAAGTAGTTTTATAAATAAGTTTTATTATGTTGGCTTGGTTAACGTCTTTTTTGTAGTTCTCACTCAATAATACACTTTCGCTTTTTATTGGTACACCGAATATAAAATACACATTCGTATATCCGAAGAGAAATAGCAGAACATAATTAATTTACCATTGAAACTTTAAATTGTAGTTATCAAAATTTTGTTTCGACATATAATTTTTGGTTTGTATGAAGCTGCTTACTAACTAAAAATTATAGCAATGTGGGAGTTGTCAAGTGTAAATCAAAGATCGTCACCCCATTTCATACAGAAGAGCTACTGAAAGTGTCATAATGAAAGTTTTCATGTATAATTCTAACTGTCTGTCCCAGTAACACTAATTTTGTTCCCACGAGTTAGTCTCCGTCAGTTCGGATGCAATCCGACATGTTTAAAACTCATTATGTGCTCGAATGAATTAAAACTTTTTTTCGTAACTCTGAATGAAATCCTACTTAACGAGTGCAGAGGTTATTTAGAAGCTTATTTAGAGTTTTCATAAATTGCTGCTGTGCTGCGAGCGAAAGCATTTTGAATTGATCTCGAGGTTTCGCAAGGTTCTCCCGCTCATGTTCCTTTATTGTGGCATTCTCGTATTTCTCGGAATTAAATTCAAATCTCTTGACTAAAAACAGAGTAATAAAATTCCACAAGAGAGCAGACACCAGACGAGAAGGGAGGTTGTGAAAGTGTGCAAGTTGCGCCATTTTTTTTCATCGTGTAAAAGAAAGAATTATTGCAAAAAAGATTTTGAAATATGGCGGTGATCGGTCGTATTACATTAATGCAGCTTTTTTGTCCGGGAAAACTATTATTAAATTGGCTGTCGGAGGCAGGGGTAGTGCGGGCTTACCCGGCCATACTTTTCAATGTGTCTTTTCCACGCATTTGCCTGAAAGCAAACGATAGGTTTTAGAAATTTTAGATATACAATAAATCATTTAAAATGCATTATTTATGGTAAAAATTTCAATCCTTTCGATGGAGTCGCTCGGTTTGGCGGGCGTTTGGCCGACTTGGCCGATTCCACAAAAAAAAAATAAAAAATACTTTGAAAAGGCATATTAATAAATCGTGAGGTTGAAATCGGTCTGCAATAACGGATGGAATACGAAATTTCATTATCAATTTTGCTTCGCGTCGGTTTAATAATTCACAGTCTTAAACGAAAACTGCTGCTGCAACTCTGCGTACGTTACGGTGAAAAAGAAACGCGCGCGTTTTCGAATTTCACATTTTACACAGGCTGAAGAGAATGTTTGATGGTCTTTATTTAAAAATGATGTCGTTCTTATTAATTTTAGTTATAATTCTAAGGGGTTGAAAAGGTAATAACACACGGTAATATTTTGGTGTGCGATCAAAACTCAAGGCAAAGGAAAAGGAAGCTGACACTGAATAAACCAAATTATGAAGCACAAGCAACTTCACATCAACATAAATTCATTAAGCTCACAACACATAACATGTAGATGCTTTTAAAATAGCTATTATAACATAAAATTTTGTAGTTTTTGCTTTCTAAGAAGTAGAGGTTGACATAATCGTAGCGCATCTGACACACCTGATATTGTAGTTCTATTTTCAATTTCTTAATGAAAAATTTGTGTTCGTAGGTATCCCTGGTGGTTCTTCTTGTGTCCTAGTGCTCCACCTTGGTAGTGGTTCTGGTGGTCTTTGCAAAGTCTTCTTTTGTTTTCATACTTCTACAGCATTTGGTTTTCGATAAACTTCCTGCCCACTGTTTACTATTCCTTAGATGACTCTTCATCAATTTACTTCTCGTACACTTCCTTGGAGTCTTCTGCGATGATCAAATTTTGCTTTCTTCTTGCATGTTTGTCGTTGTTATTGCTCCTTAAATTAAAAGGTTGCGTCCTTTTCCCAGGATTTCGACATTCAACCATCGTATTATAAATGATTCTTCCTTTTTAAGTTGCTTTTCCCTTTATGTTTTTTTGCACATAAAATTCTCAATTTTTGTCTGGGAACCGCTAATAAAGAGGAGATTACAATTCCTGTATTGTATTCTGTGTAAACATTATTTTGCAGTGTTTGTACGCTTTTTGAAAGTTGACCTTCAAGACCTACCTTTCTGTGAGGTTCCCATGGTCACTGACTCTTACATTAAGCTTGCTGTGTTCTTCTGTCTCAATGAAATTCAAAACTGAATTGGAAATAAAAGACTAACTTAAACGATACGTTTCAACCAGGTCAGAAATATTGAGTAACATACAAGTATTGCTAACGGGACTACCAGGGGACACCGAATGATAGCCGCTGACAAGGCGCAGCTACTCTCAGGATGAACTGACGAAACAAATGACCCAACTGACGGATACTGACGGATCATGGACCGTTCGACACCTACCTGTATAAAAGGTCCTTGACCGAAAACGCGACCTGCCCCGACTGTCATGAGGGCAACGAAACGACAGACCACATACTTGGGGAATGCCCAGCCTCAGCCAAACTGCGACAACTGACAAAGGAAATAGGGGACTTAGACCTAGACAATATTCTATGCGAGATTAGCCAATCCGGAGCCAAATTGCAAGAAATTCGGAAAGTTCTGCCATTCGGTGATGAGCCGGAAAGAGACGTTAGGAAGGAGAAAGGGTTAGGCATGAACAAGGAATTCAAACTCATAGGAAACTTAACAGTAATCCGAGTTTGAGTTCTGCAAGACATAGAGGGGGGGAAACATACAAGAAATAAAATGAAGTAATGTTTAAAAATACAAAATTTCATTGTACAATGAAACAAATTTTAAATAAGGTATTTAATAATTGAAGGTTCTTCAATATACACAGTAAACAGAATGCGCTTATTGTTGCCTATTTATTACTTAGTACTAAATAAATAATTTATTTTTGTTAGTGCCACTGGTAATATAGTTTGTATTATTTGGCGAAACTTGTGCAGGTACCAGGCACTGTTTGACAGTATAATTTTATATACCGATAATATTGAACGGTTGTATCGCATAAATATATATACACTTGTCAATTTTATGTTGTTCTCGTGGTGATATAACATTTGTTGAAATTGTGAATGATTGAAGTGGATAAATTATTACATTAAATTAATGTAGCAAGGTATGTTTTTCTGACACCGTCTCTTTATTTACATTGTTTCACTTGTCGTCTGCACATGTAATACAGCAGGCATCACCGACCGCCCTGTACACCTTTGCCAGACCGACCTATACACTCTATGGGATTTCAACTTCTATTACTTCAAAAACATTACTAATTGACAAAGAGAGAAATACAAGAAACGTATTATTTCTTTAGCTTGCTTGTTTTCTCTTCTGTGGAGTTTACTGACTTGCTGGAGGAATGGAAAATTTGGCCGAGTGGCTCAACCGGTGCAATTTGACGCTTTCACAAACATTTTTCTACCCTCCTCTGGTTCTTCCTGTTTGTCTTTGTCTCAAACATCTTGAATATTTGTAAATGTCGGTGCTGCAACGGGGAGCCTAGTTAAATTATTCGTTAAACATCTCTGCAGACATAAAATGATATTTTCAAAAGGACGTGAAAGAAACGAATTCGCTAATTGTAATTCTCAGATATAATTTTTTTAGGCCAGGAGATGGACATGTTCTGACAAAACTGGTGAAACTGTGTGAATGCCTGCCTTACACAAGAAGAAAATAATTTTTTTTAACAATAGGACACTTTTAAGAAACTTATAGAACCTGACATACAGTGCAAGCGTGCACATGTAGAAGAATTCTATCTCAGTGCTTTACACGAAGAAGAAGAAACAAAAAAAAACCTATCGTACGGAGGGAATAAGTAAAAGTTTAAACTTTAGATCCATCACAATTTACTTAAGTGAAACTTTTTTAGTCTTCGTTCCATAAAACAGGTTTGAAAATTCGAATTGGGTCAGCGGATTGTGGTCTTTTTGTTTCGAATTAGGTCTGTAATAGACGAAGAAGAAAGAGTGAAAGGAAGGGGAGAGGAATAAGAAATTGAGGTGTGGAAAATGAAAGAAGAGGAAAATCTGAAGGATGACGACCTCCCAAAAAAACCTTTTTTGTAAAATCAAAATCTGAGTTTTCTCCCTTCATGTGGCTTTCTCTTCTTTAATGGTAAATCTCTTATTAATTGGAATAATGGAGTATTTTGGCAAGTACAAAGGCGAAAACTTGTGTAAAAGAAGAACGATTAATTTGATTTAAAACGAAAATAGTCTGCGGCAGAGAAGAGAATGAAAAGAAGCAGGTGGAGGATGGGTAAATAGACCAAAGGAGATTGTCTGAGTTCCCCAAGAACAAACTTCTTCAATGAAAATCTGAAGAAATTTGTAATTATAAAACCGATCTAAAAGTTACCGTGAACATTTGAAAGGTTCACGAAAGAAAGGCACGTTCGATTGGTTGTCGGAGGTTCCAAAGGCCCACATCTTACCTTCCACAGATGCCAACTAATTCCAAAGAAGGAGGTCCAATACTTATGTACAGGTTTTACAAAATACCTAGAGAAAACCACAAATGATGTTCCCGTTCTACGAAAATAACAAGTCCGTTTGAGAGTGTAAATGTTTGCTCTGCTTCATTAGAAGTCCTCCACTTTAGTCTGTGCAAACGAATTGCCCATAAAATGGGTCTAGTCACAAGTTGACTTGGGTTTCTAGATGATCGTCCCGGCAATTTTACATTAATAATGCATGGAAACATGTCGAATCGATTCTCTCGTTAAACTTCTGCTTATCTGCTGCTGTTGTTGGAGTGGACCAGGCAAATACCCGGGACCCTTTGGGATGGTCTACAACGCCACCCCCCTCCCCAGCTGTGGGATGACAACTTTTTAGGTTTTTACAATTGCTTCATTCGAGATTACAACTTACAACTCGAATGTAGAGTCCTGACAGCCAGGGATGCAGGAGGAAACTTCTACTCCTCTGGAAGTCGTTTTATTTCACGTTATGTTCATGTAGGGAATGTTTCATGAGATTTACGTGATTTCCAAAGTTGATTACCACGGTAAAACAGGTTCACGTCTTTTCATCTCAGTGTGTTTTTGTTTCTCATAGTGAAAGATTTTTTATTGTATTTCTCCATTTTGCAAAACACATATCGGATTTAATGAAAACGAATAAATTGGATGGTTTCATTGGGAGTGACAGACGCAAGGACACTGCAACAACAAACACGGCGAGACAAAACAGATGCGAAGCAGAAGTAAAAAAAGAAAGGATAATAAAAAGATATAAAATTAACTAGCACTTGTCGCAAATGCTTACTCAATGCAAAAAATTTAACGACTTTTTTCAGAAACTGTACAGGAGGAATTCATACGAAGTGCCACAAAAATGGTGCGACGAAACTGTTGACTAGACGAAAATCATTCGTCCATCTAAAGTCCATCGAATACGTGTGAATACATATGAAAGGTATTAAGTGACATAACTTGCAACTACACCTTATTACATTAAATTGCTAATTCTTACTATTTCATAAACTTTTGGTAGTTTTATGGGTTGTACCTGGGGGACCATTTTTCGAAATAAATCGCCTACATAATCACCCATTGTATTTCACGTAGGAAGTAATTTATAATAATATTAATATTAAAGTTCAAGACAGAAATCTCGCGGTAGTTTAAAATACACGTGGGAAATTATTTAGGAAGAATTGTTTTTGCTACCTGTTGAGTAATTAAACTGTATTTTGTTATTTTCAAATACAATTGTAGAACGCGCAACAAGTACGTACAAGTAGTCTGAAGCAAGCTTTTATTCTGGCATTATTTTTAACACTAGCAAAGTGTCGAAAGAGCCTTCACGGCTTCTTGAAACTCCCAGGTGCAAAGATTTAATAATATTTTTGCTCGTGGGCATGCATATCTGACAAATTACGTGGGGAAAATACAAAAATATTCAGAAGAAAACCGATAATATAAAAATACAATCAAATTAAAATTTACATTCATCCCCGTGCGTTCGCCTTTTGCTACTGGAAACTCATTCCTACGTACTTTTTCTTGACTGCCATTTCTTTCCTTCTTTGTGTGTCTCTTTCTCTCTCTCTCTCTCTCTCTCTCCATACTTTTTATATTAAAACTTCCACCGGATGAATGTTTCAATAAATTATAAGTTTAATAATTTTTTGTAATAAAAAAGTTTTACACAATCTGCATTGTCGGACGGAGACAGAGCGAGAAGTGCGGGAGTGGAAAGAAAATCAATATTTTTACTACGTAGAAATGTCATCGCCATTTTATGTTGCCTAGAACTTTTCAGGTAAGCAAATCCAGCAGGGAAGTTTTTTACCATTTACGAACTTGTTGAAAGCTAATTTCATTAATGTTTTATTTTTTTCCACATACCACGGTTTCTTCAATGTTCGAATTCAAGTGCATCATACATTTGCAAGTTTAGGTATATTGTTGCTGTGGTTCAGTTGATATAAAATGGAAGAAGAAGGAAGAACGGAGCTTGACAATTTCCCACGTGTAAAAGTTTATCACCTTTCCATCACCTGCGGTTAAACCTCCAAGGAGTCGAACCAAATTAAATAATTCCGAAGTTTGTACTTTCCAGCTACTGACTTTTTGTTTTTTATTCCAGTTGCTATATTTTCTTCTAAATTTTTCTACTTCTATGCACAACCCGTGCAATATATCTTTTCCATTTCTTTCACTGTGTACACTGGTGAATTCTCCAATTCTCTTCACATTTTCTATTTTCGTACAAATGCTTTCATTCCCTTTTCAGTTTTTCCTTTTCTTTAACTTTTTCTCTTTTCTCAAAGAAACCGTATATTGAAGGAAATATAGTGATGTGGACTTTAAGGTCTCATGACTTAATTGAAAGAAGCTCTCTCGCAATGTTTCTTAAATGAAAACAAACAATGAAAAACATGTTGAACTACGAAATATCTTAACTTTCAAAAGCTTCATCTTTCTCTTTAAAATTTTACTTCTTTCGTAACTTTGGTCTTTCTTATTTTCTTATTTTTTATTTTACATCTTAGAATTTTATTTGTTATTATTACTTATATTTATTTTATTTCTTACCTAATGATTACAAATTTTCACATTTTAAATCTAGTACTTTGTTGTTGTTATGTATGTTTTATATTATTTTTATTTTTTCGATATTATTTTTCTGCTAGTTTTATAACTTTTCACTTATTGCATATGTATTATTATATTTTCGTTTTTACGGCTCTACAGAACTTTTTCTTTGTGGAAAAGTATTAAATTGTATTTCAATTCCCCATTATTACAATTAATTATTTCATGATTATAAATTGAATTATGTATACTCGATTATTTATTTTTCTCAGGTTTTACATCTTTCGTAAATAGTTGTTTTCTTGAGTCAGATATTGTAGTACTTGCCTTTATGCCTAGACATTTTAGTTAGTTAATAAAAAGTCAGAACTCAAAAATACATTAAGAAATTTGTTTTTTTCCTATAAATCTCTCTAAATATTTAGTACTATTTTGGAAATGAGACGAAAAACGCTGAAGAAAAAGAAAACTTTTCCCAAGTCTAATAGACTTCTTTTGCAAAAATTAACAAATTTGAGAGAATGAAACCAAACGTTTAGGATGAGATGATTTCAATGAAAACCTCATTTATTTATACTTTGCTTAGAAAACAAAGAAAGAGTGAAGTGGTGGTGGAGAACTTCTGTTTTAAAATTCAGAAACAAAGCAAATGTGACTTTGACGTCCGATGAGCTATTTGTTGCCTGACGAGAGTGGAAAAGTTACAGATCCAGCAGAAATATAGGAATTTTACATTGTCTGTTTTTAGGTGAAATGGAAATAAACATATGGACAAATCAGCGTGATTAGTTGTTCGAAGAAAATCTAGGAAAATAAGGAAGATCGAAATTCAACTGAGTAGACAGTCTAACTAAATAATCATATTAATAAGCTGAATGTTTAAATATTTGAGATTTCAGATAAAAGATTGTGAAACTACTTAGAAGCGGCTTAATAAAAGATCAAACAAGAGTCTGCATTTGAAATTTTCTAAAAAAAGAGTATCAAATTCTTCCATAAAGGTTAGAATTACTTGGATCACTGGTCTTAAAGTCAAAACAGAATTAAGCAAAAGATGCAGCCTATTGCAGCTGTACATGAACTGTGAAATAAAATCAAGGTACTTTGTAAAAATCATGGGTTAAATGTTACGGAATAGGAAAAAAAGAATGTGAAACTTTCAAAGAAAACATCGAATAAAAATTAATGAAGAAATATTTAATAAAGAAAAAATATTAAAGAAGGTTCATTATTTTTTGCGGAAATGTAAATAACTTGTTCTAATTCAATCTATTCAATACGGGCCATCTCATTCAAAATTTTGAAATTTGGGTGTTTGGTTATGAGACTCAAATTTGCGGTCTTTCCAAATCATCTGATCCTCTTCCCAATTGAAATTCTTTCAGATTTACATTTTTTAACGAAAGTTTTCCTTCTCTGGCAGAAATTTCAGAAAAAATTTAACTTCAAGTAACTAATGGAAGGACTGTGATCGATCCTTCTTTAGAATTATTTATTAATTTCTGAAATCTGCTGATCGAATCAGATCTTTCTGAAATGTTGAGTTGTTTCTCATTGTCTTCATCATAGGACTGGTTGACTTCTTTTGTAAGTTTAATGCATAACAACACTGTGTTCTATTGTAGTACAACGTGAAAGAGTGTTCAGATTAGACTGTATAATTAAGAAGCTTGAAAATAAACCCAAAAAATTAGAATGCGAAAAAATAGAGCTTGATAAGAAATTGTGAAATAGATAAATTAGAGAATAAAATGTGAATGGGAAAGGAGAAAGCAGAAAAATAAATGAAGTGAAAATGGCCCAAGAAGAAAGATAAGCAACGAGGCTCAGACGAAGTCAATTTTTGATGCTTTCAAACACTTTGGATTTTGGACAGGCAAAAATAAAATTAACTAGACAGATAAGTCTCGTAGGTGGCAACAGAGTTCTTCGGACAGACCAAATTATGTAAATCCTTGGCGAGTTTGCTTGTAGGACAGCTTAATGCCCTTTTGACTGGTCTAATTTCGTTATAAATCGCTGGTCCATTTGTCTGCCAGTTTAATTAGCAAAGAGATAAGTCCGGATGAGCTTGAAATTAATATAAATTGCTTAAACTTTTGTGAGAAGCTTAAAAATTTGAAATCCTTTTTTCTCGAAAAGAATAAAGAAAAAGTGAGCGGACAATTAAATATTTGCTGCAATTAATCAAGTTTGCGTTTTTCTAGCCTCCGCCATTTTCTTTACCATTGTTTTCCTAATGAATATTTTTTGAATATTTATGAAAGTTTTTTATTGCTTTCTCTGCGATGGGAACTCGACCAGTGTGAACCATTCAAACAGGAAGGTAGCAGTATGAAAGCTGCTGTTTTTTGCCTACATACCATGTTTTATCCATGAAAGGATAACGTGTATTTATAATATATTTAAATATATATATAATAGGAAATCAACTTATTTTAACGAAATTCAATTAAAAAGCTGCAATGTTAAAATCCCCAACATGTGCAGTTTTAGTAACATACAGAGAAACTTATACTAATTCATACAGGTTTTTTTGCAGTTTCTTATTTACTACCAGTCTGAGTGTCGCAGTCTCATCTATGCAACTCAAAGTTTTTGCATTATTATTCTTTCCCTTTTTTTGTTTCTTCGTACACTTCTCTGACTTGTGCCTAATTTCCGGCGTCACCATCCAATGGCCACATTCATGTTTTTGTTTTTTATGTTCAAAACAGCCAAAAGGAAGAAAAAATCAAAAGATAAATCAAGCAATCAAAAGTCTATTGTTGTACTGTATTCTTTAAATTTCTAGTCGAGTAGGGAGAAAGAGAGATGGAAACACAAGACAATTAGAGAGCCGAAAAAGAGGAAAACCCGAAGAAAAAACTTTTATTGTAAATTTATTATTTGCATTGTGTTGCCTATTGTTTAAATTTTATATATAAACTTTTTCTCTTTCCTTTGACTGAGAAGTGCCTTTATTGTATCAACGGGAATTCTTTTACATGTTTGCAAAAAAATCGAAATGCAGGTGTCTCTTGGAGGTAATGCGCTCTAGAAGGCGACATGACTTTCTCAAAGAACTCACAAAATAATTGTAACAACAATAACAACAAACAGTAAATGTCCTAAACGGTTACCATTTACTGCAGTCAATGTAAAAATTAAGCTTAAACTAATAGCAAACTGCAGGTTGATTGACATTTACCTTGTAATATTGACTGAAAGTGTGTGCAATTAAAGATGAATTCTCAGAACAATTTCTTTTTCTAAGCTCACCAGAGAAGTTATTTATTTCTAGAAATTGTACAGCATTTTGAAAGGTTTGAAATTAAAATAAAATACAAACACAAATGTGTGGTTCTCATAAAATAAAGCATAGGCACTACATACAAAATAATCTAAGAGACAAAATTTGACAGTAAAAAATTAAAATAAACCCAGGTGCAGAGACTGTAGAAGAAAAATGTTCAGGAAACCCAAGTAGGAGTACGAGTTGTCTGAAATGGGTACTTAAAATTATTTAAGTTGATGGTTGTTAATGGGAAATTACTTCCTGCCCTAAATCAAAGAACTCCCTACCCCGTTCTGATATATTTTATTGTTTTTAACGCTCTGACCATTACTATAATTATATACGAGTGTTTGTGTATATATAAACACTTTAACGTAATGGCGGGCAAACACTTCCCTTAATGTGTGCACAATGGCAGGGTTTCAATGAATCCAGCAAACAATTCGTTGAAACTCTAACAGTAGTAATTAGTACATCCGGTTTTGACACAAAATTCAACTACAAATATTTGTAGACTCTCTCTTTCCTCTTTTCCTTTCAATGTTTCATCTTCTTCTTTATCACATTTTATGATGTTCTGGTGAGGCAAACTGTTTTTCGAAATAGTCTAGTAGACAAGAAAGATAAACAACAAGCGGGGAGGTTGGAAGAGAGAGAGTAAGGTAGCAGGCGTTGGTGTGACCGCAAAAGCATAAGAAAGACATTCGCACTGGCAATTTTAGAAGAGAAAAGAAGTAGATGAAAAGAAAATGAAGTAGAAAATGGGCAGTACGAAAAACAGTTCAAAATATTTGCAAAAGCGAGAATCAGAGACCCGATGTGATGTAAAGTAAATAAATAAATAAAAGATAAAGTAATAAACAGATACGGTGGTTTTCAAACAGAATAATAAAAAGTGAAAATAGAAAAAAGAACAGATGAAGTAAATAGAAAAAGGAGTACTGAGAATAATACAAATGAAGAAAATGATAAATAAATCAAAATAAAGACATACAGAACAAATAAATAAAACCAATACAAAAATATAAAGTGGAAACGAGAGAAATAGAAGTGAACAAATAGCAAAATAGGACACAATAGATAAAAAATTTTGTCCACTGCAGAATTGTTTGTCCTTCAGGGAAGGCCTAGAAATTTTTCGAATTTTCTTCTGCCATTTCAACTTTTCGAAATTATAGTTTTACTTTAGTTTCAGTTTAGAGCCCACGGCAGAATTCCACAGTTTTGTCCCCTTAGAATGTGGACCTCAAATTCTTCTTTGAAACTAGTTTTCTAAGTACCAGAAACCTTTTGTCCTCCATCTTTAATCATTTCTTTAAAAATTGGCCAAATTTGTTGGGTTTTGGCGTTCTTAGTCAAGCCCAAATTACAGAGAATTGTTTTCTATTTCTATTTCTCATTTTTATTTTCTGCGATTGAGCCTTAAACAAAAATCAGGAACCTTTTAATTGCTGTAATGGCTCTAAGAATAAAATGTTTATAGTAGTTATTAAGTCCCCAACTTCAGTCATGGTAAATTTGATTTTTTTTAATATAATTTGTTATAAGAGTTATCTCATCTTTCCCAAAACGTCACCTTTCCTAATTCACAGAGTTTCTTTTTCCTTTCAATTTTATATTTAACAGCTACAATATCACTCGCATAAATAAAAGGTTGTGGCGGTTTTAAGACAGAGTTTGATAGGTCTGAAGCCGATAGTTACTGAAGAAGTACATATGTCTTGTCTATGTCTCGGTGAACCGAGTACCGAAAAGAGTCGTAGGCCAATCGTCTGCTGCAATACAGGTGTAACCACAATTGAATGGAAATAACGAAAATTTTGAGGAAGGACAATAGTGTTACGATGTTGAACGTCATTCAAAGCTCAAGGCACAAAATTAAATATATAAAGTTTATATAACTTTGTGTAATAAAGTTTACAAGAAGAAAGAAGTTTGTTTCTGGGAGAAAGTCCTCAGGGACTTGTCGAGGCCCACTTAGGGGCAGTTAGGGTCTCTTGCCAATTTGCATTAGACCCATTGTTCTACTTATTTGGTCATCTGGTCGAAATTCACTGACTCAGAAGAAATCCAATGAAAGAGACCGTGTAAATCCCGTAAAGTTACTACCTTGTACTACCTGATATTAGTCCATTCATCACGTAGAATTGTGATTGACAAATAAATTAATGTAAAGTACGTTGATTAGAAACGCATTTCACCAGTAATTACAATCGCTTTTCTTTCTGCTTCTTTTCATTTCAATACTTTTTTTCTTGTTTCCTTTTTGTTTGTCATTTCTCTTGAGAAATTCTGAAAAATTTCCACCATTGTTTTTTATCGTGTTTCCAGACTTTATTTTATTCTCTCCCTCTCTTATTTTGCTCCGGACGTACGTGTGTCCCCGTGACATTTTGCCGTTGTTTTCTACGGTTCATTCGTGCCGAACGATAATTTTTTTTCAGTAAAGTTCCTTCGCGTCCTGTCGGACTTTCTTGTTGCTTGCGCCCATTGGTTGGACTTTTTCTAGACCAGTTTTTTTTATCTTCATTTTCTTTTTTCATTCTTTCTTCGCTTATTTTTACCATTATCCTCTCCACTCTAGTAACCTCAGTTTCATTTTCCGTTTCAATTTCTGCGTTTTCTGCCAAATCGTTTCCGGAGATGTATAAAGGAGTCAGGCGAGTCGGAGCGGATTAAAAGTTTCAATAAACAAGTTAGTTAATTTTAGATCACCGCGTTAACGGGATTTTAGTTAAGTTGCAAGTTAGTCTTTTTATGAGACGAGCCAACGGAATAAGAAAATTGAAAGGCTTCAATAACATGAGGGACGAGTTGATAAAGATATTTTGACCTTTCATGTGTAGAGGACTGACCATATACAAGCAACACCAAGGTTTTTGGTAAAACTTACTGTTGCTATCATTTTCTGTTTTATTGTCATATATTTTACTACAATAATTACAATTCTAAGATGCATTTTCTTGTTAGTAACTGTAAGGTAATGTAACAAATTATGAAAAGAATTCAACTAACCAATTAAAATGGCATTAATATATAAATTATTATTTTTTTCTAAAAGAAGTAAAATTTCAAATAATTTACCAATAAAACCAAGATTCAATTGTTCAAATTTTGCAGATGAGCCTGGCAGTGCGGATGTAATTTTAAAGAAAAATTTCCTTTCCGTTCTCCAATTTTATTAAAAAATTTACAATAATTCACCACATTTTCGGGAGGGGGGAGGTGTTGTAGAAAGGTTTCTAGAAGTTACTCCTGACTGTAAAAATCTACAGACCGAAACAAATTTTTTTTCGTCTTTTTTAAACTCCGCCTGCAAATTTGTGGCCACCGTTTGGTAGTCCAAGTGCACGTGCTTGCCATTTTGCCATGAAATGAATCCATTTGGACCTTCTGAAAGTAACCCGGAAGACCTAAGCATCACTAAAACCGTTAGCTGCCTATGAAAAAAAACACTACCAGATTTGACGTAGGTGTGAATACGAACAATGATGTATAAAAATAAAAGAGATTTGGAGAACAATTTGAATGTGCAGGGAAGTTTTTACGGCCGTACCTGCAGTTGAAGATTAAAAAGACTCCTCCGCAATGGATTCCATGTGTTAGACAGCATAGTTCTTTACTTTGAAAAGGTTGGCCTCAAACCCTTAGACCCTAACCTACCAAGTCTAATAATTGTCGAGAATTTTCATTAGAGAGTTGTGGGGGTGCTGAAGCAATAACTCACATGTATGTGCAAAGGCACACGACTAGGAAACCGGTTCAAGTTGTTTGGAAGACAAGTAGAAAACCCTCTATTACACTCCATATCTGACCGAAATGTTGTCTGCTTTCATGAAAGCACAGTGTGTGCATGTCAGAGGTCGTAAATTACCCCGAGGAACGTCCAATTAAGAGAAAATGACCCTATTGAAGTGAACATACGTTTGAGCTCATAATTCTGGAAATTATTGATGAAACAGTTTAATAAAAAAAGAACAGAAAAAGCACAAAATTTCTTTTATTTCAACTTCTATTATTTTTCTACGGCCCTGTAACTTTACGGAACTCGTCACTGAACAATATTAATTCCCGTACCTAAGTTACTCGTAAAAGGTGTAAGAAACTTAAGTCAATTAAACTAAGTTTTCAGTTGACCAGGTTCTACCCCGTGAAGCTTTTAGTACTTAATGGTTGACTAGTGCATTTCCGGTCTGCAAATCTCCCCAAAACCGGACATTAAAGTCAAATAATTTACTAGTAGCGGATTTCCCCATCATCAACCTCTGTAAAAGGGTCTTGATCAACCGCAATTAGGGCCCTGAATGAAATGGGCCCTTTCCAAAGGGTAGTTTTCAAGATTTCTTTCTGGAAAGTTCCTGCCTCAGGATGCACGACAATCCACCACCTCGACGTTTTAGATGAAGATTTATGACCCAGTGGAAAATTATCCTTTTGAAATTTGTCAGCAAGGTCAAAATGTTGTAAATGCACTGAAATTGTAATTAATAATTTTAATTTAGAGTTTTGACGTCCCTCTGAGCACCTCGTAATACTTCACATAATTTTCAACTGAAAATTGTGTGTCTTTTTTACCTTGGTCGTTGGGCGTTACCCGGTCGAATATCTGAAAAAGATGTGTACATTAATTAATAGCAGGAGGATTGTGAATGGTCAGGTGAGGAAGAAGAATGTGACGAACGTGAATGCCAACAGCGTGAATAGATAAACCACATTAAAATGATTAAATGGAGTAAATAAATAAATTTATTGCGTCAGTGGTGCTCCTGCTTCGAACTGTAGCTCCTGCAGCACCTAAAGTAGGAGTTTAGTAGTGTCACTGCCCCTACGTCAATTCGATTTTTTTTATTAAGTTTGTTAATTTACACTGCGATTTTTATTGCGAAAACAATGTTGAAGACGTTTGATAAAAAAGAATCATACTACAACAATGTATGGCTCGTTGGCTTCGTCAAATTCCTTCTAAGTGCTGTAGTACTCAAAGAAGAATGAAAGACACGCTCGGAAAAAAAATTCCTTCCTCTCGTTTGTGAGTGCCTCTACATTTTAGTCTCTTTACTTAATTTTTTTTAGTACCAACAAGAGTGGTGGTTTTAGGTATTCAAACATTTGTTCAGGTGTCAAAGCGGATTTTCCCTTTTCCGTCAAATAGAAAGTCGGAAAGGAGGCTCCATAACCGCTTAACACGTCACAAAGTGTGAAAAATAATAAAAGCTTAAGAAGTAAAGAGAAAACCATCTCTAGTTACAAGAAAAATAGATGAAAAGACGGCAAGAAAACTTGAAAAATGGCGGACGGGGTAAGCAGATAGACGTCAAAATTCTGGCAAAAAACCTTTCAAACCTTTCTCATCGAATATTCAAATTCTCCTTTGAGACGGATATGGTTTCTTGAATTCTTCGGCTTCTGACAGTCAGACGGTCGACCATTCAACGAGAATGAGAGACTGACTGTTATACACAAACTTTACGATACTGTAAAACTTTTAATTATTCAAATTATGGCATAAAGTTTCTTTTCTTTTTCCTTTCCGTTTCTTCTAGTCTTCTTTTATTCTTGTATTTTCTACACCTCATTCCGCTTTTCAACTCCTTCAGGGTGTTGATTCGTCTCCGGCTGTTCTTCCAATGACTCAGTAAACGGCGAATTCCCATTTTTATTGAGTTTTATTTGCTTTGGTAGTTACGTCACTAGTCTGTCCTGATGATTAAAACTCATTCCTTTAAGAAAGAAAGAAAAATAGAGAGAGAAACAGTGAGACCACATTTCTAGTCTACCACAGCAGGAGGAAAATTAGACAAAATGGAGAGATTAAAACTGATCGTTTTGACATTAAAAAAATTAAATGCAAACTGAAAGCGACAAGACTTCGAGGACCAATCAAGACATTTTTCGTAATAAAATATTTTCTGTCATTGAAGAGACATTGACGTAAAGAAAGAATCTACACAGGTACAAACTCCTTGATGTCGTTTTTTACTCTTTGTAGCATGACAGGAGCACCAAGTCTCTGCAATTATTGTAGTGTTGTATACACAACATATATTACGTAGTGTGCTATTTGACACCTCAACCACTGTATCCAATTTTATACGCGGTATTTTAATTTGTTTAAAGTCAGTTTTATGCACTATTGCTTTTATAGTGTAGGTTTCTTCACATCACGTGATGTTCTTCACTTTCAAATAAAAAAATTTTGGTTCTCTTAATAATTTATTAATTAAAGTACGAAGAGTCTTTGTTTCCTTCTCATTGCTCTTCCTCTACGAGTGTTATTAAATTTTCTACCCTGACTATTAATTTTGCCTATTTTATTTTCATAAAATTTAACCTTACAATTTGTAAATTTGATTGATCAGGAGTGTGAGAAAGTTCTTTGACCCGTGAATGATTGCCGTGCTTATACTGTTTTATTAATATTTATATTATGACAGAGATGATGGGGTTGACAGAACATCCGAAGCATGAAATTTGGAGAGTGTGAACTGCAGCTGTTGCCTCTGGACGGATTGAACGAAGCTTAGTGACACGAAAGGATGGATTTTCAATTGACGTTATAAGCAATAATTCATTAATAAAATATATATAAATGTCAATCAATGCTACTTCAAAACATACAATTTATTGTATCAGCAAGTACGAGACTGAAGGTCTCAGCTCGGGTCATCGTTGCGTACACATGATAAATTGAAATTTTAGAAATTTAATGTGCCTGTTATTGTTTTTAGTAAGTTTTTGTAAAATTTAGAATCCAAATTGTGTGACGCCTTAGTTTTGTAGTCATGTGTTTTGCTAGTGTAAGAGACCACTGGATACAAATGAGATTACACTTATTAAGTAATAAAATGAGAAAATACATAGAATGCAGTTGTGATGGCAGCTTTTTATTTACTTTATTTATCATTTGTTCTTTGTTTGTTGAATTCCACCATTTGTGGATTTCATCTCTAAAACTTTTCAATTCCTTTTCTATTTTATTTGAATTGTTTTAGCCTTTTATTTCATTGATATTTTCTGCAATTCATGAAAAAATTTTCTCTTAACTGACCTCTTAGCCCTTGCTCCCAACGTTAATTTGGTCTTTCTCATGAAAATTGGATTTCTTCATTTTTTTCTGTCGGTAATTGCGGTTCTTTGTGCAAACTTACCTCCACAAAATCCTTTGTAATTTATATTAACAAAGCTGATTTACAGTCTTTCGTTATTTCAAATTGTGATCAAAACCGATAGATACCGGTTAAGTAGCATCGTCAGAACACTGTAGATACAAAATGATGATTAAGGAGATGATTAAGTAAAGTAAATAATCGTTTTTGAGCAAGACAACGACAGGTTGAATGGATAAAAGTGAACAATACTAAAGACTACATCTAATAAAATTGTCTAAACTGCAATAGAAAGTTTGGATCTAATTACAAGGCAAATAATTAAAACAATGACAGACATTTTAGGTGGAACAACTAAGAACTTTTAACATGTTAATAAACAAAGAAAATTAAAAAAATTTAAACTCTAGTTTTTTATGGGCGAAAATAAAAAAGCAGAAAATGGTCAGAAGATTATTACTGTTATTTAGCTCCACCGTTTTAAGCTTTAGAGCCAGAAAAGTGAGTGAGAAAGAGGAGAAGTTGAAGAAGGAAGAAACAAGTCTTTGCAGTTACCCAAAAGGATGAATTTTTAAATTGTGACCGAATTTGACAAAATTATATTACCACAAATGGAGAATTTTCAGGGTCACAGGAGCGTCTTGTTAAAAAGTTTAAAAATAAGAGGTAGCAAAAAAGAAAAAACGGTAATAGAAATGAAAGGAAAACAACTTCCATTAAGAAAATCTTTTTTTATGTACAATCTGGTTGGTTAAAAAGGTTGGTTCCTTTTTTGCGCCTTTCTCCTCTGGAGGATTTCTTTGCAGCCTCCCTGGTCCACACTGCTCTAGCAGTAATGCCCGGACGAAAGTAAATTTTCAATTAATATTTAAATATCTTGAAGAATTTCCTTTGACTGCTAAAGGAAAATCAATTTTCCCATTCCCTGAAGTTTTCGCACTTCGGCCTCCTCGCTCCCCAGCTTCGACGTCTCAATCAAAAAGATTCTTTTAATTTTTCGCATCTGAAACCTCCTCTGAAAAAATAATAATTTCTTGCCTTGATTACCTTTAAGGCTGCTAAAAATTCAGATAAGTCACATCCCACTGAGACTCAGCCAAAAAAAAAATTCTCACCTTTCGACGAGTTTGGTTCCGTTAACCTTTGTTTGATTTTTTAAATTTGCTAGCAGAAGATAGGCGCAATGAAAAAAATTATCGATTCAGGTGTGTGCACATGTTACACTCCCACAAATATACTTAAAGTTACAGAACGGTTCGAAAAATTGAATGACAATCAATTGTCTTCGGATGCATGTTACAACAGAGAAAAGAATGACAAAACAAACTATTCGGTAAAAAAATTAATATTAAGTTCAGTAATGTAAAATTCAGTAATGTAAATTAATAAGAAAGATTTATATTGTCAATAAACTGAAATTGAAATGCCAGAAATTGATATTTACCGGATATTTTCATTATTTCTGGCACTCGCGTGTACCCGTGAAATAAACGGTAGGTTAAATACACAAAGTGTAGTAAGATAACTTCGAAATGTTGTTAAGTTGTTTAGGAAGTAAGTCAATTTAACAGTTGAAATTAAGTTTCTGGTTGTCGGTGCGGAAATGAGTCGGAAATGGCCACAAGACTTCACACTCCAAAAGTCGGAAGACGCAGTAATGAGATGATGTTGAGGATGAATTGGACCAACATAAAGAGTCTATAGGTACTCGAGAAAACTTTTTAAACAAATTTCTATTCAAAAAATTTATGAAGATGGTAAAAATAAAAAAAAATTATTTTGAACTTTGTGGTGTGATCGAAATATAAAAGACCAAAAAATATTTGAAATGTTTTAATATTTTAATAATAATAAATTGTGTTTGTCAAAAATAATTGAAAAATATTCTCCAAATGAAGATGTACATAAAAATGCACAGAGCAGGATTAGTTGAACGTTGAAGTAGAGGAATGAAAACATTAACAGAAGAACAATAGATTACACATTCGCAGTGCGTGCACAGAAATCTCTAGGTTGGGAAGGTTTTCTCCTCCCATTTCTCCTCATTTGTTTTGCCCTGGTATCATCCAGAAAAGAAGGTGATAAACTGGAGGTAAACTCAGGTAAACTAAATAGTCGAGAATTTAACACATCTGGGAAAAGTTGTGAAACAATTACCGTGACGCTAACCCCCCCAAATCCCCATAAAACTCTTTTTAGCCACCAACGGTGGTAGGCACATACTTTAAGCTGTTACGTGATGTATTCACTCTGAATATCTTGGGCGTAATATTCGCTTAAATTATTCCTGCTGGTGACAAAGTTTAAACTTTAATTTAGACTCTTTAGGACAGTGTAAGAGCACAAAATCAGATGCTTCTCGGTGTTCTCTTCTGTCCTGAGCGATTACTTAAGTAAATGTTATACATACAGAAACAAGTACACATGGTCTTCCAGACCGAGTCATCTAAAATTATGTATCAAATATTAACATGTACGTCACACCCGAATATTTTTCCAACTAAAGTAAAGAACCAGGACTAGAACGGAAAGGACAAGAAAGAAGTGGGAAAGTCGTTGTGTCACAGCTACAATTTGACTCTAATCAATTGAACGTCTTGAATGATGAGGCAGGACGCGGATGTTAGTTAGAAATACAAATACTAAAAAAAATATCGAAAGAAAAATCGAAATTAAAAGTGTCACTCAAGAAAGCCACAGAAAAGAAAGCAAAGGGAGAAAAAGAGAGAGAGAGGAGAATGGGAGAGTCACAAAGCATTCAGGGATGAAGATTTATAGTAGAAATCTTATTCCCTCTCTTGTGTCATGTCACAGTTAAAAAAACCAGAGATGAAAAATATAAGAAAAATTTCAAAATAAAAACTCGACACAAATAAGTGGAACTTGAAGTGCGGCTATGTAGTAAATAATTTTAATACACTAAATTATTAATAGAATTTTAATACAATAGAATGGGTGTAAGAAATAGATGAAGAAAGAATAATTGAAGAACAGAAAACGGGAGGAAAGGGAACGAAATATCAATGTAAATAATATTATATATTATTACATGTTAGGTATTTAACAAATTGTTGAAGTAATACAAGTTGAAATCCCATAGAGTGTGTAGGTCCGCCCGGCAAAAATACCTGGAAGCAAAGCCTGCGTTATTACAGTGCAGACGACAAGTGAACGAGTGTAAATAAATAGACGGTGTCAGGTAAACATACCTTGCGACATTAATTTAATGTAATAATAATTTATCCAATTCAATTTCAATACAAATAATAAATTCTATCGTATACAAATGAGGAACAAATTTATGTGCGGCATTTATTTAACAATATAATTAATTTTGTAGGGCAAAACTTGTGGTAGTGCGAGTAACAATTGTAGATATTCTAGTTTTTAGTTTGTATTTTGAACAATCGGAAACCAACTGACAGAAAAATGTAAAAGTTTGAGTGGAAGCGAACAGTAGAGTGGTCTCTGTGTGGTGCAAAAACCTGTTTGAAATTGCAATTTCCGTTCAGTTTGAAGTTCAGAATTTTCAGGTGTGTCAACATGAGGCTGTTGGGTGTCCTGTTGGGTTCTGCACAAAGAGTACAATCGAAACGGGCATATTGTTTGTTGTGTTCAATGGAGCGCACATATTACAGTTCCTGGTCCTTCCTTGCTTTATTAGAACTCACGCTATGAATGCAAATAGCAAAATAGACTGGGATGCGGGATGCTGCGAGCGGGAGATGGGGGTCGACACATCTCCCGAAGAATCTCGGAAGCCGTCGCCTCTCTTCCTGTGACCGTGGAGGAATTGGCCGAAAGGGTTGAAACACTATGTGACCAAACTGTTTGAGTACGAACTAAACAGTTTTCTAGGAAAGTTTAAATGCAACGTTTCAACCGTTTCGGGTGAGTTGGACGGGATCCTGTCCATTTCCCGGCGAAATGAAAATCCCTTCGCCGTTTTGTCACTGCCTATTAAAATTCTTAAACATGATTTTCATATTTTCGCCTTCCATGACACCTATCTTTGAACAACTTCTTTTAAAAGCACCAAAAAAACCACCCCCTCCCTGGAGGGTTGTGTGAAATCCTTTGCGCATTTTGACTATTCAAAAAGGTTTCCTTTATTTTATTTTTTAACCTCTTCCACGTTTTTCTGGCTCTTCCACCCATACAAATGGTTGATTAAAACGGTCCTCTGCGCCATTTTCAGAATTTGTTAAGCCAGTCTCATTCCGACACAGGAATTAGGAAAGTCATAAATCAGCCGCAGAAAGCCTCCGGAGGAACGTGCAAAGGCAGCAGCGTCTCTCATTAAACGGGACAAATCCAAAATTTTGGGCTTTTGTAGTGAAACTTGTTGTTGCAGCGGCCGAATAGAATTAAGATGAGAAGAGGTGTGGAGTTCAGCTAAAATGGACTAAACAAAACGAAATTGTTCCTAGTGTTGTCTAGTTCTCTATTATTTGTGTGATGCTCGTGTAATCTCTTAGTCTTCACATGAAGTACCATACGCTTTTCTAAAACTTTTGTACCTTTAATTATACTCGCATCACATTTACGTTATATATATATATAACTGTCAGTGGCACACTACGTTTGATTTGAAGTTGTAAGATATTTAAATTGACAAAAGGTCAAATTTTAATTTTAAACGTGCAAAAAAAGGAAAGACATCAAAGGCAAGGCATTTCAAAAAGTACATAAACAAGGAACGTTTTAAGGCACGAAATCAATGATATCAATGGGCGAGAGATACCTGATTTTAATAAGAATGACCATTACAATTGCAGTTTATTACTGTCTATTAACATTACAATTGAGTGAAACACAGGTTTCTTGTCCCACCCATCTTTTCCACATTTCCCAATATCAGGGCATAGGAGTGGTGTGAGATGAGATATCAATATGTTTTTTGCAGAAAGATTTTCTACTTCACCACACTGTTCGTGTGCCTGAACACACCACATTGAACACAATTGTTCCATTTCTTTGTGAAAAGTCAAACTCTCCAGAAAAGTTTAGTGAACTTCAGTACTCCTTTGATTGAGTTGGATATTCATTTTTTCTTTAGGAGTTACAAATCATGCGAGAAGCGAATGAATTTCGTGACTTCTCAGTCAAAGATCAAAGGTTTGAGTTGAATTAGTTTTCTTTGGATCCCTCAAAAGAAGCCTTTTTGACCCAGTCAAATTGTTTTAATTAGAAAAAGGCAGGTCTTTCCGCAGTCAAAAGGATTACCCTAAAACCACCCTGATCGTTTGGACCCTACCTGTAAGTATGTGCTAAATAGTCAGTTGATAAGTCCAGAGATATTTTTTATTTAAATCTTTGTCTACTCTTGAATCTGAAGCTTTTCTTTAATCATTTTTTGATTAATTTCACTCATGACAGCACTTCAACTTTCTCTTGCATATTTTCTTTTTTTTCTTTTAAGCTTCCTCATCCGTGAGGAAGAATCTTAAAGAAAATCAAAGTCTCTGAGAAAGGGGCTTTCCTAGCTTTTCACATTTCGTTTTTACAATGCCCTTCTCCTTAGAGTCAGCTAATTATTAATAGTATTCGTACACAAAAGTTTAAGATAAATGTAAAGGTATTGTTGAATAATCCATACTTCTACTAGAGTACTATCCCTTTTGTTCTGTACAAAAATATAAGAATTTCTTCTTTCGAACTTCTTGGTTACTTCTGATTTGCAATTTTGGTTGATGACAAGGGCTTTCTCTCCCTGGGAGTGTCTATCTTTCACTAATTAATCTGATGGGCATTGTCTGTAGTTTCTATCTTTTCCGTGGGTACTATGATCATTCACATAAAGTGAATATTTTTTCGATACAACTGTGCAAGAGAATTTCCCGAGCTTCTTGTAATGCGTTCACATTTATTTCTGTGCATTGGTTTTGGAGACGCCTGGAAAGAAAAAAAATGTGGAACTTTTTCGGAAGTTTCCATTAAAATCAATAAATGAAATTCTCCAAAGTTTGTTGCCAGAGCCCTCGAAGGGAGAAGCTCATAAAACCGCAAATGAAAACCTATTTATTTCTTCTATTCAAGGGCGGTAATGCTTTTTGCCTGCCTCCGAGACTTCATTTATACTTAACCGTCTGGCAATAAGCTATTAATGGCTGCCACCAGAGATGAAGATGGGGCTTTTCCACATTACCACTTTCTTTCTCTTTCGATTTACTTTCAGTTCTTGTTTTCCCTCTTCTTTTTAATTATCCAACGAAAACGAAAAATAAGTTAAAGTAAAAGGAAAGGTTTTTTTGTTTCATTTCTAGGCGAAATCTCGTTTGGCCCCCAATCGAGTGGCGACTGACCGGAGATTTTTTCGTCTGTGTGGCCAATATTTTGTCTGGTTGCCTATAATAGAAAAGCCTGTTGACTAGGTCCTCTTTCTTTTTTACTTCGCCGAATCTAATTAGATTTTGGCATTCGCGGCGTGAGAACACATTTTGTATATATTTGTCAACAAAAAGAAACCTTCCTCGCTTTAATTTCATGGGTTGAAATTGAAAGGTTTTTAAGCTAGTAAAATATTCTCGACACTAGTACTCATGGGAACCCATTCGGTAAACTATGACATTCGTCTATTCCTCTAGTAAATTAGACTGTTTCTGTGGTTTGGCAAGTGCTTCTACTGTGGTTTAGCACCGATACGGAAGAAGATTGGAAAACTGAGTTTTAATGGAAAGAAAGGGAACAATGGAATTAACACGTAGAAAAAACTCATTTTTTACATTGGAAATTGCAATGAAACCAGAGAGGCAATAAAAAGGGGCAATATTACGTAATAATTTCAACAAGTTAAATATAAAATCTAAAAAATTGTATTTTTTTTTACATGTTTTATTTCATTTTGCATATGCGGTTCGCATTTTTATTGGTTCAATATTTTCGTAAACTGTTTTTAAAAATTATAATTTTTTTTGGTTTCCTCTAAACGTTTTGCAGTTGTCTAATGTTACTGGAATTGTTATATATTGTTAAAATTTTGAGTTGGAGGCCTAGTAGAAATTAATAAGAAATACTTCTTAATTATACGATAAGTCATTAGAATATCTAAAATCTCAGAAAACTAATGTTTACCATAGATGCTTTCAGTTTTCAATTTATACATGTATACATTAAAAATTAATTATTTATATATTTGAGTAATATTTTTCAAATTATTTTGAAAGTGTTTTTATTTATTTTCAGGTAAGCCACAGGAATGCTTTGATTTCTACAAAACTATGCCAACAGACATCGACAATAACACACAATCAACAGAGTACATCAGCAACTCATTTAAATCATAAATCACGATCTCTGATTTCTGATTTACACAACGGCGACACTTGAAAACCAAGTAAGTTGCCAATACAAGTAAATCCAAAGAGCAAATAAAAATAATCGGAAAAATATAATTTGTTTTAATTTGTATTAATTTAATACGGTAAAACAACATTAACAACACACTATGTAAGATAAAATACTGAAAACAAGTTAAAGGAGAATTAGGTAACGAAGAAGAGCCTTCAGGTTAGACGCGTTTTAATTCATAGAATTATGTACATTAAACGTCTTCTGAACATGTCTGAAAGAATTATTAAACTTTATGATATGTTTACCTCAAGTTTAAAAAATAATTGGCAATCCTTGGAGTTTGAGGGCAGAAAGTAATAAAAATATAAAAAGTTATTATTGATTTCTTCTGTTGTTGAACTTTGTAATTGCTTCTTGTATTTATAGCAAGACTTGGCAAGCAGATAGTATTACAAAAGAAGTAGAATTTTGTCTTTGGATTATCGAAAAAACCTAAAACAACGGAAAGCAGAGTTCGTATTTGAAAATGTCTTTCTAAATTTTATGAAGGTTAAAAAATATTTACAGAAAAAAAATCAACAGAGCCATAAAATATGTACAATGCAATGATTGCAATAAAACATGTGTGTATTGATTAATAATAAAAAATGCAAATTTAAACAAAAAATTTGGGATGATTTTGAATTTATAAAAAAACCGACTTTTCAAAGACTTTCTTATTGAACAATTGGACCTCTCAGAAAAATTTTATATTAAACATTTCAAAATTGTGGTTAACTTACTTCTGAGATTAGTAAAATTCTCGGTAAAAAATAAATAAATAAGACAAGAAACGTAATTAATTAAAAAGAAAGTCTGAGTTTACCAAGAAAAAAGTATGTTAATACACCTAAAGAAGGAAGCGTCGGTTCGCTTTTTAATTTATTTTAATAAGACGATTCGTTTAAGTGCCTTACTGGTGAAACTCCTTTCAGATATTTCATTCAATAAAGAGAAAGTACCCACCAACATTTGCTGAACAGGCCAAACGTGAAGGAAACGGGATAAGAACTAAGCCCTTAAGTTGCCCTCTGCACCGTCTGCATCTCATCCACCCACGTCACTACAGGAATTTGTTTTTTGCTGGACATATTCGTCTCACACAAAAATTGATACTCATAAGTAGCTGGTTTTTATTAAGCGGTTTATCCTACCTCTGTAAGGGTGTGTGTGTCACAGCAGAATTCACACATGTTATAAGTCGTCGAAATCCGCAAGATGGAACCTGATTACTTTGAATGAAGCAGAAGACAAACAGGCAAGACTCCAAGGGGTAGGAAGAAACAGAGACAAACGGCCGTAATTTATCATCAAAGAAGTAGGATTTTAATCAGGGCGGCACCAAACGAACCGTTAATAAAAGCGATCAGAGAAAAGCCGGCCGAACTGTGACGAGGGTTTCTTCCATTTCTGCTTTTGTGCATCAAAAGCACTGCTCCACCTGCCTGAAATTTACTTTCTTTCCTCGGTACTACTCTGACATAAACGGATTTAATCCGCGGTTCGGTGAAATTGCCACTGAGAAACAAACTCAACAGAATGTCTGTCTCTCGCAGAATCATCGTGTGCGGTTAACCTTTCCAAAGAATTTAACGAAAAATTAATATAATCAACTATATACGTAATTATGACTAATATCAAAGGTTAAAGGGAAAAGTTAGAGAGATAGAGAGGGAGTTGATGAGGCGAGTGCAAGTCAAAAATGAAAAACTTATACGAAATTCGCATTAAATGGAATGTTTTGGACTGACGAGAACAGTGGAGTTGAATGAGACCACCTGGGAAGAACAAAAACGAATTTTAACTTGACCTTTGAATTTGAAAAAGCAGAAAGATCGAGTTAATGAATATCAACTTAAGATAAACTGATGTACAGATTTACTGTGAGCTTGCAGTGAAGGTCTGAAGAGAACTGAAGTGAAGTTCATATCTATTTGAAACATGACTTTACCCTTATGCATGATAAGCACAGATACTCGTAACTTATGCATACATGCATATATAAGGCGCATTTGAAAATTGAAAATTAAAAATTAATATAAATAAAAATAAATTTGATGCACTTGAACATTACAAAAACACATCAATAGGTGTTTCTCTTAGCTGAACGTGATTTCCTTTTTCTAAATTTCTTCAGTTTATTTTCTAAATCTAACCTTGGAAAAAAGTTTCAATTAGGAAGGACACGTTTAAAGGAGGGAAGGCAACAGACAATTTTTGAGGGGAAAACTCAAAGCTGGGAACAATTTTGATGAAGGCAAAACGAAATTTTTTTGAGTTTTGATTTGGTCGTGAGCCTGCAGTGGCAATATTTGGATTTGCTCTAGCAAATAGGCATATTGTCGAATATTTCAGTATGAGGATAACTTTCACCTGGGCATTAAATCTAAGGTTCAACGTTTCTGAAAACCTCTGAACACTTGAAAGGTCCACTAAAACAACAAACCTTTCTACTTTTGTTGTGTTTGACAGGTCTGATGTTCAATTCAAAAAGATTTTGTAGTGAGTGAAGGTTTTAGTGAAAGAGAAAGTTTTGTTGAACTTTCAAAGGCACGTCTTCCTATAACAATGAGTTTTCCCACATGATTTCAAAAGGTTCATGATCAGGCAGGGATTTAGGTGGCTAAAAATCCGAAGCAGAGCACTTCTTTTTGATAGTGAAAGTTATGTAATTTGGTTTGTTGAGTCCTCAGAAAGTGTATAATTTTTTTCTAGGAACTCCAGAATTTTATAAAACAAAAATGTTCAGTGAGAGTACTTGTAAACCTGATAAATTAAAATTTATATAAAACATTTTTCAGTGGTGTTAATGAAATTTCTCAGTGGGGTGATTCTGCCGGAAGAATTCATTCTGGTTCACGTAAAGAACGAAAGAAAGTAAAAAAATATCTCAAATAGACCCCAGGACATTTGTATTGAAACGTGATCATAATATTCTGAAAATGGAAGAAATAAAGAAAGAGACGAACAAAGAGATAAAATATACAGCGATAGAAAATAATTAGAAAGAAAAAAGAGAAATGATAGCATTAAATGTAGGATATAAAAAAAGAAGTAAAACTAAAAAGAAATAAAAGGACGACTGCCCGAGGGAAAGTCGCAAAAAATCCATGGTCAAACATTCAAATGACGGGTAGCCAGAAGGGTACCCGTACAAAAGTATCATCGAAGCAGATTTGAAAGTATCAAAAAGTTTTGAAAACGTTGGTAGTGGTTGCTTTGAAGAAAGAGATATCGAGGGGATGTTTGGACCAACGGCCAAGATGAGAACAAAAGGATACTGGACAAACGTGGCTAATCGCCATTGAGCAGGCAAACCTTCTCATTCCCTAAAGACCGGAAAAGGGTAAAAATAATGGGAAAAGCGATAAGGCCATAAATAATGTAAATAATAAAGGAGGGTACCCGTCGTCTGCTTTTGCTATCGTCCATAAGGTGAAGTGGAATTTGGTCATTGAATTTGCTATAAATCATATTCAGCATTTTGCACATTTGCACTTACTATTTTCACAACTTTCCTGTCCTTTGCACCACCTCAGGGGTCTCCCTCGGCCACCTCTCACATCCCAAATCCTGTGAAGTCAGTTTTTTTTTTATGATTTTCTAGGCGTCAGGGTTGGTTAATCAATTTTGCCTTTTTTACTATTCTTTTTCTATTAATTTTTGTGTCTAATTCTATTCATTTATTGAATAACGGGATCGACTATTTGAGGAACATGGAATTCTCTATAAAAAGTTGTATAGTCGAATGTAAATTAAGAAGCATAAAAGGAAGTCCGCCTTTCAAAAATACAATCCTAAAATTTAAACGTGAGGAATTTCAACAGGCATATTAACATATTTTCGTAGTGAATAGAATATTATTTATACAGTTTGTGGTACTTCACTACGACATTTTCCTGCATTTTTATCGTTCCCAGATACCATCCACTCCAAGTAGCAGGTATCAGGTTTGTTACTTCTGATTTACATATATTTACATTAATTTCCATATAATTCGGTCGCGTTGTGTTTTAATTACAAGGGGAAAGCTGTTTGTTAAAAAAAATTAGTGACATACCCTCGGATGGCACCCACACGACAGAAAGTACACAACTTGAGCAGACATTGACGGAACGGCTAATTTTCTTTCATCCCTTTTATGTGAACTACGCACTACGGGACCTACAACGTAGATTATAGTATATATTGTCTTCTACCAATGGACAAAGTAGAAGGTGCCAGAAAATGTTGCAGTTGTCCACAAATTCTACTGGATTGCATTAAAATGAACAAAAGAGATGTTGGGAAAAAGTAGAAGATGAAGAAACGAGATGAATGTCTTGATGCTGATGTTGATGATGATGACGAATTGATGAAAGGGCGGAAGGGACATTATCATTTTCTCTTCTCTTGCCTTTTCTGCTTCTTTAGAGGAGAAAACCTTTTTTGGGGGGGACCGCAGAAAGGAGATTTTTCAACCTTTCGCCTTTATGCCGAGAATCACGATAAGTCTGGGCGGGTAGCGTTTTGGTCGGTAGCCAGCACCGTGAAGGAAGAGAAGAAGAAGAAAAAACCTCAGCAATCTCTTTACACAACAGAAATCTTTTTAAATTTGCATTTTTAAGCCAAATTCTTTTATTGCCATTTTTCTTTTCTCGGATTCGCAAAAAAGTAGCCACCCAAAACATCCCTGCCACCCATTTTGCCTCTCGGCAAAAGCCAAATTTTCTCCCTGAGCTTTAGGTTGAATTTTCCATTTTTTTTTCATTTTTTGACTTGCAACATTTGAGTTTTGGTTTCCTCCGGTTTCTTTTCTTTCTTCATTTTTCATTTTCCTTCCAGCGCTGTAAATTCATTCTATTTTCTACTATGATCTATGAAATTTTTTACTACTTGATTAGCCATTCTTGCGCCGGCGGTTTTATTTTATTTGCTTCGGACGTTTCGGCCACCCATTTTTTCACCACTTGGGTTTTTGCACTTTTCTCTTCGCCTTTTGACGTTGGATTTTCTTTTCATTCCTATTTTCATACAACCCCAATTCATTTTTTTTGGTATTCAAAATAACTTGGAACAATTGCTTGGCAGTAAATTAAATTTTGTACATGTTTTACTTTCTTTTTTTACTTCTTTTCAATGCTTAATTTTACTTAAACATTCAGAAAACAATGTGATTGCATTCGGAGTTATTAGTCATACAAGAAAGATGACATTTTATTGCAGTTCTACTTTCTATAAAGAAATTAGCAAAAATTTAGAAAACAGAAATGTAAACCTAGGATGTTATGTGGCGATAAAATTTATACTATTCATTTAGATAGAGAACATTTAAATTGATAATGATCTCCCTTTCTGTTTACTTACGTGTCATGTTGCGCACCTGTACACTTTACAGTCATTAAATACTACGTTTCAATTGTTGAGTTTTCATTTTACATCCTACCACTTTCCCTTAACAAAGCTGAACCTTTAGGTTACCCATAATGGGACTTAAGTTAGAGTTGTATTCATTCAAAGGATCCTATCTGATTGTTTGTATTACATGACATACTTTTTGTTTAAAATCACATTATTTTCTTAAGGTTTTTTCTTTCTTTTTGATTTTTATAAAGCGCACTCATTGTACTTTCTATAAGTTATTTGTATTTTACAGTTTTTGTACGTTTTTGGTCTTTACTGTTTACCCAAGCTCACAAATAACAATCATTACACACATGTTTCAGTTATTAAGAATTAATCCATATATTCCGATGAAAAATGCAATAAAATTAATAATTATGAAAAGGTTAAGTACCGTAACTATCAGACTGCAGAGGATTTTCAAGATAAAAGTACAATAATAATTTTATAAGATTAAAAATAGTAATGCAACAAAGAGAAGCGGCTAACACGAGAGACGGAACCCAATGAAAAAAAAAAACAGAAAAAAAAGTTCAAAAAGGTTTCTGATTATTTGACAGTTCATGGAATTTGTATGGAAGTGTAATCTGTTTCTTGGTATAGTCTGACTGTACATGTGTCTGATTAATCCTATTTCTGTTTGTAATCTGTCATTCTCTAGGTATCACATAATTTAATAAGTTTTTATGTTGTTTTCATTGTGTGTCTTTTTACATGTGTTTGTGCTCTTAAGTTTAAGCAGCTCTACATTATGCAGCTTCTTACGTATTTATTTATTTATAGTTGCATTTTATGCGTAAGGTCCACCAGACTTCTATATATATGTGTGGTGCAACTCAAGTGCACAAATTTCCATTTTATTTTTACCCTTTTGGAGGAAAAACGTTTTCAATAACAAAACTAAGTCTGTAAATACTATACGACTGTGATTGGTTTGCGTCTTGCAAAAGGAAAAATAAAACAAACATGTGATGGATTTCTATGAGTGGGTTCTCGTTTTGTCAAAGGAAAACAAAAATGGAAAGCCATTTATCAAAATAAGGATTGCAATAGAAAAATCAGCGTGAATCTTTTTAATTCAGACTAAATTGTTGTGCTTTCCGATTTTTACACGTATACATATATACACAGACAAATGTATAAATATACATATATGCGAAGTTGAGATTTGTTCTTTGACTTTGATTCTCTAATTCAATAATTACCGTTGACTTGGTTTTAATAGTAAAAAAAATATAATTTTAAAGGATGTAAAATAAAATTCAAACTACAAATTGTAAGTAATTTGTAGTTTTAGGGTTTCTAGAATGTGAAAAAGAATTAGAACATGGCATTGTATAAAAAATAAAACATAACATGCAATAGTCGTGTAGGCAAATCTTAAAACGAAGAAAGCATTGAACTGCAATGTAAATTAAAAAAAAAACAATTAGTATATGAGAAAACAGATAGTCAGGCGGAAGTGACAGCACGTGCAAACTAGAAATTTCTTAAACTAGTAGGATTGGAGAATGAGTTATTAAAACTTGAAAAATGATGCAGTAAAGGAGAAAAAGGTTGGATGACCCGAGGAAATTAAAGGAAATGAGCACTTGGCGTATAAGCACCTGTGATAACTCGATAATTAGTCTCTGCAATATAATTATAATATTAAAATTCTAAATACAATACCTGCAATCTCAGAAGTTTTTAAATATCAAGTAAGTAAGCTTCTGGTAATAGAGCAAAATAGAAGCAACCAAAAGAAAATTGTTATCTTTGGAAATGCAAGGAATTTTCAATTTATCGGCATTATATGTATTCCAAGAATGTAAGTGACCGAGAGCCAACAAAGGAATACGATAAATGGAAGTTAAGACAGTTCTGAAAGTAGATTTGGATGTATAAAATCTACCATAAAATTTATTTTCATGCTTTTAAATATACAAGTAATGAAACCAAGGTCTTTGACTGACCTGGAAAATACCCGTTGGTACCTGCGTGTAGTTATTTAATGATTATGAAATATTCATTACAATTAATGTGTATGAAATACCTCGTGTTTTAATGCAATTAGACCGTTGGTGTAGCTTACCATCATCCAAGGTACAAGCCATTTTAACTGTGTTACATCGTGTTGGAAACCACCAAAACCATCTTGAATTAATTTAAAATTCAACTTGCAGATTTTGAATTTGGTTGAAACTAAATTTTGGCATTGAAAACTTACAAACTAAATTTTAAGATTTATTTTTTAAACTTAAACACCAACTTAAAACTCGATTTGTCAGTACTAACCGCACTGCAGTGTAGTATGCAGAATATGCAAAAAGAATTTTACGTGGCTTAAGTTCATTTTCTTTTATAGTTTCCTCATGTTCACCGATGAAAAATTTTTAAATTACATAAAACTTTTAACCAAACGCTGAACGTAAAATATTTTTTTAATTGAATTAAAAACCTTAAAAATAAAATGAATTTTAACATGAAATGTTTTGTTTAACTATTTCTGTTAATTTAACTTTATTTGTTGTTGGTCTATTTTAAAGCGCATTTTAAAATTTATTATGATGGGGTCGATTTTAAAATTTGTCGATTTTCCTTCAATCGACTAGACCGTTAATTTCACAGGTTTTCCACAACTCCACAGCAATTTCGTTCGATTTTGGTCGTTGGCAAATCCGAGACAGTTTTTGATTAATCAGTTGAGCAACACGAGGATCAAGCACCTTTTCAAGAGAAACCAAGAAGTCATTCCCTGGGAGAATAGTCTGCAAGCTGCGAGTTGGCAGCTGCCGACTCAAAGATGAAGTAATTTTTTCTATTCAAGCCATTCACAGCACAACTCAGGACAACACCTAAAAGTACCTGGAAGTACATCAATTCCTGTTGTACTTTAAATGTTTTTCTCACTTTTAAAGAGCATTTAGCTCTGTCAGAAATTCCCTTTTGTTGTAATAAAATAGGGTAATGCTTTTGAACGGCTTAATTGTACGACAGACTGCTGAATAAATTACAACAGCTAGCAGCAGGAAAAAATACTCGAGTTGATGAATGTTACACATACAACATATTTTTTGGCGTCTCCTGCGTAACACAGCGTTTAATCTGTCGCCATTTATTCGGGTTTGCTCTTAGATAAAATCAGATTTGTGGACGTTTTGTTTCGCATGCGATTTTTTTTGCCATTTTCAGTATAAAGAAAAAGGCTGGAAACCGTGGGGGCTGTCCCGTTGCCCGCAATAAATTTCTTTCTAGCAGGGTAATAATTTAAAATATACATTTTAGAGCAGACACTTGACAATATGGAATTTCTCGTGTTTTGTTGAGCGGAAGGGTGGTTTGTTTGACGTTGCCTAGATTTTTTGACAGTCCTATTTATAATGAAAAATCCCAGGATTTATTAAAAAGTGGGAAAATATTATATGTTATTATATTTGTTTTACCTATTAACATATTTATACTAATTAACCTGATAGAATACGCTCAAACAAGTTTAAACCGTCAAACCAATTTTCTTATGAAAAAGGGAATGGTAACTGCAGTTTCATAAATTTTGGAAATGAAATTTTATCAAACTTCTCAGTATTCAATATTCTCTACGCATTCTAATTTTCATTTTATTTATGAATACTGGTCAATTTGCCTACATAGTGTCATACATTGCATACGTTCTCACTTTTGCTAAAATGTTCAAACGGACTGATTTCGTACTCTCCGAAGAGAAGAACTTTTAATTTTTACCACTTCTATTTGATGTAAATTAAACTAACTTACCTTTCGGAATGTTAATATAAAGATAGAAAACTAGTTTTTGTTTATATTACATTGGGTTATGCAAATAGCGTTCACGGACATGTGGAATTATATTTTCATTCTTCTCTGCATTCATCCTCATGCTGTCAGAATTTAGCACTCTCCAACTCATAATGTGTGTACATTTCAATATTAACTCGTCTGAACAAACTCGTACAAAATATAATAATGTAGACTTTGTTAGTCTAACTTTTTTCGTTCTAGATAGAACAATTTAACTGGGACTTGACTGAGGGAAATATTTAAGTCAGTGTCGGCATTGTATATTGTTACACCCTTATATATTACATACCTTTTTACATTTATTTATTATGTAATTTATGTGTAGGTCCGATAAATAAATACCAATATTACTCGAGAAGAATTTTATTTTACAGCGTTCACATTAACTATAAATAAACATTTCTGAAATTCCACGAGTACAATTATTATCTATTAATAAATAACAAGCAGCTTTAATAACAAAAAGCAGGATAATTAGTTACAGGAAAAAGTCTAAGTGAACTTTGAAAGCAGGAAGGAAGAAACATTTCACTTAACGGATGTTCTGGGAAATTCCAAGAAAAGTACACTAAACAGAAAACAATTTTGGTGTGGTCAGCTTGAAAGACCAAATTCACTGTAGAACACTCGACTAGAAAGATAGACAACAAAGTTTTGTTTACTTCACGTGTATCCAAAACATTCATTCAACCTACAGAACCGTGAAACTGTAAATTTAACCTTATTTAATTCGTCACTTTGGATAAATGTCAATGTTTAGGAGAAAACCTTTCTGGAGAAAAAGCAGAGGAAGAATAAAACGAAAAAGAAGAATAAAAAATCGTATGTGAAATTCAATTTTTGGGGAAAATGACGCAACTTTGCAGAGAAACCCGGCTTAAAAAAAGGAAAACGAGTTTGACATTTGTAATTCATAAATTCATCTGCTGGCGGCGGTTGCTGTTGTTGGGCGTGGTCGGCAGAAGACAACCCTGAAAATCCGTCAACCCCAAACGAAACTGGTCCATCCCATCTGATGGACAGAAATGAGAAAACAATTTTTATGAGTGGAGTGCTGGGAAAAATCTGACGGTTGGAAAATGCCAAGAAGAAAAACAAGTTGATGAACACAAACATTTGACATTTGGACAAATTTCCAAATGTCAAATTTTGCACTTTCTTTAAAGACAAAGTTCCTTACAATCAAAATGGCTGAAAAATTCTGTTTTCATTTGAGAAATTGGCCTTGTCTAAGACACCAAAAGCAACTTGAGATGTTGATTATCAAGAATTTGAAACACAAATTTCATTTGCTCTCGGCAATGATAAGTCTTGGTTGAAGTCAACTTTAGCAACGCCGCATTTTTTTAAAATCACCCTATATACTTACATATACTACACTATACACTACACCATTTTAACTTATTTGAATTTACCTAATTCATCCATCCCAAGTGTTATGAATATTTATGTCACCCAAATTATCTATGTCTACAAATGTAAACTACATAACGACCGTGTAACATGATGGCAGTGAAGACAAGAATTAGTCTAAATTATAAGTGAATTTCGTAAGTTTATAAGATTTTAGGTTGGATGGACCACAAAAATGCGACGATGACTTTACATGTTGTCACAATACTCCAGTAGCACATAAAGTCCTCTTTTGAGCTGAGAGAAAGAATGTATGAAAACCCTGCACTTTTAGGGACTTGACGTTTCAATGGAATTCAGTGGTGTACGGTGAAAACTAGTCATTTACACAAGTAAAACCAAAGCTACGCATTTGTAGTGTTTCACTAGCTTAAATCTGGTCGCCTAGTTAATTCCTAGTTAAGTACACACAAGAAATTTTCACTTAACTAGCATACTCCTGGCGAATTAATCGAAGCGGAGATTTCTGGGAGGAGGAAGGAAGGAGTAGTGACGAGAAGGAAGGTAGAAGAAGATTTTCGGTTTGCTGCTGATGCTGTTGGTCCTTTCAGCTTTACCCGGTTAATTTGTTCCATTATTTAACACGTCCATTATTCCGCGTGAGTTTCACGGCAAATTGATTTAAGCACTGAAATGAAAAAAATGGGGCCTTCATTAGTTGCATTAAAAGAAACAAAGGAGAAATTCGTTTCATACATATTTTATGTTGTAGTTACCCTCATCTTTTCTATCATTTCGAGCATGGCAGAGATGGCGCGGGTTGTGATTTGTTTCAGGGTGTTTTTTACGTCCAACGGCACCTGAAGTTTATTTTAAAATTCCAATTGTTCGTGACTGGAATACTTCGAAAGGTGGTCGTACACCCATCAACCCTGTCTGTCGTTGAAGTGAATTTAATTAACTGTAATTCATTGATGTTTCTTTATTTTCGAGACTCCGGGCACAAAAATATGCACTCCTGACACATACCTGAGCGAATACATCAGTGTAAATGTTTTTGTGCTGTCTGGAAGTACTAACTTTTATGTATTAAATAATTCTCGAAAGGGGGTAATTAATCATACCTTTTTTATAAAGTACTCTTTAAAACGATGTGTTTCAATTTCAACTTGTCAAACAAACTCTTTGTCATCTTCAATTTGTAGTAAAGACGAGACAAAGCTGTGTACAGGAAGCACACAGAATATATGATGCGAAGAATATAAGAAGGAGAAACTCAAAATTTAATATCTACTATTTCTTAGTTGTGCGATGTTTAATGCCCCTCGGAAGAGCAAAAATACAAATTAAATAACTTGTATAAGCGTTTAAGGCTCTACCTAAATTACAATTTCTACACGTAGAAGTAAATATGTGAGTTCTGACATTTATATGACAACAAACACTTCACCGGAGCATTCATAAGGACTCCAAAACATTTAAATTCTACGCATGAATTTAATTGGAAATGAGTTTTATTCGGCTTAATTCAAATAAAGTAAGGTGGACTTTTTCCATGATCAGAAGATGTTCATCCGAATAAGCAATTAATTTATGATTTGTGTCGAAGGAAGGTAGTTCACCTATGTTGATAAACGCGAAATCGAATAATGCTGCAACAAAAGCAATAAAAAACACAAAGAAACATGAAATGTCTGTGTTGTCTTTCTCTTTCATTCCCTGAACGACAGCTAATTATGTCTGAAATTAAGTCGACATTATTGGTGATAATTTGTTTTTGATCATTTCCATGATGGACAAAACACGGAAGGATTCAATTGATTAATGACTTTCGACGTGACGCCCGGTGGAATTGGTTAGCGTGTTTGAAAATGGAGTTTTGCTTTTGCGAATTTTCCGTGACGTCATTCAAAGGAAATTTCATTCGTAGTAGGTCCGACACTGCGAAAAAATCCCAAAATGCATGAAACTTAGGAAGGATCATCCATCAAAGGAGGATGACACAACCTCCTCTTGAACCTCTCGGATGCGTGTTCAACACGTAATTATACAGCAACTGGATGTTCGGCACGAAATTATTGTTGTTGCTGTACTTTGCTGTAGTTGCTTTTGGTTTTTTCTTTGTTTGGAAAAAAGCGAGACAAAATCGTGCTCGGACAGACGGACAAGGGATGTCAACATAAACTAAGTTTCAGCGGGAATTAGAAATTATTTTTGAACTCGGGGAAAACAAGCATTTGGTAAAGTGAAAAAAGAAAATTAACTACGTAATAATTCGGATAATAGATTGACTTTACAAACTTGCTGTAGCTCTTCGATCTTCTACAATATCCAAATAAATAAAAATAACATTTATCAATTAAAATCAAAGAACACTCTTTATTAGAACAAAATTTTAAAAGGAAAAGAAGTTTAAATGAGTTATAATTAGTAATTATGAGAATAGTGTTGACCGTAAAGAAACATAAACAACGACACCTGCACACATAAAAAAGGGAAATTTATAAAAAAAAGCATAATAGTCCTGTATTCTAGAGAATCTAGATTGATACTTCGTAAAGTATAACTATACTAAAAGCAGTAATATATAAAGATTTAAGAAGAGTATCAATTTATCAGAAATAACAAATTATGAAACAAAATAAATAAAATAAAGGAAGCCGAATTGAATTTACAAATAGGAAACACGAATAAAAATAAACAATAATATGCAATAAACATGCGGAGTTTGTTATTTGTTTACAGAAAAAATAAAAACATAAGTAACATGAGAAAACGCTGAAACTGAAATGTAAAAAATGGGGTTGTAAAAAAACCTGAAAAAACGATTTTTTTTTGCAAAAAGTCACGGGACGAGTGGTTACAGAGACGGAAAGTACAAGTTCCTGCTAATGAAGAGGAGGAAGAAAAACTCCATTCCAAATTTATAAAAAAATAAATAACGAGGATAATACTGGGCAACAAAACAAGTACAAAAGTGTACTAAATTACTCAGAGAGAGTCTAACACTCTGAATTTTAAAGAATCCTCTGCGGTGTAAAGGCAACATTGGGAAAGATTCTGAGAAAAACCAAGACTCACTACAAGGCATTCACCTTTATTGTAATTTTATTTTTTTAAATTTATTTATACCTTTATTCATCAGTTCGCTCATCATGCTGTATACAACGCCATCACCATCCGATCTGATGTAAAAAATAAAACCTTATAGAAGTACCTTATCGGTACCCACAGCAAACGAATTCTTAGCAACCTCATACTCATTCGTTATGAATAGAAAACATTCCGAGGGTCACTCCGAGGAGCAACAGCACCATCAGCATCAAACCTCAGATTAATTGATCGATCACTCAAAAATTTGCCTTTTACCCGAGCCATTAATGTCGGGGGTGGAAATGTGCTCCGAGGAGAGCCGAGGAGGTTAATGGGCGAGGGTGGTGAAAGCTTCTTATACTAAAAACTCTAGATGATTGATTAATTATCAATATGGAAATGCACTAATGAGATAAAGGCCTTTCTTTTTTATCGCATGAAAATAAAGAAATAGAAAAAAAGTGAAAATTTGAGGGAGGCCACCTGCTCAAAACCCCCAAAGGAAAAATGGAACACGTAAAAGGGCTCTAAATTCATTAAGGATTTATTTCGACGTAAGTCTCCCCCAATAAGTGGCCCTTGTTAATAAGCGCTCGAAGCTTTTTGCGGTAATTAAAAATAAAAGAGTACGGGAAGGGTTGAACGATCGGTTAAGGCTCGTGAAAGGACAGAGCCTTAGGGAGAAAATTGCAAAGTCTGAAAGCTCAAAGTTGTGAACATTTTGACCTCCTCTTTTCTTAAATTTTTGAAAAGAATGAAAGAGTGAAAGGCTCCATTTAAATTTTAGAAAAAATGAAAGTCGAAGAATTGATTCATCGCCATCGTCACAGGAATCAGCACATGATCATAATCACCACTATTATTATTATTCCAGCACCAGCGAATGAAAAGGCTCAGCCTTCTTCTTCTTCCACTCAATAATTTTCAAACCGAGTTTTTTGAGTGTTTTTCGTAAATCAAGCATCGAAATTATATAATTTAACTTAGAGAAAAATACAGTGAATGCCTTTCAGGATCGCCATAGTCGTGGTAGCAGAAAAATTTTGTTAACACCTGACAATGGCAAATTAATGAGTTTCTTGTAAATTGAATATTTCGAATAAAGTCATCTGCGTCTCTTGTACATCGTCCAATCACTTTAATTCTATTGAAATTCAGATAAAAATTAATGCTCAAAATTGTTTTTTTTTCTTTCCATTTTAGTTTATGTTTACTATTGCGGTTCGGTCTGTCGGACTTCCTTTATCGCTATTATTATTAATATAACCCTTTTTATATATAACCGTAATTATGTAGCATATCTTGTGATAATATTTTATGTTTTCATCGACACAACGAGATTCACTAAATTCCAAAACAAAAAGTAAAAATATTTCAAGATGAAAAAGAATTAGGAAAACCAAATTAACAAGTTGAGTTAAAAATTTAAATAAGTTTTGTCTGAAAAGAACTCAGACAGATATTTATCAGAGTTAATTGATTACTTTATTATTTTAACATGATATTAATTACTTTATGTATATATATACTTGTATATATATGTACATTAAAACTTTTAAAACTTAAATCTGCTTTACCATCTTATTCTAAAAGAATAAGAATTTACAGAAGTCAATTTGAGTACAAAAAAGGTCTCATTAAGTTCCACATCGCCATTTTTTCCTAAGAAAACTTATTCAATTTTCATGGCGCTAAAATTATTATTACTATTTTTAATTAATTAATTAAAATTAAGTTCCATGCTGTTTTCGTTGTTTCACGCTACACTTTAGAAAAAATTAATTAATGACGTTAATTTCTATTTTTAGTGTAATTTTGAGTGCGGGCCATAAATCCAAGTATCAAACACAAAAATATTTTTTTGGTTCGACTTGTTAAATATAATTAGAGGCATCAAAGGTTTTAGCTTTGGAGGCGGTAAATGATTTTCTATTTCAACGTTACCTACATTTCATCGTAACACATGTTTTTTTTCATCTTTTGCCACAAAAAAGAGTTTTTTGTCGGTTTGTACTCGTTTAGTGAATTTAGTAGCAAAAGCTACCGGAAAAACGCATTTCAAAAGTTTTAACGAATTCAAATGCACGGAAAATATCAGGTGGAGCCGGATGTTCAATGAGAAAAGTCTCGGAGAAAGGTTCAGACATGTTAAAAAGTTTTACAAGAAAACTGCAAGGATTTAGGGTCAGGGGCATTGATTATTGAGATCGATAAAGCGTGACTTTTTGCATCTTGTCAGAAACAGGTTTGACATTTTAAAAATTTTTAATGATTCGATAAAATAAGGACTGGTAAAAATGTACAGCGAGGCCCAAGAGTGATTGATGAATGAAGAAAAAATTAAAATCAAAGAAAACCACAGACAATAATAAGAAGAAAAAGAAGGAGATGAAGGCGATGAAGGAGGAATTTGGCTTTTTTTCTTGTGTGATTTCTTCTTTTTGACTGATCTTCAACGTTCTTCTGCAGGACAGTAACTTTTTAAAGAAGACAATGACCCTTCGTTACATGTTTGGGACTCAATTTTTCACACCTTTAAAGAAGTACAACGTTAAAAATACACAAGTAGAATGTTCTTCTTGCAGGAAGACTAACGATTAACTCGTTTTACCTTTCAAAAATGCCTATTCGGATTATTTTTTTATGTGCAAATTCTACTGTTTATTCAAATACAATTCCACCGCAAGAATAGCAAAAGATCAGTTTTTGCGAAGATCTCTAGAAAAAAAAAATTGGAAATAAAAATCAATTCTGCTGCCTGGCAACGGGATGATGCTGTGCGAGTATGTGTAACCCTGACATACGCCGACTTCTCTCCTGCCGAAAAAAGAATGAAATTTTACTTCTCAAATCTATTTCTAGAAAATTCTAGGAAGTTTCTCCTAGCGGGTAAGAGTAAGGGATGTGAACGAAAAGGAAAAAGACGCGACAGGAAGCCGTGGTCTCTTAAAGAATTTGAATTTATTCATCGGGCGTAAGAGGCGACAGCGGGGACAGCAGCAGGCCTTCTGGGAAGCTGTGGTTCACACATTGGATGGGTCCTACGCCTACCATCAACCTTAAACCGAGTAGAAATTTATTAATTTCCAATGAGGAAATACGGAAAAATACAAATTTACAGATTTAATGGCTGGGAACGTTGGCTCCCGAAAGCTTTTAAAGGAAATCAGATTTTTATCGGACATAAATTTGGGCCGAAATCTTTTATTTTTCTCTTTCCCAATGTCCTTTCCTTTCTTGGGTCCCTGGCCTCATTCCCTTTTTTATTATTCTCTTTCGTTTCTCCCTGTCATTTCTTTCTCAAGACAGAGAAGGAAAATGTTTTACATGCGAAAGACGTGAAATCGATAGGAATTAGATTAGGACCGATATTTAGAGCGAAGAAAAAGCTCAGAAAATTTTCTTATTCTTTTCTCGAATTTCAACAAATTTCTATTTTTAGTTTTTATTCCACGATACCATTTTTATCAACGATTCTTATCACTAAGGGCCAGTGTCTTTTTTAGTGGGATATTTCTCTTCTTTTATTAGACATTTACGATTGTGATCTAATGAAAATTGCTTAATTATAATACGACCTTTTCGTAAGAACTATGAAGTGTCCTGTTAAAATTTATTAATAACAAGTATGACATAAAAAGAAAAGACGAAAAAGAAAAAACTCATATGTTACGAATAAAAACATTGCAATGTGAATACAATAATATAACAACATTCTGAATAAAGAGTGCCTTAATACTAGAGTCAAATTTATATTTTTTCTGAGCAATGTTTGAATGCAACTCAAATGAGAGTGCTTGAAACTAGTTTCTCTTGTAGTACATCAGTACAGACTGTTAATTACAATACTACCATGTATTTGCATTTGTCAAATAGACAAAGTTGTAAAAGGTTTGCAACTGACGTAATAGAATTATCGAGAAAAATGAGATGGTGGTAAACAACCGCCACTATCCTCGCGGTGGTTGTCCATTGTCAACAGCATGAAATTTTGTTCAAGATGGCCGAAGTACCTGCGTTTTTTTTTGAAGTGACTCTCTCACTTTCTCCTGTAGGCCATCTTCAACGGAAAGGAATAATAAATCGGTTTAAATAAAAAAAATCCCCTTTTAACCTGAAGATTGACGTTTTCCAATTTCCTTTAAACGTTTCCTCTTTTCGTACTTTGCTCTCTCACTCCTCCATTTTTTCTGCTAAGTAGAGATGAACAAGAAGAAGAAGAAGAAGAAGAAGAAATAAAGTAAGAAGGCATCTGTCGAAAAGTAGATTTTGAATTATGTAAAGGAATGAATCGGATAATGAAAGCGATGAAGATAAGTTGGAAATAAGACAGTAGAAATGAATGTCTAATGAATTCCACTTCCATCGCTCTTTGATTATTATCCCTTTGTGTTCCTCTACAACTGAAGGTCTATGGGACTTTGTAAATTGGTCAGAATGAGAAATATCGGACACAAAACTAAAGTGACATTCGCTTCTTGACAAATAAGTTCTAGAAAGGTGTTTGCTACTATTTATTTTGGTATAAATGTATAACAGTAAAAGAGATTTTACAAACTACTAAACACACAACGGAGTCATTTTCAATCGTCTCGGGTCAGGACTTCCTCTGTTCATATTGTGTAACTACTTTTTTTACTACTTTCACCTGTTCTCCCTTTCTTCCGTACCTGTTCCTTTCCGCAAAATTTTTTCCAAGGTCCCTCCGCTTAAAAATGGTTTTCCAATTTGAACATTTATGTTTACATTTCCTGTAAAATGCTTGAGAATTCAGTGTATCCCCAACCTTTTCACCTTCGGCCCACCACCATTTTTAACCTTTTTCGTGTTTTTCCCATTAATTGTGACTTCTTTAGCGGGAAGTGGGGGTTAACGTGAGTTTGGGGACAACCAAAGGAAATACGAAGCTCATGTGAAGCGTTGATTTTGCTTTTTTCTTCTACTTGTTCGCCTGCCTGCATCTCATTTTGGGCCCACCGTCTGTGCCCTGAGGTTAAAGTTTCGTCGTTTCGACTTCCGATTCTTGTGGTTTCTTCTTCCAATTTTACTTGTGAAAACGCGATAAAAGTTTGAAACGATGGTGTATGTCTGTGTGCTTCACAAAAGAAATTCCGCCGAGTTTAGAGCACGAAATTGTTTTCTCTGCACCCCTTGAAGAAGTGGATTATTTTGCATTGGCACCACCCCCCGACTTTCTTTTACTACTTTCCTCCATTTTGAACTCTTGAGAACTTTTCGTCGGTTCTTTTCTTTTTCATTTTGATTTTTCCATTCTTTGCATTAATACGTTTTGAGTACTTGAAATTTTCAAGGGTAGAAGAGGCCTTTGAAACACTTTAAATTGTTTCGATGTGAATTGAGATGTTGATTATTTGGCATCGTGTCTTGAACATTTCAAGGCGAAGACTGGTGGTTGAAACAACATTAGCACCCTCCGTAACAGGGGGGTATCGGACCCAGAGAATGTTAGCAATTAAAACGTGTCAGAAGAGACGGAAAAGGAGAATTGTTTCTGTGACAATCTCTTGAGCTGTCACCTTGAATGATACGGAAAAACGTGTCAGGAGAGTGCCATCCAACAAGATTAACAAATTATTCAGATGTTCTACCTCCGATGATTTGTGCCTAGAAATTTAGCGCTTCATTAACCTCCTAACGCAGTAACGCAGGATCGCAACATTTTCGTCTATCTTTCCTTGTTGGGGGCTCAAAGCAAAGCGCCAACTTCCTTGGCAACTACAGAGAAAAGCAAATCGATTCAACATGGAGCCAACCTTTGAAACCGCTGCCAGACACGTCAAATTTCTAACTTCGTCAATTAATGCTTCCGTCTCATCAGAAAGTAAATCAGTCTCTTGTACGTCACAGTTATCCCTGAGCTCATTGCATAACGGCATAGCTGAATTTCAGACACAAAACTTAAATCTATTGTGTCCTATTTAGTCGTTGAATCGTTGCTTTCCTGTCAATGACTCGTGAATTTTATTCCGTTTTTTCCTTCCGATGTACGGGAGAGTTTCTCTACAGTAATTTCTCAAATCACTTGCTAAGTAATCTGAGAAAGGCATCGTAAAACCACAATAAAACTGTCTTTGCTGATTACTAAAACTTTAAGGCGGGACAGCTTTCTTACACTTGTTAAAAAAATTGGGTTCCTCCTCAAAGTCTTGCAACTATCTAAGAAACCAAAGTGTCGGAAACAATAAAAATATTTGTAATGCAATACTGTAGATGAAACCTAGAAAAAGATATTATGTTAAATAAAATATTGAACTAGAATAATGATTCATTGAAACATACATGTCGCGTGATAATTTTTGTTAAATTTTTAAGAAATTGTTTAAAATTCCTGTGGTAGGAAACAGAAATACCATTCACTTAGTGTGAATAGATCCTGATTAGACTGAATAGACTTAAAATTTAAGTTAACTGTGCTTTTTACATTTGCAATAAATTACAGAATATTACAGAATTATCTCAAGAAGAACGAAATATATTTAATGTTCTTCTTAAGGAATTATGATTAGTGTTGAGTGTTGTATTTGAGAGTCACTTTATTTATACTTGTCGTGATTCTATTCCTGTGTTAATTCTTCCACGAGTTTGAATCTAAAAATATACATCTTTTGCAAGTAATTGAAAGGATCTTTAGTTTCACTTTCATGGACTGTACGTAGGAGTATGGGATATTTTATGACATTACACCAGTTATACCATACAAAAAAATGCTTGAACTTTAGGAAAATATTAGAGAATACAAATTTCAAACCACATTTGTTCTCTAAACTACTTCACACTAGATCTATTCGCTCATTTATAACATTTACCACGTCTGTTAACGACGTTTTTCATATTTTTTCTTGTACTCTTTGTGAGGCGCGCATTTCTTGCCTTACCGCGTTTACTAGCTACCATTTTCAATTGTTACCCGCAAGAACAAAACCCTCCACCCCCAGCATTCCGAGAAATCGGAGGTAAAACAATAATCTATGGAATTCAGTTTACAAAAACTCATACTCATTGAGTCACGCATCAGACGTCGACCGCAATAAATGCCTATTGTAATTTTGCCTTTCCTGCCAATACCTCAATAAGGTTTATAGCGACCGTAGCTACTCGTCAAAAGATCTAATCCAAGGGTTTATTGCCGGGTAGCCGGTCCTATTCTGCCTGTATCCTTCGACTCAAGTCCGACGCCTTCCTAGACAATAGGCTAGACCCAACCTTTCCTTGTCCTTGACAACCCTACTCATACCATAACCTCCGCGTCTTCCATTCCCGAATGAATGAAGCGCGGATGGCTATAAATACCAAACCTCAACATCATCAGCAGGGCAGTCAGTGAGTAGTCATTCTTAACCGTGCAGTCAGTTTTAACCATCGCAGTGAGTCGTAACCATGTAGTCAGTCATCATCAGCAGTGATAGTGTCAGTGAGTGTCGGTGTAATATGTAAGTGTACAATAATATATTTAATATAATAGATTTCCAACATGCATCAGTGCAACGCAGTTATTTCACGCATTCGTACGCATCGTGAGGTTCCAGCTAACCTCCGCATTTAGGTTCCTTCGAACCTACGCACGCATTTATACGCAATTTCTTGAGGTTTCTCCGAACCTCCGCATTTAGGTTCCTTCGAACCTACGCACGCATTTATACGCAAGTTCTTGAGGTTCCTCCGAACCTCCGCATTTATACGCATTCTTGAGATTCCCGCGAATCTCCGCAGTTTACGCAGCATAAGGTTTACTACCTTATACGCATCATCATTACGGTCCTTCGAGTCATTTCACGCAACACATTTTATGGTCCTTCGAGCCGGATTCGGGTAACTACAACACTGAAACGCTTCAAGTGGTAGCAACGAATCATTCATCAACGCCGAAGATTCATCAAGAAGTCTTCAAATTGCTCAAAAGGTCAAGTGAAACTGAGATTTGGTAAGTCCATTCCAATTTTCCTTCACAAATCCAGTACATTTCAAATAGTCAAACATGGCAAAATTAAACAATCTCGTTGCCCAACGTAAGGCACAACAAGAAGAACTCACTAGCATAGTGTCATGGGTTCACAACACAGAAGAACCTATTGACAAGTGGGAAGCAAAGTGTCAGTTATCAAAATTAGAAGCAGTTGCAAAGAAATTCAAGCAGGTGCAACCCGAAATTGAGAACCTTTCTAAAGATAGTGAAAAGGAAAAACAAGAAAGAACTGACTTTGATTCACTTCATTTAAAAACATGGGCGCGGCTGCAAAGGATTATTGAAAATGCAGAAAATCACGATCAAAAAGAAATCAGCAACAGCAATTGGCATGTAGTTTCATCACCTGTTCATCTACCAGCGGTCAACGTACCAAAATTCGATGGCAACTACCATTCGTGGGTAGAGTTCCGAGACTGTTTTCTAGCACTTGTTCATAACAATGTGCATCTTAACGACGTGCAAAAATTGCATTATCTTAGATCATCACTGAAGGATGATGTTTTGGAAACGATCAAAGCCATTCCTATAACTGCACAGAATTACGCTATCTCATGGAAAACTTTAGTCGAGAGGTACGAACGGAACAACCTCATAGTAAATACGCATATCAGGAACATATTAAATTTTCCTAAAATTCACAAGGAATCTCCTAAGGAATTACGAAATCTTTACAACAACATGAACAACAATTTACAGTCGTTAAAAAATCTTAATAGACCCGTAGAATATTGGGACGATATTCTTGTTTTAATCATAGTAGATAAACTCGATTTCAATACCAAAAGGGAGTGGGAGAGACATTCTATTAATAAGGAAAATAATTCTTTGGTCGAACTTCTGCACTTGGTCATGCAAAGGTGCGAAGTTTTAGAAAGTATGGCGGTCGGTTCCACAAATCAGACCAAAAATACAGTTCCTGGTAAGAATGAAAGGTACAGGAACAGTCAACACGCCGTGCATGTGTCAACACCAAATAATAACCAATGTGGCGTATGTAAAGGAAACCATCGGCTGTTCACGTGTCCTTCATTTCTCCAGTTGCTCCCACAACAAAGGCGACAGAAAATAGTAAAACTAGGGGTATGCATTAACTGCTTAAGCGGATATCATGCCATTGAGAAGTGCAAATCATCGCATCACTGCAAACACTGTGGAAAAAAGCACCACACACTACTTCATCAAGAGACTACGAAAGACTCCAAAATCAATTCAAGCGAACAACCCAGTTCTTCAAACGCAAAAATTGAAGAAATTGCGGCTAGTTCGGCAAGTTACACGCACAAGGACTCCGGTATCTTATCTACAGCCATAGTGTTAATCAAAGACGCACATGGTAAACATATTAAATGTAGAGCTTTATTGGACAGCGGCTCTACAACAAACTTCATTACAGAAGAATGTTGCAAAAAGCTTGGGGTAAAGCAAGTTTCCATCATCTGTTCATTATCAGGAATCGGACAATCCAACGAATTATCAAGAAGCCAAGTAACCTTACAATTAGCAAGTACTAACTTTAAGTACAGAAGACGCTCAAATTGCGTGGTGCTAAAGAATATCACACGTGACATACCCCTAAAATCATTCAAGACGGAAGGCATACAAATTCCATTCAATTGTCAACTCGCCGATCCAATGTTCAATGTAACGCAGAAAATTGACATACTTTTGGGAAGTTCTGTTTTTTGGGACGTTTTAGAAACCCAGAGACGAAAGGTTCATGGATCAAGCATTACCTTTCAAAAAACAAAATTAGGTTGGATCGTGGGAGGAAGCTTACCAAGTGATTCACATCAGTCTATCAGTTGCGTGGCGGTCAAGAAGCCTAATTTCGATCTGGAGAAATTTCGGCAACTGGAAGAAACGTCAAATCAACCTCTGTCCATGACTAAAGAGGACAAACATTGCGAAAAACACTTCAAACGAAATATCAAACGAGGAAAAGACGATAAATTTACTGTCAAGGAACCATTTAAAGACAAAGTTCATCTTTTAGGAACTTCTTTTACGCAAGCACAAAAAATATTTTACGGCTTAGAAAGAAAGCTATCTCAATCGCCCCAGTTGTGGTCAGAATATGTCAAATTCATGCAAAATTATATTCAAATGGGGCACATGACAGAAGTTACAAAACAACCTACAGGAGAAAGAAATAAATTATCAAAAGCCTGGCAAAACAAGCAATCAGAAAATGCAAGGTGTGTTTTTTAAACAAACCAAAATCAGGAACATACATGATGGAAATTTACCATCAACAAGGGTGAACCCAAGTTTCCCTTTTCAACACATGGAAATTGATAACGCTAGTCCATTTCTTATCAAAGACAGATTCACACGCAACGCCAAACCAATCAAATCTTATGTTTGCCTATTCATATGTTTATGCACCAACGCAATTCATTTGGAAGCTGTCTTGGATCTAACAACATCATCTTTTTTATCAGCCCTAAGAAGGTTCATAAGCCGACGAGGGAGACCACTCCAACTCTTTTCAGACAACGCCAAGACATATATAGGTGCCCACAAAGAAATATAACATCTTTATCAGTTCTTCCAGAAGGAGAACAACACCATTTCTAATTCCTTAGCCAACGAAGGAATTATATGGAGCTTCATTCCTGCAAGAGCACCTAACTTCGGCGGACTTTGGGAGACAGGAATAAAAAGTGTAAAACATCACTTAAAACGCGCAACTGCCAACGTCACATTGTCGTATGAGGAGCTTGTAACCATTTTGTGCCAAATTGAAATGATCCTCAACTCTCGACCTTTATCCCTTCTGTCCGATGATCCTTCTGATCCAATATCTCTATCACCTGGGCATTTCCTCATTGGACGATACCCAGTTTCACTTCCAGAGCAAGAAGTAGATTTACAAACCAACAACGCAAGAGGTTCCACATTATTCAAGACATCATTCAACGATTTTGGATCCATTGGAGAAAGGAGTATCTAACGCAACTTCACTCAAGAGTAAAATGGCAGCATCAACCCTCTGTCAAATTCCAGCCAGGAACAATCGTCATTCTGAAGGAGGATGTACCATATCCAAACAATCGTTGGCCGCTCGCAAGAATCGAAGAAGTCCACCCAGGAGACGATGGGCAACAATTCGCCTAAACAACAAACTACTCAAACGTCATTTGACAAAGCTGTGCATCTTACCATTTCAAGATTAAAAACCGTTTACAAGTTGCATGTGTTTGCAAGAATTACGAAATATTTAAAAAATATTTCATGGGGCCCGGCTATGTTAACGACGTTTTTCATATTTTTTCTTGTACTCTTTGTGAGGCGCGCATTTCTTGCCTTACCGCGTTTACTAGCTACCATTTTCAATTGTTACCCGCAAGAACAAAACCCTCCACCCCCAGCATTCCGAGAAATCGGAGGTAAAACAATAATCTATGGAATTCAGTTTACAAAAACTCATACTCATTGAGTCACGCATCAGACGTCGACCGCAATAAATGCCTATTGTAATTTTGCCTTTCCTGCCAATACCTCAATAAGGTTTATAGCGACCGTAGCTACTCGTCAAAAGATCTAATCCAAGGGTTTATTGCCGGGTAGCCGGTCCTATTCTGCCTGTATCCTTCGACTCAAGTCCGACGCCTTCCTAGACAATAGGCTAGACCCAACCTTTCCTTGTCCTTGACAACCCTACTCATACCATAACCTCCGCGTCTTCCATTCCCGAATGAATGAAGCGCGGATGGCTATAAATACCAAACCTCAACATCATCAGCAGGGCAGTCAGTGAGTAGTCATTCTTAACCGTGCAGTCAGTTTTAACCATCGCAGTGAGTCGTAACCATGTAGTCAGTCATCATCAGCAGTGATAGTGTCAGTGAGTGTCGGTGTAATATGTAAGTGTACAATAATATATTTAATATAATAGATTTCCAACATGCATCAGTGCAACGCAGTTATTTCACGCATTCGTACGCATCGTGAGGTTCCAGCTAACCTCCGCATTTAGGTTCCTTCGAACCTACGCACGCATTTATACGCAATTTCTTGAGGTTTCTCCGAACCTCCGCATTTAGGTTCCTTCGAACCTACGCACGCATTTATACGCAAGTTCTTGAGGTTCCTCCGAACCTCCGCATTTATACGCATTCTTGAGATTCCCGCGAATCTCCGCAGTTTACGCAGCATAAGGTTTACTACCTTATACGCATCATCATTACGGTCCTTCGAGTCATTTCACGCAACAACGTCGATTTAATAATTAAAGATTATGATTTTAGAAGCAGAACTAAAAATTTGCAGTGTTGGCCTAACTTCTCTTTTGAAAGTATTCAGGGATTTAGGGAATTAGTTTTTTGTTTCGTAGGAAGACATTTACATGCTGTGGGTTTGAGAATGAAAGCAGACAACGTACACGAATTAAGCAGAATTCTCTCATTCATGATACTTCCTTTGTGAACGGATAATGATCTTTTGTTTTTTTCAAATGTATATTACAGACTGCTGACGTGTTCCTTTTGTCTGCCTTTATTTACTGGGATACAAGAAGTAAATATAACTTTTTGTATAGATAGGTGAATTTGTTTTGCTGCAATAAAACTACAATGATTTTACGTATCGCAAAACGATTGCTTTAGGGTTGGTTTGCTTTTGGTTCATCGATTTCTTCTCCCTTTGCTTGTTTTAGATGTTATTGATTACTGTTTTAACCGTCGACAGTTAAAGCAAACACTTGTTACTGACTTATTATTAATATTATATTTCTATTCTTATTATTTTTTCATAATAAAGAGCGACATTCATTCATGTTTCTCCCGTACCTCTGTTTATTTATACTTAAATTTGCACCTTGCTTTCTCATTCCTGTAGAATTCAAATTTTGCATCTCTAAAAAATATGAAATTGCAAAAGGGTTTCACAGAAGGTGTGGAAATGCCTAGGGGGAAAGAGTTGAAAATAAAACGTTTTCAGATTAAAGAGGCAACTAAGTGGAAGGAAAGAACAATAGGAATGTCTGCAGCAGCACCCCTGACATCAGAACCGTGGCGGCAGAGAACGGTATTTTTTTTGTGTCTCTCTTCTCTCCTGCCACTGTTGCAGCCAATCCAAACCTCTGAACATTTCAAAATGTGCGTTTTCATCATAAATCGTTCGTTGAGAATTTGCCTGTCGTTTTGAATGCATCACGACGATGAATTTTTTTTTGTCGGCTTTTGTCATCGCCCTGTAGTTGTTGTCAGTCACTCCACCGCTGTTACTGTTGTTATTCTGATTGATGCAATTAAACGAGTCATAACTAGCGGATTCTTTTTCGTTGCCAGGACAAAATTTTTATGACCAAAATCTATTAAAGGGTGCTTTCCGTTGAAGCAGACTACTGCTAAACCGTCAAAACCTGCGAACCATTTAATTTGTTTCCCAACCTCGGACACAATCTGACTCACAAAGGATCATTTATTAATTAAAATTTTTGATTTCCTTGCAGGTAAGGCGATACGAAGCTGAGAGGTGAAGCGTGCTGTTGAAACTGCGGAATATCGATATTGACGAAGTGATTCTAGTTTGCTCTTTAACCGAAAACTATACCCTACTGTTGTTATAATTCAGATTTATGCACAAGTATTTACTTAATTTGTTTAACAAATTAGTTCGGTTTAAAAATTTTCCTGCCTTATTAAAATTCCACTTCTAGACGGCAACAGCATTCAACGGGTATTTGATATTGGCATTTATTTAATGCGAAGTTCTTCTCCGGTCCATGCCCATGCTTTTCCAAGACTTTGCCTTTTTACCGTTCGCAAAGGCTCCAATTATTTCCTGTGAGGAAGCTGCTTTTAGTGATTACCAGAGGAACCTGCGGAAAAAGAGTTTTATAAAAATTTAGGCTGTAATGATGGAAAGGCCAAGTGCACGAGGCTAAAATTATATTTGTTTAAATTCGTTCTGTGGAAGAATTGTAACGGGATGGTTTTTATCTTCTCTTAAAATAAAGTTCTGCTCCCTTCCCGGAAGGATCAAAGGTTTTCCCAGGCTGTTCATTTTATTTTTCAATTCTTTCCAAAGGAGTAACATGCAGCAAGAACGGTTCAACGACCAATAAGCGCACACACACATACACACACAAACTTAAATCCCTAAATATGTGAATATTGTACAACAAAAATGTCCTATTATTGTCTCCTTATTAATGTAATGAAAAACATCAATTGTGTTAAAGTAAATTTTTATATGATTATAAAACTAGGGTCGCGTTTTGCTATTATTGAAAATACAATTTTTAAACAAAATCTAAACCGTCATTTATATTTCACAAAACTGCTAATTCTTGTAATTTGACAAAACTAAATAAAAGAATCACTTTTTCTTAACAATAAATAAAAAATATAAATAAATAAACAGAATTGGATGCTACATTAACAAATCAAAATTATTTTACAAATTGGCAAACAATTTAGCTCTACTTAAGTAAAATAATTGCACCTTTAAACATTGATGCCTGCAAAACAGAGGAGAATTAAAACCGGTGGTAGGTGGTGCACTGAATAGAACAAAAACTTTTACAGAATAGGTTCAAGGAGATTAAAACTTAGGAAAAGAAAAATGTTAAGGGTGAGCTCCCTGCGAATGCTTTTGCTTTAAAAGCGGGAATTTAGCAGAAGTAGTGCAGAACAATAGAAAAGGATAGCGAGGAAAAACTGGAGCTGCAGAAGAGATTTCCTTAAGCAAAGGTGCGGACAAAAAGAATTAGAAATCATAAGCAGAGCACAAAGAAACTTTCCTGAAAAAATAAGAAAGATAAGACGAGAAAGCGGCAGCTAAACGAGAGCAAAAAAGGAAACAAGCTAAGATTATTTTTAATTTTACGTGGGTAAAATGCAAAAAAATCGTAACGAAGGTGCAGGAAACCCATAGAGGGAGGAAGCCAAGAGAATTCATAGAAAACAGACAATACAAAAGCTTTCGCAGAAGTGAAAAACTGAATTCGAACGAACCAGAAACTCATTAAAATATGCAAAAAAAGGCGGTGAAGTTGAGCAAGACAAGCTATCTGGGACAAAGAAAGTAAAAAAAAGAAAAAGAACAATAAGAAGGATGCAAATGAAGGATGAAATGCGCCCGGGAGATGTGCAACTGCTTCTGGAGATGAGAACAGACATAAAATTGCATTAAAATGCAGTTGAATGCTAATGAGAAATTGCTTCTAGGACAAAAATTGTACACTACAAAATATATTATATTCTACATTATTAATTTGTACAAGAAATATTTTTTTTAAAAACAAATAGAATTTTATTTTCAATACACATAAAGCAGGAGTAGCAATCTGAAATACAATTTTTACCATTAACATACTGACATACTGACCTTATTAATAATAATAAGAAGGGTTCAGGCAATTCAAATCCACATTAAACAAAGTAAAAGAAGTATTTCAAGAATATAAAGAAGGATAGGAAGAAAATTAAAATACAACTGACCAATAAAGCCGAGATAGGAAGAAATAGGAACAATCAAGGGAAGGTAAGAACTTCGAATGGAATGCCAAAATTTAGCAGTAAAGAAAGGAAAACGAAAATGCAACAGGAAAAACCTGCTGGGAGGTGTTTTTGGGCTGGTACCAAGTGAAATACACAGAAGAAAACAAATTTGTACGTATCGAATGAATGAAAAACGCCAAAAATTATGAAGAAAGAAAAAGGAATTTTCAGACTTCCATTACGCGTGGGAGTCTGAACGATGAGGACAAGTGGCAAAAGCAAAATAAACGTGGCAGAACCTCCGGAGGGGTGTGTTTTTCTGTAGGGTGAGTACTTGAAACAGCACCCGGGGGTAAAAATGATTTCAACCGGAAGGCGTCGACCCGAGTCAACAGAATCACAACCCTACGAAAAAGATTTTGATGAATTTGTCGATAATATTTCCAATTCCACTTGTCGCTCCCACATCATCCCTCAGTTTCAACCCCACGGACCACTCGGATTTCTGTGTCGAGCAGACGATGCGAGAGAGAATAAAGCTGGAAAAAAGTCACATGGTAACGCAAGCATGTGGAAAGTTTCAGGGTTCTTCTGACAAAAGCACCACCAGTTAAATTATTGTTCTAAATACTTCACAGCGCACACCCTTAGGATCACCCTTTTTCAGGAGATCATTCAACCAAAAGATGTACCAAACTTAGGCCTGCGTGTAGGTGAAACGAACACCACCAACAGTTTCCTGCGCTCCAAAATCACATTTAGAACAGTTTCAGGTTGCCTGCTCAGACTCGTAAATAAAATCAGTTTTGAAGTATGAAATCTAATAAGTCAGCAAGTCCCTCTTTCCACGCCTTTTTTCAATACGAATATTTTATGCCTGTAAATAACGACAGTTGCAATTTCTATTTAATTTTGCAAAAATATTGCAGTTATAATAATAAAAGCATTAGAAGCTTGCGTTAGTCGTGAAACATTATTTGCATTTGTTGTTGAAGTTGCAACGCATTGAAACGAAAAACATTTGCGTGTCATTACGTAAAAATATTTCTTTTTTTAAGTTACTGTTGTACCTTTTACATAGGTATTATATCAGGTATGTCTGCCAACAGAGAAGACATGAGAAAAAAGTCTCAGGAAGGTAGGACAGTTGTCCGATGAGGTAAGTTGGAGTTTAGTGAAATTGTCTTGTCAGTAGGTCAGGGTTCTAATGGCGAGATTTGTTAATTACAAAACGGTTACTGATGCATTTTATGGTTCACTTAAATGAGAAGAAATATCGTGTAATTTCTATTAAATAAAATTAAACGCAAAATGCAAAATAGAAAATGTTTCACCTCGAGGGATATTCGAAGAAGGCGTCGTAGAAGCCTTCAGGGCTACAATTTTGTTCAACTTAGATGTAAAGTTTAATAAATTTTCACTCGGATGAAGTAGAAAATTTTTTACTTGGCCTACCTGAATAATTTAGGAGCAAACCTTAACCTATGGAACACCTGCTGGTTTCCAACAATGACTTTCTCATAAAATAAAATAATTGTTTCTACTAAAGTGCTGCTACAGAGAACTCAAGTTAAATGTGAAAATCAAACGGAATTATTTTATGGGAAGGTTCAGGGAACTTGCTCATGTCTGTGAGTTCTGGGTATTAGGAACGTCAAAGAAGAGGGTCTTCCCTTCGGCTTAGGATTTATCATTTGGTTTATCACAAGGCAAATTTCCTATCCTAAAATATTCCACCGGAAGGTTTGATTTTTTAAAAAGGTCGTGGTACTTGCCTTTGACAGGAACTTTCAGTCCTTCAAATATTTATTTTATACACTCGTAAAAAGCTTCAACGGACTCGACAATTTCATGCGCATTGCAAACGTTGTGTGGTTTCCCTTGACGGCGACATTGTTGGCGTCGACACACCACATCAGGTGAACGCCTAAGTACTCAGCAAATATTTCATATGAGATTGGAACTATATTATGTATGCATATAAAGTACACGAAGTCGGAAAGTCAAACACCAAGTAATAAATGTTATATATTGCGTTTGTGAGCCGACTGTTTCACTGAAAACTGCTCTAGGGCGAATATTTTAGGCTCTGATGGGTGTTTTGTCGTGATTTTTTTTTCAACGAAAGTTGTTTTCGGTTCAGTTAGCTCCACAGAACAGACGTGTATATTAGTTAATTGAGAATATGCAGGTGATTTGTATTAACATGGAAATAATTGAAATAAATCAGGGCACGGAAAGTAATAAAAAACTGATAGTGTTCTTAAAGGTAAAATAAAAGTTCTTTTGTGAAAATTCCACTGCTGTAAATTTATTTGAGGCGTTGCTTCGTGTTGTTTGATCAGGTCCGATGGAACGAGGTGTAGAAGCCAAGGGAAATTGTAAAAATTAACAAAGATTATTAATAACGAAGCTTTGAACATAATTTCGGTTACTCTGACTTATGAAAACGTATATAATTTCACCTTAAGCATGTGTAAACAGTTGAGAAAGGCTTTTAACCGAAACCAACTACCTTCCGGATAAGTTTGAGATTATTTGATGCCGTTGTACCACCGTTCTACCACCACTCATATTCTTCCACCCTCTTTCTGCCATTTTACTTGCCAAAAATGTATTTACCTTTGTAAGAAACGCTCATAGGAAAAGGATTGATTTGCCTGACAAACAAAAAGTTTGACATAACCGCATTTCGCTTTTGTGCATCCCTTTGAACAAGAAGAAAGGTAATAGTCGTTGTTGTAAATTGGTGGAAAGTCTGGCGGATTAAAGAGTTCACAATGTGGTGTACGCAAGAAAGAAAGACAGAACGGAAAAAGTAAAACTGAAAACTGCAGGTGTGACGGGAAAGGAAAACTGATTTACTACGGTTTTTGGACTTGAAGGGACCGAAAAATAAGATTAATTTTTTTCAAGATGGAGGCAATGCAGAGAGCCTAGAGCAAATTTCAATATGCTTTAGAATTTCATAAATATCCATTCGGAAGAACAAGCTCAAGTTGAGAAATATATACATAAGACAAATGACAATGTGTTCATCTGTAAGCAAAACACAATAGAGAAGTAGTGTGGTCCTGAATGGGAAAATGTAGGAATTGAAAATCACAAACTTACTAGAATCCTTCAATAGAAATGAAACTTCCAATTCGAAGGAAAGTTTTTGAGGCAGAAAACTGTTGATTATCCAACAAAAGAAGTAACAATAGAAACAACAAATATTAACAAGAAAGACACTATTTCCGCTCTTTGAGAAAAAGTACTAGTTCAAACATGTTAGCAAGTTCTTTAGTAAAATGAGAGAGTCCTGGTGACAAGAAAACTTGCTGTCAAATAAACTCATAATTATTTTCAACGAAAAAGTCAACTAGAATTACAACTTTTTTTCAATATACTTAATGAGATGAAACAATGTCACAGCGGGGCTTTTAAGCCAACATGAAAATTTTTCTTTCAAAAATTTCTAACTTAAATCAAAAATTCAACTGCCAAGCCAAAAAGCAACCAAACAGAAAAAATTCTCTTTGTGCTGGAAAAACAACAAAAGACGAGCTTGAAAACATATAAAAACTTCACTGACAAATATAATCTATATTATATATTGACATGATATTTAATGCGTGCACACGTTTTCTACCGATTTAAGGCTGGCGAGGGAAACGACAAGTAATTTACTACAAATATGAACTTCAGGCGAGAAATTTCAATAGGAAAAGAACAAGTCCGATGAGTTGCTACGGAATGAGAACCTACAGAAAAGCACACTTATGTGGTTAATTTATTTTCTGAATGTTACAAACAATAGGTGAACAATTTCTAAATTGTCGTAATATATGTAAACTGAGCTATGTAGGATCCAGGCTTACCAACCAGTAAGAAGGAAACCAAGACAAAGAGAGAGCAATCCACATATATGTACATATGTGTCTAATAATGAAGTATACAGTTGGACTACAACACTTACTGCAGTCATGAGTTTTCTCAATTGTCTGCAATAAAATCCTTAAAAAATTCATATTCCGCTTTTATTTCTCTAACCTCTATTTTGTTATTTTTTTGTCGGCTGTCTTGTTTCTATCCTATTGCAAGGATCTACAGCATTCTTCTATTATTTCTTAAACCAGAAAGAGCAAAACGTGCCATAAAATTTGTGTTAGGATTTTTTCTTTCCAAACGTCTGGGTTGTTTTGGGCATCGAAAATAGATCATTCGTAAGATCCTTGAATGTTTTACTTTATTCCAACACCACCAAATTCTGTAGTCACTTTTTGGCAGTAGAAGGAGCTAGGATCTTAACAGGAGCAACAACATATTTCTCTCGTACTTTTCTGCTTTGGCAGGCAAACTTTCCAATATTTCCAATAGAAATTGAAAAAAATCGTTAAGTAGAACTTGCTGATGGGTTCACGCAGGTAATTCTGTAGCTTTTTCATTCTTTCCTGAAGCTGCCTGAAGAGAAAAAGTGCTTACAAAATCTCCCGTGGCCCCTGCCTCGCGAGAGTCCTTTCAACGCTGCCTTCGTAGTATTTCCTCCTAAGGGAAGCCAGAAAAGGTAGCGGCTTTAGCTCTGGAAGATTTATTTGTTTGTGTGTTGTCCCTCGCGTTTTCTACATGTTTTTGCAACTCTTCTTTTTCCTGAGTTCTGCTGCCGTTTCTTTTTTTTCGCTTTCATTTCCACACCCTCGCGTTACATACTTTTATTATTTATATTTGCCACCTGGATGAGAGAGATTGCGTGTGCCGATTTGCCCAATTCGAGTGAAACGATAAATTTCACGGTGAAAATAAAAATTTGAAAGGTTTCCGGCTGTGCTTTTTGCTCGTGGATTTCATGCAAATTGACAGCGCTCAGGATGATTGAAACGAAGCGGCATCAGTCCCGGGTTGGAATGCCTGTCAATCCAACTAACGAGGACGGTCTAATAACCGACATATGAGGAAAGTGACAGCAGAAGAGATGCACACAATGAAAGGGAGAGAAATATAAAGGCTGATATTTAAAAGAAATGAAATATTGATCGAATTGGTTGTGAATCATTTTAGAAACAGACAAGTACAGAAAAGGTTTTGCTACTGTTCCTGCACGAGAAACATTGAAGTGTGCGTACTAAATATTGTTAATACGTTAACGATTATAATACTAGTACGTACAACAAGAGACTTCTTCCTAAACGGTTAATGACTAGGGGAAAAAATTAAATGAAAATGTTTTAAAGAGTTAGAGTCTCCTTTAAAGTTTTGTCCTTCTCATCGGTAAAATATCCACAGGATACATCACCAAAGGCGTAAACTCTTTTAATACTCTCTCCCCAGCGAATGAGAGAGAGAGAGAAAAAAGAGTACGCAAATAAATGTGTACACCGAAGAAAGGGCTAATAAATCAAATCGAATAAAAGTGCACTAGGGAAATTGCAATCAGAGGAAAAGGAACGCCATTAAGCTCATACGTCGGGCTGTTTGTTTGCGAATATTCTGCTGGCTTGTTTATAAGGAAAATTTATTTATTTTTTATTCTTTGACATCTTTCCAAGATCTTTTTTTTAAAGAAGGTTCAACCTATTTCTACCATTTTTAAGTGAATAGAATGAATTTACGGCCCGATCCTCTGAGTAATAAAATCTGAGATGAAAAACATCCTCAAGAACATGAGAACGTAACTGTTTAATAATATAAAAAACTAGGTGAATCGTTTTGAATGTTCTGTTTTGTTAAGCATCATCTTGTTTATACATATAAGTAGACATTTAGTCGTTCACTGATATATTTTTCAAACAATCATCATAGTTTCATCACAGTCTCATTGTCGCGTTTTAACTTCTGATGACCTTGAATTTGTCTGAATACAAGCTGTTCCGATGAGCTTAGAATAAGATGTGGCTGTTGAAGAAAACCGCAAGGTGGTACTTGAAAGAAGACTTTGCATACGTCAAAGATACTGCTTTAAAATCTTAATTGAGGTTTTAAGACGTATTAATCAGAAGACAACATCAGGAGTGGTAAATTTCTCAGAGAAAATTTCAGAAATGTTTTAGTTAAAAGAAGTAAAGTCTACCAACAATGAAACTTATCCAATTCTTGTGACTTTAAAAGTTTTCTAATTTCAAAATAAAACTCTTTGACACAAAATGAAATTCTGATGATCTTGAATGTAAAAGAGTAAAGTGCCGATATAGCGTTACAGTAAGTAATAAAAATACAATCCAGTAAGAAACAATGTGATTAAAATTGAAGTCAAAATTGAACGAACAGTGATCTCATTCTCGTCACATCCTGATCATCGTTTTTTCCTGGTCAACAGACACATAAAGTCTTTCTGCTACCCACTAAGTACTATCATTTATATATTGCCAGGGAACCTCTTGATCTACGTGCCTATCCCTTCAATATCAGCCTTTTCTTGGTCATCGATATCTTCAGCCATATCTGCAAAAGATGTACTCAATTCACACAAATTTCAAGCACACACAACACTCAAATACAATCTCTTTTTGTCTGCTGAAGGAACTTGAGTTCCTGGAAGGAAATCTTCTCTTGCCAGTCCACATAATACTCAAAGTCACCAGCGCCACTTTCGTATGCCTACTACTCCCTCTACTCCCCGTTCGATATCCAACTTTTGTACCATATTAACCAAGGGTAGAACGCCTCGGGAAAAAGAAATGTTCAGTCGAAAGTTACCACAAAAATTGCCCTTTTCCTTGCTCATCTCTGACTGAAAATTCCCCGCATTCTAATTCAGGAAAAACTTGAAACTGACCCAAATTCAGCCAAATTTAATTCGATGTTTGTTTATTTTTAGGCAACCAAAACTCGACCTCCTTAAATTTCTGTTGCAGGACAAGATCCCGGGGCAGTAATTCCTTTTATCACTGGGTTGTTAAAAAACTAACCTCTTTTATATATCTACTAGCCATTGATTATCGTAACGTTCACTTCCTCTATCATCTGACACGTGTCGTACCCCGGTGAAAACACGAGCCAAACGGAAACATAACTGTCTCGTGCTCTCGGGATCAGAAACAAAAAAAAATTGTACAGTAACACTATAACAGCAACCGTATAATTTAAAATTACTACAACAAATTAAAATAATTTGAAGGGTTTTACTTCTAGTTAAATTAAATTAATTTTAACAATAAGTACGTTTTGTGCAAGTCGCTTGTTAATAACAGCTGGATCATAAATAAAAAAATCAGTAACAGACATAGCAATTCATCATTTTATAAAGAGCCTATCGAACAGTTCCAAAACATATTGTTTTAATAAACGACAAACGCATTTTAGTAGGCGTCAACACGCCTATTACATGTACATCAATATAAATCCGAGTGGCCGACTTGGATTTGTCGGCAAACGACCATCAATAATGACATATATAATACGTAATCAGAATTTGAAAAATATTATGTGTGGGCAGGCTCACCCGCAGTGTGGATGCTTCACAAGAGGATAACAAGTTGTCACCACCTGTAATTAATTAGACTAGCATTGTTATATCAATCACTTTGATCGCTCGAAATGAAATATGAATTACATGAAAGGCAAAAAAAGGACAGAATCGTCCAAGCCAACTGCCTAGTAACAGTTACATTGAATAATATATATATATAAAACTCATCACCCTGTTCATACAAGGGTGCGTTTTAGGCTGTGTAATTATGGTAATACGAGAGTAATAAATCAGAGGCTGAGTTGACAAGTGTTGAGCGAAGAGCCAGAAATTTGTAATTTTTATTATTAATACCTCACTGGGTGAGGGAAAATACACAATGAATAAGCACTGCGTGTGAAATTATAAACGAATGATATTATGTACAGTAATAAATTAATTCATAGGTTTTGGGTTAATTCATTTTTCTGACTAATCCTTTAGGTTACGAAAAGATTATTTCATCTTATCTTTGCCTACGCAATAGGGTCACTGTCCTTTGCAGAAGATTAATTATACGGCCGATTAAATTTTAATCTCGGTTATTGAATGTATTCATCACACCAACTGTGTTGTTAAATGCCGTACATTTTTTTGTGAACTCCTAATTCTTGGTTGTTTTATATCTGATATTTCCATCTGGCCGTACTGTATATTTTACACTTTATACATTCACATGCCACTGACATTTATTGTTTGGTAAGTCATATTTTTTTTTGCTTTCTGTTCAAAAAACTTACGAGACTTGTTTTTTATGAGGAGTAATAAATTTTGTGCATCCTGTTGAGTAATTAAACTATATATTGTTATTTTCAAGTGCAACAGCAGAACGCACAACAACATATACAAAGTATACACAAGTTGTCTAAAGCAAGCTTTTATTCTGGCCCTATTTCTAATATGTCCTCGTGTGTCGTCGTTAGCCACTTCTTTCCTCATCATCTGGCCACTGTTCATCATCGAGAAAATCAAATCCACGACAGAGAGACACAAATCTGCAATGCATAAAAAATATATCTCTTTTACATCTTTAATTTCCGGTATTAAATTTTCTCACTTGTACCAGATTCTCCTCTTTCCAGGGTTCTTTCAATTCTCTTTCTAGTTGCAGACACAAAAAGAATTTTTTTCGCTTCACCTGGTGCCTGCCTCCCTACCTTGGCGAAAACATTGAAAATTTCCGCATTTGCCTTTTGTGAATTTTAATGCTCAAACTTTCTTCCCCTCTGCTAGAAGAGAAAGATAGGAAAGAACATTTAAATTAAAAGAACGGGAAAGTAAGTAAAGAAAGAATTTTTGCTTCTGCTCGAATGAAGCGATTTTATTTTTGCACTTTGGTCAAAAAGTTCTTCAGTGGAAGTATTCAACTTTCCTTGAACCCAAAAAAGTCTGCAGCAAAGGAAACAATTGAATAAAAGTACAATAAAAGTTGGCTCTGCTACAAACCTTTAGACTCACTTTTTCAAGTAGGACAGTTGGACGACTTTTTCTGTCGCTTGAAATAGATTTTTAACACCTCGAATGTTTCTTGCAGCAAAACATTGAATGGAATTATTCCACGCGAGATATCTGTATTTTCTAGTTTAATTTCCGGTCTTGGGACTACCAAAATGTTTTTCCTACCTCTGTTTGCTTACAATGTTTTTGACATAATTCCGATATCCATTAAAAAGCTCTTTAAAAGTTCTTTAAAACGTCAGCGTAGAGCAACTTGCAAAACACCTGATTTTAACTTTGGTTATCAGTGATAGCAACAGAAATTAGAACCAAAATGTTCCTTCTGTTCCTTGTCGTGTTGCCATTCATTTTCACATATTGTACTATCGAATAAGCAAAGGTTGAAGAGGAAAATTGTACAATTTTTTCATCGAAGTACCTTCAAAAGGCATATTCCCAGCATTTCCTGAGTACAAAAATATTTGCTAGAAACTTTAATTTCTGCTGGCATTATATTTACATTATAATTTGGCATATATATCAGAGTAATAAGGATAGATCATAGTTCTTTTCTAGCCTAATAGTCCTTTTTGCAAGGCAGGTGATTCAAATTAATAATTATAGTAGCGCAACATTGAATATTAACCCCAAATGTTGTGGGTGGCGAAGAAATCATTAAACTAACATTGAAACAATTTCAACCAAAAGAAGAAAATAAAGTGACGCGCAGCTTGCAGCAGCAAAAGATGAGGTAATTAATGCTCGTAAATGAGAAAAGGAAAATTTATAAGGGTAAACATTTGTCAGGAAACAGGTTTTTGAAAGTGCCAGAACGAAAAAAGGAAAATTAAAGAAGACGAGAAGGCGCTGACCAAACACGTTGCGGAGGCCAAGGAAATAAGAAAAAATAATTTTATTTCTTTTTCCGGTTTTTGCGGCGATGAAAAACATTCTAGTATCACCCTTTTTATTAGGTTGAATTCTTCTTCTTCCGTTTTGGTTGGCATTAGGAAAACAAAATTATTTCAATTTGTTAAGTGACAAACGAGGCGAGGTCCTAAAATAGGTGAAATAACGTCACTTCCCAAGAGAAAAAATCTGAATTTTTTCTCTGTTGCTTGCTCAGCAGAAAACACTTATGGACGCCTTTGCATAGGGAGTGTAGTGAAAATATTTAACAGAAATGTAGTACAGCAATAAGTAGTAATAACAGAAATGATAAGAAAAGAAGGAGATACATAAAATTAAATAGGTGTTTTGAAGAAAATAGTTATGGTTCTCGGTAGATTAAGTGAAACGCCAAATTTCAACGTACTTGTCTGTGACAGTTCAACCAGCTTGATTCAGCTAGATACACTACTGACAGTGCATTACAAATGTAATTCTTGCAAATACAATTCTTTGTCAACATTGTTTGTTTATTTTATTGTAACTTTCTCACTCAATGGTCTAATTGAAGGTCACTGTTGTGGCTCTTAATGTATAAAACCTCCGGTGATCGAAAGAAAGATAGATAAAAGGCATCATTGAAAGCCTAAAAAGGGAAAAGAGTTCATAAAGAGAGAGAGAGAGAGAGAGAGAGAAGTCAACAAAATTACTTTACGTTGAGTACCTACTTTCCACTATTTTGTTATCAGAAAAATTAAGTGAACTCTGTCGGTGACCAAAATATTCTATTTCAAAGAGTTTGAGGAAGCTCATTTGAACATGTGTGATTTTTTCACGTCACACTACCTGTCTGTTAACCTTACCTCTTTTGAGTTCATACCTGTCAAATTATGCTTTAGCTGTTCACAACCAGCAAAAGTGAAGTCAGGCGACATTTGGTTAATGTCAAAGGTTAAAAATTTTCCATCAAAGTGAGCTTTTGTGTAAAATTTGAAACAGACTGAGGTGAAATCCCGGTGAAAATGTTATCTGAGCAATAAAAATTAACGTTTACCTAAGTCGTCGCATGCACTATCTTAATTGCCTTTTCTATTAATATATAAGTCAACGATATGAACAGTGTCGAAATCTGTAAAGAAAAGAGTGGACACACAGGAATCAAACGTATTTTTCAAAGATAAATATTTTCTGGTCAGATGGTTTACGAAATTGCACAAACTCAGGTTAAAACGTGGAAAATGAAATTTGTTTCTTTTTCAAATTGCCTAAAATTCAATTTAGGAAATAAATCGATTGTTGTGTGGTTTAAAATAAAGTTAAAATAAATTTACACTCTCAAAAAATATGAAAAAAAAGTTAATTATTTAAAAAAATGAAGATGCCCACACGAAAATATTTCGTTTGGGCATGGGTGGAAGACTCTCACGAAGTATAATAACTGTGTAATTAATAAGAAATTGATACTGGTGTAAGAGAAAACTGAAAAATTCATTGTGGAATGGCCACAATATATTTAACACCACATATGACAACAGGAATCGAATTCAAATGGACGGGATAAATGATCTTTATTCCTTAATAAAAATTAAGTTTTAATAAAAATCCTTGGTTACGTTAACACCGAAAATGATGTTAAGTTGAATACTGTAAAGGAGTTATTTTTAAAGGTAATTTTTCAAATAAATTATAAAATAGACCTTATTCAAGTGATATATTTTAATTAATGATATTCGTTTCGTTTCTTTATTAAATTTTATAATTTTGGTGTCATTTTAATATGTTTTTTTTCAACAGCTGCTCTGAACAAAAGATTACACTGATAAATAAGAAAAGGATCAGGTGAGAAAAGCCAAAAGGAAGTCGGTCTCTCGCCAGAATTTTAAGCAAAAGATGCGCAAAACCATCAAGAGTCACCGAGACTACGAATATGAGGCGTTCGCATTTACAGTGAGAGGAATGTAGGAATGACTGGATGGAATAAAGAAAATTTAATGCCCATGTAGGACTTTTTGAAAGTGTAGATTTATGCCTAAAATGCGGAAATGAAGATGCTTTTTATAGAGAAACCATGCGACAAAACTAAACATAGCAAAACAATTATAATTTAAATATAATCAACTTTCCCGCCATGGATATGGTTTGGTTCGATTCACATGGTAAATCCCCCAACATTTAAACAAAACGTAAGAGATTAATAAACAAGGAATACTAAAAATTCTAAAAATTAATTTAGTTAAAAATGTAATGAAATCAAAGAGATTTTATGAAAGATGATTATATCAGAAAGTGTATAATTTAATAGAAATCAAGAAAATCACGGTTGAACTGATTAGGCGAAGATCATAACATAAAAAAATTCGTCAAAATAGGCATAAACCTTGACGCAATAAAGAAATGAATGGGAGACAAACTCAAAACAACAACAACAGCTGTAAAAAAAGAGAAGAACATAAACAGTACGAAGAAGAATACAACATCATAGAAATAAAAATACCATAATCGAAAAAATGACTGATATTAGATAAAAAAAAAAGCTGGAAAGCTTATTTGTTCTAATACGAAAGTAGAGAAGGAGTGGAAGAAGAAGAAGAAGAGGAAAGGATGCAAAAGATGACTGAAAGCACAAGTGTAAGTAAATGAAGAGAACCTTGAATGAGGGAGGTCACGTTAAAAGAAGTAATTTCAAGGGTTTTTGTTATATTGAAAAGATGATAAAAATGGAGAACAAGGTTTTAGGAATGGTTAAATTTAATAAAACCCTGATGGAAACCACCAAGAGGAGCTCTCAGCCGTGGAAGGAGACAGCTAAAAAAGGAAAAAGACGGAAAGCCTCTAAATTATTCGGAAAAAAACTTCCAAATGTTAAATTTAATAATAATTTCATGTTTTTTTTTTCAAGAAAGAAATTCGATTAGAAGCGTCGCTTTGGCTTGGAAATAAAACTCCAACGGATCATCTGTCGTGGGAGCAGATTCATTTGTGGAGGTTTCGGACGAGGAGCGACATGGATTTTTTTTGTTGTAAAGACGCTTTTCATTGGAAATTTGAATTCGCGGTCCTAAACTACTGCCGAACTTTAATAATTTCTCACTTTCTCTTTCCACTTCCGGTTTGAGGGAACGAAACTTTCACTATCGTCGCCCTGCTGCAGTTTTGTGGCAGGTATTTAATTATCAAATCGACAAAGCACCTAAGTGACTTCTTTCTTCTTTTACTTCTTATTTTGCTATCATCTTCTGGTTCCCCGTAATTATCTTCCTCCCAATAAAATCAAATAAAATGAAATTGTAATTTAAATGCTAAACTTCTGAAATGATTTTTCCTTCGCATTAATGTCTCCTTCAGTGACGTCTCGTTGACTTGAAAGTGTCGGGAGTGTCACCGACATATACAACAGAGAAAATTTCTTTTTTTCATCGTCATCCAAGAACTTTCTTTTCCATTTTATGCTTGGTTCGTTTTGGATTTGTGTCACCCCGTCATTTCGGTCTCATGAACACCTGGAAAACCATTTTTCATTACCAGCTACGTTTGCTTTTGTGTCCTTCTCCTCATTGACCAATGTCATGTAACAGTTTTTTATATCTTCAGAGCATGGGGGTTAAATGAAAAAGTGACGATAATGGAAAGAAAATTAAATGCGATGAAAAATAATAGGAAAGAAATGTAATACAAAATTCAGAATTAAAACGCAAACAAGAAAAATAAAAAATTTAAAGAGAAAGTCGAGCGTGTACAGAAAGAGACAAAAAGAAACAAAGAGAAATACAAAGAAATTAGAAATAAATAGGAAGGAAAAGGCCGGAGACGTTCAAAAAAGTTGATTTTCATGTTTCAAGGAATACTTTCAAGTCTTTGCTGAACAAAAAAAACGTTGCTTTTGGTAATTGGCTACTTTTAATTAAAGCAAAATTCTGACTTTGACAGACACACACAAACACAGCAATCAACAGGAAATTATTTCAGTCACTTCCGGTGTTCACTTGAGTTGTTGCCTAAAAGGAAATAATTCCGCCGCATAAATTATACACAGATACATAACATAATAATTGCATTTTAACGTCTGCTTCAATGCACTACAATGGTAATTTTATTTAAAAGAAGCAGAAGTGGTGTTTTTATTTTAAAAATTTTGTGGGTACCACAACATCACATGAGAAGTCGTCAGACTGAGTACTCTGAGTAAGAAAAGAATTTAAAGTTTTGAATACGAAAATTTGGGACTCGACAAAGAATTTTACATTACAAAGTTGCCATGTATTTACTACAGTTACCATGAACATGTAAGTTGCTGTATGTATTTTTCTTAATTTGTTTTCTTTGTTTGTTTCAGGTAAGAACGAGGTACTTTTTAATTCAGCCGCTACGAAAAAGAAGGTCTCCTTTTACTTAACATGTGTGTTGACTCCCACCAGTCGACGTGTAATTTCAACCAGTTTATAGTAGTTTGAGCAATTCCTCAACGGCCTTGTTATTGATGACGACGTGAGTGAAGTTGTTTTATTTACGTTGAAGTTGTTTTTTTAAGTTGTTTTAATCGTTTGCTTTGTCGCTACTGTTGTTGTATGTTGCTGCTTGTATGTCGTTTTTGGTAACTGTAACCTGAGAGCATTTAAGGACATCTTCCTTATTAGGTTGTTCCCTTTTTTTATTTTTATTCTATAATTTATTCCTTTCAATCTGAGTGTTTGGTGGAATGACAAATCCATTAAGTTGTGTCCTTTGCTCTGTGTATCTGGCCATTAAGTGTGTGACGGACATTGGAGCTTTTGTGTTTTCTCTTGTCAAAGCTCTGGAAACGACTGCCACTTGAAACGTATTTTCTTTGACTCGGTTTCTTCGCGTATCAAGATAATTTCTCCACTTATTCCACGGCTTAAGCTTTTTCTCGGTCTTTTTCTCGCCATTAATGTGTATTTATTTCTCAAAATGGTGGGATTTTTACTTTCTCCTTTTTAATTTAATAATTTTTTGCTTTCATTCATATTTTTTGTTCAGTCATTCATCATACAATTCTTTTCAGTTACATTCGTCTGTAATTTAATTTTCCTGCTGATGTTGAGCTTTTATTTTTCTTTCCCATTAAAATCCGGATTTTTATTATTTGTTCTAGATATTTTGTATTATTTATTTTTGAATTTGAGCAAACCGTGTATTTACATTTTCATTTTTATATATCGGAAACCACAGGAGGCGTGTGGGATCAGCTTGCTTGAACTGTTACCTTAATAGCATAGTGCATTTTAGCAGTATAAGATATTTATTAACGAGGCAGAGCTATTGAAAGGTTTCTTGTAGGTAGTAAGAGGTAACATTGAAAAAATGAATTTTTCCAATTGGAAATTAGCTAATAAATGTAAAACAAAGCAGAACTAGGAAAAAGAAAGATAAAACTTTTGACACTGAAAAAGAAGAAGAACAAACTTTTCTTCGACGGAGCAGGTGAGGAAGTTTAGAGGAAACCGGAAACGGAAGTAAAAACAATTTCAATAAATTTAAGCTGTCGTATTTTTATGTTCTTTTTTGAATTTCGAGGAACTGGGTCTTACTAATATCTATTACTTTTGATTTTATAGTATACCACAATTCAATGCGGTACTTTTACGTGTTGCTGCGACTAATCCACCAACAATATTCTCTTTTTTTCCTGGAAACAAATTTTTTGATTTAACAACATAGGAGTATATATTTGATGAACTGAAAACAAAATTTTAGTTTAATGTTCAGGTTCAATTTATTGTCTAAACGGAATATATCAAAAATTTCTTGAAACACACGGTTTATTTTACAAGAATAGCACCACACGCTGATGAAATTAAATTTCTAACAATGCTTTACACGTATCTAAATCTTATGTATCTTTTATGTAACTAGGTTTGTGTATTCACTTCACAATGATGTCAAGGAGAATATTCAGTAAAGTGAAAGAGATGGACAACTTTAAATTTTAACAATTTAAGTGAACGTAGTACACGTAGGCACTGTCCCATAGGACAGACCTCAATTCACCCGAAAGTCTGACTACCACGCTCACCTGGTCAGTAAAATACTTCGTTTCATCTCACAATATAAATGTCTTATTCGATGAAAAGCGGGTTAGATCAAGACCAGATTGAAAAGGAATTAAGAAAACCAATGTTAGAGAAGATATTGTTGTGGTCTTTCTCGTGAGGCGTAGTTTTTCGTGAAACAGAAAGGTTCTATCTTGGGAATTATAATCCGAACAGGTCAGTGACTTCCGTAACTTACTTGTTATAAAAGATTTACGTAAATCTTTTTTGTTATCAACCGTGGAACCTTCTCTTACTGGTTGGAATGATTCAAATATTAGTTAGTACCTTTTTGTAAATTAAATTAAATTTTTTATATTGATAAAATTGTTGTACGTTTCATTATTATTTCCCTAAGTACTACAGTTAGTTAGATGAGAAAACATGATTAATAAAAAATCAAAATGGAATAATAAATAATAATTATTAATAAAAATCTCAAATCGAAATGACCTGACTTAACTCCAAAAAGTATGGCATTCTTTACTATTCTTACTTTCTCTAGTTTCAACATTTTCTTTTTTTCAAGTAAACGAAATCGTGCTAAATTAATTTTTTTTCAACCGGGATAAGAACTTTCACATGTTGAATGTAACAGGGAAATTGAAACATTTTTATTGTACTTTGTTCTCCACTTCTTTTTCAACAGGAATTACTCCACTACCGGTAAACCTCTTCATTTTCGTCGATGTGATCTAGCCTAGTCGGAGTACAAAATTTCCCAAACCCGTGACGACAGACTTCGTTTGAAAAGAAAGATTTGGGGAAGGTTAGAAAAGGCCAAGGTTTATGGAACGGGAGAGTAGAGAACATCAATTTGTTTCAAGTTGATCTCCCTGTGCTGGCTTGGCAGACATTCTTAGACTAAAAAGTAAAATTTCAACATCCGGTTTGTTTAAATGCCCTAAGTTCCGGCTACACGGATCCGAGTACTCGTTCTTTTCCGAAAAAGTTGAGAGATTTATATTTCAAATGGTGGCCTTGGTGTTCGGATTCAAAGTTCAAATTATATGACTTGGAACGGAAGACAAAGTGTTGAAACTCGTCCATTTTCTTTGAATTTCCAGGTGGCTGGACACACCCGTTGCGTTTAACCGGAACTTTCCAGCAGGAGTCTGTCGTTTCCCTTGGCTGTCGGAATTGCCCGCAGTTGATTTCTGTATTTCAGTTTGTGATAAAGCTTTCAACATCCCCGGGTGAAGATGCACCTCTTACGTTTAAACTTCTTTTCCACAGTGTTCTTGTCCTTTAGAGCTTTCAACGGCTTCTTGAAAAAGTTTCAACAGCCTTTTTCCAACTTGAATTCCATTTCATATCAATATTAATAATAATAATATTATTATTATTATCATCGTATAAATCACAAGAAAAGTTAATGTTCATTTTCTTTTCTGCTAATTCGCATTGCTTTAGTCGGTCTCTTTCTTATTCTCGTGTGCCAGACAATGTTGGTCTCTCTGAAAGTCGACTTCTTTGAAAAAAGAAGAACGGCGTTGTAATATCTTCTTCTTCACTTTTACTCTTGTCATTGAGTGTATATCTATATCATTGCCTTCATAACGTTTATTTGTTATTATTAATTAAAACCATTTTTCTTTGCGTTTACTATGTATTGGGATAGTTTTATGTGTCAATGGGACTATAAATTTCTTCTATCTTTCTTCTACAATGAAAAGGCACTGAATAATATATTAATCATGTTTTTTATCTTCTCTTATTATGTTGTATATCCTGTGATACATCTCATTATCAAGATTATAAGGAAAGATTTGGTGTTTTCAGTTTCTAGAAAATGTTTCTGGATACGTAACAAATAATCCAACCTGTTCTATGTCCCAGGGTTTGAGAACTCAGACCATTGTGTCTCGCCATCTGGCTTGTGTTTGTGTCGAGGCGTCGATGACTGTTGTCGAACAAGTACGTGCACAGACACAGATGTATTTCCGGTGAATTAAAACGAGGAACCAAATGTGTCGTTTTCCCTTAATCCCTTCGACGTCGCTCGTATTGTTGAAAATGATCATCCAGCGGAAAAATAAAAAGGTCGGGAAAGCAACAGCTGTACTTCTGCGTTGGGAGATGATTTGAAATTTCAAACAATGACCTGGCAAGCCTTCATAAATTTCAAACCTTCCAAGAGCTCCAGACTTCCGTTTCGAAGCTCAACTTTTTAACTTTTTGGTAAAATTTGACCTGATAAAAAACCTCCTTTTGAATTTTTGTTTCCTTATAATCTCAAGTAACTAACTAACAGTTCGAGAGGAGAATATTGAATGGGTTAAGTTAACGTATAAGGAATCAAGATGTTACCCCGAAAGGTTCTATTATGCTTATGATTGATAGACAACGAATCGATGAGGAGATGAAGTCCAAAAGACAAACATTAAAAAAAAAACATGAAATGCAAAGCATGCAAGACGGGAAAGACGTCGAAGGAAACAAACCTGTCAAGAAAACCATTTTCTTTTCTTAATATAAATTTTTAATAAAACTTGTTTTAAAACTAATAGAAAACTTTGACGGGACGGGCAAAATCAAAGTTCATACAACTAACCCTTTTGTTCTGATTTCTACCTTCAAATGTCTGTCTCTCCACCCCCTCCACATCACCCTTCTCAAACCTTTCTCATTCTACCTATCTTACCTGTCTCAGTTTTCTCTATGAAACTAACCTGAAACTTTTTAACTATTTTCCATTCTGTCTGTGTATCTGCCCCTCACTCTTCCACTTTCAAAACAAACCGACCTTTCTGTATTACCCTTATTTCGCCTTCATTTCTTTCCGTCCACACATTTTGTTAGTTTCTTGTGTTTTCCCAGAACAATGAAATATTTTCAATGTGAAAAGTTTATTTTTTTGTGTCTTGTACATATGCTTTTTGTATTTTTACTATAACTTTCACACAAATACTGAAGACGGAGAGACCGGATCGAGTAACAACTCTGATAGAGAACTACGGATAGTAGGAGTCGGCGAATCTAAAAAAATAGTTTTGGCTTAAGAATAATTGAACAACGGAAGCCTTCGATTTTGGATGTCCTAATATTTAAATTATCCGTAAAATTTTATTCAAGTTTTGCACAACATTTTTTTTAGCGAATAAACATGGTGTAGTTTTCAATTGTCACTAGGAAAAAACAAGAATGAATGTCTAGAGGGAAACATTCTGGTTTGTCTTGGAAAAATTAAACGTATTCCAAGCGCCCTATAAAAAGAAAGAGAAAAGATTCGTAAAGTTTTCTGTTAAAATTGGAAACCTATAAATGTCATCATTGACGTAGCCTTTTCTTTCTCTTTGTTGGTGTCACAAGAAAAATAAATCATGCAACCGTCATGTACATTTTGTTGAAATGATTGCACAATGAAATGACCCTTGACGTCGGGTACTTCAAGTACTCACTGAAGATATCAGCGTCAAACTTACAAACATTAGACACTTAATTCTTCGTGATTGGTAGATGTTAAAACTCTTGCTGGCACTAATTTGTGTTTTTTGTTTTGCTTTTGGTATTTTATTAAATACTTTATTTGGTTGAAATAGAGAAATTTAAATAATAATAATAATAATCTTTATTAATTTTTATATAATACTATCTCTTTAAAACTATACTGGCAAAACCTTACTGTCATGTATTATTGATTAACCTAATTTAAAAAATACTATTAAGTATGTTATACAATAATGTTATGCAACTCTACAATTATATAATAAAATATTTTCTCTTGTTGATTAACTTTTCAGTTTTCGTTGATTAATTTATCAGTTTAAATAAGTTTCATCTGTTTTACAATTTTTTTTATTTTTGACTTAAAATAATTACATGATTTACGTCACATTCTCTGAAAGGTTATGAAAAGGCAAAAAATTACTTTGGCGGATTTCAAACCCACCGGTACACAGAACACTGCGTAGCAGAAAATTACAGTATATAATTTTATATCGCGAGAAGATAGCAGTCTTTGCTAGACATTTACCTATCCGACATTGTTGTTCTAGGCGTTAGTTTCTTGATAGAAATAATGCTTGTCTGGGGAAACCGACAATAGGGAAAACCAGGGATGCACCAAAGGATTAGTCAGAAGAAGACCATACATTTTCGGAACCGAACCGAAAAACAAGAAGGATTGAGAACCTGACGTAAAAATTCCATTAGAGTCCATTTTTGGTGGTCCCTTCAGAATAAACCTTTTTTTTAATCGGTCATCCTTCTTACGGGCGAACAAATTGAATAAAACTTTCCGTCGGTTTTGCCTTTAACGTTGGATTTTTCCCAAAGTTGTTCATTTTAGAAAATTTTAGAAAAGGTCTGACCTCACGAAAAGAGATCTCCGGACAAAATGGCAGAGAAATGTTATAAATTTGTTACGATGAATTGTAAAGGGGAAAAAGTACTCAGACACCTAATTGCTGGCCAGCGGAAAGGAAGACGGAAAGTTGACGTTTAATATACACAAGCAATTAATTTGGCATGTTAGTTTTGAAATCTAAACATAACGTCGAAAAGAAAAAAAAACTAAAATAAAACAGTTTGTGAGGAATAGTTTTACATTGATATAAACTCACTTCATTTGGAAGATCCTTGAAGGGTAATATTAACATCATTAATTCTTCTAAAGTTATTTCAAATTAATTAAATAGCAGTGTTCATCTTAGCAGAGAGAAGAGCTAAAATGTGAAGGTACAAATGAGATTTTAGTATAGTGGAAGAATTTGCTTTATTATAAGCAAAACAAGAATGGAAATAAAATCATACTAGAAAATATAATGAATTATTTCTACGTTTTGAGAAACTCAAAGCAGTTAAAATGTAAATATGTTCAATATTAGAATATCGAAGGAAGGGAGGGTTCAATTCAGGTATCTGCTCACTGAAGAACGAAGTATGAAGTAATGAAGAGACGAAATAAAACTCCATCGTGAAGAGAACAATAAAAGAAAATATAGGAACAGCCTTGTGGGGAAGGTTAAGGCAGAAGAAATGAAATCACACAGAGAATTGAAATGTACAGAAGTAATCAATTGGCAGCAAACAAGAAAAAGGCATGAAATACACAAACCAAAAGTGATAAAGTAGTAAAAGTCAGAAGTACAAAGGACATAAGAGGCATGCGTCTGTCGAGGGCCGATGACGACAAAAAGAGTATCTCATTTAAAGGAAGAACAAATGGCTGGGGACGGGAAGCCGGCAGGAAAACGAATTGTCGTTTCTCCGTCGCAGACTGCCAGGTATGAAACACCTGAGACCAGAAATTTGTTTTGTAAACACACAGGAGCCATAAATAAGACTAAAACACGGGGCCATTTTATTGAAACGTTTCTGGGTGTGCTGCTGGAACACCATCGTCACGCAACAGTTTCCTTAGCCTTTTCATGCCATCCACGTAGCTGGTCAGATAAAAATTAACATTTATGTTCGACGGTCGGTCCCTCGCCATTGTACCTGAGTAGCGTTCCATTATCACACATTAAAAAAGGTTCGTTACGCCAAAGAAAAAAGTTGGGAAACTCGAAATGGCGACGCAGGTGAAAGCAAATAAATTGGGTAGTTTGCTCAGGGCCTTTTCCTTGTTCGAATTGGCAAAATTTATTTTGCTTTTTTTGGAATGGAAAATATATGCGTCAATTGGAAAGAGAAAATACCTTCGTACCTGAACCAGATTGGAATTCACATGAAATGAATGAATTTGAAAAGAAATCAGAAGATTCGTTTGTCTTTTACTGCAGTTAATTTTGTGTAATAAAATATAACTCCAGCATCAGTTCTGCTATGAACCAACTAGAGTGTATTTAATCCGGTGAAAGTCCTGTCACAAGAGTTTAATTTTGCTAGAAGCTTAATTTTTCACTTGTAACACGTCTCTCAATAATGACTGAACATCAGAGACATTCCATAAAATATGTTGCCATTTATTTCCAGAATGTTTGGAAACTTCTCTCCATGTATCTTACTTAACTACATTTTATAAGAAAGACACATTTTTTAAAGATTTTACATAAAATTCCAGTGGTTTTTACCTTTGTAGCTTTTAATTTTGTATTAAACTCCTTTTGGTGGCCACGTAGAGGCATATGTGGAGGAAACGAAATGAAAACTGAACGGTTGAGACTAATTGAATGTGTTGATGCCTCAGATAATCCTTAAAATAAATAAATAAATGTTTCCGTAACTTCGTCCGTCTCCATTCTTCTTTTTAACTGTCGTCAATTGTCTAATTTTAAAGCAACAGTACAAATTAATGTCAGGCAACACATCTACAAGTGTAACCTGGATTTGTAGAAACCTTAGAAAGAGACTAGGGATACTACTTTATATAAAATTAGATGTCTGAATTTATGGAAACTCAAAATGACGTGAATTGTTGTGTGTGAAACGTTCTTAAAATAATACCTTACATATATTGTTCTTTTATTTCAACTGTTCTGCTTTTACATGTATTAGTTACAAATTTCACCTAATTATTATTCGTAGAGGTTTCCTTTTATTATTAGTAAACCTCTAAGAGTACCTTTAGTAACCGTTAATCCTACAGTAGGAATTCATTGAAATCATTGCCGATTATTACTTTTACATTTTCAATTGTAGTTTGTTTGTAATGAATTAAACAATTTAACGAGTTACGTGAAAAAAGCAGATTTTTAAATTTATTTTCTCCCTAAAATGTATACTCTCAAAATATTCTCTTTGATTTTACATTTGACCTTTAGTTTTCTCAATGAAAGAATCAATCTAAGGAAAGATCTAAAACTACTTTTTCAAACTTCTTTGGTTCATCTTCTCATCCCTCACATACTTACCCGGCCCTGCACGCTTCGTTTGTAATTAACAATTTTCCAGATGTCTGCCGTAGAAGTTTCAGCACTTCATTCCTACATGAAGAATGGAATAGCGAGAAAACTGGGAGGAACTTGTAGAATTTTCTTTTTCCTCTCGAAAAAAAAGTACGTTAGCACATCATTTTCTACTATTTTTCTTGAAAATGATAGATAAAGTGAGCTGAGGGGACTGACTGTGTGGGTTTGAAGAAAAGAAGATGGGCGAAGAATTCAGTTTTGGTAATCTTTCAACAGTTTCTGGTTCAATTCTTCTTCTGAGATTTTTGGAAGTTCATTTGAACTCACTTGGGTTTTTGCATGCCGCTTTCAGAACAGCGTTTTGTACTTTTCGCATTCTTTTACCTTCTCGCACCAATTTTGGTGCCGAAATAAAAATAAATGCACACCCATGAAAATAAATTTTCTTCACATCTCTCTGGGCAGTTTCAGTATTCTTTGACTCTGTAAAGTTTAATTATACCTTATGAAAACACAAAGTGGACATACAAAATAAGTAAATTAATCAACAAATACGTCAAATAGCAACAACAAACTCCTAGGTTCCTTGTAATATTTCATTAATTCAGAATTCAAACAGTTGCTGTTACTCTTACATTTCAAAACTTTTAATCATATGGGGTGCAGGTTTGGTGCCCACCCGACCGACCGACCAACCAACCAACCATACTTTACTTTATCGGCCAAACTCAGAATAAACACTCGAGTGCCCAACTGTTTTGTGCAAAGTCTGGGATGGAAATTAGCAAGTTCGATTTATAAGTAAATAAAGGAAAAGTAAATGGCCGATAGGTAGAAAACTTCGGTTCAGAATAATCACAGCAAGAAGTTGAGGAAAAGTTGAGATGATCGACGCTGGCCAAAAATCGAGCGAGAGTTTTGGGTTTGTGGCTCAGGTATTAGCCAAATAACCCAAAGGTTTAAGGTTAGACCTTTTCAAATTCAAATCCTTCCAGGGTCTTAAGGTGGGTTTTTATATGGCCGTTTCTTTAGAAATCGGTGAGTGGCGTATCTAAATTACAAATAATATCACTGGCTATGTATTCATCCTGCAAAGGATTGGGAGTCACCAGGTAACCTTAGGACGTTCCTGCAGTTGAAAAAAAAACGTTCATTAGTGTTCCTTTAGCGGTGCTTAAATCTGTGGTTTTAACAATGTCTAAAATCCCTGGAAGAACTGCCAAATTTAACTTTGACCTTTGCCGAAGAGTCCGATGAAATTGGAGATGTTCATCGTTGTGAGAAAATTAGTTCACTTGGTCGAAACAAAAAACGGACGGTTCACTTGAGTTCATCAAAGGAGCAAAAGGAGACCCTCAAAAAAAACGGGCACAAAGGAGATGATGATGATGATGATGAAAGAAGTAAAAGAAGAAAAGGCAAATGGAGGAAAAGTTCCAGGTGAATACTTCCGGTCTTTGATCGTTTTCACTCACTCACTCGGTTTTTGAAACCGTTCTTTCATCCCCCAGTTCCGCCGTTTCCGGCGACCGCCATTTTTCTTTTTTTCCTTGGGAAAGTTGGCAGCTTGCTGTGGATTGGAGCAACAGATAGCAACCAGAAGAAGAAGAGGAAGAGAACAGTTTCTTGACTTCAGTTCTCCTTTGGCTTTCCTGCAGACTCTTCTGTTGGAGCCTTCATTTTTCCACCTTTTCCGAAGCCCCCCCCCCCCGCCCGAAAGATACTTTCCTTCTCTCTTACCCGAATCGTGATACGAAATAATAAAAAGCATTTCAATTTACATTTCAAATTTGATTTCTTTTTCTTCTCTGGAAAATCGAGCGCGAAAAGTGTTGGAAATATGTTTTCCGAGTCACGTAGACCGCAGAGAAAAGCCTTCTTAATCAGCTTGCGTTAAACTTTAAATATGAGAATGGAGAGAATTTATTTATTATTATTAGAAAGTGTGGTGAACCTCCCCAAAAAAAAACACCACGTACCTGAAAAATAGTTCTAATATTTTTGCTTTTTCTATGAATTTGTGATGAAATGAGTAGACATTGACTATTGACTCCTTTGCGACAGGCACAGACAATTTAAATATTTGTTATCAAAGTACATAAATTTTAAAATAATAAAATTAATTTAGGTTATGAAAAAGTAATATACTCTTACAGTAATAATGATATCGTACCTAAAAAATTTATATTACATTATATACAAATTTACAATTATACATTATAATTAAGAATCACTTTTGAAAATTATAACTTTTCCAAAAGTTTTAAAGAAAATTTAAGTGTTAACCTCTTTAATGAGAGCTATCAAACTATTTAAGTTTTACAATAAATATTAAGAAGAAATCTAATTGGACATTACTCTTTCGTTATAGGTATACCAAAGACTGAAACTGATAAGCTACACCTGTGGTTCTTTAAAGACAATAATTACCAATAATAATTCATAATAAAATAAGGATATTAGTAATAGTTGTCGTGGTTGTTGACTACAACTCTACGATTTCCAGGATTAATGTGTATTTTGGTTTCCTTTGACATACTTTTGTTTTGGTTAATATCTCCCTCTTCGAGTACAACCAACTTAGTATTGACTTTGATGTGAAGTAGTGAGGAACAGAACTTTTCCCTTGTGACTTTCACTCTTATCCCATCAAGGGATTAAAATAAATTTCCTTAAATGTCAGAAAAAAATGTTTTTCTGTCGCATCCCCGTGACCTTAATCCCAACATCCCAGGGTCACGAATTTGATTTTTTTCATTCTTTTCCACGTAAAGCATTCATCCGTGTAAATTGGAGGAACAGGTGTTGAATATAGAAAAAAAAGACGAGGATGAGCCAGGAAAGATTGCGACCGTAAAAGCTTAACCATATATTCCTTCCTGGAAAGGATGCCACCACGGCCATTCTCCCTAAATGTGAAACTCTGGGGCCTCTTCCTCTCCCTGCAGGATTTAAATTTTTATGGAAGTTGAAGATGCAAGGTGGGAAGCAAAAGCTGCAGAAGAAAAAGATAGAGCCGTAAAAAAGGGGATTTAAACGTTCAAAAGTGAATAAGCAGCCACTTATGTAATTGCTTTGCCTTGCCTTTGCTCTGGCCTGCAACCATTTCACGATTTTTCGTGCACCTGTTTTACTCGTCTTCTGCTTTAGCCAAATGTCTCGTGGTTTGTCACGTTTTTTTAAATTTTCACATTTCTTCTCACTTTTTGAGAACTCAATTTCACCTGATTGTATGTCATGTGGAGTGGGAAAAAACAATGGACTGGTTTTGCCGAAACCAAACTGTTAATGTACCATGCAACCTTGGATTTATGTAATAATTAAGAGTACAAACATATATTAAGAATAATTCCAACTTTATATAAAATTGTCAAATTTTAATAGAAATTAAAAGCCTATTTGTAGTTAAGGTAATTAATTTACATAATATTTTTGTCATTCGATTTGGGTTTTTTGTACTAGAAACCAAACAGTAGACAAATAAAGCAATTAAAAATGCGGGTTAAGGTTCTTTTGTAGCGGTAGCAGGGGTGTCCGGAACTAATGATTTTACAAACGAGGTACTTGACGGAAAAAGCGATGATATAAAAGTGAAGGAGAAAAGAAGGGTAGAAGGAAAGAGGAAGGAAGAGGAGAAAGGGCTTTAAAAATTGAAGAAACTAATTTCTTCAAATTGAAAGGTTCAAATCAGGTATTTAAATTTACTGTCATCAATGGCGACAGGAGCACAGTAAGCGAGTAATGAAAATCCAAAATAAGTTTTTAATTGGCGTTCTGAAGGTGACGGTTTTTTTATTTATTCCTAACAAAACGAATTATTGTTGTTGTATATTATGTTTTTTAAGAAATTACTTATTAAATGACAGTCTAGGAGCGAAAATTTTTTATAAAATAAGAAAATTAATTTGTTCCAACGGTAAAATACTTTTATTAGGATCAGCATCCCGGGGGTTTTGCCAGGTTGATCTGACTTTGTTAGAATTACAATTGGCTAACTAAATACAAATTGAAATTATCGTAAATTACAAGCATAATTTTGTATAGAGTTTTGTATGGGATTAAAAATATTCCTGGAAAATAGATAGAGTACTTCCTGAGAAAGGGACCCGGAACTGAGTTTGTCGTGTTTGTTTTCCCTGTTGTAGAAAAATAATAATTTAAAATTTTTCAGCAGCATTGATTTGAATTGTTCCTTTTTTTGTTCCTTTCACATCAGAAAGTTCCTCGTTATTTTGGCAAAAAAACTGAAGTATTGTGGTTATCCATCTGGTCTCATTCATGGATAAAAGCCTGGTTTCGTTTCATCAATCTTCTTCCCATCACAACAACCTTCCAGACAGATCTTTTTTCTTTCTCTCCTGTACGAATGCCTCATTTACGGATAATTTTGTCAGGCAATAAGAGAACAACTCAGCTCTCCCATCAACCTCAAGTTACACAGGCAAGCAATAACGACGCCATCCTAAAAGGCTTACTGGAGTCTTGTGCACACAAGCTTCGTGGGTAATCAATCAAACGAATGGGACAATTTACCTGAAATACCTGGAGAAAGTTCAGGTGGTAGAGGTGAGGAATATAATTTTTTGCGAAATCATCCCTTACGAGCATCAGTCAGGTTGAAACGGGAGACGTGGAGTTTTCCAGGCAATAAATCATCCTTCACTAACAAAAAATAAGAATAAGCAAACAAAAACTGAAAACGTGTACCAGTTATTTTATTTCTATTAGACTTAATGAGAAGTAAAGGGAGGGGGGACCGAGTGAGAGTCAGAGCTCGAAGAGAAAATACTTGAAAATATTTCAGAACTTTAACCAAGCGACCAGGCAACCAAACTTTCATCTAAAATTTACAGCCTCCTGTTGTTTAAAAAAGTTAAAAAATAAAATGTTCACTAAAAATAGTACAAAATTATATATTTTCGTCATCCTAATATTTTTTTACTATTTAGCATGATTTTGCTTTTCGATTAGTTTGAGTTCTTTGGTTTTCTACTTCTTTTTGAAATGTTTCTATCCTATTTTTATCTTCCGATCTTGCTACTCTCGTTCTCTTGTACATCCTTTATTCTATTTTATTACACATTTTACATGTTTTTATATTAATAGTATTCAGAACCTGGAATGAGCAACAAGTTACTTTGTTTGTATCATCACTGGGTGGCACTCCGCATTCTGTACGACTGTTGCTCCATCATTTTGGTTCCTTTCGTTTCTTCTCCCTGTTTTCACTCTCTTCTCTTGAACCCTTCACTGCCTCTTTCTAGTACTACCTGCTTTTGAACCCCCTGCAAGAAGTAAGCTTAAATCATTCTGTCTTAGCGTCGTTTATATCCCTTACCTTCTTTTTTCCTCCTTCTCTGTCTTTTGACATAAACGAATTATTTTTTGAACGCAGTCGGCGTGCAGTCTGGTGAATTACGACTCTCCCGTTTCCCGCGGATATAAAAAAAAAGTTTGTCTTCTTAAACAATGCAAACTTTTTCTTCCGGAGGTTTCCTTTAACAGTCGTAAATCCGGTCGGATGACATTCATTATCTGCCTGATTTTCTTCTCTCATTCTTCTTCTCCTTAATCCAAAATCCAATTTATAAAAAAAAAATTAATTCATTGATTAGTTGAATCATAAGAAACGGATTAATCATTCTTTTTCTCAGTCATCTTTGTGTAATTTAATTATAGATGTTCTCCCGACTTTGTTCAATCAAAGAATTTACTGGTTTAACTCCGTAGGAATTGTTTAATTGGGAAAGGTTGGTTGATCAACTTGTTTGCATGTAATACAGTTAGTGAAACGAATTAAAAAACTTTAGAGTGGGTGAAGTAAAGTTTCATATTAACAAGCCGTAGAATATTGAACAAAATATTACCAAGAACTCCTGGGTGAAATGTGAGAAAAGTAAAACAATTGGCATCATGTATTTCACAATCCTTGTCACAGCTAGAAAAACAAAAATTCACTTTAATTTGATTTACATTAAAATTATAATATGACTCAAATAAATGACTTATTCAACGGATAAAAAGCCCTTTCCGGAGGGCCTTCAATTTTAAATTACCATTTTACATCACGTCATATTTGAATGATTAAAATTATTCTGGATGTTTTCGGGCGGTGCATGCTAAATTTGACTAATTTGGATATATATGATTTTTTGGCAGAGTGTAACAATATGTTGAGCATCATCGGTTTTAGGGAAAACGCAGCCAACTCATCTTGAAGTATAATAAAATGTGTAAAATATAGCTAACATTTGCATATTTGAAAGATAAATTACAAGAATTCCCGCGAGTAGACAAACCGCAGACGACACGGGTAATACGCAGAAAACTGAAAACTGTTTTAATTTGAGAGGTAGTTGAAATATAAAAAAGGGTAAAGGCAAAATACGCAAAGCAGTCTGGTAAAAATATTGATAATGATGAAGTTGGGTAAAAAGCATTAAACATTGTTAAAGTTAGAAACACATGAAAAGACTTGAAAAAAATTGTGCACTGGCAGAAAATTTTGAGGAAATACATTTGGTATTTTTATACGTATACTTATCGTTATTTTTGTGGAATAACACCGTGTCCTGTTTTGGTGACGGGGGTTTTTCACTCGAACCAAGTCAAATAATAACTAAAGTCAAAAATGAAAGGCGTTGAAAATGAGGAGGGAGATGAAAAGGAGAGCTAGAACTAATTGGTGTGGAAAGGAGGTAAGATTGCACTTGGGCATTCGAATGGACAAAAGACGGTATGGTTGGAAATAATATTTGGTTCAGGAAAAAAATGGTTAAAAAAATACAAGGAAATATTTACGACATGAATACAACTCAATTCGTACTTCTTGAGTTAGGAGAACTGACAGAGCAAACTAAAGAGGTGTAAATGGAGGTAGGAAAAAGCAAAAGAAAAAAAGAGAAGTACAGACAGAGTAGGAGTGACCCATCTTGTAGAGGCGGTTAGAAGTCCATAAAATCAGATTAAAATTAATGTAAAAATGAAGTCCCTTTTGAAACTTTGGTTAGAAAATGAGACATAAAAAAAGAATGGAGTAGTAGAAATCCTGGAAGCAGTAGCAAGAATTTACGAACCCAAAGAAATAGGAGAAAATGAAAAGAGACACAATGACAAAGAAGACAAAAGGAGACGGATACATTGAAGAGGACAAATAAATAAAGCACAACCGAAAGAAGCAGAAATTTTGCTTGGAACCCAAACAGCGTAGAGGCAGATGCTCATAGGAAGATGAAAAGTGAAACTGAAAAGAGTGCTTCTAAATTAAGAAAATGAGGTGGAAGATCAATTTCCGAAAAGCACATTTTCAATTTAAAATTAAAAAAAAAAACATGACGTGGAAGAACAGAGGAAAAAGAAGACACAATGAGAAGTTAGACAGGTAGTTGGGTGAATAACCTGAACCACATGGAATCAGTTTTTGCAATCAAGGCGGATTGAAAGTCCAAAAGGACGCATGCTCAAGCGAAGCTAACGTAAGAAAAGCTCAAAGAAGGTTCACAAGAAAGAAGCAAAAAAAAGAGGTACGAACGGAAAATCTTTGGGCGAGAAAAAATAGCGAGAAAAAGGTTCTCACTTAAATGGCTCTTTAAAAAAAATAAAACGTTGAAACGGCGGTGGCTAATAAGCCGGATTGGGAGCAATTAAAATATAAAAAAATCTCTGGAGAGCATTCAGAGTTGTTGAAAGAAGCCGTTGAAGATGAAATAACGTCACACCACAGGACATAAAACCACAACACACTACAACGTAATATTCTTGGAGTTCTTTTCATCTGAGTCTTTTCAAATGAGTTTGCATCGCTTTGACAAAATATAAAATGCAGGCGAAGTGACGTAAAATCTACATTTATATTTTATATCACAACCAAAACATGGATACAAAAATAAACTTATTGCTATTGTAGAATATTAATAATTTAATATTGTTGTTTATGGTAGAATGACTTAACAATTGTGAGAGGTTAAAAAAGACCGTGAACCAGATGAATGAAAAGATGAATGAAGGAAAGTTTTACGGTATTAATTTTCCCACCGGATGTCATTCAGCAATGTTTTCATTACTCAGATGCTCAGGTATTCCTGCATAAAATGCTATCAATCTAAATGACATTTCTGGTTTTAATTTAATTTTCATTTTAACTCATATTATCAATACATAATGTTAAGTTATTCATATCCCATGTAAATAAAAACCACGTTTTCCATTTTCCCGTAAATTAAAGAATCGCCTGAAGGAGTTTTTTTAAATTGGGCCTTTTCCAACTTTATATGTAAAGTTTTGTCAAAACTTAAAACAGTTTTATTTGTATTTTTCGGAGGATACGGCCCAAGCGTCAGTCTTTGTGATTCTTTGTTGGGCATCGAACATCTGGGCACTCTTGGACTATTCTTGGTTTTTATGTTAGTGGACACGTGACAAATTAGACTTTAATTAGTACATTAGTTAAACAAGTTATTATAATTTAAATATAATATTTGGTATATTAGAATGCAACCACTCTGTAAAACTGTTAAACCTCGTATTTTTCAGCCTTCCATATATCTTCTCACGTCATCCACCTCATTCTCATTAATAATTACGTATTACTATTTTTATCTTTTCGTTTCCTAGTAGTACTCTACAGCATCTGTCAAACGCTTCTCAAACTGTCTCTTGCACCTATTTTTCAGGTATTTCCCTACAATGATTTTGATCAGGAATTAGAATTAACGAAATAAAAAACGAACGCAGAAAAAAGCAACAGAAAGTGTCGGAGGGCCATCTTGAATTTACATGTTTTTAAGGATTGGAGTATTGTTTTTGTCTCTTTTTGTCTGTCCTTTTGTCTCTGTATATTAAATAACACTTATTGTACCACACGTGACTTCATGAAACTTGTTTTACACGGTTATGTAAATGTAACGACATCAAGGTGGTCGGAAAATTTCTTCTTCGGGAAGGTTTTAGTAGCAAACAATTGAAAAGTGATACAGGTTGGACATGGCGGTAGAACACCAGAGGTTTTTATGATGTTTAAAAAAAAGTAGAAACGAAACCTGAAACTAAAGTCCTGAAAATTGACATTCGCTCTGTAATTTCTCTTATAAAGGAGTCCCAAAAATGTTGTTACCTTTAAAACGGTCAAAACTGGAACGATTTCCTGGTGAAAATTTTAAAGCAAAAATTTTCAGACCCCATCGGACCGTTTAATTTGGAAACCCTGAAGGTCCAGGGTGACGGGGGTGGAACACTTAATTAACCGAATCCACGGCGATTCAAAATCTGACGAATAACGATGCGGTTACCTTCTACCCTTCGACTCTGACATGCATCGGCCATGATCTGGTGGGTTGCAGGCGCTGTGGCTGCTGCCACGTTCGCTCGGAAGTGGGCAGACCGCAAGCGGAAAGTCGGGAATGACAACCGAGGTTTGACCCATCCGAGCCTCATTGACATTGAGAGGAATTATTGAGTGACAACCTTAAAATTCTGAGAGCTTAAACTGCTGAAAAAGGTCGGTCATTTTGTCTGCCTTCACACGTATCCGTTTAAAGAGTTTGTACAATATGTTTGAAATATATAAGTCTTATCACTCGTAATTATTTTTCATTAAATCTACATGACAATTTACCTTTTTGTTTGACGTATTCAATTTGGAACTTATTGCTATCAAATGTCGTTTTCTGGTGTACCTTTTTTGCTTCAAATAATATTAAATAAAAAAACAACATGGCGGTTGAGCTTTATACAGTCATACACATTTACCCTTGTGGATCTCCGTCCTATTAATAATTTCTAACAATATCAACGGAAGTTTTGTACACCCGAAATTGAAGTCAATTGCTAAAGTCAAAGTTTCATTATTGCATTTATTATTCAGTAATTTATTAAAAAAGTAATTTAAATTGTTTTGTACTTCTGTAATTATTAAATAATGTTGTGGGGCTGTTAGTTATAGCAAGAAGTTGTGTTGCAAAAACTTTGAAATCAAAAGTATTGCTCTTTAATAAAGTTGATGCTTTAAGTGACCCTTCAACTCTACTGTCAGCACATTGAACTTCTGTTGCCAAAAAATTATGGTTTTACAGCCTGAGTACCCGTTAATTAATAGACATAATTTAATATGTGATATTTTAAGTAGTCCTTCTTTCCGCAGCGGGGTACCAATTTTACCTACATCTTCTTCTTGTACCGCCTCTTGTTCTAATCGAAACTTATTAAAAAGAGTCAGTCGAGTGGAATGAATCAATGCCTTTTGAAGGGCAGGAGCAAGAAAGATGGATGTAGGCTTGTGATGTAATATATTGCTTTTGAGCATGGAACTTGAAATTTTAAGAATGAAAAAAATGAGAAGAGGACTTTGAGGATACAGTTACTCAAAGTAGAATTTCCAACAGAAAAGAATTGGCAATTAAAGAGACGTCTTTTGACCCACTTGAGGTCTACTTGACAAAGGCAGTACAAGTTTGGTCTTCCTCTAAGGTTTCGTCTCTGTTCTTTGGTCGTTCAAAGCTAAAAATATGAAACAAAGAATTGACAACAGCAAAAGATCTTAACCGTTAAAAACACAAGATAATACAAAGCAAGAAAAATTAAATGATTGAATTCAAAGTGAATTTTAAGTTACTAGAAGAAACTTATTGAAGTATCTCCAGAGAGAGAGAGAGAGAGAGAGAGAGAGAGAGAGAGTATAATTAGAGAGGTTGTGTATAACTATGTTTTACGGATTCAGTAATAGTTAACAGTATGTGTCTTTAGACACATATTTACAAGTTGTTTTAACGGCAATAAAGTTCTACAAGTACCCAATAGGTTAATACCAAATCATTTAAGGGACCATTGAAAATCAAAGCGAATGTATTTGTGCATCCAAACTAGAAAGAAGTACAAAGACCTTCTAAAGGAAAAACATGAACAAGATCAGAAAATATTTATGTTATTTTGGGTGTGGAACTCACGTAACGATCAGCGTTGGCTTCTCTGTTCCGTGAAGAAAGTGAAAGCGCCGGGAGTGAAAGTAGAAGAAATGCAAAGAAAGCGACAGAGAGAGAGAGAGAGAAAGAAAGAAAGGGGAAAGCAGAATTTCACGGCAGCAATTAGGACCCAGAAGGAGAATTACAAATGAAATCTTTTGAGAAAAGATGGCGGCGAGAATTTCTCAGTTGTGAATTTTTATTTAATTTCTTATGTTTGCCTCCTTCTACACTTACTTTTTTTTCCATTTTTGACACTCTTTTCTTGCTGTTTGTTCTCATTTCTGGTGTTTATTTTCTCGTCTATTTTAATATTTAAGTATTCTAATGTCAGAATTTATATTATTATTATTATTATTATTATTATTATTATTATTGTTGTTGTTGTTGTTGTTGTTGTTGTTGTTGTTATTGTAATAACCAATACTGGTTATTTGAAATTGTTGTATCCTTAAATGTGTAATGAGTATGTAATATTGTTTTTTTCTGATTTAACACTCCTCCTTTACAAGTGCAGAATAACTTCTTACCTCTTCCTCGTCAGCTTCCTTTTGTATTTTCCGTTGTTCAGTGCCTTTGTAATTATTTAGTACTTTCTACTTCTACGTCTGCTTCTGCTTTTCCCCTTCAGTTTATTATATTTGTTTTCAATTGTTTTAGTTTATAACTTTATTTTTAATTATTCAGTTGTGTTACTTTTTGTTTTTCCTGCTGTTTGTTTTTCTTTTCGCTTCTTCTTCAGTTAAATGTTTTTGAATGAAGCCTTTTCAACATTTTCCTCTTTCGTTTCTTCACACCTCTCGCCACAAGAAATTAACCCCGGTCCGGAGTATCTGACTTGAAATTTTTCTTTTCTCTGGCACTTGCGAACTTTCTCTCTGCCTTACCTTTCTGTTTTCAATTCCTTTTTTATGGAAAAAATTTGTTGCCTCTGGAAAATTGCCAGAGAAAATGAAAATACCTTCCTGTTTAAAACCTCGGTGAAGGTACGAAAGGAAAGAAAGAAAAAAAGCGATGGATGGGAGGAAATTAAGACAAGAAACGACACCAGAAGTAGAGAGAAAACAATTACAAAAAGAAATTTCGTTACATTCAATTTATAATTTCTACCTTTTCATACAAATTTCATTATGAAGTCAATTATTTTCTTATTTTTTTTTATCAATTTTTGTGTTTCTCTTTTTACTCCGTTCAATTCTTTACCTTCTTCTTCTCACACTCCTTTCTCTTATACTTTTCGTCGAAGTACAATTTGAGAGAAAAAGAGAGTTCCAATTAAAGGAATCTTTTTCACCGTTACATATCTATTTCCTCGTTTTTTTGCTCTCAACAAGACAGACAGCAGGAAAAGGTGCCCGGAGATCATTAGTCTTTGTTGAAAATGAGAGAAAGCATTCGAAATCAAAATGGCTGACGGTAATGACGATCATGGCTGGTACAAATGAGATGTTTTTATTATTTATATTTGTTCTCAGTTAGGAGGACCAGGCTTTTAGTGACCTGTTTATCCTTTGATCAAGATTGATTTTATCAGCTCAGATGAATGCGACCTTTCTGTCTGGGATTACTTTCAGAGTGTACAACAGATGAACGAAGATGCTTCTTTACAAATGAAATGTAACTATTGTTTGGTACTTGTGTACTTCTGTATTTTTATGTATATCTAATATTTTTTAAGTAAAAATACATTTCATGTGTTTCTTCATAAGATAACATCAAGATGATCTTGGGAGAATTTACTTTCTGTTTTATAAAAATAGTCTTGCCTACTTTTGAAATAAGTAAAAACTGGCCTTCGGGGAAGGCAAAGTAGAAATTTCATTGCCCTTGTAAGTGTGTTTGTCCTCTTACGTTATTATCTCCGACCGCAAAACAATTTCCACGGAAGTGAGTCTTTGTTGATTCTACGGCTCCGTAATCTTCTTTAGATTTTCCGCCATTTTGTTCGTACTTGAGCGCTGTTTACCTGGAAAAATGAACTCTTAACCTTTTCAAGTTGTTTGCTGTCTGCCGTTAAACACTACATTTTTGCTACGGTTTACCTTTGTCCTTTACCAATCTCGTTGTCCCTTTAATTTGTGCCTTTGCTTCTTTTAATCTTCATTGTATGTTTTCTTTTTACTATTCTCGCCCATACTCTGGATGATCTGTTTGTTTCTGTACAGATCACTTCTTGTTTTCTTTCTTCATCTTCTTTCCTTTATCTCCTCCTATTCTTTTTGAATAATTTCATTCTTATTTTCTAAATAAATCTTTTTTAGTTCAATTAGTCATTTTTATTTTATTGTTTTTTCAGCTTTTTTAGGGCTTAAAGACTTTCTTTGTCAGTGAAGAAACCTCTCAGTTTGATAACCAAAGCTTCGTATTTGACATTTTTAATTTAAAACTTTTTGTGACAAGAAATTTCAGGTTAACCAAGTTAATTATAAAAGAACTGATTAAATTTATTTATAAATTTGTATACAATCGATGTGAACATGAAGGTAACCAATTGCGCGTTCTACCGAGTTGGCTTCAGAATAATTAGAGCCTGGCACAAAGCTTTGAAATTACAACCTGTCCCAATATTCATCAATTAAATTCTTCGTTGACCAAAATGCGGCATGTTCTTCAGTTTCATCATTTGGTTGAAAGTGTGAGAGGTTTTTATTTGAGAAAGCCGCCATTTGAATGCCAAATTTCCTGCCAAACGTTTTTAATTTTGTTCCGCTGTTGGTGACACGAAACGGACATGACGGCCGGGGGAGAACCTCTTTGTTTCGTCAAATTTTAAAAAAAAGAAGGAAAAAAATGAGAAAATGTCGTGAGAGGACATTTTAACCGTCCGACAGACGGATTGTCGCCGTCGTCGAATATTCTCCATGTTGAACTCTCTGAGCAAATTTCTCTTCCGCCGTGGCATTAGTCAAATGATGTTGCTCGGGGCTTTTCAATTTCTAAAAACGAAAAATATCTACCTCAAAGAGTGAAAACATTTCTGTTTTCTATTCTCTTTTCATCGGTAGGTTTGTCTTTCATTTCCTTTCCTTGCTGCATCTTCAAGTTTGACTTCTCTGGAAAGTTCATTTCGTTGAAATCAATCAATCAGTCGGTCGGTCTGTCGGTCACTCAGTCGTTCCGGTTTTTTGTTCCTTAACTTTTCCATTATGTGAAAGCGTCGAAGAAGACTTTAAATTTAACCTTCTCATTAAAACCTCCACTTACTGTATTTTTCTTACATTGCTTGATCCTGTGTGAATGTATTTGGGTAAAAAAATAATTGTTTCATTTTTAAGAAACTCTAAAACATGTAATATTTGGGAAGCAATTTGGAAGAACAAATTTTAATATAAACCCTAACGTTTTGGAGGATTTGAAGAAAGTACATTACACCACAAAAAGGTATTTCATTTCAGTCACAGACCTAAGACCATTTCAAATGGCAGTTTGAAACAAAAACAAATAATCCGAACGAATAATCCCGTTAAACAGTACTCTATTAAGTTAATATTCCCGTGTGTGACAATTAGGTTTTACAATATCCTTCATGTATTTATCGATTGTAATTAGATCACGAGAAATGCGATTATGAATTATTTCGCGACGGCAAATATCTGATCAGAAATTTCAGGTCAAATTTGCTGAACGAAGTTTGCAATACGAAGTATTGAGCAGAACATTTGATTTGTCAATAAAATGTTTTATAATCTACTTATTATCCATCGATGACTTGGAATCAATATCTCCTTGAATTTTATGTCATAAAAATGCCTCACGTTGAAGAATGAGACTATTCTGGTGTAGCCCAAAGTTTCACTGACAATATAACATAAAAATTATTTTATTCTCGATTTTGCTTGGCATTCGGTTCACAATTTATTTTAGGGGATACCTACGCATTCCTAAGGCATATTTTATATAACTAGAACATGCGACCAATTAGTTTGGTATAAAAACGACCACTTTCAGAAGTTGAAAATGAATTTTTTTGGGTGTCGTCTTGTCCTCTTTGTGGACATGTTTAACAGTTTCAAACTGCCTCTGTCATGTTATCTCACCTCAAACACCTGTTGATCTACTCTGCCTAATGTCTTGCCTAGGTGCGTACATATCAAGATCATTATTTTGTTCGGAATAAGATGCCATTCATCGACAAAATCTTTGTCATTTTTATTACTTGATGTTGGTGTTTATTTATTTGAGTTCATTTATTTTTATTTTAACCCTTTGAAATTAAGTGAAAGTTTTTTTTGGTTACCTAACATATTGCTATAGCTTGTAAATGCTCGGCTGCGGATTTGTTACAGAATTTGTTATTCTCTGTAGATGTTAGTTACAGATAATTAGCGAAGGTTGTGTTATGTTTACAACTTAGATGTCCAGGTTGATAGTAATTATGTGCCTTAAACTTTTATAACTGTAAATGGTACGTAGTTCAAAACTAAAATATTAAGTACCAAATGCATTAGTAAATGCGTCGGTGTAAGAATTAGTTACTCTACCCCTTCATCATCTGACTAATGGATTCAAAGTTAAAATCAAATTTTATAACTCACACCGACTTTAGGTAATAAAACCAATGAACAAGATGACTTTTCCACTTAAAATTAAAACCTTTAAACTAAAAATGCTTTGATTAAAATATTTTCATATTTCCCATTACACCCGTTGAAATTCCAGGGAAGAGAAACGGGTTTATTGCTAATAGAAAATCGCGTCAAAATTCTGTCAGGAAAATCCTTGTAATTACAGGATGCGGAAGCGACGAGCCGAAGAGACGTACAAGCAATAGCAGAAAAGCAGGATATAAAAAAATACATCGAAGCCAAATGAATGAGCAAACGAATCCATTCATCACGATTTTTGGGATTTGGTTTTACCCATCTATATGATGGTTTCAGTTTTTGCCAAAATCCTCTTTTGTTCTTGGCCACCCTGGCTGTTGGGGGCAAATCGGGCGTCTTCGCACAGAATGCCCCTCTTACCCGACTCTCAACCCCTGGTTGCTTTTTGTTTGTACGCCTGTTTGTTGAATCTATTTGGTCGAAAGGATTTACCATCCTCACCACAATTCTACTTCTGTCTCTCTATATAACTCTCCATGTGACTTTATTTATTAAGCCCTGCTATAAACGAGCAACCTTTTTGTTGGAATATTTTTGATAAACTCGCAAAAGGCAAAGGACGGCAAATTTCCAGAACGGATGTGTCATCCTGCCAGAAATTTTTTGCTCATTTTGGAAATGGAATTATTTAAAAGGAAAGTGATAGCCGAGAGAAATTTTCGGACAAGTTAATCCGTAACGTGTTAAAACTGCCGAAACTGGCACTTCAAAAACACCTTAGTTAGAATATGAAAAGTCTTCTTGCAAGGTCGCGACCTTTGAGGATCTAGAGTTCAGAAACAAAGCCGAATAAATGTCACAAGGATAAAAATAAAAGGAAGTAAAAGAAACGTTAAACCCATTATAAGAAGTTCAATTTAAAGGGGTGTAATAGGAATATTCAAAGGCAGTAGAATAAATAAACAATTCATATTGTTGCGCAAAATACTTAAAATATTGGAGATGGTCTACTTCACAAGATAAATTTCAATTTGAAAAATAAGTTTGGAAAAAAGAAATAAATCACATGTTGACGACGTGGTACTGTAGAAGAAAAGAGTTCAACTTAATTGCGAAACATTCAGTTTTAATGACAATATAAGAAACTAAATGCGGAAAAACGGTGAAAAATGTAATTCTGATGAAAATTAAGAAGATGTAACCAATAAAATGCATTTTAAGGATATTAGTTGAATGTAAAGAAGGAAATAAAACTGGACAGTAGGTGTGATAGAAATTGGTTCAATGAAGTTCAGTTCAGTTATGAAAACTTTGATAATGTCTTAGCAGTACCTGCTGCAGCGGATAGCAGGCAGCCGTTCAAACAAGTAAACAAATGATTGGCAAGTACAAATTATAACAAGTAAAAAACAAACTTCTCAAAATTAATTAAAATTTAAAAACTGAAAATATCATTTAATTTATAACTTTAACAATAATACTTTTAACGAACTGTGACAGAATATGTAAGGGAAAAACAATATTATACTAACACGTTCGGAACATTTGTACATTACGATTCTCAATAAAAAATACATAAAAACTATAGCTGCATTCTCAATAATGTAAGAACAGACAGATGATCATGAATGTCTAAAAAGTAACAAGTAGAATTATATATTTATACTAATGAACACAAATCTTTGAATAAAATTAATGTCTGCCGGTATGTGATATTTTGACTGGAAAAAAGTATAAAATCTATTGGTAACTCTTTTTGAAGTGACACAACTCATGGTAAAATACAAACAAAAGAACACACTACTAAAATTTTGTATTTCTATAACAAAAGTAAATTGGCAGAGTATGAAGAAATAAATAGGAAACATTTTTCATGTGAAATTGCCTAAGGGTAATAATATAAGCGTGTGCTTTTTGATGATCGTGGAGGAGAGAAAATATATATAAATGACAACCTATTTTAACAGCAATTTATTACCATTTACTAGTCATTACGAAAGATAAATTTCCACCAATCAATAGTAATGGTTTATATAAATTTTTTATCAGTGAACATTGAGGTGGAAGCAGAATACCAACAGGTAAATTTGTTGTTTGGAAAGTCGTATAGTGGACTGGTCATTTGAGTCAAAAATTGATAATTTTTAAGAAAGAGAATTTCTCAGGCTACGAAGTTTTGTTGTTATCTTATTTGTATTTTGGCTAATGACATTTTTTCTATCCGGCAAAACGAAGATTCTGTGGTCTTGTACGCAGTATACAATATGAACTACTGATATGTTTTTTAAGATGAACTTGTAACCATCCCAGAATGTCACAAGATCATCGAGGATAGTCGTGGTAGATAAAAGTTGCATGTGTTACATGCGCTATATGTTTTGTTATTTTTTTAACCCATCTAAAATAATAAAAGTTTACTTCTACGTTGAACGTCCTTGCCAGTGCAGCATATACAACATCCATCACAGACAAGCAGCAGAGTATTCTTCATGTTGAGAATGTCCGTTTTCTTATCCTCTAGAAGAATGTTTGAGTCACTGTCGACTTTCCAACCTTACTGAATAATTCAAAAGTTTGCACACTTTGCCGCAATATTTTGGTTGGAAAAATGACTGGGATGGAGCCACCTCAATATGGCGCTCGTCACCCCATCCCTCTGCTTTTCGCTTCATATTACAAATCATTCAATTGTGAATTAATGGTTTCTAAGACGCGAAATAAATAATATTAAATTTCATCAAAAGTTTCTTTATATTATTATAATACAGTCGTTATTGTCTGACATCCGTTGCATTCACGGGGAGAAAAAAATCTGCGCTTTCAAAAAGATATACTCTATTCTAATTTATTAAATAAATCTGCCAGGGAGTGAGGCGTAAGGCGACCTCATTTTCATTGAATTCATTGAATCCTAAAAAGAAAATTTGTTTCAGTGAAACGTGGAACGAGAAAAATTGTTAACTATTTCAAGAATTGAATTAATTAATCCGAAGTTGTCGAATATTTCGACCGAATTCGTACAAAAACCATTGAATTGTTTGGCGTTCAACTTAACGGTTGCTACCCCCGGGGTATCACGCAGACTAACTTTTTCAGAAAAAGGTTTTTCCGCAGAAGAATTAGGTGAAAGAAGAATTAAGGGAAACTCAAAGGTGAGAAGCGCTCTACGATCTGAAGGACATCTGTGAACCTATTTAACTATCATACAATTCAACTATTTAATGTATGCAATTTTTTTTGCACAGATCTTTGCAGGTTGCCAAAATTCTTTAGTTAACCTCCTTTTATTTCTCAAGTTTCTGAGACTTTTCCCATTGACAAACCAAAATTTCGATTTTAATAACAAATGTTTTTATAACTTTTATTATTTTTATCTGTATATGTTACTTTATATTTACTCTTGTGTGCTTTATCGTTTCTATTCATTTTATTTCTTGCACTTACAATTTAAAAAAGAATTCATGCAATAACACACATAAATTTATGTGTGACAGCAAAATATTTCTGCCTAGAATTTCAGACCGTGAAGTAATTCAGAACCAAGTTCTAGGCCAACTAATTCAACATAAATTTACAAATTATATTACATTTTATTATTTTATATTTTTTTTTCTTTTCCTCCTGGCAGTTCTGGCAGTTGAAACCATGTCGAATTTATTTTTTCCATTCATTCCATTGTTGCGCTCCATTTCCTTTTTTGGTTTTACTGTGCTTCATTTGGTTTCTCATCTTTATACAGATTAGTTAACTCTTTATCTAAATAAAAGTATTTTTGTTTTTTTGCTCCACCTGCAAATTCTAAAACACTAGACTGCAGTGTATCGGACTCCAGGTTGTTCATATTTTGCTTTTCTAATAAATTCAATTCAAGAATTCCATTCTTGTTGTTTTCAATCAATTTACAATATTGTAAATTTCAACCTCGATTATAGGTCAAGGAACCATAAATCAGGCAATTTCGTAGTTCAGTTTTTTTTTAATTTGGCAGTGGTCCGCTTAAAAGTGTGCGAAACTGTGTAGATTATATTTATATATTTTAAAAAAAAATATGGGCTTTTTATAGCAGGAAGAACATGCAGCGACAATCACAGGTGATGTTCAAATAATTTTTAACCATAAATGAATCTGGTCAAAAGATTAAACTTGCTGCATATAAAAGTTAAATTTAGATTCATGTAAACGATCTCTTCGTGAAAACTAAATGCAATGTTTTTCAATTTACAAGATACACAAAAGTAAAAACAAAATAACACAGGAATTGATCCGATTCGAATCTTGTTTCGGCCTTTTAATTTGAGGGCCCAGAAGAATCATTTTGGGCTTACCAATTGCTGTGGTTTTGGAGAAATGCGAATTATTCATTATGAGTTTTGTCGAGGAATTGGGGTCAAAGGTCACAAGTAATTAATCGATTTATTTTAAAATATCATTTCAGGTTCGATGCAGCAGTCCGACTATAACGGGGACTCATCTTCACATCTTGACGAGTCAGAAAACGCATTGAACATGATGTCCTCGAGTTTTCGGGGCCCTTACTTTGACACAGCCGTTTCTAAGAATGTCACGGCCCTAGTCGGAAAAACAGCCTACTTAAATTGCAGAGTTAGAAATTTGGGAAACAAAACGGTGAGTCCTGTCCTAAATTTTAACGTTTTCTTTTCTCTTGCCGCGTTACTTCGGGAGCTTGAAATATATTTACCCTCTCTTGTTTTTCTTATTCGTACTATTTCCAATTCGAAATTGCTGTTGGTTTTACTTTTGTTTTTTTCCTTCAACTAATTATTTCTTTTATATTGCTTTGGTAAATATAAATACAAAAATCACGTAGTTTAATGAATGAGTAATTTAGAAATATCTAAGAGTTTTGTTGCACAGTATTTATCAAAGAGAAACTAAAGGAACATAAGTTTTTGATATAGAAAATTATAAGATAAAATTTTAAATAATCTTCATAATTTGACCTTACCCTTTCTGTGTTCCAAATAGACTAGTCTTTTTTCCATTTATGGCGTTCCGTTCCGTTTTGTCTTCTTAATTTTCTGCCGTTCGAATCCGTTCCACGTTCTCATTCCAAGTATTACAATTTTGCAACTCATTTGAAACTGTTTCGTTTCTTAAGTTAAGTTTCTTCTTATTCTTTTACTTCAACCATTTGGCCTCGTCTTTCTTACCTCCCCGTTCCTCCCTTCGTCCATTTTTTTCCTTTGCTTATCCTTGGCCGGAGCCCAAAACTGGAATTTTTACGACCGGAAACTTGTCAACCCGACCGAAATCATTATTTTCTCACAGCTAGAATTTCTCCTATTCTCTATTTCTATTTCTTGGTCTCCTTGGCCTTCTCAGTCTCTTCGTATTACCAAGTCATTTTGTATTGATTTGAGAAATTTGGTCAAATTCTGACTGATATTTGTCTTCACTGGGGCAAACAAATCCTTCGGGTCTTTTGTCGTCCGTTGTCGGATTGTCGCCCGAGCGAGAAAAAACCCTATATAATAAAATCAAGAGCCGGACATTTTAGGCTTCATCGTCTGCTTCTTACGTATAATTTTATTTGATATCATATCTTGTTCGAGAGGGCTTTATAACACTTTCTCCATTTTTTTTGGTCATCTAACAAAAAACAAAATACCGCCCTTTGAATATTTCAAAAAGTTATCGCATGTGCCCAGCGTATATATTGTGTTTGATCGGTTTTAATAAGTAAACGCGACTCACATAATCTTTAAAAACTAAATATACGGTTACATCGAGTGAAGTCAATTTTAGGAGAAATGAAAACCTTGATAAGTATGTAATACTAATCACCAAGTGATTTCTTCCCGGTGGAATGAGTACAAGTTCGATAAGAAAAATTAAGGATTTTGTGGGCCCTTCTGGGCTCTGTTAATTAATTTAAAGGCTTCATCGTTGGAAAATTGTATTTCATACAGTACGATAAGGCCGTTAATTTTTGGTCAAAGCCGTCCGTTTAAATTTATTAAGCTCTATCGTTTCCGCCCACAGGAAGACAGAGAGAGAGGCTCACGCAATCCAAATTTTCTACTGATAAATCCTAACTATTCTTGAATATTTTAAACTGAATTATTCATGTGGACTTTGATAGCATTATAAGTATATAAATGTAAATATAGGATATCCTCCATGTCATCAGAAAAACGCTTTCTCAAATGGAAGTTTACAGGCTAAAATTGACCCCAGGAGGACGCTAATCCGCTTAAATTTTAAAGTCTAGAAAACATTGTTTGGCAGCTGTGAGCAAATCTTGCTTATTTGTTATTTTCTATTTTCTAAATAAAAATGGTCAACATTTGATTATTTGTTTCTTTTACGTCTCTGTGACACTTTTGAGAAACTGTCACAAATGGTCGCCATGTTCCTTCAAATCCCAGACATTCGATTCTTGCCAAATGTTTCAAACGTGACTTATAATATTATTATTGATATTTACTAAAAATTTTGTTGGGGCCACAACAAATTATGTACACAAAATAGGTACAAATTCAGATGTTGTAGAAAATCATTTATTTAAATATTATCACATTGTTGACAAATAAAATATAAATTTTATAGAATCACTACGATTTATCAGTTCTTAGAGTGCTTTATTTACAGTAATTCTTCGTTTAATTGGTTTACACTCTTTAAAATAAATGAAAGAAATGTGTAATGAATTGTATTAAGGAAATAAATACTTTTTATTTTAAGACAACGCTCAAACTGTAGATGGCTCATTTTTCTTTAATTCTACAGAAAATAAAAATCTTTTTTTAAATAATTTCTACTTCATATTGTTCTTCCAATAATACTAACATAGAAAATGCTAATTAAATTAATTAAAATTAAAAAGAATAATTTTAGTGAGAAAAAATAGTTGTAAAGTGGAATTATTTCAATGCTGAATTCTTAAGTGTAAGAGTGAGTAGAATTTATATTATAAATTTTCATTTGCGAAAGAATAAAACTTTTTAAAATTTTATAAATACTTAATAATTGTATACAATTGGCATTAAATTTTCGTCCAAGTTAAATTAAGTTAGTGTAATTTAAGATAACGTTATGTAAAATTATAATCTCCAGAGTCTTAAAGAACCTTTTTTTCAGGCACTCGAATTATTTTGCACTCTTCTTTGTGTATTGCCAATGATATTTACGTAGTGTTGTTGTTCTACCACACTGCTTTACGTTTATACCATTTTTTATGGCCTTGACCTGTGTTTTAATTAGAAGTGAAACATTTCAGGGATTCTCTAGGCGACTTAAAAATATGGATAATATGGATATAGAAAATCTTTCGTATTTTTTGTTACGTATTTTATGTTTGAAGAGAACCAATTTCACTTTTCAATTTCAACATTATGAATATATTATCGTGTTTCTTTGCGGTTTGTGAATATTAAGCACCAAGGACATTACACTGAGGTACGAGAGACAAGTTAATATTTTTTCTCTATTTTATATTGCAGTTTGTTTTCTGATTACGTATTTTATATTTGTACGCCTGTCCTGCCTTTCATCAACATGTGTAATAATTTAAAATCGTGTTCTAAAGTTCAGTTTTGTGTTCGACACTGTCAAAGACTGGGTTGTTTGACTTAACATTTTCCCAGGAACGTATTTACTGTTTGCTTAACTCTTTGAACCGTATTTTATATTACAATGATATTGGTGGTCCTTCGATGTCCATCAATACCAAACACATTCCTTTGTTTCAATAGTGAGCGTACATTTTCTTCGTTTAATTATTGGTAATAACTAGACATGTCGGAATAGGAGCATGACATGGAACTTTAGCGACTCTGCGTTACTCACTTTATTCAATATCCAACCCGAAGAATACCACCATAAAAACAACAATAATAATAATGATGATATTAATGGGAAGAGCAGCAGCAGCAGCAGCAGCAGAAGCAGAATGCGGGCCGGAGGCTTTTGCTTTTGCTGCATTCCAGGGCTTTCATTAATTACTTAAGAATGCATTCGCCATGCGACGTGCACATCCAACTTTTCCCTCCTTCTCCCTCCCGGCTTTAATTACTCTGATGAAGTTCTTTTCCTTTGGGTCGTATCTTTCCTCTGGTTGGAAACCTTTCCTTTGTATTGTTCCAAAAAGGCGTCCTCGTTTGCATTTTGCATCGGGAAAACTTCTTGAATCGGTCGGTGAGATGCCAGTTTTGGGTGTTCCTTTTTCTCAGACGCCACAGAATGGGAGGTAAAGGAAAACTCCTCTGACAGAATTTGATATTCAAATATTTTTCCTTTGTCGAATTTTTCATTTCGCTCAGTGGCGCGTGTAAGAAAGGAAAAAAATTCCACCTTTCTACCGCTGCGTTTCATTTGAATTTAATTTCGTTTACTTACTCTTCGTCAGAAGTTTGTTTCTAGCAAATTTGGTAACTTTACAAATTCCGGCAATTGGCGGAGTACAACGGGTAGTTTACTAGGTCCGAATGTTTCCTTCGAGTCTTAGAAACACAAACACTATTTGTGCTTTAACAGCCTTTTTTACCGCTAGCTAAAATTCAATGAGTTTCGCTCTGATTAAAGGTACAGAATGAATTTTCTCAGGTTTTAGTTTTCCTGCTTTCGTTCCTGAATCTCTCGACCTTTCGAAACAAACATCCTTTTCTTTTTTACTCGAGTCTTTTGAGAATCCGTCTTTCATTAACGCACATATTTTTAAACGTAATTCCATAAATTCCTTTTGTTGAGTAACTTTAACATTTAATTACTTTTATTTCTTTTTCTCAGAGTCCTCTTTTTCCGACTCTCATCCTTTCTGATCGTTTTTCATCTCAGCCTTTTCTGTCCTGGTTGTCTCAGTTTCCATTTTGGGAGTAACATTCTTCCATTTAAGTGTACTCGGGTTTATTTTTTCAAATCTTTCTTCCTCTACCAGTCCAAATTTTAAGAGTGTCGTTCAACAGTTCGAAAGCAGAAGCATTAGTTTATACCTGATAGAATTTGGTTGATGGTGGAAACATGAGCTTTTTAGTAAGGCTTTATTAAGGTATAAGTAGTGATATTACGAATTATTGGCGATGTGAGTAAACCTAATAATTGAAAGTACAAAAATCAATAAAAGCGTAAATACTGATGTTTAATTAAAATTATTCAATTTAACTGCTTATGAAATAGGTTAAAATAAATTGTCCGTATATAAGGAATAGAATCAGGACCATGCCTTTTTTTGCTAGTGTTACATTACATTTTAATTCTTTAGATTTTTTCTTGATTTAGAGTGTAATCCACGCAATGTTGACCAAAATATACTAAAACCCTGGCCCAAAGTTCATTTCTCCATCTTTCATCAGTAACGTTTGACCAATACTTCCCAGAAAAAGGAAAAAATGTCTTTAACCTTTCGATCCCAAAGGGAATCCGAACGTTTAATTATTCCTTTGACCGTTTTATTAGCAATTTATTTTGTATAATAATATATTTTCCGTTTTATACTTTGCCTACTACTTTCTCCGATTTTGTGAATTATCCACTGTCAAAAGGTCGACTACAAAATGGCTTTTACAAAGTTTGACAAAAAGTCAAATTATTTAAATTTACAATTTTACGTTAATTTACAATTTATGCCTTCCCAACATCAAAAAGAAAAAGGAAAAAAGGAATTTCCTACTCATTAAGTTTGCACCTTTTTCGCTTCCTCGTCTTTTTTTTTGTTTCATTTTTTGTCTCCTTTCTGTCGACGTTGCCCTTTCTTTTTGCTTCTTCACATAAATTTCTCAATTTCACGAAAGGAAGTTTTAGTTATTTATTTAAACAATATGAGGTTTTAGAAAGTACAACAAAATAATTTCAAACAATTCGAAATGATGAGGTAACGACGTGAAGAAAATTGTCGATCATTTTTTATCAAATTTTGAATAGGAAAGGTACCTTGAATATCTATTTACCACGTATTTAGTGTTGTTGCCAGGGCAATAGAGAACTTCTTCTGCAGAACGGTAGATCGTATTGCCTTTCTCAAATCAGGTCACACTGGTTAACTACAATTCTCCTTTGAAGTATTATTTTTAGCAGTATATTAATAATAATTTGACATCACGTAATGATGTTACTCTCCAGAGGCCAACTTCAGAGCCAAGTGTCATAATTAGGTTTAACATGTAGGCTAATATTAGATAAATATTTAATAAATGTGTCACCTAAACATTTTGTGTCAAACTTTTAAAATATATCGAATAGAACTCCAAGCAAAAATATAGTAATAAATAAATCAAACATTGATACATAACAATAACAAATTTAATAATAAAAATATGATACGATTACATTAATATAATTCTTCCTAAAAAACTTGTGATACATCTGTACAATATCCACAATAAAGAAAATATCGTGCGTCCGTCCTGTGGACTCCTCTCTAAAATTCTGCTGTGTTTTTATTACATATTTCACATGTATTTTATTTATAGTCGCATTCATTACATAATGTCACCAAAAGAGGTTGACGTCTTGGGTTATTGGTACAAAAACAAAAAGTAAATTAGCAGATAGTAGTTATTATTACGTGCAACATACATATTTAATTCAGTAAATTATAATAGATAATACTACACGCGAATAGGACATCATGGAAAGAAATATTTTATCTTTCATTACCAATATCATGGCAAAACTGGGCAAAAGAAAATGGCGGTAGCTTTAAAAATTAATTAGGTCTAACCCTGGATACCCAGGGTGATCAATCCTGCAAAAGCTTTCTCAAACTTTAACAGTGCAGTTAAAACGCGAGCGTATAATTTGTTTATGCCCAAAAAGTTACAGGCCGCGAAAATGATTTTTCATCCCTTATAAGCTACCCCCGGAACCCGTGTCAAACCGTCACATTTCGAGAGAATCATTTGCTAAAAAGCCCATTCGAAAAATTTCGACTGCCACCTCAACTTTACAAGCCAAACTTTCCCCTTCCTGGCTAAGAATAAAACGAGGTTTAGCACACTTTCGTGACTTTTTTTGTAAAACTTAATATTTACAGCGTGTTCGAGTTGACAAAATCCACCTCAAAAAAATTTTTTTCGGACGAAAGGTACAGAATCGCTACCGGAAGTAGAAAAAATTGGAACAGGTGAAATATATAGAGAAAGAGCCGCCAGTGATTGCGTTTATATATATATATATGTTTATTAAACTGGTTTTCACCACTTTTTACTCTTCTCGACAAGTTAATGGTTAGTTTTAGAACATATTTTGTAATAATAATGAAGCTCTACAAGAAATAGTATTCATTGATATTATTGAGTATTCATGTAAAAACTATAAAACGGGACGAACAAATCAAAAGGTAACTTTTTCACCGTATGAATGATACGATATATGTAAAATGAATAAACAAAATAGATAAATTATAAAGCTCTGCGATGATCCTTACAGAACCGTAAATCGGTCATTGATTAATAGGAAATGCCTTCTCAGTAATCGATTTGGTTATTGACGATTTATTGTGTGTCATCTTTTTTGCCCTGTTCATTGATATCCTTTTGGCCGTAAGGCACAACCACAGCTTATTGATAATTCATCAGCCATTTTCTCTCCAAGACTCCAAGCCAAACGGTCTTGTTCTTTCCTAACCTCGTTATCGAAATGTCAATCAGAAACATCTATTAACCTTCCCTCCGTGACGTATTGAAAATTACTTTGGTCTTTGTGTGTCTCTGTCAAACTGACATACTCGTCATTCGGTCACTTCAACGTCTGCCAGGAGCAGTCCGGAAAGGTAAAGAAAGGAACACCTAATTATATAAATTGTAAATCACGGCTACAACTTCTAGTATGGCAACTAATAAATGAAGAACTTGAGGAGTGAGAAAGAATGAAATGTGAACGTTTTTAAATGTCAGAAAGTCCTTTTCTTAATGAATGAGCGATGATTTAAGGAGAAGTAGAAGGAAAATGTGGAAGTGTGGAAAGAAAGTTTCTGAAACAACGCTAGCATTTTAAATAAATAAAACAAAATGGCAATGAATTGTTTAATTTAATTGAATGAGTTGCCAGCTACTTTGGAGTTTTGTAATGAAACCGGAGATTCTTCTAATTCAATTTATTATAATTGAAACATTTGTAGAAACATTTTACAGCAGAGAATCAATTGGTAAATAAATTGATCACGTAATTGCGCTTCGTAATGAACCTTTTCAATTTTGTTAATTGTTTTATATAGAGTTTTAGGAAAAGTTTGTAGGTTTTTCGCACCTGATCGGACCTTAAAATATAATACACCTGTAAATGTACCATAAAATTGTCCGGTTTTCCTCTTGTTTACCCTTTATTTTCAATTACCGCCATTTACTTTCCTATTCCTGAGTGGCGTTCAAGTAATGACAGTGAGTCATTCTCCTGAATCGGCTAGTACCTACTACAAAGTAACTGTAACTAAAAGTAATAGTACTCTCTGATAGATAAGATTTATTACTATATTTATCATGATGGCCACTTCGCTTATAAATTTTCAAATGTTCAAATGCTACCTTTACGAAATCTTTTTGACAGTCCTGATACCTCTGTTGAAAGTCACAAAATATTTATATTAGAAAATCTCGTGCAACCCTCAGTTGAGTTTCTCTCGTATTGGTCATTTTAAAAAGTTTGCCACAGAAATGTTACATGAGAATGTAACGGGCCACTCGGAGGACATGATGAACGTAAACTTTTAGCGTTATATAAGGAAAACAATGTAATGTATTTTCAAATGGTAAATCAAGTAATTTTTACCTTTTCATTATTTTGTAGCACCGAATTCTTATTACCCCGTGGAATTTTTGAAATAATTTCTGAACTTTCACTCTTCTTTTCAGCATTCTTTACTTAAACCTGCTTTTCAAAACGCCAGAAAAACCACCTTCCTCCTTTTTACTATTTTCTCCATTTTTTTCCATTCAATAAATTCTTAAATTACAAATGCGCCGCTTTTAATATAAGTAAACATGGAGGTTGGTGGAGATATTTTAAATTATTTAAAGATTTAAGTATAACAGAACAGACTTGATAGACGTAGCAGATGAAGTAAAACAGTAGACTTAAATTTTAATACATTTAAATATTAGGTGTATATGTATTTAAGATTAACTACATTTAATTAAAATTAAATTTCAAACTAAGTAAAACTATTTTTTTCATCCGTAATAAGAAATAACCTGATTATTAATAACTACACTCAAAAAAAATATTTTAAATTTTTTATTAATCCAACACGAATAGAAATCGTGGTTTTATTTCTGACTTTCTTACTTGCATGTTGTTGTGCAGCACCTGGTAATGCAATTTCATATTTTCTACAACAGGTTACAGAAGTTTTTTTCTGTCTTTCTGGACCTGTAGTTGCTAACTAAGCACTCTTCTTCATTGGCAGTCTCCGCTCTTCGTTGAAAGCATTTTGTTCCGTACGAAACATTTCAAATTTACTGCATTCACCCTTGTCTATTCTATTGAAATTCATCAACAACTACGTAATATAAATATAAACTATTTACAACTTGCAGTACGAAAACGTGACCCCACGACATAACTTGTCCGATGGCTCTTCCAAAACATAATGTATTCTCCCTATCCAGACGTTTTTGTTTACGTTGATTCCCCCAAAATGCACTTCATCGCACAGTAGAGTCAGAAAAGACGTTCCTTTCATTTTTTGTCCAAAGATCACACTTAATGATATCTTCCCCTCAAAAATTGGATATTGGCAAAATCAAAGCCAATGATAAACAGAGAAATCTACGACATAAGTTTTACTTCTCTTTGACAAAAAAATTCTAAAGCTCTTACTCCTCGAAAGATTAGATTTTTGCAGAAAAGTTTCATAGTATCATTACAAAGTACACAAATTGATTTTTTTTTCTTTCACACCTTTCATTGGCTACCCTTTATTTTCCAAAATGAAAACATGCGATGCTTTGCAAAACGGCCCAACAATAAATAATAGTTTATTAAATAGTAAATAAATGTAAATAGCAAATAATAGTTTATTACGGACTGTAGTATTCTTCGTATTAATTATTTGTACAATTTTTGCATGTTGGTTTTTTGAAATTTATCATTTCCTCCTCACTTGTAAAAATTTCTTTTTGCATATGTTTATTTTTTATCTAATTTATGTTTCGTTCCTCTAGCATCTCCTGGTGCCACAACTCCTGCCTTTTAGCAATTCTCCCCAAAGTTGAGTAGCTCTAATGACACCACCATTTTTTTTGACCACAATAAATTTTGTTGAAACTGTCAAATGCAGTTTGTTTTTAATGGTGTAACGTCTTATACACAGGCTGAAGTCAAAAGAAAAACGGAAAAAACGGACCCGGAGAAAGATGTAATTTTTTTCTCATTATGTACTACAGAAATGCTTGTGTATATTTATCTGAAGATATCGTTTACATATATGTATTTATGTTTTGTGTGCGGTAGTTTATAAATGAACTTCGCGTGGAGGGAGACCCGTTTTAAATGTCAACCGGATATTATTTCTGAGCCCGATAAGCGAAGCCATTCCATTGGTTATCACTTTTTTGGTATAAATAAATATTTAATCCATTGATAAGATTTTCCGGAAAATCCTACGACCTTTTATATATATTGCTTGACAATGTCTATGTGTGAGACGTCATGCTCATTCTTTTCAACTAAATACTCCTTTACTTGCATCGCCAAACATATTGCATTGGATTTGAAATTTTTATTTAAGTCGTAAAATGTTCAAACTATTGACATTATTTGTTTAAAGTTTTTATGAAGAAGTGTGCGTGTACGCCAATTACTCAGGATTTTGCTACCGCCTGAAATTTTTTTTTTAGTTTTTGTTTCCTCTGCTCTGTTACTGTAGAGTTTTAATTTAGTGTTGTTGAACAGTGACAAATGAAAAGTGTTAAAATACAAAAAATACAATTAAAAGTGGAAAAATTGTGCAGATGTTCAAGTGCGTCGTACACAGGTACTGCACCTCTTTCAAGGGCGTCTTCCTTCTTCCATAGTTTCTTTCTCAACTTCTTCTTTTATATCCGTACTTTTGGTTGGATTACATCAGCCGTAAGCCATTTCCCAGTTTAAAAGGATTTTAGTTTTCAACGAGGCACTGAAGAAAAGAGACATGAAAAAATGAAAATGTCGGTAAAATCCATATTTCTGTTTCTATATTTGCTACTTCCGTTTTTATCTTCCGTTTATCCGTCATACCCACACATGCCTGCCGTAAAGGAAATTTTTATCTCGTCTACCGAACCTTCGGGGACGTTCAATAACTGGTCGACAGAGCTGATTGATTTAGTGGCTCAGAGATTCTGGCAGTGATAGTAATGTGAACGCCATTTTTAAGTTGAAAAAAACGTCTGATTTCAGTAATTCTGAGACTTGGTGAAAATTTATAAATTTCTATAACCTTAATTACTTAAAATAACTGCTAATAGGAGTGCATGTTTTCAATTTACCGACAGTAGAAATGTACCCATATCATCGATGCAAAAGTATTTATAAAACATTTACAAAAAATTTAACAAGTATTTTCTAACTTCAGTTCCCATGATTATAGTACGTTTAAACATAATACATCTAATGTAACTTTATTATGTCTTCTCTTGCCATTCTACTAATTCTATTTTATTTAATCACAGTATGTAAAGTATTAAGATTGTATTATCTTTTTGAGCAAAAGTGAAGGAAATAAGCTTAGCCTCGATGGTGTGGCGTTCTTTTTAGAAACAATTATAAAGAAATTATATGCTCTCGCCTAAGCTTCTCAAGTCAATTGTTACTCTCTTACAGCCTTAAAAATGAGAGTACATTCACTCGTAAATATTATTTTTCTTTAGAGAAACACATTTTACTAAAAAAACATATTTTAAATGTAACACAAAATAGCTAATGAAAACGTTTGATTTGGTTCGCACAGACGAAACTTATAGAGTGAATTAAAATACTTATTCTATTTAGTGGTACTCTAAGCCAGCCTTTAAGAAATTTATAAATTTATAAATATTATTTTGGTTAAGCTTTCCACAAGTCCTGTCCTCATGTAGAAATTAAGTTTAATTTCTACATTTAAGCTACAATAATAGACGTTTTAATGCATAAATATGCTGCACAATAGTAGAAGTAGAGGCAGTGCAGAGCAACGGCAATTGAAACACTAATAATAGTAATAATAAATAATTTTCCAGTTTATACCACGGCAGATTAATGGTATAAAGTTTTTATTGCCTAAATAAGGGCACAAAAGGAGGATGATCAAAAAAATTATCATGCAGCACAGCTTGGAAAATATTAAAACGAACCAAATAAAAAACAATATAATGCCTGGAAAATGCGGAAGTGACGTGAGAGAAGATAAAATTATAGAGTTTTCGGGTAGTTTAACACGTGCATTCAACGTGTTTCCCAACAAAAAGCTCTTGCGAAAGTCAAATTTTCATTTGAATGGCTGAAAAACAAAGGTGTGCAGCAAAATAAGCAGGAGAATTTAAATTAGTGTATAATTACTTCCATAGAAAATTACATTTATAGGTAAAATAATTCAATGAAGTATAGATAATTTAGATTAATATTGACGTCTAAACTGGAAAACAGTTAAATATAATATTCACAAATAGAAATTATTGTTTCTGGTTGGTTTCGGCAGTGTGCAAAATACTCAGGTTCGTTGACTCTAATTCTTTTACCTTATCGTAAACATGGCTTTTTGATGTGAATAGAAATATGTTATAAACTGCAATTAGTAAAAAAAAATAGAGAAAATACAGTAAAAACTGTCATTAAAACTACATAACTCTATCCTCCAGTAATTTCTTGATTTCGTCCTGCTGCGTTCGAATCCTCCTCGGTTTAAAATTTTTTTCGCACTCTTTCTTTAAACAGGCTAATGGCGCTAGTCGTAAGAACGGTAATGATAGTAATATTAATAAACAATTTCAGTAATACTATTGTTGACAATTATTGTAATTGGGTAATTACAAAAATGGCGAGTTTCATTTCCGGTGAATTCTCAGCTTCGTCCGACCTTCTCACTTGTTGTTTTTCTCTTCGAATTGTTTCCTTGTGCAGAGGGTCATCTTTTGCCTTTTTTTGAAAAGAAGTGAAAGACAAAAAAGATAATTTTTATGGGTTTCCTCCCGGAGTTTCCTATCTTCTCCCCAATTCTCTCTCTCTCTCTCTCTGAGGCCTCATCGGTGCGTGTGTAATGTTTTATTTTATAAAATGTTCTTTTGTTCCAAACTGTGTAAATGCTAATTAGGTTCACTTAGGGTTTCCTTTTTTCTTTTTCGGGTTGTTTGCCATCATTCCGACTTTCTGTGGTTTTTCCGCTCTGGTTACTTTCTTCTGTCAGAACTCCGACTCTTTTATTTCATAATTGAATTTTTATTTATTTGCTACTAATTGAGTACCGCAATCGGAAAAGCGTTCGACAAACGGCCAATGACATTCCTTGGACTTTTGACGTAAACCACAAGTGGTTTACAAAAAATTAATGGGAATTATTAGATATTTAGTTTTTATATTATTGAACCGGAGTATTTTGACTATTCTGCTTTTTGTTTTTTTTATTTTCTAGAAGTTCGTCAGCGTTGTACGTCTTGTCTGCGTTTGTGCCTTAAAGAGCAACACATACTTTCTGGTTTTCGTTTCTTTGTGTGACTACATACTATATCTTTTTGTTGTCTATTTCAGTTTTCTCAATTTCGTAATTTCCAAACTTTTTGCTTGTATCAGTGCTTAAGTCCTTATTCTGAATTTGACTCTTAGGAACCTTCACGTCTTCAATTATTTTCCCCTGAATTTAAGTTTTCAAGTTTGCAGCAAAGCTGCCTTACATATTTTAGTAAAATCTTCGTTGCTCTAATTATTTGTTTGACTAATCTAACAACATTTTTTTGTTCACTGTTATCTGGTCTTATTCTGTACTATGTTCATGATACGTGATCAACGCTCTCATTTACTTCATGGATCGTGACTTGAAAATATTTCTATTGTTTCGCGACAATTTCTTCCTGCCTGAGCTTTTAAGTAACGCGAATGTGTAAATCGCATCGGAAAGAAAGTCTTGGAAAATCAGAGATAGGAAATAGAAAGATAAAAGCTACACAAGCGAATGAGTTTACAATTTGAAATTTATAGGGCGTCCGTTAATGTAGATATTGCTTGTATAGATAATAACGCTTCGTTTTTTGGAATTTTTTGGATAGTGATAATAATACCACATTAATGTAAATAACTTCTGTAGGAGAAAAGTAGAGTTTATGACTGAAAAGGGTATTAAGATTTTCGAACCTCAAAACATTATTTTTTTAAAATAGATATTACCTGTTTATTTAATGTAAATAATAGGTCACCAGAAGCTGTGAATAAAAAAGCACGGATATGGTAAATATTAATAACAACATGCAGTATGAATGTATTTACAATTAAAAAATGTAGCTTCTGACCACTTATGTAGTGTAATGCAACTGTTAGTTTACTATTTTAATAATTATTTATGAATTTTATTCATCACTATTCATCAGAGAGTCTTAGATAATACAATATCATAAATTTGTCAATAATATTATTAAGAAAAATGCTGCACAATTACTTGAAATTTTCTGCTCGCACATAGTAGAGCTATAATTTTCATTAATTTTACAAAATTCGGTGGTTACGACCGACTCGTCGACGACCAAATTTAGGTAAAAATTCATGTCGTAACGTGTCGGGCAAAATCACTTGACTTACTACCTGCAGTTTATGTCATCCATCACGTCATTGCCTTCCGGTCCTATTTTCTATTCTTTTCATTCTTTTTGAAGTCTGACGTTTTTAGAGTTTTTTAGACCAGCTGGCAACAAAATTTAAGCAGAAATTCTGGTATGAATCGGAAAGCATTCATATTCAGTAGAGTTTTTTAAGATCTTCTACACTTTTCATTCTGTCTCATTTCACACATATGTCGGCTTCCTGATATGATAATCTATACGGTGGATAATGTATCTTACTGATACCGTAGGTGTACATTGCCAGCAACGACCACCTTAGTCGGCTTCATTGCAACCATCACTATAATTCAATGTAAATATGATTAGATATTTGTAAAATATTTTTTAAGCACTTTTTTTTGATCTGAAGGTGTCACCGTTTGGTGGTGATAGAAGAGTGTAAGTGATAGTTTTTCAAAATAAGTATTTTTTAAAATTGTTACTAAACTTCTAGTTCAAGTAAATTCTCAAGTGGTTGGAGCTTATAAGAAGAATATTTTTAAGTTATAAATTTCACACCAAAATGGAAGGAATCCTCAGTACATTCTCGAAAGAGTAATCTTCATTAGATGACTTTTCCCCTCGGGACAGAAGACACGCATTGTTCAAAAAATAAATAAATAAATTTCCTGGAGTAGCCGAGGAGTCGCGTAGGGGCCCTGAAAAAAGGGCCACACAATGGCGAGAAAGAGTGCATTGGGGACCGGCTGGGAGGCACAACAAAAGGTTTTTAATTCGGAAGACATACATAAAAGCTAATGCTTTCTACCCGGGGAAAATGTTGGTTTAAAAGGAGCCTTTGAAAATTTTCCCATTCATATATTTTTTTACTTCTGGTACGTCCCAAAAGCGCGAATTCAATACGGCTGTAAAAGGAAACTCAAATGGATTTGACTGCGGGAAGGAAGACGCGCCGCCATCGTCGGCCATTTTCCCTTCGGAGGAGACGGTCCATTGAAAATGGAAAATCACGTTAGAAGCGGCGGTGAGGTGTGAAAATTCACAAAAAGTAAACCAAATACGAGTGAGTTCTAGGTGAGGATGGTTCTGATGTTTGGAACATCAAGAAACCTTTTACATGAGAGTTGTTGTGATTGAATGTGTTGGTGTTTTGTGGTGAACCCAATGGCCTTCTGTTAGGCGGCTTGTACAGAAAAACTTACTTTTAACGTTTTATTTTTTTAGAGGATGGGATGCAAATCGTAGCTGTGGACAAATACAAAATTATACATCAAAAAATAAAAAAATATAAATATATACTTATACGATAACATAATAAGCAGCTGACATTTAAGAAACGTAGTTTGTTTACATATGCCGTTATGTATATTATTATTCTTAATAATATTATAAATCTTAATAATATACATTTTATCTTAATAGTATCCTTAAGTTTTTTATATTTTCAAATTTTTTCTTCCAGCAGTTTATTGTATACTATTTATATACTTTAATGTAAAACTTTTGTAGGCATGCAATCTCTTAAAATTTTAAAATTAATTAGTTTAAGAAATTTAACGAGACAAATAAATAAATCGATCTCCCCATTATTCTTCTGCAATGGAATACTATTACTTAGGATTCTATACGTATCTATTAACTTGTTCTATTTCTAAGAGTCCATTGACAGACTCCTTTCACTTTTCTTACTATAAAAAGTTTTCCGTCCTTTTTTATTACGACAAACAAACCTTTTGCTGCATTTTTCAGAGGCGAACGACATTCAAGACATTTAATTGTCCCACTGTTTTCTAATGGCGTCTGAACCAAAAATTTTGCTTCAGGCAACCTGTAATTTGTTCGTAATGACCTTTCCGTCTCTTTAGGGACGATGTTTCCATGCATAAATTTTGAATGCAACCATTTAATTAGGACCTGTTTGAGTTTGTATAATGCTGCCTTGTCCTGAAAGTCGATGGGCAGCTTCGTAATTGCCACTGAGGCAAGACTGGCGACAGCACATGAATTGCCTCTGGAAAAATATCACTTGAATGCCTTTTGTCTCAAAATTAAATAGAATACAAAATTCCTTAGGAGTAGAAAATTTAATTATGTTTAATAAATCAGAACGTAATCCAGTATTATGACGAACGTTTAACTGATAATGAAATAAGTTGAAGGTTTTTTACAGATATTTTTTAACAAGTGGCTTCAACATCTTATTCTGCCATTATTATTTGTTACTTCCGCTTGATGTAGGACAACAGAAGTCATTAGGAAACGTCAGGCTGTCTAATGATTAATTTCTTTTACATAACAGTTCATTTGAATCGTTTGCCATGTCATTTCTACCTGTCGCATTCCTTCCCATCGGTTTCCACGACCTCACTATATTACTACCGTTTCTAATCGCGAATTTATTCAGTATTTACCCAGCTATTCGGTTCCATTCAGATCAAACTTAGAGAAAACAATTCGTGTGTGGTTGGCGAAACGACGTGTGACTTGATCGGTCACAGATTTATGAAATAATACTATAACATTGCTCATTGTATAGACTCAACACTCGTGTGAAGTGCTTTTGATTATTATAAATGAAGTAGAACAAAGACCGATTTTGGAAATGCTTTCTGGAGTACACAAGTACATGGGGAATCCGCTTATAATGAATATTCACTTTGTTTGAGAGCATCACATAAGTGCCAAATAAATTGCCAGAGAGAACTTCATTTGTTATCCTTTATTTCTGTCTCTTTCTCGCAAGTGCATAAAACATAACGAACAAAACTTAGGACCTTAGGCAGTTACACACCACACATACAGATAAGTTTGGCCACCCTGTGTGAGGCGCAGACTGACATACTTAAATAAAAGTACAAAGTTGTTCAATAGCCGCTAATAGTAGGTTGCAGGGGTTGTTAGCTGTTAGGGAAAAGACATGAAAGCGAAAATGACATAACCCTCAATTTAATTATGAAAAGATGTTAATTAAACAGCGGAAGAAATTTAAATTGCATTAAATGGGAATCGGTTAAGTGAAGGCGAGAATTTGTCGTTCTGTAACCACTGAAAAAGAAGACGAGATTGGAACGAAAATCGTCATAAGAAAACCTGGACATGAAACCGGGAATGAGAGACAATTATTTGGAATATTAATATCATTTCAGGAAAATTGCAGAGAACGATAATTGTGAAGGCAGTGGCAAACGAAACTAAACCTGAAACTTACAGAAAATGTAATAATGGAAATTCAGGCATTTCTAGGATTCATTTCTGTACCACATCCGTTTCCGGTTTATAATGCGTTTAAACTATTATTATGAATAATAGAAAGAATAGATTAGTGAATATTAAATCTGTACCATTTTTTTAGAAATAAAATAGTAAAAAAAGAAAAATTTCCAGTTTTTCTATTGAAATGTAACGTGTCTATTTGATGGTTTCTCAGATACAAAAACTCACAATTCTAATCTGAGAAGGTCTAAAGAGTTACCTACTTGTTCTTATTACTTATTTACAAACCCATCTTCAAGCAAAACAGAAAAATATTTTCTAAATTCAAATCACCAAAAATTATAAATTGAGCACTCTGCTTATGGTTGTGCGCATCATTTTAAATCATTTAATGTATCTGAGGCTTGTAGTACAACTAAATAGCCCGGGAAGAAATGATGATGTACGTGAATAGAAGAACAAAACACTAGTGGAGGATTTATTTTCAATTAAAGGTAAACACTACGAATGAACGATTATTCAAACTCATTATAACACAGATATAAATCATTCAGTTGTGCGAAATATATAAATATATTACTGAAGCAAAGTTTTGTGTAACCTCATCAATCAAACTGATAAATAAATAATTAATCGATTTATTTTTCGAGCACGCTCTTCACCATCAAAATTATTTGTTTATTTATCCATTTAAATTTTAACTCACACCTCATTTCGTTTTGGAACCGATTTTGCACCAAATTAGTTAATTTTGTATCGAGTTCTTCTTTTACGCATTTTAATTATTCAAACAGAATTGTGCAATTAAATAATTATTAAAAAACTTTAACTTTTGAATACAAAAACAAGAAATTCTGTTTCCTTCGGTCTAGTTGCTCTCGAGTTTTTCGACCCATGAAACTTTACAACTTCTATAAAAGAAATCAAAGAGTTTGGTTACCTCGAGTGGAGTTTGTACGATTATTAGAATATCACAAACAGTACTTGTTTACTGAACAATACTTTAATGTAGTGTACACGGTTCTTTCATTCCCTACATGTCCCCTGCGAAATAAAATTTTTTAGCATGCACACTTCAAAATTGATTTTCTTGAGACGTACTAAAATCCTATCGAGGTGCCTATGTTGTTTTCCAGGTAGTGGTTTCTGTGTTTGAGCAAATAGCATACAAACAAACAAACAAACAAATTCACCTGTGAAATCACCAAAATTTACCAAATAACTTAAAAATTGTGTTTCACGTAGGGATTTAATTGTTGAATGGATATATGAAATTACAAATGTTTTTCTTCAAGTAAATAACTATAACAATAAATGTTTATTGGAAGTAAAATTAATATTGAAAGCCTGGAAAATGTAACTTTTAAAAGCGAAAACGAGTTGCTTGCAGTCAGTGAGGTGTTTTCGCACGACCAGTAAAAAGAAATTGTTGTGGTGAACATTCCAATGAGAAGTTTCAAATTTGTCTTTTGACAGAACAAGGAACGAAGAAAGAAATGTTGCAAAAAATTTGAAAATTTAAGTTACACCGATGTGGGAAAATTGAGCTGGAGGGAAAGAACTGTTTGAATGTAGCAAAATCGAAATGATCGTTTGAAAAAGGCAAAAAGGCTTTAAAGGAAAATTAAACTGGTGCGACGAAGGTCGGTCTGAAGGTAAATTAATTTTTTCTGGAAAGGTTAACTTGATAGACGACGGTGCGAACGATTTTCAGATTATAAATTAAACGGCGGAGACCAGCGTCGGAGCAGAAAAGCGGACGCCGCCATGAAAATCTCATAGAAGAAAATATATCTGTTGGAAAAACTTGGGGCCCTCCCATCATTGTAAAATTTGCACATCTTTTCCAGTCATAAATTTGAAATTTTAAAGTCAAACACGTTCTAGACGTGGCCTTCCTATTAATAGTCAAGTGTTTTACACATGAGACAAAACAAGTTTCGATGGCGCACACCCGGCACTTTAACCTATCTCACTTCCACTACCTCACTGTTTATTACTTTAATCCGTTACAAATTGTAGTTTCTTGTACACATTTTAAGTCGAATTAAGTGCGTATTTTAACATTAAATTTCAAAATTGCCGAAATCTCGAGTTTTACATGCATTTTACATTAAACACGAGCCCGCTACAGTCGTAAACCAGTGAACTGTATGCCTTTCTGCAATTGTTGCTTAATTTTCCAATAATTTATTTAGTCTCAGGGTATTCATTTCGGTTCTGCCAAGAAGCAAAACGAAACCACCGAAAACGTTGCCCATTCACCTAGGATAAAATATTTTTAGCAAACTTCCTTACGAAAGGCTAGGGTCTCCCTTAGAAATGGGTTTAGAGGTGTGCGACGAAAAATACAACAATTCTCAACTGGACACTTTTCCTGAGCAACTTTATAAATTTGTCTATGGAATAATATTCAATAAATTTACACCAAAGTTAGAATTGAAGAATCACTTAACTCTTGAGTTGAGAAAATGAAAAAGTTTCGGTTTTAGAGAAAGACAAGATATAAAATTATAAATTTTGTAGACCTTCAATTAAAAACTCAAAGCAAAGCGGAGTCAAATGACTTAGAAAATAGGATAAAATAATTATTGAATTCTAGAGTATATTGTACAGAAATGAAAAATAGAGTATGTGAGATTGAAGCAAAATAAAAATTTCAAGAATTTTTTCTCAAGATTGTTAATCAAATTAGCACAAGATACTATCATTTATACAGAGATAACAGAAAAAAGACAAAAAATCACGGGTTACACCAAAAGAAAGAGGAAGGAAAGAATCAGAGCTTCGTGGTGGACATTGTAACAATGTGCTGGACAAATTGAACATTTTATTTTTCATTAAAGCCCTTTATTTTGCAACACTTTAGTTGCAATAACTAATAATGGATATACTTGCATCTTAGGTGCGTGTAACTTACTTGGTATTGTACATTAAAAAATTTGAAAATTATGAGCAAAAGTAACGGTTTAATTTACTCAGGTACACGAGGCATTCAGTAAGTTCATCTGAAAATTTAAGAAGGAGAAAATAAATATATTAATATAATATAATTATATTATATTATAATTATTATATTAATATTTATATTAATATTAATTTAATTATTATATTATAAAATAATATAATTATATTATATTATATTGCAAAGGAGAATTGTTCGAATTTCTTAGAAGCTTTTTTATTAAATTTCAGGTGTCCTGGGTTAGACACAGAGACATTCATTTGTTAACCGTTGGCCGTTATACTTATACGAGCGACCAAAGGTTTCAAACAATTCATTCTCCACAAACAGAAGACTGGACACTTCAAGTTAGGTACCCACAAAAAAGGGACTCGGGTATGTACGAGTGTCAAGTGAGCACGACGCCTCCAATTGGTCACTCAATGCATCTATCTGTAGTAGGTGAGTATACGTACTATTAGTATATTATTATTAGTACTAATAACAATAATGGTATTACAATACTGTACATTCTGTATTTTACTCTATGTTTACTATTAAACGTACACTTATTTTAAATTATTCTGGCGGGAAGTTTTGCATCCCCTTGGTCTCGTCCCGACTAATTTTTTTCCCTATTTGTTTATTTAGGTTAAATATTTATGTAGAACTTATTATCCACTCATAATTGACCGATGTTAATGATGATGTGAAATTAAACGGGTTAGTTTGCCATTTTCACATTTTGTTGTCGTCATTAAATTTACTACAGCAAACGACAGGATCCGGCATGACGATTCATTGGACTGAGATCGTTTGGGCTCTGTTTCCAGTTTGTTTTTGCTCTCACTCTGATTCTCGGAAACCACTTTGAGTTTTTATTAAGGCGTAAAAGTGAGGGTCCGACTTTTACGATTTTTATCCTGTTTATTATTTTTTTATTTTACACTGAAAAACACACAAAAACTCACGCACACACGCATACAGCAGGGAGAATGAGAGTGGCCCACACATATGCACACATATACAAAATAGGAACATGATTGTGTTTTTACGAGAATTCTATTTTACATAATAACACTCTCATGTTGGTGTATTCCACACGCGTGTGGCATAAATTTTTTGATTTAGGTTAAGTGTGTGACTTTTAAACGTTAAGCTCACACGATTTTATCTCACATCCTGATCCTTTCTGGAACTAATGAGTGCATTACCATGTTCACGGGCGTGTAAACTAATTTTCTTAGTTTTCCATCTCTACTAAGATCATTTTGAATGTCCATCATACCAGACAAATGAAAAAATTCTTTGTTACAAAAATTATTCCTGCCATCTTTCTGTTTCATGTTGAAATTTGGTGTCATGAAAAATTTCTCAAACCTTACTAGTAAAATAAAAATTCGCAAAAGCCATAAGCCAGATGTTAAGCTTCATATGTTCTACTCCAGAAAATGACTCTAAAATAGAAAAAAAAGCTATAAGTACCATTTTCTTGACAATGGTTTCCAAATAGTTTAACTCTGCGTTGAAAGTAAAAATTTCATATTTCATTGTTTCTTTGTCAGTAACAAATCGTAATTATTGAAAAAAGTGTTAACTTTTTAAATTATTTAAAGTAGATTTAGTACTTAACGGAGCACCGATGTCATTAATCTCCCGTGATTTCACTCAAAATTTTGAAAGTTCACCAGCTGCAGCTGGGTCTTCACGCAGTCTCAACACCATCGTCTCATTACTGTTGGTTTTCTTCCTTTTACAACTGTCACCGTCACCAAACTCATCGCTCTTCATCATCAAAACCCTCAAAAACACTAATAGTTCCATCTTACGGTTGCAAAAAGTAAAACAATCCCTTTCAAATGGATCGCTTTATAGTTTTATTTCACGTACAGGAAAAATAACTTATCTATTAAGGTTGAAAAAAATAATAAGAATAGAAAAAACGGAAACAACAGAAAAAAAACAAAATTCAATCAAAATTATTCTTATTAACTGCTCATTATGCCGCCGGGCATATATTGTAGAGGAAAAGGACAAGCTTGAAAAATATTGATAATTTTAAACTTAATTATTGATTAAGTTTTACCAGTCTTAAAAATGTAAAAGGAAAGGAGGCAAAGAATAGCAACTGATATGATGAAGCAAAGGTGCAAAATAAACGGAGAAAAGGTTGTAAATCGTACGAGAAGTATATTTCGACCTTCTGGTGAGAAATTTCGCTGTCTCCGCCGGAAACCGCACACAAATGCTACGGTGAACATAAATTTTGATAATACATACATGCTGCCGCGCGTAAAGAAAGGAAGTAGAAAGGAACAGAAGAAGAGAAATATAGAAAACGTGTACACGCAGCTGATGCACAGAGGAAAATAGGCAGGTGAGAGGTGGCTGCTGAAATTCTAGGAGTCTCAGACAAAAGAATTAGACACAAATGAGAATTCATAGTTAGTCATTGACTTATTCATAGTTAGTAGATATTGTACAAAGTATTTAAATAAGATTGCATTTAAATTTTTGAATCCAAAGAAAGGAAATAGGACTAAAACTTAGTCGTATAAAAGTAGTGGTAGCCCCACGTCAGCCTGTCCTTATACTGATTGCTTACTTTGTAAAATATTTATTATCAAGTACCACTAAAACTTAATAATTTGTACATTTATATCTATTACCTAATATCTACATTCACGTAAATTTATAAAAAATAACTGAAAATAATAAATAACGGCAAAGAGAAAGAGTAAAATAAAAAAGATACATTTTCATTATGTATGAGTATATAATATACTGTAGGTTTATATTTCACAATAATGTGCCCTTTAACTTTATATATAACTAATTTATTAATGTTATTCTAAGTTTAAGTTTTGTTACCAAATCCTCAAAAATAAATTCCGTAACTGTTTCCATTTCTTGTACGCCTTTAAAGTTTTAGAATTGCGTTTTCTGAGTTCCTTCTTCCTAGAGTTCCTAGCAAATTTCTTTTGCATCGCATGTTAAAAAAAGATGTAAAATTATTGGGATTACTCAATTCTGGACGTTATGAATGATGAGACAAAAGTAACTGAAGTGTAATTTTAATCATAACTTGTATAGTTCAAAGTGAGTTTTCAGGCGGGAACGTACTCTTCGCCCAACTCGAATGTTGATATCGAGAATAACTAGAAATTTATAAACAAATAGAATACGTAGTTTTGAGTTAAGGAAAAATATTAAGGTGCTACCTGAAAAGGTGACTACTTAGACTAATGAAACAAAACAAATTAATCTTAAACTTGACAGGTTTGGAAAGATACTAGTAAAAACAATAGAAAATGGCAAGAAACTTAAATAAAGCAAAATTTCTAGTTAATTATATAATTCCTGGCAGAAAATGAGGGAGGAAATAACCCGATGAAATTCAGGTAAGTGCCTTGCTGAGCTGTCTAAGGGGATAAAATAGGGGGGTTGGAGGGTGAGATTAGTACTAAGAAGCGTAAAAAAGGAAAAGATTTAGAGGTGTTGAGTCAAAAATGGCTTCAGGTTTCTGATAAATAAAAATCCATTGAGTTTTAAGTTGCTCAGCTTGAAGCGACGGGTCGAAAGGCCCAAAGGCTAAGTCAAAGGGCCTGCTCAAGAAAATTGGGCTGAGCCTTAGAGCTAACTCTCTTGAAGCCTTTTCCATCGGTCTTTTTCCTCAAATCTTAAACCACAGGCGTTTGTGAAATTTATTTAAAACTTGTTCGTGAGGAAACAAAACCCAAGCCTAGTTGAATCTAATTTAGGGAAAATTGACTTTCAAGGGTCTGTGAGCCAGTCTGGCGGTCGATTGTGTTCGACCAAACCTAATTTAAATGTTAATAATAGTTTGCAAATCCTACTAATTTACTTTCTATAGATTTATCAATCTCGTTTAGTTGATCTTCATTTCATAACAACTTATTAAACTATTTATTATCTTACATTGTTTACAAGTTTACTTAAAATATAAGTTCACATTTTTAACATAAGTAGCGTCTGCGACTGAATGTCACTCAACTACAATTTGTACCCGTTTAATGAGTAAAACAGTATTTTTGTTGATCAACCCGACTGTTCCAAACTGTGTTGTTGGTGGAAAATGAAATCATTCGCTGTAATTATTTTAATTTAATTTTCAGTTTCGCTTACCTATTGTGGCTGGTATTTATGGTGAATTTGGCAACTTACCCAACATTATTATTTGGATCTTATTTTATTAATTGTAAAAAATAATTATTTTCAGAGCCTATAACGACAATAGTCGGTGGTCCAGACATGTACATAAATAAGGGAAGCACGATGAACCTGACGTGCATCGTTAAACACAGTCCGGAACCTCCGCCCGCAATTTTTTGGACTCACAACTCAAAGGTAAGTCAAGTCAAGTTAAAAAATAGTAGTCCTGTCCCATCACGTTAAACCGGAAAAAAGTTAAAATTGAAAGGATTGTCTTCCATCCGATGGAGTTTGGTGTTTTTTCAAAGAGTTGCAAGTGTCCTTTCCAGTTGAGAGAAAAATGGCAACTGCACGGGGATGAAACCCCAGAGCATTAAATAAAAAAACAGTTTTCTGTGTCTCATTTTCCAAACATTCAGGTCAAAGAGGAAAGGAAATAAAAAATGTTTCTCTCTTTTTGCTTTCCTTTTTCTGTTTTTCCTTTTCCGGTGTTTCTTCTTCCTTTTTTTCCTTTGCAATGCTGTTTTTCTTCTTTCTGTTTTTCTCTCGCTTGCTCAAATCGACTGCATGCAGTTGCAATTTGGCATCCATTGCATTTCATTTGCTTCTTACACTTCAAAAAAATAGTGTGCATGTACTTTGTCTCATTCTTGCTATGTTTCGTATTACCATTTTTGGAATTTTGGACGCAATTTTAGTCACTTTTCCGCGCTTTCTATTTTATCCCATTATTAAATTTTTCATTTCTGGGTTGTTTCTCCTCAACATCTTGCAGCTTGCAGTCAGATGTAACCTATGGTTTTCCAAAAATGTTTTCTTTATTTCGTTGCTTTTCGCAATGACTCATTCCCTACGATTCGATGTTTTCATAACCTTAAAATGTTTGCATCGCCTAATTTACTAAAAATTGTTTTCATTCGTAACATTATTAAATTTGCATTTTGTGCAAAGTTTCTGTTTGATGAATCAAAATATTCATTTGATTTATTTGTCAAAATATGACCAAACGTTTCCGGGTTGTTTCCGGTCATAAACTCGGTTAATGACTTACTTCTTTAATAAAATAATCCATTCTATATTGCCTTTCTAATTCCTGCGTGTCACAGGATCTCTTTTTTTGCCTCATAACCACAATATGTCTATTTTACTTTATCACATACTTGTGCTGGTTGCCGCATTTTTTATACAAAGAAATACTTTAACCATTAATAGAGCCTCTACAACCAAAATAGTCTCGTTTCTTCTATTCAACGTAGATGAAAGCATTTTTCTTTTCACGCCAACATGCCAGCATTCCAGACGACTATAAATTATTTGTCCCGCTATAAATTTTGTCTGGTTTTTGGTCTGTTAGTCGTGACTCGCTTCTCTCTTCCCAGGTCGCGCTTATTGCTTAGTAATGATGTGACTGTGATAGACGAGGTAGGAAAGGTTTCTGTTGGAAAGTCATCACTCAAGAATGGCGTTTGAATGGCAATGCTTTTGGGGTCGTTCCTCTTCTAAAGGAAAGTCCAAATTCTGACTATGTCGCATTTCTAACTCCATTTCAATCAAAGGAAACTATTTTAATTAAATTTTTGTAAGAAAATACTAGACAATTAGACAAGATTTCGGTGAATTCTTTGCTGCTAAAAAAGTCTAAAGATCTAAAATTTTAACTCACTGAGAGGAATCTTTTTAAGGTACCATCCATGCTGAGAAGAAAATCTTGGTTAAAGCCCCCTTCATTCTCATTTCACTGTATTCCGTTGGTTGTAAACTCATTACGGCACACTTGAGAATTGGATAGCATCTATGGAGAAAAATTGCTCAGCGTGAATGCTAAAAAGATTCGACTCCGGGAGGCAGTTACATGGCGAAAGGAAAAAAAAATTTTTTTATCATCTTTCCATGGTTTAATTTTAGATGCTTATAGAAATACACAAAAAAGAACGAGTTGAAGCTGAAAATAAATAGATAAGGATGAAGTAGAGCGTATCCCTGGTCAATATATTTAAAAGTTATGCTCCGTTGTCCGACCACAATAAAATTTTAGCAGTGCAATAATTAAGAACAACACAAAGAAAAAACAGAACATTTGAATTTAAAAAGAATGTTACAGCATTAAAAACCTAATTTAAAAATTAAATTAATAAATAAAGTCATAAAAAACGTTCTGCGAAAAAAAAACAAAATAACCAAATAGATGTAACACAAATAATAATATTCACTGAGAAATTATGAGTACCCGAAAGGTATATAAGTTTCACACGAAAGGGCTATAAAATTTAATCTAAAAATGAATAAGATAGAACGAAAAGAACAGTGCAACAGGGAGTAAAAAGCAGGAAAAGTAGAGAAGGAAAAACTGTAAAGGTGTAACGTGAAAATAAGAACCTCAAAATATGAGTCTAAATATAAAAGCTCGAAAATTTAATAGGAAGACAAAATTATGGTAATTGGAATTATGAAATAGGTGTCAGAAGAAACCCCAATTTGGAAACCAGTAAGAAGCAGGCTGAGAAAAGAAAGGCTTTCAAATAACAAACAGGAGGAAAACCTAGAGAAGGCTAAAAAAGCAAAATAGAAAGCAGTGAATACTACAACTATATACAGTTCTTATACAGTCCCTAGAAATCCTATAAAAACGTATGGGAACATAAGTAAAGTTAGCGTGACCTTACTTGTACCCAACTCGCCTTTTCCTGGTACCAGGTACTTCCCATTTTTTGTGGCAATCTCACAAAAAAGCAACGTCAGACGTACCATTGTTCGATGTTTGAAATTTATCCAACAGCACACAAACACACCGGAAATACTTTGACTCCACATGGAAAGGCAAATTTTTTTTCGTTTTAAACTTTGACTTTAAGAGCACAATTTCCGGTCTCTTGAATTTTTATGCCTTTGGCGTCTTCCGGCAAGCTCTACGGTCTTCCTCCACTTGCCATCATGTCAGATGAATTCTCATCTGACGGTTATCGAGTTTCCTATTCTTTTCCGACTTTTCTCTTCATTACTTTCATTGCCGCCGTTCCGACGTAATTCAATCTGTCTTAAGTGCGTCGCTTGCCCCTTTCCCAGCTTACAACTATAGGAAAGTTCTCGTACTCGTTTTTGCTTCTCTATTGTCTTTTTCCCGGCAATTACATCCCTGCCTAAATGTTTTTTATAAATTTCTTGTAATAATTTACATCAATGTTTTTTTTTTTTTGGGCAAGGAGAACTTACATGCAGGGCCCCTAAATTCTACAAACAATTCCTTATTATAATGTAAGTAGGTCTGGTCAGAGTTCTGAACAAGTTGCAGTAATTTCGAATAATGGAATTTCCATTAACGTTGCAAATAATTCGATTATGAAACTTTTTTCGTTGGAAGTACTTCCATTTTACAATTTACCTTTCGAGCAGGTATAACCGGTTGCAGGCAGTAAGGTTTTGAACTTTAAATTCACTATTTGCCACTACTGCCCAACTATGAATACATTAGTATAGGTGTAGTGGCTAAAATATCTTTTTCGGTATCACAGTGGCTTTTACTCTAAATTTTTTACATTTAATTAAGTCATGATTCATTTTCATTGTTGCTCATTATCATTCCTATGTTCTTTTCGAATAATTTTCTATTCTTTTATTATATATCTTCCAATTTTACATTCTCTGTAGTTTCATTTGGAATAATTGTGTACAAGTCAAATATGCACTGAGAGGGGTTGCTGTTTACTTTTCCACCCTTAAAAATTCACACTCTAGAAATTGCCCCACCAAAGTTTTGCCTATCGCCCACCAGTCGTTCCACTGAATTATTTGAAATTCGGGAAATTTTTTACGGACTGTAAACAGATTTTAGGGTTATGTAATGAGGATGGGGCAGCAGACTCGACTTTATGTATCCATCACTTTTCGTAGCAAAGTTTTTGTCTTCCATTTTATTTTTCAACTTGACTTTCTTCAAAATATTTTAGCTGCGTATTGCCGCGAGACCAACGTTGATCTCAACCTTTTGTCTGCTTCATCAGGGTCTGACCCAATTTTAATCGGTTATTGTATCCTAACGTAGAGACAGGTACTATCTGTACCACCTACAATAATTCGTATTTCCATTTGATATTTCCTGCAATTCGGAAGAGGTTGGACAGATTTACCGCCTCAGTGTTTTGAATGTCGATAGAGGAAGCAAAATAAAAAAAAAGAGAATAATTCGAGAGCGGCTTTTGCTGTTAACCCGCCCGAAATATGCAAAATTGTGTACGTGCCGGTTGAACACGCAGCCGTTTGACTGATTCGATTAGATTTTTAATAAGTCTATTTTTTATTTATTGTAATTTCGGTTTCGAATATTGCAGGTTTCTGCCGAACCGATGCAGAATTTGAAAATTTCATTTTCGGTTTTTCTTTTACGTTGCCGGCCATCACTGCTTGTAATTTTTGTGTCTATTCCATTATATATTGCTTTTTAAAGTATTCTGTATTCTCTTGTATTTATTTCCTCGTACTTTTTCTTTTCTATTTTTATTTGCACTGTACCTTTTTAGCTAATGAATAAAATTTACCGACACTCTAAAACCATTAAGTTTTAGTTTATCGGCTTCTGCTTTCGTCTTGCGTTTTCTTTTTCCGTGTTATTCTTATTATTGCTTTTATTATAATTTTATCTTGTCCAATTTTTCCGTAGTCAACAACAAAATTTGTTATAATCTATACTGCAGTGCAAAATTTACATTCTCTCTACTCTACTTATTCTTTGTCAAAAGATTAATTTTCAGGCGGTCAAAGGGCTGAGGAGAACGAGTTTTTTATAGCAGTTTGGTAGGAAATAAAGCGTTTTAACAAAATGGCTGGCGTTTTTTAGGAAAGTAGGCCTCTGCCTTGTTTTTGATTAATTAAACTCTAATTTGATTTATTGTCATTTCCGAAATGACGATCTGATTGCTTTTTTCCTCGTTTTCTAAATTTTTTATACCCCAAAAGTTTCCCTTGTTCCTTACTGTTTTTGCTTCAGTGTTTTGTTATATTCACATCTTTTTCGCTGGTCCCTGAAGGTTTCATTTTCCGACCATGTCAAAAAATTTTGCTGCTGTACCAAGAGCAACAAATCCGGGAACATTTGTTGAAATTCTTGCTCAAAAATTCGAGACCAAAAATATTTGACACTTTATTTTTGGGATAATAAAAATTCTTTTTGTGAAAAAGAAAACCGGGAAGATGCATACCTGTTTATATTTTTGAACTTAATTACTTTCATGGCATAACAATTTCTTGTGGAGAACTAACGGCTTAACATACCGACTTGTGTATTCTTTGAGCTGCAGAAAAATTGTTTATTTTATTTAACTTACACAAGTAGCACTGTCTTAATTTTCCACCCCTGTGCAAACACTTCAACCAAGTTTTGTTTCTTTCCCTTTTACTCATGAACTTTCCACCAATTCTCACACTTTTCTTTCTATATTGTGTTTAATAAACTTTATTTGATTATTTGTTTAAGTGTCGTTGTGTTTTCCGCTTTCAATTTACACCTTTCACATTCCTACCTGCTTCTGACTGCTTCCTTTTCTGTCCAAGTTTCGCTTGTCTTCGGTCGTTTGTCCCCTTGCGAGTGCACCGCCTTCGTTCCTTTTCTTTTTCTTTGGGAACTCGTATATTTCTACATTTTAATTTTTTTTATTTTCAACAGGAAATAAATTACGATTCTCCTAGGGGAGGTGTCAGTGTAATCACCGAAAAGGGAGATATCACCACGAGTTATTTGTTGATACAACGAGCTAGACCCCCCGACTCCGGCAAGTACACGTGCAATCCTTCGAACGCAAATCCAAAAACTGTTGTAGTCCATGTTCTCAACGGTAAGTTATTATTGAATTCTTTTGTGTAGGCTACTTCAATATGTCTAAGGGGAAACAACTTCAGAAAGAAAAGGTGATCCAAAGAATATTGCAGCAAAACTCAAATAAGAAGGTCTCATATATGTTAATTTATAAAAATAATTTTACTATCTAAATTTTATTAATAGAAAGTAAATATGAAACTAATGAAAACGTTGAAATATTTACAATATTATATTATTTACATTAAATTTATATTAAGAAGGATACGCTAAACACAATTAAATCAGTACAAAATATCGGAACCAATTAATTCCATTCAAAATCTTACTCTTAAAGTATTTAAAAAAACATTGCAAAAGTTCGGTAAATTCGGTATAGGAGGATTAAAAGGAAGTGAAAAACAGACATCCCTATGCTAACAAGAAAATAAAATAAGGAAAGAGTTATAAAATATGAGAATAATAGAAGGAAATGTCAGCTTTTGATTGACGTTATTGGGCTAATAAAAGTTAAATATAGTTTTACTGACGTTTCGATAAAGTTTACCTTGCTATCTTGCCTTCCTTATCGCTCATAAGTTTTACATAAAACCATACATGGAAAAATAATTTTGTTGTCAGGAATACATTAATAATTTAAACTAAGGTTTCGCAAAATTGTCTGGACAAACCATGCACAATAAATACTTTTTAAATTTTGCAAAACCAAAACAACAATGCAGCAATGTACGTATTGTGTACCAATGATTTCATGAAATTATAATTCTGGAAAGTGTATATATTTATTGTGTAATGTTAGAGACTTTTTGTGCGACTTAAGCTCTTACCACGGGCATGGCAGATGAGTGCCAGTCTCTGTCTTATAGTAAAATAAAGTCAGATTTTTAGTGTGGTTATAAAACTCCCCACCACTCGAGTGTCCTTCATTATGTCCCAAGTGACCTGCTCATGTTTTTCTAGGGACTCATAAAAACGCTGAAAAGTTTGTAATTCTGTTTGAATGGAGGTCCTAAAATTGCCTGTATGACTACCCGGTTATGATGAATCTGTAGTGGGAAATACTTTCCTGCTTGAGCGTATTAATCCCTCTAGAAATATATGTTTGGCTCTTGTTGCCCAGTTTTCAAAGGAAGACTTAAAAACAATTTAGTAAGTAACACTGCTGGAGCTTTAATTTTGTCAGAGTTGTTGCTCAAGAAAGTGAGAAAAGAAGTTTAAATATATTACTTGAACCCAACAGTGGTTCTCCTGTCGTGTTGTTCACCCCGCAATCAATTTATTCATTCTAAAGAGGAATAAAAAACCATACTAGCAATGATTAAAATGGAATAAAACAAAATTACAAAATGGAAGTTCAATGACTTAGAACTGTTCCCAAAAATAGAAAAGCCAAAAACTTTACTTTTCCCGGAAAACATAGAAAACAGATACTATTTAATGTAAAAGAATAATATTGTTTAATCTTTTAGAGAAATTAAAAAGAACAACAGAACGAACTCTTATGAATGAGGAGAGAAATAAATACCAAATAAAAAAGTATAAAAATTAGAGATAACTTTTTGCTGAAAGCAAGATAGCAAAAACATTTTATAAACAAAATGAGAAAAAGTTTGAAAGGACTGAAAAGGATGACCCCGAGAAAACCTGAGAAAATCCTGTCGGGTCCGGCGGTTTTAAACAATTTTCCATTTCTTTCTCAAATGTCGTTCGCCTGGTACATCCTCTACCACGTTCATTAATCACTTTCAGCGAAAATTTTCATCAACAATTTCCTTCTTATTCTTGGTATTTTTCTTTTGCTTTCACTGTGTTTTTCTCTCCTGCCTCAGTCTTTTCCTTCGTCTTCATCTTCTAGACGAACATTCTTGACGACGTGAGTTCTATAAACCAGTTTTATTGTCCTACCGGTGAACATCGCTTTCTGGGAGATTTTTATCACCAGATAAGATAAATGTGCTTGAGTATTTGGGTGTGTGTGTGTATGTGTGTATGTGTGTATGTGTATGTTTTGTGTTGGTAGTTCTCTCGGAGGTAACGGCTTGGAAATAGAACGTTAGCCTAAAAGTTGAAATGCATTTCGAGTTCATCGCAGTGAACTTCCTTTCCGTTCTCTCGCGTCATTTCCGACTCTGAAGCTTTTGTTATTCCCAATTTTTCAATGTGACCTACTACGGTGAGGTCAGCCTCTGAGAGACGTATTCGTTACTGCAAAAATTCATTGATTTCATTTGAACAATAACAACCGTGTAATGAGTTCGGACGCTTCTGAAGAATTCAACTGAAATAAACACTCACGTCCTTGAAAAAATATAAAACTTCGCCGTTATTTCATAAATTTAAAGTACTTGCGTGTGTTTCAATAACATTTTCATAACTTCAAAGAACAACAACTCTGTTTCTGGAAATATAAGAAAAATTTTTATTGCAATTTTTTTAAACTTAGATTTGAAAGTTCTCGAAAAAACACATTGACAACTCAATCACATATGACGGCTCGAATCCGATTAGAAGAAGAAAAAATTGAGCTCTTTTACTTGGAAAGCCAAATAATAAACAGGTACTTCTGAATAATGATTAGTGACAGAAGTTGTTGAAATTTACTTTTGGGATAAATTTGCAAAGAAGATGAAATGATTAATGATTGACTCAACAACCGCAAAATAAAGTTTGTGTTGCACCACCAAAAGCACTAACTGTGGTTTAAATAATTTATGTATTCATATGCAATTTACATCCACTTCAGTTCTCAAACGAAGCTTCTAATAATTCAACACCGCTTCTTATTGCTAAGATATCCGGGACCGCTGAAAAAAAATTAAATTAATACAGAAGCTGTATATTGACGCGTTGCATAACTCATTTGGGATCAATAGTCTTTATTAAAATAATAACAAAACTTATGTTTATTGAATAAGCAATATACAAATTTAATGTAATAATACTAGATGTTATGTTCAATTAACAACTATTGGACCCAAAGAAATGGACATTCAAGCAGAAAGTACCTGAAGAATATATGTAAATGTACTTCTGGGCGTGATTGAGGAGTAAATAATACAGAAGAAATGAATAAATAAATAAATCCCAATAAGATTAATATCATGAAAGTATCAAAACGCAAAATTCTCTCAGTACGAGGGTCGTCTGATACCATGAAAGAGAGAGGAGGAGAACATCAAACAAAATCGATAAGTATGCACATTAAGTACGGATTTCAACTCTCAGAATAATTACACTCCCGGGTTAGTATAAATACTAATAATCCCGGGAACGTGACCAGCGACACGGCAATAACAATTCAAATAAAAATAAGTCATTCCCATGCAAACTGCGACTCTCCCGTTTGAATTAGTTTGAAAAAAATTGGAAAAGGCAAAAATATTGTCATATGAATGATAACTAATTAAACCTGTCGATGTTTTTTAACAGGTCATATCAACGATGTGAACCAAAACCAAACAGTGTAGACCCTATCAGTATTGCAAGAGGTCAGAAACGGTGCCGCTGATCACTAAATATTTTCAACCTTAGTCTCCCATTACAAAAATCCTTTAGCAGAGAAACGTAACAATAAATTACAAATATCTACTCTCGTACTCATTAAGGAAAGCAGTAACAATGAATGACGGAACTAAACTTTGGATACATAAGATAAGACAACAGGAACAGTAAAATCACTCTGCGGTAAACCGAATCACCGGATAAGAGAAGACCTGAGGGCACTCGTCGTGCTTGTGACTGCTTGGAATTTCCTAAAAGAAGACAAACATGAGGCAAGTGAATCGGTAATGCACCAAGTAATGCAAAATAAAAATTCAATACCATGAAAATTACTTCCGGTGTAGCAACTAAAGTCAAGTATTTCCGGTTAATGATACAGTCCCATTCCACCTGATTTATTTCAAATTGTTCCATTGGAAGACTTCTAAACCCACAGGTTGTACCCCACTTTGTTGTTCACCTCCTTCTCACATTCTCACCAGCCCCCACTGACACAAAACTCTGAAAAGCCTTAAAATTTTGTAAAATTCAGCAAAAACAAAGTTTTGCTAAGATTAAGCGAAAATTTAAATTTACAACGAGTGGAATCCGCGCGCTTTGAATGAGAATCTGTCAGCACGTGCCACGCAGTTGAAACTTTTCAGTGGGTACCTGAACCTTCTCAAAAATTTGAAAAATGAATTTCTACTTTTGTTGTGTTCGTTTGCTCTAGGAAACCTGACAAAATTTTTTACTGAACGGTTTCAGTTGACTTGTCGTCCTTTTCCCAGGGGCCATGGATGTTGATGCTCTTGTTTGTCCTATATCCTATCATTTTTTTGCTTTTGCTCTTCTCTCACATGCGTAACCATCGTATTGCTTGTGCTCAATCTTGCTTACCTTACTTATTTTACCTCACATTTTATTCTTCTCTTCCCTTTCCTTGTTCTTACCATCAAACCTTTCCAATTATCAGCTGTGAGTCATATGTATTGTAAGAAAGTATGCATCCGTAAATTTGTTATATTATTTTTGCTATTTCTCTGTTTTTCATTGTCTTCTGTTACTACGCTTCCATTTGATCTTGAGTGTCGACAATTTAAATTGCTTATTTAAAAATCGTAGCTTGTCAAGGTGGTCGTCTCCTAATTATCGGGGAAAAAATCCAAAATGGTCAGTATCCGACGAGTGCAGAAACAATTAAAATGAGATGATGTGCTTTTACATTTCCAGTCGTTAGTGTTGCAGTTTTTGCTGTTGTTATTGTGTTACGAGTTTCACATAGAGACTCGACTGTGTCGTTTGGGTAATATCTAGAGCCCTCATTTCATTTTTTAGTGGTTCTTCTTTCAGCAAAGAGGAGGAAAAAGGAAGAGAATGAGCGGGATTGGAAAGAATGGGCAGGGGATGATAGTTAAAAGCAGAATTAAAATTTTTGGCGACCACGGCGGCCAAAGTTTACGGCCATTTCGAGAGCTCGTGAATTTTCAGTGCAAGCCAGCAAAAAATCCACCCTGAAAATATTTGAATTTGATTAAGGGTAACTTTTGGAAGGTGGAAACGTTGCTTATTAAAATTTACGACTGACACGTTTCAACCGTAATTAGTTAATCAACAACGCGGAACACATTAGAAAATGAGATGCTTTTGTTATTAATGGGCGGAAGAGGTTGGAATAGGTACCCGTTGAAGAGAATGGCTCCGGCCTAACAAGTATGATTTCAGAAATGGAGATTACACCAGGTAGGGTGCCGTGACACCTTGCTCAAAACGTTTCGGGTTCAGCAGTTTTCATAGTTCTATCGCGAAGCACTGAACCACTGACTGCAAGATTTCATTTACAACCTGCTTCTCTTCAATCTAATGCTATACGTTTTATCTTCTGAACGAAAGTTGTTGGACTCTTTTCACAAACTTTGGCAAGATCACCAAATAACAATGACCTCTCAAACCTATTTAAGAGTTTAGAGAAAAGTTGAGAAGAGAAAAATCCACTTCCGGATTTTAATTTCTCCATTTTTTAAAAAATAGTCTTGAAAGTGAATTTTCTGGTTTTCACAGCTATAACTAAACACAAGTGTGAAATTCACCATTTTCCTTTTTAAACAAGTTTATTAATTCTGCTCAAAACAATTATATTTCCACTTTTATTAGAAAAAAAGCATCAATAACATTTCCACATGGTGTTCCTCATACTATTTTTATCTTCGCCGGTTTTCGTAGTTTCGAAAAATTCAACGAACCCAAACTTTGTTTCATTACAACTTTTACTTATTCAAATTTTAATTTTCAGGGGTCTTTTAAATTTTCCATAATAATTTTTAAACGGTCAGTAGCCTGCTTTACCATTGCACTTGTCTAAATAATTTACTTTCCCCGTTACACGGTATAAAGGTATATAATATTAATGTGGATTTTCCGTTATTGCCTGATCTTTTTCGTGCTCTTCCCTCTCATCCAAATTGATTTGGGTTAGGAGCAAAGGAAAAGCTCAAAGCACACGACTCGTCTTCTGGCCAAGGATCTTTCCAACCTCTTTGCATTTCCAAACCGGTGCATAAAATTTTTACTATGTTTTTTGCTGCCCAGCAGAAGAATAAATCCCGTCTGTTGACTCTTTACCGTTTACTGTGTGCAAATAGACTTTCATCAACCGTACAAAGGTCACATTTATCTATTTCGGGCAAAATAATTCTCTCTAAAAAGTAATAAGTAATTACGCAGGAGGTACACACTACAATAGTAGAACAAAGAATATTACTACTGGAGTATGTAATATTGACAAAAAAATAACAATCAATAAATGTATAACAGAATAGTAAGGATTTTTACGTATTGATTTATTTGTAATTAATGATGATATGTAATCTAAAATATTAAGTGGAGTGAAAGTACTCCTTCTCACTTTCTACACAGCTTAGAGTCTTGGTTTTTATTCTACACCTTTTTATATTTTGTGTCTTAAACTTTCTATGAAAAAAAATTATTTTTAAAGTCTCCTTCTTCCATGTACAAGAATTTCTGATGCAAAAGTACGAATGAAAGTAACCATGTTGAGGCTAACAAATTGCACATTAAATGTGAACTGATTTTGTTTCACAATTATAAATGAATTCCGCTATTTAAGATGGTAGCCGGAAGCGGAAGGAAGGCGATTCCTCCTTTTCGCAAATTAATTATTAATTAGTTAAAACGTAAAATTTGATTATCGGTTTTCTTCCGTTTCTCTCATGTTCCTGATCTAACTCTTAACCGTTGGTAATTGTCGTTAACGGTCGGCAGTAATAAGAGAACAAAATAATTATCCGCGTTAGAAGAGGTTTCCATTTTGCCTTTTCATTCTAATTGGCCTTTTCGAACTCGCGGCCCGGATGTTTTGATGAGAGTTCCACTACAGGAATAATATATATTGTCGAATCGTGATTCTCATTTGGAAGGATTCATTATTTCTGTGTGTTTTCTGTTTCGAACGCGACTTTAGTTAAGGGAAAAGAAGGTCCCGACCACCTCTCTTCAGGGCCCTGGCAAGAATGTCAATTTTATACAAATGACATTGCTGTTGGGGTGTAATCAAGTCGCGCGAATCGTTATTGGACTGTTTATCGATGTTTTACTGTCGTTTGTGTCGCGTAATTGTTTTTTTCGAGAGCCGTTTCTCCGCCAAAGTAACTTTTTCAATGTTATTTGCATTCCTTTACAACGATTTATCCTTACCAATCAATTGCTCTCCGTTTTTCATTTTCTACTGTAAATCGATGATTTTTCTCTTTGGTAACTTAACTTTACTTAGCACTGAGGTTTGTAATAATGTGTTAAAGTAATAATGACTGATTGGAGAAGCAGTAACCTCACCGTGAAATTTTCATGGCTACCTAGAACTGTCTGTTCAGGTATCTACTGGTATTCTTTCGTATTCGTCAAATTTCCCTACATAGGTTTTTCTGCACTATTGCTTAAACATTCTATATTGACGTTAAACATTAAATAAAATTAATACAATAGAACAACTTCTCTAGCAAAAACAAACAACTAACATAGTCATGAACTATAATTACTTTTTTCATGTAATATATTTAACAATATTTTGATTTATTACCCATTCATTAGGTCAGTAAAGTTATTGTATTTTCTTCATAAAATTGCTAATATTGTCAAGTATTTATTCTTATTACTAAATATTAATCATTAATTGATGTAAATCGATGTAAAACATTCGATTTGTGTCTGCTGATGCATGGCAAACAATTTTACAGTCAGTGGGAAAGACACTGACACCGGTACATACTTATTTTCTGTATTCCTTAGGGAAACATTTTCCATTGGTGTTTTAATTATTTTTCTAGTACATGATGAGTGCAGCTTGATTTTTTTATTCATTAAACCTTTTCTTTGTTTTTAGCCGACGCACAACCCATTAGACAATTACATAGAAACCAGATGGGTTTCGTGTTATTTTGCATTGCCAGCCGAAATAGAACAAAATTAATCCCGATGCATGTAAAACGCAAGGTATTTAAACCAGTGCACGATTGGAGCCCATTTCCGGATTATCGATTTCCGGTGGGAGTGAGGAAACCCGGGGAAATTCAATATGGCTTCCGCTTTTGTGCGTGCTACTTCTATTGAAAATCAGAGTTCTTAAACCAAGTGGAAACATCCACTGTTTTTTTTGTTCTTCACTTTCTTGGTTTCAATACTTTTTTCGTTTCGTTGGCTTTCACTTACCCATTTTCCTCTGGTTGTACTTTCTCAAAGAGCAAAATCAAAACACATTCTTAGCAATTTTGAGATGAAATTGTCCTCATCTGGCCGGCAGCTAGTTCTCTGCTAGTTTTTATTGCCTAATTTTTTATCCAAAAGACTCAGAATCACAATAATTTAGAGTGTTATTTGTTTTACATGTGGAATACGAAGAGACTGAGGAATCGAAGACGATGGAGAAGACAAAAATGAGAGGGCAAAGAATTGGAAAAGGAAACGGAATTCCCTTCCCATGGGTCCATCAACGGCAAAGTGTTTTTACGTGCTTTTCCAATTCTCATTACAGGTACATGGAGAATGAAAAGTTTGTTTCTCCTCTCGTTATCTAACTTCGCTTCGTCTTTGTTAACCCAAAAAGCATTTTGGTATTGTGTGCCCTTCTGCTCGTAACAATGATAACGGCAAGTGCTTTTTGATGAAGTTCGAGAAAATCATGAGAGAAGAAAAAGAGACAAATTGTTTTGTCCTAAAAAGTGTTTGATACACCTGAAGTATTATTGTCAGATATTATTTTTACGTCTCTTAACCTGTCAACTCACACTTTAAATGCCCTTAGGGGTGTATTAACTATTTCAATTTATCAAAGTTGTGTGAGCTGCGTACGATGAACTCAATAAAACACCAGCATAGAATGTTTCTACCAATTTTCAAATGCCGTTTTTTATTGTCCAGGTGTTCGCACCCAAACTCTTTGGTAGTTTAAGTGAAATTCCCTCAAATTTAGCCCTTACGAATTAATTTTCCTCGATCATATTAGTACCCTCACCCCTAAAAATTTACGTAAATGGAAGATTTTACCGTTTAAAACATTCTGGCTTCTCTTAGAATTGAAAAAGGGGTCTTTTTATGACAATTTTACTGTGATATTTATTATATTAACGTAATACTATTAGGGTAATAATTTTCATAGAAATCCTTCAGAAATCGTTGCTATTGTTGCTTAAGACGTAGCCGAAAGACTAGTGTACTTTCATTGTCAGTGAAGGGTTTTGTATTGTTTTGTTTTCTGATAGTTTAGAATGTGTAAAGAAATGTGTCAGTTGAAAACATGCTACGGCATGTGTAATGCCGTGTGAAATTCAATGTAGTGGGACCAATTAATTATTTCTACAAGGAATTCTCCTACATTAGAAGATTACTCAAGCTTACCCAAACAAAATAATTTTTTGAGTAAACCATAACATACGAAATCGCGTCAAAAAATTTATGAAACACTGAAAACCCTTTCAAGAAAAACAGTTTTAGGTAGACGTATTTAAAAACAACGTGAGGAACATTGTGATATGAACATAAGAAGGTTGAAGAATAGAATAAGCCATAGAATCAGTAAAATTGTTGGTTATGTTAAATCATTTATACTTAATAATCAGTTCCAGATATTAGTTGAGTATTTTCGGTTGATTACTTATACAAAAAAATATAAACAAAACTCAAGCCACAGGGAAATAAAATGAGTTTTGATTTCATGGTTCCATGTTGAGTACGAACAAAGTTTTCCTGGTAGCAGCGATTCTATTTTATTGCATCGGAGCAAATTATTATGGTAGCTTTCTTAATTTAAAACTAATGTAAAACTTAAATTATTTTCACGTCTCCCCGACTCACAAAACATAGAGTAAATTAAAGGTATGTTATCTTGGCAAAACAAACAATACCCTCACCGTGACATTCATAAAACTTGTGACAATTACTATCGGCCATTTTCGTATTGGCAACCGTCCTTCGCCAATAATCTCTAACCATATACGGATATTTATTGTAAAAATATATATACCGCAGATATTCATCGCTTGGGATTTAATAGAAAGTATTATCGACTAAACCAGAAGGTATCATAGCAATTGCGAATATTTGGCGCTTGTGTTGTGCGCTTATTTGTTTATTTCTGAAAAATACTCATTCGTAATTGATAAAATATCATATTCGTACTGACGCACAAAAATAAATACAAATAAAAACATTCAAGTTTTTCATTCATTCAGAAATTGAAGTTTAAAAATATTTTTCATTGTAAGAAATGCTGTTTTATTATATTTTTATAATAGAATTGATCACTCTTAAAAAATTAATTTGTTAAAATTTTAATTCCTTTCCTTCATTCATTTTCCGCACAATTCACGTATTGGAAATCAATAATCTACTATCGAAAAGTGACAAGTCGAAAGAAGAAAAGGGAACTCTTTAAACACGATCACTTTGTGTCACATTCGCCATCCGACTCACCAAATTTTAGTGCAAATAAGGCGAAATTTAAATTTAATTTTTGATCTTCTCTTAAGGATTTGAAGTGATCTGAAGAAAAGAACGGGAGAGGTGAAAACGTAGAGGTTGCTAATAGCAAACTGGTAGAAAAGACTTAGAACTTTGTTCTTGTTAAACATTATTCAAATACACTCAAGAATGTGTTCCATTTTATTTTATCAAAACAGCTACTTTAACAGTATTTTATACATGTATACACTTGTACTGAATTATATTACAGAACTTGCAATGCAGCAAGTACTGTACAAGATTGAACTGGCTGTTAGTCAAATTTACAAATATTTGTGTACAATAAATGATATTACCCTAAATCATAAAAGATGAATTTTGATCATTAAAATTCTTTTTTTTATAATGTAAACTTCTACATAGTTTTGAAATATAAGTAAATATTGTAGTTTGTATCGTAATTTCTAGTGTTCTATATTTCCTATAAATGCAAAACTTAAGCATTTGCTAGGGCTTACTGAATTCTAGTTTTTTATATTTTATTCTGCCCATTATTGGAAGCCCCGTATCAGTTTATACCTGTGACCTTTTTGATTGACTTTTGGTTTAATTTACTTTCAGGTGAACATCCGGCTGCAATGCAACATGGGGGTCAACTCCGACTTGAGTACCCGGCAGCCGTATTTATTCTTTCATTCCTGGTTTTTGTCACTTCCTCTTGAGCCGAGGCCGTCGAGTCACTCAGCTACCTCCTCCGGCCTTCTGTACAAAACTGAATTCAATTCGGACGGCAGACTCAGACAGACGGACATACGTACAGTAAATAGATACATGTTAAGTAGTAATACAAATAACAATACTAACTCAAGGGGTTCGTGACATCGATTGTGAAGTGCTATATACATGTTTTTTTAAAAAAAGAAAGGCAAATCGGTTTATTTGTTATTTTACTAATAGGAAAAATTATCTATTTTTAAAGAGTCTGATTTTGATCCGACGCGGAGTGATCTAGCAGGGAGTAAAAAAAATGTGATCCAGTGTAAAACCGAAGAGCAAATGGGATTGTGATGGTGACAGTATTATTAGTTAACCTTCCAATTGTATCCTTCGACTAACTCACAGGGATGCTGTACTGCTGTACTGTACACTACACTATACAATTATTTTATTACTTTAAATTTTCTATTAGTTAACTTCATGTCATTTAATGTCCGTATTCTCTTCAGTCACAATTTCGTTCCTTACCTTTATGCCTGATTAATTTACTCCCAATCTGTAGGTATTTCCTCCGAATAAAGTTCAATACAAAATATATAATCTTCCCATTTCGGTCAGAGGACATCTCAATAACTGAACTTTCGCCCTTTACGGGCTTCTTCTTCTGCCATTTGTATTGAACTCATATTCCTATGTGCCTTCCAAGGTCTCTGTAGTTATCAATTAACTAAGTTAAACTTCATCGACATCACAAATATCTTGCTTTTCACCGTCACCGTCTCAAGGTGTCCAATGAACTGTGAAGTAACACTACTAACACAAATGAAGATGGAAACCTTCTCATGGGAGAGAAAGGAACGCCTTAAATATTTTATATATCGCAGGATCCCCCCGCTACTGAACTCAATCGTCCAATCAACAAGAAATCGCTTATTTTCCCGATGGATGAAGGGAGTGAAGAGGAACTTGTAAGTAGCGATAGTGGGCGTTTGTAAAGTGTAAAACATTATAAATACTAATTATTGATATTTCAAACGAAATTATAATTATATTGAAAGTTATTTATTATTATTTTTCATTAAATAATTGAAAAGTTTTTTCCCCGCAGAGAATTTCCTAGGTTAAGTGAAAAATTTCCCCGCTGGGTGTTCTTTTTCTGCTGCTGCCATTGCCGCTTCTGTTGATCTTTTTCTGTTCTGCAGCGGAAGTGACGATTTTTCATTTGGTAAGCAGATGACGTAGCCGATTTCACGTCGTAAACAACTTCCGCTTTCATTTGACATAAATGAAAAACGAAAGGGGAAATTTTCCACAATGACAATTTTGTCTGTTTTATTAATCAAATCAACGCTTCGGCGGTTTTTCTGCCCTTGCCTGCCTTTTCTTCAGCAACTTCTACAACCAAAATTTTGCGCTCCTCTCTTTCTAACCGCCTTTGTGTATTCACTGAGATTTTTTGGTTTGATTTCCATTTAGGTAAACAATCTGTTTTTTCCAGTTTCAATTGTTCCACTTACCCATCCCCGACCCCGAGTAAAATTTAAATACCTTTGTGGGAGATGACGATCTGATATTTTGTTCATTTGCATTTGATCACTCACAGAGGAGACCATCGATTAACGTACCTATGTAAAACGGGTACAGTTGCTCCTGCTGGAATAATGTTCACTTCTCATTTCCCTTTAGCCAAATTTATAAATTTAAGAACGATCGCCTTCAGCAAAGACAATAAACTAACACCCGATGTTGATTAATTAATAACATTCCTGTTGAATGTACAACACCCGTTTCATCACTTGAGTCATTTCAGTTAGCTTGTGCTACGGTTTTTGTGCCTATTTTAACTTATGGAATTTTAAAAATTATATTCATTTAAGTTTAAAGTAAAAGATCTTAAGAAATATAAATTAGGTACGTACAAAATTTCAAACCCCATTTCAAATTTCCAAATTTAAAGTTGGAGAAAGCCCCCGAATAGTTCTTGTCGATGAGAAAAACTTTTTACATATTAAATTCCATTTGTATTCTTAGACCATTCTATGTGTTCTGCATGGAACACAAATTGCATTGTTGGTCCCGGATGACCCGGAATTGAGTCGTTTGCCAACTTAAACTGAAAGTTTTGGGAAGGAAAAAATTTTAATTAAAACTTGGGGGCGTTTCACTCCTGAAGGAAAAATTATATGTATATATGTTTAAATAAGTACAACACGGGAAACGTATAAGACGTGTGCAGTACAAAAATAAAAACTTAATAAAATGAGTTGAAAAAAATGACTTAACTAAGTTAAAAGCAAAATTATCTTGCACGGCACCGGGAAAAAGTTGAAAGTTATCTAATACACCTCGGTCCTTTGTCTGTGACTTAATATAACGTGCAAAAAAATTAAATTAAACTCGTACTCGTAGTTGATGTATTTTACTCACGCCACTTTGCTTTTATTCCAATAGGAGTTAAGTAAACACACTGCCACGTCCCGGAATGAACTTTTTGAAACAAACGAAAAGGCAAAAATAAACGAAGGAAGGGAAAAATGACTGAAATAAAAAAGCATATCGACACACTTTGATGTCACTTTCGCTAAAAAGATAATAAAAACATATTAATCGTTTAGAAATATTACATTGTCATGTTTAAAAGTCAAGCATACGTGCGTACATTGAAGCAGTGGATAAGTGACCGATAATATAATGGTTAACCAGACCTGTCTGCAAGATAAAAAACGAGAATATTATTATGAATATAGAATAATGAATATAAAATAATGCATATTATAGAACAATAGCAACACCAAGATTTGTTTTTGATTTATTTTAAAAGAGGTTGCCTTGAAAGTGTGGCAGTTGCAGACAAAAGAGGAACTACGATGCAGTTCATGCGATGCTCGTGGATAAAAATCAAGTCGAATTTAAGTTTTGTCTAAGTCTGTCAGACAAAAATAGGAAATGACAAACCGCTGAGGATAACGAAAAAGATATTTTGTCAATTTTTATTACATTTCATTTGAGTAATTAAATTACAATTTAATCCCCCCCATATGATCTTTAATTTAATTTATTTTAATTAATTTTAGTCCTGTTAAGCTTTGACCGTGGACGAAAGAACAACATACCTGCCCTTTTTGCTCACTCGATTTTCAAGTTCACATTTTGCCTGTTTCTTTTTTTTCATTCTGTCCCTGCTCACGGCCAATGAGAGTCGAATGAAAATGGTCGTAAATAGTCGCAGTAGTAGTAATAGCCATAAAAATAACACTTGTAATAAAATTGTAATTTTACCAGCCATTGAAAGCGCTTAAGGGAAATTTCCACCCGGAGCATTTCATTTCCGTTTCCGGTTCCCTCTCCCCTCGCTGTTACTGCTGCACGGCCTCCGCGATTTTTCGAAGCCCTTTCAGACTAATTAAAATGATTTCCTCCATCTGTACCTGAAGTTGTTGGCAACCAGGCAAAAGAGCAAATAATAAATAACGAGCGGAAATGTAATAAAGTTGACTTAAGTAAAACGAGCGCCACGTAGAGCCCAGAAGTAACTCCTTCCGGTAAATTATTGGACAATTTAATTTTTGTATTCCTGCATCTCCGTCGAGGGCAAGACAAAAGGTGAATTGGGTCTGTATGGTCACTTCCGGTGCGAGATTTTGCCTTGTTTCCGGCTTGCTCGGTCGGAGGCTTACGATGTATTTCCGGTTTTTCATTTGCTTCATCCCGAATACGGGCCGACAGATAATCACAGCCAATAGGAACGAATCAATTTCTTCCGTTCGTTACGAGTAGCGATCCATCATGGCCCTTGTTGTTTGAAATAAATTTTTTGTACTGAAAAGGGTGTACGCTCTCAAAAATAAATAAAATATAATGAAACTTTTTAAAAAAGTGGCCGGCGCAATTGAGTGTGTATAAATGAAACGATTCCTTGATTTAGAAAAGTTTCTAATATCGGTTTTTTACATTATAATAGTATTCGAATGATTAGACCATTACATATGTTTTCGATTTTCAAGTCTTTTCCAGTTCTACTCAGTATTGGCATACTTCTATGGAACAATAGAAACATATTGACTAATATTTTAGTCATGGCGAGCGGTTTTTTATAAATTCATTTAAAAGTACATGCAAAAATATGAAATATATGTTTAATACGAATAGGTATGAGGTCCAACCACCTCTTTCCTCGTCAAAATTACAAATAATTAAGAGTATGATACGTGATTTAAATAAACAGTTGAAAAAATAATAAAGTTTTCGAATATATAATAAAGGTAACTCTATTTAAGGTATTTTATGTAATACTGTATAATTTGTAATAATTTTAGAAAGTTAACTTCCCCAAAGTTTTGGGCAATTTTTACGTTCAACAATATATTTTGATAAATCTCTTCTGTTGAGGAGTTTGTTTAGTTATGAATTAACATACTGGAAGATTTTCTAACTAAAAAGTTTTCGTTATGAAAAATTAACCCGTAAAAGAATATTATTTTATTATTATTGTTTTAAAAGGTGCGCCCAAATGCGGGTACAAATATGTGAAAACAAACAATACGAAATGTGGGGAAAAAGTTTTAATTCAGATAAGAGCAGAAGTAATCGTATTGTCGTGACATGAGGGCAGAAATCAAAGAAAAAAATGTTTGAATGCAAACTAAAAGAAAATTTATAAATTTTTTTACACGTTGGGCATCGTAAATTTCGTAGGAGAAGTCCGCCATTTAGGTCGAATGGTCGCCGCATTCGATACTCAACGAATCGATACTCAAATGATTCGATTGATCGATCTGTCAATCGGTTGCTTTCGCATTCAACGATGAGTCACGCGTTACGAATGTTTGCTGGGAACATAAATTTCAGGTAAGTACAAGTTAAATATCTTCTTGCAGAGATTCTTGTAAATTAAACTGGTTTGTTATCCTTGCGAACTTGATACACAATTAAAATGTTCGCTAAGAAAAAAACGCGAAATATTTTATAAATACAATACACGGTGTGGTACATAAAATATATACAGTGAGACCGCTCTCGTATTAAAATACTAAATTATTTTTATCGCCAACAGGAAAGTGTAAAACAACATTGATTACCATGCACATAAACCGGTTTAGTTGATTTTATTCTGTCATGATTTTGCTGTACTTAGTGCTGCTATATTTTTATTTCGTGTACTAAGGTAATAAAACACCAGAACGTAAAAAATAAATAGTTTTCATAATTTTAAATAAAATTATAAACTTGTTTGTTTTCACTCAAACAATAGTATTCGCATAATGTTTTGACATTTTCTCTTTCATATCAGTCCTAAAAATTGGTGAACAATATTTTAAACTACATGCAGTACATAGACTTTTAGGTTTCTTTAAAGTAATACTTCTTCTGTTTATGCTGAAATATTTTTTCTGCTCTCCGACATATTGACATAGGTGCTTTTCTCTTATACTATCTACACCTCCATATCGCTTATTACCTAACAACAGGTGGAAAACTTCTAAAACTTTGTGTATTCGTCCTGTGGATGCATACTCTTGTTTATTTGGCCCACTGGGGCAATTCTATTCTTTCAACAACTAATGATATTAATAACCTGTCGAGTAATGGGGTAATTACGAACTTCTTCAGAAGCTGATGACCGTAAAAGACCAATTTCGACTTTGTAATTACCCATGTTTCAACTATGTGCTCATAAACTTCTGACTGCTGCGACTCAGCCCGTTCGAAACTATTTTTTGTCCCCTTGACAGAATCTAGAAAACTTTTCTAGATGTTTTCTATCCATTAATTCCATTTTCTTTGTAAGGCCTTTCCTTTAATGATGAAAGTTTTGGAAACCTTGAATGCCTTTGGTCTTTCTCTTAGAATAAACTAAGATTCAGGGCTTTACGTCTAGATAACTTCTTTGTTATGCGAATGGTAAAATCATTATAGAACTTAAATTTTCACGGCATACACTTGTATACGTATCGTTATTTTTTGTGTCGACTAACACCGTGTCCTGGTGACGTAGGTTACCCTTCTTCCCAAACGTTTCGGCAGCTTTCCCAGCTGCTGGCACCATCAGTGGTTAGATTGCCTTTTAGCGAAAATTGTTACTCACTCGAAAAGACTCAAATAACAACTAAGGCTAAAAACCAGACGCTGAAAATGCGGAAGGCGATGAACCACTGATGACCAATGATTTTGACCACTGACGATGCCAGCAGCCGGGAAAGCTGGCGAAACGTTTGGGAAGAAGGGTAACCTACGTCACCAAAACAGGACACGGTGTTAGTCGACAGAAAATAATGGTAAAATCATGTCTACTATTTCGTGTCAATATTTAACTAAACATTGTATTTTATATTTGAAACTAGTAGTACAGACGGTTATTATTCGCCGAAGAAGATTAAAGTTACATTAGCTCCGTATTGATGTGTACGAACAAGTGGAAAGAAAGTTATGATTCCCTTAAGAGATAGCGGTGAAGAGGAAATAAATAAATAAATATATGACATGATACAATTATAAATAGAGTCATGTTTTATTGTTCAATTTTGTATTATATTTTATATTATTTCAATAACTGTGTATCTTAGGCTTTGCGCTTTTCATTTCATTTAATGGTTCACTTGTAACCTACTACCTTCTCTGCCGAGAGATTGGTTACACTATTACAGGAATTGCATAAAGTTTAATTTGTTACTTATACATCAAGGTAAATTGCGAGCATTGAATTTGAGGAGAGATTAATAAGACTCTTTTGTTATTTACAGTAGGTAAGGGACTTTCGTGACATGTTAATTAAAACATTAATTGTTAGCAATATATTTTGCTCATTTTCCTTTACGAAAACTCTCAACGAGTGTCCATTGCTGTTTGTTGAAACGCAAAGTTCAATTGTCCACCTCCCGTTTTTAATGGCTTATGAATCTTATCTGAATCTTATGCCCCCCCTCACCAGAATTCTTGGTGGTGCATAACGAGACAAATATGCATTTCACCTTTCTCCCCATCCTTTGCCTCTTCTGCTACAATTTCTTGCTGGATCGGTGTTCTTCCTAGTGAAACTCTCAATCCGAGTCAAAGAGTGAATGTGGTTAGAGTAAATTCTCATTTTTAGAAATTAACTTCGATTTGTTCGAAATTCGACTCGGAGCGATTAAAAGTTTTACCTGGCAAGAAAATGGAGCCTGGAGAAGTGGAAGAATCCGTTTTCAATACGAACTTTTCGGTAAAGGTCGAAAGGTTTTGCGGAGGAAGATGTATAGATAGGGAGAGAATGAAAAAGGGAAGGAGATACAAAGTACATGAATTCAATGGGAAGATGGTACAAGAGGAGAAACAATTTCCAAATTCTAAGAAACTTTTCAAAAAATTTCATTTGCTCTGACTTAATTGCATTCATTGAGGTTCTGTCATGAGCTAAGTGAGCTAAGAAAGAAGTTAAGAAAATGTTTACTTGAAACGAATTTGGTCTTCAAACAAAACGTGCATCAGAAGTGATATTTTAAATGAAATTCAGTCATAATAACAATAGTAAAAGGAGAAAGAAGAGAATGTTTCACGATGTTAGGTGGCACAAAGGAATAATGTGATATTTTGGGGAGTAATAATTACACTTCGACTAACACATTCTAAAAATACGGTTTATTACAATTTAAATTACTAAAATCCCTCAGAATGATTTTCGTTTGTTAAAAACCTCTAATAACTTGCAAAGACTTTTATATCCGGTTATATAACTTTCAGCTGCAGACAGTTTTAATATATCATTTATATATATATAATCAGAAGAGTTTGTGAAAAACCTGCTTTTACTCAAGGCATGTGTGCTGTGCAAATTTGTACCTTTTTTTGTACCCAGGAAAAATGCCCACGTATAAGGGACTCCGTTGGGACGGAAATCCAATAGTATGGAACTCGAACCCACTAAAAAACCTAGGGAGATCACCTTCCTATTCGGAGAGGTGAGATTGCCGTGAGGCTTGTCTTCGCCCTCTCCAGGAACTTGCCGTTGTTCGGAGTGGCTGGAGTCGATTGAATCTTCTCGCCAACTCCGACTCTTCTCCTCCCTGGCACGTGCAAATTTATACTTGAAACAACCTGTTCTCAACAAAGTATGTAATGACCAGCCTGCTCATGTTGTTTAAGAAAATTTTGCTTATTTTGGACGACCCAAAAAATATATGTGGCCAGGAAAGAATAATAATATTATACAGAATGCTGAAAAATGACCCATTTTCTTCGCATACACAATTTTTATTATTTTGTGTTTTCGCCACTTCCTTTTCTATTATTTTCTAGCGTTCCATTTATTGTTGCCAAATGGCTACTACAATTTCCTGGACTTTTCTTTGTCTGCAGCTGGGTTACTTCTCCCAAGCTTACACCCACATATTATTCCTTTGTTTCTCTAACAAATTATTTGAAGCAATGAAAAAGCGTTAAATTTACTTGCAGTATACTTGTGCAGTATTTGGGCGGTTGACATCATATCTAAATAAAGTAAAATAATTGGATGTATAGTTATGTAACAAGCCTCAGTATGTCAAGCTCTTATGAAAAAATAGAAATCGTAGTGGGACAAATTCAGTATATAAACACCGGCACGGCGTGCTTAACCAAAGAAGGAAGACAAAATGAAAAATAAAATAAAAAAAATTATGAAAAAATGTACAATTGCATAGAATAATAATAAATAATAGAGAAGAGAGAAGAGAAATGAAAAAGCATGCGACGTAATTCATAGGAAAAGCAAAATTGACAAATAGAGTTTATGCATATATGCGTAGGAAGAAGAAAACAAACAAGAGTTGGACTGTAAGGATGCACAAGAACCTACATGGAAAACTTCAAAGGATCATCGCCAACAAAAAACCAATTCTAGGAAAAAGAGAGAAAGAAATCAAGTCCCAAAAAAAGTTGTGTTGTGATAAAATTTTAAAGAACAAAATATGAAAGAGGAACTAGAAAAAATTAATTCAGAAGCTCAGCGAAAGCAGTCAAAGTGACAAAAAAGGAAAATGACCGAAATAATTGTGTAAGTGTATTAAAGGGAGGACCTAAAATGAGAGGACAAAGAAAAAAATGACGGAATTTCACCAAAAGAAGTGGCCTTCTTTGGTGGCAGCAGGCCCGGAATCGCGGAAATAGCCAAAATCGGAACACAGGAATCAACCACTTCCCTTTTCTTTTCTATTAACATCATTTCATTTTTTTCTTCTCTTCCAGCATTTTCTACTTAATGAAACTCATTCGTTTCTGTCACGTCCTTCCTCTTCTCTACTTATCTCTTTCATTCGTTGCCATCTTTTCCACGAGCGTTTCTGAGCTCTTCCAAACAACACACTTGCCGCGTTTTTGTGATATTCGTTTCGTTCATTAATTCGTTATGTCGTAATGTAAGCTGACCAATGAGTGTTCCTTGATGAAAGAATTCCTTGATTTAATTTGGTACCAAATTAATAAGTTTTGTTTGAAAATCATAAGGTTGATTGTGACAATCTTACGCGAGAAATTTACTTAAATAGCATCAAACTCCCTTGTACAATTTTTAAACCAATGTAAAGACACTCCCATTTAAAGATTTTAAATTCCAAATTAAGAGAGAAAGTTTTCTACTTTTTCGTAAGACAATTAAATATCACCTCTGGGCCTAAAAATTATAAGAATATTTGTCAATTTGTTGCTTTTTTAAAAACAAAATGTTTCCAGACGTCTTGAGAGTTCGATGACCATGTGGTCATCGAACTATCGGGAATTATTTAAAATTGTATTTAGTTGTAACTTCAGACGTTCCTCTGATCAAACTTTTGAATCTTTAAATTAGTTTCCTGCCTCTCACCTGCAGGACAAGTCGTACAAGTCTTCTGCTGTACACAGGTTCGTTTTGTAAGGTCGATGGCCCTTACGATAGGAAAATTATGTGGCGAAATCATCCGGACGACGGAGAATCAATAACACGAGCTGCGAGATGATTCGAATGGATTCGGACGGAAGGAAATGGCCTGGAAGATGACATGGCTGCGAGAGCCGGAAGAAAAGTCGCCGGCATGTCGCGAAAATGTAATTCAGAGGAAGGAGAATAAATTAATTTTTGGTTGACATCAATACGAGGTCAAAGACGTGGGAGAAAATGAATTTGGAAGAGGAACGACGCATTTACCATCGTATTTCTTTGGAATCAAATTTGACGGTTAAAACCCTGTTGTTTCATACACAACTTGACTTTGATTAATATTTTACAACGTTATGTTTTATTATGTTGCTTAACTCCTGTGGTAGCTTTAGTGACAAAGTGACAAGGTTTTTGAACCAAGAGTATAACACCATTGGATGACAAAAGACTGTGCTTCGATACCTAAAGCACCAAAATAATAAATACGTGAAGTGGAAGACCACAAATACAAAGCATCAGCCTTAATTAACGTATCAACTGTCCTGCACATGAAGGAGAAGATGAAACTAAACTTGTTCATTGCGTATTTTGGTGGTCATCCCTTTGAGTTTCTCATTAAGAAGGTTCAACTGAACGAATTCATCTGCCAATGAGAGAGTTATATACAGAGACTGTGTCTCACAGAATCTTTTCGCTTCCATTTTTAACCTTTTCCCTCCGTTCGGGATAAATTTTATGTTCCTTTAGGTTTTGGTTTCTTCCCGACTGAACAAGCTGACACTGGCCAAGCAATCCGAACCTACTCAAGTAATATAAAACGTTGAATATTATAAATAACATTTACATATATTTACATTTATTAGCTCATTCCGGTTCTTTATTTTCCTCTCCATCCTTTATCTTTCTTTCTCTATTTCTGCTTCTCTTACTCCTCTCTCTGAGTCTCTCAACTTCTTTCCCTGTATTTAAAAATTAATAATTATTCTTGGCAATTTAAAAAATCAAAAGTTTTCAATACCCCGGTTTATTAGAGTTGTAACTTCTAATTCTGACAATTCCATTTCCATTCACTAATGATCCTCTTTTTGAGCCGACATCTAAGGAACGCTGTGATGTTGAAGAAGAATTGGTAGGACACCGGGAAAGCCTTTTTGTATTGCAAACACTTAAGTTAGAAGTTGAAATTCTCGGATAGAAAGTTGTCGTCGACTTTTTGGCAAGAAAACTGAACCGGCTGCATGTCGGCATTTCAACCTTCAGACCTTGGCAGGAGAACTTTAAAGTTCTGGGAAATGAACTGGGATTAATTTTTTTTATTCCACCCTGTTGATCGTATATATGTTAGAGCACAAATAATGAGGTAACGTGAGAATCCATAGAGAAAATCTGAATGAAACTTGAACCATGAGTAAAAAAGAAAAATACATTTGGTAATTCAACGGAGCACCAAATTTGAGCGAATATAAATCTCAATTGTTGAAACAATACGTCAGAGACAAAGATTTTGAATGAGAATGCTTTGAACGTCAAATATTGAAAACTGAAAAGGAACTAAAAAAAGGAAAGACCTAACCTTTTAATGGAAATGTTTGAGTATGAAAAATACACAAGTTGCAATATTAATTGTTCTTTATTAATTCACACTGTGGAAACAAAGGTTATCAACCTATTATAAATTTAAATAAAAGTAAAAGATCCTAAAATTCTGTCAAATACAAGAATTACATTAAATCCCAATCTAACTGGACTTTCTGAGTTAGCCGAAAGAGATTTTAATAGTGGTACACACTTGGAAACTAACATTTTGTTCAAGTAAATGGACAAGAAATTTAAGATTAAATGAATCGAAGAGGAAAAAAAGCTTGTTCAAACAAGCATACAGGGGCGGAAGCTTAAGAATTCAATTTTTAGGTGAAGAAAGAAAAAGTTGAGGACGTGAGCTTCGAACGGGTCTCATGAGAAAAAGCTCAAACAAGTCAGGAAAATTAAGAGCCTACAAAGTGTGAATGAAAAATGAAAAAGAAAGATTTGAAAGAAAATTTCTGTCGCGTTTGACCGAGCGACAGAATTCGATGGAAATAAGCCAACCGAATGTTGTTGCAATCTGTGGCAGTCCGGGCGGGTCTTATCCCGTCTCAATTCCTTCCGGTTTTACCTTTCAATAACTTCCTAACAAAAATTCTAGTATGAACTAAAAAACAAATGCTTAATCCAGTTTTTATAAACAAAAACTATTCTCCGTCGTATTTCCTCTTGAATTTAATTCTTCTGATGAATTCAATTTTGTTCCGGAACTCTTCCGCCTCTGAAACGATCAGAGTGAGATAGAAATAAACATTGAATTTGAATCTTGGTGAAATCAAAATGGATTTTTTGGAACGGTTCAGTGACCTATGACAACTAAATCTGAGTAGAACCTTTTCCCTAATACAATCTCCAGAAAATTGGGTTCCGTGCACTTTTCTGGTTCTTTTGTAGTATTACGAGTCAATACTACATTTGTAAAACCTTTATTTTACGAGATAAATTACTCAAGATTTTTTAGGAACTCCTATATATATAACATGTACCATTTTTATTGATTCATGTAACACGAGTTTCTAATAACTACAAATTTTGGAAAACATGCACTTATAGGCGTATTTATTAGTGTAAAGAAACATTCCAATTCAATGTCCTAGAAAAGCCTTTACTGTACTATGTACATCTACGTGACAACCTTTCATACGATTTGGCTAACAGCGTGTGTTACTCAATAATGCTATAAATACCCAAGAAGTTAATTGCAAAATTTCAGTGCTGCCACGCTTCGTAATCACAGACCTAACGAACAGTTGAGTAGTATTTTTTATAACTTTGTCAAATTCTCATGAATAAAAGAAGCTGACCTATAGAATTCTTTATCCTAGAGACTACACTGCATTGGTTGGTTTGTTCCGATTTAACAGGATCTGAGCACAAACCCATAGTTGCAGGCCAATGTGGCCGGAGAAAGAAGTGAATGGGCGCAGATGTTAATAAAATAAAACAGAAATGTCTATGGAAACTCGTTTTGGATACAAAACCATGAAGGTACCAGAATACGACTTAAATAAAATGCCTATCTTTTCGAAAAGTGACAAATAACAAATTACTTACACACTGAGATATTGACAAGCAGAAATAGTATGACATAAAAAGATTCAATAAAACACATGGAAATAAAAAAAAAATGTAGTATAGGAAAGAGCCGCTGGAGAGTCAATTAATCTATGAAATTATGTAAAGGATGTATGAAGATTTGGTAGTGAGTAACATGATGAGAGAGGGAATGAACGATGAGGTGTTTTCGGGGGTTCAACAGGAAGTTCCATTACGAGCGACAGAAATCGAAAACCAAACTCCAAACGTAAATTTTTCTATTCCACAGTTTAGCATCACGCAACACTGAAGCTCTGCCTTTTTGCTTCAGAAATAAACTCTCCGAAAATACATCTGGAAAGATTAAAAAAGGCCGCAGAAAGGGTTAACTTTAATAAATTATACGTGAAAAGGGGGAAACTTCTGTACAAACTTGTGAATGTACATATTTTAGTGCATTGTTACTGAGGGATAAATATATGTACATCTTAAAGTGAACTTCTCTTTCTATTAACTTCAAGATCCACCCAATCCTAATATTATTTTCCTCTGTTCTGTTCTGAGAAACAGAGCAAATAAAATATATACATTATTGTATTTGGATAGTTCAGATTTGCTATTATTATTTAAGCCCTGAGAAGAACAACAAGCAAAAAATTTCTCTTGAGCAAAAACTATCTCTCCATTTAATGTAAATAAATAATAAAATATTTCCTGACTGATTGCCGGGCGGTGGAAAAACGAATGACTTTATCAGTGAGTCAGTGACTGACTGACTGACTGACTGACTGTGTTTTACTGAAGAACCAAACCGCAACATCAACCGGTTAATTCTGTAGTGACACCCTCATTAAAGCTTGTCAGATCTTTGTAGTTTCCCATCGACAGGCTGATCTTTTCGTTTCAAACGGGCAGATTAATAAATTTCCATTGCCCAAACCAATAGAATAAAGAGACCATAGGGCCCGACAAGAAATTGCTAATTTGCGGCCCGTTTGGTCGCTTGTGATGGAACACAGGTTCTTTGATTTTCACTTGAAACAAGATATTTTGAACAAGGTGAGACCAACCAGAAGGACAGTCCTTTTTTTATTTCGGCCTTGAAAGTACAAAAAGCACAAGATTTGCTTTGCTTTTATTCGGCTCTTGCTTCCCTCCGAAGTACAAGATGATAGGGGGGGGGGGTGAACTTTACGACAGATGCGGATATCCGATGTACTAGTGAACTAGAGAGTAGGGTATTATATAATAATATCAATAACAGAAGCCGAAAAAGACAGAACAAATTAAGGACTTACGGATGTCTTATGGCACATTTACGCAGCTGTAGGAACAATAATACCTGTCGTGTATGCAATAACCATGGGTTTATACCTGACCTACTACAAAATACTGCACCACAAAAGCAAAAAAAATCACAAAACAATTGCTGAACAATAAGACTGCACTTGCACAAGGAACAAAATGTCCGTTCACATCGAAGGTTCGAAGAAGATCACCAAACGAGAGTCCTTGTCTTTTAGCAATTTAACTTCATTTTGAGTTCTGGGAGGTTTTAAAATAGTAGCTGAGAAATGAGTAGTTCGCCACTAACTAGACAATGAATACTGTAGACATGTAACAGTATTAGAGGCATTTTATAATATACTTCAGTTTCAATTAAACAAATGGTCCCGTAGAACCCTGAAAACTCCACTTTTAGTTCATAATTTAAGCATATCGTTGGGCAAGTTCCAATATTAGAAGTAAAAACAATTTGATAATATTGATATTATATCTACTCTGTTGTAAATGTTGACTTTGTTACTGAATAACCCATATCCTTTCATTCAAGACCTCACCCCCAACCCCAAAATATACTCCACAGTGACCCGATCAATAACAACAGCAATATCAAATCCCCGAATGTTTTTCCGAAGGGATGACCGTCCGATCCAATCGATCGGGATGTTTCAATACCAATTTCCACGTTATCGGAAACTGAAATGATCGTAATTAAACTTACCTTTTGACCCTTTGCCCATTCCATTGATTCTTCTGGGCTATTACCCCCTCCCCGAGTGTCCAAAGCACCCAAAACAAGTGTAATTGTATTGTAAGGGAAGTTACATATTAAAATAAAATTAAGTATAAAACATGTGTACAAGTATAAAAACTTGCACAATAAATGACAAGTAATGTAACACATGGGAGTGGAAAAATACGATGTAGGTACTGCTCTGCAATAGTAGCTATAGAGAAGTAAAAAAAGAAAAAAGTTGTCGGCGCTCGTGCTCGAAGGACCAAATGTTGTAGTTTGAAGCGCTGACTTGTTCGCTGAATTTTTTCACTTGTGAATGGGTCCACCAAATATCAGCAAATATCGCTTTTAATTGAATATACATTATTACAAACTAAGGAAAACAGAACAAAAAATGAAATTTATGTGAAAGTTGAAGCGGTGACTAATCTTGAGGTAGCCTTGATGTTAAAACCATTCGCTTCTGAATATTCGGTGCAACTGGTCGTCAACCTGTCGCATTCACTAAAACAAACATGGCGGCTGTTGCAAAAAATACCAATTGTTGCAAAAATACGGGCAGTGACAAATTCAAAAGTAATGCTTCCGGCAATTCTTGAATGTCCTTAACGTATGGGAAAAGATCAGAAAAAAGTGCCACGTACCTGTCTTACATGAGAAATAAATAATTACTTAGTGTAAGATTTACATAAAGTAATAATATTAATTACATAAGAATTTAAATATACAGAATGAATGATTAAACGGGAAACTTTGTAAAACTTAAAACCCTTCATTTCATTCGGTTGCCTTTGTAAATTAAGTAAAATGTGAAACTTCACACCGCACTTGTGCTTTATTCATCGGTTTAATAAATTCAAATTGGGTCACTCGGTTAAGAATTTGTTGGATTTCTTGGTAAAATGCTGTATTTTTGGTTTTAAAAAATGGAATGTTGTCATGTTTAATTACTTTAATATATGTAAGTGTTAATTACTTCTTACATAAAATCTTGTAAACTAAATAAATAAATGAAATAATTTAAAGTTAATAAAATGTGTAAAACCTCAGCATGGCTCAATAGAGGCCTTTGCTCTAGAAGTTTTGTTGGGTCGTATGTCTTCTTGTCTTTTAATATTAGTAGAAAAAATATAAACAACAATCAATACAAATAAATCACGGGTCCAATGCAAACAATAATATTCAATTGCTAACAACTCAGTGGCCTCCTACACTGAAGACCTACGAATATAGTTCTTTCTGTGTTGTCATTTCGCTAACGTAATACTGTTACTATAGCACTATAGTTACTTTATTTATTAATGGAAGTGTTTAATGATCTGGATAATAAGTCAAATAAGAAATTGAAAGGAAGTAATATTTTGAAATTGATATCGAGCACTTTCAGTTGATTGCTACCACAATGACCGGAAATGGGTGCGTGTGTATTCCTATTGGAAACGTAAAACGAGAAGGTGAACACCTGAGGTTGAGAGAGAGCGAACATAGTGAACAAATAAATAATTTAAAGAAAAGAAGATAAGAAAGAGTGGTGTTGGAGGAAATGAAGTGTTAACTGGCAGAAATGAAAAAGTAAAAAATTGCAAATAGAAAATATAGGCGGTAGAAGAAACGGCCTTAATTAAAAAAGTTCTTATCTTCTCTGGGTAGAAGAAGAATCTTCTTTAGCTATCAATTGGTTCATTGGTTTTCTTCCCAGTCCAGCTATCTGAAGTGAATTCTGATGAAATCATTTCATGTTGGTTCATTTAAAACCATTTAAACCCTTCAATTGTGTCTCAAATTGTTGTTGAGATTGTGTCACAAGGTAACAAAATGTTTACGGTAGCAATCAAAGTTTTGTTAAATAATGACAAGTGTACTACCGGAGAAAGATGCATAAAACAAGAATCGATTAAGAAATTAATGAGACCTTATGCCGACAATTAGTGGAATCCCCGTGATGATAGGTGAAACATTGATCAGTATTATTAAATTTTCAAAGAACCCATGCAACTGTCTCGGACCAGACAAAGGACATTAGGACAAGAAGGATATAAAATGAACGGTCTTCTTTAAGAAGAGAAAACTTTTGGCATTGTAGAAGAAAAATAAGAGAAGTAAAAAGGATGAAAAGTTTGAAATCGATGTGTTTCAAATAATGGAAAAGGGGAAAAATAAAAAGGGTATCAAGTTATTGGAAAACGAGAAACATACAAATAGGTAAATGGACAGTGTGCGTGTGTGTGTGTATGTGTGTGTATGTGTGAGAGAGAGAGAGATTTGAAGAAAGAAAATGGCGTTTCAGTGGCAAGAAATGCTTTGAGAACGAGAAATGAGAATAACAGTGTAGGAAAGGAGAGAACAAAAGAAAGTTGTGACACGGAGAACATCATCAATTTTCAAACTCCGACGTCTGCGAACAGATGTCATCATCTGGAATGCCACGAGCTGGTTGCCCAAAACTTCACAAAATTAGTTGGTTAGCGGGAAACATAGACGGAAAGAGAGAACAAACGAAGCAGAACTTAGGAAAGTGATAAGTAACCTACTTATAGATTGAAAAATAAAATTGATTCGAAGAAAGTGCAGTAGACTCGGTGATGCACAGAAACAAAGCAAAATCAGGGCAAAATTTAATGCACCTAAAAGGAAGCAATCTATGTGGAAAAGAAATGAACCAGAATATAAGAAAATTATATAAAAATAGGAATAGGAAGTCACTACTTAAGTGGAGAATACAATGAAGCAATGCGAGAAAACCATCAACGGAAGAGCAGATCAATAGAGAAGAAGTCAAATGCTTTTGCAAATGATGTTTATTAGAAAAAAGCAGAACAAAAAGGAAGACAGCAAGCGTAAACAGGAAGAAACCGTTATCGAAGGTGCAAAATGGAAAACAAAAATCAGGAAAGGTCTTGAGCAGACGACAACAAAGTGATTTAAAAGTTAGAAAAATTATGATAATAAACAATTCAATAGGATTAAAAGCCTGGTAGAAACTTTAAAAGGTTGGCAGGCAAATAAAAATTATGTGACAGAAAAATTATTACAATCCAGGGCCTAGAAATTTTACCCAAATTTCTTAAACTGTTAATTTGCAATGGTTCGTTTTTTAACTTTCTCTTCATTTGACAACTCACTTTTTTTGTTCGTTTTGTATTAATTTCTCCTCTCCTCTATCTGTAGAAATGAACTATCATGTTATCATATCATACCACGTTACACGCTATCGTGTTTACTGTACATAAGAAAGTAGGTAACCAATGATAATCTGGGGTAGCTTTTATGTAAATATTATAGGGGTTTTATTAAGATATTTTACATTAAGCATGTATCTTTCAATAGACTTTTCTTATTGCTTCGTCAACCAAAATTTCTGAAAATGACAAACGATCTTCTTTTTATTGGCAGCTAGTGTTTGTCTTCCTCATCATTATTGTTCTGCCTGAGTTGTTCAAATTTGACATCTGAATGTCACATGACTTGAGACTTTGACTCTTATGTACATGAACGCCGTCATTCCCTAGTAATTCTCTTAACTGACTTTCTACATTTCCTTCAATTTTACCCATGTTTTTTGTTGAAGAATTTGTCCCTTTGGTGAGGGGGTCTGCAAAACTTTTTCGGAAATGTGCGTAGCCATTTGGCAAAAATGCGGTGCGAAAGTGAATTTTTTGCCCTCTAATCTCCGTTTTCGCGTCCCAAAAAAAATGTTAGAAACCGGATATTCCCGAGGCCGATTCACTTCAAAAACCGAAGAAATTTAATTAAACCAAATAATGGAAGGAAAAATCTCGTTGAAAGTCAAATTACAGTGAAATAATATCCCTGGGCCGTGTAACTTCTCATTTTGAGGAAGGCTGGCAGGTTTCCCATCTTGTTACCTAACTAGTAACTCGGAAGATGATACTGTCCTTTTTCTAGGTGTGTCAGTCAAATTTGTTATTCCAGGTATCATGGGAACAAAGAAGAGAAGTTGGTTCTCCGTACATGTGATACGATTTCAGGAATTGTGGTGGCCATGACGTGTCATGGAGCCCTCCTGATGCCCTTCGACTTCCTTGGTTCATTTTCTCTTGTTGCATTTGGTCAATATTTGTGCGACTGTCTTCTTGCAAACTAACATAATTGACGCACCGATCCGCTCCTATTTATTTTATTCCTTAACAGTTATTGACTCGAGAGAGTTATTTCCTTTGGTTTGAAATTGATGGCAAACCGTTGAATTTTGAAAGTGGAAAAGCGTCATTCTTAAGAAAAATGAAAGGAAAGATATTTACCTCCAACTAATTTTTCCAGTTTCTTCTGGTTTTCCTATCCTCTAGCATTGTTTACTTTACCGTTTCTTCCGTTTTCACAACCTTAACCTCTTTTCAAGACGTTTCATACTTTTCTGACTTATTCTCATGCAAAATTTCACTTATTTTCAAAGTTCCTTAGAGTACTTCTTCCACTGGAAACAGAACTCATTATTCGTTCTGCACCTCAACGGGGTGCTATCTGAGGATGGCCTCCGGCGGTTTTTCGCACTGCAGGAAGATGTATCTTCCTTTGTGATATCTTCTCCACCATTACGGTGTAGAAAAGGGAAGCCTTGACCTCTGATATGTTTTTTCGAATGCTTGAGTGAGTGTTTCCTTTTTCTTCTTTCCTGTTTTCCTTCAAAAAGGCGAAGAGCTCAAGTGCCTTCCAAGGGTTTTGGTTCCACTCTTCTAAACCTTTCTCTTTGAGTTTTTGTGTCCCACGATTGCCTTTTTTATTTATTTTTCATTTTGAAGTGCTATTCTCTCTGCATTGAACCTTTCGGCGTTCATTGCCGTGGCGACCTCAAGGAAAAAAGACACGAATTTTCTCATGGAAGTCACTTCGTTTAGTCTTTAGCTGATAATAAAACTGTACATCTATCTGTTCTACTTCTTATCAGGCCACCAAGACAGTCCTTCACATTTTTAAAAAAAGCTTTTAAAGTAAAAAGAACTAGAATAAGAATTTAAAGTAAAAAATTTGACTGAAGTGTACGTTTTCGTCTGAAATGACTGTGGTTTTGTTACAGAAAAACTGAAAATTTCACAATTGTACATCCTGCGCGGAATTTAACTTTTTCTCCTGAAAAAGTAACACAAAATAAGTGAAAATGACTCGGAGCAATATTCTGGAAGTTTGCAGAATGCGGCAAAAGTTCCAATTAAATTCTATATTTTTTTTCTGGTTCGTTAGATCCGCATGCGGTTCAGAGTTATCACGATGTAACCTTCTTGGCATTTATCAATTGCGGCCTTTTTTTAATCAATTGAATGTTCACAAGATAAAGTACTCATCCTGCACATCTGATTAATGACTTTAATATGCTTTAAGGGGCAATAATCGATGTCTACCTTTTCAAAACGTAATGACTCCTCAACGGACATCTTATACTATTTTTATGTTTATGAAGCATCGATGGTGTGACAAAAATTTTCAATATTTGATATCTCCGCAGCTTCACTTACAACAGTCTCACTTGACGGTAATTACGGCAAAAAGTTTTGACATCATTCTTGACAAAATTGTCCGAAATAATTGCGTGACGTGATATTTTCCATCTTCTCTGCAAGAACACACTATGTGATTCAATATCGAGGTAGAAATCCGGACTCGGTTTCGTCATGTCCGTCGACGCATGAGAATATAATATATTCCATGAGAAATGTGAGCGAGACGTAGTCACAGAATGCCACAGCAGATGGATTTTGCAGGGGATTACGGCCCTGAATAATTTGAATAAACCTTTTTCACGGGTGTTGAATAACGGGATTTTATGAAATAAGAGCGAGGGTTTTGATACCTGAGTCTTCTTATGTAGTACAACATGGCAAAAGACATGTTGTTCACTTGGCCATTAAAAGATTGCCAGGTGTCAGACAGATGTCCTGCGAATTAGAACAAGTTAACTTGTGTCGTACAGAAATAGTTCAAGAATTTTGTTACTAACACTTTCTTAACCTATTGTATTCAATTGTATAATTTGTTATATCCTTCAACTAAAAATATAAATAGGTATGATAAAACAGCCTGGAGAGCACTATCAAAAATGAAATAGAGGAAGTATAAAGGCAAGCAGGAACTACAAGAACATCGCTAAGAGGAGCTAAGAACATAATCCGTGACCGAACTCTATTCTCTTTCTATTCGACTTATTAAAAAGTTACCCGGCTAATAAAGGCTTCCAGTTAGAGGTTTAAAACCTAATACCTGGAACATTGCATTATTATGGTACACGCCCAGACTTAACTGTTCATTTAACTTTCGGAAGTGAAGAAAAGGTCCATGAGACTAGAGAAAGTCGACCATTTCGAAAAATGTCGCTTACTCACCGGCTACTGTGGAAAAATAATCGAAAATGCCATCATCTCTTTCGTTTTGCATTTCATCTAAAGCGATAGGTTTTTTCTGTCGATTTAGAATGATCTGTCAATTGGAAATGCATTCAATTGAATTCACTTAATTCAAAGAATTTTATTGACTCCCGTTCATGTTTCCGCAGGCTGAGTAAACTTGATATACTCAAATGCTTATTACTTAAAATAATTTGAAATTTGTCTTACGAGACGATATTTTTCATCATAAATTAAGTTTTCAGAATTCCTCCAGTGAGTTTAGCGTGCAGGACTCGAAACTGTTCCGCTGACTGACTGCATATGTTAGTGTTTACAACCATGTGCAGTACCCTTAGCACACCACGGAAAGGCCAAAAATAGGCAGAATAAAAATAGAATATTGTGGCTAGCGGAAATCAGCCGGAAGAGACCGATTATAACAGTCAAAATAATTCACAGGAATTGGTTATTGCTCCCCCATTGAATATTTCTTCTATTTATTCGTGTCATCGTGCATCATCCAACTTTCCCATTTTACGACTTAATTCTTACGAGACCTAAAACATTAATTTTTCTGTAATTTAAATAAAACACAAATGTCCGGTGGCAGACACGATATTTGCGTTACAAGTCGTTTACTAACCGGAAATGGCAATTGGTCAACTTTTACATCCAAGACAACTTTAAGTTTAACATTTCAGTTTCATTCGTCTTTTTCTAACATCCCCCGTATAAAAATTAATGAATAGGGTGCTGTTCAATCGACTAAAGACATCTCAAAGCTTCTGACTGTAGAACATATCATGTGAACAAAGCGAAATTATGTTTCTGTGTCTTTTTCTTTTTTACTATTTCTCATATATTTTGTTCTTATTTTTTCCAAATTATTTCTTCTCTACCTTTTTAATTGTATTCCATTTTACCTAGCTTGCTTAAATTGCTCCAATATTCATTTTATAGTGCCAAAATTATGATAAATTATAACTGATGCAGTTAATTTTTTAAATTTGCCTAAGGCAAATGTTACGATTCCCGTAATATTCCTTCAATGATTCACTCTTTAATTTGTATCCCTGACACCGACATATATTTTAACTTTATTTTCGCCATTTATTTCGTGGTTAAATTTACATATCTGATTTTTCTTCTGCGCTAGTCCGTTTTTCAACCATTTTCACAAAAATAAGATTTACGCTGTTAAAGCTTCGATCTCGTAAATATTTACCTCAAGAAGTTAATCGCATTAAATTTCATTAAATTATTAACCCGAACGAGGTTTGAAAGAAATTTTCGCCACACCCTGCGCGCGGTGTTGCGTTTCGAATGGCTTCCTCACACGAAGACCTTCGAAACTAGTTATAAATGATAATTTCTTTTCCTCTTTTGCTAACTACAAATCTGATGTAGAATAATACAGTGAAAGTTCAGGAAAGATTCAAGCGATTATATAAACTTGAAGCTGATAACGGTGGTTCTCTCTGTGTGAAACATTGACAAACTAAAAGAACAAAAAAATTCCTACCCCTTACTTCAATCATTTTTTGTAACTGCAACAAAAAGGTAAAATCTTTAGAAGTATCAACAGTGTACAAATAATTCCTCTTTGGAAGTATAAACTTTGTAGAAGTCAGAAGAATTGTGGTTATTTGTGGGGTACCTGTCAGAGACGTTACCATCATAAAAAGCAAATATTGTTTGAAGGATTTTGGTCGAAAAACTAAAAGGCTAAAGGCTCTAACCTCCAGTCTTCGGGCTTCTTGACTTATACTACACTTTATAGCGAGTGTAATAATTCTTTTGCTGTAAAAAACCGAGTCAGATCACAGTAAAATAAAAATACAGACAAACTGAGTCGGGGAGGGAAAAAATGGAAAGAACCGAATTGCAGGAATGAAAGAAAAAAAAACGGTGAATTGATTTGACACTAGGTAGATTGAATAAATGAATAATAATTGCAAAGATGAGGAAAAAAGAAACGAGAAAAAAGACAAGACACAAGTGGATGGCAGAAGAAAAGGAAGAGACGATGAGGGAATAAAAGAGACGAAGAGATGAAGAAGAGAAGCTCAATAGCATGTTACAACGCCACAAAGATTTTATATCCAGTTTTACAAATATATATTTCTGTTTCGTAAAAATAAATCTGTTCGCAAAGAATGTATCCGAGTTCGATGAATGGGGCCTTTAGCGACACAAATTACCAAAATATGGTACAAACAAAGGAATTTGGTTTATTTTTTCAGATCGTTTAAACTGGACATTTTACCATTCCACGTGGTGTTCTGTATCTGAGTAGTAAACCGAGAAAAGCCCAGAATGAAATGAAATTTCTGAAGAAGAGCCTTTGAATTCGGGAAAGTGAAGTACTCGAAAAATGCTGTCATGAGACGAGTCAACCAACTGTAAGTATGAAGTGAATTAGTAGTGAAATGTAGTAAGAGTTTTGACTTTAAAAAAAATTCAGCTTCGACACGGCGAATTGACCTCAAGTGCACCACTACACTGAAGTAGGCATGTACGCCGAAAGTATGCTTCTGAGTATATCTTAGACTTGTTTCGGTTGCTCTGAAATGGATAACTTTTAACATGTCCTTCCGTCTCTGGTAACACCCAGCCGTAGAATCCTTGAGTAAAAATACTTTATCTGTACATATATAATTTCTCGGGAGAAGCTAACAGTACCACCATATGTTGCCACTGCCCCCGGTTTTAGTCCTGAATCTTTCGTTTTGCATAACCTTTCCACTGGTCAACACAGAAAACCTTTTCCCATCTCATTTAAATTCTCATTCGTCAATACCTTTTCTCACCCTTACCTTTTCGTTGGATGAAGATTAAGACATCTTTAAATCGCTTCTTGCTGAAGTTTATATTCAATCTCTCTTACTTTCCTACCTTTTCCTCTTTCTCCTCTAACTTCTTCAAGTCTGATGTGGTTACCCCTAATTTCTCTTTGTCGACGATTCATTATAATTCAGAAGCTTGAGGGTAGAATATTTTGCAGCATGCAATTATAGGAAGCCATTTTGCATTCTGTCCGCAACGGCTCACGATGAGGTCATTTGCTTGGTATCGCATTCTGCACACAGATCAGTAAAACCCTTGAGTGTACTCAAATGGTTTTTCTTCCCATGAATTGTTGATATTTGAACTATCTGCAGTAGTACCACTAACCACGCCGTAAGTCCTTGTCCTTTTTTTATTTAGTTTTAATCCCCATTTTAGGGCATGTACTAACGCCATACAAATATATAATGTTTCACAGATTCATCAAGGCTGCTGTCATTCTATTTGTTTATCACTATTCAAGTCACCGTCAGCGACTCTTACCTAATGTTTTTCCCTTTTAATGTGCCTCTTCATCTAGTGTTGATTTCTTTTGGGTCCAACACATTCTATATTAGCACCCGATGTCTAAAAACTGAAATAAAGAGGAGCAACTGAAATAGAATAAGAATGTGAAGAAAAGTAATTGTGAAAGTCGTACAGATAGAAGGTAGTAGAAAAACAAACAACAAAGACAAGCAGAGCGACAAAAACAACTCAAGAAAATGTACCGTGATCCTAACACGAAATTTTAAGGTTCTTAACTTGAGAAAATGGTACTAAAACTCACACGAAAAAACTTTTCGTTTCAAAGGATGAAAGGAACCGGAAACGGAAATAAAAGAGGCGAATGGAAGGTGAAAAAAGCTAAAAATCATCTTCTTCAACTTAATTCATAAAACCCTTTTAACTTTAAATCTTTGAGTCTCTCTCTTCTCTCCCGATTAAGTTATTTTCATTTTGATCCTGCTAAGAAGGAAAATAAAAATATCATTCAAATTTAAATGACTCATATTAACGCCAGATGTGACGTTGTAGGGTAGGTCAAATCATTTGGTCACTCGATTACTCAAAATCGAATTATTGCTGCCTCACCTAAAATCTGACCATGGCAAACGTACAATTTTCTCTAATTCGCTAAGTCAGTTACTTAAAATTATTGTAATAAAATTATGATAGGGCACCTAATTTTAGAATGAAACAATGACAAGGGTAAGAAATAGCAAGATATATATTGTCTCCATTACATGAATAAAAGATGACAAGTGTTGAGACAAAAATTATTGATCATAATGAACGCGGAAATGATTCTATCGAAAGTGACAATGATAAGATCGAACGCATACGATAAGAAATAAAGATAAACCTAATTTTATCAGTATAGGACAATGAGAAGAAGAAAGGATTTACCAACTGCTTATTCAGACGGCCAGAGTAGTAAAAAGTCAAATTCTGATAATAATTTATGATATAACAAGAACACAAATTAAATGTGCTCGTTTAGGATTGAAGTATTTATTACATATAGAACCAAAAAGAGATTATTATGTTGTTTAAATTGGTGCAGAACAGAAAATGGCTGATAGTCTAAAAAGGAGAATCATGAGATGAGTACGAAACTACCTAAAAGTGCCAAATTAAATAAAATCGAATATTGCTACTCTTAGGCCTTGTTAGTTATAATTTTGAAAACGACAACTCGACAAATGATGAAGTAACAGAATGTGTACCCAATAGCCAAGATTACCGCAACAATAAACAAATTAGGTGAACGTTTTATCCTACGGTAGAAAGAAAATAAAGTCAGTAAAAAAGAACTTTTTCTTGATAACCAAGTTTTAGAAGGGTAAACGGAAACGCCAGAAAGAATACAGCGATGAGGTATTTCCGCTTTTGCAACAAATCTACTTGGATCGATTGTTTACCCAACTTCGTAGAAGTTTCCTTAAGATTTTTAACACTCTCGGATGAAATTTATCCTATTGGTGTTTCCCGTCAAAAAAAGGTTTTCAATCAACCCACCTCTGTTGCTCTAAAAAAACAATTTTTTAAATGGTAGACGTGTCCTGTAGTAAACTGTAACTTTCAGTTTTGGACCTGTAAAAGTTTTCCTAACCACAAGCAAAAAAAGTACTTGCGAAAGAATGTTTTACTCACAAGTGACATCAGTAAAAAGGTAGCTGAAAGTGGCACCCATCTGTTTCTTCATAACAACTTATTTTCATCTTGTTACTGTTGGAAGACAGACGTGTGAATATTTCAAATGTACCGGAGTAAAAATAAAAGAATTTTTTCAGCAAAAAGAAGCACATTAGTCAGGCTGATCAGTCTTATTTACCTTATTTATTTGTTCATCTAACAGGGATGTGGAAGTTCAAACAAATGATTATGTAAATGAGACAAACAAACAACAAATTAAGTATTGGACCGATTACCATTGAAATTAATTAGATAGAAAATAATAAAATCGATTTAAATGGAAATGCCAAATGTAAAAGTTTACCATTAAATTGTATTTCAAACTTCTTCTGTTAACAAAGGAAGTCAAACTTTTAGAACTGATAAAATGGCTCAACCACTAAATGATTTGCAAAATTTTCCAGATTATCACGACCGATGATCGGCTGATTACAGTGAAAATCACTATGTAGAATTTGTTTCTCTTAAACCACAATTAATTGTACGACTTGTAACATTGGTTACTTGACTTCGAAAGAAGTACCTGTAGCCACGCAGTTATTCGCTGCATTTGTAACTCAACTCATTGGAAACACAGATTTTATTTTAAATGTAAATCCGTCTCATTTAAAGCAATGTTTGTAATTTTCAGTCTTCAGGTGGTGAAACGGTAATACTATTAATCATTCTTCTCAGTCATTTTTTCGGCTAATAAATTCAATAAAAACGTCTAATTTGACGGCCTCCATTATACTTCACTCTGTTCTAATGATTAAAGAATCTAATTAGCGGTAATTAAACAAGTAATTTTTGTATCTCCTCTTCTTGTCCAATTCCTGATCCAATATAATTCAATTAAAAATAAAATATATCTGAAAGTCCATCACAAATTTACGAAACAGTAATCACAGATATAAATAAGAAAGAAGGGCAATTAAAAAGATGAGACAATTGGGCAGGCTGGGGGACCCAAGCAAAACCCCTATAAAAAAAACTAAGAAACCTATACAAGTTGTCAAAGAACATTATGGTATTTCAAAGGATGACCCAAAGTGTGTCCAAAACTTGAGCTTTCTCGGAGTCCCGAAAATCTTGTAATTTCCTTTGCCAACAGCATCACGTACTACCCTACGCAGAAACATTTCAAAATCGGATACCACATACGCGAGGCAAGGCAGATACAACAAATACAACTTGTGGTACAATATAGACAGTCTGTAACGGAAAAAATGTAATCATTTTTGTAACCAAGAAGAATTTTTTAATGTAATGAAATAGTATGCTAAACTCTCGAATGTTGTGTAAAATTCTTACTATAAAATAAAGAAATATTTTTTAATACATAACTTATTGCACTCTTAAGTATGCACTCATAGTAATGATGTGCAGTAATAAATTAATGATAATAACGTAACCAAATTTTATTTGCATTTACATGTCATAGTGACGTGTGGTACAGAAAAGTGCTCTACCTGAACTTAAATCACGTCAAATCATTTGTGAACACCGCGTTATCGGACAAGAAACCAAACATCTTAACAAAACAATTTTGTGTTTGTTTTCTTGGTTGACAAGTCACGGTGACGCGGCACAATCAGGCAAATGATACAGCAAAAACTACAGCTTTCAAGAGACAATTAATCAGAAAACTATTCAGACAAGTTTCCTCTTACGGCCCGTGCATTCACTTAAGAGCCACTTTCTCGTACCTCAGCCGAAGAAGAAAAACTATTTTGTCACCCGCTTGCTCTGGTCTCTTGTGACATTTGTCTTCCACTTTGTCTCTAAATTTTTCAATAAATGTTGGTCATTTGTTCTTCTTCCCGTTACTCTACTTCCGTTTATAGTTTCTATTTCGATTTGGGGTTTGTCTGGCCGTCGAAATTTTCCCGCTGCAATTTGTTTTCCTGACGAATAGTCTCTTACTCGCGTCTGGCATTGCCGGTCCATTTTATGGTCTTTGTTATTTATGCGAAAACTTTATTTATATTGGAACTTAACTGCATTACATTTTTTTATCCTTTTTCTGTGTAACAAAGAAATATATTTTCTTGCATTTGCTAGCACGTCAACCTGCAATGGTTCGACTCTCTCCTATTATCTCTAAACATTGCTTTATTCTTTACGTTACTATTCTTAATAACTAACTAACCATTTTTTAACGTTCATGAAACAGATTTCTAAACTCCCACCATTGAGTCACTGAACGTTTCAAGTTTCATCTAAACTTAACAACTCTATTAATGATACATTACCAATAATACATTTCGTATTACTGCTTTTTTCTGCATTGCCGCAAGTATCCGAAGTAAACAAACTTATTATTTCTTTTGGTTTTCGACTCGTTTACAAACCGCTATTGTCATTTATTGTAACAGTTCTCTCACTTTAACGTGTAGAGTAATATACAAGAAAAAGTAAAACAATCGTGAAGTGTCTTTGGAATAGGTTTTATAGAAGCATTCAAGTACCGAGGAAACGAGATACGTTTCGGTTTCAATAAAATACCATTGCGTCATTACTAAGGTATCAAATTCTGTTTGTTTGTCATTCTGGTTTGTCAAAAACATCGGCAAACCAGACTGAATATAAAACAAGTGACATTTTTATTCAAAAGTTATAAAGTTATAACTGTGTAAAATTTTCTTTTCTTTCAGGCAGAATAAACCTGAAGTATGACACAGCAGTTCTTTATGTTGTCATCTTCCGATTGATTGGTTTCCAGCTGGGACCAACGGTCACATTTATAGGTATCTTCCCCTTGACCTCAAAATATCATTTATCAGTGATAAGATTTGATACCTCTTTTTTCGCATAATTCTGCCCAAGTTTAAGTTGAAGTAGGACAAATTCTAAATAGGACTTCCATACATTTAAGTATGGTACTCCTACCCCAAGACACAGTTTACGCCTTCATTCACATCTAAAAGGCTTTATATCTATTGTTCTATTTTTTTATTTTCTTCCGATCCTAGTACAGCAGTAGGTTAATGTTGCTGTTGCACTTGATCAGTAATTCAGTCTACTAAAATATCACGCAGTTAATTTAAAACAATATTATAATACGGAACATAAAATTAGTGTGCAACATTTGGTACAGGTATATTCATGTTTTGATGTTGTTCACAAAGGGCCCACTTTTCATTTCTTCAATACCTTGATAAGTATTTTGAATAGTTAAAGGTACGACCGAGTAACAAACCCTTTTCTATTGTACCTCACTTACCTAAGTTTTTACCTATTCTCCATTAGGGTTACTTGGGATATTTACTTTATACTTTTATTTATTCACTTCAATTTTAATACAAAAGAGGTTGTAGGGTAAGGTTACCTTCGTACTACCTTGGGTCATTGCCTCACTATCACTTGACTACTTACAGGTCTGACCAGATCGAAGGAAGTCACCACCATTTCTAGAATCAATTAGAGAAACATATACTGCTAATATTGTTACTCTATTAGTCCGTCTTATACTTGTAACCTAAAAATTAGAAAAAGATGCACTTTTTGTTTGATGAGACAATAACATAGACGGTAACGAGTAGTTTTGAAAGGGTTTAAATTACTCTTTTAGAGTTTAATTTTATTATTACTTTTTGTTTGTGAGTGGACTATTACATTACAGTTAATGAAATAAAATTAATTTATATTTTATGGTAATACAAACTAATATAATGTCGCTTGTGATAAATTTCATATCCAAGAAACCATAACTTTTGTACAACAGTACTTCATTGCGTTTACAGATTATTATAGTTTTATAGTTTGTGAACTCATTTAAGTTAAACAAGTATTACATTGAAGAGCTTTGTAAAGAATTTATTTAAAATGTCGAAAAACAAACTAAATTTGACGTTGCCGCCGGGATCATTTGGTTCTTCAGTAAGCTCTCTCCTACCGAAACATCCGACATGTCCACCGGAGAAGAAACAAACGCCCGAGAGCAGGACGAATATGGACGTTCTTCAGCAACAATTAGAAGAGTTGAGAATGGATGATACACAACGAAAACGAATGGAATTTTTCTTGTGTCAGAAACAGAAAATCGGCGAATTGTCAGGTGACGACCTTGAAAAATTGGGCGATTTGGGATCTGGAAATGGCGGAGCGGTAGTTAAAGTGAGGCATCTCTCCAGTGGTCTCATCATGGCCCGAAAAATAATTCGGCTAGAGGTAAAACCTGCTGTCAAGAAACAAATCCTGACTGAACTGAAGATTCTTCACGAATGCAATTTTTCCCACATCGTGGGCTTTTATGGAGCTTTCTACAGCGACGGAGAAATTAGCATTTGCATGGAGTACATGGATGGTGGTTCCCTTGATTTGGTCCTGAAGAAGGGTGGACGAATACCCGAGGACATTCTAGGTGAAATTACTAATGCTGTGCTGAAGGGCCTCAGCTATCTAAGAGACAAACACGCCATTATGCACCGAGACGTCAAACCGAGCAACATTCTTGTCAACAGTGGAGGGGAAATCAAACTTTGTGATTTTGGTGTTTCCGGTCAGTTAATAGATTCCATGGCAAATTCCTTTGTGGGTACCAGGAGTTACATGTCACCTGAACGACTGCAAGGCACATTCTATTCGGTACAGAGCGATATTTGGTCACTGGGACTATCACTGGTTGAGATGGCCATTGGAATGTATCCAGTGCCTCCGCCGAACGCAAAAACTCTTGCCGCCATTTTTGGTCCGCGAAGGCATCAGCATGAAACCACTCGTTCTCATGATCATGGTGAGTTAATTTGGTGTTTTTGAGTTCTTGATTTTTACATTAATTTTTAATGTGATTTTATTTTTCAGTAATTGGACCGAAACCTATGGCTATTTTCGAACTTCTCGACTACATTGTGAACGAGCCACCTCCCAAGCTGCCCTCGGGTATCTTCTCCGACGAGTTCAAGAATTTTGTCGACAAATGTTTAAAGAAGAATCCCACTGAGAGAGCTGATTTGAACACTCTAATGAAGCATGATTGGATGAAAATAAGAGAAGGGACTGCTGTCGATATTTCTGGTTGGGTGTGCAGGGTAATGGAATTATCACCGACAAGTCCTACAAAGCCAAACTACAACCTGTTCTAACCAGGTTTGATACAAGTCAAAAGCAACAGCGGGAGAGTGGGCCCAATTTTGAACTTTAATTATTAAGGACTACGTTATTTCCATTGAACAATGTACAATTCTCTTCTACAACTCCTACAGCTACGTGTCAAACTGTGACAAGAAGAGCAGGATGAATTTGGCTGTTGTCCAATAATTTTGCAATAACAATTTTATCTTTTTGTTTTTTCTCTAGTTTACAAGTATCTTTGTATTAAAAGATTTTTATGCATATTTAAAATCCCTTATTATTGTCTCTGAAACAGAATCTTTCAATTTTCATTAGAACCTGCTATTCGTTCATCTAATATCTTTTATGTATTCCTGAATGTAGCGGCAAATATTAAAAAAAGACACTTTAAAGTAGTAAACAATATGCTCCACTGCTAAGGTCAAACTAATTTGCCGATGCATCTGAGAAGTAGTCATCATAATTCAGCACACAATATGAAAAGTTCTAATGTAAAGTCGCATCCACGTGATACCGCACATTTCAATCAAGTAAAACTCCGAGTTCTAACTCAGCTGGGCCCAAGAACAAGTCGGTAAGTCGGTTTAGACATTATCAGTGATCTCTGAGCCGCGTTCGCAATCTGACAGATCTCTCGTGCGTTTAATGCAATAAAATACATTTCTATCAAGACTACCAAGTCGCTCAAGACATATGGAAAATGTCATCCATTTTCGGGTGAGTTTATTACCCTTTTTAACAGAAAGTGTCCCTTAATAAATAATAATTCAAAATTAATACAACACGAAAAATAAATTGCTTTTGACAATATTAATTAGACAAATGGAAAAGCAATCATTGTTTACATTGTTATAATGTTTACATTTTTTACACATAATATACGTAACATTAGGTTATATTTTAAGTTATCTGATACAGTATATAATTTCTATATCTATTTGTGAAAAATAAAGAAACAGTTTACTTCAGTTACGATTGAGTTTACATGACAATAATAAGATGTAATATATTACAAAAATAATTTAAGCTACGCATTTGCATGTTGACGTTTGCACGCATACATACATAAAAAATGTTACTCAGTATTTGTAACACTTTTGTAAATGATTCCATTTTACTCAAAACCCAACGTGATGTAATGAAGAGTTTTCAAAATCATTTCGACAAGTTGTTTTTGTCGCATGGAAATAGAACATTTGAAAGTTAATTTCATTAACAATATAGCGAAATACGAAACAAAAATAGGTATCAGTACTGGTGTATTGCTTGTACTTAAAACATTCAAAACGTTCAACGTTCAAAACAAATTAACTGGTTTGAATTCACAAATATTCGTTTCTTGCAATTATATGGTTAGGGTAATTTTATATGTATTACACGTCTAATATTCCCATTTTTATATTATTCTTTATTAAGATTAATATTTAAATTATTCATTCTTACATTATAGAATATAATATACAATTTATTACACTTGTTAGAGGTGACTGATACAGAAACCACACACACGTAATATTTTTTTGCTCTTTTACTGTGAAACGTACAGTGAAAATTACCGAATTATGTAATTGCAAAAACATGTAAAATTTTGATACGCGAGTTTATGCGACAACCTTTAGAACTTTGTTATTTATTATTTCTTTTAAAGTTTTGTAATACTTTAATCGTATGAGTTGCATATGTACTGCATGCTACAGTTGCGTGGTACAGTAATGCAACATTTTGCATACATTACAGTATACATTATATACTCTGAGGCACGCCAACAATAGCACCGTCTGACTCGATCACAAATCTTGTAACAGTACAAGAGCCCGCATTACCCATCGAAATTCCATCAAGTCCTCACGTGTTTTTGTCGGCAAGTGTCAAGGCGGCCCGGTGAAAAAAAAATCACCTCCTCCAAGGTTCACTGCCTCTGGGGTACCAGGAGGGAGCAGCCGTGCAGATCCGCTAAACGCCCAGGTGTTTCACAAAAACATTTAACCTTAACCCGTTGCGTTCCAATTTTTTCGCAAATTTTTTAGTAATGAATTTGTACGAATGTAACTTTATTAGGATTCAATCGAACCACAAGGCAATAGACCTAAATGTACCTTGTACCGGCCCTAAACGCACCTATTAATTACGTAACGCTATCATTTTGGGAGGACCCAGTTGTGTACTACTTGAGTCCAAGGCACACAATTCCTAAATTAATTATGTTTGTATTTTTCTGACAAGCACATATAATTTAAAGGAGCCAAAGCATTCATTATTTTTGTACATACCGATAACTACATCAAGCCGCTCCTTTCAAGTCGTAAAAATTTCAGCAATATAATTTTGCCTAATATCTTCTACAGTACGCGACCTATACAGCGGAACAACAGATAAAAACATGGTACGAAGCCAAGTATAATATAATCTGCTCCAGATGACTAAGGTTTTTCTAGAGGTGACCGCAATAAAAGGATCGAGTAAAACCAAATCAACTGGCAATATGGTCAGTTTTAGTTGTAATGAAGTACTCAATGATATGATAGAAATAATGATATAATAGAAATCGTATAAAACACTTTGTAACTATTGTTTTTTTTTTCTTTACGACGATATTAATTTAACAACTAAATTGTTTTAGTCAACCTTCATTGACTCCGTCTATCAAAAGATCGAGAGTTCCAAGTCACCAAGTCACCTTGTGATTTATCACATCATTTTAGTTATCTTGTCATTTTATGTCTACTAGTTAAAACTTACTTTTTCGCTTGACAGATTCGATCTCGTGTCCACCGTTTTGAGCTTGTTGATCTTCGTGTTCTTCTGGAAATTAGCAAGGAAGGATGAAAAAACCAAGCTGGTCAACAAGTTACCGGGACCATTCGCCTTTCCTTTGGTTGGCAACATCGTGGAGGCCTTAGAACCTCGAGAAAGTAAGCGAAAATGCTGTTTATCATTAAATTAATACGACGTTTCGTCCTAATAAAAAACTATAAATACTATTTTAGCCCTTCTGAAGAGAGTAATTGAGAGAAGACATCGGTTTGGTCTCATTTTTAGACTTTGGCTTGGCGGAAATGCAGTGGTTATCATTTCAAATCCGGACGATATTGAAGTGAGTTTTTCTAGTTGTCTGCCTTCATGCTCGTCATGCCCCTCCCCCAATTTCTTCAATTTTACACGACTTATTTACTTTTCCAAAGGTTGTTTTGAAAAGTACAAAGCACTCGGAAAAGTCTTTCGGCTACGAATTTCTCAAGCCATGGCTAGGAACTGGTCTTCTCACATCGAAAGGTGCCAAATGGTCAGCCCATCGAAAACTCATTACTCCAACATTTCACTTCTCAATTCTCCAAAATTTTGTTGAGGTTTTCCAACGCAATTCGACTATTCTTGTAACGAAATTGCAAGTCAAAGCAGACACGGGTGAAGTGTTTGACATGTTCCCGTTGGTGACACTTTGTGCCCTGGACATCATTTGCGGTAAGATTATGTAGAGGAAGAATAATTTATACCTCAAGTTTTCCCAAACATTAGTTAACCAAATGTGTTTAACTTTACGTATTTGCGGGGAAAAAGGTAAACTTGATACGTCTGATTTCATAGTAGCCGATAAAAAGAACTTTAAAATAGTGAAGAACCCACATATTATTTGATCGTCATTAAGTTGGGATGTTTTTGCCTTAGATATGTGATTTGTTATTAATCAGATCAAAACATAGAAGTATCGTTTGTTTTACAGAAACCGCCATGGGAACCAAAGTAAACGCTCAGTCCGAAAGTCAGAGCCCTTATGTCAAGGCCGTTTATAGGTAAGGAACACCAGGAGTTAAGAAAACCTAACAACACAAGAGAATTGTGAAAAATTAATCTTCATTGAATTGGCAATGAAAAGAAAAATTTAATTTAATTTTCAGACTTTCATCCCTGATTATACACAGGGTGAGTCGAGTATGGCTCCATCCCGATTTTCTCTTTAAACTAACCAGTACAGGGAAAGAATTTCAACAGCATCTTCGTACCGTACAGAATTTCACGGATGAAGTAATAAGAGCAAGGAAAAAATCCTTACAAAATGCTGAGCCAGGTTATTTGGAGAACAATCAAGTCAAAAAATTAACGTTCCTAGACATGTTACTCAAAGCATCCATGAATGAGGCGTCGACACCACTGACCGACGTGGAACTTCGTGAGGAGGTTGAAACTTTCATGTTTGAGGTGTGTCACTTCGTCAAAATTTAAAGCAAAAGCTTTTATCCATCTACTAGTATAAAATAAAGTATTTCAGCCTAATAACATAGCAATATTAATTTTAAATATTTTTTCGTAAACCTTATCAGGAATCATGGAATTATTTCAGGGCCACGACACAACAGCTGCCGCAATATCATGGGCTCTACTTCTCTTGGGTCACCATTCTAAAATCCAAGAAGAGGTTTTTGATGAAGTCAAAGCCGTGTATGAGAAGAACAATGGCGAAACTCTAACCATTTCAGACTTGTCGGAAATGAAACTACTCGAACGAGTCATTAAAGAAACCCTCCGATTGTTTCCCAGTGTCGTAAGCATTGGCAGAACAATAGAAGAAGATATTAAATTGGGTACAGCATCATCGATTTAAGTGAATCAAGATTAATTTTGAAAGTTCTATTAACTATCAATAATTTACAATAAAAAATAACTTACAGGTGGGTATCTGATACCCAAAGGAGTGATGGCATTCATAGGCATTTACACAGTACACAGGGACCCAACGCACTTCAAAGACCCTGATGTTTTTGATCCCGACCGATTTTTGCCGGAGGCATCGGCTGCAAGACATCCATTTGCTTACATACCGTTCAGTGCGGGACCAAGAAATTGTATAGGTACGACCAGTCCGATGCATGCAGCTTGTGAACACTTTAGCACCTTTTCCATATCGTGAAAAATTTATATATATGAATATTTGATTATTAACATTATTTGTTACAGGTCAAAAGTTTGCCTTACTCGAGGAAAAAGTAGTATTGTCAAATTTAATTTACAACTACAAATTTGAATCCGTCGAGAAAATAGATGAAGTCGTTAAGGTACCCGAACTGATTCTGCGCCCCTTGTCAGGAATAAAACTGCGAATAACGAAAAGATGAACACAAGAGCAACCTGGACGTCTTAGTACCATACCATCAGCCTACCGTTTTGGATGGGCTTTGGACACCTCTTTATGACACTTACAAATAGTGCTCAAGAAAGGATTGTTTTTACATCTCATTTAAACCTTGCTAAATTTTAGCCAACACTAGGAGATGTAGACTTTCAATTCCCTTATTTCGTTTTCGACAGGTACCTCAACGAAATTTTAGAAGTATCTGTCTCCGGGTGAAGTAAAATGACCATGTCGTTTGTGAATGGTTGCTGTTGTAGGAGTATAATTTCACAAGATAAATATATATATTTTATATGTATCTAATCAATGTATGTACATTCTACTCAATCTGAACTTGGTTGTAAATAAAAACAATGTCTAAATCCAAAGTCAATAATATTATAGTTGTTAAAAAAATTTTAAACTACAAATATTACTGCTGCACTAATAATACAACAATTTAAAGATACAATAATGCAGAACTTCGAAATGTTCTACTGCACTGAGATTACATTGCAACCGCCACCAAATAAAAGAAAACAAAGACATGGAATATAATATATTACAAAGAAAAATGGTCACCCAGTAACCTAAAAAAAGTACAATAATTTTAAGTAGTTGTAGCTAATTCCGCATTTTCATTTGAATTGTCTAATTGAAGTTAAGAAAAAAATATTAGTAACAAAGGCCAAAGGGTGGTTGACACACTTTCAGGCGTCCCTGGTACCTCGGCTCCGTATGTAAAAGTCAAATGAGGCCACAACGTTCCAACCGGCCAATAGGAACAGGATAACCTTACATTAATGATGGATTTTCCTTGCAACTCGGCAATGAAAATAAATGTCTAAAATATTATATTTTAATTGTCCTGTTGGACCACTTGTGGGGACTTGACTAACAATTTTGAGTTTTTCAAGCAATCAGGCAATATATTTGGGGCATCCAAACCTAAACAAAAGTATGAAATAAAAGTTATTGTCAATACAAAACACTCTTAATAATAATAATAATAATAATAAAGGTACGGAATGTCGACTCAGACCGCACTCCCATCCTACATCTCTTGCAATCAACAAGCCGCATGGGTGTCAACATCAAAAATTTTAAGTGTTAACCTGAAACCAACTATTCCGCAAAAAATAATTAAACAGGCAGTAAAGGTAAAAAGGCACCCAAGGAAACTGACAAAGAACAAAACATGAAGAATACAAAAGGAATGTTAATAATGCCACCAAAAACCTAAAGGACCTGCTGGCTCAAGAAAAACAAAACACTAAAATTATTGCTAACATTCTCGGCAGCTGCCAATCCAATCCATAGAATAATACCTATGGAAAGGACTAAAAAGAAAAAGAAGAAAATACCTATAGAACCAATCCGGGAACCACATGGATTAGGACGCAAGTAGACAAAAGAAAACCGCTCGCCAACTACCTGCAAGAAGTTTCCCAACCCCTTTGTCCACAGTACCTGATCGGGGGCATTGGCCTTACCTTTGGTTGGCAATATCATGGAGGCATTAGAACCTCGAGAAAGACAGAGAAAATGACAGTTTGTTCCCTCCACAAAAGTCAGACGAACAAATTACTTTCCTACCAGCCAATAGGAACGAGGGTAACCTTACATTAATGATGGATTTTCCTTGCAACTCATCAGTTGAGGCAGTGAACATCGAGAAGTCATTCGAAAACAACAGGTTGCTCCTTTTAAGTCAGAGTGGTGCAAACAGTGTGAACAATACAATTAAGTTCATTATATTACTAAGTGTCGCGTAGATTATTTGAACCTAAGAAAATTACATTAGTTTAGTGCAGTGTTTTGCTCTGGCGGGCCAAACTGTTTCATACACTGGAGTGCCGAATGTAATGTAAAGTAGTCTCTGTGTCCGGAGCTTCGTCTCATAGTGATTAATATTTACAAAAATAATACAATAACAAAGAGTTTACTAAACAGGTTGGTGCACAAATATACAGACATGAAGCTTATTTCAGAGAGCAAACAACCTCATATGAAAATGGAGATAAATACGTGTGAGCCTCATCTAAATTTTAACTCATCGGCTGTCACCAACTGTTCCATTTGTGGAGACAGAGCAACTGGAAAGCATTATGGAGCTGCTTCTTGTGATGGCTGCAAAGGATTCTTCAGAAGATCCGTCAGAAAGAACCAAAATTACAAATGCCGCTTCAATAGACACTGCATCGTCGACAAGGATAAGAGGAATCAATGTCGGTACTGCCGACTGAGAAAGTGTTTTAAGGCGGGAATGAAAGCTGTTGCTGTGCAAAATGAGCGGGATACAATCAGTACTCGACGCCACAGGTACGAAGAGCCCGATTCGCCTACCGGTTTGGCGGTCACTTCTCTTCTCAACGCCGAAATGTTGTCTAGGCAAGTAGGCTCGTACATAAGGCAAAGTGCATTCTCATGGAACGATTGCGACCTTTCCAACAAGCAAGTAGCCCGGGTTAACGATATCTGTGACTCGATGAAACAGCAACTCCTTATCCTTGTCGAGTGGGCCAGGTTCCTTCCAATATTCCGAGAGTTGTCCTTAGACGATCAGGTAGCTCTATTGAGGGCCCATGCCGGAGAACACCTTCTCCTCGGTGTGGCAAGGCGTTCTCTCAATTTGAAGGATGTTTTGTTGTTGGGAAATAATTGTGTGATTACCAGGTATGACTCTAATGCTGCACGCTCTCAAGAAATCGACATAACTCGAATTGGTATGAGAGTCATGGACGAACTGGTGAAGCCTCTGACGGACATTCGAATCGACGACACTGAATTTGCCTGTTTGAAAGCCATCATATTCTTCGATCCCAATGCAAAGGGTTTGACCGATCCGGCCCGAATAAAACACCTACGAAATCAAGTTCAAATAAATCTGGAAGACTACATAAGCGACCATCAGTACGATACTCGGGGCCGCTTTGGAGAAATTTTGCTCACTCTGCCTGCTCTGCAATCAATCACATGGCAAATGATTGAACAGTTGCAGTTCGCCAAAATGTTCGGAATCGCCACGATTGATAGTTTGCTTCAAGAAATGCTGCTTGGAGGTGTCTTGGCAGACGATCAAACTTGCACTGGAGCCTGTGGAACGTCGGTAGTGCAACCCAGTTCATTGAGTCCTACCGAGACTGTACATCTTCAGAGTCCAAACGCCATGCAAGGTCCTTTGCAAAGTACAACAGGGCTAACGATACATGTTACTGATCAGGAAATGAAGAATATGGCAGTCGAAGGAGACAGTCAATTGTACTGCACTGGTAGTGCAACCCAGTTCATTGAGTCCTACCGAGACTGTACATCTTCAGAGTCCAAACGCCATGCAAGGTCCTTTGCAAAGTACAACAGGGCTAATGATACATGTTACTGATCAGGAAATGAAGAATATGGCAGTCGAAGGAGACAGTCAATTGTACTGCTTCTAAGTGCACACAGAAGCCTGCATCCATAAGTATCAGTACTTCCATGTGGCTGGCAATTGCAGCATTAGCTTTCTACCCTACTGCCCTGTGGCTTTATTACTTGAACCGGTATTTTGTACTTACTGCAATTTTGGGATGGACAATATTATGATACTATTAACTTAATTTGTAATAAAGCTTCAATCTGTGATAGTACTGTCATAATATCTTATGATGTTAATCTAACATTTCCAACGATTTTATGCAGATCTGTTTTAACAGATTTTACGCCCGCTTCCCTGTCACTCGATGAAACAGCAACTCCTTATCCTTGTCGAGTGGGCCAGGTTCCTTCCAAAATTCCGACAGTTGTCCTTAGACATTAACAAGGTTTTCAGCTTTATCAACGAGGATCAATCTTGGGGTGAATGTTGTGTGACCCTAAAACAAGTACACCATATATGTGATAAGAAATGTAGTCTGCATGGCCTCTTCCAGTTGTAAGACTTCTAACTTATTTTACAAACTAGAAATTAAGCAGTTTAATAAAAGTACAACTTTTGAGAAATAAGTATCACACATTATAAAATCATTAATGTTTACATTTACATCATGTAATTTGTTTCTTTTTTTTAAACCAGCTGCTAATATATTTATTTAGTAAAGTTTCATAAATTAGTTCATTTAAATTTAAGTAAACTAAATTTAATTTAATATTTAAAAGATTACTTCAGACTGCTTGGACTGACATGACAGATACTTGACAGATCTGAATTGTATATCTGAAGTCTGAAGTGCACATACCTTCAAGGTTTTTCCTTCCCTAAAAAGTACATCATGGTTTATGTCTGAAGGATTTCTATCATCATACTGAAAATATGATTCCTATAAAAAAAATGGGCATATGATTTGAATAGATTGAATGAAACTGTCTTAAGTTACATACTCAATCTCAACACATAAGTAATTTCTCATTCAATAGAACTTTTTTGTTCTGTATAACATAAATTATTTCACCTGATTGAAGGTCATTTACCTGAATATTCCACCAATGTGCTCCGACATAATTTGAATAATTTCCAAATTGAAATGTTAGAACTTCTCTCGAACTCATGCCGACTTTTATATCGACTGCTGAATTGTATTTTTATGTATTACAAACAGAATCGAGGCAAAATAAAAATGATTGATTCAAAGGCAATGTATTGACGGAATTAATCATCACCCTCGTAGTTGAATCCTCTGCAGAAAAGAACCCACTTCCCCTCTTACTGAAAAGAACCTGCGAGTGGGAAGAAGTTACAAAACGCAGCAACATGTATTTTTAAGCAACGTGTCACCAGTCAGCGGGTAAAATTTTGGCAAATTGGCGACAAGTGAGGGAAAAAGCGTCTGCTCACTGGCACCAGCGCAGATCGCAGTCGACGAGCCCTGATTTCATCACTTCACAATTTTTTCTATGTTTCGTCGTTATCGCTAGTAAATTAATGTGAAAATCTTTCAGCATCCGCCAAACAGACGTAGTAAAACAAAATGGAGCCGTTATACTCGTGTAGGAGCTACCCAATAAGTTTATTTACAATTTTATTTGTTGTATTCTATACTGCTGCAGGTATGGATTTCATTTTCAAAATCTTCAAAATGTATGCCCATGAATATGTTTGACTGTGTTTCCGTGAGCTTACAGTTAATTTTAAGAAACCTTGTTGAGAAAATTTTCAACACAAAATCAATGGTCTCCGCGTGAAAGTGATTTTTAATTATTAAATAGAAGACCAATTAATGTTCAAGTAGATTTTTACACCCGATGGATCGAAGATCTGCTATTAAATAAAACCAATTTTGAAGTGCAAGGGAAATTAAATTGATAGCCGTCAGTACAAAACAGGTTTCTTAAACTTATTTACGTAAATTTTTATTTCTATTTAATCTGTGTACTGCTCTATTTCTATTGATTATCAATAACTTAGTAGTAAAATTTGCAAGCCCACAGAAGCATTAGTTTCATACAAATGTCAAGCCATTATTTTTGGGCAGCAGTAAAACTCGTAGCTATAGTTAGGAAGATTAGGTTAAAAAGTATAGTATTTAAAAAAAAAAGTCGTTAAGGTACCCGAACTGATTCTGCGCCCCTTGTCAGGAATAAAACTGCGAATAACGAAAAGATGAACACAAGAGCAACCTGGACGTCTTAGTACCATACCATCAGCCTACCGTTTTGGATGGGCTTTGGACACCTCTTTATGACACTTACAAATAGTGCTCAAGAAAGGATTGTTTTTACATCTCATTTAAACCTTGCTAAATTTTAGCCAACACTAGGAGATGTAGACTTTCAATTCCCTTATTTCGTTTTCGACAGGTACCTCAACGAAATTTTAGAAGTATCTGTCTCCGGGTGAAGTAAAATGACCATGTCGTTTGTGAATGGTTGCTGTTGTAGGAGTATAATTTCACAAGATAAATATATATATTTTATATGTATCTAATCAATGTATGTACATTCTACTCAATCTGAACTTGGTTGTAAATAAAAACAATGTCTAAATCCAAAGTCAATAATATTATAGTTGTTAAAAAAATTTTAAACTACAAATATTACTGCTGCACTAATAATACAACAATTTAAAGATACAATAATGCAGAACTTCGAAATGTTCTACTGCACTGAGATTACATTGCAACCGCCACCAAATAAAAGAAAACAAAGACATGGAATATAATATATTACAAAGAAAAATGGTCACCCAGTAACCTAAAAAAAGTACAATAATTTTAAGTAGTTGTAGCTAATTCCGCATTTTCATTTGAATTGTCTAATTGAAGTTAAGAAAAAAATATTAGTAACAAAGGCCAAAGGGTGGTTGACACACTTTCAGGCGTCCCTGGTACCTCGGCTCCGTATGTAAAAGTCAAATGAGGCCACAACGTTCCAACCGGCCAATAGGAACAGGATAACCTTACATTAATGATGGATTTTCCTTGCAACTCGGCAATGAAAATAAATGTCTAAAATATTATATTTTAATTGTCCTGTTGGACCACTTGTGGGGACTTGACTAACAATTTTGAGTTTTTCAAGCAATCAGGCAATATATTTGGGGCATCCAAACCTAAACAAAAGTATGAAATAAAAGTTATTGTCAATACAAAACACTCTTAATAATAATAATAATAATAAAGGTACGGAATGTCGACTCAGACCGCACTCCCATCCTACATCTCTTGCAATCAACAAGCCGCATGGGTGTCAACATCAAAAATTTTAAGTGTTAACCTGAAACCAACTATTCCGCAAAAAATAATTAAACAGGCAGTAAAGGTAAAAAGGCACCCAAGGAAACTGACAAAGAACAAAACATGAAGAATACAAAAGGAATGTTAATAATGCCACCAAAAACCTAAAGGACCTGCTGGCTCAAGAAAAACAAAACACTAAAATTATTGCTAACATTCTCGGCAGCTGCCAATCCAATCCATAGAATAATACCTATGGAAAGGACTAAAAAGAAAAAGAAGAAAATACCTATAGAACCAATCCGGGAACCACATGGATTAGGACGCAAGTAGACAAAAGAAAACCGCTCGCCAACTACCTGCAAGAAGTTTCCCAACCCCTTTGTCCACAGTACCTGATCGGGGGCATTGGCCTTACCTTTGGTTGGCAATATCATGGAGGCATTAGAACCTCGAGAAAGACAGAGAAAATGACAGTTTGTTCCCTCCACAAAAGTCAGACGAACAAATTACTTTCCTACCAGCCAATAGGAACGAGGGTAACCTTACATTAATGATGGATTTTCCTTGCAACTCATCAGTTGAGGCAGTGAACATCGAGAAGTCATTCGAAAACAACAGGTTGCTCCTTTTAAGTCAGAGTGGTGCAAACAGTGTGAACAATACAATTAAGTTCATTATATTACTAAGTGTCGCGTAGATTATTTGAACCTAAGAAAATTACATTAGTTTAGTGCAGTGTTTTGCTCTGGCGGGCCAAACTGTTTCATACACTGGAGTGCCGAATGTAATGTAAAGTAGTCTCTGTGTCCGGAGCTTCGTCTCATAGTGATTAATATTTACAAAAATAATACAATAACAAAGAGTTTACTAAACAGGTTGGTGCACAAATATACAGACATGAAGCTTATTTCAGAGAGCAAACAACCTCATATGAAAATGGAGATAAATACGTGTGAGCCTCATCTAAATTTTAACTCATCGGCTGTCACCAACTGTTCCATTTGTGGAGACAGAGCAACTGGAAAGCATTATGGAGCTGCTTCTTGTGATGGCTGCAAAGGATTCTTCAGAAGATCCGTCAGAAAGAACCAAAATTACAAATGCCGCTTCAATAGACACTGCATCGTCGACAAGGATAAGAGGAATCAATGTCGGTACTGCCGACTGAGAAAGTGTTTTAAGGCGGGAATGAAAGCTGTTGCTGTGCAAAATGAGCGGGATACAATCAGTACTCGACGCCACAGGTACGAAGAGCCCGATTCGCCTACCGGTTTGGCGGTCACTTCTCTTCTCAACGCCGAAATGTTGTCTAGGCAAGTAGGCTCGTACATAAGGCAAAGTGCATTCTCATGGAACGATTGCGACCTTTCCAACAAGCAAGTAGCCCGGGTTAACGATATCTGTGACTCGATGAAACAGCAACTCCTTATCCTTGTCGAGTGGGCCAGGTTCCTTCCAATATTCCGAGAGTTGTCCTTAGACGATCAGGTAGCTCTATTGAGGGCCCATGCCGGAGAACACCTTCTCCTCGGTGTGGCAAGGCGTTCTCTCAATTTGAAGGATGTTTTGTTGTTGGGAAATAATTGTGTGATTACCAGGTATGACTCTAATGCTGCACGCTCTCAAGAAATCGACATAACTCGAATTGGTATGAGAGTCATGGACGAACTGGTGAAGCCTCTGACGGACATTCGAATCGACGACACTGAATTTGCCTGTTTGAAAGCCATCATATTCTTCGATCCCAATGCAAAGGGTTTGACCGATCCGGCCCGAATAAAACACCTACGAAATCAAGTTCAAATAAATCTGGAAGACTACATAAGCGACCATCAGTACGATACTCGGGGCCGCTTTGGAGAAATTTTGCTCACTCTGCCTGCTCTGCAATCAATCACATGGCAAATGATTGAACAGTTGCAGTTCGCCAAAATGTTCGGAATCGCCACGATTGATAGTTTGCTTCAAGAAATGCTGCTTGGAGGTGTCTTGGCAGACGATCAAACTTGCACTGGAGCCTGTGGAACGTCGGTAGTGCAACCCAGTTCATTGAGTCCTACCGAGACTGTACATCTTCAGAGTCCAAACGCCATGCAAGGTCCTTTGCAAAGTACAACAGGGCTAACGATACATGTTACTGATCAGGAAATGAAGAATATGGCAGTCGAAGGAGACAGTCAATTGTACTGCACTGGTAGTGCAACCCAGTTCATTGAGTCCTACCGAGACTGTACATCTTCAGAGTCCAAACGCCATGCAAGGTCCTTTGCAAAGTACAACAGGGCTAACGATACATGTTACTGATCAGGAAATGAAGAATATGGCAGTCGAAGGAGACAGTCAATTGTACTGCTTCTAAGTGCACACAGAAGCCTGCATCCATAAGTATCAGTACTTCCATGTGGCTGGCAATTGCAGCATTAGCTTTCTACCCTACTGCCCTGTGGCTTTATTACTTGAACCGGTATTTTGTACTTACTGCAATTTTGGGATGGACAATATTATGATACTATTAACTTAATTTGTAATAAAGCTTCAATCTGTGATAGTACTGTCATAATATCTTATGATGTTAATCTAACATTTCCAACGATTTTATGCAGATCTGTTTTAACAGATTTTACGCCCGCTTCCCTGTCACTCGATGAAACAGCAACTCCTTATCCTTGTCGAGTGGGCCAGGTTCCTTCCAAAATTCCGACAGTTGTCCTTAGACGATCAGGTAGCTCTATTGAGGGCCCATGCCGGAGAACACCTTCTCCTCGGTGTGGCAAGGCGTTCTCTGCATTCTGCAAATATTGTAAACAGCGACTGCCATCCCAACAGGTTTTTGAACACGTCGCGCAACATAGCTCTTTAGGGCAGCACACGCGGCTCATTGTCCACGGCAGTTTAAATAAAGAAACTTTATTGTTTGAATTGCAATGTAATCGTAGTGTCATTATCTAGCTTCCTTCGTCAATGGTCGTTTTCAGTAACGGAAAGGTTTTGTCCATGTTTTTCTTGGAAAGTTTTTCGGTATGTTTAACCATGTCCTCGTTACTTCAATGCAATGGAAATGGGCTGAAATAAACAGGCTAGAAGGCAAGGGATAGCTACACTGTTAAATTTAATTTAAGTCGATCTTTTAAACGGCTTCTTATTTATTACAAAATTTGAGCGTTGTCTATAAAAAAGTAAGAAGGTCTTTAAGTATCCGGTTGACTACCGTCTGAAGAAAGTAAATAATGACTTCAACATTTAGGCGAATCATGCTATTTAATGATTACCACAAAAAGGTAACAATTGTATGTTAATGTAAATATAAAAATATTGTGAATACTACCGAAGTTCAACATCGCTGGCGTACCCGTAACCCATTGCAAGAACCTTGTCTAAGCATTCGTTAAACTCATCAACGTCCATATGAGCGCCAAGAAAATGATGGAATCGCTTAATATTGACAGACTTGACGCATTTGTGGAGCGAATCCAACATACGGCCCACACCCTTACAACAATGGACACCAGTAATGACAGGACATGATGCAACACTGTAATTATCCATCCGTGTGGAAGTTTCATCCACAGAACCTAATGGCGACACATGTGGTGAGAAGATCCTAGGGAAAGGCAGTACAGTTTTCAGAGGTACTTTTGCCGAGGCCACGTCAGAAATGGTTTCCAACCTGAAGGACAAATATAGGTGAACTAGTTCCTCGACACTGGTGCAGGCGTGGGCTCGACTATTCTGCCTGACAACACTAGGGTTTCTCAACCTGGACAACGGAATACCACGGACAGTGATCCTCTGGTAAAGAATTGTGTCGTCGCTGATTTCACACCCTGGGGTCATCTGACTCCACAGGGGCAATGAGTCGTCCAGATTTTCCAATGTGTCCAAGAGGTAGGAATTTGGAGCTATGGGAAATGGCAAGCTTAGGCTTGCTGCGCAGATTTTTTTGTTGTAATAGTTCAGTCCCGACACCATGTCGTATATATGGTTATAGTCTTCCCTCAACCTGTACTTTAGCGTCACTGTGTCTAAATAAGATGCCAAAACTGCGGAAGTTTCGTAACTGTTCTCTGGATTATACATTAAGTTAGGAAAGTCAACAGGTGGCCCTAGGCTCCTCCAGGCACTAGTGGTGGTTCCAAGAGGCACAACTAAGCAGGAATGTTCACTCAACTTCTGATAGGTAAGCATTATGTTTATAGTACGTTTAATATCATCCAAAGGAGTGTTGCTCTCAGAGTGACTACAGATAACAGGCACAGTGAAAATACTCTTCGATGAATACTCCTCTCTGAGATGAGTAAGAGCTGAATCAGTCAAACCTCCGAAACCATCTGTTGCATCAACAACAACTTGAAACCCTTGTAAATTGTCACATTCTTCCATGTAACTGCGCACCCTTTCCACAAAGTCACTCTCAATGCAAGAATAAATGTCCACACCACTATGGAAGAGGTCTGTTTGCAAAGAGTTATGAAAAGTTGCAATAGATTTTGGATGATACCTGGTTCTCAAGTAGTCACACCATGTCCGAACTGTTTCTGAGAAATTGTAATCTTTACTGCTAAAGTCTACCCGTTGACCTTTGTCAAGTTTCTCAAGATCTTTGACAAATTCATGTTTTTCTGGAATATTTTGTTCCTGCACAGAGATCATTTTGTATTCATTTGAGGCAAGACTCTCAGATTTTGTTGGAGATTCACTGATTGTTGGAACATTAACAAGGTTTTCAGCTTTATCAACGAGGATCAATCTTGGGGTGAATGTTGTGTGACCCTAAAACAAGTACACCATATATGTGATAAGAAATGTAGTCTGCATGGCCTCTTCCAGTTGTAAGACTTCTAACTTATTTTACAAACTAGAAATTAAGCAGTTTAATAAAAGTACAACTTTTGAGAAATAAGTATCACACATTATAAAATCATTAATGTTTACATTTACATCATGTAATTTGTTTCTTTTTTTTAAACCAGCTGCTAATATATTTATTTAGTAAAGTTTCATAAATTAGTTCATTTAAATTTAAGTAAACTAAATTTAATTTAATATTTAAAAGATTACTTCAGACTGCTTGGACTGACATGACAGATACTTGACAGATCTGAATTGTATATCTGAAGTCTGAAGTGTACATACCTTCAAGGTTTTTCCTTCCCTAAAAAGTACATCATGGTTTATGTCTGAAGGATTTCTATCATCATACTGAAAATATGATTCCTATAAAAAAAATGGGCATATGATTTGAATAGATTGAATGAAACTGTCTTAAGTTACATACTCAATCTCAACACATAAGTAATTTCTCATTCAATAGAACTTTTTTGTTCTGTATAACATAAATTATTTCACCTGATTGAAGGTCATTTACCTGAATATTCCACCAATGTGCTCCGACATAATTTGAATAATTTCCAAATTGAAATGTTAGAACTTCTCTCGAACTCATGCCGACTTTTATATCGACTGCTGAATTGTATTTTTATGTATTACAAACAGAATCGAGGCAAAATAAAAATGATTGATTCAAAGGCAATGTATTGACGGAATTAATCATCACCCTCGTAGTTGAATCCTCTGCAGAAAAGAACCCACTTCCCCTCTTACTGAAAAGAACCTGCGAGTGGGAAGAAGTTACAAAACGCAGCAACATGTATTTTTAAGCAACGTGTCACCAGTCAGCGGGTAAAATTTTGGCAAATTGGCGACAAGTGAGGGAAAAAGCGTCTGCTCACTGGCACCAGCGCAGATCGCAGTCGACGAGCCCTGATTTCATCACTTCACAATTTTTTCTATGTTTCGTCGTTATCGCTAGTAAATTAATGTGAAAATCTTTCAGCATCCGCCAAACAGACGTAGTAAAACAAAATGGAGCCGTTATACTCGTGTAGGAGCTACCCAATAAGTTTATTTACAATTTTATTTGTTGTATTCTATACTGCTGCAGGTATGGATTTCATTTTCAAAATCTTCAAAATGTATGCCCATGAATATGTTTGACTGTGTTTCCGTGAGCTTACAGTTAATTTTAAGAAACCTTGTTGAGAAAATTTTCAACACAAAATCAATGGTCTCCGCGTGAAAGTGATTTTTAATTATTAAATAGAAGACCAATTAATGTTCAAGTAGATTTTTACACCCGATGGATCGAAGATCTGCTATTAAATAAAACCAATTTTGAAGTGCAAGGGAAATTAAATTGATAGCCGTCAGTACAAAACAGGTTTCTTAAACTTATTTACGTAAATTTTTATTTCTATTTAATCTGTGTACTGCTCTATTTCTATTGATTATCAATAACTTAGTAGTAAAATTTGCAAGCCCACAGAAGCATTAGTTTCATACAAATGTCAAGCCATTATTTTTGGGCAGCAGTAAAACTCGTAGCTATTGTTAGGAAGATTAGGTTAAAAAGTATATTGAAACTAATGTCATACTTACATAGAGAGACACATTAAATTGTTCTGCTAATGATGTTTGAATACTTTGACTAGGGCAGAAGTGGAATATTGCAATTAAAAACATAAAATAAGGAGCAAAAGTAGAATAGTAATATTAATATTTTAGAAATCAGTTACAAATGCAATTATAGAGACTTTATAAATAAATATAGGCATAACTATGACAACAATCACAATATAATTTGTACCAAAGTTGAGATATAATTTTATTGTGGTGTTATGTTTATAGGAATATATGTCCTACATATAAACTACATTTGTTTTTTCCTCCTTTTGAAAAAGCTAAGGTAAAATTCTAAACTGCTTCTCTATTCATGTAACGAAAAATTTACACATTGGGCACATTTTATATATATGTAGCAATTTATAAGCCAAAAATGGCAAAATGATGGGACACTTGAATAAATGTGTCAAATGTAATGGGGAACAAAATATATCTAGATAGAAAATGAAAATTAAGTACTTCAACAAAAGTATTGAAAATGGAAATCTTGTGGAGAAAGGGGTAAACTTAAAATAAAATCTACAATAATACTACAGTCAAAAAAATACTAAGCTGTGAAACAATGTTGCTCAGTCTCTTGTGAATGTTGAATGTTGAAATATAGAATTCACACTTCATTAATCATTGTTGTTTTACAATGGTTCCAAAGTACACTAGAAGCAAAAGAATTTCGTTCAGATCTTGGAAATTGTCTATCAAAAATAGATTGACTCAGTCCTTGGCGTGATGTGGGCTTTTGTTGTATGGCCCCAACGGCTCAGTGCCGGAACAGCAATTGTCTGACCTGTTATCTTGTTTGATTTGTTCCATAAATAGTTTCGAATCGAGTGACGTATAAGGGAGAGAGCATGGTGGTCGAGGGGAATCCCTTTCAAATCATATGTAAACTCACCGTTTTCGACACGATGAAATGGCAGAGAAATGGCGTAACACTTTTCGCGGATGAAAACACACAGATGACCCTCAACGAGGACGAAAGGGGTGGTGCGGGTTACATCATTGCCAAATTGATGATACGAAATGCACGCGAGTTTCATACCGGGGAATACACGTGTAGTTCCTTCGGGGGCCCGGGCCATACCGTCACCGTGGTGGGTGGTAAGGAGCAAAAGTCTGTGTGTAGCCACTAAAAAAGAATGGGCAACAAGTTAAGAAATCCTGTACAGATGCAGACCGTAGTCAAAATGGTTGAAATAGGGAGAAGACAAATCCTTCAGCTACCGGTGGAGAAGAAAATATTGAAACAGTCATTTATTGAAGCCTAAAGCACCTTTTAATTATCCGGCAATTAAGCGTTTTGTTTATTGGCTGACATAGTTAAATCGCTAAATTTTAGCAAGGCAGCTTTTTGAAACCGAATACTTGGAAAGGTTGCTAAATTCAAAAACATTGGGTGTGGCATTTCGGAGTGTCAAAAGCAAAGAAAAACCGACCAATGAGTACCCACTGAATAGCTTGCAAATCTTCATATGTTTTGTTGTCATCAGGAGACATATGTTTTGTTGTCAGGTGTCATCAGGAGACACAGAAACACACTTAATTGAAATCTGATTGTGACCACTGCCATGTTCAGTAATTCGCTCTACTTGTTTAGTTCCATCACATGTGTTTTGCTTCGTTCTGTCTTGAATCACTTTGCCTTTACATTATAATCACGCCTGATAATCAACAGTAATGTTGAGGAAATTCGATTTAAAAACAACTGATTTAATACAATTTGTGTTATAATACATATTAATAGATAATAATGAAATTCGGATGAATTTCAAACAACTATTCACAAATGCATTTGCCCCCAAGAATTGAGTAAAAATTAAAGAATCAAACGGCAAGATTTGAAAGATGTCATCCACAGAAGGCGGAATGAAAATAAAATGTAAAATAATTAGTTATTGAACTTATGTATAAATTTTGCACTAGTAGCTATTTTGGTGCTCTGTTTTGGTCAACGCGCTGTAAATTGTTGCACTTTTTAGTTCATAAACTTTCATCCAAAAATTCGCGCATTTTCATATTATTTAGAGTAAATAAAATTGAACATGTAACTTTGTAACAATTTACCAAAAACGTATCAGTTTTGCACAGAAATTTGATTTTTGACACGTTTTTGTTGCCTTATAAAGAGACCCAGCTGCGTATTATTTCGTTCAGTTCTGTTGAACTGCTGTGTTCATCAGTTAAACGGCTCGTCCACGCGAAGGATTTGCTCTTCTCTGCTTTCAACATATTAAATTTTTAAGAAAATCAAGTTTTGAACATAAAAAAATGGTTTGAGAACCATTCATAACCCACTTTAATGTACATGTGATTAAAACTATGTCCGTTTTCTTTCGATTTTAATTTTTTTGCCTAATGAATTTGTGTAGTGACATGTCGTTACCACCATGCTCTTGTCGCAGCTAAACAACCACACAAAAGAAAATAAAAACTAATGATCGCACTAATTAATAGTAAAATTATTTCAGTGGTAAGTCCATGCAATGAATGTGCTGCTGCACTTTTTTCTCACATTCATAAAGGCCAATTTTTCCAGCCTTAGTAAATCCACTGAAAGGGATGAAGTTGGATGCCCACCCTTCGTACCTCACCTCTCGAAAATCTTCCACATTTCGTACATCTTGAACACCAGATTTGGCTGATTAACCGAAAATTCTCCCTCTTTCACTTAACATTTGCCTACTATCCTGTTCTTTTACTACTATACAGGCTTTTTCAGATTCACAGGTCTTTACCCTTCTAATTTCAGTTGGTTCTAGTATTAAGTTAGTAGGTAATTTCGACTTCGACTCGTACAAGGTGATCGAGTACAAATCTACTTTGAACATGCAATGCAATTTGACGGACGAATCCGTCACTGACAGCTACACGGTAAAATGGTTCAAAGATGGCAAATCCATAAGTGAAGATTCTGACGCCCGCGTCGAAATCAAATCTGAAGAAAATCGACTGGTTTTGCCTAAGGCCGTAGACTCCGATGCCGGAAATTATTCGTGCGTTTTCACACACAAGGAAACTCGTTCGGAACTTCGGTTGACTTTCAATGTTGTCTGTAAGTAGCCAACAATGGGAAGATCGAGCTGAATGTGTCCTTGTCCTTTGACTCTGTTCCGATTGACCTACCCACAAAATTGTTTTCCTTTTACCATATATCATCTCCTTATCGTATTTGTTAACTTCTTTAATATTATTCAAAGCTCAGACGATTCCTGTCGTACCACAAATGTATCATGTATTCATATTCTTGATCATAAAAGACATAAGAAGGTAACTCTGGTTGTGTTCCTATGTGTGTAATATTACTTCTCAAGCCGACAATGCACTCTAATAACATTACAGTGGCCAGCAGAAACTGACTTTTTAGTAATATTTGACTATTATTTTTAGTTAAACCTTATGTTAAACTGCCGCCTCACACCAGCGTGGTCGAAGGTGAAAAGCTCACATTGACGTGTACCATCCTAAGCGATCCCGTGCCTGTTGTCTACTGGAAAATAGGTATGTAAATAGGTATGGTTATGGTTTTCGTTGAAGCACAATAAGAATTGACTAGTGAAATCTTCCACTGTCGGTAAATTAAAAATTGTGGTAAACAAAATCAATAGTTTGGGAAGATGTCACAAAACTTGAGAACATAATATTGGACAAATTACCTTAGGGACAATTAACAAATTAGCTCTTAATTTCTCGACTGTCAGTTCAGATTGATGTAATATCATGTCTGAACAGGCACGCTGATTAGAAAATGACACCGTACTGGGTGTTAAGTAGGTTACGTATGCTTTCGAATATAAATTAGGCATTCGCTTGACAATGTTAAGAGAATTTTTATTATGCAGCGGTGTTTTAGTGGACTCCAAAATAAAATTGTGTCCAAGTTTCAAATAAAATTTTAAAAAGTGTAAAATTTTAACAAACAATTCTTCACCTGGTTCTTCGGTGTACATTGTGACTGCCTGAAACAGTGACATACAAAAGAGGAAACTACTCCACACCATTTGAGGTGTACGAGGTCTTAAAGAGAAGCACAAACTGCCTAAGGGTGAAATTGAATATAAGCATACTCATACTCAAATGTTCTCAGCCTATTTTTAGGGTACGTCGGCCTACAATTCAATCTGTTTTTGGTAGGCAAGGGTAGTATGAGTAATCAAATTACCAACATTAATTTTTTGACGGGATTAAATGTCAGTCTGGTCGGCCAGATATCGTGAGGTACAAGAGCCAGATAAATATGATTAAATCGGTCTACGATAAGATTAAAAAATGATAAGAATACGCTTTGAAATCTTAAAGGTTTCACTGAGGCTCATCAGAAAGTTGTGTGATTCTTTTACACGTTCTTTTTGTCTTCCAGGGAATAAAACGTATGATGACAGTGAGGGCCGAGTAAAACTGCTGGAAAATAAAGAGAAAAATATACCCAAAGGAATTCTTCAAATTGATGAGGTTACCATGGAAGACAGGAATATGTACACTTGTGGAGCTTCTAATATTGCCAGCAAATTCACCAACGCGACGGAGTCAACGACGTTCGTCAGGGTCAAAGACAAATTGGCAGCCTTGTGGCCTTTCCTGGGTATCTGCGCTGAAGTTGTCGTCCTCTGCACCATCATATTAATCTATGAGAAGAAAAGGAACAAAACAGAACTGGATGAGAGCGACACCGATGGAAGTCCTGAACAGTTGAGTTGAATGTGTTCCCTACAAATAAAAAGTTCTGCTGGGTGTTTCCATTTACCAATAGTTAAATGTTCTACTAGTCCTTTTCAATTCTGTTCATTAACGCAGAACAATTGTTCAATTAAAATCACCCTAATTGTCAATTATCATTAGGAGTCAGCCGTTTAAGTCTTCTTCCTTTCCTCCTTTTTCCTTCAAATTTCCTCCTTCAAAAAAAATTGGACTAATAATTAGGCATTGGCCAACTATCATGACATAATTTCGGTTCATCTTTATCACCCTATTCTATTTTTCTAAAACTGTCATATGTATAATTTATCTCCTAATGTACATCTTCCCCATTTTCTTAACAATTACTTCAATAATTGATCGTATGGTGGCTGTGACTTTATGTTACTAATCTATTTAAAACATTTTTAGTCCATTTGCAACGTCTAGAATATCTTGCAGTAATATGTATGCATATTTCTTTTCAGGAAAAACACCCCGGACCATACAAAAGAGAGTGATATCAGGCAAAGAAAGTAAGCGCACGAGTTGGATAACAAACAGGAAGGGATTTTGGGTGTGCATTGGATCGGGTGGGGTGGGGGTACTTATACAAAATGGGAAATGAGAAACCAGAGAAAACTTAGATAAACTTAAGATTAGAACAAAGGAAGAGGAAACATGCTAAAGAAGTACCAGCAGTTCTGCAAATAAGAATTTCAGTCGAAGCGCAAGCAAATTTAGCGAAACCACGAGAGATACAAAAAACAAATTCAAATTCTTTAGCAATTTATTAAAAAGTTATTTCTTTACCATGTAAGAAAGAAACAAGAAACGCATTTTTTCATTTTTAGCCTAAAGAAACAGTTATGGAATTTCGTGCCTCCGATTCATGCGTACCGCCATTTTAATGGCTTGTTTAATTTAAATTTTACGGTTTGTTATGTTTTCTCGCTGTCGGAAGAAAAAATGCAATTTTGCCGCAAAGCACTGTTATTCTGAATGTAAACAAACTACTTATAAGTCTAAGCTTGTATAGAAATTGTGAGCTTTTTTGCCACAGGCATAGTGTTTTTTTTCTTTTGATTCTTGGGAAGGACTCTTTCTTTTTATTTTTAACATTGCGACAAATTCTCCAAAAGAGAGAAAATTAGACGACATTTAACATTTTTCGAATTGGTCGAAGACACACAATCGCGCGCGCACAGTGTTATCGTCCATCTCAAAACTATTTTTTAGAGTGTCTGCGTGCACGAAGTGATGAAAAAATTACTTTTTTATAAATAGTTTAAACTATCTTAGGCGGCTTTCTTATTGTTGTTATATGCACGTAGCTGACCTCTCTCTCCTCTCCTTCTCCCCTCATAATTTGAGTACCCACATTGTTTGAATTCTACTTGTAAATATTAATGTGTAATCTGTTAATCGGATGGTCCGAGATTAACTATTGAATATTTATATTAACTACTTGAACTAAAAATTCATGACTCCGAATTATACAAGCGGACAAGCGGAGAAGATACCATTTTATTTTCTGTTATAGAGTCAGACCACAAAAATATTTGGAAATTATTAGAGAGGAGAAAATTGCAAAAACCTCTAATGACACAAAACCTGGGTTTCCAGATTTGTCTTAAGGAAACCACACTTTCTCAGTTTATCTTTTACGCCGAAATAGAGACTTTTGAGAAATTTAATTCAGAATAATCATTGTTCTTCATCAGTTTTCGTAGTAGAACTTAACAATAAATTTAAAAAATGTCGATTAACATTGAAATTGAAAATCTCTGTAGTAACTGAATTTAACTATACAATCAATTTTGTTCTGTTACTTAATCAATCGCACTTAATTTATTGATCAGTAACAATTATCGAATAGTTTTTTTGTGTCCTTAAGTTTTTTTTTCTGAGTAAGGAAAAACAAAAATATGTTTAAACACCCATCATTTCTGTCAAGTAGCCTTGGCCTTTGACATTTTAATCAAACTTTCGGAAACGTTGAAACTGTATTAGTATTAATAATTGAATTCATGAATATAAAAGTACGTGTAAGTCACGACGCGCTTAGAATTGTCCAAAATTTGATTCAACAAAATAATTAATTGATCAATTAGAAATCAATTAAAAAATTGATTAAATTAAAACTTTTGTACATTTTGATGTTTTCATCCTCTGCAAATATTCCACCCCAACCCTTCCGAACCCCGCCACATGTTCAATAAATAATATTAATGTCAGTCGAATTTATTTGAAATTTATTTATTTTTGAGTGTGCAAAGAATAAATTAATGTTTTTCTGTATATCGTCTTTTTTATTTTAGTCGCAGCATTAAGATAGCCATTTATTTACCGTTACCACTTATCAGTTTAACAGTTACCGTACTTGTTAAACCAATGACATGATTGTTTGATTAATTAATTGTTCAAATGAATTATTAACTGAGGTGCAGAATCCGAAGCACTGCGACTGTAACATTAGTACCGACAAAGAGAAACAATTTTTTTTCTAAACACGGAACGAATTTATATTATTTTTTCTCATTACGTTCGAGGAAATCCATATTTTCCCGGCTTCCTTTACTCTTAATTTTTTTTGACGTTCAGGAACCTTGTTGTCCCGTTTTTTCCTCTATCACGGCCCATTGCTTGTAATATTGAGAAAATATTGTATATAAATCAAGGTAATATTAAATTTTTCTATCTTTTGTATTCTTTTCCATCCGCTACTGTCTTTCTAGACTAACGTTTCTGCCCCTTGAATATATATATCTACATATCCTACAACTATATATCTATAGATACTATATCTCTTTTCTCACTCAGATTCTATATCTGAGTTTCTTATTCTTATACACCACTAAATCTGTTACATTCGGTTTCTTATTCTCTGGATCGCCCAAATGAACAACCTGGCAAACTAACAAGAAAAGCCAAATATTTATTAAAGATACCAAAAAAGTTTGCTTTCATGTTAATATAATTATTAGTTCGAAGACTGGAACACAATTAAACAGTAATGAATAATGTAACACTTAGTTTTTGTTTATTACGTCACAATTTTTGCTTATGTCGAACAGAGAAGTGTTGTTCCGTTATTGTAAGAAATTGAAAAAAATATTAAATCTATGTTAAACCGCAGTGAACTGTCTTAACACCAAGAAAACTCAAACAGGTATGTTTTAGTTTTATTTTAATCGGTCTCACGAGAAAAATGTAACTATTATTCTGAATAAGCTATTGACCTCAGTAAGCTATATTTAGTTGTCACATTAAATATAAATTTTAAAAAATTAACTGGTCGTCAGACGTTAATTTTCATGTAAAGCCGGATTCGAATGTTTCCGACAAAATTCTCTCCGACCAGTCAAACCGGACCGGCCCTTAGAAAAACCACGTCATTCTTCTCCCACGACGTCAACTTGGTTTTTAAGCTCCCCCCGACGAACGCGATAGTGAAGTGTGGTTCGTGTCATGTCCCAGTGAATGAGTCTTGCAGTTTCAGGAATCAGGTTGATACAAACAAAATTCGCAATGCATCAGAACAAGTGCCTTTTTTTAGGTTTAGTTTGCGTTCTCGTAATTTTAGGTACCTCTCTATGTTCCGCGAACGATGCCAAAAAAGGACCCAAAGTTACCGATAAGGTAGGTTTCAATTTTTGCAATTATTTGCTTTCCTTTTTATGTGGCGTTTCGGACGTTGGTATTTATAAAAATAATGGACTGTGTGCAAAATTAACAATATATGCATCACTGTGTAACGAATAAGTTTTCAAAAACTGATGTTTAAATCGTTGTACGAAAGCGTTGAGTTGGCTGGATTTAACAATTAAAGAGGTCAGTGCCTGCACCCCAGGCATCGCAATTTACATCATTATGGTTGGTGTATGCGCAGCCATGTCGTCTTTGTTCTGCCCCTTGCCAATTCTTTGTTTAAAACACACATAATTCATGATTCTGTGGCCTTAGGGTTCTACATTGTTAGGAAATTATAAATTACAAAACAAATTTATGAGATTGTACTTTCAATTGCGTTTAAATTCAAATATTTTTCATATTTAAAAAAAATTTTTAATACAGTGTGGTCTTTCATGTACAAGAAACTGTCATTTTTGTAAGCAGAAAATTTGTAAAGGTAAATGTCTCTTACAACAGATATATATATTATGAATTATTGCAATGAAACTGACATTAAATTAGAACTGCATAATACTAAATGATATTTCTTTCATTTGTTTAAAAATATTTGTATTAACTGTTCTGTTCTTGACTGTAGTTTGTATTATTATTAATCAAATTTTTATTTCTGCAAGCAAATATTGACAGTCTACCAAAAAATAATTGAGTTCTTATAGAATAATAACATAGTCAGACCACTTATCCATTTTCATATAAATTGAAATTGATTTTTGCAGTTTGTGCAAATCCACTTCCTGGGACTTTCAATTGAGCCCACATGAATTTAAAAAAGGAAAGCTGTTTTTGCAAATGTCATGTGCCCACCTACATTTACCAGTTACAAAAACTATTTAGGCAACTTCAGGCTCTTAAACAACTCTTGACCTTTTAATCTTTTCTGAGCATCAACAAGCCAAAAAAGTTGTTTTCTTCACAGTCCAAACTCTCCCCTCCCTGTACATGAACAAATCTGATCAGAAGAATCAAAAGTTAACTTACAAGAAGTCTAATATTAATGATTTTGACCTTCAGATGTTAAAACAGTACTTTGAAGAGATGAAATAGCCATATATCAAATTCATTAATTCACATGATTTAAATTTTATTTCAAAGCAGTAAAATTTAATATGAAGTAAAGTACTCAAAGTAAATGAATTAATTCCTAATTACAGTGGCATTCTCCCAAACTTGTTAATTATTTTAAAATTTTATACAAAATTCAAAACAATTAAATTAATTTCAGTTATAATATTTATTTGAGAACTAGTGGGAATTTCATTGAACACTTCTTCCTCAGAGTAATTTACAATACTTGAAATTACCATAAGGAATTTATTGCCACTTAGTGAAGCAAAGGTATCACATAGTTACAACAACTTTATTGTTAGATTTCATTGTGTAAAGTGCAAGCACACCAACAGAAGAATAAAAATAAAGAAAATTTAGGAATGAATGAATAATGCTTAGAATAGCTTAGAATTGGGAAAGGCCTATTGCTTAATATATTTTCTTTCAGTAAACTGAACTTTTCACTGAAATGTTTTAACCTGAAAAAAGAAGAGAGAGTGAGAGTGAATAAAAATTTCAAGTTTCATGCAACATTAGAAAAGAAATTTTAAATATTACAGAAATGAACTTGTTTGTTCAGATCCAGTCTCCAATTCCTGATACTACATTTAAATTAATAAAAATGTAAAAAAATGATTAAAACCTGATAAGTAAATATTTTCAGGTTTTAGACGTGCACCATTGCAAAGAATTGTTCCGTGTACGGTGTCCTACTAAGATTTTATATTACCCTTTACCACTCCATGCTCAACTGAACATGGAGTGCAGTTTCTGAAATTTTGGAACAAATGCAACCTCTATTTTATAAGTCCTATTTAGATCCTGACGAACATAGCCTTGAGAATACAAAAGGTTACAGCTGTTCGTGTTACTGCATTAATTACTTTACATCCAACTTATTTTATTTTAATTTCTCAGGTGTGGTTTGATATAAAAATCGGAGATGAAAATGTAGGTCGAATTGAAATCGGAGTCTTCGGCAAAACCGTTCCTAAAACCGCAGAAAATTTCATACAGTTGGCCAAGAAACCCAAAGGAGAAGGTTACAAAGGCAGTAAATTCCACAGAGTGATCAAAGACTTCATGATCCAGGGAGGAGACTTCACTAAGGGTGATGGCACTGGAGGTATGTGACAAAAAACAAACATTTTATGTGTAAATATGAATGTGGTGTCTGACAAGTATTACTTGTAGGAAGAAGTATCTACGGCGAAAAATTCGCTGATGAAAACTTCAAGCTGAAGCACTATGGAGCCGGTTGGTTGTCCATGGCAAACGCTGGAAAAGACACAAACGGATCTCAGTTCTTCATTACCACTAAGCAGACTCCATGGCTCGACGGTCGTCACGTCGTCTTCGGGAAAGTCCTGAAAGGAATGGTGAGCCATATTAGTGGTAGAACTAGTAGACATATCCACAAGTGCAACAGAAATATCAGTACGATCTGTTTCTCATTTTGCAGGACGTCGTCAGAAAGATTGAAAATTCACAAACTGATCAGCGTGATAAGCCCAAGAAAGACGTCGTAATTGCTGACTGTGGTTCTGAGCCTATTGCCGAACCCTTCTCAGTCGCTAAGGAAGATGCAACAGAATAAACGTCACTTATTTTCTTTAATTGGGAGAATATCCATTCACCGTACTTGTTCGTCGTGACAGACATAGAAGTAAAATGTATGGTCTCGACGGAAACATCCTTCGAATAATGAAAGTCACAAAACGTTTTGATATGCCGCGCCGTAATATCTAATCGTCTATTTACTAATATAATGTTTATACTTAAAATAAATATAATTTTTACAACTATCAATGTGTGTCCCTTTTATTTCTATTTCCTTGGCATTTCGTCCTCGTCGTTCTCGAAACCGCTGTTGCTGCTGAATAACAAACTTCCTATATCTGAAAGTATATATTTATCATCAGAACTACTTGCATTAACGGAAACTATATTTCAACTGTGGTATTCGTTTTTGATGGTTGCGACGGATACAATTATAATGCAGCTGGTTGAAACTTATAATCTTCCTATAGTACAAACAAAAAAGTAAAACTGATTCAAAGAAGACCTACAATTTTTTATCGGAGTTTGAGTAGAATCATCGCCATCCATCTCTTTACTGTTGATCAAATTGTCTATGTTTGAAGACGTGAGCTTCCCTTCCTCATATTTGGGTTTCCTGCTCAGTCCGGATGCCTTCAACATAAATGACGGAATTTGCTGTTGCCTGAGTTTCTTGAATTTTGGTCTCTTATTATGGGTGATCACTTCAAAATCACTTAAATCTGTGCTCTCTTCCCTGCAAAAAAATGTCTGTACCAATGGATGTTCAAAGCGTAACTGAGTCAGTAGAGTTCATAACTGTATAATTTTCATGTGAAGAATGAATTCAAAGAAATGGTGGAATTAGGGTAGGTTCAACTTAAACACTCAAGAAGTGAAACTTATAGTCGTCACAACAGTAAAGAGCACCCTTTTATATGAAGCAAACCTTATTCTTTTCGAATGTTTCTCCATTTTCCAAAAGAATACAACCAGAACTAAAGATGATCCTATTGTGATTCCAATTACGACAACCCACCACACGAAGATATCCTTCGTTTCTGGTAGTTCAAACACCTACAACGATACTGTAAGCATGTCCAATACTTTCAAATTAATTTAGAATTTTGGTCAATTAAAAAGTGGATTAAATTCAATATACTGCTTAGTAAGCTGCTTGTTAAGGCTCTAAGAGGACCACTTAGTTTTACTACACGAGTATCACTTCTTAGAGGTACTTATCATTGCTTTCTTGAGTTAGTCAAAGCTTTATTATACTTTTTACTTACTTCCATTTTAAGTCATGAACCATACACACGAAATGAGTACATACATACCCCAATACCTAAATTTTCAATGGCCCGGAGATCAGAAGTAAACCACATTGTTCTCAGATGGTCTGATGTCAACTCGTAGTTATAAGTGATTCGTTTTCGTGGATTTAATTCTCCAAAGACATAAATCGAATGTTCCAAGGCAATGCAAATGTCTCTTTCGGGCCACTCATAAGGACAGAGAGAGATTCTGTGAAAGACGACCATCTCATCTCTGAAAGCATAGAATAGAATTTTACAAAGAATTCAATTCACATCTACTGGTGTTTGACTTACATAAGTATGCTGCTATTGAATGGAATGCCATTCATTTGGCAGAAAGCTTCCGCTGTCGTTCTAAGGGCTTGCTTTATTTCTGCACGAAAGCTGGCATCGAAGTAGTCCTGTGGTTTGCGCCCTTTCAGGAAAATTTCGAACATGCTGTCTTTCTGAGCAGGTGGCTTAACTGATGGAGGAATTGTATGGTACGAATTTCCTGAATAATATGACGGTATGAAGCCTACAACACTAAATTAATGCCTTCTACCTGTTAGACCACAGGCACTTACCAAAGCGTTTATAGGTGAGAACCATGTACGGTGGGATCTTCGACTCTTTAGCGTTCATCAGAATGAAAAACTCTTTGGAGTTGAGAATTCGAAAGACTTGGGCCGTTATCAGTTTTCCGGTGTATAACTTGATCTGTTTGAATTCGGTTGTAGATACCGGCCCTGCAAGAATCAAACCAAGCGAAACGTATTATATTGAGACATCTTATTTAACTTAAGTCCTGGATTTTCAACACAGAAAAAGTTTTTGTTTAAAGCGAAATTCAATTACCAAATAGGAAATGTTTTTTCAAAGCTATTTACTATAGAGATTAATAATTTGTTTGAGTTTAATATTCCAATGAACCCCAGGGGGAAAAAACTTACATCCAGCAATAATTAAATAGTCATTGCTATCGGTGCCTAGTTGAAGTTGTTCCAGAACAATTTCAATCCCATATCCAGGTTCAGAGTTTAACTCAACGACCCAGCCGAGGTTTTCGGTTTTGTTGCTCACAATGGACCCCGATCCTGATTCGACGGAATTTATTTTGGTTGGGGTTTTGAAAGCGGGGTTGTCGGTGATCCATGTGGGGAGTTGGTGACATCCCTGATCTTTTAGTCCGATCACTAAAAGTTAAAGAAACAACTTCTCTGAGATATTAAACTTTTAATTTAAATGTTCACTTGTGTACTACATTAAATGTCATAACACCACTTACGCCAGTAAGTTACTGCTGTGAAAATACATCAAAAAGGACCTCTTAGTTTAATAAACTTGTGTAAATAAATTTCTCTGCATTCCTATTTGACACTGTCTTGAACTAGAAGTTAATTGGACATGACTTATGTCTAAAGCTTCACCACGAAAATCAGAAATCTGATACCAACAAGCAAACGAGAATAAGCTTTTGGTATTCACCTCCGTATTGAGAAAATCTGGAATACTTTCGTTTTATTCTCTTACCTGTGGGCTTCAGAAGATGTGTAAGTAATACGATTGCTAAAATCAACATGGCCGCACCGTCAGGTTATGTCTGTCATTCGATGTAAAACTGAGTTTTTTTTACTTACTGTAAATGGCGTTATCATTGTTATCTCTACCTTTAGTCACCTTAAATCTAATCGTTATCTTTTCAATTGCACAGCTTCCGGTATTACCAATTGGCCTGTGTGGATTTACTAGAAAAATTACTGAAGTTGGAATTTTCTTTTCAGTACAAATAGTTTCCTCCCATGTTTGAAAATGTAAATAAATTCGTATCATTGCTTATAACCTGGGTCTTCATATTCAGAGTTTCCAATGTCGAAAATCATTTTTGAAATATAAAAAACTTCTTGTGTCATGGGGGAACGGTGAGTCCATGTAATTCCACGAAGACGAAATTCGTATGAGATTTTTATTAATTTTTATTTATTTTTTTAAATACAAAAATTAATTTCTGTACATCGCCATCGTGAGTATGAGTTTTACCTTGCTACAACAGTTTTATTGAGGAAATTTCTTGCAGTGCCGAGAAAACAAATATGCAAATTCAAATCAGTAGCAATTGTAATGTTAACATGAACTAATTATCCTGGGGTTCAGCTCTGCATAAAATTTCCACAAAATAGTTTTGAAAAAACATTGAAAAACACGCATTCGGCCACGAACGAATACGATGAAACCAATTTTCGGTCATGTTTTTTTTTATATTTAAACGTATAACTTACAAAAAAACGACGCTAAACAATTAGTTTTTCAACGATAGTTGACATATAAGTGCATCGTAACCGGTTTTGGTCGATTAAGCAAGCAACATAAGTTCACTTGTTCGTCCCCCATTTCCGCCTTTGTCTGCTTAGTGTCGCATTTCCGGTTCTACATAACACTTCATCGGTTTTAAAAACCGGTCTCGTACAAACATAAATTGAAAATAAATCCGTTTTCAGGCACTTCGGATTGATAAGAAGCCAAATTTATCAGGGTCATCCGCCCCTGGAGCAACACCAGGAACTATAAACGAACGGGAGAAAAAGGTAACTTGATCTCGTACTATATCCGGTCAATATTCTGAAAAAATTTTTTCTTTCTTTGGTAATAAAAACTATAGTGGTGTCACGTCCAAATCGACAGATCTGTTAGGCGGGTTAATAATTCCTGATTGGGTACATGGCAGGGTAAGTAGGCGGATGGACGGATAGGCAGATAGATTGATAAAGACCTAGCCAAATGGAGAGGAAAATGATACATCTTATAAACGAGTGGCTACACCAAACATTTTTAGAATTTGAAAAATTTTCGACTTATAAAGTGTTTTTAAAAAATTTCTGCATCCCTATATAGACAATATATTTTCTCCGATGGAATAGCTTTTATTACAACTAGTACCTACACTGCTCAAAATACAAATCAGGTTGTTCTCACTGCATTTGTGCTTGAATAAATTAATGTAAATAGTCCAGGTGAAGGACTATTTAAGAGTTTACGAGAGTAAAAAATAGTTACCTTTCCGTGGTTGCTCTATCACTCGCATTCGGCTCATTTGGTGGCTGTTTTGTTCTAACAACATTACTTTCTACCCTTCCCCACTTAGGTTTGATCCACGTTTGATATGTTCAGAAAAATTCCACGTGAGCAAATCAGCAAAATGAATATATAGAAACACACAACATTCCTTCTCTTTCACGCATTTAAACTAAAGACCAGGTTACGTGTTACAACAGTACGTGTACATAAATTTTAACTCTCGGTTTATCAATTTCAACCTTTATGTGACGGTTATTTGAATTTCCCTAACCGAATCACCAATTAGTTCTTCTCAAGTTACTTATAATTGATTTTTTATGATATTTACATAAATTAAATATTAATATTGTTTAATGGAATTACTAATCTTCTGGTTGTTATCTGGTGGTGTTACAAATGCATTTATCCATTACATCAGTGTTTCCCACAATGTAAGTTACATTATAGGTTTTTCCTCTGCTGAGAAATTTAAATTGATGAACTTACACAATTCAGGTGACATTGAAATTAATACACCGAGAGGCCAACCAATATAAACAAAGTATCATGTCGTCAAATATTATTAAATTCACCCAGCCGCCCCTCTATTAGTTTTGTGTTGACAAATATGTCACTCATTTAGTGATGTTAATATAGATTATTAAAAATATATACAATCTCTCTGTTATGGCTTCGCATTATTTGATTGTCGCGTTTTTTATTTATTTTTATTATCATTAGCAAATGAAGTGGCTCACTTAACTCTTAATTATCCTGAAAGACTAGGAGTGTCTCATTGACGTACAGTACCTAAGAGACTGGTTTTTGACCATTCAAAACTACCTTCGACTGTTGTGAACATGACGTAAACATGCCGAAGAAGAATGACGCGCTAAGCGCCAACAAAGTGCAGTAACTTCAGTACAGTCACTCGGCTAAAAAACATTCGCCATAATGACTATTATGGCTGTTACTGTTGCAAAAGTGCACTATCGCATGCCAGTCATTTGTTAAGTACAATTCATTTAAAGAAATTGTTCATTTGCAATGAGTAACTGGTTTTCAGTTTTCGTCTATATTATTGAATGCAATTTTAATTTTGCAAATTCTATCCAAACTGACAAAATATGTAAGTCGGTGTGACATAGTCAAGTTCTCTTCCGTAATAATTTTAGCGTAAGGAAAATTTCTTATTGGATAACCAACACTCATAAAAAAATTTATGTTAACCAAAAGGCAAACCGCAATTCACTTTATATGACAACAAGGGTTAGAGGAATTGGTGAGGAAAACTACAAAATTTTCTGGGCAGCACAATTACTAATTTAAATTTCCAGCCGGTCCTCCGTTGAAAATTTGGTCGCGACGAAGAACCAAAGTGTGTTAACAAGTATTAAACTACTACATACCCTGAATTCCAATTTAACGAAACAATAAAGGAAATAATTGAAAATTCGTTTAGTTAATGGCTACAATATGAAAGAGCCTCTACTAAAAATTAAAATGTTACTCAGCGGTCAAAGTAGACCAACTATCTTCTACTGTATTATTAAAATTCATATGTTCCGTGAAACTGGCATGTTGTGTCGTACGTAAGATTAAGTGTAATTATTATAATTAATAGTTGACGTTTAGGACAACACCCCAGATTAAGTTTCGTTCCTAATATTAAAAACATTTTCACTAGTTACGTTAATAAATACAGTAGAGGTTGGTACTTGTTAATACAATTGTATTACAAACATAAGACAAGTCAACAATGTTAGTAAAGACTCTTGTTAAGAAGTTAATAGTAAAATTCTGTAGGTTTTGACAGATATTTTCGCCTAGTAGCAAAATAAACATAACAATGTTTAAATAATTGCACACATTTTCATGAAATTCCAAAACTACATCCGTTGCTGAATGGGAGCCCAGCACCAAATTAAATAAAACCAAATCATCCGGTCAAGTCTTTTAGAATTTACAAAAAAAAACCAACACTCCAGCTAATTAGGTGAAATATCGAAATTTCAGCACAACTCTAGTGGATGCGGGAGTACAAACGAATTTATCTTCTCGAAAATTATCTTTTGCTTTTATTCATACGAGGGAAAGGCACGACTACATTGGTCCACCATTTGCGGCCAAACTTAACCGGATGATATTCAAATAACAAATCCACATGGAACATGAAAACGGATAAAAGCAAATAGAAATAAATAAAAACAAAATTGAGGTTTCGAAATAACGAGGTTGTCGAATGCGAGCATCAATTTCTTCGAGCGATTTTCCCCAAATTCCACATGAAAGTGATCCATCGCATTCATGAACCTCTTTTATTGGTTAAAACAAAAAGAATGAATATTATTCCAAGCGTATAATGATTGGGATAAGTTCATGAAACCAAAATAAACACAGAAAACAACGACAAATTTAAGTTCGGTGTGGCACAACGTTAATAATTTAAATTTCACTCAACATCCGAACACCAGATGAACATTCCTCTATTTCTGTAAGCACGCCAAGTGTCAAATTTTTCACGATCGCTAGTGACAGTCTTTAAGGTAAGTAAAAGATTTAGAATGATCAGTACCTGTGCCGGCCTCATCCCACCCGTTCAAAGTTTCATGAACTCCTCCCATTCAATTAATACCTCTTAAATAAAAATAAAAAGGCAGCAAAACGTATTTTTAGAAATTATAAAAAACAACTCGTAGTACCCATTAACTAGCGCGTACAACCAACAAAACAGTGACAGTTTGAGCACGTGCTGAGTGCCCGCCGGTACCAGCCGCCCAAAGCGCAAGGAACTTCATACAAGGAGAGCAGTAATTTCTAGAAATTTCTAGAAATTTTTTCACAGGAATTTTCGTTCCTTGTCCGCTGATTTTAGAACAAAATTTTTAAAGTGTCGCACAGAAACGAGACACAAAATTTACATAGAGACAAACAAGGGTTAGGGGCGGAATTCGCAACTATTCCATTTTTCCAAAACGAATTTTCAAAATTTTTCCATTCCTTACAGCATCGTATTCCAAAAAATTGCACTTAAATAGTCCACTGCCAAAAAACGTATATGGAAAACACAATGGAAATAAAAATAAGGAAGAATCGTCACATCCTATTATAAAATTATAAAAACTCAGGTCAATAGTAAAAAAATTGTTACACAAATAATAAATTAAATAGTAAATAATAGAGCAGTGTTTGAAATTATTAAAAAAACTTCGAACGAAAAAAGCAGAAAAAAATAAAGTGTAACAAAATGGCACTGCGATTGATAATAGTGATAAAACTATTTTTCTTCATTTTTTCCAATTTCTTATCCAACTTATCCACAACTTACATTATTTAAAAAAATTACTATTAAAAAAAAAAACAAAAATTCTTCCATTCCACAACCAAGCGTAACTACAAAATATCAACTAAGAAAGAAAAAAATTGTTACAATTTTTTCCTTTGACTATTATGTTTTTATAAATTTATTTATATATATTTATATACTCTTAATAATCAAACAATCACTCAGGTGTAAACGTCCGACCACATGTACAAGCTCATTTATGTATGTAATGTATGTAATTATATAACAAAAAACAGTACAAAATGTCTTTAGTTAATGTATTACCTTAATTTTTGTCGATCTTTGTTTCTCTGAATTTCACGACTCACAAATTTTGCAAATTCACCGACTGCCAAACAAATATTTTTCTCTACATAGTAACACTATTTATTCCCGTGAGTCAGGTGCCCGTTGTCGGGAGGACGTTTAATTCGCCAGGGTAAGCGCCTACCCCGAAATTTTTCATTACCAAATTCATTTTAGACTAGAAGAATATATTATTGGGTTGCCTCCGATGCCTATTCCTAGGGAAGAAAAACTCAAGGCTTTCAGTTTTCAGTTCGCACTTGCGAACTTTTTGCACTTTTCTTTACACAATGACAAAAAAATTAACGGTTCGTCCAAAAGCAGACTTCAACGGGTACCCACTCACGCACGCATATCTTTCCATTCTCTCACTCTACGTCACGTCATTTTAAAATTACGCAAAATTACGATATTTTTATACCTTATTTAAACAAAATTAATTACACTTCTCATCTAAAAAAAATAAAGTTATTTCTTAATAAATAAATAAATATATTTGTACGTACATATATATTTATTTATATTCATTTATTAAAACTTTCATTTCTCTCAATATAAGAGAGAAAGGAAAGAAACTGAGGCATTAGCCGGACAAGTTTTCCAGTTTGAGTGACGGCTTGCACTACAATTGTGTGAGTGTGTGTGTGTTTGCATCTACAATTTTTTTCTAGCGGCTCTAAAAAAATTCACATCGTGAAGGATAACTGCGAATTTCAATTCTCTCGTTTTGGTACTCGGGTTACTGAATACCAAAAATCCCCAAAAAAGGGGCCTGTAATAAATTTAACTACAAAACAACAACCTGACAATAGATAGTAACGAGACTTTTTAATCAGCTAACAGTAATTTGTGCAAAACAGAATGTAAACAGGTTCCAACTAACGACAAACATAAACATGGAGAAAGAATTAATAACTAGTACACGCCAAAATCAGCCGAAGTGCCCACCGAATTGACCAGTAAAACATCACCAACAGGCCAGTAAATTCGCAGTCAACCTCTCGGTGTGTCTCAAAACACCCCCGAAAAATAATTTATATTGTTTTTCCAACTTTTATAGAATATTAATTCCGTGTTAAATTATCAATTTAGTTACATTGTTGCACACAATCCCATCTTGGCAGTCATCGCATACCTACGATTATAGCGTATCTTTTTATTTCTATTATAATTACGAAAACATTTTGTTTCTTTAAACTTTTAATTGACTCTGTTCCCAAGAAATGGAGATTCCACTTCTGTGTGAATCTATTTTAAATTAATTTAATTTCACAAGAGATGAAGATGGCCTGGTGCTCCCACAAGGCCTGATAAATTGTTCCTGTTACTTTTTTTAATTATTTACATCGTACGTCTTGCAAAATACAAAAAATTATTTTCTAGCACAGAATTAGTCAAAAAGCTACGTAAGCATATGTTTCACTTCCTACATCATATTTACTCCGAGAGAGGCATTTAACACCTCAAGTCGAGCACCTCTTTTAAGACGGAAGAAACGTGGTACCACATTCTGTCGAGTTCTTTTAATTAGTGCTGAGAACCGTTACTCGTCATCTAACGGGGAGGAAGCCAAAAGTGTTACACTCGTACGGTCAATCGTACGGTAGTACCTAAATACAATTGAAATTTATATACTTTTTTTAAAAAAGGACCGTAGCGCCTACAAGCCAATAACATACTGCAGGGAAGACAGTATGGCACCATCGTTTCCATCGTTACTGTATAATTAGAAACAATCTAGAAATTAGAATGCGTCAGTCGACACCATCTTGGTAAGCGGTCTCGAAGATAGGGCGCAGCACTCAACTGTTACAATAATTATTAATTTCATAAGAAAAACATGGCTGCCTTTTGGTAAATTTTATAATTTACGTTTTGGCCCTCAGACTCTCTTGAACGATGCCCAGACATATAACGAACCTATTTTTATTGAACTTTACACGAGGCACAACTGCAAACGATCACCTCTGGCGAAAGGGTTCCTAAGTGTTCGTAATAAAGCGAAAATGAACCACCGTTCGAGATTCTTTGATTTTTTTAAATATTAATTCTGTTTTCTTGAACCAATTTCACTGGTGTCGTAACTAACAAAAATTTAACTTTTTCTATTTTTGGTTGTCGGTTTTCACTCCACTCTTGAATTGGGTTTGAAGCATCCACGGGCATTTAGCCTGTCCTGACTTAGCACTACAGACTCAACTGACTTCCAGCAAAAAGTTCACGGTTCTGTAAATGCATTTTATTTCTCCATTCCATCGCTTTCTTCCAGTCTCTCTCGGTTGAGTCAGATTAATGTTGTGTTCCTGGGTGTTTTCTCCGACCACTCTCATCTGGTTCAACTACATTCTTACAAGTAAACATAAAGGGACCGAGCCTTTTTCTCAGTAATCCTGATTGCTTACGTAACCGATGCGGTCGAACCATTCCTACGCTGCCGCATTCACGTTACATCTGATACAATATCTACTACGTAGTCCACTGATCAGGTAACCGTGCTCGTTTACTTATCGGTCCACTGTCATAATCCGAAGTGCCATGTCTAGGATCTCCGGGGGAGGATAAGTTAGTGGGTGTCACTGTTCCTAAAAATAAAAATATAAATTTAAATCTGCTCAGTACAATTAGCTCTGGTCATTTTATTGAGACCTTGTTTCAAAGTCTACTATCAAACCCCGTGCATTGGTTGGCATGGTGTTAGCGAATCTTTGAGTTGATTTTGCACTCTCACCTTAATCACCAATCAAATACAATTCTGTTTGGCTTTTCAACTGAAGAGTGCTCCAAAGTTTTATTGAACAATTTAATTATTATTCAATACTAACCAGAAGTTGGTGTTAGGTGACCTGTAGAATTGGGCCTAGGCAAATTATGGTGTAGTGTATGCCCCAATGAATGCACTTGGCTTAATGTTGGGTGTATCAGTCCATGATTAGCATCCCTTGGTGGTGATATGGGCTCACTTTTGATTGTAAGAGGTAATGGTGATGTGGGAGGTGGAGTACTACTAGATACTGCCAGTTGTGGGAGACCACTGCAATATTTTTCTGAATTAATTATTGAACTAAAAAATGATTCTAATAATCATTATAAAATGTTTTGATACACTAAATTAAAAATTAAAAGCAATTAAGAAAATTGCTAAGAGCTTTAGATATATGCATTCATAAAATTCATCTTATGTGTTTTTTGATAAAAAAAATTCCACTACCTTGAATGAGATATTGTTGTATGCTGTCCCCAAGATAGAGGATTTAGACCCATATCTGAGCCTACTGGGAAGTCTTGGGCACTAAAGGAAGTAAGTGTACTAGAGTAGGACAATCCTGGCAAGGACGGAGTCTACAAACAAAATTATATTATTAGTAATATCTTCTTCCCATTAAGGAAAGGTAATAACCTATTGGTCACATGGTTACCTGATCCTGGGTCGTTTGCTGTCCCTGAGGTGTAGGAATGACCACTCTGAGGCTTGATCTCGGACTAGGCCCTGGTGAATGTTGCTTTGGGGGATGACCAGTTTTAACACCAATACCGGGACTCTGACCTGGTGAAGGAGACCCTAAAGGTGATGATGAATTAGGATAGCCATTGCTCATATCTAGCATCCCACCTGTAGGATAACCTAAAAATATTAAAGTATTCTCACAACCTTGTGGAAAAGTTTCGTCAATGAGGACAAACATAAGACAGTTATACACTTACCAGGGTCTGTTTCCGAGGAGGACGGTCGCGGGCTCACTGAAGTGTGCGCCGTCGTAAGCAATGCTGGATCCCCATATCCACTGTTAATGGGCACGCTAACAGGCAGAGTATAATTCATACCCACCTGAAAAAAGCGAGCATCACATTTTGGTCTCAAATAAACATTCTCATATGTTTATTAAATGTATATTATGTAATATAAGTGTATAGCTTCTGAACAAAAAGACGCGGAATTGACTCATCGAAAATAAACGACATGGTGTCCACGTGCTCCACCACCATCTCATTTTCACACACACCATTCACAGCTGAATAAGTTGGAATTTTAACGAACTTAGAAGTGTAACCAGGCACTGGTGACACGTTCAAATGGCCGCCTCAGGGCAATTTAAATTATCCATGAATTAAGTTTTTTTTATTTTTTTATTTCCCATTATTGTGCCCATGGGAAATCATTGATTCCTTCTCGTGTGTGAACTACGAAATTAGTATAATTCAAAATAAAGAGGCAAATCAATATTAACATGTATACGGTTTAAAATTTTGTATGTTATTTATCATTAATAATTTATGCCTAACACTAGAATGGAACCTCACCCGAGATCCGTTTAACTGATTCCTTTGCATCATCAATTGAAACTCCTCGTCTATTTTATTGTACTTTGCTTCTGTTCGTGGTGTCAACTGGTACTCGGAGTCATTGTCTCCACTTTCGGGACTTCCACATGCCCCATTTTTATGTTCTTTTTTGTTAAGAGCCTAAAAAAAATAAATACAATGCAATAAAAAGTATTGTCTTATAGATGGTCACTGGGTTATGAATGACCGATTATGTGATTTTATTATGCAAATCATCTGAGCTTATAATGTACACTTTAATTTACGTTTAAGGTATCAATAAAACTTCTTAAATTAAAATTTGGAATGGTAAATATTCTGACACTGAGAGAGTAATTCACTTCTCGTTTTGACTACCTGAGAACTGATGTTAGTAATTATATATCACTCTGAATGCCTGCTACTTTTTTACTATGTGTTGTGACTTTACCACATTACTTTAATTTTACTCTGATGGCAGACTGCCACTGGGTGACTCATATCTTTGACGCAAACAAACGTAGAAAGAGTTAATTAATTTTTTTACTTTGAAAGGAATCAAAGATTATGCAAATAGACAATTGGATGTGCAAACGTTACTTTGTGCGAAGAACATACCTCTGCCAACAAGCAAATCGAGGAATTTTCTGCGACTTAATCAAACGATTGGTTTCAATGACTATAGTAAGGAACCACCTAAATAAAAACAACCACTTATTACTTACTTCTATTATGTTTTTATTAGTTAGAGACTCGTGGGGTTCATTGTATTCTGTGTACTTCAGCAGAACTTTATCCATGTCTGTGCTGGCATACTGGTACAACTTATTGGACGAACTAAATATGATAAGAGCTATCTCGCAGTCACATAGGACGCTCAATTCGTAAGCCTTTTTCATAACACCGAATTTCCGCTTGTTGAATGTCACCTGAAAATGAGACCAATAGCGGGTTGTAAAAGTAAAAGCCACAACGCGAAAAAGAGCACATAAAATTTTCTACCTCTCTACTTAACTAGAACAATAGGAGCAGAACAGTATAGTACGAAAAATAGAAAAATGTAAATATTGCTGCTCACAGAATTAAGTAGCCCAGCTGAAAAATCTATATTATTCTTATTAAATCAAATTGACCAAAATGAAGGGGATTCCATTACTTTATGGCAGGTAGAGTTTCCATTCTCTTTTACAATTCAAAATATAAATTTGAGGTATTGACACGTAAAACAGATAGTGCTCTTCTTGTATTCTAAAATATATAATATTTCGTTAAAATTTATTATTTCAACCAAAGTAAAAAAGACACTTGCATTCGTCTTGTACATATGAACTTTGTAGTATGGCCGTTCGACTCCAGGCAGAATCAAACCCTATAATTTTTTCATCTTAATGAAAAACTTCAAGCGGGTATTTCTGTTACGATGATGTTCAAGCTGGAGTAATATCGATGATTAAATTGAGCGCAATGCAGATAAATCCCTTGAGTGCATTAGACTCATTTTTACATGACTGCAAACTTGGGCAGTATCTCAATTGTTCCATAATTTCAAATGAAAATGGTACGGCTACAATTAATTATACCTGAGAGATAAACGAAATGCATTCCCTTCTCAGACAAATGTCCTAAGGGGTAGGGCTGGCATTTTAAATCGCAACGGATTCTCTTGGTGTACTGCCCATGAAGCAGAAAAAATCGAATTTTGTTCTCAATCTTAATTCTTTTAGAGTGGCCAGTGTCCTTCCAAAGAATTGTGCAGCAATAAAAGCGAAACTAGAATATCCTATGACTTCATTATCATTTAAATAATTTACAATACAATTACATAAATGTAATTGTCTAAAACGCCTTCCTTTTTTCTAACAATTTGGACCAATTATCGGTGATATCTATTATTCAATTAAAACATATGTATTGAATGAAATGTAATATTGAATAATAGTAATAATAATTGTGATAACATTTACTTTCAATACTGCTTTTTGATATAGCAGGATATCATATTAAAAAATCGGAATATATTTTGCAGAACCAAGAAAATTTTAAACAAAGGTTAATAATAAACAGGACAAAAAGAAAGGAATGGCCAATCTGTGATTGAAATTTGAATACTTCAAGAAAATTTCAAATGTATACGCGCAGTCAGTTACACATACAGATCTTCCGGGTAGTAGACAAATGAAAAGGCAGACTTTTCAATGTTGACCATAAAGCAAAGAAAAACCAGAAGTACTCAAAAAGAGTTATTATAACTATTATGTATAATTTTTACTTGGCTAAACGATAGTAATCGGAGTGGGAGAAGACTGCAAAAACGTCTGGGCTCTGGCGTGCCCGGGAGACAAGGGCCCGGCCAATTTTTTGGCCCCAGGTACGCTCCGAGTGCTGCCAGCGACTCACCTGCCGATTGCGCTCATCCGTGATGCGCGATATTTGTATTTTCTTGCGTCCCATGGCGGAGTTACTGGCGTGGGTGGCAATCTTGGCGACGTTACTGACTCTTCCAAGGTAAAAATTACTATTTCATCCACCTTTCCCCTGCAAGAAAAAATTACGTTACAAAAATTGCACTTGATGCAAAGGAAGTTAAGGCGACTCTTCCACAAGCAAAATCAAAGCCAAATTCTAAAGAAACGCACTGCAAAGTTGGCACGAAATGTTCTGACTCTGGTACAAACTAAACTGGTATATTTCCGACAACTTTATGTCCACAACAGTGAAAAGATTATACCATTTTTTAGATTATAAACTTGTAAAAAACTTTTGTCCTTAAGAAATCTCTAACGCGATCCTTTTCTACAGTATTCCCCAAATTCCTTTGAAACGTCAAATTTCGGCAAAACAGTTTCAAATTCTTCTTAAATTTCTGGTGTCTTGTACAGGACAACTGATTGAATTATTATTTCAAGACAGCACGAAAACAAGGTTCTGACATTTCAGGTTGACATTTTCCTTCCCCTCTAACCCTCATCAATACAAACAGACACATTTCATCTGTCTAATTCTGCTGCCTCCAACTTAGATTCTAATGTTTGTCCTTCTGGATATTTGAAGTGAGTAGTCTGTGAAGGATAGACCTTTTTTGTGTCTTCAGTTGCCAAGCACTAGTGGCAGATCATTTTACAGCAGACGAAGAAGAAAATTATCATATTTATATTCCAGTATACCCATTCTTATACACTTATAAAAAAATATGGAACTTTATGATGCCAATATGCTAGAAAAGCTCATCGTGAAACCACCGAAAAACTGTGCAGGGGACAAAGCCGAATATGTTGACCTCCCTACAGTCAACCGTTACTTTTTCGAAGAACTTTTTCATGTCCCTATCGAATAAAATTTGGGTTTCCATTCAAATAACGCGGGCAATTGTGTCATATCCGAAAACAATACCCAGAACAACTACTGCTTTCTTAAAATTGTTTCTATCAAATGTGCCACGCATTCTTACAAGATTTTCAATTGCACCTTACTAATGTACTTCAATCGATTAATTATTATGTGACAAGAAAAAATCGAATATAGTATGTCTAATATCTATGACTACTTGTAGACATGATTTTTACAAAAAAGGAAGTGGTACAATTTATAATAATATTTTGCAAAAATTTCAATTCCATAAGTGTTACTGTCTCAAGTCTCAGGTTTTCTGGCCATCGCTTGACAAAAACCGGCCCGTCATTATATCTGACGCACTCTTCCCTAAACTACATTACAAATATCTGTGAAGATTTAAAGGTACACGTAAAAATGCTTTTGTTTTCGTGCATGGTTGTGTGAAGTGTCTGCGTCAGATCTTTCACATGGAAACCAAACCCTCAGATCGTTCGTGCGTGATTTGAAAGCATTTTCCCAGCTTTAATCAAATTAATTTTTACTTTCCCTTTCGGCTCGACGAAATAAATTATTAATGACTGATTAACGTCAAGCGTGTGTGTGTGTACTTGTGCATACTTAAGATGAGCACAGGGGTTGGAAGTGCCACTTGGTTTCTATCAATTTCAGCTCCGAATTGCTTCCTCCGATGTCAAACGTGAACCAAAATCTAACTGGTCCACTTGAGCCCGACACTACACATCTATTATTTTTGAACGTTTATAGCAAATTCAGTTTGAAATACATTTCAATAATTTCTATTACTAAAATATTACTAACAATGAAAATATTTATTTTTCTCATCCTTTCCCGCCAATTTGTATTATTTATTTCCCTACAGCAATCATTAATCAACTTCTCTTTCATATACCATCATTCGTATCTATTAGGTTTTCACTGCCATTCATCCCGCCATTCCCTTTTTTCTTTCATTCAAAGTCATTATCAGTAGCTTACTACTCGATATAATCTTAATTCCTATCGCTCACCGTTTTTTTCAACTTTTCTTTTTGTGACAATTATTTGAAGGGGCCCTAATAAATTAAACACTGGACTGAATTGGAGCGCCGGGCTTTGACCTGACATGATTAAGGAAAGGGCTACCATTTGATTACTAGCAAAATCAATGTCACAGATCTTCTAGGAGTTCAGAAAGAAATTAAAAGATTTCACATGAAAAATAATGATGATCGTGTTGATAAAATTAAATGTGCAATTTTTTCCGGAGAACGTGACTCGCCCCTGAAGGTGTGAAACTAAAAAATTCCGAATAACTGGCAATGTAGGCTAGGGCCCGTAACGGACACAAGACTGACCGCGCTGTTGTCATGACGATCACCTGTCAGCGATAAGGCCCCATACTTCGATCCATTTAAGAGGAATTCAATATTTTCGGGAGCCTTCCCCCTTAAACTTTTCTTTTGCTTGGAAAAATTTCGTCAGTTTGCGTGTTATTCCACCACTCACTTGGTCCCTGTTCCCGGTCATTTCAATTAACCAGGTTAACTTGCAAAATAGCCTAGAGTGTGAAGTAATAAAAATTACACATAATTACTACTGGCAACTAAATGACGGGACGAGAGGGAGGGAGGGTGCAAGCACTGTCAATTCCGGCCTCTCCTGAGTAATCCGCCAACCTGACAGGTGTGGATAGAAAGTAGAATCGAGCACAATCTGCCAGTTCTCTTTGACATTTCTCCCTAAAACCATCGGAAACCATCGACAGTTTTCCATAAAATTTTCAACGGCTGACAGCTACACTTTGCCTGTCCTTTGGCTACCTGCCGTACATCCCTGAACCCAATTCAACAAATCCAAAGAAAAATTCGTTTTGAGTAGAATTCTCATGGTTAAACCAAAATTTAAATTTCAAAATTAAACTTCGGACGCCGTAATTGCTTGTCTTTCATAAACTGAAGTAATCCTTTAAAATTTAAATTCCTATTTCTCTCGGATTTTAAATTTCAAACAAGATTGGCGAAAAGACTAGAAAAACATGGTCAAATAATCTTAAGTCGAATACTGATGAAAAACCATATAGAAATTGAAGAAAATTTTACTAAAATAGTGTGACTTCACTTCGGACATCATAACGTGTGCCCACTCAAAATTCCTCCTTTTAAATTTCTCTCAATTAAATTGAATTTAATGTCACATTCAATTAAAATCAGATTTTTTTTCGAACCAGGTGCTGTTGTCGCTGCTCTTTAATGTTTTTCACGTCATTATCCGTTGCATTGTTAATACGGATCGTAAAATGCTGTAAAAAATGTATCACGTTCAACGTTGAAGATTGGTTCAGCCGTCGACACTCCTGGTACCTGGAAATGTTTCGAAAATTCCTGGGAAATTTACAGCGGACTTTTAGAATTTCCCCGTTTGGGGGTTTCTTTGAAAACGGTTTGAGGCTAAGTGGTGCATCGCAGGGAATGAAACTTTTTACACGCCAGTCAGATACAGTTTCCCGCTGCAGGCTATCTTTTAACTTCTACCTGAAAGATTCACCTTTTGCCCTCTACCACAAACCGAGTTCTCTCCTCTTCATCTCTTTCTTTGTATTCCAGGACGCGATTTTACTTAGATAAATTCTCATTGAACTAGAAGAGTACCGTTTAATTAATTGTTAGATAAAGCGTTTGATTTGAAACACCTACAAATTAAATCGAACTCAGACGAGGCTCGTCTGGCCAAGTGGTTTTGCTTCTACCTTGTGTTTAATGTATTAACGTGTGACACCCATTCGTAAATTAAACCTTCTTATCCGACATTTTGAGAAAATTATTTCTACATTCTGATCACAAGACTCGTGCTTTGCACTCGTAGATTTTTGTGCAATTTTTGCAAGTTGTGTAAAGTGGAAGGACAATCTTTACCACTACACCGAATACTATAATTTAATTTATTTTTCATTCTCACAGTACATAACTGTCTTTATAACAATTAAGCTGCGTACTCCCTAATCATCAGTCGTGGTATGCTACTCGGTAATAATTTTGCTGTGAAGCGCCATGTTGACCAATGCCTCTACGCCAGATACCATTGAAAGCCCTACTTCACACTGACCCTCCCACGCCCCACTTCCGTTTCCTCATTAACCTTTAGTTCTTTACTTTCTTTTCTAGGTCACGCAAAGAAATAGGTGATTTTGTTCCAGAAACCAAAGGTCTGATTCACCATCGTGGCAACAACGGAAAACGAGCCTTTACGAAGGAAGGAAAATCCTTGCGAATGCAATCGATAGCATTGAGGGAGTTGGAGCGTTTGACCGAGTTTTTCGAGCATTGCCTGACCTTGCACATTCAACATACAGTCGGCCTCGCTTTTCCAATTTTTACATTTTCTCTTTTTTCAAAACATTTAGCTTCATCCTGCCCCCCTTCCATAATCATTCATTTAGTGGCTTAACGACAAACCAGGATGTTATGTTTGCACAGGAAATTCAATGGGCACACAGCAGAGAAAGATATTTGGTTGGAACGCATTGAGAAAGCGAAATTTTCAAAACTATGTTCAAATAAAACAAATTAAGAGAAAGTAATTCAGAATAGCGAAAGAAGCAATATGAAACGAAAGGAAGAACACAGGAGGAATGTACGAGACCAAATATGAAAGCTAAAGAGTCGACAAATGTCCCATTAAAATTAAAAGGGCAAAACCACACACTTACATCTCAATTCTTTCTTTTCTTTGGTTTCAATTTCCTTTGTTTTTCTTATGTTGCCGTCACCTTCAAACAGAAGGGTTTGTCTGGCTCTTTCGTAATCCACTAAAATTTTCTCCTCAAAATTCCTACTTTTAGTTAGTGGCTGACAGCTAGTTGCTGAGGAGACTTCATCAAATTCTGAATTTTTGTGGTTTCCTAAAGAATAACATATTACTACAAATCTGCTTAACAAAGGAAGAGATTGCATAAGAAATTGAAGGAAGTCGAACGATTTGGACCAGTTTTCTTCTTTGCATGTATCACAATTACTGTCATGGAACATTTATTATCAAGATTAGTTCGTCATGAAAAAAATAATAAAAAACCTTCTGACTCGATACTTCCAGAGGAGTCCCATTTGCGACAATGTGAATGAAAACAGAAGTTCCGAGAAGCATTTAAAACACCCTGCTCCGAGCATTCTGTACGATCCACTACATCTATACGATACAACAGAACACTGAAACGTTTGCCAAATGGCCAAAATATTGACTGCCACCAGCAATGACAAACAAACGATCGGTAGTATTTTTCTTCAAAAACTTTCTGGAAATTTTTATAGAAAATGAGCTTGGGGGAAAGAGCAATCCTATCCGTCTAGCACGCCATTTCGTCTAAAAACAAGTCACCTCTTAGAGGTATCGCCATCACCAGGCGAAACAAATACGATAACCGAAAATTTGAATTTTTGTCGCCCCCAAACACGAAATGCATCGTCACAACCAAACTCTAATTTTCCACCGATGGAAGTTCACATTCCTTTAATGTTTCCAATTCGTCCGTTTCCCATGTTTTTCCTCTCTGTCTGCTTCCACGCCGCCTTATTTAGATACAAATACCCATACTAGTCTCTGTGTGATCCATCCCTTTTTCCTCCTTTTGTTACAAACGCACCCTGTAGGTTTTTCGTCGTCTTCATTTTCCAACGGCTTTCAACTTGATGAAGAAAACCCGACGAAAAAGCCAACTCTTCCATAAAATCCAAAATTTAGAAGATAAATTGTTATCAAAACCACGCCCATCAAATTTCTATATTCTTATCTAAAATGCTTCGAGCGCCCATATTTTATTGTGTTGGGTGTCGAATATACCTGGTACCGACCTATTTTCACTCTTCCCTCGTGATGTACCCCATACAATATTCTTTTCGTTTTTTTGTTTATCGGTTTCATGCCGGCCAGGGACCAGATCCCCTGGTGTCACTGTCACCCAAATAAAACAGACACACATGTGTCACATTTAGACAAATGCAACGTGTGGAGCTTCTCCACCACCTCCTCAAGGCTTCGCATTACTTCCCGTCAGATTGAGCCTTTCACCTGGAATTGCTTCAGAGACGGCAAAAAAATGAGGTGTTGAATATCGGTCTCCTCTTGACTGTATTTAGGGTATATGTTAAACGCATGTACTGTCCTACACCACTCCTCCCTTTTTTTAAAGACTCTCTTACGTACACGTATCCCGGGTTATTATATTTAATTATTTTTGAAATTTAACGTCTTACTTGTTGGGATATTTTAAATTCAAAGGGCATTCCCATCGTTATTAGTTCTGTAATATGTTACACTAATAATCGTTTGACAATTTCTCATTGTTCTGCACTTGTCGACTGGTTTTGACCACCTTGGGTTTCATCAGTAATAGTTAATACAAATGGATTCATCTTATGTGGTTGATGCGATGATAATTCCTCACTAATCTAGCATCGATTACCTTCTGCGATTGATCTTTCATTTATGAATGATCCGGAACGCTTTTAAACTCCGTACTGTCACACCGAAAAATTCACAATTTTTCGCATTCGCACACAGAATTTCTACTCTAAATTCAGTTAATTTGAATTCGATGTCTAATTTCAGTAGCACAAAATTCTGCCTTAATTACCTTAATTATTGAAATTTATCTTGATGTTCTAGATATTTTTTTCCTAGTGAGTTTCCTGCAGCTACGTTTACAATATTTGGATAAATAATATTAAACATAAAATAATACAGGCGTATTTGTAATAGAAATGTGTGATATTAACCAATGTAAAAATATATTTACTTTGAAAAATGTAATTCAAAACACAAAAGTCGAAAAAATAATGATTTTGAAATTAAAATACTTTTATAAAATTTTTTTATAAACTTTTAATTATTATTGAATTTTAAACAATTTACTAATGTCCATTCTTAGAAGTACATAATATTTTTATCCCGCATTATTAGTGCGTACCATGTTTACCACTTTAAAAATGAATAACAAAAGAATTTCAAATTTTTATTGTAATGAAACATAATGTTTTACGCTGTTGTTGCTCCCAAGAAGACATTGAAGCAAAACTCCCAGAATTTTGTTAGATAAATCCCTCACGTCAAAAGCGATTACGAAATCAAGCGGTTGAAACCGAAGGCCGACAGCGAAAAAAGAGCCGAAATTAATTGGTCCACCTGACACCTACAGGGTTTTAAATTTGACTAATCAAAATCTATTCATTTATTTCCTGAAAGGATCAAAAAGTTGAAACTTTCAATTCGATAGGAGTCTCCATTTTTCGCACTCTCATTCCGTTTCGGTTACGTGGCTATTGAAAATAAGGGGAAAACCCGTAGATCTGCCTGATCTGCCCACAGTGTAACGAAATGTTTACTCTGTCTCTCACAAAGCAGGACAGTGAGATTTTTCGGGGGTCTGTGGGAGTCGGTGAAACGACCGACAGGGACGATGCCAAAAAACCAATCTGAAACTTCAAAATCCGGGCACCTGGCACGAGCCCAAAGAAATCAAGCTCTTAAGGGGTTTCCATTTCCGTGATTTCTAAGTTTCTGCTTTCTGTTGCTACTACCTAGAACTTAAAGTTTTCATGACTTTCTTAACCTCGTGTACATAATTGCAGCATATTAATAATATTTGTGTCCATTCTTTTTATGTTTTTATAACTACCTTAAAGTATTTGTATCCATTAACTTCCTATAATTATAGAGAAATAATCAATTAATTGGTCATTTTTAACTTCTTTTTATTATGATTTAGTCTCCTAGTCAAAAGAAATACGTATATGTTGGTTTTAGTGTCAAGTTTTCATTCTGTGTAACACTCACAAACATTTATCTATGCACATCGAACAATCCAACTTCAGTCCAATTTAATTACGTCATCGTAAAAAACCGGTCTATTTTGTTTTTTAGGCAAATTATTTCTCATCTGTTCAAAATGTGGAAGGATAATGGAAGGATACCCGTTGAGTCGTAGGTTAACCTACGGCAGCGTGTTACATATTACGACTGTACACGCGGAAGGTTATTCTTTCGTCGTTTTGGGGGTGGATTTGACCGTGTAAGTAATAGTTACGTGTTTCAGTCAAGGATTTGCATGGCTAAACAATTAACTTGACTTTCGACTCCCCCTTCAATATTATTTAAGCATCTTATATTAAGAGTGAAAATTAAAATTTTTAATTTGCTAAAAAAACTAAAGAACCGAACCATCCAAATTGCGTGCTCCACAGTCATTGTACATATCCCACGCAATATGACCCATTCTCTGTAAAGTAGACCTATTAATTGCCTATTACATTAAATCCTTTACTACGGTGATACTTCACTAAATAGTTTAAACTCGGTATTGGAATTCTGGATCATTTTCTAACCCCTGGGCCCCATTTTGTCATCTCTACATCACCTTTGCGTCCAAAAAGTAGTGGCAAAGTGTGGAAGAAATTCGATTTGCAGTTTTATGTGCATCTTCTATTAAGGAGGCCGTTGCTACTGTACTGCTATTCTAAAATTTGAATCATTTTAAGTCATTATTCGTTTTCACAAATAAAAAATTTTTTATACTGAGTGTAATATGTTACCATAAGTAACACTATTAAAGAAGATAATAAAATAGTTTTTGAAGAAATGATGTCCTTTTGTACCGGTGTAAGCTTTGCATTCGGTCGAAAGCAGCGGCCGTGACTCACCAAAAACAGCATTTCACCTCCCGTTGGAATCACTCCAAAGTACATTCGACCCACGCCAGTTCGAGTCGTCTAATACAGAAACGCATGCACAATCATAAGCAAAAGCACAAGAATATAATCACTTTCTCTGAATAAAAAGCAAAATACTAAACAAGAAGAAGAGTTTTGGTGTTTTCAACTCAGTGAGAGCAACAGAAACGCCACATCAATGGTTGATCACCAGAGCTCTTAAGCTGCTTCCTGCCAAAGCAACAAATTTTTCTTATTATCATTTCAATATGCTTAACATCTCATTAAATATTCATTGTTCGTTTCATAATAATGAAAATATTTGCGAACTTTTGTAACCATTATGAAAACCTCGTTTAGCAAAACTTTGCTGTTGAATGCGGAATCAGGACCTAGAGGAAGACAAATTTACTCTATACTCTATACTCGATCCAATTTACTCTATATAAGACAAATAAAATCTATTACTTTCGGATGAATGTAACACCTTTCCAGATATATATAATAGCAAAAAGAATTGCCTCCTGCTTCCTAAGACTAAAGCCACCAAAAAAACTAATTTTTCTTTCTTATTAGGTTCACCTCGTATAGGAAGACATCATTTCGTATTTTTTGAGAAAGAGGAAGAGTCTATCGACATTTCATACTTTCGAAGAAGAGAAAGTTAGACGAGAATTAGGTCTTAATGAGGTTTAAAATTTTATTTAATAATTAAATAAATTAGAATCCGCAACGGAAAAGTGGTCATTGCCAGTCCTTCCGAGAAGACGATGTCAAGAATGAAACGAAAAACTTTACTCTTTGTCTAAGAAGCCTTCTAATATCCGAATGGCAGGTCTCACATTTGATTTTGTAATCACCTTATTAGACCTTTATCGGACCTTAAAAAAAGCACATTCGAGGGGTCACCAAAACCGTTCGGTACTTGTAATTAGAGTTAGGCATCAAGTTATAAAGGCTAACGTTGGTTCTACCTAATGAAGAACAATTTCATATTAAATTTAAAGGCACTCCAAGAAATTAAACGTCTTGCCATAAGACATTACAATATAAAATTATGTAAACCACTTACTAAATAAGTACATCACTAAAGCACGAGTCAATATTTTATAAAATTCACATAATCAAACCCAACTTTTCAAATGGTATTTCAGGTATATCTGTTGTAATCCAACGGTAGAAAAATTTGAGCCCACCTCTGCAACTTTCTAAACGCCGCTTACCCGTCGACCAATAAAATAGTCTAATGTAAACGACAGTATAAACCTGACTCTCAAAATTTACGTATGACATTCTCCAAATCGTAGACCGTAACATAAAATTTCAGAGTCAGAATATAGAAACATCCAAAATCGGGGAAAGATTCTATAAGAGAATAGCATCCACACCTATGGGCAGCAGAAGTAAAAAGTTTATTGAAGGCATTAAACATAAGCAAAAAGCAGCACCACGAATATGGGAAGGACGCTGAATGGGTGAGAGCAGATAACAGCAGCTTTTGATCAAAACACCTGAAAAACGGGTAAAATTTCTCCGGTGAAAATCAATCTACACCGTCCGCCAGAAATTACATTAGTGCAAGGCAAAACCATGCAAAAGTGAAAAACCATCTTCTTCCAATATAAAATTAAGCCACATATTCCGATCCGATCCATTTTTACTCCACAGCATTTGAATTTTCAACCCAAGTTCCTTTCATCCCCTAGCCCAATAAAATCGACAAAATCGACAACATCGATTACTCTCGTTCAAGAAAGACAAAAATCTTTGCGAATGTCAGGCACGGACCGAATTCATAAGGAAAATAATTTTCATTCATCCTTCGCCTGCCGTTAAACAGGAAGTTATAGACTACTGTTTTCTCAAATTTGGTCAACGAAGTCAAAATCAGTCGTTCGATCGATTTTTCGCCAATCGGATCGCCCTGAACGGTAAATGAGAAATAATAAAAGAAAAATTGCCAACTTTTTTCTCCGTGTGAAGCCGTTTTTATGTTTGCCTACGCCCTTGCCTGTGTGTGTGCCGTTTAATCACTTCGCTTTCTGACATGGGTGCAGCACCCCAAAAAATAATAAAAAAAAGATGGCTGAATGTGAAAAATGTTTTACACCGATAAGAATCCTTCATCGATGCGGATCAATTCAGATTTTTCATGCTACAACTCGGTTCCGATAGTTCTTCTGTTAACATTATTTATCGCGTAAAAACATTTAATAAATGTATACATATTTTAATAGCCTCCTGAGGCCGAAACGCGAACCTGGGAAACATGTATTTCTTCAGTTTTTCAATATTCAGAAGACTACTGTTCACCAGTTATCTTCAATGATTAAACCATCAATCAAGTCATCCACTAGGTGGTGACAGATCTTTTTTTGAACTTAAAGTTCATTTTCGTTCAAAAAACATGAAATTTGAACAGTCGGTATATTTATATTTCAGTGAAATTCTATAATCTATCAATTTATACGTAACATACAATACTCATATTTATTATTATGTAATAATGCGTACAAGAATAAATAGATAATAAGAAGACTTCCTAATAAGAAAGACTACCGAAAGAAAGTATAAATGTAGCTGGTAAAAAAGAAATTGTTAATCGATGAGATCAATAAATCGTGTTCACAATATTCATAAGTACACACACCAATTTCTCTAGGCAGAAACTAGCCTAGAATAATATTTAATAGGTTGATTTGCTCAGTGCTTAAGATATCCAAATTGTATCAAAAATTATTTCTTAACGAAAGCCAGCCTCTGAGTGTTCAATTTGCCTTTCAATGCTTTACTGTGATCCTGTTTCCTTCAGTCATTCTCCGTTGATTAGACCCCTTAAAAGATGAGCGCAACAGTGAAGTACACAAACCTCTGCAGCCCTACGGGAGGAGTAAATTAAAGGAGTGAAAAAACAAAAAAAAAACATTTTTCCTCCTCAACAACTCAAATGAGCCGCTAAGCCCCGTCACTGCCGAGGTGATAGTATCAAATTTTGAAGATCTATTTTTGGAATTCGAATGAGTGAGAAAACGACTGCACGAGACGAAGGCAACGGCAGTAACATCGACAGAGGCCAGCAACAGCAGTAATAACACAGGCGGCAGCTACTTAATTTCAAGTTGCTGAGAGAACGTCCGTTCGCAAAATGTCCAGGACATTTCTTACGAAATATTCGTAACCATTAGAGTTAAATATTTGTCAGACTAAAGCAGGGTATGCTCAAAAAAAGCAGAATCTGAAAATCCTAACGACAGAATGGAACAGAGAAGATTGGAGAAGACGATGGACGATCGTAGAAGATTAAGATGAGCAGCTGGTGCCGAGTGGCGGAAATCCGGATGGCCTGGATAATATGAACATGGGGAGGATTTCTTTCATTTACATAATGATATTTACACCTCAGACGTGGAATTTCATGTCTCGACATCCCTTTTCATTGAGTGGGGAACCTGGGGAACGTGCTCGTACGGGAACACACACGCTCACACAAATACACATATTCAAGATTCATTATTTTTTTCTCATTTAGCATTCAAGTGATTTCAAGTGATGAATCCACACAAATATATGAGAAGTCCACATTTGTTTCTAAACGCACACGTTCACTTAGGTACACATATACCTTCCTGCGTCAAATCGATTTTTTCCGCTCTCCCTCGTACCAAATGAAGCAATCAATCCAAACAAATTAAACTAAATCCTTAAACTAAATCGTGTAATTTAAGTTTTTTTCTAGAAATTCTCGGTTTAGAATTTAAAGATGCACAAAATTTAAGCGAACTGAAAACAAAAAAGAAAAATAGACAAATAGTGAAGTTTGTGTTGCTTATGTAAAACACAAATATACTTTTATGTAAAAGTCCTAATGTGTGATTATTGTCAGTAAATATTTTGTAAACCTTTTCCTACGACACTAAGCATTAAAAAATGTTACGTACTAATTATTATTCGCATCATATCCTTGTAAAATATCACATCAAAAACTGCCAAAAAAGTAACTCAAAAAATTGATTCACTAATTCTCAAAAACAATTCCTTAATCACAATTGATGTATTTTAAATAGTTCAAAGACCTTCAAGAGAGCCTTTTCAAGCCCATCCTTTTAGGAGGGATGAAGGCAAGGCTAAAACACTTTTCTTTAAAACTCAAAGGGCAAGATTGAAGAACGCAAACCGGGCCGGCTGAAGTGGCAATACCACCTGGAAATCTACAGAAGAGCTCAAACCCGAGAAAGAACAATTAATGTCTACTGTGGAATGAAGGAAATGGCCATGGAGAAATCCGATAAAACCTGGTCGGGGAGGATTCATTAAAGTGGAGAAAATCATTAGCCGAAGTGCGAATTGAACCGAAAATTTCTAACGAAGGCTGGAGAGGTCTGCCATGTGTCGGCGCGTGCCGGGGCCCTTCTGCCGTGGCCCCTGTGGGGAGGCCAGATGTTTCCCTCCCACATAGACGCGTGTCTTAGGTGATCAACACGAAGGGATAAATAAGTTATGACTGCTAGACTTCTTTCTCACTCCATTTTGCTCCTTCGTCTTCAACATCTAGTTTTTTTATCTCAATGTTCTACCCCAGAACGACACGCAAACTTGTTGAATTCCAGTTTCACCATCTTCTGGACAAAGTTGAATAACAATTCAAGGTATTTTGAATAAGAGTTCCTTTCAAATAAGACATAATCTATTTAAACACGACTCGATGGTACAACAAAGCAACACAAAAAGTCAACATATAATCTCAGGTACCAGTCGCCACCGCCGCTTTATAGAGCACCTGGTGGAAGAAAGTAAAAACAAGTAGTGAAAAAGTGATATGGGCACGTCAGACGAAAAATTAAGAAAATACAGCTATAAAATATGAAAATGAAACCAGAATAATCACAAGGTCGTAGTTAGCCAAGAACAAATACTTCAAAAAATTATGCCATCATGGCAAATTATTTCGGCCCTTAACAGTTGGAAAACAACAATAGCAATTATATTGGTTAGAATTTATTTTGAAAATTTGCTAATAGAGGGGTATAAATATTTCCAAACTTCAAAACTGACGGGCCCAGACATAAGTAGGTTGTTGAGTACGAAATACTTCACGGCAACAAGTCTCACTTAGGTACTACAAAAATGGTTCACAAAAAGCTTTGCGAAATGTGAAAAATCAAGAGTTGTGGAGTTAGAAATTTTGACGTCGACAATTGCAATCCAAGAAAACTACAAAATCCTAATGATGACGTCATCCTTAAAGAACGTGGGAACAGACTAATATTGAAAAAGCGCCAAAATTCACATGGACAAACATCCTCGACTTCTTTATTCATTGCTCAAGAGTAAAAAGGAGAGGCCCGTGTAAAGCTCGAGAATACTTAACATTAAACAACACTAGATGGAAAGCGACATAAAGAGACAGTCAAAGGGCATTTATCCATTTTCTATCTTCGGGAAAAAGGTTCCTGTTCAGACTACCGGAAAAGGTCCGAAGGTCGAAACCTTTCAGACGTGGAATGATGATGATAATGACGGTCGTATGACAAAAAAATAATTCGCAAAAAGGATGATCAAAAAGGAAAACGCAACAAAACGGTTCCGTGGGTTTTCCACCCGTTGCTCTCGCCAGATTAAAAACAAACAACTCCCACAACCAAGAATTCGGGCGAGAAAATTACTTTAAAGCAGATTTACTCATAAAATAATGTTAATCCCGGGTAATCGGAAACGATGGGTGCGAGGAAAGGAAAAAGACCCCACCCGTACCAGAAGAACCTCGTCACCCTTTAACGTGTTCAATCGTTCAGAATACCCACCAAGTAGAAAATAGGACTTCATTTTGGTTGAGTAACTCGTTCAACGGCGGAAAATCTGGGACTCATGAGATGAAAGCGAGCATTCGAATGTTTGCCCGGCGGAAGAAAAATCCCCTAAAAGACCACAAAGCCGGCCACCAGGTTCAAACAAGGTTGGGTTGTTTATGAATTAATGCAATGCACCGAGAGAAACTTAGAAAACTATCAGATTTTGAATACAGTTGAAAACAAAAAGTTAGAGAAAGGTATTTTTCATATGGGTACTTGGGGGATGAAAAATTAAGCCTGGGAATTTCTCCTTGGGCTTTCCTATGTCTCAAACTTTTTTAAAGGTTTTTATCATCGTGCAACCGATTCTGTGAATTATTTATCGTCGACATTTTAATAATTCAAGGATAACCTTGCAGATTATTTTGCCGAAAATTTCCTTCTGTCCGGAAACATTACACCACCGTTTGGGGAAAACGAAAAGCTCCCGATGATTCTTATGTTTGCCAAAGGAAAAAACCCTAAGAGGAATTTCCCACCGAATGTTCCTGCCACTGACGGTTCTTGAGAAACCCCGGGTAAACTCACACTGGAAACTCTTTTAAACGTGAAGAAAAACTTTTTGACACTGAAAATCCGTTTCTCTCGTCGGTCGTCACGTGGCGGAAAATGTGACCGAATTATTTTGCTCCCGCGTGGAAACCGAAACCAACCATAAAAGAAAAAACTTCAATGGCTGAAGTTGTCGTGGCAGAACAAATTCATACGCAACAGCATCGGAATTCATTGTTAATGGGCACCCCATATACTTCATTAGACTAACCTTTAATCAACCCATTATTATCAACCAATTATTTGGTTTTCCCGTTATTCACTACTCAATTGGATATATGCCTAAAATTATAAAATTCAGACTTATACCAAAATTACTAAAATAATCAAAATAACTGCTTTTAAGGAGGTACTCATCTCTCTATTAGTATGTATCTACTCATTACTTAATTACAGAACGTCTTGCGGCTGATGAGAATTCCAAGACAAAATTAAATGAAAATCAAGTCGAAAAGCCTAAAAAAGCTGTTTTGTTCGAGGAAGAAACGAGGAAAAAAGAGCCTCAGAAAACTGAAGCCTAAATTGCTGTTGTTACTGCTTTCTTTCATTCTCTCTCAAACAACCTTGCTTTTTCTTTCTGTCTATGACTTTGATAGATTTTCGATAGAAATTTTGGGTTCCGTTTAAACAGCCCCCACAAGTAAATGAGTCACGAGACTTTCGAGTCACTCGGGGGTCTCTTTGCTAGACCTTTGACCGTGGCAGAAGACTAGTGCAACGTGCCCTTCGACTCCGTCGAAAAATCATTAAAACTCGACGGTGTACATAAGAAACTTCTCCCGTGTCCATCTATCTTTCGAACATTCTCCGGCTGCATCACGTTAATCAAAAACGACAGAAAGCGAAGCCTCAAGGACGTCTTTCGTTGTGGCCATTTTTTAAGAAAAAATTATTTTCTTGGCAGCCGGGAAATTCGTTTCTGTTTCGCATGCTTGACTTTCCTACGGGAGAATTAATGGCGGTTTTAATATCCCACCGTTGAATTTCGGTCACGGTCAAAATTTTTCAGTCTCCCTCTCTCCTGTTCACTCACTCACTTGGATAATTTCCCATTTTCAAATCTGAGAATATTTTCTACAGCACATAAGAGCAAACAAACCTTTCTTTTAGCTATCTTTTTCCCGTATCCTAAAGTAACAAACATTTTATAATCCTGATGGGGCAACTGAAACCTGAAAGCCTCAAGTTCCGGTCAATCTATGACAAGTTTTTGCCAGATATGTTTTTTCCTCCTAACCCTTCGTTCAACTGTCTAGCTTCATGGTTGGGAAATATTCATTCCTTTCAACGGATTCCTTTTTTCTTCGAAGTGAGCCCATTTTCCACGCCTTTATATTCCTGCCATAGCGACCTCATTGTAGGCTTAGTCGTATTATCTTGTTCCTTTAGTCCTTTCACATGATCAAAATCCTAGTAAGGTTGAAAAGGTTTTCAACGATTGCAATTACAAGGCGATGAATGCTGCGACGGAAGCATAACAAGTGATCCTGTAACGGCTGGAAGACCTTGAAAATGTTCTTACTCGACTACAACAGTTGGGTTGGTTTTCGTTTTTGCAAAGCGAACTATTTCGAATGAGATGTCATAGATGTTTAGATATTTTCACGAATCCTACATGAGTTGATACAGGACAAAATCAACATCACAACAAAAAAATTAGCATCGTTACATGCATACATATAATTTAACTACCATATTCTGTGTTCCTAATAGGTGTAAATCTAACCGTACAATAGACAAAATTATTAATTAAAAAATCGTACCTCCCTATGCAACGTCCTAAACATAGTCCAATCTAATGTGGCCAACCTCTTTACATTCTATATTCTATCATTCTACACATCTCTACATACAAGTTCTGTCCTACAAATTTTAATTCTAACAGTGCATAATAGAACATATTCATAAATAAATCAGGATACCTGGCAACTAATCCTTCAAGTCTATCAGTTCTGCCTGTCTTCGTCTCTACGTACATCTTCACTACTCTACTCTTCTCTCTTTTCTACGACGTAACTATTTCATGTTTTCCACTCCTCCCATCTTCAAACTTACAAAAGTATCAAATTACAACCCTGTAAACATTTCCAATGGTCCAAATACTCCTCTCACCTACTCACCCCAACATCTCCACTTTTTAAATCAAATTTGTATGGTTTCTCCATCTTTACTGCGACTACTTTCATCAGTTATCCAGGCAGACAAAACTATGCGCGGTGCTTCATTTCCCGTTAAATTTTGATTTGAATTTTGAAAATGCTCTGGGTTGACACAAAGTAATTAGGGAGTGTCAAGAGACCCGAAACGAACGCGAATTATCTCGCACAACCAGAAATAACTGAACGACACAACAAATACATTAAAGGTGAAAATTGCACCATTTACCCAGGTGACAACTGAATTAAGCCTAATTTTTCCCCCTGAGCAATCACCTTAGAGACACGACGTTCGTGGCAGGAGACCGAGAAAGGTCCAGGCAAGCACTGAAAGCCTTTTGAAAGCGTCTTTAAATTTTCACAGTTTCGTCAAAGGAGGTGAATTCTCTCGGGTGGAAACCCGTCTGGGAAATGAGTTGTGCACCGTGAACCCAGGATGATTAGACATAACTTTAAAAGTTAGTCGTTGTAGCACCACAGCAAAGCAAATCAGGATTAAAAAGATTACAGGGAACCGATACGGGTGAAGGCATTTGACTGTCCAAAGAGAAAAGAATTTAGTTGCTGATTGTCCTTTTTTGAACCAATGACCCTTTTGGAATTTCACGTGCATTTAGAGTTACTGAATTAGAACACTCTACAAATACTGTGAACACATGTCACGAAAATATACAACCTTTAAAAGAAAAAGACACTTCTCCAGACAAATTGCTAACTTTGTAAAATCAAGAAGGATTGTCTCAAAATATTAAAAGAAGTGCAAGAACTATTTTAAATCTCTGAGTACTAATTTTATTCCTTTACAAACTAAGTGTTCTTTTCCTGACCTAATGCTTTCAAATTGATATTCCTACTACTACTTGGTCACATTCTTATGATTAAGAAACATAATGAAAATGAACCAAGTTTGGAGAAACAAATTCAAGTTTTACTCATGTATTGAACTATTAATTTGAACTATTAATAGCAGTCAAATTGTAAACAACTTAAGGTAAGTCTATGTTTATGACCCAACATATCCGCAGTAAAGCAGATGACGGACTGTTTTCTTCGTCGCACCGCAAGAACAAAATCAAATTTTCAGGTTTTCAAGACTCATTATTAAGAAAAAGTTGTAAGTATATGCTTCGTTTTGTTCCAAATTACATTTCTAAATTTTACATAAAATGAGTAATTAAGCACACGTTACATACCCAAAATTTTTAATGAACCTTTAGTCCTTATTACCGAATATCTGAGGAACGGAAATCCCTATAAATTTCGAATTTGATGGAACCCCAATGTACGATCATATAAAATCAAATCCTTTTTGCTTTTCCGGGGCTTCAAAAATTTGTTTTTATTCAAATTTCAACTTAAATTTTCCACTATTCATTCATCAGATCCTATGTGTAAATATATTTTTAGTGTTCCCCCTATTTTATTTATTTTTAACTTAAATTTTATATTTAAATATTAATATATTTAATGATGACAGTGATTTACTTACTTTGTTTTGGTCAAAATTCACAAAAATTTACATAGCTTACTTTTTTCGAATTAGTAATCATTAAAAAATCATTGAAGCAATATTTAATCTTTTAAATTGGTTATTGTACTAAATAAACGTTGTGGCGAAAAATAAGCAATGAAATATGCAATGAAATTAATAAATTTAAAATTTATTAAAGCAAAACATTTTAGACAAATGTAACGTTCACGATGGAGGATACTTTAAAAAGGCTAATTATCAAAATGCGAAAATAAAATTTTTGGGGGTAAGAGGACACAAGCGCTTTGTCGCTATAACAAATGTCGGACGATCCTTTTCTTGTTTCGAACGTGGTAACATGAAAAAACGATCATACTCTGCAACAGGTGCTCCCTGGAAATGTGTGTAAGTGCACACACACACACAGAGACAAAAGACTTTGGAAAGGTAAACAGACACTGAGGCATAGCAGATGCCCTTCTGACAGTGATTGAAAATTCATGAGAAGTAGTTTCCTCTAGTGGAATATTACACATATTTTTAAGCGTTTTTAATTATGTTTCCACATAGAACGTGGAATTTATAAACAAAAATTACCGTTCTGTAGGAAGCGTAAGAAACACAGAGAATATTTAAATTAAAATATTTAAATTAAATAAATATAAATTCTTTAGTAAGGTACTTTATGACAACATAATTGTTCTTATAAATTGGATTAAGCTTCCAACTAGCCATAAGCCTTATGTAGAATATTAAATTCTTTATTTTACAAAGTATTATAAATGTAGGAAATTAAAAATAATTCCGTACACTTCCATATCATACCGCCTAAAGAAACATCACTAATATACCGGCCACCACCACACTCCACTTGATGTACCGTTCATATTTTTCAATTCTCCGCATACTGTCATCACTGAACTTTCATATTAACACAATAACCGTAATTAGACAACAACATTTCACTTTTATTCACTTAATGAAATATTTTATCATACTTTTCATATTTGCATATTCCAGTGCCACTAAAGCAATTAGATTTAATTATTTTACACTATTACATTACTTTAAACGCTTAAGCCATGATACTACTTTAATAATGAATAGCAGCTCAATATCGAAACTAAATTCAAGTTAGAAATTCTAATGCTACCCGAATTGCTGTCACTACCTGATATTAGGATATCTCTCAACAAATAGTTCATTATTAAAAATTATTATCTCCAAAAAACGAAGGTTAAGCAGCATCATATATTAATATTTGATAAATATAAAGAAAAAAGTAAGAATACACAATAGAATAAAATTTAACACAACAGATAATTGGAAATCGCCGTACGATTAGGGGCTCTGAAATAAATAAAACTACAAAAATGCAGCAATGCAGCCTTCAACGCAGAGTAAAAAAAGAAAGGAAACTACCTTCATAATAAAATAAGATAACTAAAAATAAAATAGTATGAAATTAGGGGAAATAAAGAGAACGGCAGAATAACCAGCAACGAAAAAATAATGAGGAATGAAAGAGACCTACAAAATCAATCAAATCTGAAGTGAAGTAGAATACCCTAGGAATAGAATTGAAGCGATGTGGTAGCCAAGTAAGTCAAATAAAAATTCTAGAATATTTAACGAGGTTGCTTGACACGAACCTCTCTCAGCCTTGGCCCTTTTCTCAAAACTTACACAAATTCAAATGGATCCTGACGGTCCGTGAGCATCGTACCCTTGCCGCGTTCGAAACAAAACCAAAACAAACAAACAAAACGAAATAAATAAATTACAATACCCGTTCCTCTACATCTACAACAACAACATTTCCGGTTTTTCACTCGCGTTGGCACGGGCCGACCGAATTTCCGTTTCCGGCGTAGGAAAATCGGCGGTACATTCAAAGCGAAACGAAGGATAAAGATATTTTCCACAGATAGCAACCACTTTCTTCTTTTCACACTCACACGCGTGACCACCTAGGAAATGGGTACTCTGGTATCACTCTGTTGACACGGTTCCACCGGCCGATTTTCTCCAGTTTACACAAAACAGAAGCCATTAAGGACTCGTGACACACAAAACCACCGGGGGGGCAAAAATAAAGACAAACAATTTTTCCCTTTTCTCTGTTATTCTTTCTATTTTCTTAATAATTTTTCTTAATTCCGACTGACCGAAAATGATGTTTACGACTAAAGCAGAATCCGAAGGTTCAAAAATAAATTTTAGTGTAGAGGGCCAGAAAATAGATTTAACATCCCGAAAATTGCCTTCCGTAAACCAAAAATAATTGTCGGCTTCCAAAATAAATCGGCATGCTATTTTCTATTCCTGGGATCTAAGGGCTATTTTCTTACCTCGGCGCAGTGTATGAGGATGGTCCTAAACTTAGAACTGGTTCACTTACAACATGGTGCCAGTAAAAAAGATTTAAAACGTGACGCGGGAAAGCACGAAGGGGACCGAGGCAAACCGAAGCTTTCGGCCCCACAGTGCGACGCTGCGCGTCAAAACTTTTCTATCTCCCCCTGTCTTCTGCTTCTGTTTTGCGTCGTCTGCTTTCGCTTGAGGGCCCCGGCCTCCTCATTCTCATATGGGCCAGGGCCCATATGGCCCCATTCTTCATTCAGTCCTTTAACTTGGAAAATGGGTGCGCATTTCCCCACATGCTTTAATGAACGTTAGATACAATTTTTGGTAACTCTAAGCCTGTTCGGTGCACCTGTTGCGTCATACATCTCGCCTTAAGTTCTGGAGTGGACTCATTCGAAGCCACAGAAAATCAGAAAAACTTGCCAAGGCCTATTCGATGAATTTCGATGATAATACATTTGAATATTTTGCCCTCAATTTTATTGTAATTGTTGTATAAAGTACATTCATATATGGTTTAGATTTCAAAATGCAAATTAAAATTATTGCGAAATAAACAAAAAATTTAGATATTTCTAAATTGTACTCATTTATGGTCAATTGTGTGTTGGCAAAACATACATTTACTGCTCTAATAGAAAAAGAATGTATGATGCATCAACATAAAAATCTTAACCCTGAAATTATACATTGTCCCTCATCTGGCTGGCTACCTGTGAGCAAGCATTTTTTAAGCGCATCTGTTTATTTTTTGACATTTTCGCTTCTTGTTACTCTCACAAAACCTATCAAATCAAACCTAATTAAAAAATTTTCCTTCTGCTTAACTTCCTACTTATTCGTGTCATTTTTTTCGTTGTTTCTTTACTTCCAATCTCCAATTATTCCGCTAATAATAACACAAAGATGACGCTAACGGCAGAAACAAAAAGAAACATCAACAACAAACACTGAAGGAAGACATTTTTTATTGTAAAAGTTTGCCACCTCGTTCTAGAAGCGGAAAATGTCTACCTTTTATCTCAGATATACATCTCATACACTCATATACATGTATACATTCACACACGCCCAACCTTTCTGTCTTTTTACTGTTTGTCTAACCCCGCTCTCGTTTTTCCTCTTCACGTGTCATTTAAGATTCGCAGAATTCTGCATGCGAGCTGATAAAATTTCAGAGGAAACGGAATTGAGAGAAAGCACCGGGTTGACATGTGCATATAAGCAGAGGTAGGCAGGGAGACGGAAAAGGCAAATTGGGTCCTTCGACTGGGCCCGGGCTGCCCGGCTGATAAACCCTGATGACCAAATCGAATTTAAAAAATTTTCGTTTTGAAATTCCAATTTCATTCTGTACGATAAAGTAATCTCATTCCACCATTTTTTCACCCAGACGTGAGCACTACAACAGTTAGTAGTTATTGCTCGTTCAATTCATAAAAAGTCATTTGCAACTATTATAATACACACCTAAAAACTTGGAAAAATTAACTAAAAACAATTAATAGAATAAAATAAATTGCATCAAACATGAGAGGTTTGAGATATATTAGGTAATTGTAAAAACTTTTATTTTTTACAATTTACAAATATAGCGAGAGGAAACCTTCTTGTATACAACTACTACTGTGGTTTTCTAAAATTTGCCGAATTGTCAATTGCAAAACAGAAAAATAGAAAAGAAAATTCCATTTTCCTTAAAATCTGTCTCTAGGCCCAAATCTGAGTTTGCTTCTGAGTGAGAAAGGTACGTTAAAAACACGTGCGCTTCTTTTTTGGGTCCTCCGCTCTCCCTTAAATACTACATGTATATATATACGTATATATATATATATATATATGTGTATATATATACAAATTTCTTTTCAGAGGACTGTGGAATGGGTTCAGCACAAGGAAGAGCAAGGAAAACAAAAGAACTGCTTCTGGAAGAGGCCAACCAGGTAGGTTCATCTTGTTCTCTTCCTAGAGGGGATAGGAGACAAAAACAAGTCTTTGTCAGAACCACATGCTGCTCATTTACGTTTTGACATTGTAAGGACGACAGGAACAACCAACCCGACCAGAATCTTTCCGATTACCCAGTAAGCTGGAAAAGACAAAATTAATTTTACTTCACGTTGACAAAATTATGTACAAATTTCAAATAAAGTCAGTTGTAAATATAATGACATTGTCAACGTCTCATAACACATCAACTTCAATCATTCATTTTCTCATATCCGAATGTACAAAAACACTCTAAAAATTTCATTTTTTCCCACGAGTATAACAATTTTACAAACATAAGCATCCTCAACATCTAAAATAAAAATAACAATTTTTCCAATTTTACTGTTACCGTCGTTGCGTACAAGTTAAATTGTAATACCGAACCATTAGTTATGATTTGGTAGTTTACAAAGCTTTTAAATAAATACGGGTAGGTTAAAAAGCCTAATGTGTTCAATTTATACGGTGGAAAAGTATTACTTCGATAATTTAATTAATGAATGAAATTTTTGAATTTTCAGGTATGAATTCTTCTACGATAACTTGATAAAATTAATTGATTGTCCTAGAAAAAAACGGCGGAAAATCCAATACAGGCGTCATTGTCTCAGGAGAACAAGAAACAAGTAAGGCTTACGTAAGACGCCAGTAGACATTTTCATCAATTAAAGGAATCCAACAGCGAAAGAGATACCCAATTAGAATGTCAGATAGTTTCTACATCCTTATTTTCTTCTCCCAGTACAGAATGCAATTATTACGTAATAAACACCAATTACAAGACACAATCGCCGGGATCACTACTGTATTTTTCTAATATATTGGTACTCACTCATTGGGCGTAATTTGCTTTCAAATTATCTAAATATACTACTCAGTAAAAATAAAATTAAATAGATACCCCCTATTGACTAAAAGTTCAGTTAATATTTGAAAAAATTTTTTCAGATTCTGCCTTCAATTTTTAGCTTTCCGACACTTAAATGACCCAATTGAACGCAAATAACTATAACTTCTTCTTCAAGCAACTAAATAATGATAAGTATACATGTGTACGCCGTGCAAATTTAAGTTCAATAACTAAATAATTGTTTTTTTTTATTAAATAAATGTAAAATAAAACTAATAATATTTTTTGAAAAATTATATATTGGATATAAAAACATCTCATTGTTTCAAAGACAAGATTTTACCTCTTTGCTGGGTCTTTTAAAGTGTTGTAACAACTTAAGGAAGAACAAGAAACGGAAAGTTCCAATCACAAGAATTAGATGTGATGGCGTAGTGCGGAAACAACCAAAGCATCGTAACGCCGCCCGCCGAGAGTTTGGGGCCCCGTCAAACCATAAAAGATGCGGAGACTTCAGCTGGGAGATTCGAGAAGGCCCCTAGAGGGGGAAGGAGTCTTATATAACATTTTCTCTGAACATATAGAAGCACACCAACAGAAATAAGAACGGCACCCGGAAGCGAAGCAATTTTGAATCCAAAAAGGCACTAATTCAAAATTGGTTTTATAATCCTAGAAAAATCGCAGGTTGCCACTTAAATTTTACTATCAGAAATTACAAATTCATTAATTTCTGCAGGAAATGAATAATCTAAAAATGAAATAAAAGAGAAAGTCAACAGAGTCGTGGGACATATTCAGTCATTATAGTGAAAAATTCTGCATTTTTTGGAAGCGAGGCTTTCAAAATTTAAATTCCTCGGACATGCGACAAAGAGAGTGGACAACTTTCACTTCGTGACGAAGACAACAAACGGCCGTCTAAACACTTTAATTATTTATTACGGTATTGTCTGGTGATGGAAGGAACCCCCTGGCCGTGGTAGGCCAGTAGGTTGGAAGGTTGTGTTTGTGGAATATTGTGTGAAAAATCAATTAGATGTTACACTTATTTTCATTATTACTGCCAACTACATAAAACAATTTTACATTTAAATATTAACCCTTCTGGATCCAATAATATCTTATTTTTAATGACGTTTTGAATAGTCATATTAAAATTAAAATTAAGTTAGTGCTTTTTTAATAATTTAAGATCGTTAAAGTTTAACATTTCATTATCCTAAAATACTATTTATATTAATGAAATACTCAAAGGTTAATTATTGTAATTATAATGTAGCACTGCCTGTGTAAGATATCGCTGATTTTATTAATTTAGATGCATTATGTGAGACGGCACCAATGAGTTCAACTTGATGATTTATTAAACCAATAATAAGATACTGGTACGTATTTTATTTGAGGTGAAAAATAACTGCGATGGAAACTAGAACTGAAAGTGATAGAAGTAGAGCGAGTCTGAGGCGACTATCACCAAAACTTCCAACATGCAACCGCTCTAATTGTATTAATTTGAATCTACTCCTTAACAAATTAAATCAAACCATTCGGAGAAACCTTAATAGGACCGTCCCTGAAAGGTAACAAAATAAACCAGAAAAGTTCGACGTCAAAGGACAAAAATACAATAATATTAAGAATCCGAACCAAAAAATTATTTCAACCGATTTGTAATTATTTTCTCATTTATCCTGCTTATCCGAGAGCTGGCTGGTCATATAGGTCCTTGAAAAATATGCAACCAATTGCAAGGATAAAGCATACGTTTCTGAATTTGTGAATGGACTTACCATTTCCAAGAAGAACCAAACCCTTTTTCTTACAAATCAGGCTGGATGGTAATGCAGGAGAAATATACAGTACCATTGAGTGTTTGTTCGATTCGACGTGTGGAAAAATATGATCAACGTAAAAGATAAAAAACAAGAAACGGGAAAACCTTTTTTTATCAAAGCTAATCCTTTGAAACGACCAGAAGTATAAAATTACATTTATGATTAGGATGAAAAAGCAATTTGAAGAATAATTTTACCATTGAACTCCGGTAACTCTTACAAATTCAATACTTTGTCTCATACTTTTTCCGTGTTTATGCCTGACCTATAAGAAGACCTATAAAGAATCAAATAATCTATACCTAATATATACATATTTTTGTATGTATGAATTCAAAAGTATACCAACAATAACAAAATTCTTATTCTAAATGTTCTAGACTTTTTAACTGAAAATAATGAACGATAACAAGTTGCAGAAAATGATTAAAAATATAGAAATGTAGAACAAGAAAAACACAAATACAAAAGTTTTAAAGTTGATGAGGAGAAAGTGAGCAGGAAAACTATAGAAATATAAAAAATACGAAGGAAGACAATGAAAATTTTAGCTATTACCGTCGTACTTCAAAAACCTGCAGAACTAAGTCAATTACTACCCCCTTCCCCTCGTGGGATAAAGATGAAGCGACACATATTACAACTGGTGTACAACCCTGGGCACGATAAGACAAAAATTGAAGACATTTTTTAATAAGGACCACTGCTTAATAATCACTACTGCTGTGAATCAAATGAATAAAGTAAAGCGGTAGGTCAGTGATACCAACTGCAAAATTTAATATTAAAACGGAAATATTGGTAGTAGACAACGAAAAGGGGATGAAGTATACTTTAAGAGTATATAAATCATTGATGATAATAAGAATGAATACAAGAATAAAATATACATGGAAGTAATGCTTTTCGTGTTCTTTAAATGTCGTTATTCGTTTAGGTCTCGTTGTCGAATGACAAAAAATGTAAAAGATCAGTAACCAAAGGACAAAACTGGCAAACTAATATAGTCTGTGAACATAATTTCAGCAGGGTTTGAAGCTGGACCAACTCAAAATGATTCCAATAAATCAAAATTTCATTCTTTTGGGTAAAATATTTTCAATATTAGAGAATGTGTTAAAATTTTTTATGTTTGACATGTCAATTGACCCGGATAGTCATATTCATGTGAAATCTCTGTTAAATCCGTGCATTCGTGTGTTCTCATACGTACTTTTCGCCCCCGACAAAAATTTCAAGGAAACCCATGGGAATAATGGAACCATGAGAAACCACGTCAAGCCATTCATCGACAGATCCTTAAACAGAAGTAACAGGCGTCATCAAAGTTCCGTGGAATCAGAAAGAAATGGACAGCTCTGGAAAATTTCTGTATACTTTAATCCGTTTCACTCTCCTGTAATAAATTGTTAGAGGACGAAAGTAGCCAAGAATTTCAACCTTCCCCCTCCCTTGCACTCCACAACAAAAAAGGAATGAAATAAAAGGAAAGAAGAAACGCAAATAAAAAGGAAAACAATGGAGGCAATTTATGGAATTTATTTGCACGACACGCAATCCACCCAATTTCCTCCAGCTTTCTTTTCCGGAGGATATGGTGTAGAAGCGCAAGCGTTTTTTTCCTGCCGCGAAAAAAGGTTAAACAACCCAATGAAATCCCCGCCATCACTAAACATTGGACAAGAAATCGACATGATGATCCATTTTGATTTGATTTGAATAAAGTATTTTGGTAAATAATACCAATGGTATTAGGGGTCATATAATTTCATTATGGCGATTACGGATAAAATGTTGTATTCGAACGGTTTGCTCAGAAATGAAAAGAATTAAAGGTGTGTTGGAAAAAGTACCCGTATATGTGCAATACTTTCAACAGCAGAGGATGCAGCAATTTATTGTAACCCAATTATTGGAAACCCCACCAAAACACTAAGCCAAATATCAGGATTTATTATTCTTAGACATATTCCTTAGTTTTTATCAATACTTAATTATTCTATATTCACTGCCAATTGGTTTGTGTTTCTGCATCCTAAATTTCATCCTCAACTTCTCCATCACGCCCATGGTCTTCATTAGAATCGTAAATGCTTTGTAAACAGTTATTCTACATATAATTTAAAATACGCATTACACAATCCTAAAACAACTTCCTATGAAAATTAATATTTTGAAAGGACGGGTAAGCTAGAATGACCATTTTTACGAATCGTATATTTTCGTATAAAATCAGGGCATTCCAAAGACATTTAATTCAAAATTAAATCATTCGCTTTCTTTCTCCTTTTGACTTTAATGTGACTAGTGCTTTTTTGAAAAACTCAGAGGATGAGATATTTCACAAAAAAATTTAACAAAAATAACACCGAAATTAAGGGTCCGTGAAGTTTATATAAGCTTAAAAGCTTGTTGGTTCATAAAACACTTGAATAGTGAATATATATATATTCCTGTAAAACAAGCTATTCTAAGCATAATCACAAAATATCTGACCTACACAACAACAGATTGACTTATGACAAATATTGATGGTTTTCAAAATAACCATGAACTTTAGGTGGTCCGCGTAAAAAATTCAACATGAATGTGCAAAAGACCCGCTAGTAAAAAGAACTTCTTACATTGTATGTCGTTAGCACCAATATCTTTTCGAGCCAGCAAATTAAATTCTTCTGACAAAACGTTTAGTAGAAAAAATATGGAAATGAATAAAAGAAGTCAAATTTAATTGGCGGTAGAGTGAAGGCACATTGCCGAGCACTTTGAGAAAAGATACAAAGAAGTATGTGACTCCCTTTAAAAAACCCTAAAAATACAAATGAATATGAAATCAGGCGTGGCGCTCATTAGGTGCTACACGCCTCGCTAACATGCACGGCAGTTAAACAATTCACAAAATTTAGCGACAGATTCCCCAAACGGGAAATTTGTCGTGGATATAGGTCAAAGCGACGGTTGCGAATAAAAAAATCCTGAAAACGAAGGCGACGTCTCTGATAAAAAGGGGACCGAGGCCCCTTAAGAATTTAAAGATTAACATTGCTTAGTGTCAATGATTTCCGGCGTTGTACTCTGGCTCAGGGACGTCAATTCCGCCTGTCTGCAATCAGTACCGAAGACAAGAAGAATGGGGGTTGGAGACGACCAACTCAGGTAAGTGGCAGACAGACGGCTGTGACAACACAAGTCTTTTGGGAGACGAAAGATCGCCGAAATTTACCCCTGCGGACCAGCCCTGCAGACATTGTCATTTCATGGTCAATAATCAACCGAATGTCTTCTACTTTGCCATTCTTATTTATTTGCCACTTTGTGATATTGGTTATCATAAAACTATAAGCTAAATTATATTTGTAACTAAATTAACATAACTTTTTTAAAATTAACAGCTTTATCTATTAATTAGAGTTCATGTTACATTAATTATTATTATTGTTTATAACTTTGTATTATTATTTATACTGTATATGTTATACTATTATTTTTATAACTAATTTATTGATATTAATGTTTTTCTCAACTTTTGCTTTTATTATTAATTGATTTTAAAATTAATTAAGGTATTTAGTTTTCAAATTGATATATTTTTTAATGTGATAATATTAATTATATTATACTATTATTTATCCCAATTAAAATATCTGTTTATTACATAATTATACGTATTATACTTAAATTAAACATTATAAATATTTACACATTATTTTTGTATAAATTATTATTCATTAGTAAGATGTTTTATGTAGACATAGGTAAATAAAACATAAAAAATTAAAGTAATTAGTTTAAAAAAATAATAATTTCATCAATTTGTAGAAGAAACTCAATCTATTGAGACGTTGTGCGATGTTGTGTGCACTGACATAAGATAACTTCAAGTGCACTAAAACATGAAATGCTCTTGTGAATGTATAAAATTCAATAATGGAATGATATCGAGAAAGCACATGTGATCTATTTGTACAATTACATTAAAACAACCAATCTCAATTTTAAGTATTTCAAGTATCATTTCATTCACGACTGTTGCAAGTCGTTCGTACGTTGTGTATCCATGACTAACTGAATCAAAACTATAATAAACTAGGCAACGACAAAGTAAAAACTAGTATTCAGAAAATACCAAAAAGCACAGATGTAAAAAGTTTTATTTAACTAGATATTATATTTCATACGATCCGTATTATATTTCCAAGCCACGAGTAAGTGCAATTAAATGTAACGAAATCTTGTAGAGGTTTCATTCAAACTGCATTCTCCCTAAAAAAGAGATTAAAAACCTTATTCTTAGGAATCTTAGGAGTAAGTGAATTGTAGTACTTCTCTGCTATCGTTATGTTGAACGTATCTCACTGAGTTTCTCTGCTCGAAGACCTTTCCTACCAACTTACAGATATGTAGTCTTGCTCATTCACATAAGTCATTCTTTTGCGAATGTTATCATACTCGTTTGTTCACTGGGCAGATATTACAAAACTAAAGTATTCATAGGATTATTTTACGTAATCATTTGTACAACTTTGGTGGTACTTAGTTTTCGCTTTCGGTGAGATAGAGAACATTCTGTTTTTGTTTTTTGTTGAGAACTAAGAGTTAATAGATTCCTTTTACATTATCAACGAAACAGGGACTGCATTTTGTCATTAATATATGGTATCGTATTGTAAGTCGTTGTTACAAAAACTAAGAAAAAAAATGTGTGAAACAACAAAAAAATGTCCGAACGTCAAAAAATGTTTTCTCTAAATTGAAAATTCTATTTTCGTTTTTGGTACAGTTTCCTTTCTCGTATACGGATTCAGAATGCATGGGTCCTTAATCTTAAGGAATTCAAACCAAATAAGAACAATGAACCCTTTGGTATCCATGTTCAGAACTAAAGGGTATAGATTCAATACAGCAGAGCCCTACAAACTACTTAAAACTTTAAAATCTATAATTTTTGCATTCTAATCCCGTCTTTCACTAAGAGTCTCTTATATGTGTCTTCCTTCGTCTGCAACTTGTTTTCACTTACTTCCGAAAAAGATTTTAATTTGGAAATAGTGAAGCAAACAGGGGATTCCATCTAAAAATAAAACGTTTCGCTTGGGGACTCAGGCCTTCCTCCAACTCTCTCCTGTTTTAGTGTTTACCCGAAAGAAATAATACATCTTGTTCCACAGACCGAGATTCCACATATCTTTGGCTACCTTTGATTTTTTTTCTTTTCCGCTTATTTATCTTACTCGTTCAGCTCCTTTTTCTCGGACTTGATTCTTACACATTCGTATTTCCTTGTACCTTGTATTTCGTTTACCACTGCCAGAAAGAAATCGCTGTAAAATACACACATATTCATAAAAAGCACGACAACGTTTCTCATTTATACTTAGATGTATGAACGTATGTTTGATAACATCAAATATTCTACCATTTGATTAATTTATAATATCAGATCTTAGATTTTATAATTTTATGTAAGACAATTCTCTTTCGAGACGCCAAACAGCACGATATTTAGTCCAATATTTTAACTAAATAATATAAACATTGTTTTTTATAATAAATATATCTTACTGTATTTTAATTTTTTTAAACCTAACCACATTGACTAATTGCTACCATATCTCTTCAAATCACCACATCTCGCGTACCACATTAATCAATCTAATTATTGATATAAAACTATATTAAGTACTTTGTTAAATTATAATAGTAACCGTGACTTTTATTCACTTGGTTTCAATCAAAAATTTTATTTTGTTTTATTCGCTAACACACGACATTTAGACTCTGATTCACATATTTTGTAGCCAATTATTTACTCCACCGTTGAACCTATGAATGATAATAATAGTAAGCAAATTACTGTTTTACCTCAGCGTACAGTGTTTTAAATCAATTTAACTCCCACTTGTATACCTGGTGATTATAATTTATGAAGATGTCATTGTTTCAAATACAAGCATGAAAGGTCTGCGAGGTGTGCATCTATGAATGACGCTTACAGAAAATAATGAATAACAATAGATCGAGGATGAGATGTGCCTGCATAAATTGATCGATCGAATGCGACATTTGCTTCTCTTTATCATTGTTATTGAAATTATATAACCAGGGGACTACTTTCAATATGAGAGTATGGGTCTAGCACACAGACCCGAAGCAATACGACAGAACGACAGAAACTACATCGTTAAACGGTAGTTCAACGCCACCTATTCTCCATATGTCTTTAACCATTCACTCCTTTTGAATGTCCAACATTTAAGTTTACAAGAGTAATCTACGAATACCAAGTTAATTTTAATTGTTGCCGGTTGAATTCAAACTACTACAAACCGATTTCAGATCAATCTCTTTAACTTCCCCATCCCTCCACCGCGAAACTTATTTATCTTTTAAGAAAATTACTTACGAACATAAGCAAAACTCACTTATTGTTATTGTATTCATCCCCGTGACCCTAAACCGAGTTAACAGACCGTGAAACAGACTGCAAAAATGAGACAAACTATTTCATTTGGTAAACAATGGGTCAAGTCAACTGACAAATTTCCTCGTTCTGCCCCGTTCGGAAAGGTCATCGGACGAGTGAGAATTTCATTCTAACGGTTAAATCAAGCACGTTCCGAAAAACCCGGTGAAAACTAGAAATTCAATAGAATTGAAATGAATTTCCTAATGTGTAATGAATTTGCCCAATTTTTGTAACTGACCTCCCCTACAGGAATACCTCTGAGCCCCAGGAAGAAGTAACTACTGTTCGAATCCTCTATACAATGTATCGATTCAACATGGTTAAAACCCGTGACTCCCCAAAATTATGGATTTTTAATCTCCATAACCGTCCAGGGTACCCCCAAGGGTTAATGAAATTGACGTATAAGGGAAGACAGATATTTAAATTAACACAGTGCACCTATTCCTTTTCGCAAAAATTTCGTTAATTCCTGAATGTCACTTACTTATTCGTATATAATGTCTAGAAAGCAGTATTGAAAACTATCCAAAAATACCTTTACCCTTTATCAATAATGTACAAACGCTTTAAATATTTTGTAAGTGACAACTGTAAAATAAACATCACAAAACCTACTCTAAAACCTGACAGGTATGTGGTGTCTTCAAATCGATCAGACACATCTTAATTTTTACAGGTGGAAGATCTGTCGGTAGTATTTTTTAATTTTTTAAAAACGATTAACAGATTCAATGATATATTTAGTGTTTATTTATTTATTTAAGTCTTTCCATCTCGTTTATATTTGCCGTTGTCATGTATTCTATCTACAGAAACAGCACAACCTCAAATCATTGTGAAAACCCCTCCTTTGGTCCCGAATGACAAAATGGTTTTGAATGACCGCGGTCATGTACAAGAGGAGTCCTAAAAGGCTTTGAACTCTGAATTGCATCAGACAAAACCACGGGGTTAAAAGAACCTTTAAGGTCACAAAACTCAAATTGCATACCTGGTTTGTAATACAGTAATTTTGGTTTGTAATACAACAGCTTGATTGCTCAATTTTAATAAGGACTAACACAACAGATGTGAATCCACATAATTTAAATTGAGACACAAAACGAATTTCTAATGTAGAATCAAATTGTTAACATAAAAATAACTGAATAATAGCGTTGAAATTATAAAATGAAAAAATTTTACTATTAAGAGTAACAGAATTAAAATGGTAATGCATTTCCCGATTTAACATGAAACAAATGTAAAATTACTTCTAAGTTACGACATCGTTTTTATCATGTATTCTGTAAACAATCGGTAGTATCCCCAAGTAAGTTCAAACCTAAATTAAACCAGGTAAAATCAAAGTACCACGATAATAAAGATGTAACAAAAACACAAATATCTAAGTGTAAAAATAATGTTCCAGTAAATAATTATGCGATCTAAGAGTTATAGAAATACTAAAAGTAATAAATATTTTTTAAAAAATGGGTCAATATTTTCTTGCCAAGAAGAACAAGTTGAAAATGGCCAAAACGAAAAGGAAAGAAAAGGAATGAAATAGCTGGTAAATTTTTATAAGAATACAGAAAAAAGAATCCTGCTTGTGCAAGTTAAAACTTTGAATTGGACAAGAGTAAAATTGTATTCCTCCGTTATGTAAATCTTTTGGCTACGTTAATTGCGTACCAAACAAGTTTTCCTCGAGCTTTACCAACACCAAAAAATTCTCCTGATGCTGTGGCACTTCATATGAGTTCAAAGAAATAGTTAGCCATTTGTAGTGAGAATTAGATAATTCCAACAAATCAGAAAGATGTGTCCATCACTAGATTCATCTGACTGCAACAATGACAAGTTTTACGGGGGCAATAAGAAAACAACATCGCCCCTCTCAATGATTTCTTTTCTTGTAGGGAGGAACAGATCGTTGGTTTTACGACGTCTGCAGAACGGCTGACTCACGTATGGGGCACGTGTTATCGCACCTAAACTTCTGTGTCTAACAGCTGTTGTTAAGGTCCCACTCCCGATCTTTACCTCCTTGTAAAGTCCGACCCTTCCCGATCGTTCCTCTTTAAAAGCCATCCTTCATCAGATTCGGCTTCATCCCATTCTGCCCTTACCATTCCTTTAGATCGAAGAATCCGAAACTTTTCGATCCAACTTTACTTGCGACTTTTTGGTACAAGGCAACCTGATGACCTCTTCCGATGATGAATCCCTTAGAATACCGATATATTGAGTGTTTTAAAGAGTCCAGAAAATCGAGTAATCCAAATATTTCAGCTGTTAAAAATTTCTGTTGCACAATGTCCAAATTCTAAAGGAAGTAAGTGTAACAAAAATAAAATTATTAATTAGTTGTATTGTGTGAATTGTGTACTCGTTTGTCCCCAGGTTAGATCTCTTATTCTCGAAGCAATGTTCATTTTAATTGACATTGTAGTGATGATTAACCTTATCATTATAATGTAGATATACATAATTTTCTGATTGAATTTGTCAGTATGGTACTAAAGTCTGTCATTGTGTGCCGGCAAACTCTAGTTACCGTGTAACTATTGTAGTACTACAATATCAAATTTAAAGATGTAAATCAATAAAAAATTGTTTAATTAAACGTTATATAATCTAATGTTTAATGATTTATGACTGAATTCTATTTTACAAAACCACGAATACATTTTCAAAGGCGGAACAGTTTAAAACTTTTTAAAGCATAATAAAAACTTTGTCCATTCGCGAAAACAACACGCCACACGACTGTTATTAATTAAATTGGTTCGTATGTTCATTGATGTATAGTATTTGGCAGCTTGATATTACTCAAAATGTTATGACATTGACATACGTCCCACACACACACACACATACGCATAGTTGAGCATTCAAGTTTGGTGTGTACCGAATTAAAAAAGCAGTGAAGAATCAAAGTACCATTACAATGCGAAAATAATATTATTATCTAATAAAATCCGGCGAAATTAAATTGACATTTTAAGCTTTTAACTAACTTTTACTAACACTTATCGAAGCTATCTATTGGCAACATTTATAGAATGAGGTTTTTACAGACTCCATTAGAGAAAGCAAAAAATTTTCGGTCTAAATATTAATGAATTTCAAGTTTTAGATGCATAAAAATTCGATGTAGAACAGAAAAATCTGCAAGTCAATAGAACCGCAAGCCTAAAGGACAGGAATGGCACACCCTAACCATCTAGATTTCGGATTAAATAACATTCATATGTGTACCTCTGTGGACTCAATAAATAAACTCACAAACAAACTCAAGTATTGCACAGAATATATGAAACCCTCCTTCACGACAGCCAAATGTAGTGAGATATTTGTCGTCCTACCACACAACTTTGTCTTTATTAATTCTATGGAGTTGTGGTTTTGAAAATTTTGGAATGGGCCGACCCCCTTAAAGAAGAGAGGAGTTAGACCTGGTGAAATTGAAAAAAACTAAAATTAAACGAATGGCTTGGAATCACGCAAATTCCTGGTTCCATTATTCTGTGGGTTTAATTCAAATTCGGAGTGTACGCTTCAGAGTTTAACCCGCAAAAATTTGTTTCAGGAGAAGCCTAAAGGATTCAGGACAGTATTAAATATTAACCAATTAAATCTGAGATTGTTTAGTGATACATTACAATATATTACAATGTAAGTACCGATTTGCAGAGTGTGTGATTCTTAATAAAGATAAATGTTCAAAATCACAAATGATAAATTACCTAGATAGTACTAGGCAGCACTCAATAACTGACAATTTACCAATAAGAAAGATTCATTGTCCATAGATATTCAGCCCTATAGTAAGGCAAATATAAAAAATTGCACACGGTAATTTTACGTCAACCAAACCCTAAATATTTTGCAAAAATTTAAATCAAGACTCAAACTCACCCTTCCTTGGTCTTGAGTATTACGGATGAACCAATGAAAGTATCACGATAGGACTGCGTTGAATAATCTTTTCGTTTGAAGTCACACTTGGTACCCCCGCGAAACACCCCGACAAGGAACTACCGTCCTCGTTGAATTGTCAAACGTGCGACTTAACGGTGGAATGCGATCGGACAAAAACTCATAACCACTACTCATTTACAGTGCTGCCACTACAACCACTACCCTACCTCCAATGAATCATACGTATCCCTGCGAAAGAGCCCTGCAAATGGTAAACGTAGGAGCCCAATAAATGTAAAGCGAACTCAAAAGTGGCACACAACCAGATACCACCCTGTACTAGACTCCGGCCAAAAAGGACTACCAAGAAATTTTTAGTGGGTTATGATAAGCCATCGGTTAGTATGGTGTTTCGAAATTGTAGAATTCCAACGTCGGATAAAATTCAATTGGAAGGATCTCTGTCTCAGACCCTGGTTAGCCCCTGTATTAACATTGTGACTGACAAGCAATTTGCAAAACTTATGTCTGTCCTGAGAGAAACTTCTGATACTTGAAGAACTGTTGGAATGCCTATTACATGCCTATTACTGACTTATCTACATGAAACAGCATAATTTAAGATAAATATTACAACGTAATTGAATGTCTTCTTGGTTATTGTAACTATATTGAAGTTTTCTAATTATATCATAACGACAGATATTTATTTACTAACAAGAATGTCTCTTCATTCTCGGCTGAGTTCATGATTATAATTTTTCCTTCGCATGATTATAATTTTTCTTTCACATGGAGATCAGTTTTTAAGTTTAGTTGAATGCGCGCGTGCGCACTCACACCTGTCTTTTAAGTTTCCCTCTTGTGACAAATCGACACGCCTCAGAGAATGCAGGAGTTGCAGCAACTCCTGACAACACAAATCTACTAAAGGAAATGGAAAAACCACCCGTGAAATGAATGAGAACGGCAATATTTTGGCCGGTATCCAAGTCAGAAAGTTCAGAGAGAGAGAAAACGGACCACTTTGACAGCATTTGTTTCTTGCTGCCTGGCACTTGTTAGTGTCACGGTTTGCAGGCCATCAAAAATTTTTTGAAGAACAGGGCGATCGGAATGGATGTGAACAACCCCTGAACACAACTGATTTTAAGTCAAATTCAATAAATGTTCACATTAAAACTCCAAAAGTTCCTCATTTAATTATGTTTCAATCCTAAAACGTAGGTGTTTAGCTTCTCTCCGCGTGCAGATAACACAGCAGATGTTCTGCATTACTACGCTTGTGGCAGTGTAATTCTCACCCAAAGCAATTAAGCAATACAAAATCAATGGGAGAGAAGCAGAAGAGAAGCACAAAAGAAAGGGAGAAACATGGAGAAATGAAGAAAGAAGAGTGACACAAGAAGAGACGCTCAATATGGGGTACAGAATATTAGGGGGCATGGTATGTCTGTGAGACATGGTAGTGCGTGTTTAACCTAATAGCCTAAACCTAATATTTATAATGGTTCGTCACTTACCTAGTAAGTAAAGTGTATAGTAATGCTTCATCATGGATTTCAACGTGCTAAAAATAGAAACAATTCAAAATTAATATATTGAAAAATTATGAATATTACACTCAAAAACTTTGTAATGGTAATGAATACTTGAATAATTTTTATGCATTGCCCTAACATTTACATGGCAATACTTAATAAAATAAAATGAGTCATAAATTGTGTTTTCGATTATTAAATTTTTCCTCAGCTCATGTTTGAGACTGTCTCAGGACCACCGTCTTTGCTAACTTTGGTCGGACCCTGCATGAAATTTATGCAATGTAGTTTAATGTGAGCAAGCCTCAAATTTGTACAGATAATTCGTATTTCTTTATTTTATTGTTTTAATGGTAGCATCGCAAATAATTGTAGTTTCAATTTTATAAAGCAAAATAAACAATAAACGTATAAGGAATATGTTGTTTAAATTAAAAAATTATACGAAAAGTGAGTTTATTATATGCGTTCAAAAATAAGTCGCTAATATGCATCCACAAACGCTGCTACCATTATATGTAGTGTAAGATATACTGTAATGTATATATATATTGCAGAAGTGCATAAATTGTTCATAAAACAAAGAAAGACACTACACTTGTGTGAAATAGTCTGAACAAAAAGTAATCCAACCATGGGTAACGCCTTAAACAAGATGTTTAGATATTTCTGAATCCGCCTGGGCACTAAACAGCCCTTCAAAATTCCAATACAAGCAAAATGCACAAATTTTATGTGTTTGACCGTGTCAAACCTCGCGGCAATCAAATTTGTCACTTGTCTACTCATTATTGGTTTTTTGTGCAAGAATTTTCTTATTTGATTATGTTTGTAGCTTTTTTTGTGAAATTCAACTTCCTTGAATCTCACGTGGTTCAACCAGAGGTCATGGTTGTTTAATTATTATTCCTCTTTTCCTCTTCACATTCAGGACCATGGCCATAAATTACAAACCGACAACGTTCCACAACTTCTATCAGAGGAATACGACAATTTGGTGTTTAAAGTATAAATTAAACAAATCTACAAATAGTTAACAATGCTTTTATTCGCTATTACAAAAAGAAAGAAATATTTTACACCGTTTTGGTTCCCTTTTTTATTCTTTCTCCCGCTACCAATCAAATGTGTGCTGACTGCTATCCAATAAGCAATAATTAGAATAATTAATAATAATAATATTTCCCTATTTAATGTATTATTTTTCAATTACGTGATTTCATTTAAGGGTATAAACTCAGACGGTAGATTGTTTTTAATTTATATTTTAAATAAAACTTACATTACTTGACTTCAAAATGTTTTAACCGTAATCCTACATCGTTTAACCGTTTTTCAGCCGTAATCCTAAATTTGAAGTACAATAAGTCACAACAAGAAAAGTTATTGCTACCCTAATATATGATTATGAATTCAGAATAGTTCTCTGAATATCTTGTAGCAAAATTTTACCAACTACGTGTTCCAGGCAGGATGTGAAGTTAAACTGCAAAGTCTTAGTTTCTACAATTCGTGTACTTATTATAATAATGTATAATACTTTTCTTATTTCTGATTCAAATTACCAAATTTAATAGTAAAGTAACATACAAGTAAACATTCTGTTAATTTGAAATGTATTACATATCGTAGTGTTCACCTAATAATAACTAATAAATCTGTTAGAAATAGTGCCAGAATAAAAGCTTGCTTCAGACTATGTGTACATATTTGTTGCGCGTTCTACAATTGCATTTGAAAATAACAAAATGTAGTGTACTCAACAAAATCTAAGAGTTTACATGAATTGTAGTACTGTTTAACTACTACTACCTAGAGTGAAATTCTTTGTAGTAGTTATAAAATTAAATACAATTATTTACAAATAAGTGTTGCTGTATTTCTAACCCTGGTCAATAAATTGCTGTATTAACTAAATCAATAAATCAGTTACTATGAACCGTTCGTTAAATCAACTTGTTAAAAATTGCCTAATTAACACTCTAGGTAAATTTAATTTACGTAACATATGACGAAATTTGGGCAACCATCGTGGGACTTAGCATTAAATAGTCGGTGGAATTAATTGAAAATCACTTCGACTCGGACCTAATTTTTTGACCCACAAATTCAAAAAACATCTTGAATTTTGGCTCAAAAACACACAAGCTAGAAGGTCCAAAAAAAATATTTATATGAGTTGCTACACATTTAACGGCCGCGGTACTACTTCTCTCCTCACAAGTTAAATTTATTGTAAATGCTAAAGATCGTTAAGGTACCATGCTTCAAACCGGAAACTCTTTAATCTGCAGCAATATGGTGTACACTCAATTTGGGGATTAAGAAGGCTGTCCGCATAAAATTCTGGGTTTACTGCATTCCATTTATGGGCCAAGTCTTCCAATAAAGTTTTTCAAATATATTTCTGTCTTCAGAGACAATTTCAGGCATTACGTTCACTTCTGACTGAGGTTATAATGAATAGAATACGACCGGAAAACTAAAAGACAAGATATGAAGAGAAGAACGAATGACATCGTCTGTTAGTCTCGTTGAATACCAGTTACAAACTCGTAGTTTTGTTTTTAGAGAAAGCTACAAACAGATAATTAAATATATTGTAGACGTAGTAATGAGGTTTTCGCATTATCAAAATAAATGCTACCTTTTCAATGAATTTCATGAAACCCATTAACCTTACGGGACTCACGGAAATTAACCTGTATTTCAGTAAAATCATTGTTCAGTGTCACACAGAAGCAATTCCCTTCTATGAATGTTTCAATTATATTTGTTATACTACAGAGTGCTACTAATTATAAGCGTATTAAAACTGCCGTTACAATTTTCATATTTTTTTATTTCTTAAAAATCTTAAAAATAAAAATGGGCATATCCAAGTGTAAAAACTTTCAGCATTTCAGTGACACATTGAATAACTAAATTTTAGGGCGATAAGGAAAATCACAACGAAGTACTGCCACAAAAAACTTTCGAAGGATATCCAGGTAATGAGAAGTCCAAAAAACTTTTATTACACAACACAAACAACCTCGTAATAAAATGCACCGGCAGATGCACAAAACAATTCAAACTCCAACTCGACCACGTTGAAATTGCTAACATTTGATGCTAGTTGACGATAAAGAGATAACGAGTACCGGGTACCAAGGAGACTGCTGAAGAAGACAACCAACAACACAATTCCGGTGGTCAACTTCACGTGGATAAAAACGTGGAAAACAGTTCTTCCTAGACGGCCGATAAAGGCAATTAATTACACAAGTTTTTGAATATTTGGTCCGGGCCTTCAAATGTGGTCGCCTCTGGTTGGCCTTGAACCAACCTAGCGAAGACTTCAAACTACTAAGGTAGTCAGTCGATAAGAGTAAGATAGTCAGGGGTGATCAAAAGTAGAAAATTCTCTATTGGACCTACAAGAAAAAAACTTTCAGAACCAAATGAAGCAAAAAGAACTTTAGAAATGATTGGTTTTTTCAATAAGGCAACAACTACAGGACTGGAACGGAAATGCCAGACGAACCGGAAGACCGAAAGTTAAGTGCGAGAAAACGCGTACATGTTGAGTGGCCCCTAGCAATTTACTCCTTCATGGGTTCAGTTCGAAGTAACCGCGGTACTTGCATTTTTCAGACTTCTTTGTCTTCCTCATAAAAGACCCTCTCGAAATTCTCGGACAGGGCAAAAACTACTTTTTCGGGATTTCATCGGCGGAGACATCTTACTTTTGAAAAGTAACGCTGATTAATTCGTACTATTTTCGTTTGTGGGTTATTTCAGTGCGAGTGTGCGAGTACGACCCAAACCCAGGATTTAACAACTCTATTCAAGTCTTTTATAGTTGACTTCCTTACATTTGATTTTCCAACTTACATTTGATACTCAACAACTTAAATTATGAAAGATTTTCATTTTCCAATTTGAAATTTCTTATAACAAGAAATCGTAGGAAAATTAATTGGTACTTCATAAAATGCCAGAACTTCTCAAGTAACCAAAAATTTGGTTCATTTCTAACATTTAAACTTTGACTGAAGTTTGAACTTTGACTGTTATAGCAATACGATGCCACTACAATAAGAAGTATGCATATTTCTCAATCTCGGAAAAAAATTTTTATTCCTCCTTAGTTAGTTGGGAATGTCATAATTTATCATTCATATGATTTAAATGAAGCAATGAACTATAATATATAATTTCATAATTCTTGTTAAATTGCATAAAGTCAATAAAAGCAAAACGGATATTTTCTTAACTTAGTTGTTTCCTACCATGCATTAAGTAAAAAAATTAACTGAATTAGTAAAGTAAATGTCTAAAAAATCTCACTAAGTGAGCTCCTTATTTTAAAAGTATCACTAGTTGTAATTTAAATCAGGTTCAACTACTTTTTTTATTTTGCGAAATCTAGTAAATAACATGTCAAATTTGTTAATTTTTCTGCACATCACAAAATTTCTAGGTTCTCGTAAAGGGAAAATCGTAAAAACCAACAAGCAGAATCAGCGTCAAGATCTTTGGGTTCCTCTCTTTCTACATCAATATTTATATTATATATAACGCTTTTTGTAATATTTAAAAATACACCCTTCCCAATCATTATTGTTGTCCTCCCGTTGAGGGTAACTGTGAGGGAATATAAATAAATAACAAGGAACCCCCACTTTACTTTTTTGACATTGCATGCGAATAAATATCTTGTAATAAATCGTCGTTTAATTAGTTGGCCCGGTCTGAAATTATTAATTTAATTATTTTGACAGTTTGTAAAAATGTAAAACGCAAATTTAAATCATTCTTTATTATGTCTTGTACACGCTTTACGACGCTGCAAAACTTTTTAACTTCCCAAAGACTTCAATAAACAAATAAATTATTCCACCCCAAACCTGTTACTCAAAAAACTGCACATTAATTACTTCAACTAATCTATATATAAATATTTGTCTAGGAAAAATGTAAAACGTTTAATAATCAAAACAAAATAGTTCCGTGCATCAAAGTAGTTTGCTATCGATGTATCAGTTAAAAAAGAGATTAACCCGCTTCAACGAATTGATATTCAAAACAACGTGACGAATATGAAAATTAAGCAAATGTCATCAACTTGGGAAGTAAGAATTGGTGCTATTCGATGCTAGTAAGGTGGTGGTGTGTATTTGGCAGTGAAAGTAAAAATATTTTTCTTGATCTGAAAACGAGTTTATAACCATTCAATCAGTATAACTGAAGTAGTTGAAGACTTCTAATGATAGGACAGTCATAAATCACGTAGGCACACACAAAAAACCACACTTGCACGGTGTTCAAAAATGAAAAAAATTGTATAGGAGAATACAAATACTCGGACAATGCCCCCAAAAGGACAAAGCGTTACATCATCGTAAGAATCAACAAACCAGAAGATCACTCACAGATTTATATTCAGGTATTTTTCTTGCAATTTCCTTCCTTTGACTTAGGTAAGAAGAACTCAGAAACCCTACGAATTGTGTAAATATGCCCTAAACCTATTTTCTAAAGTAACATTCTCAATTCATTTTTTAATTTTTAATAACACTAATCTGCGTATTGCTCATGAAAAACCCTCCGTATTTCTCTACCATAATCATCTTTGTTTTCTTTTGAACATTTCCAGTATGTGTTACCATTTGCTATAATATTAATGACTTCATTTTTAATTTAGTAGTACTATTTGCTTTTTAATAACATATTTATATCAATTTCCTGAAAATATTGTAGCTAACGGTACTGCCATTAGAAGAAGGATTTATAATACCAGGTAGATTACTTTGTTTCATTTGGTAGCATTTGGTGTAAACCCTTAGTTTTCAACTATGATTGCTGTCTCCTGAGAGTTAGAATATGGTTTGATTAAGCCTGATGCCAAATTCGCTATTCTTTTCAACTGAACCAAAAATTTTGTCGAGTATCCAACTTTCTGCTTGCACAAGTTTGCTTAAAAGACTTATCCATTTCATATGGATACAAAATGAAGTACAAAGAATATCCGGACGCACCATTGTGAGGCAGTGCCTAAAAGTCGTAAAAGGGAAATGATTTCTTAACACTTTCATGGACTAATAAATAATCTGGGCATTTCTATTCTCTGAGGTCTTCCTTTATTTATATGTAAGTTTTCAGGTATACGCTTGTATAGAGAGGTGACAAATTACGGTGTTGCCTTAGCTGCGGCAATTTCAAACGGCCTCGAAACTTTTGGTTACCAAATTCTATTTAATATCCGTGTACTTTTGATACTAAATTGTTCTTACAGTTGTTATAAATTCTGTCGCATATCTATAAATGTTGAAACGTAAAAAAGGTACTAATTTCAACAAATACTTCTGTATTATAATGGATGACCATCAAAAATGGAGTAATAAAATTACCCTCGCGTTAGTTGGCAATGCGTGCTACTTCATTCATGTAAGAAGGTTCACTGGGGCAAACTGATTTGCTTTAGGTTTAAAAACGATATATTCTGACAGTCAATAATATGTCGTGAAATATAATAGTACTTAAAAAGGACAACAAGACCTGTTATAACCTCTGAGACTTTATTATCTGAGAACAATTTATTATTAAGGTCCTTAAATAAGAAATAATTTCTGGTACTTTCTTTACACTGAGACAACATGCATACTCTGCTTAATTGTATTTTAGTATGTTTGTGACATTCTGTAAAGTTAAAGTTTAACTTCAAGTTAAAATTCAAATCAAGGGTACAATTCAGCTTAGAGTTCACAGGAAATTTGAAAGTGCCAGAACATTTCCTACATCAAATACAATTAGTTGTAATAAAATTCCTTAAACAGGTCCCCCGTGTCATCCCATGGTTTCCTACTTCCCAACCGCCCATTATGATACCTTTTCGTGACACGGTCTGACACTCAGCGACCATATTTTTTTTAAAGTTGCCAAATTTTTATTTACTACCACGGGTGGAAAGTAGCACGAATCAAGCGAATCTCATGCAAATGAATACTATTTCCGTTCCTTTGAGAATTGGCTGTAACTCCTTCCCATCATTCATTTTGGCAGGATTGCATTTGAAATGCTGCAAAACAATTGCATATGGAGGGCGAACTGCTTGCCTGCACGAAATCCTAAGCAATGGAAAAAGTTGCTTCTACACTCATTATCAAAGGAAACAACACGGATAAGTTCCTTTGTATGAAGGTTGTAGAATAAATATTTATTTCTTAGGGTATTTTCTTACCCCTCTCCGCATTAACTCCACCACCTGAATAGTCACCGTAACCTCGTTTTGGTACATTTTAGTATGACACAAAACTTTCGTTCATTTTGTATATTTCTTTTTTTTAATTCTCTAACTAGCTTTTTGACATGCAATTGTAAATATCAGTTTACCTTTTACATTTAGCCACAGTTTTTAAGTAAGAAATATCAGTAAGGAACCAAATAAAAAAGTTTCTGAATTGCATAGTATTGAAGCCCTACGTGTTATTGAATTTGTTCCTTGCTTTTATTTTTTTGACATTATAGATAAAGGTGAATTAATTATACCTAGCGTCTACTTCTTCTAACGAAATGTATTTAACCTTTGTGCATTGAGATGGGAGGTAAACATAGTTTACAAATATAGAAAAGCGGAAAGTAAAAATTATGAAAGTTACTTTGAATAAAAAAAATTGAATAAGTTTTAGGTGCCATAATGAAATGAATGAAACAAAATTTACCCATTGAGAGTAGTTAAAATGAGGAGTACCCATAGGCAAACCACCTTTGGGCAAATAAATACAAAATATTAAATGTACATAATTAATAACAAGGTATCGAGAGAGTAAACGTCACTCTCAACAAATTAAAAATTTCTTACGCATGTTGACCTTCGACAAATCCGATTAACAAGGTATACCAACTAATTTCAGTCAAAATTTCCACTAAAATTTCTTTTACTTATTTTCAAAGTATTGGGATGATTTTAATTTGAGATCAAATTTAGTTGAATACGTTTAAAATAAACAAATAACAGTAATCGACAACGTTAAGTTTAAATTTGTCAGTAGCAGAACAACTTCGAAGGCTAAGGTGTTATTTATTAAACGAATTGCAATTTAGACCGGAATAGCAAGTATAATTTGTAGTGGTTTAGCTTAAATTTAAAGCTTTTAGCTGATATAGCTTTAATTATATCGTTAAGGCATCAGTAAAAGTCACCCACAGAAATTCAGCAACTTAAATTGCACAACCCATTACAATTGAACAGAAAGCAAATGCAGTAACATTGGGAGTCAAAATAAAATGACAAAACGACAGACTGAAGCATTTATCTAAACTTTATTAATAACTATCCAAGGCAAACGTGGAATCTTGTGGGGTAGGCTTGAAAAAAACTAACAGATTAAATTTGGTGAAACCGGACTGTAGCATGCTAAGAGATACAAAGTCACCGATATCTCCGTAATCAATTGCTAAAGAGGCATTGACCTTCAGTGTTCAAAATTTCAGATAAGGTTTCTTAACCTCTCGAAAGGTCCTATTGAATTCATGATTCACAACGAGTACGAAACATTTTATGCAGGCCTACTTGATCGTTGTTTCTTCGTAGGTATTGACGATACCTTTTGAAAACCTTTTCCTAATTCTCTAATATAACTAAAGGTATGTTGACCTTACCGAACACAGGTTGTTAAGAAGCACAAAATTGATCATGTCAAATAGAAATGCTTCAAAGGTTCCACTTTTTGTACGGTTCTTTCGTAGTGTCACACTTAAAGTTTTTATGTAATATTAGAATGAAAAGACGTTACTAAAGTATGACCTGTAGCTTAAACTCATCTTTTTCATTTAGGCCTTCTACATGTCTTTGGTCAAGTAACGTATATATGTAAACAAACATGACGACGGTTGGTAAAAAGTGAAAGACACGAATAATTATGTTACTGTGTAAGTGTAATTTTATACAGAAAAATGACAATTTACTTTCCCGTAAACCTGACGGACCTCCAATAATAAAATATATTACTACTACATCCTTCTCAATAGTTATCCAATTATGAAAAATAATATTACTTATGACTTAATTTGATTATTTTCTGTAACTATTATTTGTTCACGCAAGTACTAACCCTACATTTTAACAGTTGTATCACACAAATTAAATAATTGTAACTTAACTTACATTTTCTCAAAAATTCTACAAAATAATTGGGAAACCCAGAAAACCCTTAGGAATCTGCCCGCACGTTTCGGCTCGATTCAACCCGATGGCCTGTGTAACCAGTTTCCTGTGTTCCAATTAACCGAGGAAAACTATAAGCACCAACATCTACATCACATCACCCATGACATATCGATTGATCAGAAAATTCGTTAATTTTATGTAAAATGTAGCAAATATTTAAGGTACATAATTAATCACCAATAATTTTTCAAATGTGGGAACATCTTATCTGAACAAATTAATTTTCAATTTGTTGAGGATATACTCTGAGTGTACAAAGAAACTTGAATATTGATTGGAACGAAACGGGTCGTTTGGTGTTTGACTTCGTTTTTTGGGACAGAATGATATCGCTGGAGTGAAGTACGACATGCGGTTTTTACCCACTTCCTTGCCCTTGAACTCGTAATGCCTCCAGCGTCGATTTTCTAGTGCTTTTCAAGCCAAAACAAAAAATATTGGGACAAACATGTGCGCAACACGCTCGAAACCAAGAACAATTCTTCCAGTGTGTGATTTCAATTTGTTCAGTACCGACAACGACTACAATTCCAGCCTCCGTAAAAAAATTATTTTGTGCTGCATGATCCAAATTATATTTAATTTGCCGCCTTCCATATTTTCATTTCTTCTTGAGAAGACTCAGAAAAAGGTGAATCCCTTGGGAGAGCACAAACTCTTTCGGACATTATCTCATATTTGTAACTGGTCATTAAAGGAACAAACGTGAACGAGGCAACCTTCTATTATGAAGGCAAACGACTAGCAAGACCGATGGGTTCAATTTTCGTACCCAAAACCCTTCCTCCCGGCTCCCAGAGTCAAAAGAAATACCAAAACCAAAATTATTGCCGGTGTCAAAATTGAGGAAACCTAAAATATTATGAAATACCAGGTGGAACTGAACAGACATTTTTCCTTTAGGCAAAAACGAGAGGCTTATTTGACGCCTCTGGTAAGTGGCTTTGAATTTTTACCGTAGCTTAACTAATATGACACTGAGAGTGCCTGAATTATTAGTTAAATATTAACGCCAGATTGATAACAAACCAAATCTGAAACAGAAAGAACTTAACAACCACCACGGCTAAACCAGTAGGATAATCTCACAAGTTATCATCTAAGGTAATGAATTACCGTTGTACTGTACTACACATGCAATCAGGTCTAACAGAACTGAATTATGTTCGGATACTCCGTATTAGAATCCGAAAAACAACCGATACAGAAAATCGTCTTCTAATATAACTAAAGGATAACTATTACCAAGAAAACTTGAATTTACAAAAAATTACCACAAATTGTGACAAAAAGTATGAACAGTGGTACTAAGGCGTGAGCAATTACCGCTCGGGTTCAATTTACCCTTAACCCTTTTGAGGAAAAAAACTAAAAAAGAATTTAAAATAATTTTGGTTTGATCAACTAAAATTTTAATGGAAATATAGAGTCTTGAATCAAATAATGTGAATGAAATTGGAAGAAACGAGTTCCACCTAATTTGAAAATTTGGTAATTCATTCATGTGAATTTGCTTTTGACGGATTTTTTTAGTTTTCGTTTTAAGTTGTTGCCAATCTGTCAACACATTTTTATCAATCAACAGAATATACGTACACGATATATGTTTACGTGTAAATACAACTTAAACTACAAAAAAAGGAAGTCTAAGAAAAATACTTTCTTTTCTTTCCTATACAGTTTCCTTATACAGAGCCAATTTGTATTTAAAACAAACTTTTAAACCAATAAAACAAAATGATAGGAAACTCTTTGTCCGAAAATAAAAACAAATGGATCAAACACGATTACTTCAAAAAAAAAACATATAAAAAAGAACCATTTAATGAGTACCATTTTCTTATTTTTTTACATTTTTTTAGCTGATTAGCTTTTATTAGCTGATTTTTTAGCGAGACAAACTTCACGGTTTGTTTGGAGGCAATTTCAAGAATGCAAAATTTTACAAATTAAGAAATAGTTCGTAAGCGAAAAAGTAATATCACTAAAATTAAAATCCAAACTTAAGTAAATCACTACTAAAACGGTTAAACATCTCTAAAAATTATGCTCCAGTGGTAGCCGACAAAATATTAAATTTGTTTTCCATGCAAATTTGGTTTTTCATTTTTCTGAAAGTTGTATTTGTTGTTTTTAAGTCTAACTTTTAAGATTTTATTGAATTTCAGCAGCCAATTGGGCAGAATGAATTATTTAAATATTTATAAATTTTAATAGCTATTATGAGATATTATAGCTAAATTATGAGTATTCATAATAAGTATGATCATAACATTGAAACAAATAGCACATACATAAAGGTCCAATTACAGAAACAAATGCACTAGACCAAACTCAGGCACCTCTACATCCCTGCAAAAGAATTTAAAAGTTGTGGTACATTTAAATAATGCCTCTGACATCAAATATGGACATTAACCGCAAAATCAAGATCACATTTGCTTATTCGAAAGCGAAAAAGTTTTGATGCTCTCCGTGAATATATGAATAAAATGACATCCCAAGCATCAACACAACAATTTACTGTTTTTTGAAATTTAATAATATTTAGAAAGGAAGTGTGTTTTCAACTGAATTTTAAACATCAGCCCCCACATTATTAAAAACTATTAAATCTTTTTGTAAAAATAAAAATTAATTTAATATTAACCTTCATAGACGTTAATCATTTTCAAGCAGAAATTTAAATAATTTTCTTGTCTAGTCATTTACAGTCATATTAGTCACAGCATTTACAAAATTTTACTAGACGTACCACTTAGAAAATTATTGTTTATTTATTTTTATACATTTTGGGTTACAGAAAAGTTTAGATTAAGATTATTTGTATAAAATATTATTACACTTCAATATTATGCCACCCATGTGAATATTGTCGTGAACATAAATACGAATTAAAAATTATCAATAAGGGTTTGCACAACGTGGAAATGATGTAGGTTTCTACATATTTGCCTGCAAAGAGGTGTCGATGATTTTTCAGACTCTGTTTTAGATTTCATATTCCTCCCGAGGTTAGGAACCTTGAGTTAGCTGATTAACCAATTGTTAACCCTACAATGCTATAATTCTGCGCTAATTTACTCAGGTAGGTAATCAACCCTTGAAAGGAGAACAATGAACCAGAGACAATGTTTGCACCTTGTTGATCAGCAGCATCACATGATTATGACAAAGCTTAAAGAAAGGAAATAATTGTTCTCTACAACTGGAGTTTACATGTGACCGTGTCAAGTAATGTTTGAATGAATTGATTTTTGTCGGAAAAATTTTGAAGCAATGGCTCAAACTACGAAATGTCTGGTCGGAAATTCTAAAACCTTTCCTCCATTTCCACCTGTTCCAACGAATTCAAAGTAGGCTTTAAATTTATCGTTGTCATTAAATTAAATAAAGTTTTTTATAATATTTCCTACCACTGATTTATTTACAAAAAGCATTTACTTAATGAGATGTACTTCTGTACACATATAATATGTATGACCGTTAAACTACAATAATTTCTTTCTACATTTCTTTGGGCAGGAAGTAAGCTTTTTATAATACACATATTTAAGACATGGAAGTTATTCTCCTCAAATGTTGTTTTCTATGCCATTTTTGACTTTTTGAAGAACTGACTTCATCGTGCTCCAAACCTTGTATAAGATTTGCTATTCACAGATACAAGCAAGAGTAAACTAATAAACACTAGCTCTGTTGGGTGCGACAGTTAATCGCGAGAAAAGTTTTTGCTCTAGAAGTGGAGTATCTGCAAGAAACAATTATCTACCTTATTTTTCTTACCAACTGAAGTAATAGTAGTAGGAACTTTTCTTTGAACTTACTTAATTCGTAATTCCAAGAAAATTGTTGAAAAGAAAATATAACTCACAATTAAACCTTATTTGCATTTAAATTTTGTTTTTACATTGCTCTAATAGTTTTGTTTTTGCTACCCAAAATTAAACCAATCAGTCGTTTGACATCAGTGTAAATATTAGGTAAATGCACAGTTTGCTTTCCAGGCTGTAGAGAGTAGTGTCTTCTGCCTGTGTGTTATAAATGTTCTCTATATTTAAGAACCCGCAAATTGCAGTGTATAAAAAGCTACCTACTTTCATATATTTAAGGTGTATCCATGTAATGCACAATTGACTGGGTTACATATTTATTGACTTAAAAAATTGATCTGCTCAAAAAAATTATCTAATATTTTACTGCTACCTGCCTAATTCTGTCTCATTCCGTATACATTGAAAAGTAACATATTTAGCAGTAAGGATAGCATCACAACATCCATGTGTACTTATTGTACATAAAGAAAATAATTAAAATTTAACAACTGAAACACAGCATCCCTCATTTTTATTCAAGATTCTAATAAATCTTTTCAGTTTGGAATTATAAAAATTGTAAAAAAACAGTAATATTAAGATCTAAAATATTGAATTTTTTTACACTGAAATTATTTTACCTTTTGTTATAGTAGTATTATCTTTTATTAATATCTTTCTATATTCATTTACTTGTTAAGGCAGCTATCACCCTCAAAAGTAAAACATATTTTTTAAATGAATTTTTCATTTATGTAATTATTATCCAAAAGAATTCATATGTAGATTAATTATCATACTTTTCAGAAAGAGCTCACAATAAACCTAGAGGGTATCATTTCTGAGTTGAAGAAATATAATGTTAAATTGATATAAACTTGTAAGCTGCCAGTTCAGAATCAAGGTTGTGACCCTTGGTATCAGATTCATTTAACTCTGTGCAATTGTCTGTCTACTAATGCACCAAAGCTAATGAGGTAAGTTTTAAATAGTACCAACTTGTGATGGAAATAACAACAATATTACCAGGTGTTTGAGGAAGTGAATACCTGACAAAAATAGTCAATACTACTTAAAACTTTAAAAATTACAAATAGTTTTCTTTGAAGAAATATAAGCAATATAATGTGAAGTATTCACACAAAAATAGGTATGCAAAAAATAAAACTAACTTAAATTTTTAATTTCTGCAAACATTTTGTTGTGCAGCTGTTGAATTTATCAGTAAATTTGTACTAATGAATACTTATGATTGTACTTTTATGAATGGAAAGAAAAACAAGCTAGACTTATTAAGTTTCATTAATAAGTTTGTTTTCCACTTTAAGTCAAACATAATGAAACAAATATTAGTGTTTTGTAATCTACAACAAATGATATGTGTCCTAAGTAGTTACTATTAGGGAATCAAATAGTGGCAAAATAGTTATTGTTAATTAGATAAAATACTACACTGACAAAATACCAGTAGTCAAAGTCTTATTTTATGAAAACATGCTTTTGGAAAATGGACAAAACCTGTTAATTGCTTTAAATTTCCTCCTTACATTTGACAGGTAAATTGAATACTTCAAATCTGATCTTCCAAGTATACCTGATTGTTTCAGTATATTTTATTCTTTTTATTCCTTTTTTCTATTGTTTCATAGTGTATAAAATAGGCCTACCCGCCTGTTACTATTCGCCCTGGTCTTTTCCGAGCAGAGACTGAGATGTTCCTGCAAGGATTCCAAACGACCTTGAGCTGAGTCAATGTCAAAAGGAGGCATTTCATGACATCCGTCTCAATAAAATCATAACCAACATAAAAGATAGGCCCGAGTGCACCAAATCATATAGAACCTACAGAGAAAGGGTTTTGATTTTATTTTATGAAAAGGCTCCATCCATGATTAATATTTACCAGTACTACCATCTTTACGGTGGCATTCAATTTCAAGGACCAATACTTTCCAACGAAACTATAATAAAGCGAAGGGCATCTGAATCTATCGAATTGATTGCGGGTACTTACAAACTCATAGAGGTTAAGTTTTTCCCTCGGTTCCTCTGCCTTAGCACTCCAGTCTCAAATGAATTTTTAAATCACAGACTTTTCATAACACCATCACAGATCCGTTACATATCACTGTATGTACTCCTGTTTAAAGTAAATTCACGCACGTAAGCATAATGTAAACAAAAACAATTTTTAATTACCGAACAAACGGCGAACTGACAATAATTTCGTATTGTACGGAGGGAGAAAAAACGTTTCGAGTTCGAGCGAAATGTTTTCTCTGACGTCACCGAAATTTATCGACAATTTTCAAACAAGTGTTCTAAAAGCCACATAACCCGTTCTTGACCAATGACCTTTTGATGGAATAACTCGTTCAATACTTATAAAAATGATTGAAATAGCTCCGAGACCGGGAAATCGGGTCGAAAGCCACCGTGGGACACCGTCACTCAAACTAATTGTTTACGTTAAATAACAATTTTCTAAAGCAGAGCGCCCCTTCGAGCCGATTGTATGACATCATTATGACATCACTGATCACACGGTAGGCTGATTTGACCTTGATAAGGATTGATTATTCAACTGAATTCTACCACTTTTTGAAATTTCGCTTAAGTTGGCAATAATGGTAATAACTGTCTAAAGCCCCGTTCAGTTTCATACGATGGTTACTTAGTGATATTGGGAAGTTAAAAGTTCTCAGTTTTAAGTTGAATTAAGTATTTAATCGTCAGCATTTAAAAACAATAAGGTACCACATTTTTCAAACTTTCAGACTTGTAGGTTGCAAATAAATTCTGCCTGCATTGAACGTTGTACAACTTCCCTCGTGTTACGAATATGTCACCTTTCAAGTCTCTCGGCACGACAATGAAGATTTTCGTGAAAGAAAAGCTAGCAGATAGCAAACAGGACAGTTCCGTATCAGATCGTAATAAATTTTATACTGCTTTTCCCCTAACTTCCGAACAAGCCAAAAAGTTTTATGAAGATGTCCTAAGCGAACCCTCACAGAGTGAAGAAGCGGGGGCAAATAATTTCCTGGTTAAAACAAAAATGACATTAAAACAACGGACAGTTTCAAAAAGGAGGGGAACCAAAAAGATATTTCAAAACAAAGACTTGCTGTATATGGGACAGAACAATGATGTGAAAAACTTGGAATTAATTTTTTCCCAAAATCAGGAGTTTGATATAAACATTGTAGATGATTTTGACTGGACACCCTTAATGTGCGCTTCATGCAGTGGAGCAGAAGAAGCTGTGAAAATTTTTCTACAAAAAGGGGCAGATCCCACTAAGGGGGACAAGTTTGGTAATACACCTTTAAAGCTTGCAAAACAGAAAAATTTCAGAAATATAGTGCAATTATTAGAAGATGCAATTAATAAAAAAGAAATTGACAAAAAGGAAATTATGTTGCCTTCCAATGAGCCATTTTATTGTGATTTATGTAAAAATAACTTTACAGAGGTTAAGAATACACATGAATCATCAACATTACATTTATTTAACTGCAAACACAAGTCAAATATATTTTATGGAATACCTGAAAGCAATAAAGGATTTCAGTTGCTTTTGAAAGAAGGGTGGAATAAAGGGGAGGGTTTGGGACCAGAGGGAAGTGGTAGAAAATTTCCTATAAAAGCATTCCCTAAAAAAAGTAGGAATGGTATTGGTGCTACGGGTGTTGACCAAAAAAGCAGACTTCCTCTTCACATTAACAATAACAAGACAAAAAAAGGTAAATTCCATAACATAGGACAAGAAAAAGAATTTGAGAAAAAGTTTCGATTGGAATTTTCTTAGTGCTTTGGGGTAAGACTTAGACCAATTCCACTGAAAAAAATATTTTGGTGATGCATATACTAACTTACATTTACTATTTTCTGTAGATTCCCAGGAAGTAAATGGAAAATCCTGAAAAAAGCTTGCAATACTTGCAAGAGCTTGAAACCATTGGGGAGGAAATCCTAGCTGATCGTCAGGAAATAATTGCACTTGACAGGAAACGTAATGAAACAAGGGAAGGTCTAAGAGAATTGAAGAAAATTGAATCAGAGAAAATATGGTTCACTCTTGGACCCCTCTTGGTCAAGCACCCCACAGATAAAGTGAAGGAACTCCTCAAGAAAGGTAGAGACTTGGAAATTTGTCCTTTGTTCATTAATTATTCATTTAGGAAGTGTTATTTTTATATTACTATTGTAAATATTGTGATATAAAGAGCACTAGTGTTCTGCTTCAAAATTTATTTTGCAAAAATTATAATGAATGTAATTCTTCTTTGTTAATGGTTGTTAATTTTGTAAGTGTATTATGCCTTTTTTTTATAGATCAGGTTCAAGTTGATGCTGAAATCAATAAGTTAAGAAGCAATTTGAAAATAAAAGTGAACAACCTGAGAGATATGGAACATCAACCCCCTGTTCCAGGACTTATGTTGAAAGCCATGTCCACTGAAGAAATGAAAGCTGTTGGTCAAGTTTTGGGAAGACACACAGATTGATTGTCAAGAGAACCATTGTCAAAATGAAACTAAAAGAACTGTTTTAACAAATTGATATAATTAAGAAGAACAGCCTTTATTTTCGTTGTTTTCCCTTGCCCTTGTTCATTCGCTTGATCTTTCGGGGTATGTTTTTTTGTCGGTTTTTCTCTTGCACCAGTCTCGCCTTGAAAATCTTCTCCGGTTTTAATAAGCCAGCTTTGGCCTTTAACTTTTCGGCAATTTTGCGGTTATGGCGTCCCTTGTTCGTATTCGGGAAGTCTTTGTCTGAATAAAAATTAAATTGTTAGCATCTAAAAATTTTTATGGCTTTCCAAATAAAATCATCCAAATAATGGTCTATTATTACTAGAAACTCACGCTTAAATATTTTTGATTTAGTTTTATTTTCATTATCTTCAACATCGTCATCGTCATCATCATCATCATTACGTACAGAATTTGTTTTCTGCTTCCATTTTTCATATCGGTCGCCCTTATAAGAAGCTGATATCCAATTGCCCGATTCTGTTTGTATTTTCCCAACTTTTTGGTCCTATAATTTATAATTAATTACCATATTGACATTAGTTTTTGTATTCTTTAAATTCCCTTAGAATTTTTATTAAATTTAAAAAATAGAGTATACTATTTTAAATTCGTTCCACTGTCGTAGTACTTACTGACACACAGACCATCTTCTTCCTTTTTTTGTCCCATATTTTCATTTTCCTCTTCAATTTCAGGTCTTTGTCGCAGTCTCCTGTCAAATCTAATGTTAATCTGTTGGCATCACATGTAAAGCTGTTGATTGATAATCTGTAACATTAAAAAGTGGAATGAAACCAAGTCACCTAATATGTATCTACAAAGTGTAAAACATAAACGATCAATATAAAATATTCTAGGAACTTAACCAAATATTAATCAACTCCCAAACCAATTTCTTTTCTTCTCAGCAATAACAACTGTGATTTAAACAAATGATTTAACTAAATTAAAATGTATAAATATTTACATCTTAATATGAAAAAATTGCATCGTTCATATCTGGCTAGTATTGAAAATAATGTATTACATAGTATTATTTTCCTTTTTTAGTATTATATACCAACAGGTGGAAAAAATTCAATTATGGGATAAAACAATTATGTTCAATAAAATACAAGTTTGTTATGATACAAGAGAATAAGTAATTTGAAGAATAAATCTAGCAAAATATTGGGGGAACTATATAAACTAAAAATAATCCTAAAAAATCGATTAATATTACTATGAAAAGCAAAGATTTTTGTTTACCCTTTCTCTGTGTGTTCATCAGGTGCAAAGTGAGGCACATAATAATCTCCTGATATGGTCTTTCTTTTCTTCTCTTTTGAATTAGTGATTAATTTTTTCTTTCTCTTGGTAGAAAAAACTCTAGTATTTCCATTTTCTCCTTCATTTTCTTCAGCATCTTCCTCTTTTTTTACCACTACATCATCTGTGCCATGTGCATCTTCTTTACTATTTACTGCAGTTTCTTTTTCATTTTCTTCCACCTTTTTCTTGTGACTAATTACATGCCTTTCATGTGCTTTCTTTGTTTTCTTCATTACAGAATAGCACTTTGACTTATTTGACAGATTCAACTCAAAAATGGTCTGTAACACATGAAATATTTACAAGGAAAAAAATTACACAACAAATCATGAATTTTACAAAAGCAAATTTAATTATAAATCAATGATTACTCATAATATTCTTACCCCTTTTGGCTTGTACTTTTTCATTTTTGCTAATAGTTCTGCAGCTCCACCATTTTCATTACAATGAGCCCTAAAAAAATAATGAATTCCAAGATTGTTCATATTTATATCTTTAGCTCTTTTCACACTCTCTACTGAGGCTCCAGGTCTTGATCTGAGGTATTTTTTATAGCCATTTGAACACACATTTTGCAATGAATTCTGCAATAGCAAAACTAAATGTACATATTTCAGTGCTTCAATAATCCACAAAATTACAAGAATTTAGGCTACTTACAATTTCATCATTACATTGATGCCAATCTATTAAATCTGTTTGTTGAGACTCAACAAGAAAGGCTGGAATCTTACCAAAAGCTCCATCACTATTTTCCTTCTTCACTTTATTATTCTCTTCTATCAAGTTCAGTTTCTTGCCTAAAAATAAATGGAGGTCAAGAACATATGGAACTTCCTCTGAAGAAACTAAAGAAAATGCTGTGCCTATTCTCCCAGCTCTTGCACATCTACCTGAAAATTTAGAATAATTATTGGTTGTCAAACTCAATTTAATTAGTCACAGAATGATATTATTACACTCACCAACTCTATGAACAAATAATTTTGATTTGGCTGGAAAATGATAATTAATAACATAGTCTAAATGTGGAATGTCCACACCTCTGGCAGCCACATCAGTCACAATTAAAACAGAACAAACTTTGTTTTGAAATTTTCCAGCATGTATTTTCCTGGCTGATGGATCTAAATCTGAGTAAATGTAAGTATTTGAAATATTTGACTTGTCCAGGATCTGAAATTCAAATATCCAGTAAAATAGTTCAAGATAATCTGAGCAGTGTTACAGAGTTACAAAAAATTCTTTACCATATGCAAATATTCAACATGGTGTTTTGTGGCAACAAATATTAAAGTCTGTGATTTCGTTGGAAGGGTATTTAAGAGGCACAAAAGTGAAGCAAGTTTCTCATCCTGTTTGACAGAAAAATAAGCCAAATCCAATGTGTCAGGAATTTTATTATCCACATCCAAGCGCAATAAAGCAGGATTAACCAACCCTGCTTTTGCAAAATCTACCAAGAGTTTTGGGAGGGTAGCTGAAAATAAAACTGTTTGTCTTTCAGCACCCAAACGAGAAAGAATTTCTTTCAATTGTTCTCCAAATCCCATTTCAAATAGCCTGAAAATATTGTTGTTTATATTAGAAACCTTGAATAGTTCTTGAGTAATCCTAATGAATGTTATTGAAATTAATAAAAATACCTGTCAGCTTCATCAAACACCACATACTCCACAGATGTCAACATCAAATTCATTTCAATGCAAACATGTAAAAATCGTCCTGGGGTGGCTACAATTATATCTGGGTTGTTGTGTATTGCATCAAATTGGTAGTCCATGGATTCCCCACCAAGCACTGCAAAAACTTTCAGGTTTGTGAATTTCCCAAGTTCTCTTACAAACTTTACAGTCTGCAAAAATCAAATCATACATATGTATACATGAAGGGGTAAAGCAGTTTTACAAAGGCAAATCTCACATTTAATGAAAGCAGATGATCTCTCACCTGTAAAGCTAACTCTCTTGTTGGTGACAATATCAAAGCTCTTACACCAAGCTGCCTCTTTGGAGCTCTTTTCAAAAGTTTCTCAAACATTGGTAACAAAAAGCAAGCGGTCTTACCGCTGCCAGTTCGAGCCATAGCCACAACATCTCGTCCTTGTAATATTAAAGGTATGCTTTTACGTTGGATAGGAGTTGGTATTTTGTAGCCTCTCTTTAGTAATCCCTTTAAAATAGGCAAGCTGAAGCCAAATGATTGAAATCCTCCACCTGTTTTCTTCTTTGGAACAACATTTTGTGTCCCTTCTTCCTTCATACTTTCAATACCAAATCCTTCTATTTCATCAGACATGTTTTTTGAGGTTAAAATTCCTTTTAACATAACACTATTTTAACAATATATCAGTTCCTTTCGCTGTATTTAAGCTGTGTGCTCAAATAGTACTCATAGTACAATTCCCACTGCCATGTACCCGAGGTGGTACATCATAAATTAATTTTATTAAGAATCTAAATAAGTATACTTGATCCGTAATCCGCTTGCCGAAACGTGGCTGTAGTTACTAATTACTAACGTGTCGTGTCCGAGATTAACACAACTTTCTAACAGAGTTAAACTTTTATGTTAAATGAAACGAGTAGAGTAACATTCAGCAGCGAAGAGAGTCATTCAGAACATAAGCATGTAAAGACCCGAATTCTAAACTTGAATAAGAGCTTCCACATTAATCGTAGGAACTCGTACCCAAGAATCTGGTTGGTGAAAAAAGGAAACTTAATATTAAACAACACTTGGTGTTCAGAACACATAATTTAACATATATAATTAAATTATATTTTTACCCAAAGTTGAGAAATTTGAAAATATAAAACGTATAGAAAGAAACAAATGATATTATCTCGACGGGAGCAGCATAGTATGCATGAAAAAATACCAAAAATTTTCAGACCAATAATTACTATTTCTAACTGAGTGCATTAAAACAAAATAAACTTAAGAAGTCCTTTGCTTAGCTGTTTAGTTTGATACTGCTTATTCAGGCTGCTTATACTCCAGTTAGTGCTTAATTTGATACTGAGCAGTAAGGCATTAATATCACAGGCTTTGTCATTATCTGAGGATTTAAAAACCTTCAATGCTGTCAAAATATTTCTCTTCCAAATTGATTCTGGAAGTAATAACATAATATATTTATTTTTTACTCACTGTTAAATTTATTACGAATCCAACGAAAGAAACGAAGAAATGACAAACCTGCTTTCGATTAATTCTTCAATATTTTCTATGGGACAATGTAAAATAGAAAATGCCAACAGGAGCAATTTATTTGTCCTATTTGTGTAATCTTCACAATTGGCTAATTGTTTAACAACTGTCCAAGCAGGAGAGTAATTCCTGGTGACCAAACGCCCGCATATTTCGCTGCAATATTGAAAATCGGAAGAGCCCAGAGAGAATTGCGCTATCATTATGAGAACCTTAAACAAAGGTATTGTGTTTGTCTAAATTAATGTTCAGTAATGGATTTGAAAACCAATCTCTTGTAGTTAAGTCAAGAACAAAAAATTACTTCTCCTTCTCTCCTTGTCCTATCTTCACCATAAATTCTCAGGGTCTGTGCCAACTGTAATAGTCTCTGGCAAGATCTATAATTCTTTGGTTTTGCAGTCAGACAAGCTTCCACTAACTTTATTCTTTGGTTATGTTTACGAACTGCAGAAGCAAAAAACAAACCACTCTATTTAATCATTAGCAAGAAGAATCACTAAGTAGATTAAATCTTTAATCACCTTGAAGGGGTAGAACATGTATGTCAAAATCTCCCAACAACTGAACTGCTTCAATTAAGTCTAGCTCTTCACAAACTTGAGGGTGAGGTTCTTCAATCAGCCTCAAACAAATTCTGTCAAAAAATTTTAAAACTATTAGAAAAACTGAAAGTAATTTAAAAGAAAAAAAATTATCCAGAATCTTCTAGCAACTTACTGAGCCAATTCAATATAATGATCATCAAACGTTGTTGCTTTTTCGAAATGGCTACGCGCCGCCTTCAAAACTAGTTCGACGCTTTTTTCGAAAGTTACTGTCTTATTATTGTCACTCTTTCGGCACTCTATAAATTCTTCAGTAGACTGAATTATTTCTTCACATTCGCAGGTCAACTGAGTGAATGTACGCAGCTGAAAAATTGATCAGTCATATTTCAGTTGCCAAGTCCAAAGTAAAATAAATAGTGCTACTTACTTCTCTACAAAAATTTTCGGAAATACACGGAAATATTTTCGATTGCAGTAATTCAAAATCCGCCAATAGCTCGACAAAATCTAATGTTTCACTGAAAACATAATAAAATAAAATGATTACTATATTTTTCGCAAAAGCAGGGTATTCTTTTTTAAAAGACTTGCTTACCGTTTTGTAAACTCTGCCATATTGTTCATTAGTTTTTTACCGACTTCCTCATTATTTTCGTTCTCATGAAGAAAACGAACCGATTTGGGTGTTTCGTATCGTTCTAATACTTCACAAATTTCTAACTGAACCTCTAACCTGTCGATCCTGTTGTGAAGTTCCACATCTTCTTTGCTCATGCTAAAAAATTTTGATAAAACTTGTCAGTTGAAATCCGCCACTGTTAAAATATTTACAAAAAAGTATCCCTACTTATTCGATCTCTGCGGTAAACATTCCAATATAAGAAAGCAGGTTTCAAGTTGATCAGACTTAGGACAGGTGTACAAGCAGTCCAATACAACTGAGACAGTCTCATTTAGACTTATTGGAAATGGATTCATGTAACCTTCCTTGAGGTAATTTAACAGCTGAAACGATTGACGTTTATTAAAAATATCATTTGGTAAACTGTAAAATTATTTTTTTAGAACAAGGATATGTAATTATTAAAATGACAACATTGAATTTACTCCAAAATATAGCATAGATTATCACAGATGTGTGACAATTTATCATTAACACCATTGTGTTGCTCTTCTTACCTCATAAGACAGCTCCAAGCTGTGTTCACTAAAGTGAAGCAAAATATCTCTCACAAGAGACAGAGCTGTATGACACCTTTGTTCTGTGCATCTCTTTGAAAATGGAACCAATAAGTTTTTCAGGTCAGTTATAAAAGATTGCTTCGTCGTTGTTGAGAGCAGCAATTTGCACTGGTCTAAGTGATTCATTGCTTCTAGTTCTTTTAACGTGACACTTTCATTTCTAACTAAGTAAACTAGTGCTTCGAGGGTCAAGAGGTCTCCGTGAAGCTTGTTCAATGTCTGCAAAATAAAAATGGTTAATTTGTTACGGAGATGGTCAAGAGACTAGATTTTCCTCTTTCTTACTTACCCTGACACCCCTTTCCCTGCCAAGTCCTACAAATGACAATGCATGTTCGACCAGTCCTGTGTTTTTTTCTATTTCGTAAGTTCTCATTTTGTACCACTCTTCCACAATATCAAGTGTCATTTTATCAGCTTTAAATTGTTTAAGATGCTGACCGTCTTTGTACAATATTTCATCGTTCTTGCCGTTTATAACTGAACCTACAGATCTGAAAGGTCATTCAAATTAGTAGGTGCTAGGTGTACTATTAACATTCCTTACGAATGAACACTCACAGAAAGGGAGCTTTTTCAGACCAGTCCAAGTCCCTCAATTTTTTAGTTTCCCAAGGTATAACCTCATTGTCAACAATTTCGGGCAAAAGACTTCGATACTGAAGGGGTCGTAGCGTTTCCGGAAAATTCGACAAGATGGGCAGTTGATGGGGTAAAACTGTGTCTCCCATATGTGTGAACATAATGGAAACAGCCAACCAATTTTCTTGACGTGCGAAACAAACGGTGGCTTCAATGGCATCTTGCTTTCGAAAGTTATCATACTCCTTCCTATTGTACTTCTTTGGGAAGCCAATTATTTTCTGAAGGTATAAATAAATAAGAAAATGAAGCTTCAAATTTAGAAATAAAACATAACAAATGCGACTTACTTCATAAATTGTGAGACTATCTGAAAATTTCAGTAATTTTGTTCTGTATTTAACTAATTGTCTTTCATCTGCTGTCAATTTATTAAATGTCAGCTTGATATTCGTTTTCTTCAAACCGAACTCCAATAATTCCCTGGCGTCTTCTAATTCATCCGGAACTCTTTCCACACACTCATTAACAACCCAAACAATTTTCTTGATTTTTTCCTGCGATTGAATGCAACATTAGTTAAAAATAAACACCACTGGATTTCATTACACCATATAAGTTTCGTCTTAGAGGTCATTAAAATGTTCCATCCTTAAGGTATTTTGACGTAAACCTTACTCAAAGTATATGTAACCTTCAGTACAATTAAACATTAAATAACTGTGACTTTAGGAGATTAACAAGAATCTCAAATACCAACCAAGTATTCATGTATGTTTTCCTTAGAAGCACTGCTATTTCGCCATCTTTTCTGGTAAACCAGGTCACAATCCAAATTATATTTGTGAGCTAACACCAGAGCTTCTTCATATTCCTCTTTGTCTATCTGAAACACATACATGCTCCAAAATGACTATAAAACAAAAATTAAGCAGCCAATGTCAAGTGTTATGTTTATTTGTTTTATATTTATAATAATATATTTATATGCTTGTTTTTTAATCTATTAAGATACCTTTCTTGTGTACAATTCTTCTGGTGTAGTTTTTTTAATGGCAATCATTCTGTATGTTTTTTGAGTGACCTTAGGCGTTTTTCTTTTAGGTTCAAACCTTTCAATATCAGTAAATGAGTACAATGCTGCTTGGATACTTTCTTGAAGCATTGATGTTTCACTCTCCTTATCAATCTGAAATGTTAACAAATTTGATGAATTCATTGATTTGCTGCTGTATTCTTTCCCTTGGTGTATTAAATCTCTTACAGTTAGTTGAGCTGTCTTGCAATTGAAACTTGTTTCACACTCCAAGGCTATAACACTAGAACGGTCGCCTTCCACACAAGCTATTTGAGGAGATTGTGCTAAAAATTCAGGTGACTCTCCTAAAATATTGTCCAGGGTTGAAACTGTGCAAATACTTATTGCGCCACTACGCCTCGCAATAACAAGGGCCTGAAAGAAACCAATGTTTGCAGAGTTTTTTAATAACTCCTCGTGGTGCTACGGATCTCTAAGCCACTTGATAAATTAAAACATACAGAATCCAACCACCAGCCAATCTCTATTGGATAAAAATATTCATTATTTTTTACTGTTTCTGTTGCCTCTGGGTTCAATCGGTTAAATTCTGGTTGTTCCTGCAAACTCCACTTCTTTAGGAGAACAATCCCAGGCATTCTCCACAAGGATATTTCCCCTGATAAATGTAGACATGCCAATTGTTGGCCATTTGGAGAAACTGACATTTTGAACACAGTTTTGGAAGTATTCTGATTTGAAAATCCTGGTAAGAATCTAAGAAATGTTCTTGGATTTGAGGAAAATTTTTCAATCTCAAATGCCAATTTTAAGTACGGATAATCATTTAAAATTCTCCACACTGTGATCCCATTCTAGAATAAAATTTTTTATGCACAAAAAATAAATAATTTAAATCTGAATCATTGTATACAAAAGAAGTTGTTGTTGTACCTCATTTAATGAAGGTGGTCCAGCTACTATTAGCAAATTATTCATGTCATAAGCAACAGCTGATATTCCATTTGGATAATAATTATTCAGAGAAAATTTAATGTTTTCATCTGATTCTTGTCCATCTAAGCAGGACAATAGTATACTTCTAACATCTCCTTTACAGTAAATAATTAATAATTCATTTGACCTGAAGTTTGAAATTGCAATAAAGTGGTGTAATAAAACAATAACAAACTACATATCAGTAATTACTGCAGTAATAGAATTTTAAAATACCAAAATTACCATTTGGTGCTCTTAAATTTGGATTGCAGAAAACAGAGGCCAACAACTGGTTGTAACACTGCATTTGTCATTCCTGCCTAAAAAAGCTTACATGTAGAAATTCAAATAAAGTAACATTAACATTAAACTTAATAACATACAGGTTGTGAACATACTGGTTCAAATGTTGCTACGTTGCAGCCAAATAAATTAAAAACATAAATGACACCATTGTCTCTTGCCACAGCCAGGAATGAGCTGTCAGGACTCCATGCCAATTTCCTCAGTTTAGGACACTGGTCACTTGGAACTAATAAAAAAAGCATTTGTTGTATAAATATAGTTGCAGCACTGTGACAACAGCTTTACTGTTTTTTAACAGAACAATTCTTGGTACAAAATTAAACACTAACTGAATATAAAATATTGTATTCCTATATCCCAGTGTTCCACAGATACAAAATTACACACGTAATGATCCAACACCAACATAATAACATATGCAAACTATACAAAATTTATAAATAATTTAATGTACCTGTGATTTGATATTTTATTCACTTTTTATAGTTATAGATTTTCACATAACATAACATGACAGCGCAGTGCTTCACTTTAAAATTACTGTCTAACTCCTTACTAACAGTTACATTCTTAGAAAGCACAATTAAGCAATGATTTTACTCACTGCATGTTTTTCCAACAGTAGAAGAATATTCATCCTTGGCAGTCTTAATCTCCAAAAGAGTTTCTTGCAATATAGCAACAACTTTTCCATCTCTGCTAACAGCCAAATGCCAAGGATATTCAGTCTGCAAAAATCTATATCAAATTATTGAAATCAATTAAAATGCTCTAACGTCACTCAATTAATGTATGTCACGTTAATAATACCACCTTAAACTGTCTACATTTGATCTCCAGAGTAATCTCAATGGGTTAAAATATGACACTGACTCTTGTGCGGTATTATTTAGAGAATTCTTTGAAAAAACCTGAAATAAAATTTAAAATTTTACTAATACCTAATTCACATCTTGTAAATATAACCCCAATTGGTCAGTGTCATTGTGGAATATTAAAAAACTACGAAGGCAGGGCCTTAAGAAAATTATGAACGATATAAACGGTTTAATAAAGGATTTACATACATTATCGTAATCTTCAAACCATTCTGACAAAACTAAAAGTTCGTATAAAATGCTACTTTTGTTTACATCACCGCCATTTTTTGCCATGTTGGCCGAAGCACTGAAAATACCCATCGAATCAAAATATTCATAAGTAATAATGACAGATTGTAACGTAGAAAATAGTTTAAAATATCATTTAGAACAGTGTTTTACACTGCTACACCAGTATTCATGGCTTTTAGACTCCTACATATTGGTATGTTCACATCTTTAAATTGTAAAACATGTCAGAGTAGTAGTACATTGAGAAAATGAAACTTTTTTACCCGCTTGATATTTAATTAATTATTCTTAATAATGATTTATTTTAAAAAAAAATGTTTCCCTACAGTTCTTGCAAAACAATTACAGAGTCTCCAACATTAAAAAAATAGGATTTTTTATATTTTATACATAATTTTTAATTTTTCATATTGTGCATGAAGTTTAGCTGCTTGACCTGCCACTCTCATGCTACACTCAATGCAGAATGGGTAAGGGCTATATTTTTAAAAAAAATTGTTTTTTTTTATTTTAGGATTTCTTCACTGAAGATCATTGGGACAAATTACCTGGAAGTTGGAAAGAACTCTTGAAAGAAATCGCTGTGGAAGATTTCCACACAATACTCAATATTTACCAAAAAAATCAGACCAGCATTTGTCCTTTGTCTATAATCTGTATTAGAGTTCTTGTACAGCATTTAATGCTTCCCAGACAGATGCCAGGTTCAGATAGCACTTCAGTAATATGTACAGAGAAAAATAAAATACACATTCCAAAAGTTACTGAATACAAAACATGTAAAATATCACCATTAATTTTAAAGCATCCAAAACTGTGGAATCTTTTTCTGAAGCATGTCAAACCAAAGAAATGCTATGAGATATTCAAGGTGGCAGAAACAGTAGCAGAAATAGCCAAGAGATTGAACATTTCTTATATTGTTGATATTGGGTCAGGTTTAGGCCATCTTTCCAGAGTTTTGGCATATGGCTATGACTTAAATGTATGCTCCATAGAAACACAGATAAAATTGACAACACAAGCTAGGTAAGCTAGCTTTGAGATACAATAAATTCTATTTCTTGTTATTAAATATTTTTTGACCATATCCAGGAAACTTGATTGTGAGTTTGAAACTATGGCTGCCAAATATTTACCTGTGTCTGAATTAAACAAATTAAAAAGTAGAGCTCCTGTTCATATGAATAAAACAATAAAACCCAATTTGGATGTTCTTCAGTTTACACAAGTATGTTGAAATATGTAGTTTATTTTAAATTTTAGTTTTTTCTTATTTTTTCAAATTTTTAAGGACATAAAGACTGCATTTTCAACTCATGACAACAACTTCAAATTTGGAGTTATTGGGTTACACCCATGTGGGGATTTAGCAGCAGTTCTGTTGAAGTTCTACAGCAGTTGTGAACAATCAAAGTTTATAAATTTAATTGGATGCTGTTATCATAAACTTACTACTTCCTTGTGAGTAATTTAGCTTATTTCACCTCACAGTAACTAATCTTTCAAAGGACAAAATTCTTTAGTATGTATTTTCCCTCTTATTGATCTTCATGTAGAAATTACTTGAAGTGCTGGTAATTTCACATATGAAATTATTGCAATAAAATGAGATCTGTACCATAAAATACCACATCAAAAGCAGCAGTGCCATTTTATTATAATTATCACCTTTATTAATTTATGTAATTTGTTTTCATAATTCTTCACAGTTTATATTATATTATGAAATTTTGTTAATTGTTTTTTGAAGTATCAAAGCATTTTGTTGGTAAAAAAATATCATTTGGAACTTTCTTTTGCAAACTGTACTAATATGAAAGTAATTGTTGGAAAATGTATAATTTATGTATGTGTATATTTATAATTCAATTATAAATCAATTGCTCTTTTAGAGATGCTGAGTATAACTTTGGCTTTCCATTAACCAGTTTCTGTTATGGAAGGTACATGGATATCAGTTATGAAGCGAGAGCATTAGCCTGTCATGCCATTGAAGCATATTGTGAAAGACTAAGATCAAGAAATTATGAACATTTAAAGGTACACTGCTACAGGGCAACACTGGAGAAAATTATAGATAAAAATTGGCCAGAACTTAGAAAAAGTGCTCTGGGCAATGTAAAAGCAGGACCTGAGCTCAATTTTAATTTGTGAGTACAGATAGTATTCCAACCATTTCCAGTAAAAAAAAACTTTCTAAGTAAACCATGTACAGGTATTGCCAAATGGCATTGAAGAAATTGGATCTCACAGTGCCCACAGAGGATTTATACTCTGTAGAAACATTGAAAAATCTCTCGCGGTGGGAGGATGTTGTGAAATTTTATTCCCTGAGATTAATCCTTGCTCCATTAATAGAGACAATAATACTGCTCGATAGAAAAATGTACCTGCTAGAAAAAGGTAATGGCTTAGTCTGCAACTTTTAATTTAGTTAAACCAAATGTGTGAGACACAAATTCTCTTTTTGCAGGAATTTCGGCAAGAATTGTGGCTGCATTTGATCCAACGATTTCACCTAGAAATCTATTACTCGTAAGTGAAAAAGTGCCCTGATACAAAACAAATATAATTTTTTAATCCGTTCATATGACTTCAACCGTTTGTTGCCTCTAAACATAGACAACAGGGGACCCTGAAAACACCTAAGTAACACGTCATACATCTTATTTAGAGATATCTCATATATTCTATTTTCTATTATTTACATTATTTTATATTTTATTTTTTATATTGTTTATCATTTAAATAATATTTACATAGCACATTTAATAAAAACTGTGTGAAATCTACAGATAAATTAATTTCGATTCAGTTATTAAGGTTTCAAATGTTATTGGTTGTTTGAAAAGCATATTCTTAAAATGCTTAGTTGAAATATTAATTTCGACATTATTTTTACGTAATTCGTGGCAAAGTCAAGTTGTACTCACAAATATTTTATACAATTGGTAAATTTATTTTGTCATTCGGTAATAAATTATTCCCAAAACCTAGTCTTTAAAGGTTTAATGTTTTAAGTTCGAAAACCGCATGCAATTTCTCGGACGTGTCAAATTTCGATTTCATTATTCCCAATAAAAATTATCACTGAGATATCTTAGAATGTATTTTATTTATACAATATTGTCCCCAAATGACGATTGATAACAATACATTTCTAATTTTCTTCTTCCATTTCTGCATCACCGTCATTGTCGATCTGCAAATCCTCTAGCATCTCCGCTAGGGTTATCCTTGGAAAAGTAGGATCATCCATATCATCGTATGACACGGGAACTTGATCATTGTCTTTGTATATGTTGATATTATGCCTGTAGGCCGGATCCTCTTCGAGGTCCTCAAGAAACTCTTCGAATTCCCTGTAAAACATTTTATATATTACTAACTGTAATACAATTTTATTTCTATACAATTAAATTAATATTTTTGGTTTAACTTCAATTAAGTTACTTTAATGGGCTAACAGGAGCATTGCAGTAAAAATTATTACTGCAATGTTTTCAGAACGTAACATCTTAGCTCTCTGAACTTTTCCATTTCTCTTACCCTTACTATTCTATAATGTAGAAAAAACACTTACTCTGACGTCTTGTTAAAGTTCATAGCATCCTCGTTTAAGTGACGCAATTTCCAATTTCTTGCTCGCTTTCTTGCCGACCTTTCACCGTAATACTTTTTCACTAGAATAACATCCGGCACGTCTGCCTCTCTTAACTTCTCAAAATTTGTATCATTAATGTTAAAATCAGACAAGTGATAACTAAAAAAAGAACCACATGATGGAAAAAGAATTCGCAAAACCAACAAGTGCTAGTAGTACACACTGCAGTACGTTAAAAATTTCGAAGGCTCCTTTTAAAGAAATTAACAATTTTGAATTGTCGGACTAAAGTCCTGTGTTTTCCCATATAGTACTGCATTTAAAAATAAATATTTGCTTTGTGTACCCTAACATTATATACCCTTGTATGATCTTAATTGAATACTCACCCAAGTACGGAATCACCTGGTTTCAATATCGCTCCAAGGTGGGTTCTGGTGTGAATTGAACCCTCACTAATTCCCAGTTCTGAGGCTTTTACTACCCAAACATCGGCAAGCAGATGCTGAAATGAAATCGTCATACGCTAAACAAATATGTAATTACCCAAAAAAACAACCAAATTGTTCTTAATCAAATTTCAGGAATTATATTTGTACATAAATTTACAGAATTTCTGACATACAACAATTTCAACGACTGTGAAAAGTGAATACAATAATATAATAAAAGTGAAGAAATATAAAACAGGCATATGAATATTAATAGGCTTCATATTGATGGCCTCTATTGATGAACTACTATTGTAGTAATTTACTTTAATTTACCAAAGAAGTCATGTTACCGTTACGTTACCAAAGAAAAGAATTTCTGCAATCAGGGGAAAATTTCTGTACCTTATGAGAAATTGTTCCTTGCCCCCGGAACTTTTGTTGTTCACCTGCGCTTTTCACTTCCATTTCCATAACGACAAATTCAACCATTTGAGATGGATTACATATGACACTGAATGGAGTCCTCCAGAAAATTGTTGAGTTAACTTCAGCAACTGAAGGAAAAATAAAATTGTTCTTGAGTACATATAGTTCACCTTCTACATATTTAAAACGAAAGGAACTAATAATAAAAAAAATCCGTAAATTCTAAAAATCTAGTACATAATAACCGTACCATATGGTTCTACATATGCAGCTTTGTAAGATTTACTTCCCGAATTCAGTTTCATTTTTCTTAAATTATTAAAACAACACGTACTTCCCATCGTGTGATAAATTCCATTTTTACAAATTTTAAACTGCATAACACAAAGTAATGTATTACCACAAAACTAATTAGGATTGAAGCAAATAGATTTCGTAACTAAGTATTCACATATTAAACTGCCACCAGCCCTTTACCGTTGTTTGTATAAGCATACCAAGCAAAAGTTGAAAATTGTCAAGAATGACCTGGCCAACAATCGCTAAGATTCAAGGAAGATGTGAAAGAGCGTAGGACACAGTAATACACGAACAAAATGATTTTTAAAAAAACCCGTTTAAAGTTTTACTTGCAACTTTCCATTGTTATTTTCTATCCGAGGCCAACAGACACGATATCCACAGCGTTGTACTCCTTGTCAAATGCAAACAGAAGAAATTCTCACCTAGTTGATATTCCTGACATTCTTGCTATCAAAAAATTCATTTTTTTTCCAAAGAAAAACAAAACTTCAAAACATAGCGGAATTAAAAACTAAATTGAGGCTGACCGTAACAAGTGGAGGAAAACAATATTTTTTTAAAACATTACAAAAACAATTAATTTTTAGTTACATTTTTTTATAAAGTCAAATTTTTCGTGTTGCAAATAAATTAAACCCACCCAGGAAATTGCCATTCTCACAAGGTAACTCCAAATTCAAATATAAAGCATTAGTGATTATCAAATAAATGATTTATCAAAACAAGTATTGTTTTTATATTAGCTTAGCCACAAATTAAGACCCAGTATGTCTCAATTCAATTATGTGACAATGTATTTCTATTAAACTATTTCAGAGCCCGATTGAAGTGATGCGCATTTTCGTAACCATCCGTTCATCAAAATCATCACCGATATATTACCAGCAGAACTTACAAATCCTGCACAACAACGAAAGACATAATCTCGAAAGTTATATCGGTTACATGAAAAAAAATATTGAAAAAATATTAACTGCTATATTAAACAATTAAAAGTTGAAGAGTCAACAAATTTAGCAGATTGCTTTGGTATAGTAAGTTCTATTTTAAGAATTTATTACAATATACAAAACAACCTGTTCATCTAATAAACGGAGTCACCCAAAAAACACGTATTATTTTACAGTCTGGTGTCAAAAAAACAATTTTGTAGATCAAAAAAATTGTGAAGGAACATAAAATTCACAATAATGCGATAAACCGCACGAAAATGTAAACGATAGAATATAAGGTAAGCATGAAAAACACAGGCCAAAAAAAGATTCCCATGCATTAAAGTCTTTCTTTAAACAATTTTGAAGGTGACAGGTGGCAACAACACAATGGACGATAAACTGAACGAACTGAAAGAAAAGCAACAGGAAATAGGGGATAAGATCAGTCTCCTCCACGAGACAAATAAAAAAAAGGACGAAGCTGCCGAAGAGATCAGGAAGCTCATTGCCGAATGTAAAGAAAGTATAAATAGAATCAAGTCGAATTCCTGTGGCGAAACAGTTCTGCCACCATGTTCTCAGTTGGAAGATTCCGAAACTCCGTCCAAACGGTGTTCCACTAAAGAAGGTTCCAAAGACAGTCGCAAATGCACTCCCAAGGATAGCTGCAATGGAACAATGGAAACGAAACGGCCCTGCGGCTCTAAAACTTCCAACTTTGACAGAAAACGTTGTTCTGAACTTTTAGCTAAGAAAGAACCTTGTAAACCTCCGGAAACAAAGAAAAAGAAAAAAGGAAAAGACAAGGTTGGTGATCGACACCAGGCCCTTTGGCTTAATTCAAAAACATAATTAATTTATCAATAAACATGCAATACATGACCTATCTCCTAGAGTGACATATCTTTCGACTAAAACGAATTTCAAACGCAATTTTAATATTACAGTGTTTTTTTTATTAAGCTGTAGGCATGTGATTTCCCTGATAGTGATGTCCCTTAAGCATACATTGATTCTAACACTTAAAGAACGTGAATTAATATTTTAGGATAGGCTGACATGTCAGGTGGACCTGAATAGCATGAAGGTACGCGTTCGAGGGCCACCAGAAGATCTAAAAAAGCTAGATGCCACGCAACTAATAAATCTACTTGAATCGCACCAATGTCAGGAACTCATCATAAATACTGGGGAAGAAATAATCCGTGTAAGAAAATGACTCCGTTGAGTACTTGAAGTACTAAATATTAACAATGGTTGATGGTGTTACAAACCATCACATGTCACTGATTTTATATTCGTCTGATTTCCAGGATCCAGGAGAAATTCGTCTTTTCTATTGCCTTCATCCGGGAAACATAGTAATGGTAGCTGGTATTATAATGATTGCATTTTTAATCAATGCAAATCTTTGTGGGCAGACTAGATCCTGCAAAATGAAGTTTTTACTCAACGTATTGTACCTAAGCAGTTTTGCTTTACACTACGGAATGGTTTTGTGGATGTCATTTGTGAGAGGTAAGCCAGTTGCACATCTGCTGTCAACTTTACTCTTATTTCAACTTTTTAATATGGTCCTTGGCTTTTGGATTTTACAGGCTATGCCTTGCAATTTGGCTTAAATGACGACAATTTTCACTTAGTAGACAATTTAATTCTTCCCAAATATTTCTCCGTCTGCGTCCTACTGAGCGCCCTTTCCTTATACTCATTTCTGGCTACGCATTGTGTCGCTCCCTGTACGTCATGGCCTTTAGAAGTTGTTGCTCAGGTTAGTTGGAGAGGGAATTATAATAACTCATGTTACAAATACTTCATTCACACTTTGTCATGTCATTTCAGATGATAGTAATTGTAGCCACCTTCTTCATGGAATTATTTACTATTTGCTATGTTGTTCCCGGTCTTATAAAATTGCGGGACGCCACCGACGACTACACAATGGGTGACGATGAACCTGATTGTTCCGTACCAGACAGCTACAGGAAAAACCTGACCAAATTAGGAAAAATAAACTGGACCCTGTGTTTAATTAATTTTCTGACACTCGTCTTCTTAGGTGCCAACATGTACTATTTAACGTCGAAGCTGAATATTGGCGATAGTAAATAAACTCCTCCACTTGTCATTCAGAAAAAATTCAACGCGAAAGTTGACTGGTCAGATCTCCAAAACTAAAATAGTATTACACATGCTCTATAACCTATAGAAATCAGACAAAAATTTTTTATCTTTAGGAAATTACCTCACATGCATCACCCCAACTGGTGTATTACATGCATGTTACTTATTTTATATATAATTGCCCTTGCAAATATACCAAACATACCAAATGATTTGTACAATATTATCCGTAAATTTTTTTACTTAGTAACATAGAACTTTCTGTAATTAAATGTGTGTTGTTACACTAAATAAAACTAAAGTGTTCAACTTACTTTGAGCAGTGCCTGGATGTATCAAATGAACAGCATTTGTAATTCTGGCCACAATACAAATTGAATTGATACCTCCAAATTGTTGGGTTAGTTTCTTGGGTAAGCAGACAACTCCATCCTTTGAAAGAGGAACAATTTCCAGGCTACAAAATGGTAAGAAAGTTGCTTTCATAATACATTAAAACTAATGGTGAAATGAACCCACATTTTAAAAAATAAAAATAACCTCCATGTGAATTTGTAGTTGTAAGTATTTGAATGAACATCATGAGAAATCAATTTTTTTGAATGTTGGGATCTACATGGTAGCACATTTGTGACAAAATCAACCATTTTTCTTGCATGAGCTTCAGTTGAGTAAAAGAAATCTAACCCCTCTGAAAAAAGTAATAAATTGTAACATACATTATTAATTAATAAACAGGAAGTATACTTCCAACATTTTAATGATAAATTCTGGACTTTCCCAATGATATTACCATGCATTGGTTTTATTCCTAATGTATTTTCATGAGCCTTATGCTTTAATATAAGCTGTTCCAAATAGTAAAATGTTTTCTTATTTTCGCATCTTTGCCTAATTTGAACCAAGCAACGCCAATAATCTTGTGCCTCTGTCTTATGACAGTCACCACACATTTGGTGACCAACAATATATTCTACAACAAAAACCTGCTGCAAAACAGCTCCACCTGCAACTTCTCCATGTACAGTTAATTTCACCTGCAAAATAATTGACATGCTTTTCATTTCACACTACCTCATATTTTTGGTGACTGGTAATGAACTTATATTATGTGTAACCTTAATCCTTTTTGAATGTGGTTCAGTCCAAATAAAACCAGCATCTACCAATTTTAATCTATTCAAGCCCTTAAGTTTTTTTAAACAAAATGCTAATAATTCTCTGGACTCCAACACACAATGAATCCATTCTGAAGGTGGTTGAAGGTACCTAGCTCAAAAATATATTAATAAACATTTTAAAATTGTGTTTGAGGGTAACAAAAAAGAGAGTAGAAAAGTATGAGTAGAAAAAAATAATCAATTTTATATCCATTTTTCGTACCTTTCACACCCTCTGCAAAAATAAATTGTTACTTGTTTGGGAATTCCCTCTGTTAGGTCCACTCTTGTTCTCAAACATCCTACACACATGTTCGAAGGATTCGGAGTAATTGGTGTACCGCAATGACAGCACAATCTAAGTAAAATAATATAAAATAATGGAATGACTGGACATGTAAAGTCGTCTGTAAATTTTGTCAAAGTTATTTGGCAATAATAAATAGCAATATTAATAAATAACCACTTACATTTTACCGCCATCCTGTTCTCCCGAGAAATTAACGTACTCCATTTTCTCTTTCAAGAATTATTTACAAATTGTAATTGAAGCAAGCAAACCCTACCATTTTACCATGTGGCTAGAATTTGATTATGAGAAATCTGCTACCACGATAAGCCCGGATTACTTCAGAATCGAAATTGTTCCTTAATAGTCTGTCCTAATGATTGTAGTTTCTGCACTTATTTATTTAAGTGCAGAAACCATAATACTTACATATAACATAAATATTTTTGTTATTAATATTTTCACATATAAGGCCCTTATAGGAAAATATTCAGAACGGAACTTTACTTTTAATTAATTATATGTAATTACTTATCTCAATATTTCTTTTTATAATTTGACTTGAACAATAAATTTAAAAATTTGTGAAGCACTATATTTATAGGGTTCGGAGCCGCTCAATTTGATTTATGCATTTGCCTCTAAACGGATGAATTTATTACTACTAAATCTGGAATTGATATATCTTCTCAAGTAAATGGTATTATTTATTCAATTTTTAAACCATAGGATGAAATGACAGAAGTCAATTCTTTAGTGAATTCTTGTATTGGTGTTTCCCATAAAATATTAACTAAACTCCATCCAAGTGCCTGAGTACCCAAGACGTACGTGTTTTCAGGGTTCAAACAATGAGCCTTCAAGCCCAGTACCAAACTCTGACAGAATCTAGCGCATGTTGCAATCTGAAACCCAATGCACAACAATTAATTTGACAATAGAATTCTTAGATATGTGTAAAAATGCTTTTTACGACCTTCAATAATTTGTAATCCATTTGGAAATTCGGCGATACTTTTAAGTAGCCTGCAAGTAAATGTCCAGCCCCGGTAATGGGCTCTAACCCATTTTTCTTGCATTCTAGCGTTATGTAACATAGTGAAATTGCCACCTCAAAAAGGTAACATGAGAGATGAGAATCACCAAAGTCCAAAATGGCCGACACTTCCCAATTACCACTTTCGCACTTTGACATTAATACATTGTTTTCATTAAAATCTCCATGAATAAGCCCTTTATTCAGATTATCTTCCACCGCTAAAACATCTTTAATAAATGCGTCAACTATCGCACGAACGAGGTGCCTTTGTTCGGAATTTTGCACCACTTCCAAATGTTGTATTATATTAGGCATAGATCTTAAATGCCATATGGAGGAGTGAGTTTCATAAGCCGAATGTGAAAATCCCTGGAAATGAAAAAGAAAAGTTTCTTACTTAAATATAAAAACTGAAATTGCTAAAGTGAAAAGATCTATTAGCTACATTGTCTAAGCTGACTCTATTTCTGTTATTGTACCTAACCTTTAAAAATTTCCAGAAAGTTTCAACTAAGTCTCATTCAATTGAACGATTCAATGAGTAAGTACAGATGTTATTGACAAAGCAACCAAATAAAAATCCTTTTTAAAGTCGGAAACTCGAGGAGAACTTAGTTTGCCGTCTTGTCATATTACAAAAAATATGTCCTGTACCTTCAAGGCTTCATCGAAATTAGCAATAAATGTACCCAAATTAAACAGAACAGAATATGTCAGTGGTACATCCTTCATGGTCGTTCCGGGTATAAATTCCAAAAGTCTCACGTTGTGTTCTCGCTGTGCTTGAAGGCTGCCTGTCAGCTTCGTAGGAATTTTTACTTTCACGAAATATTCTCCGGATAACGTTTTAACAGGTACCGGGGCCGAGATATTCTTGCTTTCTGAAATGAAACGTTTTAAGAGTAGAAAACTTTTAATCTTATTATTAATGGATATGGGTAACAAGGTATTTACTTAAGAAAAGCATTAGGTTGTTTTGTGCCTCTGTAAAACCATTATTCTTGGAATCCAAATAATTCGTGACCTTCATTATATATCCCTCTTGACATAGATTGTTTAGGAAAGGGTTCACGTTTTCTTTCGGCATGTATTTGAAATTCAAATCATCGAATCCAATTAATTTTTTAAGTTCTCCTCCCTTAAGTCCGTAATGCTTTTCTAGGACCATTTCTGCTTCCTCTTCATCTAAATGAAATCTAATAATGCCTTCCTTTGAATTTGTTGAATACATTTTTTTCAAAGTTTCTGTAACGAAACATGAATGTCGTTATGTTAATTTTTTAAATTGAAATAGTATCTCCGACACTGCTGACTGCTCGGAGTAAAGTAAAACTACACTTTGAATTTATTGTTTTCAGATTACGTATTAATCTAGTCATGTGACTTAATCTCCCAATGTAACTTAAGAAAAAAACTATTAGTCACAGTTATTAACCGAGAATACACAAAAATTCAAGCAATCAGAGTAAAATAATAAAATAAAAGTACTCACATACTGTAATACTGCTTTTGTAAAAGTGTAAAAAATTATATTGAAGTTAAAATGAATTGTTCCAATTTGTCGTTTAATTACTCTTATTACATAGTGACACAGTTAACTGTTAGAGTAAATTGAATGAAAAGGTATTTTGTATTTTTTTAGTTACATAATATAAAGAAACTTTTCCCGGATTTTATCTTCATTTAAGAATTCTTATCTCGCGGTCAGAGTTTTCAAACACAAATAAGATGTAATTGCGACACACTACTCGCTGTACTTGCAATAAGATTAAGATAAGCTCTGCAAAGGGAAAGAATTAAAGCTTGATGGGACCCTTATTCCAATCGACCAAAATGTAACGACAATGATGACTAATGTCAGACAAACTCTAAAATTGAGGTGTTAGAAACTTTTCGAAATGTGGCTTTCAATCGAATGGAGTAAACAAATTGAAAAGGTCAGAGATAGACTACGGCGAGGAACCATCAATTAATGGTGTAATTGTTCTTGACGCCGATAAAGAGTCTCTGCTCAAAATTAATAACCCATTCGGTTCAGGGACAAGTAAATTTTTAGCGTTTTAAATATTTCAACAAGTTACTGTTTTCGGTTTTAACCAAATTTTACATAATAATTGTTGAATTCAAAACTCGGTTTTGAAATGCTATTTTGGTCCTTGTGAAGACTTGTAAAAAGCCATTTTCGTTCTAAATTGAACGTGTCACACATAACTATTTTTTACAGCAACATCCTTGACCTATAACTCAATAAAACTTGAATAGCAATGGGTAACGTAGAGAACAGTTTTTATTTGACAGTAAAACCAGCAAAACATGATAATTATCTAACAATTTCTCTACGGTAATTCAGTGAGAAAAATATCATTTATCTAGGCAACTAATCGATGACAAAGAAACAACAAACCGGAATGAATAAGCTCATGAAATTAACTTTTCGCGGCATTATTATTCGTTTTGGCGACAAGATACTCATTTTATATATTGGCGACAAGATCCGTCTGTCAGTTTCTTGGTGCATGGCATCCGAAAAAATTTGGACCGTTGAGTTGAGCATGAGTACTTCATGCAAAGTAATTTTATGGTTTTAAAGTATTTAATTTAGATACTAGTACAAAAATTTTCACATTAAGTAGACTGTCTACCAACGACGCGATACGTGATATAGTGCAGAACGTTTCACGTGAAGAATTACCCGCGCGAAAAAACAGAAATGGAGTAAGCAGATTATATTTGACAGTGTCAATGTCCATTGGCATATAGTTTTGTGTGGTTCTAAATTAATAATCTTGGAAATGTAATCAGTCTTAAATGTACATCCTTATACCCATTTAATTATGCACCGCCACCAATAAATCTGTGCTTTCTGATGAATGTCATTTTTATGTGTAATCTCAGAGTTGTTTCTTTTCCAGTGCCTTTCCACGAACACCGGTTTCTCATTCGCCTGCAAGACGAAACCCCACTCTTGATAACACTCTCAACATTCAGCAGACTTTGCAAAAGGCTAGAGGGCATTTGTTTTGGGGCTGCATTAATGTGGTAGTTTTATCTTTATTTTTATATGACTTGTAAGTTGTATATCTTCCTAAATTAACTTAAATAAAAATAATTTCAAACCCTGATTTTATCAGTATTGGTCTATTTATAAATTACATTTTATCACTTAATTATAAATTCTGTTTTATTTTGCAACAATTTTATATGTTGTTTCAATGATTTAAGAATTCATAACATTAAAAAACTTTATGATACAATCAATACTTTAAATATATAATTATGTAATATTTATTTCAGATTGAAAAAGTTTAGTCAATCCAAGAAAAATGGATACATACCTTACCAAGTTGAAATTTTGTTAACTGCAATATTTGGAATTAATACATTTTTTCACTTTGTCAAGTACATCTTTCAAACCAATAATTTAGAACCAGTAACACTTTCTCCAACACAAAAAAAACTACTTGGAATAAAATCTCATGGTAATTAAATCAATTTTTGTAATTTTATTACTTTTTTAGACTCTTATTATTAAAGAAAAATTTTTTGTTTTCAGATCCATACTTTAAAACTGTAAGGCTTGATAGTTGTGATACAGCAGATAATTCAATTATAAAGTCTGATTCAGAATATAATAAGAACTCAACAAGTACTCCAAGACTTCTATTTCCTTCACTTCTCAACGAAAGTAAATTGCTATAGATAAGATAATGTAAAGGGAACAGAACAACTTGTAATTTATAATGTTAATAGGTGTTTCACCAGGACATAATTATGCAGTACCTTCCCAGTCATGGATGTATCAAAAGAAAGTTCCCTCTCCAAATGTTTTAAAGCCTGCACTACATCCAGTATCAGCAGCAGAGGACTTTATAACAGGTGAACAGTCTCTAGGCAAATATATTCAAGAGTATGAAGAACATGAGAAGAAAGCATGTGTGAGCATGAGCACAGAGGAAACCCCTAATTCATTGAGTTTCTGGAACACATCAAATTCTAGGAGCATAAATGAGGTTTCACCTCTACTTCGTAGATGTACTTATCAGCTGTCTACTCTGGCACCCGGTATGTCACAAAATAAGAAATTACAATTTAATTTTTTATTTTTGTATCAAGATAAAATAATGAATTTATACTTTAGTGCAAGTACCAAACAATCAGGGTACAGCTGCAGAAGAAAGTGGATCTCCATCTGCAATTCAACAGAATCAAGAATTGTGGAGGCATTTTAAAGTTGACCCTTTAAAGTTGGTGCAGTGGAATGCAAATTTGAGAATGGTAAAACCTAGCTTTGTAGAAATGTTAACATACAACACCTATTTGTTACTGAAAATAATTTCTTACATAGTATGACTTTTTTGTAGTGGATATCTCAAACTGTTCTACAAAGACTGGTAAAAGAATTTGACAAGGTAGATGATGCATTTCAAAAATGCGGACTTTCTGACATGCGCTTGGGACTAGTTGGGTTAGAAAGATTGAAGAAGACTGCTGGAATACCTCAGATAGCTTCTAGCATTCCATCTCTTCCGCGACTGGTTCTCTTTCTTGAGATTACTCCGCATCAGGAATATCTTGTGGCTAGGATAAGAGGTATGCACTATTAGTTGTAGGTTAGTCTTTTTACTCATATTAAATATTCCCTACCTTTTAAGAACTAGCAAAAGGTGGAAGTATATCAGAATACCGATGGGATGGCGGTGGGACCCTCAATGGAAAGAACTGGGAAGAACATTTGCCTACTGATGCGGCTGTTGTCATGCACTTGATCGCTACCTATTTGGACTCCCAGATTCTCTTCCTACCTCAGCACTCTGATGGGCGCCCCTTCACCACTAATCACTTCATTAGAAGTCCTGAAAAACCCAAAGTTCAGAATGCCCTAGTAATTTACCAGGTTCAGTTAAACCCACCTCATTTTGTACTGCTTGAAAATAACGACCGATTGGAAGTGGCCAAGGTAAGCAAAATGACTCTATTAATCTATTCATGAAAAGTATCCAGTATGTCGCCACTAATGGAAGGAATCTTTTGAACAGGGTCGTAATAATCTGTTTCACACATTTTTATTATTTCTACATATTCTGAAAACTAAGGAGCACGGTATGTTGGGACGGGTCAATCTTGGATCATCTGGTGTCAATATTTTATGGGTTGTTGACGACTGAAACTGACACACTAATATCCGTGATGAATTTAAGGTACAAATTTATCAATAAATCCATTTCTAATAAACCAAAAGTTTGCGTATTTTTAAAACGTTGGAGTGTAAGTTTTTCGATATTTCCAGAAAATTTTACATTGTTAAAAAGATTTACAACTGGTCTGTTACGTAGAAGTATTGTTTTGTCTTTTCTTATCTTTTTGGACGTTTTGGCAACTTGAATAAAATGTAATAAATTACTTAAACAGCAAACCAATTCAGAAAAAGAGCACTTTTTAAAATTAAAGCTTGGCAAAACCTTTCTGAAGGAAAAAAATTTTTTAATTATTAACCTGTTTTATTTTATTTAAATGATTAAAAACTGCAACAATGATGAAATGAATTAATTTCATCAATTTGAAAATTAAATAAGTTGATAAGTATTTCTTCTACTCTTTTTGTGATAATAAGAACATTCACATCCATTTTATAATATAATGTTGAATGTTGGACTTTTAGTCAGACAATATTTAACAAGAATTGTAGAACAGTTTTAGATAAACATATGCATTAGTTTTTCACAACCCCATTTACTACCATTTGATGCTTCTAACAAATCTTACAACTCCTACAGTATTTATTAGACTCAAGTTTCAACTTGCCAGTTTATTTTTTTTGTGTTGTGTGGCATTTGATAAGATGCTGGTTGATCAAAGTGATCATGCAAAACAATAATTCATATTGTATTTAAAATTTCTTATTTTTGTAAAATGCAGGTTTTTTTCTAAGTAGATTTTTATGTCAAAGCTGAATTCACATTGAAAACTTACTCAGTGGTATTGTTAATGCATTTTTAGGAGTACATGAATGTGTGTGCTCTTCCATTGAGAAAGGTAATAATAACGTCATTATTATTAAAAGCGTTTTTTGCAATATGTGTGTTCCACTGAAGTTGTCATATACTATCAAATTTAGCCTTTTCCTTATTGGTGAATCCGGATGCAAACCTTTCTCAATGGTAGAGCTCACACATACATGTACTCTTGAAAAATGCCTTACCAGGTATTGCTGAATTCTTTTTTCAAAAGAGTGAAACAAGGCAAATGGCATTCTTGAGTTCAGAATGGTACAATCAATAGGTAAAATTTAGAATGTGCAATCCAAAACATTTTTTTGGAAATACAAGAAATTAATTAAGCTTCTAATGATAATTTTTGTCAGTCTTCCAACTTAATGCAAATTCATCATTCCCATTTTCCAGTTTTCATTGGTCCATATCCTACATTTATTGTAACACATACTGGACCAGTAGTATGATTGTATCAAAACTATGAAAAAGTCCTCTTTATATGTAACACTATTACACCTCTGTTTCCAACTGTCAACAACTACCAGTGAGAAGAGCAATTAGATGGTTTTCTATGACTTGCTGAACTGAAATAGAAAAATTTTTATTAATCTTTGAATATCATTTTATATCAAAAAAGTCAAAGACAATACCCTTGAAATATTGTTATATTTTTGTAATCATAAAATCATCAAACCTCCAAATAACATATGCAATAATGAGTTGTATATGTCTTACCAACAAAATTTTGTTTCTTCACAGCCACTGAATAAGCACTGTCTCCATAAATATTAACTATTGAAAAATCAGCATTGTTTAAAAGCAGTTCATTAGTTGTGTGAGGATTATTTCCTGTTGTAGCATAGATCAAAGCTGTGTTTCCACTCTGTTTTAAAAGGTGAAGAATGCTTTCATTAAAATACATTGTAATTATTTAGTATGATGATGACATAGTAAAGAGCCCTCACCTCATCCCTGTGGTTTACATCAGCACTATTTGATAGTAACAATCGAACAACTTCATGGTAACCACCATAAGCAGCAAATAACAGAGCTGTTTGACCATGTGGATTCTCAATATCAACTTTGGCAGATGATTGAAGCAAAGCTTCAACAATTGGATATTGTCCATAGGCACTGGCCCACATCAGGGGAGTCATTCCATTTTCATCAACAATATCAATGTCAGGTTCTGGAATTTTAAATGATTTAGACGGACTGTGCAACACATGGCCTCAAATTTGTAGTATGAGTTTGTAAAAATCAATTTCATTTGTTGGTTACAGTTTGAAAGTAAAACTGCCTAATTGGAGTCTAAACATGAAATTTCATTAAATTGCAATCATGTCCAGTTTATACTGGTGAAAACATTATGGCAAGACAGTCATACCTTGTTCTACATCTTTAATTGTCAAATCACCTTGTGCTGCCCTTTGATGAAAATTTAGCTCCTCTGCTTCAATAACTGGAGTTTGTGCTTTAGTGTTACCCCTCTGCAGATTTGTAAGGACTGTCACAGATGGCTAAAACCATTATTTCAAAGTTAATTAATTTCTAATGCGTCAATTACTAGATGTTTTACAAGTTAAATTTACTAGTATAAAACCTTGTATGGTAAAAATGCACTTTTTCTAAAACCATTCTTTAGGGCATTCCAAGGGCTGTGTGTTGACGATGTTTCATTTGTTATATATTTTTCCTCCGAGCGTTGGGAATTAGTCGGGACAAAATTCATTTTGAACATGAGAAAATTACTATTTCATTTCTCTCTATATTACATTTACCCATTGACATCAACTAGATTATTTAAAAAGAACAATTTTAGGCTATGCATTCTCCTGAAATAAATCTAATAAGTTCATTTTTTACCCTTAGGTACCATGAAATACTATTTGATAATAAGCAACAATCCACTTGTGGCGACAAAATTGCACTGTAACTGTGATTTAACTATTGGACGTCTGCTACTAACACTACGAAATATTGACTGATTTTAATGTATTTTATTGTCAAGTTTACTATTATTTCTATAAGCAGTCTCACCCGAGTAGTGTGACGACTTTGACATAAATGCTAACACTTGTTTTTAACAAGAACAGACGAAATGCGGTGAAACGACATAACCAGGCATCATTGGGATAAATTACAAGATGGAGTACTCGACTGTAACAGTATTAACGGGGGTCCCAGAAGAAATAGTACGATTAAAAATGACGGATCGAAAACCTTTACTCATAAGGAACTGGGACATTGGCTCATGTGTTAAGGATTGGACTAGTGAATATGTTTCAAATAAAGTAGGAAGTGAACCGGTTAAAATACATGTGACCAAAGACGAGAAAATGGATTTTATTAATAAGAATTTCATATATAAGACGTTACCGTTTGACGAGCTCATAAGGAGGGTATTTCGGTATAAGCAAGAAGATTACTTCATTGATCCATTTGAAAAATATTATATGAGATCTTTAGGAAATGATCCCCGAGGCAGAGATGTCGCTAATTTTTTCTTGCAGTGTCGCACGTTGGCAGAAGACTTGAACGTGCCGCCTTTTTATGACGAAAAAGATTTCTTTTCCTCCGTTTTCAGAGCTAGTTCTCAGGGGGTACAGCTATGGACGCACTACGATATCATGGATAATATATTGATTCAAGTAAGTGTAACTATATTTTGTGGGCGTACAGGCAATTTTGCAAATCACCGTCCTCGGTACTCATTTACCGTGGGAAAGAAGTTCGATAATATCAAGTGTATGAATTGTATTACAATTACTTACCTAAATTGTGACTGATTTGTAATACTACAGGTACGAGGGAAAAAAAGAATTATTTTATGGCCGCCATCGGAAGTGGATAACATTTACCTTATAGGAGATAAGTCTGAGGTGTTAGATATTGATAATCCAGACCTCGAAAAATATCCAAAATTCAAAAATGCAATCAGATATGAATGCACAATGCTTCCTGGCGATATTTTATTTATACCAGCCTTGTGGTTTCACAACACAATAGCAATAGAGCCCTGCCTGGGGGTGAATATTTTTTGGAAAAATCTTTCTCACCAATTATATTATAAGAACGATTCCTACGGTAACAAGGACTTGCTTCCGGCCGCAAAGGTATTTTAATGTTTTGAAATCAATCATAAACAAATCAAAGTTGCTTATATTAAAAATCATGATTTACGTATTCTTTCAGTCTCTGCACAGCCTTGAAACTGCAATTAAGTCATTGAAAATCCTGCCATCTGACTACAGAAATTTTTATATATCTAGAATGATTAAAACACTCAAAAGCAACTTAACAGAACATAATGATTGTGTTTAATGAATCAAATTGTTTTTCTGGTAATCAAATTTCCACTTTGTGTTATTCATACTACAAATGGATCATTGAAAGCTCATTAAACCTTAAAATTTGGAATCAACACACAGCATTGAAAGTTTAAATAGGTCAAAGAAAACAGAATTGTGAAAAGAAAATTTTGGGATTTAGAGAAAGATTCAAAAAAAATATTCAAGTTAATAAAAAGTTTTATTATAACATACTTCCTGTAACATATAATAAGAGATTGATTTTTATATATGAAAGACTCAATAATATGGTCCATAAAACCTTGTTAGTCATTAAAATCAAATATTGTACATGCATACAAATAAAAGTCAAAAGAGCATAAAACAAACCACCACTAATCTCTTAATAATGTGTGATGCTTCAAGGTCCTGAATATGAAGGTACAATTAAGATAGGGTGATTATTTTTAAAATTTCATCAATGTTTCCCTTTTTGGCAATGGCCAATTGAGTCAAGAAACCTTCATTTGTGAAACCCATTTCCAATAGTTTCTCAACAACTTGATTAACTTCAGGATCTGGAAAGCAAGACTCAAAAAATTATTCTTGGAAAAATATTATAGTTATTATTAATCTTTCATAATGGATAAAACTCACATTGCACTTCTGTCTCCAAAGTTGGGTACACCCTTATTCCTGATTCAATAGGTGCTGATGGAATCTGTTTATCATTTTCATCTCCACCACTATTTATTGAATTGGCCTTGGGAGTAGCATTATGTTTGATAACTATAAAAATGAATGCACCATATTTTCACAACTGTTAATAATGATTTAAATTTTTTGCATTGATTTTGAATTTTTTAAACTTATCAAAGTTATTACCAGGTATATTGGATTCAATTTTTTCCCAATCATCTTTTTCTGATGATTCTGACATTCTGTGTTCTCCTAATTTGTAAACCAATTGTTCCACTGTTGAATCAGAGACTTCTGACTTTTCCTTAGAGCTGGTTGAAGGACGTTTCTCTGATGTTTCTTCATTTTTCTTATTGTTTTCAGTTTTCTTTTTATCATTTGTGACACTTACTTTAAACCCAATGTCTGTGGGTCCAAAATATTGACTTAATGAGTTGCAGTGTAATAATGATAATTTTATAAACGCTTAATTAAGTAAGTTGATATTGTGCATTGCATTTAATTATTTACATACCAAGAGGTCCTAAGACAGAAAAATGTTCATTTAGTAAGGTTTCCTCTGTTGATTCTGAGGAATCTGAATTTTCAGACCCTTCAAAATGGACTGTCTTTTCTTGGCCACTAGTTGAAGCTGTCTTATTTTTCTCTGTTTCTTCCTTTTTCTTATTGTCTTCTTTGTCCTGTGGTGCACTAACTTTAAAGTCAACATCAATGCCTATTGGTACAAACATTTAATTATGAGCCATTATATTTACAAATTTAGTAATATTTTATTGTAAATGGTTATAAGTGATTTTATGTAAAGTGATTAATGATTCACCTACCCAAAGGATTCATAAAAGATTTAATAGCACTTCCAATGTTTGAGAGAACATTGAAATATCCCTCACTTGTGCCTGCTTTATTTTGAGTATGATACTTCTTATCATATTTTTCTGCAGATTGCAGAATTTCATCCAACAAATGATGTGCTGAAACCACAATATTTATTACTTTGATTTGATTTGATCAAAGTGAAATTTAAATTGTAAATTATTGTAAATGACATTTAATTACTTTGAGTCACAATGAAATATGTTAAAGTTTGCATGTATGAAAATACTAACTTCTGTGCTTTCTTCCATGCTTATGTCCATGCTTGTATCTTCTTTTTCCATGTCTCTTACATCCTCCATCTGATTCCTCACTTTCAGGACCAGTGTCCTGTTTTTCACATTTCTTTTTCTTAGAAATATTCACTTTAATATGTTCAGGACTATGCTGCAATTTATTTTGAGTTGAGCATAATATTCCTTCAAGTTTGGAGATTCCATTTGAGACACTATCCCTTAATCCTTCAATTTTATCCTCATCCTGAAAAATTGTTGACCACCAATGTACAAATAGCTCAACAGATTGTGACTCACAATCTTTTCAACTCATATTTTATCTGTTACACATACAGCTTTGTTGAAAATTGTCAATATAGGATGATCCTGATGAACGGATTTAGACTGACATGAACTGCACAAGTCATAATCTCTGCTTAAAACACATTTGTATCTGTTTCCTTCAATGACTTTATCACATCCATCACAAATTACCACATTGCAAACTGAAAATTCTTTGTCACTCTTTTCTTCTACCTTCTGCAGAGCTCTACCCAAAGTGTTGATGTATAATTTTTTTATATCTGTTTTCATTTCAGTAAGTGCAATTGTTAATTCATTGTCAGAAGAGATAGTAATTTCATCCCCTTCATCATCTGAAAATGTCATTGGGAATACAATATGTTTTCCAAGGAGACTCTTGGTTTCAGTGCCCCCTAAAGTGAACTTGAACATTCAAATTTTTGGAGTGCATGAATCAATAAGGATAATATTACTTTCATTCAATTCACGGCAACTTACCTTTCCAAGTTATTGAATATGAAGTATTTTTCAGAATAGGAAAAAGTGTGATAATTTCTTCGCAGAGGTTTGCAAAACTGGTAGACAAATATTCCAATATGTGAATTCGTCTCACCTCCGTATTTTCGGAATTGCTCGATTTGAGGAAGAGTTTAAATGGTACCGTGCCATTCATACTGCAAGAGAAATTACGAAAACACGAACAATAGAATTGCATAAAATTGTCAACGAATTAAAACCCTCAAATTGGTTATTTAAAAAATTTAGTATCTAGAAATTTGTTCAGGTAGTTCTCAAAAATAAATGAAACAATTTGAATAATACCTGGCTGTATAATTAATGTATTGGCCTTCTGAATTTCAACAGAACTACAAATCAACCACACGAATAGGCAAAACAATTTTTCAAATGTAGCACCTCGAAGACCGTTGTGACTTTTAAACACTCTTATTGCAACGAATGATGTAATCCTGTTAATGTAAAGTACTTGAGAATGACAAACTCATTCCATGTCTGCCAATCTTTCGGCCGAATAAATATATGCTAACTTTAATACCATTTGTATTTAACTTAAATTTTTCGTGTAATATAGGACATTTACAACTGAAATCGTCCGTTACATAAATTCTCACTTCTCAATTCATGGCCAAATATAGTAGTCCGTAAATTTATTTTTTCATAAATTTTGCAGATCTTGGTAGCACTTCGGTCCCGCTCCTCCATTTTCAAATCCAACTTGCAACTTTTCAAACGACCTGGAGTTGCATGATTTTTTATAGCTATTTCGTCAGAATAGTAAAGAGCATAATTATAATTGAAAAAAATAACCCCTGGCCACTACCTGAAAGGATTGTTAAGTTGTAACGTGACTCTTTCATTCAGGTCCCGATATTTGCGATTAAGAATAATGAAATTCCCCGTTTTTTCATAATTAATTAATATTTAATAAAACTTATATCCGATTTAGTTCGGATTTCTTTCCTTTTGATCATTTCGACTCTACATATTTTGATTTTACTAATATTTGTAACTGTTCCGTTTGCAACCATTTGTGCTTCTCTAAAATTCCACACTTTTCGCTGTTAGGGTAGCGTCAGAGTAAGTTGAGTAATGAGCAGGACTATTGAAATTAACTCTTATATATATAAGCAATTATCCGTGTCCTTTTCTACATAGTCATTTAAATTCATTCATTAAGTTACAGTCATCCAGTTGCAATAATTGAGTTTGTAGACTCAGTGCGCAATCCAGTTAGTGAGTGTTGGTGGTTTTCTGGATCGAACAACAATAAAGCAGACTTGCAAATGACTACTTGTTTAACATTTATTTATTTAGTCAGGCGGAACCCTGACTCCTTACGTCCACCTAGAATCGAGATCAGCTCTGTGATAAAATTTCAGCAATGATGGGACTTTATATCCCAAACCTTTTTCGTAGAAGATTAAAGTATATATTGTACGGATTGTACGTATGTTACATTACATATATATTAATTTTTACTTGAATTTTTAACATTAAAAAATTTGGCAAATTATTTTAATTTCTGAATTATTTTAATTGTAGGATTAACAAAATTTGTATTTTTATGAGTACATGTGATAAGGAATAATACCATTTCCTCTCTTACGACACGAATCTTATCAACAATTGAAGCCTATAGTTTATTAATTGATATAAATAATCAAAAAGACTGAATGAGAATATACTCCAGTTTAGCTTCTAGAAAATAAAAATCAAACGCCGAGCTAAATAATATTGGCTCTTACAGAGGGAATGATGAACTAAACCGAAAGAGTCTTTGAAACTTGAACACGACGGTTCATTCGATCCACTACCTCAGATAATATCTGTTACCTGTTTATAATTTTCCCCAAATTCTTTCAATTAATTGACTTGACTCATCCATCGTGAAATCAGTCCCTAGGATATTTCAAATTAAACACTGTTTCGCGAAAATTGCATTTGTGACGCAATTAAAGAGCCCATATATAAAACAAAGTTCGTAATGAAGTTAATTTGTTTAGCGACAGTTCTGACCATGGATATTTTCAGATTTCTTTCATGTAGAAGTAATACAGGACAATAAGTATTGATACAGGGTGTTCCAGTTTTTGTTTATTTGTATTCGATAAAAAAAGTAAGACAAAACGTGTAAGGCTTTAAGAATGACAGCATGAGCGGTGTAAGTATTGACTGGAATATATTGCAATTAGAAATGTGAGATGGCCGAATCATTGCTCAAATGTTCTAGAGTTTATTCGAGAATACGTCAATAAATGATTCACTTTAAGAATACACGTGACCCCAGTTGAGAGAATACAAAGTTTGAAGACCCCTCCCCGCTCCTGTGCAATTGTTGTGTTGTGCTATCACTATTGTGGACGATGGTGACTTGATTAACTTAATTTCATGTACGCCAAAACGATTAAGTAAAACTGAATAGCCCACAAATAATATTAATTCGGTGATTTATTCTGATGTAAATTATAAAAATATATCTAGGACTAAGTCAAGCAAGGATCACTAGAATATTCTATTATTCTATTCTATAAGCAGATTACTTTTGAAATTTCGTTTGACTCTGCAACCTACTGACATAAACAATATCAACTTTTGCTGCATTTCTAAGCCTATTTTTATTACTCCTGTATCTTACAAGCTGAATTTACCTGAACAAGTGCTGAACATTGTTGATCACAATAAGACCTGGTACTTTCTCTAAGAATATTTGTAATCAATTACTTCTTGGTGAACGTTTAGCCTTATCAGTGAGCCTTAAAGGGGGTCAGATCTTATTTCAACCTATACTTTCGAGTAGAAAGACTAATGTTATGTTTTAAATTTGTTCTATTTTTGTTCTAGAAGTATTTTAGTATTTTTCTGACTTACGATTATTTGTCATTCGTAAATTTGTTTATTTACAATATTTATTTACAAAATACTTTTATAATCTTCATTATAAAATTTGGTATTAAAAAATAACACGTTCCTTAAACCGAGGGTTATAAAACCCGTCACTCTAAAATACATAGGAAATATTTTGAATTAAAAATTATGACGTTTGACACGTGTTTTTTGTTTTCGCATGAATTCTATTAAATTTAGGTAAGGTTCATCCTGTTGGTGACGGTACTATCAATTAATCGCTCTATAGCCATTAGTAACCAGTTTCGTTTTTCTGTATCAAAAACCATCCTCAAGCTTTAATAGACTAGACTGCTAGATCAAGTCGAACTATTTCAGAGAATTTTTCAACTGCTTTGACGAGTTTTAATGCAGACACAAGCATTTCCCAGTGGACACTTATCTATTTCTAAGTTTTTTGTGCTTCTTTTAGCCGGAAATTTTAACTGCTTTAACCACAGCGTCCAAAATCGTCCCAAGTCGGTGCTGTTGACAGAAAACGAAAGTCATAGGTTACGTTCGAAGGACATGATATTCGATTTGAAGTTCAAGTTTAAACTTGTTGAAGTCCTTGACTTAGTTTCACCAAATGGATGAGAACTGGCCAATGCATTGCTTGGGAATGACCTTAGAGCCTCCGGCGACGAATGAAAGTTGCTCCGGTACACGTAGCTCACGATTTTTTTCCCATTTCTTTACATTTCTCTTTGGGACCGTAACTTGTGATACTTAGCAAAAAGACACTTCCCTTCGGTGTGTCACCTTCTTCGTTAATTTCATATGATTTGGTGGAAGTAGACTGCCGTGTCCTGGGGAGGTAGCCACACGATGAGCTCTGATGATTTTACTTATATTCTTTTTGGTAAGGGGTTGTACGTACTCAGATTGTGTTCTCCGCATAACTGTACAGCATTGAATAACTCTTGCTAGAAATGAGAAACAAAAAGGAATAAAAAATTAAACGTCCACAAAACCCACAAAATTAAAATGAACAGTGAGTGCAGTGATGTCCTGCCACACGCAGTTCAGTAGGGCATTTCTCGTTACCTTCCATAATTGGAAAACGAATTACTAAAAGTATTGAATTCGTTGGTGCAATTAAATTGAACTTGTATATTTAAAAAAATATTTATTATTGACCCATGATGTTATGTTATGCTAAACCAATCGGATAAAAAGTTGTTTGTGCCATTTTTTATTGTTATTACTACCGCAAAAGTAAAATAAATTCTAGTTATTTTGAAATGTTATATTCCTAGGTTTCAGAATGACTGACTTAAAAGAATTAGTCTATTAATTAGAGATCCTTCTGTCTATAACATTTATTTGTAACTTCTGACTGCTAGCACATTTACTTGTAACCCTTTCTTGGAAGATCTACATATAATTTTACATACAATAATATTTCTCTTGTTGCAGAATTGTTATTTTTTTCGTCTGAACCAAAATGATTTTGGTGATTGCTCTTTTACACCTAGTGGTATATACATACAGTCCGAACTCATAGCGCTAATTTATTTGTAACGACGTATAAATTCTGGGCCGCCGACCTTACCTTTTTGTTACTGCTTACGTGAAGAGTTCACCAAACCTGAAATACCAGGTTTGAAGAGCTAGTTTTGGGTCTTTAATTCAAGTCAACTGCACTGAATCCCCCCACAATCGATAGAAATTCTATTGTAGGAGAAGTTAATATTAAAGTAAATGCAGGTGAAAGGTAAATGATATTCCTGCGATGTGCTTCCACTATCATGCAACGGAAATAAAAGCCACCCATGTGAAGTGCCGAAAGCTTCCATTGAAGAGCAACGACCGATATTCAACCTATATACTATAGACTGATAATTTGATTATCAGCGTAAAATGCGCGATCGGGTCTGTCCCCATCGAACTCGATTGAACGGAGGAGAAAGAAAGAGGAAAGAAGCAGACCTGCCCCTCCCGAACCTGATATACTGAACCTGTTTGCTATTATAAAAGCGATCATACAGTACTAATTTTCACGTGCTACAAGTATTGACCTCAAGGCCCACATGCATGTATTCTTTCGGATGTAGAGGGATCCATCGGCTTGGTTCGGTCTCTTCTCTTAGAGCAGACACTTTGATTCCTCTCTTTCTCTCTCTCTCTTTCTCTCTGTCTCACACGTCGGTTTCTGGTAGAATGCGGGCGAAGGTAACCTGTAAGGACTAAAAGTTGCCCTCATCCAGGATGGTAGTCCTGTATGTTGAGTATCAGTCAACACGTAACGCGTACGATTACTTGAGCGGAGGTTCGAATTTGAAATTTTACTGGAACTTATCCACCGTGGTTATATTTATTGTGCTGAAAACAGGACCGACCGACTCAACCCAGCCTGCTTTCAGGTAAGACAACACTCCATTTATATGTTTTTGCATGTTTTCTTTCGGTTTATTCATTCAAAATCAAGGGAAAATTAAGCTTTCTTCGTACTTGCACCGATCGTATTAATTGTTTTTACTATTATTACATAATATTTACTATTTTAAAAATACATCTCATCTTTGTTTTGATATCATACTCTCTCAGTCTCCTGCAATATCAATACAGAGGTATTTTAATAAAATCCGAACTAATCATTTTTTTAAGACGTTTGGCTTGTTCGTGCCGTTTATTTCACATTAATTGTTTTACGAAGTTATTAAAAATTCGACCAACATATTTACGGCAGTCAATTCGGCATGCTGATTGGTTAAAAATATTATTAAAGTAACAAAGAGTAAGAGATATTTGCATATACCCAAATAATCTCATTCTATATATTGGCATTCAAGTATCGTACAATACGGTTAATGTTCAAAAAACCTAGTAATACAATTTTTTACATTAAATGTCTTACTCAATGATTCTTTGGGCTGGTATTGAACTTATTAAGGACTACATTTTTACTATTAATTCATATTGCGCCCCAGAAAACTAGAACGTTACATACACCTGTACAGAAGTTGAGAAGGATTGCTCGATTCTCGTGTGGTACCTTCGGTCAGTAAAGTTAGATTGCGATTATACCTGTGTTAATTTCTGTAGATTAAAGTGAAAATGTCAAGTCGGCAAACCAATTGTTTATCTTCGTAATTAAAGAAGACGGTCAGCCTAACCATTCGTAGGGAATGTGACGGATGCCAAGTGACAGTACCTAACTGGACTATGATTTAAAGGTTACAACTTTGGCAACTGTCGTTGTTGTAAAAAAGTCACGAACTAATGGACGGTTGAATTTGCAACATACCCGTTAGGTCGATTTGATCCGCTACACACCCAAGGGTATTACGGGAAATATAAATTCGAGCGTTTGTCAATTCACACTTGGCTTCCATCCGAAATCATACCATTGATCTAAATGTTTTTCAATCAACATATTTTGCATGTCGGTATTCTAGTCTCATTTTAATATTTTTCTATTACCTCTTTTAAAAGCATTGTGATTCTGGTCAGTATAATTTACAGTCGATTTTTCACTCATTTAGCCATGCAGAATATAAATTGTTTATCTCATCTTTTCAAATTTTAAAAGGTTTAAAAATATCTTTTGAAATCAGACTGAGTACTAACATTTTACTAATTTAAGAAAATCCTTAATAAAGCAGTGTAAGAATTTTATTCTTATGTAGTCAACACCACCTGAATATTTAGGGGAATATTGAATACAACTCTGATCATCTAAAGACCAAATTTATTTTGTTAAAACTAATAAGGAATTTCGATTTAGTACCCCACTTATATTGAAGAATATATTTTGCACAAATAAACTTGTAAAATATCAGGCGCAACTGATCCACATCCGTAACGTCGTAACACTCACTTAATTTATTCGAAAGTAATTTGACTGATACGGTTTCCTTACCTGATTTTAAATGCCCCAGGCGTTTTGCATTGCAATGGAACCTCCACTAACCAAAATAAGTGGTCAAAGGGTTTTAATTTGTACCTTAACAATGAAGAAGAAACTGCCGGTTACATTCAAAAGGGCTGGCACAGGACTATTTGAACGGGAAACCATCCAATTATACGTTTATTAAAGAAAGTACACATTTAGTGAAAAGCGTCTCATTGACCTTTTAATGGCAGACATCGTTTTTCATTACCACCTTGAATTCAGACATCCAGAAATCTGATATGCTATTCAGCATCACTATTGTCTTTATTCAGTTTATTTTTACAACAACCTGTGGCGGAAATTCCACATATAAAGGACCAATAATTCAGCTTCAATTGCAGATAACCCTATATAACATGAAATTATAAAACTTTTTGTTCTTCGCGGTTTTCAAACCTACATTTCGGTTGTAAAGAAAACAAAATTTTTTTAAAGGTCTAGCAGTTATATTATTATTTGTAACAATTGATAAGTAAAACTAAATTTGTATGGAGGTGTTAAATAGGACTACAGAGTTGTCTCAACGTCAAAGGACTCCCACCACAAAGGAATTTTAATTCAGCGTCACCATCCGAATGTCGTAACCACTTTTTCGATTTGTAGTACGTGAGAATGCTTACAAATTCTTTTTCTGTGAGGGCTGGAACTTCTACAGGGATGAAGGGTGACAAAAATTCAAAACCCTGAAAGTATGAAAGTAGAACTTTTAAACAATAACTCAAAATGAAAATGTCAGATTTTTATTGCTTTGCTACTCACATCTCTTCCTAATTGAGACATAGGTAAAAAATTCATCCTGTCATAGTCCAATTTGATAACACTTGATACCAATACTGCAGCAGCATTGTGCCAATCAGCCTTTGTCATATTTTTAAAGGCAGCAAGGGGAGTTATTTGATCAGGCTCAATGTACTTCTTATCGGCGTTTTTTAAGAGAGTTTTGGATCGGAATAATAAACTATAATTATTAATGGCCACTAGTGTTTTACACCTAGAAAGAAAATTGGTGTAATAAAAATTCACAATTATTCCAGTTTTAAGTGAAAGTAAATCAGGTTTACTGATTTATGATTTTCACATCTGTAATAAATCTTCTTTACAGAATCACAACACTTGTACAATAATTATAAGAGATTGCAAATGATTTGCCTAGGCTAATTATTAATTTTTGTTTGGTTTCAGACAATATAAGACTTGAATCTACCATCAAGTTGTTTTCTCAAACTTACCGTCCACTGGTAGACAATAATTTTATTTCTTTTGTTAATGCATCAATAACATCGCAGGAGTACCTTATCCTTGTAATTCCATGGTTTATCAAGCTCAAAAGGCTTTCTCCTTTTCTAGTTTCTTCTTTTATGTTCCATTTATAGGTGTTTTCAATTTTTAACTATAAAAACATAAATAATGTTAACTTAGTACTATATATTACAAAATATATTTTGATAAATCTTTACAACACACCAAATTTCTGAATTTGGAATTTTATAATTTACTCTGGCTGTTACTTACATCAAGGTTTTTAATTACATTTTCATTTTGGTTTTTAAAGAGTTGAAGCCATTTGGATCCCATATTTGGAATATCAAAATTACCTTCCTTGGTTGTTGATTCAACTATTTCATCTCTAGTACTTATCCAAGGCTTCACTGGAAAAAAAGTTTGACTGTAAATTTTCTTTTCTTGATTACTGCCTTACATATAAGTATATAAAATAAATTAAAGGCTTATGTTTACAATAAGGAACATGAAATACAATCCAGTTTTGTGCATGAGCATAATGTATAATATGATATAATATCATTGTCTTTCCATATCCAAATTTTCCATCTTTGGTGTGAGTTAAGAATAAAACAATTTTGAAATTTCAAACCATTTGATATTTTTTCAACTTAAAATTGCTATTCAAAAGGATACATAAAAGGTACTTATTAATAGGAGCACTGTAATCAGCATTTTTCAAGTAATTCATTATTTCCAGTGCTGGTTCCCTTATGAGAACTGGAACTTCTTGAAATGTAGTACACTCTTCTTTGTAATTATATTTGAATAAGCCCTTGAATAAGACATCAAACCACAGCTCTTTCGAAGGTGTGTAGAATAAACCGACATCATTTTTGGTATGATGTACCTGCGTAGTGTCAAAGGTAAACATTAAGCTAAGGCACTCTCACATAGATAAATTAAATAAAAAAGAGTGATAGAAACATTACAGGGTTTTGGTGGCTACTGTAGAATGCTTCGAACGGGGGCTCTGTGCTGAATGAGCAATTGTTCATCCAAGTAACCGACGTTTTGTGAACTATTTTTCCTAAGTGAACGCATTTTCTTCCTGAAATGAATGAAGTAGTATTTCTCTACACAAAACCACACGAACGAAATAGGAAATAAACTGATAGTTACGAGGCATTGTATGTCTCACCTAAAGCTAGTGACATTTAGGGTGCTGTATTTGTAAGAATTTAGTAGAAGAAAATAACATACAGAAATGGTGCTGCGGATACAACCATAGACTGTGAAATAAAATGTAAATACGGCTGTTCATAACAAAGGCAGAAATGCTGCGAACTCTATGGTTGCTTTCGATTGAAAGGTATTAGAAAAGGTCGTTGTGGTGACAGCCAAATTTCAATTTGCGATGATTCCGACTTTAGTCCGACACATTCGGGCACACAGAGTGGAAGTATTGAAGTTATATTTATGTGGGAAGGAATAAAATGAAACTGTTGGATTAATGATTCCTAACGAATGTAATTCTAGCAGGGTGGTTTCAAAAATTTCAGTTATTTAAGTAGTTTAAAACCATGGAAGACCACAGTGATAAATTTTATTACATATACTCGTCGCAACTGGACGTAAATGTTCGAGTTAAAATGTAAGTGTTAACTAAATTTGGAAAAATATTCTTCCTTGTCCCGGTCAACACATTGTTGATTTACTTTGGCGTACTGAGAGCTGAACTATGTAATCTCTTGACGTCTGGGTGAAATGTAAAAGAAGCAACACAAATTTATTAATTAAATCACATTTAATTAAGGACATTAGAATAATTATATAAATGACAATCTTCACCTGTCAGTGGAAACTACATAAAAAATTCTATCTTATTGTGTTATAGAGGCACATTGGATGGCCACAAAGAGAGACAACAGTTTGATAAACTTCTTGAAGATCCCATGCTTAAATTTTGTGGATTATACCAACAGGAGACTGCAGACTTAAAAGTTGTATGTCAGGTTTTTGCTGACAACAGGCCATTAGCTTTACCAGTGTGTACAAGCTATAAGCCTTTTACCACACGTTGGAAGTAGGTATTAAATAATTTTGTATGTATTGTAATATGGATTTAAAATATAAATCCACAGATGGAAGCAAATTTAAACAGTTCATTCAAAGCTTACTACTGTCTTGCAGTGTTAACATATGTTTATTATTATTATTATATATTCCTCAAGATAATTACAGTACATAATATTTTTGTTTTTCAAAACTGCAAACCCCTTTTATTTCTCTCATTGGAATATATAATTTTAAGTTCATGTCTAATTTTTAAAATCTCTAATAATACCACATTAACTTTTGTTACTCATTGAAGATATGAACCACACAATTTCTGGATGTATACTTACCATTATTTTTTGTTGAATAATACATTAATGCCTTTCATTTTTGGCTTTAGTTGTTATTTGACTTGGTTCAAGTCAATGGCAATTATTGCTTGGAAAACTTATTTACCACTCATGATGCCAGCAGCTGGGAAACTGGCAAAACGTTTGGGAAGCTGGAGTAACCCCCGTCACCAAAACAGGACACTGTGTTATTTGACAGAAAATAATGATAAGTTTACTTACAAAAAAACAGTGTATGTCGTGAAAATTTAAATTCGATCATATGATTTCTGTAATTTATATCTTTATTTATTTGTTTTATATGACTGGACTTTGTGTGACAGAAGTTGACAGAAAAACATGTCTTTCTTTGCATACATTGCTTACATTGCTTACATTTACTCTTGTGCAACACTTGATTAACCTAAACATTTTGATTTATTTTTTTGAAATACTTTTAATTACCCTTTTGTACATAAGAAAAATAAAATAAAGTTAAATAAAAATTAATCAGTAGGGTGCCACTGTTGTTAAAATATCATCAACAAATATTTTTTCAAACTGATGGACCTAAATTTAAAATGTTAACAACATTCATTTAATATTTGTTTCAAATATAATTACTAAGCTACAAAGAAAAAATAGTAACTTTTAAAAAGTATATATGTATAAATATAAAAAATGTTTATATCTCTTTCACTTTTATTACAGTTGGAATGAATGGGTTACATTGCCAGTGTTATTCAGTGATTTACCCAGAAATGCCCAATTAGCACTGACTATTTATGATTGTGTTGGGTCATCTCAAACTGAACCTGTAGGTGGAACCACAATTTCATTGTTTGGGAAGCATGGTTTATTCAGACAGGGCATGATAGATCTCAAAGTTTGGCCAAACTGTGAAGCAGATGGTAATTTCCCTAGTAAAACACCTGGGAAGACAAAAGATAAAGGAAAAATACAAACTCAACGACTTGCAAAGGTAAGAGGATTACCAACCAGATGTGTGTGTGTGTGTGTGTGTGTGTGTGTGTGTGTGTGTGTGTGTGTGTGTGTGTGTGTGTGTGTGTGTGTGTGTGTGTGTGTGTGTGTGTGTGTGTGTGTGTGTGTGTGTGTGTGTGTGATGGATGTGGATATTATCCATTTTGTGGATGTTGTGTCTGATTTTATGCAGTAGAAACACACCTTCTGACTTGCTTTATATCTTCTGTATTGTAACACTTACATCCTTCCTACAGAAAAAATGCTAAATTATTTATTCTCTTGGGAATGTATAAGTTAAATTTTGAAAATTTATTTATTTGCAGCTAACAAAGAAACACAAAGCTGGTCAGTTGCCTGTTGTGGACTGGTTGGATCGACTTTCCTTCCTCGAAATTGAAGTTATAAATGAAATGGAAAAGAAAAATTCGAATTTTTTCCATTTGATGATCGAATTCCCATTCATTGAAATTAATTCAGTTCCTGTAAGTTTGGTAACATAATGGTTGTAATAACATGGTTACGATTTGGTAAATGCTTACAGTGGTTGTGGATACCGCTTACGTTATCTTTTTTTGAATCAAAATTTGGGTCTCACAGAAACTTTATAATAGAACCTTGATAATAGGTCATCGTCACTTGCACTTAGTTTACTTAAGATAAGTTGAACTACTATATTATTAGAAATCTTCTGACTACAAATGCTTATGAACTTTTGCCAGTAAGGAGTTACTGGCCATCAAAATTTGAGTCACTTCTAAAGTATCTTAAAAATAAATAAAGATCGATGACAGTGATACATTGAACGAATGAAATGATAGATTCGGGCCGTTTAAGCGTCTCTTTATTTATACACTCTTTGTTTAGACAGAGTTAGATAAGTTTGAATAACTTTGACTCAATGTAATAACCAAAATACCCGTCATGTTAACCATTCCATACGAAAGGAATACCAATTACGTAGGAAATGACCACCACCCCAGGTACAGTGACCTATATTCCCCCAACATTTAGCCAACCCGCCTTACCAAAAACCCTTGTTCAACTATTATTGTCTTATTTCATTGGTTGGTTGAAACTGCATACTTAATACAGACAGTTTATTAGTAATATTCTTCCCTAAATCAACACATCTAAATAGTACTTTCCAAAACTGCGGTTTATAAATCAAAAAAGAAAGTTACACTAAAATGTCTAATGCTTGTCGAAAATTCGCCAAAGCCTGTAGGGTCTTTCAAGGACAAAGTTTGATTTTCATTTACTGAATGGTACGAGCTAAACATTTCTACATAAGATTGCATTCAAAGCGTCAATTCAAACACAAACAACACTTTTGATATCTAATAAAGTGCTTAAAGTACGTGTCGGCGAGAAAAGAACTAAAAGTTGTGAGTGATTCAGGTTTGGTTTCTTCAGGATACAGACATTTGAATTTCCTTAAATTCACAAAAGTTCCGAACACCGTAAACGTCCTTTTGAAATTCAGTAGTGGTAAATCAACATTATTGAAAATATTTTGATTCATTGTCATTATTTTCTGTCACCATATATTACACAGAACTCAAAATTTTTCTAAAACAGCTTAATTTGGAATTATTAACTATTACAAAGGCTATTACACTCATTGTTATATTATTGTGGAGGGTGTACAATTGTACCTGATTCATTTCCTTTCAGCATTCTATAGTCTACTATGAACATGATGGTGATGATGTATATATGTTCAAGCCACAGGCTGATATTGTTATGATACCCGATCACGAAGTATTACAGGTAATAAACATTTATAATAGTAATATAATAGCTTTCTTTCGCGAATTAGATATGAAGTTATGTCTTATTATAGTATAACTATGAATTATTTGCAGGAGAATTTAGTGGAAAGCAAACACCATAAATTGGCGCGTTCCATTCGATCTGGTGTGTCCGATAGAGACTTAAAACCCAATGCTCACATGAGGGACACTCTAAACACCATAGTAGGATATCCACCAACGACGCAGTTGTCCGTCGAAGAACAAGACTTAGTTTGGAAATTCAGATTTTACTTGAGTAATCAGAAAAAGGTAAACATAAGTTCGAGTACGCGAGAGTCATCGTCACATGCTCATTTGCTTTCATACATTTCTAAACATCTTTAAGGCTCTGACGAAATTCTTGAAGTGCGTTAACTGGTCAATACCATCCGAGAACCGTCAAGCGATTGAACTGTTAAATCACTGGGCACCCATGGACGTTGAAGACGCACTGGAACTATTGTCTCCCAACTTCACACACGCTGTTGTCAGAAAATATGCAGTGACCAGGTTGCAACAAGCATGTGATGAAGACTTATTATTGTACATATTGCAGCTAGTCCAAGCTCTGAAATACGAGAATTTTGACTGCATAAAAGCCGCGTCTTTAGCGTCCAAGGAGGAGGACACCCTCCTGGGATCCCGAATAGAAAAAGCTACGAGGTTAGAATGAGACGTTGCATGGTACACGAAATAATTTTTTCTGAATCATTGATAAGTAAGCTTGATTCGTCATATTTACATTACAGTGATTTGACGTTAAAGCAGACCAATGGGGGAGGTGTGAGTTATTTAGGCTGCAACTCGACGGAGTGCGCCGCAAGTGACAAGGCGTCTAGTGACAATTACTATAGATCAGGTTCAAGAGGTGATAACTGTACAGTAAACAATAGTGACTCAAACGAATTTCCGCTTTATGCAAACGAGAATGGTAAATTAAGACCAGACTTTGGGGGAGAAAGCTGCGATTTAGCAACGTTTCTCATAGAAAGAGCATCACAGAATACAACTTTAGCTAACTATTTATATTGGTAGGTTAATTTTAATTAATGGTTAATAACAAACCGAGAATTGGAATTGAAATTCGAAATTCTCACGCAGCATTATTTTTTGAGTTTGCTAAAGCAATATAATGCTCTTTTAAGGTATTTGGTGATAGAATGTGAGGAACAGGAAAACAATGGCAAGCAGGATGGCAAAGTTAGGGAGATGTACATGACAGTGATGAAAATGTTTTCCGATAAATTGTTAAAAGGAAACTCGGAATTGAAAAAAAGGAGACAATATCTACAGAGGCAACAGAATTTTATAAAGAAACTCGTCGAATTGGTCAAGGTTATTAGTATTATTTAAATTATTTATTTGTTAAGGTCAGTAATAAAAAAATATTAAATTGTTTGAATTTAACTTTAGGTTGTTGCGAGGGAGAGCGGAAACAGGAAAAAGAAAACAGAAAGATTGCAACAGTTGCTGTCCGATTCGGAAACTTTGAAATTCAACTTCACGAATTTCGAGCCTTTGCTGTTCCCTTTGGATCCCCAGGTGTTGATTAAAGGAATTATACCTGAGAAGTGAGTTAGATTTAAGTTAAACCTTCGTGTAACAGAATTTTTCTATCCAATGTTCGTTGCTTAAAAATTAATTCAAGTAATTCATTTATAGATTTGTTGTAATGAAATTACTTATATATATATAAGTTATTTCACAAACAACATTAACACCATTTCCTTGTTCTATATTTTAGGGCCTCTCTGTTTAAGTCTGCTCTTATGCCCTCAAGGCTGACATTTTTAACGGAGGACAACAAGGAATACGTTGCCATATTTAAATATGGGGATGACTTGAGACAGGATCAACTCATTTTGCAAATGATTACTCTTATGGACAAATTGTTAAGGAGCGAGAATTTAGATTTGAAATTAACACCCTACAGAGTATTAGCTACCAGTGCTAAACACGGTTAGACCTCGTGTCCTCAAATCGAAGACTTGCTTCTAATGACCCGTTTCCTCTTTATTCATTCAGTATGTTTCCAGGTTTTTTGCAATTCATTGAATCAACCACCGTGGCAGAGGTTCTAGAATCTGAAGGTAGCATACACAATTACTTCCGGAAGCATCATCCGAACGCAACCGGTCCTTATGGGATCTCGGGTGAAGTCATTGACTCATACGTCCGTAGCTGTGGTTAGTATTACGGCACTTTTTTGGGCCGCTGGTTAAGATATTTCTTATTGAAAAATTATTTACAACTTCTCAATTTTGCTCCTTCAGCTGGATATTGCGTCATAACATATCTTCTTGGAGTAGGCGACCGTCACTTCGACAATCTTCTTCTAACCAAAGATGGAAAATTATTTCACATAGACTTTGGCTATATTTTGGGACGGGACCCAAAACCGATGCCTCCACCAATGAAATTAAGCAAAGAAATGGTTGATGCAATGGGCGGCGAGAATTCTGAGCACTACCAACAATTTAGGAAGCAATGTTACACGGCATTTTTACACCTTCGGAGGTACGTGTCTTTTGAGTGTTTCACCTAGTCAACGATAAGACTGAACGAATGGGACCAAATTCATTTTTTTCAGGCATGCAAACTTGATGCTTAATTTATTTTCTTTAATGGTCGACGCTTCGGTGCCCGACATAGCTCTCGAACCGGACAAGGCCGTGAAAAAAGTGCAGGATAAGTTTCGGTTGGATTTAACGGACGAGGAGGCCGTTACTTATATGCAGAATCTTTTGGATTTGAGCGTCTCGGCCGTGATGCCTGCACTGGTCGAACATTTTCATAAATTGGCTCAATATTGGAGAAAATGAAGTTATTATTCAGTGATAATTGTGATATTTTATATATTGGTTTTCTACATATCGGATACCACTATTGTGTTATGTGCTGTTCCAGTTCAATCGCTTTAAAATTATGATAATTATGCAATTCTTCTCCCAAAAGTTTAAATGATTTCCAAATGGAATTTGGTTTTCCCACTTATAAGTCTGTAACTGTTAAAAGTTCATGCATGACGTATCATCAGTGGTCAAATTAAAGGAAACAAAGGGAGGAGAAATTTATTTAATGTGATAAACTTTGATGTTTCGAAGAAATTTCGGTAAGTCATATAGATTTGCAGGCGAATGTGAAACACAAAACCACTATTTATGCCATCAAATAAATAGCTAAATGACTTTACTATCCGTCTATATGACTACATCAAGTCTGGTAATCATTTCTTGGTTCTACAATTTCACGATTTCATTTCTGTCGCTTGAGTAATTGAACTTCAGATTTTTCTTATGCTTCTTATTTTAATTTTTTTTATGCTTGTGGATAAGTTTGAAGGCCATGATCAGCTTAATTTAAATTTTATTTGTACATAAAATTAAGGCTAGACAAGTATTAAACTTACGTATAATGCGGTTTCTAGTGTATGTCTCAATATATAAGTTTCACTAAGTTACTAATGTAACTAAACAGTCTAAATTAAAAAATTGAAATCACCTGAAATAACCACTTCAAATTAAAAAGTCATTATGATACCTTCCAAATACTTCTGCAGGAAAACTATAGTAACTTTAAATAAAATGTTTCAAACCACTATGTCACTTCAATGATATCATCTGATTTATGTTGCAAATTGGCTGTTTTGATTCTTACAGACCATTGAAAATGTTAATTAAATGGAAACATAATTTAGACAATGATAATGAGAAGCGCAGTTTCTCTTCCGAACAATTCAAAAATGGTGCATCTTATTTTGTCACAGTTGGTAATTTTTAAGGTTGAAATATCAAGTGTGAGAATAGGATCGTCTTTTTGGTTGGACGCTACAATTGTAGGTTTGCTTAAGTGTTGGTCAATCATTACTTCTCTAACCTTAATTTTATTTCAAACGAAGATATAATATAAGCAACTCATGGCATTCTTATGAATTTTATTGTGAAATTTCAGTACCTCTGATTTTACGTAAATCATAAATATTTATTTTAAAATTTAAAATGACAAAAAGGACACAGAACAGAATCAAGTGCCAAATCATTTTACACAATTGTTTTTACTAATTCTGAGTGAAAAAGTAATAATAGATTAAAATATATTTTTTCACATTCACAAATACTTGCGGTATATGGTATGTGTTTCAATAACAGTTTTCCTACTTTTAATTTGTATCATTCTTTTCTCGGAGTTTTTGAGCAAATAATGGTCCTGCGCCTTGTTACTTAAATGGTCTTCGTTATGATTTTACGAACAAACCCATGCTCCTCAAAGTTCAACAGTGCCTTACTGATATTTTTGTGAAGGAATATTAACTTTTATTGCTTTTTTCAACCCCATATTTTTTAAGTTACACTGACCTTACTAAATAAACATTTTTGCTTAATTATGGTCATAAAAGTTAAGTCAATTGTCTGTTTTCCTAAATATTTATTCTTCCCCGAAGATTTTTCCAAGATGATTTATAGGTTGTCTCACTTACTTTTGGTAGCAGAAGACCTCTCATTCCCATTGTTTACTATCATGTGAACTGTTAGTTCTGCTTAGGTTTCGGCCTTCACGCATTTCTCAAATTATTTAAAAAATTTTTTGTTACAAAAAATGTGACAAACCTTGGTTTTTACCTAAGGGAAAGCGAAATCCCAAGAAATGTTGGTGAAATCGTAGTGGAGGGAAGTCAAGTTTTTCAAAGGTTCCTCGATCGTTCAAAATGACGTTCCCCCTTTCCTTAAGTCATTCTGTGGCAGTGTTCCGAGGCTGGGGTCGTAGACATTCCAGCTACAGCTTCGTCCGTCATCAGGTTCGACGCAAGTATGCAAAAAGTCAGCCGACAGAAGGTCCTGCCTATATTGTCCGACAAAAAATAGTCACTGGTGAAATCAAATTCGATAATAAACAAACAGCAGTTCTCAACGGTCTCCAGGAGTTGTATGAGAACGTAAAAAATTACTCACCTGGAAAATTGCTGGCAACCAAGAAACCCAAGGGGTTGTACATCTATGGATCCGTTGGAGCTGGCAAAACCATGTTAATGGACATTTTCTATGATAGCGTTAAGGTATTACGCGGGTTAACACGCACTTATGCTGACCTATCGATTTCCTCCGGATGCGACTAAACTACAACACTTGGTTCCTTTAGATCAAAGCCAAGAGACGAGTTCACTTTAACAATTTCATGGCTGATGTACATTCTCGAATTCACCAGATGAAAGTAAAAAAAAACCTTCCCTCATTCTTAGAAACTAAGTCGCGGCCATTTGACCCTATTAAACCTGTGGCCAAGCAGCTGGTCAGTGAAGCTTGGCTATTGTGTTTTGATGAGTTTCAGGTATTCCATATTTAATTAATCCTTTTCTTTTTATTCTTTACCTTACTGACCAAATTCCTTGCTTCTTTTTGCATTTGGGTAATTCAAGGTTACTGACATAGCAGACGCAATGATCCTAAAACGAATGTTTACGGAAATGTTCGACAATGGAATGGTGATGGTAGCCACATCTAATCGACCTCCTGAAGATCTCTACAAGAACGGTCTTCAACGGTCAAATTTCCTGCCCTTTATACCTGTTCTCATGAAAAATTGCACTATTACTTCTATTTCAGCAAAGGATTACAGGCTGTCGTTCGGAGGAGAAACACGAGAACGATATTTGATGTATGTTACATTGTCTGTGATTTCGAATTCTCTGCAATAGTCTTCGCAAAGCAAATTTCTCATATCGAGGGCTATCAGATTTTTTATTTGACTTGAATTTTAAGAGTGCCAACTTGAGTATGGCTTACATTCCCTCAAATGTACAACAGTTTGGTTCTAGAAATGCAACTTGGCAGCACCCAATTCCCCTCAACACATTAATATTTATTTAATTTTATAATATGTGAGACGTGACACCGTTCTGACAAATTTTGTTACATTTCAATTTCTAAACAACGACCAACAGAACCAGCGAACAAGGAGCGAAATCGGCCATGGACAACGCTTTTAAGGACCTCTGTTTAGCCGAGAGCAAGAGAATCGCACCGAGAACGATTCAAGTTCTGGGTCATAGCATAACTTTCCGAAATGCTTGCGGACGAATTTTATACGTTTCATTTAAAGATTTATGTGAGAAGGTAAGACATTGAATGTGAAAAGGTACATCAGTAGTTAGTATCTCTATGATTCATCAGCGTCTTGCACGTTTCAGCCGCTTGGCCCTGCCGACTACATTCAAATCGCCAAAAATTTCGACACGGTTCTTATAAAAAACGTGCCCCGATTGACTCTGGACAGTCGGAATGAGGCCAGAAGATTCATTCTTCTCATTGATACTCTTTACGACAACAAAGTAATCCATTTTTATTTAAAGAAGGTTATTCCTTCATATATTTTGTAATTGGCACTTTTAATTTGTACAGGTGAGAATTATGCTGTCCGCCGCCGATGCGCCACAAAATTTGTTTTCAGCCTCAAAAGGACAGCCATCCACTGAAGAATACCGCAGAATGGTGATGGATGATCTGAAAATTGAGAGAAACTCGGTAATTCACCCTACGCGTGGTGTAACCCTTAGGTTTTTTCAATCACGCATACTTTTCCATTTTTCCTTTTACCTTCCTCTTTGTATTCGTACAAAATTTTCGCTTCGCTAGACTAAAATAGGTTTAATGTTAACTTGTAGTTTATCTTCTAGGAAAACTCAAACGCCAGCATATTCTCGGGCTCTGAAGAAGTTTTCGCTTTTGAACGGACCGTTTCACGAATCCGTGAGATGTGTTCCGACGCCTATTGGAATAATCCAAAACGGTGAAATATGAACTAAAATAAAATTAATATAAAATATATTATTAATTATTATTAAAAACTAAATGTTTACATTACCTTTTAAAAACTACAAATTTTTGGCGCTATTTTTAGTGTTTGCTGGAGGTATATAATAAAAGTTTGGGTTGGTATTCGTGGAGTTGTGGCGCCAATTGATCTGCCTCTCGTTCGTGCGGTAGGAGTATTTGCTATTTCACTTCAGGAATTCCCGGGTTTTTATATTTATTTTTTTGATTTAACTGTTTCGTCCTAATTCGATAAGATGTTTGAAGCTAGATTAGCAAAAAGTGCCATTTTGAAAAAGGTTCTTGACGCAATTAAAGAGCTTCTTAACGAAGCTAGCTTTGACTGTTCGGATGCTGGTATTCAACTACAAGCTATGGACAGTTCACATGTTTCTTTGGTGTCTCTTAATCTAAAATGCGATGGATTTGACAAGTACAGATGTGACAGGAATATGAGTATGGGGATGAATATCGGAAGGTAATGCAAAATTCTATTTGGAGGTGCATTGGTTGTACTTCACTATTGAAAACTTTACTATTCAGGCACTTTCACTTACAGAGCCCAAATTTTAATCATTATTTTAATTGCTGGTTTTCAGTTTGGTAAAAATTCTTAAATGTGCTGGAGTTGATGATGTAGTTACTATTAGAGCCCTGGACAATCCTGATAGTGTGACATTTGTATTTGAATCAGAACACCAGGAAAAAGTTTCAGATTATGAGATGAAACTCATGAATTTAGATCAGGAACATTTGGGAATTCCTGTAAGTTATAATTAAACATTACATTAATTACAACCAAAATTGATATTTCAAATTGAACACATTAATAAAAATTGTAATTTTGGAATTTACATTTATCACTGTAGGATACAGATTATGCATGTGTTGTTAAAATGCCCACCATGGAATTTGCAAGGATATGCAGAGATTTAAGTCAGTTTGGAGAAAGTATTGGTATAACCTGCACAAAGGATGGCATTCAGTTTAGTTCATCTGGTGACATTGGCTCAGGTAAGACAAAGAGCATATTTGTTTAACAATGAACCTTAAAGTGAGGATTACTATTTATTATTTTTATTCACAATAGCAAATATCAAACTGGTACAAACTGCTAATATTGATAAAGAGGAAGAAGCTGTTATAATAGAGAAGCAAGAAGCTGTAAGTTTAACGTTTTCCTGCCAGTATCTCAACAAATTCACAAAGGCATCACCACTATCAAATCAGGTAAATTCCCACAAATTACTATAAACTGAATTAAAATAAAAAAAAAATAGAATTTAAAAAAGAGCTGTTATAAGTCTTCACACCAATTTTTGAACTTCGACAGGTCAAACTGTCAATGAGCCATGATGTACCATTGATGTTGGAATATGGAATTGCTGATTTTGGATATATGCGTTTCTACCTTGCACCAAAAATTGAAGATGAAGAAAATTAATTGTATTTATTATGCTGATAAATATCACGATTTGAAAGACAGTCAAGTAAAATGGTAAATGAATTACTTCATTTTCTAAGTTGGCAGTAATTATTGATTATGACCACTTTTAGTTATTTTAATCTGTAATGTCTCTTCTTATTATAACTGTATTGTATTGTCTAATTTTTCTTTGTATGAAAACCAAAGTAAATTTTTATGAATCTCAGTTGTACAAATATGGATTAATTATGTTTTGATTCAACAGGGGAGCAGCTCAGATTAGAAATTGAATATTTTGTCATTCTCTTAATGTTTCATTAATTTTACTTTTTGTAATGTTTAATTCAATAGCAACTGGTATGTAGCAGGGAAATCAAATATAACCACCAAAGTTAGAAAACCTGGGTGCAGTAAATTTAAGTACTTTAAAAGATAAAAAAATTCTAACAAAACAAAAGATCTTAATTCTTGATTTACTAAGATACACAGTTGTACAAAAATTATATAGACTTTATCTTCAAATTATATTCTCAAAAGTGACTTAAGTACATAACTCGTTGAATAAAATCCGGTAGCGTGATTCAATGATTTTTATACATTAAAAATAATTTTACATAATTGTGGAATTTTAATCACCATTTAAAGATCTCTTGTAGTTGTGGGTTTTTTCTGGTCTCTGAACCACGAGACAGAATGACGATCTTACTGCTTCCTTCGTTAGGTGAGCATTACTTAGGATATGGCACATCCAATGTGCCGGTGAAAAGAGAGGTCCTTACATTAGATGACAGAGTTTGACAGAAGAAGGTAGGAAGTTCTGTAATTAGGCATTAGGACCAATGAATGAGGTATCCAGAGCGAAATTTGTGGTTAGTTTCTCTACCAGGAGTTAGATGTAGCAGATGTGATTTTAATTTCGTTTCTGCTACCCGCCAAAATACGAATTGCCGCCCCCAAGCGGGGTGAACCCGAATTGAGCTGCAATAAATCAATGCGTCATGTTTTGGCTCAATTTTTGTAAGTAAATAATAATAAGTGCCCAATTAATTTAAAAAAAAGGGTGCACTTAATACTTCCAATAATACTCATGAGAATCGAGTTATTCTATGAAAAGAGCCATGTTTGTTATTGCTTTTGGGCCCTTAAAAGGACATGGAAGGTAAAATAAAGAACTTCTTATTTATGAGGACTGTTAAATGACTCTACTTGACGTATTGCGATGTGTAGCCAATTTCACTATTCAATTTCTAAGGCCCTAATTTAATTTGAAGTGACACAACTACAAATGATAAACTTAAGGGTGTTTATTCTAAAGGCATAAACAGTACCTTTACAGATATTGGTAAACGAATTATTTGTTTGAGGAACATCAGTTTAAAGCATTTCAATTATGAATAAAAGACAAATTTTAGGTTTTGTGAACTCTTAATTCGTTATACTATATGACTTAGAAAGTGTGTATTTGTATTAAATTCATAAACGAGTTATCGGTTATCAACCCGACGAGGAAAAGTAATGGAGAATGGGGAAGAAAACATGGATGAAAACCAACTACGACAGAGAAAAATAATCTCTTCTGCCAAACAAAAACTGGGTTCAGGTTGGTTATCAAGAGGAATTAATTATTCTGAATTCTCCTTTTCTTTTCATTACAAGATTTGTGTTTTATTGCTAATTTTCCTCTCCGTATTTCGAAATGATTTTACATGACCAATTATTTTAATATCCTACCCCAAACATAATTCTATAATTTCATTAATATTTATAATTTAGTTTTAAGCAACCACTATTTTTACTTTATAACTTTCATAAGATATTGACCATTGACCATATTATGAATACATACAAAGTGAGGTACTACTTTTTTGCTTTCTTGTTGTTGCCTTCAATGGTAACTGCAAAATGAACAGAATTGTTTTTTAATTGCATGCAGCATCTAAACTGCTGAGAAAAAAAATTCCATGTACAGGACATTTGATGACTCCAAGAAAGTTATGGATTCAAATGGTGCCCACAAGGGTAAATATTTTTTTAAGAGTTGTTCAGCTTGCTTTAATTTTTGTTCAATTATGTTAGTATTTTTGGTATCACAAGCATACACATTACATATCAGAAGTAAAATAGTAATGTTACTATTACATTTTAATAATGTATCATAGGATTGAAATACCTGCTGTTTTGTGAGATTATTTACATAATAAATAAAACTGCTATTAAAAACTTATCCATTTTTCTTTTAATACAGGAGTGTGATGTTGTATTAATGTTTCCATCATCTACATCAAACACTATTTTGATGTGGCTTTTAACAAGATTGAAAAATGGAGCACCTGGCTTAGCTGTACACTTGCGTCACCACTCTTCCTCAGATAGTTATGGATTCTACTTAACAGCACCATACAAAGTGTAAGAATTATTCAACCTCATTAAGTGATTCATACAAAAAAATTAAATCTCTTTGTGTGATTCTGCAATGAATTTATATCCCAGTTCAAAGTGACCTTTACAATTGAATGATTTTGTAATAATACAAAACTTTGTTAAATTATATCAGGTATATGTTATTTATTTCCATGCAGGTTATTAAAAGCAGCAGAACAATATAATCTTCCAAAATTACTTAAGAAAACTTATGGAGGTGGTCTTAAGGAATTCACTGAAAAGGATTTATTATGCTTTGAAGGAACCGAAAATAAAAATAATTTCTTTACTACACAGGAAAGGCAATGGCTAGTTTTGAAGGTGCTTCACAATTTAAGAGCCAGTGAGTTTCTGTTTAAATTTTTAAAGTTTTGCAATATTAATTATTACTTTTGCAAAGTTTTTTTTTAAATTAATTTTGTTCTTTGGTGCTGCAGATGAAAGTGATGTCAAAGAAAAACCTGCAGGGGTTCACCTAAATGAGGGCCAGGCAATTGTTCCAAAATTTTTGACAGCTGGTGTGATTTCTCAAGTTTTCCCTCTACATGAACTTCCCTGCTTGGAAAAACTACAAAAGTCATGGGTTCAGGCTTTCTTTGAAAAGCAGCCACTAGGTAAATAATTAATTTACATCTTTTAACTTGTTTCAACTTGGACACATTGTCACCAAGATGAATTGTAAAATTAAAATTACACTTCATATTTTTAGATGACATTTGTGATTACTTTGGTGTCAAAATAGCAATGTATTTTGCTTGGCTGGGGCATTACACAATGGCCCTTATTGTGCCTGCTATAGTTGGATTTTTATTTTGGGTTAGTTGAGGAACATTTGGGAATAGTTTATTCTAGTTTTGATTTTTTTTTCCAAAATTTTTGTCTAACTTTCAGATTGGATTTTGCCGGGGTGATCAGGCCACCGAAGACGTTTTGTATGTTTTATTTTCTCTCTTCAATGTTATTTGGACTAGTATTTATTTAGAGGCCTGGAAACGGTGTAGCGCCACATTGGCATACAAATGGGGCACCTTGGACCAAAGAAACGATCTTTTGGTTGAACCAAGGCCTTTTTTTACTGTGAGTGTAACAGTAATTAAAATTAATGATTATTACATGTAACAGAAATTTTTCTTCAATGTAACATATTGTCTTCAGGGTCCATTGGAAGTAAGCCCTGTGACGAATCGGCTCGAACCGACCTATCCATCATGGAAGAGATACGTCTTCCGATATTTTGTTACCGTTCCAATAATGGTCGTATGCCTAGCCGTTGTTTTCATTACAATGATTATAATTCTTCAAGTTCAGGTTTGCAAGATTGCTACAGTTTGATTTTAAAAAAAATTGTTTGATCCAATGCATGGTGTAGGCTACAGGTTACATATTTTTTATATGAAAGGAGTTTGAACTGTCCGTATTTTGTATATTGAGTTGAAGATTCAAGGTCAATTTTATTTTCCAACAGGACTGGTGGGACGCTGTTCTGCAACGGAGAGGCTTTCCATTTTTTTTAAGTTATTTTCCAAAAATATTACTGGCCATTGTCATCACTTTCTTCGATGAGGCCTACTACAAGGTAGCCCGCTGGTTGAATGATATGGGTAAATGTCACAATTATATATCATCTTGTTATGTTGACTTCAATTTTTTAATTATGCTACTTAATTTTATGTACTGTCAGAGAACTACAGGATCGACGCAGACTATGAGAATAATCTAATCGTCAAAGTAGCCTTGGTTCGTACTTGCAACTGCTTCAATTGCATGTACACATATCGCCAATATTAATTTGAATTTTTCTCAATGAAGTAAAATAAAGCAATGAATGTTAAAAGTGTAGTTCAGCTCTGTTCTTCTTATTTATGCTGCTTTTATATTAAGCTACCCTTAACAGCTGACTTGTTAAGTTCACGCTAGTACACTAACTAGCGGTTCTTGATGTATGCACCTTCTATAAAAAAAGCCTCAAATTCAGAAGCATCGTTTTTTTATTTGGGTAGTATTCAATCCTGTATAAAAACCAAAACCACAAAACCAAGTAGTTATTGTTAATGAATTATTAAACAAAAGTATAACAATCAAATTTCTGCACCAGATTTGTTATTCTTTTGAAGCATGTCAGTGTGCAAGTGTTTTTTGTTCATTGAACTAATCAATTTTTCGTTTGCTCAGTTTCAGTTCGTCAACTCCTTCTTGTCTCTTTTTTATATCGCTTTCTATCTTCAGGATCAGGAGAAGTTAAAAGAGGTATTTTTGAATTTATTATGACATAATTTAAGAATCTAACACTTTTAAACACTCGTAGTTTTTTTTTTATTTTTTGTCAACAGCAATTGGCGGCTCTTCTTATTACCCGACAAGTCATAGGAAACATCAAAGAATCCGCCCTGCCATATCTACTTGAACAGATCAGACTTGCTAAATTGAGTTTTGATTTGTTTGGTGCCCTGAGTCCTTCGGATGCAAAGAAATTTCCGGGACAACAGACAGAGGAAGATGAAAGTCAGGTTGAAGATGGAAGCAGCGTCGATTCCAAGACGGACTCCGTAAAATCTCCAAACAATAGAAGTATCGGCCAAGCTGAGTTAGAAAGCACATTATTTAAGGTACCGCAGTGATATGTAACGAATATTTATATATAGAATAGAATGGTCGAAAAGTAGAACGTTAACTAATTAGAAGGTTGAACAGAACTATACAGAATATTTTGCTGTTGGAACCGAATTATCTTATCTGCAATTATTTACAATTTTCAGTACGATGGGACATTTGAAGACCACCTCGAAATGTTTATACAAATGGGTTACGTGGTCTTGTTCTCATCGGCATTCCCAATGGCTGCCTTTTGTGCTGTAATTAACAATTTAATAGAAATAAGAAGCGATGCTTTCAAATTATGTTTTATTTTTCAACGGCCCTTCGGAGAACGCGTACCGGGCATCGGGCGCTGGCAGGTACCGCACCCAGCATATATTTGAATTTTCAATTAAACCCCTTTTTTTATTACAATCCAATATTTCTTCTGTTGTTATTTTTCTTCAGAACGCAATGGAAGTAATGGGTTTGATAGCCGTCTTGGTCAACTGCGCTTTAATAGGTCTCTCTGGTCAAGTTCAACGGATGTTTCCCGAAATGTCAACAACGCAGACCATCCTCCTAATAGTTGCTCTTGAGCATATCATGCTGATATTGCACTATCTGATAAGTTACTCAATTCCGGATTTGCCGGAATGGGTGGCTACTGAGATCGCCAAAGTTGAATTCGCCCGCCGACAAGCTGAATGCCCGTGCTCTACTACTGCGCAAGAAAACAACGGATTGGAAATTGGAAGGTAAGGTACAAAGATATATGATTCACTGTTTCGGAATGTCTGAAAATTGAAATTATACTTTTTAGAGCTTCTTACTTAAAGCGTTCCTGTTACTGGGTGGCATATAGTTGACCATTACAGGTATTGGGGGAGGGGAGAGTAGAAGGTCACAGACACTTCTTTCGTTTGTCTGAACTAGCACTCCTATCTCAGGCTGCCTGTATGGGGGTCCATCGCCACGTTGTTGTCCGCGGGCATTGCGTGCTGGTGGGGGTGCTCATCGGGGAGCGGCGGCAAAGTGGCCCTTCACTACTTGGTGACAGCCTTTCCCGAGTGAGCTCTCTTCAGTTCTCGCCGGGGTCGTTTTTCTGGGCTCGCGTCTCCTATTTTCAAATCTCTATTTATTACCTGTGACGGCTCCGGAAGTGGTGGCTTCGCCGGGTACCCCAAGCAAATACCCTTTGCGGGCGACCACTCAACGGGGTCCTCTTCGGAGGGTAGATGCATATCTTATTTAAACCATTAAAATTCAGAGGTCCTTTTCAATTCACGTTTTCAGATTTGTTGTGTCGTCGAGCCCAAAAATGTCTTCCCAGACAGACACGGAGGAGAAGAACAGCTGTGCAGAGATTAAAGGGGATAATAACATTGCAGAAGGAAATGCAAAATCAGAGTCAGAGCCTGCCTCGGAAGCAGCTAGAAAGACATATACCAGCAGTGGTGCAGCTACCCCCGAAATTCCCTCACCCACCGTGAAAACCCCCCAAAAATTAGGTCATCATTGGCTTGCACCTGAAGATGGCGGCCACCATCTGACAATTGGGTCACATCCAAGCGCTGACTGGATGCGGCGATTTGCATTGGACAAAACACGAAAAACCAGCGAACCTGAAGTGAGTTCAAAAAGCGGCGAAGGACTGACCTCCTACCGAAGCACCGACTGCTTACCGAAGGACTCTTCTTCCTCTGATTCTGACTTGCTCAGATCAGCGCCACCATGGTCCAGGTCGAAATTCCGTTTTGGTTCCGAAAGGGAAAAGAAACCAGGTGGTCTGGTTGTATCGCAATCAAAGGCAACAACACCCACGTCCCCTGTTTCCACTTCCGGTCAGGAGTCTGCCACTTCCAGTACAAAGTCACTTGTAAAAGCGCCGGATCCAGCGGAAATTGCTGCCAAGAAGCAAAGAATCAAACGTTCCCTAATGAAAAGAGCCAGAAGCGTTGCTATTTTCTCACTTAAGCTAAAGGAGAGAAGAGCCGTCATGGAAAAGGAACTTCCAGAAGCACCAAAAACAGCCAAAGAGACGAAACCTGTTTGGGGAGTCAGGACGGAGGGTACAGTGGGAGGGGAGCTCGGTTGCATTCCAATTGAAATGCTTATATCTGTGGACGACATTGCGAAGGACTTGCAAAGGAGACAGAATCCTTCTACCTAGTCTAACGGCCTACTTCACACACTTGAAGTAAATTTTACAGCCCCCTGAGTATTTATGGTAGATCGAGCATAATAATTAACCCAAAATCTATGCTGCAACAATGCTGAAGACGAGTGATGCTTTTTATAAACCGTTTAATTTGTTATTTGTAAAAAGTCAGAGAGCTTAGGCATTTAGGTTTGTCCGAAGACAACTACCAAGACGGTTTGAAACAAATTTGGCCAATCAGCATGCCAGGGACAGTTCAAATTATGCTACAGATAGACTTTTTAATATTATTTGATGGTGAGACAAAAATTCAGTAACAATTCAGTTGGAAGCTTACTTCTGTAAAATTATTTTTATGTTATCAATCATTTCGCGAAGTGATTTTCCGTCCCTCATGTCCAAATTGGTGAACTGAAGCCTCAACATCCCAACAAAACGACAATTCCGATAAAGTTCCCCCCTTCGCCGAATTTTCTATCGACCTGCAAACGCCGACAGCCGTTGCTGTTACCCCTATCAGTTGCTCATGGTGACATTACGCTTATTTCTACTTGCACCAAGTGTACCGCTTGCGTGGCTTCCTTGGCTGCAAATGCCTTGTTTTTATAATAATTAAATGCAACGAATCATTTGACGTAGACCATTATTGTTTTTGTTGCTGTGTCTGCCTGTTTTAAACGAGGTGCTTCATTTAATTACAAAGTGATGTATCTTTTCACGCTTTGCAAGAGTAGTTAAGACTTTATGCAGTGCTCCCTTGTCCTGGGAGATATTCTGAGGGACCCTAAATGTAACCGGAAACAGAAATGCCTTACGTAGAAAACATAGGCTCAAATAATAGGCCTAATTATTGTAATAATTACTCACATGTTTTGGAATGCTTTTCGCATGCTCTTCGGAATGAAAACAAAATACAGTAGAAGCTTCTTTTACTTTAGAAATAAAAGTGCCACCTTCCTTACTCGAAAGTGTGCATGCAAATCTTACATTCTAAATTTTAATAATAATTTAATAAAAAATAATTGTTTTGTTTGGTGTCTTGTTCAGCAGCCACAAACAGCAAGGAATGAAGGTTGGCACAATAGAAAAGCAACTTTTTAAACATTGGTTCTTTATAAAAGAGTACTAAATTTTAGGGAGGCCTCTCTTCAAATATGGGCCCTGCACTTTTTCTTTGAAGGAGTTTTCTTCTCAAGTAGTGTGGAAACAAACTACTAGTCAAATGTTCCTATGGTAAATAATTCGAGTCATTCCAAATTTGAAATCAGTTTGTTTTTTCTGTAATATTCATCCTAATGTAAAATGTGTTACACATCCGAGAATTCTGAAGAAGAAAAACAAGAGGTAGATCCTGAGTATTAGTACCAGAGTAGTGGTGTTGCACAAATGAGAAGTTGTAGAACAAAGCAAGCGAGTTAAAAATATATCATGATGAAAAGGCTGCTACTCACACTGCACTTGCGTTCTTCAGATTATTTTGCATTCTCCTTTTTTGCCTGGGACAAATAACCGTAGCATTTATTACAGCAATAAAACGTTTACAAAACATTTTCTTAAACAGATCGTGTGAAGAAAAACTTTGGGTAATTTGTTTGTTATAAAACATAATTAAAAATTAAATGAAGGTGAAGTCTACAGCCTAGATTTTAGTCCGTACCTTACATGTGTATCCTAAAAATTTTCGTTGGCTTTGTTATTTTACTTAAGGGGAATAAATAAAGGGTTATACTAAGGAAGTGAATAAGAAAGTGCGTACGTCAGGAATCTGCAGGACTTATTCAGACTAGTCTTGAGGCAGTCTTTTTCTCTGCCTATTCTGTCTGTAAGTTCTGTCATGTACCGCTTGTGTAATGAACTCATTCGAGGCAACACACGGATAACGACAAGAGAAGCTTACCAATTTTATTCTGTCATGTGTATGAGTATTGCTTAAACCCAATTATTCCTAAAATTTGAGGAACCTTTCAATTCTGCTATCGCATAGTGCTGAAATTGTTAGTGAAGTAAAGTTTATAAACAGTTGTATTAGTTATATTTTATTTCTCATGATATTTCATCGTAGCCTTTGCAACCTCCGCAACCACCGCAGGATTTCTTATTGCCAGCCTGGTTTCCACACGGTGGTTTTTCGGAATCCCCTTTTTTCTGCTTGCAACATTGGTCCATCAAAAGGTCTTTACTGTTTGTAACCATTGGACTGTCCAGAGGATTGATGTTGCTCACATCGCATGGATGCGTCATATTGCAATCCGGATTCATGCACCTTCCTTTCTTATTGAAGTGACATTTGTCCATCGGGAACCCGGGTAATCGCCTAAACTTCTCATCTCGGTCCATTACCTCCTCGCCAAAGACAGCTGCCATAACTGCCGGCCCCAATCCGCTTTCCTCTGACTCTCTCATCTCGAACTGAAAATCAAAAATCACCAATTTAGTGTTCAGACTTTAAAGGACAGAACCTTACTATGTCGTTGACTCACATCACAGCTTTCTTTTTTCAATGTGGTCAGTTTTCTGTTCAGGTACCACTTGAAATTTGGGTACGAGTTAATGAGCTCTCCGTCAATGGCAATTCTCACCATTGGAACGTTTATTCGGTTGATTATAGTAGCTAATTGAGCAGCTACCAGATTTGCGGATCTTCTCGACACGCACCTACAAACGAACTGTACTTGAAAACAGTCTTCATCTGTTACTCCCTGATATCCAAACTCTTGCAGCACTTCTCGACAGTTGTTGTGATCCGTCTCCGGGTCTCTGCGAATCAAGAATCAAGATTCACTTTTCATCAGGTTTTAGGTTCGCATTCATTACGGAGATATGTACTTACGACTCTATCCTTGCCATGTGTGCTAGTTCGAACGAATTTCTCTCTGCCAGTCGATCGCTAATTACTCCACCAAGGATGGCATTGATTTCTATACACCGAAGTAATGCTAATCTGGCGATTTCACCCAAATATGCAATTGATGTCATTTTATCATTCCTGAAACAAAACCAAGCTAAAATATAGAGTGCACATTTCAAAAGGTTTTAAGCTACTGTGATTTGTCTTCCTCTTACATTTGCATTCCGGGATTTTTCGACTGCTCGTCCATTTGCCTGTCAAATTCACTTCTTATAAAATCCAGACACCCATTGGATCCCAGGTCAGCGGATTCCAGATTTATGTAAATGTCACGTATGCTGTAGCTTTCGGCCGCGTATTTGGTGACTCGGTCCACTTTTTCGGCATAACAACACGATGCTCCAAAACCTATGATAATAGTTAAATTAAGAGGAGCAAATGTTTAACCAAATTTGAAAAGAAAGTCATGCGGCACACCTATGACAGCACCCATCCGACAAGTCGGGTCTTGCCAAGCACATCCCAGCACAGCACTAACAGCATCATTCAAGATTCCTATGACGAATAGTTTTTTTAATTCCTGGATAAATGAAAAATATACAAATAATTCATGATAGGGGTAGAAGGTATCAAACTGTACATCCGGTATGAGTCCTGTATGGTTTACTTTCATTAGTATCATCTTACCGGATATTTCCGTATTGAATCCTTCAAAGCGGAAAAAACGTTTTTCCCAATCAAGTCGTCGCACTCGAAACCTTTTGTCCACCTTAAAAGCTTGCAGTCTTGCAGAGAGGTTTGCTCTATTGGAAAACCAAAGGTGACACCCAGAGGTATCCGCAGCATTTTCAATTTAATCCCCCCAAGGAAATCGACCAAAGATTTTGCTATGAAGTCAAATACCTTTAAAGTCAAATTATTGAATCAGGATTATTGAATTTTTTTTATATTCCAACCTAAAGGTAAAACTATAATATCTCCACAATCCTCAGCCCTTCTCTTAGTACGTCTTCCATTGTCTTGTTGTGATTTATCATATTCGATGATTCTTTCTATCCCGACATAAATAATTTGCAACCTATTTTGTCATGAATTAATTAATGCCATTAACATTTCTTTCCACCATTACAGCTGCTATACTAAATTGTAGGTAATTTAATGAAAACAGTGATACACAAATTCTGTACGTCTATACCATTTGAGATCTGCTCGTGGCCCAGGACGTGGTAATATATTTTGCGTACCTTTACTGATTTCCCAGTCATGTACCTCGTTGGTATATCGTAGAACTTTCTTGTCATGGTGCACTGCCTGTTCTGCAGAAGGACAAGCACGACTTTTATGGTGGGTCCCGAAAAATCCAATCCGAGGAATTGTCCCTCCTCTATTTTCATAAAAAAGGTTAGGAAAGCTAGCCTGCTGGTGTTACTAAGTCATGTTCTCATTGCTTTTTTACCATGCTTACCATTTCCATTCGGTAATTTATTTACGTATGTGACAATGCTTTTGACTGTCGCGTCCTGGTATGTTTCGGCGGCCAACCCGCGACTGATTTCTTCATCGTAAATTCGTATGTACTCCTCCAAACGACAATCTTCAACAATAAGAGATCTGATTGCTTCGATTACCTAAATGGGAAGATGACGGGATGACCAAAGTTGATGGCAAAGCTACCTTTTTTAAGCCAAAGAATTCATTTAAAATAAAAACTTACTTGTGGTTTCAAATGAGTTAATAGCACCATTATTAATTTAATTTTTTAATGTGATTTTTTAAATTTTTAAATTTTTTTTTATTTTAAATGAAAGACCTAAAATAAATTAAACTTACATTGTTTACATTTTCATTTCTGAAAGTTTAAATAATAACAGAATACTGTGAACTTCGAAAACGATTTCGAAATGCCAAAAACTGGGCTGCGGTCGGAAGTGGAGATCGAAAGTGACTTTATACGCCTTTTCATAATAAATTAATAAATTTTATATTCATAGGGCTTTGTATTACACACTATGTACTTCTAAATGTTGGCTGGCATTGATATTAATATTATAGTAAAGGAGATCAATATAGTATAGTAGGAGATAGAAAGGTAGTATAATGTATAATTTTTGCTTCTGTTTTGTTGAAGGTCAATAATATGTATGTGAATAAAAAATTGTAGTGAAAATCACATTAATTATTAATTTTACCCCATAAAATTATTGGAACCAACATTAGTAACTTGGAATATTGTGTTATTAGTAAACAAAATTTTTTTTTAGAACAACTACAAAATGATCTATCAAAATGATCTTTTATATTGTAAGGCATTTTATATTTCTTCATTACTTATTTTTTTATTAACCACAATTATATGAAGTCCTTAATTTTTCATTCAAAATTACAGTCCATAGAATTTTAATAAGTCAGCAGTATTATTATTTCAGGTGTATAAAGATGTAAACCTAATATACAGCAAAATTTTTAATGTAATATATTTCCTTCAAGTTCATTAATACATAGTTGTAATAATAATAGAGAAAATGAAGTAATTATTTAAAAAATTACAAAAAATATTTGTTACACACACTGTAAACACTCTAACACACACCAGGATATTGATTCAATTTTTAGAACTTAGCTAACTCCTCATCAATTTCACCAATTAAAGTTTTAAATTTCTGATATATCTCTGGGGTGAAACTCACTCCCTTTTTGGTAGGCAACAAATCACCATTTGGGCCATTGTAATACTGTCTAATATCTATGTAAAGTTTTCCTCTGAACTCCCTTATTTTAATCAGCTTGTCAGCAGAAAGCTGCCATTGTGGCTCATTGTTCTCAGACCTACCCTTGGCTGCTGAGCACTTCAGAATTGTTTTCTGCTTCTTTGATGGGGGTTGTTTCTGCAATAAAAGCAATACAATTCTGCTTTATATATTTGCTAAATTAGCTGCAAGTGGTATTACAGGATACAGATTGTGATACGTTTGACTGTTGTACAAATGGCAATTCAATTTTTGTTTTAGAACAGATTACATATTTAAATAAGATAAATTTTGTGACGTATACGAAATTAAAAATACCACGCCGCTTTAGCTATAAAGGGCCGATACTTCCAGTTGGTATTCATTTACTTCGATGATTCGGATTATGAAAATCTGTACTATGCCTAAAAACAATATTTCTTTGTCAGCGTATGCGACCGTTGCAAGGTGTTCGATCGTTTTCCTCACCTAAAGCATCTACGTTTCACAATCAGGACCAGGTTAAAACGAAACCGGAAATTTCAACTTCTTTTTTTAAACTTAAACAGCGAAAGTTACCTTTACTTCGTCGCTGGAATCATCGCTCAGAGATTCGGACTCGGAGCTGTCCTTCCTCTTTTTTTTGTCCTTTGGCATTTTGTCTTAGTACCCTAAGGATAATGAAATAAATTACTTCAAATTCGAACTTTTTACTGGGTCGTTAGACGGGTGAGAAACGAGAGGGACGTGATTTAAGAAGTCAATGTAGCGGTGGGATTTTTATTAGCTGTGATGTGACGTTTCTATAACCTTCTCGATGTTGCCGGCACTGTTTCGTCGAAAATGGCAATAACGTAATGTCTTGTTTTCAGTGTTTTTATTTATTATTTCCGATCGTTTATTCATGACTATTTTATGGTTCAGGCGTCATACGTGCAGTTGATTTATTTAATTTTTTACATAGGATGCCGCGCTGATTTGTAGTAATCCTTTGGAAAGTAATGATGTCTTAACGGGATTTCAGGTAAACGGTTTTTGAAATTCTTCTGGGCAATCCTTACTGTCCGTCTCTGTGTCTGCATCGTTCTGTCTCTCTCTTTCTCTCTCTCCTCTCCTCTCTCGTTCTGTGTATACGTGTATTTCACGAATAAATCTGTCAAGTCTTCCTGTTCGACAAAATCAAGTATTGGAGACATGAAAGCATTCATCTGATTTTAATGGTCAACAAAATTCGAACGACGCCAGTCAGGTGTCTTGCTGGAAATCTGTGGAATGTGCTATTAATCTAAATATGTGACTACAATAAATCCGGTTGTAATTTTTTTCTTAACGCCAGCGAACGGTAATGTTCGACGAATTTGATTATTTAAAAACACTTTTGACTGTAAGGTATTCAATGTCTTATTTGTTTACATTATCCAAATTTCTCTGCCTGATACCAAGTTTCAAGCAGTTGTAAAAGTGACAGATGGCTTCCTTGATTTTGTAATCACACATATTCACATATTGGATTCACTATAATTTGTAATAAAGTCAGGTAGCTTAAATAAATTGAGAATTTGGAAAAAATTTTCTAGAAAGCAGTTAATTACTTCATAATACTGCCCTCACAAGTATGAATAATTTTTATGTATAGAGTGTTTCAATTTAATGTATAAAAATATATCTACAGTAAAGGGTTTTATCAACCCTTGACTTGGTAAAATTTTTATCTCAAATTTTTGTTTCTCATGTCAATTTATAATTTCCTTACTATAAAGCTCAGTGTTTACTCCAATAATTTGTAGATTAATATATTTTAATTTTCCAAACTGAACTTTTCTTTGATAGAACTTAAATTTTCACAGTGACACATATATACTTAACATTATTTTGTGTCAAATAATAGTCTTCTGTTTTGGTGATGGGGGTTACCTCCCTTCCCAAACATTTTGCCAGCTTTTCTAGCTGCTGCATTATCCATGGTAAGAGTTTTTTAAGCAATAATTGTTACTCACTCGAACAGAGTCAAATAACAACTCATTAACTTTTCTTTACAAAATGATCCTATTACAATGACACTAAATTGTTGATCAATTGTAGAGATGCCACTGAAACCATTTGAAAATATTTTTTTTGTAGTCAAAACATTTGGGATTTGTATCATGTTAATTATGTGCTCCTTACTTTGGTTTTTAAGGAAACATTCAAGTAAGATATGTATTACATTACTTTTTAGTCATTTTGGGAAATCTTTTGACAATACAATTTTACATGACAATTTTACAGAGAGAAATTAAAGTTGACATATTTTTAAAATAGTTTTCTTTTATATTTATATCTTATCTAGCAAAACCTGGTTGCCTAGATATTGTGCAGTGTAAAGTCAACCATTTTATCTAGAGAGATACTTGTTCCCTGACCACATGCAACCTTTATTTGTGGGGGCTAAACACTTTACAGCTAAGAACAAAGCAAGGGACACTGAAACTGAAAAGTTATTTTAAGTGATTTGCATATTTTTAACATTTGTCTACTGAAATTCTTTTTTTCCTTTATTGTGATTCAGGAATCACAGCAAATATTTCTTTTGAATGTATGTGGGGCTTCTTCAACTGAAAACCAGCATAGCGTATAGCTGCATGGGTTTGTTAATTTTTTTTTGATTTGTTAGTGTAGATTATATATTTTTTTTAGCTCTTATATACCTGTATCACTTGAACCTACATTAAATTTTTTTAATTTTACAAAGAAATATCAAATTTAACATGTAATTATCTGTAACTTATATATTATTTTTTTGTATTGAGATTTGACAATAGGTGCACCACTTTTGTTTAAACAGTACTTAGTATCTTTTAATTCAATGACATACCTTTTTTGTGTGGTTTGACTGTAATATAAGTAGGCCCATATTTTATGAATTGTATTTGTATCCTCCACAAATGCATATTTTCTTGTACAAAATTGAAGCCAGGTGTGACATTTTTTTCTACATTTCATATTAGGATGTAAACAGAATTCTAGATACTACAATAAGTACACATACTTGTAAACATTATTCATATATTTGTTATCAAAGGACAATTAACTTTAATGTTAGTTTGTAGCCACATTGTGAGTTAAATTTTGCAAGCAATAGAATTTCTCATACAGCTTCAAAAATTACTAAAATTCATTTTAACTAAATTTTTAAACTTCACAATTTTTTATAGTGTGGATCAAATTTATTTTCAGGCTTATTGCCTATGTGACAGGAAACTCATGAATGAATAATATTCATTTATGATGTCATTAGTAAATCAGGTTACACTTGCAAAATGAGAATTTGTTTCCACAATGTTTAGCTTATTAGCATTTCTGTTGTTGATTTGTTAACACTACAGGCCTGTGTCAATAAATTCAGGTGTCTTTTATTTTTGACTTGGAATCAGGGAGAAGTTTTTAAAAAAATATGCAATCACAAAACTGAAAAACAGTATTTGAGTCAATTTCTAGAACTGATAATGAAGAGGTTAATGACTTACATCATTTATTCATCAAAACATAAAACTACTGTGACCATGATTTTGAAATTTGGTTATTTTTTTGGGGGGTGTCTTTAGGGTATGCTCCCTTGGGTTTTGTGATTCAATGGTTCTTCTCTTTTATAATACTATTTAATTTTGTGGCAAATTAAAATATTTAAAATATTTATGTGCACCTAAGTGATGTAAAATTATTTGTAACATATTTTTACACTTTAAAAGAAATTTACTGAGATGGTAATTTATTTTGGTACACATTAAGTAAAGAAGTTCGCTACAGCATTGAGACAATGACTTATTGAATAGTACATATTACAAATGAATGCATTTTTACAGTTATTTTTGAAACCTATGTGTACTGTAATAAGAGAATATGCAAGGCAAAAGAGAAAATATAAGGAGCAGTGTGCACGCCGTAAAAACCTAGAGAACTACAAGAGCTGTAAAATATGCAGTAAATGGTTCCGACCAATCGTGGCAAAATGTGACAAACTTAATTAGAACTAGAAACATTGTAACACAGAAACTGATGTTGTATATATTAAAAAGAACAGAAAGACAAAGGTAAAATACACAGAGAAAATCACAAGATTAAATAAGAAGAATGGTATGGGAAAACAACATTTAATAGAAGTGGTCCACCAAGTTTAAAAAAAGTTACAGTAAGGGAAATTAGAGAATAATATTTATAATTTCAATAGAAAAATGTGAAGCAAAATGGAAGGATTGGTATGTTACCTAGAAGAAGTATTTGTGCCAATGTGAAGAAGATAGAACTTAATATCATTCAGAGCAAACATTATAGTACGTATGCTTGCCCATCACTTGTTTATTTTTTCGTGTGAATCATTTAAATGCTATCTGGTGTGTTTTTATTGTATATAAAGTCATGAGTTCAATATTGTTTATGGGATTAATTTTGTATTTTTTTCATAGGCCCAGTTAAGAATTCTGTAACCCGTGAGACAGGGCAGTCTTTATGGTTATTACTTGACAAAATGACAAAGTAGAGACAATTGAAATGAGGTCAAGGTGTGCAGTCGGACACTTTCAATAATGTCGAAGAAAATGAAAAATAATAATTTCATTGTCATTAATTGCTTGTTTATTCGACATGGGTTTATTTCTATGGCACCTGTAGGTTACTGATGGATTGAATAAATCGCCTCTTATTCCCGACCTTCCTTATTTTTTATTTCGTTTGTAACCATGTGTCGAATGAGTTCGACTGTTTGATTTTTCTGTCCGATTGCTTATAATTTATGTGTGCATGGTTGGTGGTATGTTTCAGGCCCAGAGAATGAAAAAGCCGCAATTGAAGAATGGATGACACGCAGTTATTAACATACTATTCGGGTGAGTACTGCTTTTTGTTGTTGCAATAGCACACAGCCCCGCACAGAAAGAGGTACTTGATTGACCAATTGGTAACCATTATATATCAAGTCATGGTTCTCAGCAATTATTGGGGAATTGTTATTTGATCGAGTAGGCAATTCTTTGGTCTATGTAATTTAAGGATGCAAAAATTTAGAAGTTTGTCTCCAGTGTATTTATTTAGAGGAGACCAAAAGTCCTTCACCTGAGGTATCCTGCAATTTGGTATTCAATCGGTACATTAGTCTATCATTAATAATCATTCTTCTTATCAATCATTTCCTCTATCCAGCAATCAATAAGTAATACAGTTTAGAATTCAATAATAGCTATTAGTATAGGCGATCATTCTGTGAAATTGGGAACTCAAATGTTCATGTTTCTACCATGTTTTTGTTTTTTGTTTTGAATTCCATCAGTTTTGCTATTATGAGTTTCTTGCAACTACTTTAGCTGTCTTTGATATTACCTGAGTACCTTTTGATTAAAAAATTTGGAAGCAAGATGTTAAAGGCCTTGAGATGCGGCGGAAAATGAGTTAAGAACTAATGGAATTTGAACCAGCTGCTTTTGCATCGTCATTGTTGCCTAAATTTAATTTTGTTATTTTTTCGTATTAAATGTATTTTTTATACGTGATTGCGAGGAGTACGATTTTGCAATTAGATTTAAGCAAAAAAGTTAAAACAAAACACAGTTTGTTTATTTTTGTTTTGTTACATTTTCAAGAATTTATCTTGAATTAATCTAAATATTACTCATATTTTTTTACAGTTAAATGACATTCATTTGGTGACGTTGAAGTAAAACCCTCGTACATTATTTTATAGACATACAATTTTTAACTTTTGATACTCATTTTTGCATTAATATATATCCCAAGGAAGAAAAACTCGAACATTTGACGATTTGCTTACGCAAATTTATATGGCACCCGTTGAATCAGGTGAACACCGTCAATTTCCTGCCGTGGCGGTTTGAATCACTATATTCGTCTGGTGATTTGTACATTACGCAAAGATGTTTTGCTTTTTGTATCAGCTTGCAAATTTGGTCATAGGTTATCTATTTCGTTTTCTACAAACTGCTTAAATTTCCTGAATGAGCGGAAGAGGCAACAGCTTCATTAATCCATGGCTTGCTTGTTAATAAACGTATATTTAACGTGGAAGAAAATTTGCCCACCCCTGATCATATTATACCAAGTAAAATATTTCTCCACAAGTGAAATTTACTTAAGACGTGTAGATCACCACGTAGGCACATTATGCAAAAATACACGAATTCAAACAGTAAAATATATATATTGTTGTGCTACATGTAATGGTTATTTTGCGTAACTGAATTATTTAACTAGCGGTACAATTATTATTACAAATCATTTAATTATGTTAACTTTGTTGAAAATATTGAATGAATTGAAGTACGTAATTTTCTACCAATACAAATATGAGTAATATGTACTGCATAAAAGGGCATTATTTAGTATAGTAAAAGGAAGGTTACAAAAATTCTAATATTTTGCCATAAGCTTCCAAATGTTGTTTATCATAATATTAAGGTGCTCTATCATGAAATAATGTACAGGAGTTTTGTGTTGTGGAAAAATAATGAAAATGTATTACAAATAACGATTCTATATAGTACGAAAACATATTCAAGTTCAAAGGCAGCTATTTGAAAACATTTTTCATATTGCGGCATGTCTTCTAATATTATTTTATACTTTACTCTATACTATAGAATGACTTTAAGATATTAAATATTATAATATTATACCAAATCGTAAGCCTTATCTGGTCGGCAACAAAGATCGTTCAATTATCAAAATGTTAAGAAAAGTCTACAAATTGTTCTTGCTCTTGGCATCGCATAGACTTTATAAATTTTCTATGACTGCTGAAGTATTTTCAAAACTTCCTTTCCAATAAGAAATACCTGTGTGTTAACTTTTGTACCCTTTGTTTCAAATGGCCATCGAGGTATTGCTTGAATTGTCTTGATCTCCAATTTGGTTGTCAGCTGATTGGCGGCTCCGTCTACTATCTATAACATTTTCTATCTGGCACACTTTTCGGTATGTCGGATTAGTAGCGGCGAGTCACGTTAAAAGGCGGTTGAACGTGTTTTTACCGCCGTCCCCCTAAGCCGAAGCCGGTCTCCTAAGGGATGTTGTTGCCCGAGCGATGCAAATGCGTCTGCTCTCATTCATTGATCCAGCAATCTCTTTTTCTTCGGTCCTGGGTTTCACCCAGTGCTTCCCGGGTAACGGATCTGTGTTCGTACATACGTGTTCGAATCCCAACTTTTTTCAGCCGAGGTAAAATAGTTTTCTGTTTTTGTTTGTTCTCTTTTTGCTTTTATTGATATTGATGTTGAGCCTAAAATTCATCTCCACCACTTTTGTTAGGGTACAGTTTTCATTTGTCTTCACTTGTCTCGGTTGATATTGTTAAATCTCTATCAAAAGATTTAATTCTCATAAGAGTCAACGTAACTTCAAATGTCTAAGGTCCTGACTTCTATTTCGCATAAAGGGTACTCTTTTCATGCAAAAACCGATTTATTCATTATTTTGTTTTAGTAAAAAACGGTTATCCGTCTACATGAATTTAGTAAATTGAATAAAATTTCGAAATTGAGATTTGGTCTTTGTGACGTTATTGATTTCATAAAGTCTAATTTTCACATTTGAAAGAACGGAATCATGTAATTTGCCATAATTTCTTTTTTTTCGGAAAGGGTAGAAATGAAATATTAATTATTCTAATATTTTAATGAATTTGAACGTAGTTATTTATATTAGTAATTTTTGTTAGAAAGCTTTTTGCAATTCAAACAATTTTTGAGATGAAAATTAGGTGGGATGGGAATGGGTCTGTCGTGGATTTAACTCTATTATGTACATAGTCGTTCTCCTGTTAATTAGACTTACAGAAGTGGGGTGTCACTACATAAATTAAAATCACTGATATTCAGCAAACGTTATAAATTATTAAGTACAGCAATTTATTTTGGTGCAAATAATAAAAAATATATTTTGTAAGACTTATTAAAATATTTTGCTTACTTTGTTTTTTAATAAATTATGAAAATATTATTGAAATTAAATTTAACTTCATAAGAAGTTCTTGTACCGGAGAAATTAATATAAAATGAGTAATATTAGAGGAGAAAATTTACGATAATATGATAAAGAGAAGGAAGATTCTTTGGATTTTCAATTCTGATTCAGTTTCCATGCAAATAATCTTGCAAATTTTAAAAGGCATACACAGAATTATTGAATAAAAATCTTAAGTGAACTCGGATTCGAGCTCATAATTATAAATTCCGTAATAGTTACTGGTAAGGTTGTTTATTATTTACGTTAATCACTGCTCATTCGCTTTCATTTTTCGAGTGTCTGGTGCTGTACGTGATGGTTTCTGCCTTTAATAAGGTTACCACTGTTTCGTCTGCTAATGGTTTGCTTTTGACCAATTGCTTTCTAAATTGATTTTTTAATTTTGTTTTTCGAATACATTTAGATACCCCTTGTTGACTTCTTTAGAATTATTATCATTTCATTCAATACTAATTTCAGTTTTTGGTAAATCAAGGACATTTTGTTTTCCTCATGAAGAGTTTTCAAAAATTTCTTTTGAGAAGGTCAGAAACCCTTCTTCCAATTCAATTATGGCCTTTTTCAAACGCAACAACAAGAGGGAAGGTAGACATGGATGTCAAAAGCATTACGAATTTTATTTTTGTTGCAGGTCTCCCACATATCGATTTTTCATACCCATAGATTGCACTCTTTAGTTTTCATTTCATTTCATAAATGTTTAGTATGTGATGCTAATTATATAAATATAATTACGTAAAAATGACTTAAGCCAAAATCAAACATTTAAATTTTGTACAACCTGCATCCCTGTTTCGTCCTAATAGTAAAACAGAACGTGAGTACATCTCTGCATTTCCTAAGTTTCTTAGCAGTTGAAATTTAAATGTGGAGATTGATAAAACTTACAGCGCAGAACAATATTTCGATCGATATGTATGAGTGAAGGTTCAACATGTGACTTTGCCAATAGGTTTTTTATTTCTCTAAAGAAGGCAACATTACATTCTCTGAATTTATTTTTCTCCAGAGACAGTTATCGAGGTTTTCTAATCCTTCATTTGTTGGACGTTAAATTCCACTGTTTTATCTTTAGGGTGTTCCGAATTCTTTTTGATTGGATTGTACGGGCGTAATTGAAAAGCTTAAAGATTTTTTCTAATTTTTTGCTTAACAAGAGACCTTATTTCTGTCAGCTTTTCTCTCCTGCTTTTTTGCTATATTTTTATTTTGTGTCTCTCCGTTACATCTTGTTTTTGGTCTTTAACTCTTTAAGTTAATCTATTTCAAAGTTAGTTTTTTCAAAGATTTGACGTATTTTGGTTTATCCAATAAACAACCAAATCATTACCTGTGAATGTTAATTTTAATGTGGTAACTGAGCAATAGATCTTCCGTTCTATCTTAATGAAACAGAGTAATCTGTTCTTATTCTTGTCTTCGTTACATTTATATCGATAAATTTGGAATTTAACATATTTTTGAGAGGTAGCCGATAAGAAACAATGTGAAACTTTCCCAAACGGACGCGAAAGCAGATAATATCGTTTTCACATCAAAACATTCACAAGATGGCATAACCGGAAGATCATGGATGACAATTGAGAGGATATAGAAATGATTGATGTCCGAGTATGGAAGAAGATAAACATTTTCCCTCTTTCTTCCAGACTCTGTTGACTGAATTTTATCTTAGTTTGTTTGGATTCGTGATTGAGTACTTGAACTTTTCAGGTTGATGGTTCTTCATGAATTTTAATCTAATGGAGAATACGCGAAACCTTATTGTTCTTATATTTCAGGTGCGGACAGTGACGAGGACATAATTACCGATTATTTATCCGAAAGTGACAGGACGGGGCCCCCAATGACGAACAATATAGGGGGCCCTGGCCCTTTGGTACCAATCATATCGGTGACCCCTCACTCACCCGGAAGTAAACATTATCTAATTTTAGGTGAGTGCTATTTTTTACTATTAGATCTCACAACCTTCGCACATACCAAAACTTACCACTGGCTCTATTTTGTTGCTACATTTCACATGACAAATTTTTTTACGACTTTAATTTATAATAAAAAGCCACTGCAAGCCTCAAGAACTCCTGCAGAGATCGGTTTCAAAATTGGTTAAAATAATATTGAATATATTTCGAGTCTATTGCAGCAACTATTATATCATAATTAGTTAATAATATTTAGTTATTTGATTTCGTTTTAGATGAAAATTTACAGCATCTTCACAGAATTCATGACACCATTCAACAGATGCGTCACGTGATTGGATTCAACGGCAGTGGCGGCCTGAACCTTAGACTTAATCAGTCCAGCCGTTTAAGCTCTTCATGTCCCTCACTGAACGATGGAGGTTCCGATCCTGAATTGTTCACAAATTCCAATTCTACTCCTACCCACGGAACCAGTAAAGGTATGTATAATGTAATTATCGAAATGTATGTAGCAGACAGCAGCCTAGAGAAGTTCATTTAATATTTATCTTTTTTTGTTAGGGTCTTCCAAGCAATGGCTGGTGTCCAAAGGCGTGTTAGATGCAGACTTAAATCGTCGCAGAAGTTGGACAGCTCTAGAGGATCTAACAAGCGGAAAAGGTTTAAAAACCTGCCGGCAGAGAAGCATGAGCTTGAGCAGCCTGGACTCCGAACAAGATGACCCGTTCTCAGATCAACAAGATGGCGGTAGTACGAGTTTGTTGGTGACCGCTGGGAAGGCAGTGGGTATCACTGGACGCAGGTCAAACAGAAATAACGGGGGTGCATCGACACACTCCTTGAACGAGGCCGATTTACAGGTGAGGATCAACAGTTTCTCCATCAAAGTGAGTTTAACAGCTCACGTTACACTGCCTTGTTATGTCTGACCATTTCCGCTTGCAGAATGATTTCAATGTCATCATAGCCAAAAGACAAATGGAGAACATGCCTCATCCGTCGCCGCCTCATGGGCATCTCCACAAATCAGTTTCCACGCCTTCTATAATAGCTGTTCGAGACATCGTACCTGAAGTAACTTCAGAAGAGAACACTGTAATGCTACCTGTGTAAGTTAATCGCCCGCTCTCTTTTTGCCATGTTTTAGAATGTGTCTTTATAAATTATTCTGGTTGGTAGTTCCTAGGTTAACATTAGTTGAGCTAAATTTCATTTCTTTTATTACGAAGCGCAGATTTTATATAACTATGTCATTACATACGTTATGTATACACTTTTTAAATAATACTTTTAAATGATTACAATAAATATTATGCAAGAACTAGAATACCTCTAGTTCAATTTAATAGAACCAATCGTTGGGGGCAAATGTTCTTTTTATCTTAAAAGCGACAAAATTCATATATAATTCCCACCAATGGTTTTACCTGAGTAAGTGGTTCCGCTTGTGGCTTTCATATACCTTTTTTTTTGCTTTGCCCAATACTCGAACCGCAACCGACAGAAACAGCGTGGCGTTGTCAGGTGCCCCTGGCCATTTGATTCCGTCGTCTCGTATTTGAAACTTTCGAGCATTACAAATTGCAGTTTCCCTCGCTATAGGTGGATTTAAACTATAATGAAGTAAACATTTTGCAATTTATTATAAACCTTCCAGAAAAGCAATCGCAAAGTTAGAAATCTGCACTTCTCTAATTGATATCCTATTAAATTTTTTTCTTAATTCGCTGCCACTTGAATGTCTGCCTTTGCTTTTTTACATTTGGTTGTGTGACTTTTGGTACGGTTTTTCGTTTTTTCGTTTTTGGTTTTTCTTTTTCATTTTGTTTTGTTTTTGTTTGCTTTCGAAATTGCGAATGTGAATTGCTCATGGCAGCTGTCAACTAAGACCAAGTGGAACTGAAAGCGAAACTGAGGAAGAAGTTATACACACTCTCATGGATACAACCCAGCATTACGTGGTCGATATGCCACCAAATAGTCAAATGCACTTGCATCAACTATTCGAAGAGTGAGTAAACGCACGTGTACTATCAATATTAATATTGCGGTAGCATTATGTCCTTTTATTTGTTTGTATGTTTGTTTGTTTGAAATAACAATTGCGTTTGCATTTGTGCTTTTTTGTGTTTAGTTTTCTATTTTATATTCGCATATGTAGTACAACTAGGGCCTCCATTCAATAGTTGTCAAGTAGCATATTATTGATGAGATGAAATTCCCAAAAATTTATTAGTACTCATTTCTCATCCGGGTGGGGTTTCGTTACTTACAGTGAAAAAACGAAATTAAGAGTTTCATTACAAATCGTAGACTATTGATTCTATTTAGACAATGTACTTTAGACTACCAGACTTGTAATAACCTTCACAATTTTGGTACCCCTACTTTCGAAAGGAAACGTTATTTGACATAGAATTATAATGACATAGAAAATTGATCTGTTAGTTTGGGAAAAATAGTATTTGCAAAATATGAGATTCTAAAAGCATCTCTTCCTTTTTATAAGTCAATCCATTTAGGTTTCCTTCATAAAGATGATAATTGGTGTGACAGTTACAAAAATTAATTCTTTGGAAGCTCTAAAGGAGCCGGTTAAATTTAAATCCAAATTAAATTCAAGTAACTAATTTCTGATTGAGCAGTAAAAATAATATCGACCTCTTTTGGTACCGTGTTCTTTTGCAGGGCCTATGACGGACATTCCGAAAAGAGAAGGAAGCGTGGAAGTCTATTTTTTAGGAAAAAGAAAGTGAGTAAAATTTTTTTGTTTTTAATGATATTATTATTTGGGCTAGAATTAAAATTCAATTTCCGGCTATTAGAATGTGTTGGGAATTCCTTTACTTGGTCCAAAGAGTAATTTCAACCGGAGATTGCCGAGAGTGTATCATCAAGTGCTTGTACTTTCTGCGATTGTCTCCTACAATTATCACTACATTTTGTACAATTACATAGTACAAATATTAAAATTAAAAATAAATTGTTATTTATTTTCTTTAGGATAAGGTTAAAAAGACTGCGCATCAGTGGGTTTCCGTTTCTTATGGTTTTCCGTACAATTGTGATTCTTGTTCGAAGTCACTTAATAACAAACCCGCCCTATACTGTGACAGTAAGTATATTTTATTTTTATCATTGTGCGTAAGATGTTTTACGATTTTTAGGCAAGAAGCTCAGTCCATCATTTTGAATGCGCTACAGTCAAAGTTTCTTTCACCAGCGCAATATTCTATCTGTGTATTTTTTAAAGCCAAGCAACACAAAATTGTTCCTGCTTCACTTATTGGTCGTTAATTAATATTACTTTCCACATTTTCTCTCTACCTTCTGTTCCTCTATCTCATCCTCCGTCCGCATCGAAAAACCTAAAGCGAATTCCACAAAGTTAATAATTTATTAAACATCTGTCGCCCATTAATATTTCACGAGTTGAAAAATTAAAGGGGTTCCCAAGTTAAAATGTGAAACTTTTGATAACATGAAAAACTCGAATTTTCTGTTTTCTTGTATTTATTAGCACTTCCATTTTTTAACATTTCAGACTGCACTAAGAGAGTTCACTCAAGTTCCTGCAAGGATCAAGTAAGTGAGTGTGTCAAGGCAAAGTCGAGCAAAACAAGTTCGAAACCCCAGTCGCTAACCAAACGGAGTTCGTCGTCGCAGCCATCTGGTAGCAGCAATAGGTATGTACATCCTCATACCAAAGTATCATTCTCGAAGAGGTTTCAATCAGGTAATGACCGGTGCACAGATTACAAAGTGCGAATGATGGGACCCTTTCTTAAATTCGGTGCATTATATTTGTTTTCCCTTGTCTCCACCACGCACCCCATTGTTCTCATACAGTTGGTGTAAATGCAGGTGATGAAAACTGAAATGTTTGTAATGCTACCTACCTTTGTTTTAAGAACACGATGTACACAATAAAGTACACGGTGGTAGTGCATCGAGGGGAAATCCTAGAAATGTTTCGCACAACCAAAGCTCATTTCCCGTTCAGAATATTCACACAACCGAATGACCTGGTTAACTTTAACTGTTATTGTGATGACCACGAGAAATCCTGCTGCAATAGGCAATAATGTGAATTAGAATGGCAAATACACCAATCCCCGGGGAAGTACCGCATTTTATGAAAGAAAACGAAGTATTTTCTGCACATTCCTTTAAGAGTCGTTTTAAACAATATATCTGAATGAGATACTACGGCTACAGGATTTCATGTTTGCGATTAAAGTGTAACTTTTGAAACTATCAAGTCCGAAATTATATTTAGAAACAGCTTTACTCACATTAATAGTATAATTACACTTATTAATAGTAAAATAAGTTTTAAAAAATTGTGGAAGCAGAATTTTGATCTCTAGACTAGCATATTAGGTTACCTCTAAATATCTCAATGATGCACTTTTCCAAGGAGAAGATTGAACCTCAAGACAAAGTAAAAACTTTTCTTCTTAATTTGTCATTTCCCGTGCAATATGACTAAAAATTAAGATGTGGCGAAACTAGTGTTTTTAAAGTAATGAAACGAAACCACAAGGTACGCTGCTTAAAGAAGTTGTGCTTCACGTTTTTATATATAAACCTACGAACTCAGTCATAAATATCCATTTTTTAATTCGTGGCTTACTTGTTTCGAATATTTCGCACTACTCAGTACATTCAGGTCTTGCGCGATAAGTGTTACTGTTTGAATCTTATTGTCTCCAAGAAAGACTGAAATTTTTCTCATTTCAATTTTCATTGTGAAAGAAGGTAATACAATTTACCTGGCACTGATACTATAGGTTTCACTAATTTATTTGAAACATACTTTTTGTCAAATGACAATGAGACTTACAATAATGTTGTTTCATAGTTGTGTCAAATACATTTTCATTAAAAGTTACGGATACGTCAGGGGTACTTTTTATGTTGGGTACTTGGGTACTTCATGTACTCCATTGTGCGGCGCTTTGCATATAATTACTTGGTGGGAGTTTAACAATTCTGCAAATTTTGCGACATTGCCACCAAATCTAATTTAATTTTTTCATAGCATGTTTTTAATTACTTTTTAAATAACTTATTTATTGATATATTTATTTTTGATTAGGGTTTTTAACATCAGAATATTCTTTAGTATACATTGATTTTATTCTATATTTGTAAGAATTTTCTCTCCAGACGCGACGGAATAGTAAACATTTATTATAAGTTTTTTCATCGAACTTTCTGTCGCTTTTGCTTTTCCCAAAAGTTTCTTTTCTTTAGAGAAATTAGCTTCAAGCTTTACTTTCTATGTGAATTTCCTAGTGCTTTCATCACATGACGGAAACATGAAGACATCTTTCGGTTCTCCATTCTCATAAAAGTTGCTCTCTTTTTTGTTATTGTTCTTGTTTTGAAAAAAAAGCTTAAGTCCGCTAACAAGTAAAATGTTCCTCTCCCGTGCCATCTCAGGAAGACGACGTTTTGTTATTCTCCATGGAAAAGAGTCGCCACGAAACTTGGAGTAAAGTAAGTCCTCCATCAATCACCTGCCAAATATTTTGTGTACTATATAAATGAAATGCATATGTTTCTTCCCCTCATGTATTCATCCAACTTTTGTCAGCGTCTATCTTCTTTACATATGGTAGATAATCTACATCCATCTTTTCATACGATTGTATATTTATTACTAATTCTATTACACCTGTTATTCCAGTATATCTTCGTTTTGAAATCGTCTCAGCCCTGCAATTCTCCTTTTTGTCTTTTATAAGAATACGTTCTTATCATGCTGATAACTCTTAGTAGAATTTATTCAAATTGTCATATAATCTTCAACAATGTATTAACATATTTGTTTCCTATATTTGTAGTTTTGTTACAGTTTTGACACACCTCGGATCTTTCTGTAGTTACCTTGTGAACTTGTACTAACTTCTTGTGAACTTTCTAAACTTCTCTATCGATATTATTTCATTTAATTCTTCTTTGCATTAATGTCGTAGAACTGTTTTACCTTTTCAGCTAAATAACATTACGTGAGATTTTTCGTACCAATATGACCAGAAATCTAAATTTTGTCTTTTTTTGTGGTTCATACTCATGTCTTGAAACAGATCCTGCAATACTAAAGGGTTCATCACCTTATTGTAACTATCTGACCATGAAACATTCAACCTTTCGGGAGACACATTCTCGGAGTACTTATTGTGTAAAATGTTTTAAGCTTGTTTATTTGACCATGTCACGACTTATATTAATGCCTAATCACTATGTTGCCACCAAAATGGGATTACTCAGATGATAGTACAACCAGCATGCTGCCATTTCTTTAAAGTAGTTAAATAGTTTTGTTCAAAGATTTTCTTGAAATTTCTTTCCGTCTATTTTGTATCGTGGTTTCTTTTACAATTATTTTTTATTTCACTGAGACGACAGTTGCTTGAAGTTACAGCCAGGTTAGTTTACAAGAATTTTTCTATATTTTAATTTTTTCTTTTAGACGCTTAATCGTTGACATATTTATGTATTGTAGAAATAGTGTTGTTGAATTTTAATTGTTTTAATATTTAAGTTATCTTCCCTGCGGTTGCCTTGGTTGAAGTCATTCAACAGAAATGTAATAAGTAAAAGTAGCATTCATATAAGAGTATCCAGAAAATCACCATAATAATCTAAAGAAAGGGAACGCTGGTTTATGTTACGAACGTACAACATTTTTTTTTTGAATGAATTGCAGTCGCCCACATACAAAGTCGTGCCCGTCTTGTAGGTATGGTCCTAGCGAAATATCAAACGATTGACTATTGTTATGGTAATGTGTTCGGACGCCATTTGACTTCGGCACGGCACTTTAATAGGTTATTGAAGAATCATGGCAAATTCTGCAATAGATTAGTAGTTATGTAAGAAAGCTCCAGTCGAGATACATATTAACATTCTTGATAGTTTGTAAAATCTTAAGACTAAGTTATCGCCAAAACCTTCCTGCAATCGCATAACTATAGAATGATTAATGAAAGTATCAAATTCAGATGCAGCTTCATAATGTAATAGCTGACATTTTGGACTAGTATGCACAGCTAGAATTGTACGGACGTGCGATATTGTTTCTCTACGCAACACCAGGAAGACTCATTTCAGGCTCATATTCTAATAAATGCCTGTAAAAAAATCAAACGGCCTTACATTTATTATTTTGTCATTCTCACTCAGATGTACGGAAAGGCTGCAACTTTTCGTTTGCTTCTTCTCATTTTTCTGTGGTGGTGTACGTTTTTACAATGTTGATGCATATTGATCTATTAAGTAAAGAACATTTTGCTCTTCCAGTCGTCGGACGGGCACTGATTTTTCGGATATTTGATTTTGTAATTATTTCCAAAGTTATTTGTTGCTGTTTGGGACCCAAACATTTGCTCTGTCGAAAGATACAGGAAGCATTCGATATTTCAATTATCAGTGGTATTACGGTTTCTTTCATTATCGTCTTCGTTACAGACCATGGCTTTTGTATCTCCTCTCACGCCTTTGTTTCCCCCTCTCACTCTCGCTCATTGCTGTAACAAGCAGCAACGAAGTAATCTTTTTGCGTGCGTTCGTATCGGCGTAATTTATTCATGCATGCCCCATTGTTTGACTTATGCAAACTGTTACATAAAAAAGAATCCCATTTCTCTTTAAAGGTCTGTTTTAAGTAACAAACGATGCAGCATTGCAAGCTTACCTTTGTCAGGTGCCTCGTTGTACTCCCTCTCTCTCTCTCTGTCGCTATCTGGTTCCTTCTTTACTAACTAACTGGGGTCTTCTATATTCAGTCTCTTGTCTAGTCTATTAGCTGTTAAACGTTTTTCTACTTGTGTAGTGTCGAGTGCCTCTCTCTGAGTTCTAGAGTGACGAGAGTAAGATGTTGTTGTTGTTTCTGATGAGCATTTAATGTTGCGAAACATCCCTTTAAAACATGGAAGACATTTACGGCGAAAAATGTCTGGAAGAAATTCTTCCAATTGAAGTAAAAAAAGAAAAAAACCGAAGTGGAACCAAAGGCACTCTCAACAGGAAGAAAACCAGGAAAAGACCGTCGGGGACCTCGCGTCCGGACGAGAACGGATCGACCCGATTTCCCACGTCACTGAGCACCTTATCGTTCTTCATTAATTATGGGTATCAGAGTTTTAATCTTAAGCTATCGATTCCTAAGTTCGGATACTGGGTCCTTGATGAGTGGTAACCTGTTAAAGAAGGCCGTGAGAAAGATGCCATTTTGCTGTTTGTCCATACTTAAATTTTTCGTTCAAAAAGGCATCATATTCCGTGCAACACCTTTATTATATATTACAAACATTTAAGTTTCATAACAAATAAACTTTGTTAAATAATATTCAACATTTTATTCAATTTTTAAAATTTTCAAATCAGTAGCAAGAAGAAGAATCAGTGGTTTGATTATTAATCAGTTTTAATTTTGGTTTTATTTTATTGACAGTTGTTTTCAACCTATATTTTTCTACATAAAATAAGTAAAAACATTGAAAGTAAAATAGAACATTCATTCATTTTTGTCGAAATGTATAATCATTAATATTTGGTACTGAAATTATTCAGATAGTTGTGTGCAGGAATCCGTAAACAATATACAGAAATGCTTAAAACTGTTATCAGGTATGTTTAATAAATTATTCTGGGATGACTTTGTCTTAGAGGTTAGTGTTGTCAGAATCACCTTCATTGTTTTACGACCCAAGAAGCAATACAACTGTTTTCGAATTTCGTGTCATATTTTCGGTCTTAAGGTTACCACGCGGCAAACTAGAGCAGAAATTTTGCTGTCGATGGGGTTAAAACTTTTTCCTTCCAATAAATTTCTCCGATCATCCATTTTTCGTCACGGAAATTTAAATTTAATTAATAGTCAGATGAGACGCGGCACAGAAATTTTCAAAGTAGTTTTTTTTGCTTCATCCTCCGTAGTCAAAATTAAATTATTCGGGAATGCTGTTGTTGCGTTCTCCGTTCGTAATAAAAAGCGTTTAGCAGTCATGAAGGACCGAACGTCGCCTTTGGGTTTCTCGTATCTTGTTTAAAATTTCTCTTTTTCATCTACGCACTTCTATATATTTCTCTATATATGTCTCTCTCTCTCTCTCGTATTTCTTCTAGCATTTGATATTCTACGTCACTTGTGTTGTAAAAGCAACGTGAAATTTCTTGACATCCGAATAGCTCTTATTTTTCTCTGTTTATTTCAGTCAAGTTATCAACGAAGAAGATCAAAACGGTCACCACGATCCATTGCGGTGAGTACTCAGTAACAAATTAATTTCCAAATAAAAACAATTATTTCTGGACTGAATTTAGAACCTACAACTTCTGGTAATTGTACAATTTTTTAGTGACAAGTTAACATCTCGATAACCTTTCAGTGTCAAATAATTAAACATGAATTACAAAATAGTTGGAGGACAAGAATTTGAAGTTTTAATTCCAAATCTCAGTCGAGTATTCGTCTATTTACATTTTCGGCAACGTTCACCTTACTTTTTGACAAATACTTTAAGATGATTACTGCTTCTACAAGCATCATCTCCATAGTTCTTATTTTACTTTAAGCCTTTCAATATGGATTTAAAATAATGGTAATAATCGTAATACATAACCCATTAGGTACCAAGATGACGTCGGACTTCCTTTGGAATTTCTTGAAATACCCGTGACCGTTGCCGAATTGGACACGGATCCTTTTCTGGGTTTGGAAGACCGTGAGCCAGAATCATGGACTCCCACAGTGGGCAAGGAGGTTTTAAAACGCCTGGAAGACAAGGAAATCAAACGTCAGGAACACATGTACGAATTTATATTGACGGAGAAACATCATTGTCTCACGCTCCGGGTAATGCAGAAGGTGTTCGTCGAAGGTATTCGTAAATACTTCCACTTGGGAGCGATCGTTGACCGGATGTTTCCGCGACTGGCAGATCTCACCGAAATCCATTTTAAGTTTCTTTATTTATTAAGACAACGTCAAAAGGTGTCGCCGGTAATCGAAACCTTCAGTGATATATTGTTAGAACAATTTTCGGGTTCGTGCGCAGACAAGTTGAAATCCGCGTATGGTGAGTTTTGCAGTCACCACAGCGATGCCGTTGGCATATACAAATATTACTCAGACAACGACAGGAGATTTGGGGAATTCGTGCGACAGTGCCAACAAAATCCTCTACTAAAGAAAAAGGGAATTCCGGAGTGCATTTTATTCGTCACTCAAAGACTAACAAAGTATCCCCTACTGATAGAGGCTCTGATTAAATCTACAAAAGAAAATAAGATAGAGCGAGAGAGGCTCCAGAAGGCTTTATCTCTCGTCAAGGAAATCTTGGTAGAGGTGAACGCTCAGGTTGCCGAGAAAGAAAAGGAAGACAGGAAGCTGGAAATATACAATAGGATAGACGCCAAATCGTTTACGGTTCGCAGAGGAATCAAATTCAAAAAGTCTGACATACTCTCCGATAATAGAAAATTGAAGTAAGTCATTCGTTTAATTTAGTAGGTAAATAATATTATATTATATTATATTACTAATGATAAATAATAGTGTACATAAATAATAGATAATATTAATTTCATAAAAATCTTCGACGTCATGAACATTTATTGCTTTGTATTACACTTCGAATTTAAAAAGAGGGGATTGCATGTAGAAGGGCTGAATTGGAACCGCGTGACATGATGTAGAAAAGTTTAATCCAGTATTAAATAAAATGGAATCTTGATTACAGTATTTAAACTAAAATGAAACAATTGTTTTCTGTTTTCAGGTTTGAAGGCACGGCCATGCTGATGCAGGGAAGAAGTAAAATGCAGTATGTTTTGGTAATAGTTCTTTCGGATGTATTGTTCTTCCTTCAAGATAATAATAGCAAATACTCGTTTTTTACACCAGACAATAAGGTAAATTTTCCTGTGGTCTAATACCAACCCATTGAAGAAGAACATTTCGCGTCATGTCACTTATCACTTGCAGACGGGTGTTGTTTCCCTACAAAAACTTCTTGTTCGAGAGAAAGCCGGGCAGGATTCCAAAGGGATCTACCTCATTAGTTCGCATCCCGCTGAACCAGAAATGTTTGAGTTGAAAGTTCATAAACCGAAGGACAAAGAGACATGGATTCAAGCTATTAGAAGCGCCGTCCAAAGCTGTCCAGAAGAAGAGGAAGAGGAAGGAGCCGTATTGAGTAATGAGGACAGACAGAGAATCTGGGAGGCTAAACAATCGCATATCAGACAGATATCTGGTTAGTGAGATGCAATTGATCAAGATCTTTATGTGCCATTTGATGTTTAAAAAGTTAGTAGCAAAAGTGCAGAATGATGGTACCATCATTAAGTGACCAGCATTTTGTATAACCACCATCACTATTGTTAAAATTTAGAAATATTCAGTAGGAAACAAGAACTGAAGATTGCACTAATTCGAAAAGTCTTAATATTTCACTTGTGTTGTATCACTCTGCTTAATATACAACACAGTAAAATGTAACTGATGTAAAGGGAAGTTAGTTTTCTGTAATACACAATTGGGCAATGCTCATGCACAAAATCCATCAACTTGAATTACATATTTACTCTTTTTATTTTTTGAGGTTCTGGAGATAGTGGTTTGCGATTTTCAGGTAACTCAACAGTACGTCAGGTTTTTCTATCTATCTCTTAATAAGTTTACGTAGTTCTCTGTAGTTGGAATGCAATGCTTATCTGCTTGCGAAGTGTCAGAGTTTTTGATGGGATTAGGGAAAATGTTCGACCACTTAGTTTTGCATGAAATTCTTGCCAATCTTCAATATTGACGGGATATCACAGTGCGGGGAAAGTATTTTAATTAGGTCCACTTGGGGTGGTTGCAATAACTTCTCGGATAAATCGCATCCAAGATTACTGGAATTTTTCCATTAGTTTGCAATAATAGAAGTACTAAATCGCTCTTCAAGGACATTAGTGGTGCATGCCGTGCAATGAATCATTATTTTGAAGATGGAAAAGTGGAAGTTTGTTTTGAAACATATACACGAACTATCATTTTTTTTTATTAATTTATCATTAATTAAGCATGCTCCTCAAAAAAGCTTTTTATACAAGTCTTGAATGTTTGGCTCATTTACACAAAATTCTTTGTAGAAAATTAAATTGTCTTCAAATTTCTAAACATCTGATTACTTTTCAGACATCCTCCGACAAAAAACACACGAACAGGCTCTCATCCTAGAAGAGAAAATGTCTTTACAATTAAAATTGCTTGCCGCATCGGGGCTGACCAACGTACCAGAACCTCCAAGTTATTGTCATTTAGTTTCGGAAAACGCAGATACGAGTTCAGTTTGGAAGAAGGTTATATCCGCAGTTCAGGTAGATAGCTTTTAACCACGCTATCTTGATAGTGCCCTGGTCACTTTACTAATCGATATCCTTCGTATTCATTGCAGGAAGTAAGTCAGCTGGCCAGTTCTTTGTATGCGTCCGGTACAAATCTCTCTCGCAGTGTTAGTTCGGTTGGAGAAAGGCAGAGTGATGCATACGTCTCACCCACCCTGCCGAAAAGGGCGGAAACTTTCGGCGGTTTTGACAACACACAGGTACCCGGCAGTAAGTTGGGTGCCATACTGAAAAAGCATAAAGAAAATTCGTCTGGTCCTAGCGGAATTGACAATGTCGACAAAGCTGAAATGGTTCGAAAGATTTTCGAATATTATTACCAAATTTGGTATCAACAGCAATAATAATAGTTTCCTTCTTGTAGGATCCATTTTCATGGAGAGATGCAATAATTTCTGCACTACCTCCAGATTTTATTGGAGGAAATGCGAACGTACCTGGTGATTTACCTGCCTTACTTACTCTTGGTCGCGAGCAACAACTTGCAGCCATACTCCTCTCCCATGATGTTTACACTCTCCTTTGTATTTTCTGGCAACAAATGACATGCATAAACAGGTACTCGTCATTACCAGACCATTTTTACTAATTATTTAATAACAGAATTTAAAGATGGATGTGATGTGTTGCAGCTTGCAAGCCCAATTGGCTGTATACAAGGACCAATTAAATACTGATGAAAAAGAAAAGAAACCAACTTATAGGCACAATCATCAATTAGAAGAATTAAGAAATATACAAGATAAATTAAATCAGGACAAAGAAGCATGGCAGAGAGAGAAAGACGCGGAGGAGAAGGAATTGGAAGAGAAAAGGTGTAAATTACTTTTGCTTGAGGTAAGATAAATTCAGATTTCTTGAGCCAATTTTGAACAAAAAAAATACAATTAACTAAGTTACATGAATTTGTTGCAGAATCAATTGAGGGAGGAACAGAAGGACATAACAAAGCAACGGGAGCAGTTGTACAGGAAAATGGAAATGTTAACGAGTCAAGGAATTTTAATTAGTCCAAATATGCCGGTGGTTACAACTCCGCCATCAGAGGACATGGGTTTTCAAACGCCGCCCTCATCTGCAGAATTCCGTCGAAAATCGGAGACGCAGAAGTGGAAAAGTAGTAGCTTAGGAAAAACTGGAAGTTTGCCACCGAATTTATTGAGTGCTACTAATCAGCAGAAAGTACCTCCAAATATGCAGGTATTTCAGCTCACGGAAAAGTACCGAGTCTAAAGCAATTTTTTATTGAAAGCTTATTTTAATATTGGTGTTATTAGGTCAAACAGCAACTACCTTTAAAGCTAGCAGCCAATAATAAGCCATCGATTGCACCAGCAGCCGGTTCCAGCTCCGGAGTTCAACAAATGTTGCCTTTAAAACTCAGTCAGACGAACGACACCCGTCGTAACATGTCCGGACTCACTGGTATCGCCCCACCGAGTATTCATTCGGGATACCAGAGGCTTAACTCGACCAACTTCCCGGTTGATAATCAGCCACAGCATTGTCACTCGCGTACTGGAAGCAGTCCCGCTGCAATGATGCAGAATTCACCTCCGGGTTCACCTAGTTCTACGAATATGAACGCAATGGCAAAAAACCAATATCCAAAGCAACAGGATAACCCAGAAGAAAAGGTTATCTTCTTCTGACATCTAATAAACCTGCTACCATCTTTTGGAGTTCGAACGGGAGAAAAACCACAGGATTAGCGTAAGCATGACCCTAAGAATTATTCAAATAATTACATCTAAGCGTCGTGGATTAGATGTCAAATTTTCCGCAGACACGCATGTGACTATTTAGTTAATGTTGTTAAAACTGTTAAAAGATTCATTGGAACATACGTTTCGGTGAAAGCAGTATTACTTAGAATCGAACAAATATGAAGTTCATACGATGTCTGCGGACGTTTGAATGTGAAAAAGTAATAAGCAAAAACCAATGTATGCATGATAGTGTCGTAATACCAGGCACACAAATCGTCGTAAAAGGTAGAGCTTAGGAAAAAATATGCCCATCGCAGGAGTAATACTTCCTTTTAGTACAGGGACAGGCTAGACACAGACAATACAATAAGGCCCGATGTTACCAGTGAGTGGTTCCTCCATGAAATAAGGGCCAGGTTGGAGTAAAAGAGTATGCCAAACCTTCACAGTGGTTCACATGATAGAAAGAGATAGGTAACTTACCCCTAGTTAGATTCTCATTATGTATCTGGCACTAGCTTCCAATATAATCAATTGACGAATATGCTTCCTACAAAGTAATAAATCCTAAGAACTTATTGGGGGAATTTTACATATTAAGACAACTTATGTCTGGGTGCGCAGCAATGAACTTGTGTAAGATGACACTTTAAAGACTTTTTTTACTAAAAATTGTTAAACAAATTGTTAAAGAATCAGTATTATTGCTCTTATATATATAAATAATAGATAAGTAAATAATAAATATATGAATATAAGTATTTAAATAGGGCGAAATGAATTATGTTAATGAGTAATAAGTGAATCTATCTGAACTTTTTATTGCAATTAGAATGACTATATTTTTATTAGGATTTTGCAAAATTTCAAAATGAAATATTTACTATCACTTCTAAATTTTACTTTGTACATGGACGGCGAAGTGAGTGAATCACATTTGTGCAACATTATTTTTGTTCAAAATTTTTTAAACTCAATCAGCTCGTAAATGCCGATTAGGAAAAACGTTAAAAAGTGCTAGGAAAATTTCCCCGCCTCTGCTGTTATACTGTTAGTTGTGCTATAAACTAATTTCAGCAGTAAAAATAATCGATGGAACAACGTTGTCTGTGGATACTACAAATATGCAAGCAATTGATTGCCAAAAAATTCACACTGTATTTACTTTTTTATATACACATTTTAATTGTATTCTTATTACTTCCACATTCTTGGGGGTGATATATGTAACTGGTTTTTACTTCTCATTCCCCAAAGAAGATCATGGAATTTAATTATTATGTTATGAAATTTATACTAGCGTTTTGCCTTTCTTAAAAGCTTACTTACTTCAAGCAGTTGTGTATACTAATAGTACTGTGAGATTTGTTTTTACTGTGCTTACAGTGTAATGTTAATGTGTAAGTAAATTAGTTAAAATCTTGGGAAACAAATGAGGTGCCTCTCAAATGCCCTTACTTTTTGTTAATGTATTGTTTCTTGACAATTATTAGTAATGATTCTCATGGTACAGACTATCAACCATGTAGTATAATTAATTACCAAAAGACTCCAGCATAAACTTTACGCTAAAGGCTGGGTACAATTTTTTATTTAATTTATTAATTGCAGTGATTGTTTGTATTAAGGAACCAAGAAAAAGGGTTATGTCATTTGTATTTTGTATACATTTCAATTCAAAAAGTGTGTCTTGCCAAAATGTCTTGCCAATAGTAACCAAAGAACGTTACCGGTTAATCCAGACTTTTAATAGTTCTGTCGATTGTTTTTTCTGATGTCATAATTGTGACAACTGACAAACATGCAGACAATAAAACAAATCTTTTTTTGTAACAAAAAATTTGAATACAATCTGTTAAAATATGGAATTTAATGTGCATTTAAATATTTTATGTGGACTACAAAATAAACTATTACTTTTACATTTATGTGCAGATACTGAAACTAATTCAAAGGAAACATCATGTTGGTCTAAAACCTGAATTCAGAAATTAAAAGCAGAACTGTGAAATAAATTATATTTTTCTCAGGATAACCAAGTTCTTGAGTGTGTGGTCCAAGCATTAAAAAAATGTAATTAATTCTTCAAATTTTTATGTGTGAAAAAGAGATTTGTTTGAGTTTTCAAAGCGTTATACAGGGTTGTTTGTTGAAAGTTGAATTGGACATTAAAAACATTCCGTTTTTACATCTTTTAAAGAACGAAATTAAGAATATTGAAAATCTGTTCAAAAAATTTTGGTAAAAGTATTTAAGAAATCGACTATGTGATATGACATTAAATTCTGGTGTTCTTTTTCCTTGTAAGCACTATGTAACTGTTTCTTTGCTTTGGAAAAGAAAGGCTTGTTCAACGAGTAACTACAGAAGACAATAATTATTTTGCAACGTTTCAAATTATTTAAACATAACATTCCTCCAAGAACTGTAAAACTTACAATTTTAAATATTGATTTAGATATTGGATGATTTAATATTGATAGAGCTTTTACTTTAATACTTATACAAACTGTTGACGATTAATTGCAATGAAGATAATATATATCGTATTTGTGTTGGTTACGACATTCCAGAACACATCTTCTGAAGCGAAACTCCTGCCCCTAACGGTGTTTTTTTAATTGTCAGTCGTGCCAATCTGTACAGAACAGGTTGTTGTACACGTTTTACAATGTCACTTAAATTTAAAAAATAGTCGTATGGAAAAAAATAAGCGTTGCCTAAGTTTTCTTTGTGAGAGTTGAGTTCCGTGTTAAGGCAATTAATTAAATTATTTGGACGCACCATTTTCTCCACTTATTGACCTTCATGTGTGTAGCGTCTGATAGTAGAAAAAAATTGACCCTTAATATTCGCTAAGACTGGGATTAGTTGATTGTTCAAATTAATTTTCATTTTTAAGTGTTATAGCTGAGTCTTTTTCTCTTGAACCCAGTTTATTGTAACAGTTCGACAAGTTTAAATTTTGTAACAAGGTGGTAACATCAAAATCAAGGGCGCTTCTGTGGTGAAATTCCGGTTTGTTTATTTTTGCATTTTTATGTTACTTAAATATGTTTACAGTTTGTGAGTATTCAAAAATGAGGCCATTCTACAAAAAATATTTTTTTTTTTAATTAGAGAACCTCAAATTGCTATTAGCAATGTATTTGTTCCTTTCTTGCTTAAGTGGAATTCCTGAAAAAGTTATTACAAGTTTTAATACAAATTTATTAGTAACGAAAAAGCCGATTGTTAATTGTTAAACTTTTTTGTATATTTTTCCTAAATTTGTACTTGGGTTAATTCATCAAATGCCTTTTTCAAATTCTGCGCATTGGTTTTGCCCAATAGGGGATTTTGCTTTTGCAATTAATGAAAAGCTGAACTGACGCAAATGAAGTGGACGAAAAAACCTGCACAGTTGTATTTGTTACACTATTTGTCCGAGGTTTTTTCGTACCGTAAATTAAGGACACAACTATTGATTGTTTTACAAGTATCATTTATTTATTGTGAAACCTAAAAATTATTATCTACAATTTGTTTGAAAATATTTATGTATATGTATGGGTAAATATTCCTTGTTGATACCTTTAGGATTTTTATGAATAAATAACAGGGAGAAAAGTAAAAATTTTCTGCATGCTATTTGTTTATTTCAAAGAATTGCGGATCTAATTTTCATTTCTCTTTTCCGTTTACTTAATACCTAACAATTTCTCCGTTTGTGAATACTTCAAAATATAAATAATAATGAGAAATGTAAAAAAGATGCAAGAAACTAAAGTAGCATGTATTATGGAGATGTGAAAATTCAATCAAATGCCAAAAAATATGGAAAAACTTAAATTTTACAATTCACTTGTTATCAATTGGTACTTAGAGGCATTCCCTATTTTTTGTCTTCTTCATTTATGTACTTACATTTGCCTTTTATTTTTAAGAAACATACTTTTTATTTGGTACTAAATTTCGATTTCTGTTAACGAAGGTAAACATGTAAATTTCCCTATCATTGTAGAAGTAACTTCTCATAATCCTTACGCGTAGATAATAATTAAACATTTTTTATCAGGAATTTTGATCATGTTAACGGTTTCACGAATAAGAAAAGACAGACTTTTAGGTAATATTTGCTGTATGTAGAGCATTTTGTTGATATTTTATAACAAACCAGGGTAGGGCTCGGACACACGAATTAAATAAAATGTCTAAATAATATAAAATTTTAAAGGTTGTTGTTAGAAGAAACAAGCAGGTCTTTCACAAAAATCTCTTGACACAGGTGTCGGGTGTTCTCAACTGCAAGCTTTTTTCGTTTTAAAAACTCAATCACCGATAGAATATGTGATTCACTTTTTACAAACTTAATTTTGTTAGACATTGTAAAATATGTCGCGCATTGAGATATATTTTTGTAATATTACTTTGTTAAGAATCTTACACTATTTTTACATGTCAATCAACGTTAACTTACAATAAGTCGGAAGTAGTTTAGGGCGGTCAACAACAGAGGCTTTAATTTTATTATTTTTAATTTGTCTATTACCATGAATTGTCTTTAAGAAATCGAACCAAGGTCACAGCTGGAAGATAACATATTAGGTTTTCGATGTATTTGGAGGAATGGATTTAAATTTTCAGACATTCAGCGAACACAGATGAATCGACTTTTTCATTATTTATTTATTTACGTTTGTAATACATTTGGGTGCTGGGTTGTCATGAATTTCAACGCAGTCAGAAACCTCCGATTTTCATTATTATTCTTTTAATTATTTTGTATCGATGCCTATTGACTGCTTCAAATAGCCAAAGACGCGTTTTTAAGAAATGTTTCACAGATAATTGCGGAGTGAGTATTATCCATCGAGGCTGGCTAACAGTGTTTATTTATGCGAAGCGCGAAGAAAAAAACTGTTTCGACTATGATACGGTTCTTTTTTAAATAACGTCATCAATGTATCTTGTTTTGTAATTAAAGTTAATAAAGATATTTATATACTAAATTGATTTAACTAATTTTTGCCACAATGCCTTTTTCGTTAATTCGTTCTTATAGTGTAGCAGAGTATCACATTTTATAGTTCACTATTAAATGTGGAACTTAAAAATCGGGATAAGTTGCTCATTTCGTAGTAATATAATTAGGAAGACCCAAACAATTAAAACCAGTTCTTGGTGTCGAGAGGCTATGTTTACCAGTAAAATTGAGTGACGAAAATTCTGCAGTATTTGGTGGTTTCAGATTCTAAAATGATTTGTGGTGGTAAAATGTAACCTTTTAAAAATACCCTCGCACAGACCCCGGTGGGACGGATGTCCAGTACAGTGGCTCTCGAACCCACTAAAAAAACTTAAGAGACTGTGCGGAGGGGTGAGACTACCGCGAGGTATTGTCTGCGCCCTCTCTAGGAAGTTACCGTGGCCGAAGCCACTCGAAGGTCTCATTTTGCCTTTTGAGGAATTTTTTGCCTATGGATTGAACTGTAAATATCCTTTTGTAAAAAAGTATTTCTATTTAGTTATGCACATCTTAGTAGTTGTTGATATATATGAGATAATTGACTTACTTAGTCCAATCTATATTTTTAAAATAATCACATTACGCGCCAACTTCTAACTTACAAAGTCTACAGCCACTTCGTATTCGGTTTAACATCCGTAAAAGTATTAAAATGGCTGCTCAAAACTTGGAAGACAAGGCACTATGGGATGATAGCGAGGTATTCCAACCATTACTTTATTAGTACGGTGATTAAATAAAACATCCTCCCATAAATTTTTGAACGTATAGTTTTTTATTGAACGTTAAACACTAGGTGGCAGAAATGAATTTCAATAATCGCGGTGTCATCATGGTTGTCATCATTGTTTTCTAATTTATTTTAAATTCAACATTTAATAGTTTAATTTACCGTAGGAAGCACTGGGTGAAGATGTTTTGCGAATGCCCGACGAAGACATTATTGGCCGGACAAGATTGTTAGAATGTGAAATAAAAATTATGAAAAGTGAGCTCATGAGAATATCACATGAACTTCAAACTCAAAATGAAAAAATTAAGGAAAACACAGAGAAAATAAAGGTCAACAAAACCCTTCCTTATTTAGTTTCAAATGTGATTGAGGTATGCCTTTAAATTTGAAAATTTTGTATTACTTTTAATTGTTTGGATTGTTCTTGACCTGTCTTTTTTTCAAGTTGCTTGATGTTGATCCTCAAGATCAAGGAGAAGAAGATGGGGCTGTTGTTGACTTAGATTCTCAAAGAAAAGGAAAATGTGCTGTCATTAAAACTTCAACAAGACAGGTAGTTTTTAACCATACATTTTACATTTTTATTTTATTATATGCTGTATAATTAGAAGCTGTGATTCCATAATCACATAGCTGTAGTAATAGATTTACAGATTGAGTAAATTACACATAAATTATCCAACATTACAAGATTATTTGTACAAAACAACAACATAAAACAAGATACTAAATTATTTAAAATTAATTACAAATTTTCAACATGATATAATTGTGTCAAACACAAAGGCAGTCAAATGGTAATAGCTATTTTTCTTTTTATATATTTATATATTACTTTTCAGACATATTTTCTGCCTGTAATTGGACTGGTTGATGCCAAGAAATTAAAACCTGGTGATTTAGTTGGAGTAAACAAAGATTCATATTTAATATTAGAAACATTGCCAGCAGAATACGATGCTAGAGTAAAAGCCATGGAGGTAGATGAGAGGCCTTCTGAGCAATATTCTGACATTGGAGGATTGGATAAACAAATACAAGAGGTAATCAAGTTCCATACTTTTCATTATTGTGTGACATTTATTTTTAAATTAATTAGCTGTATTTTATATTTTTCAAATAATTTATTTCCAGTTAATTGAAGCTGTTGTACTTCCAATGACCCATAAAGAAAGATTTGAAAATCTTGGTATTCAACCACCAAAGGGTGTTCTGCTGTATGGCCCACCAGGAACTGGTAAATTTGCTCATTTGTTTTATTATTTGAATGTCTTTTCAGGTATAAAATTACCATGCAGAATAAATAATTTAGCTTTATTAATATGATATTATAATATGACATGATATTGTAATTGGTAATGATTTTAATCAATTTTTCATTTTATTCGGTCAAAATAATTTTAAACCAATCATTCACATTGCTACTCATAGTTTTGTTGTTTCAGTAATGTAAAATAGTTTACTAAATGGTTGAATAGGTTTTTTTTTTTAAATTGTTCACCTGAAATAACTGGTTTTCTTTTTACCAAGCCTATGATGTATTTGACATAAAAATAATGAAACACATCTCAACTTGTATTCTTAAAACTGTGAATTATGTTTAGGTAAAACCCTTCTTGCCAGGGCTTGTGCAGCACAAACTAAGTCCACTTTCCTCAAACTGGCTGGACCACAACTTGTCCAAATGTTCATTGGAGATGGAGCAAAATTAGTCAGGGATGCATTTGCACTAGCAAAGGAAAAAGCACCAGCAATCATATTCATAGATGAATTGGATGCTGTGGGCATGAAGAGATTTGATTCAGAGAAGGCAGGAGACCGAGAAGTGCAGAGAACCATGTTGGAGTTGTTAAATCAGTTGGATGGTTTTAGCTCAAATGCTGATATTAAGGCAAGTAATGTGGTATTTGTACTGGTATTTGCTACTCATGACAAAATTGAAGTAATGTTATTAATGTGATGAATTTTTGACAGGTAATAGCAGCGACGAATCGTGTAGACATCTTGGATCCCGCTCTTTTACGATCAGGTAGATTAGACAGAAAAATTGAGTTTCCACATCCAAATGAGGAAGCTAGAGCTCGGATAATGCAAATTCACTCTAGAAAAATGAACGTCAGTCCGGACGTTAATTTTGAGGAACTTTCCAGATCAACAGATGATTTCAATGGAGCTCAATGCAAAGCTGTGTGTGTGGAAGCCGTAAGTTTTCTGTATTCACAAATTAAAACCTACATTTATCCTATTTAAGCAATGTCTTTTATTACCAAGTTAATAATTTTTTTGTTTCCTGAATATTTCACTAATAATTATTAAATTTGTTAAAGGGTATGATTGCGCTTCGGCGAAATGCTGCATCCGTGACACATGAGGATTTCATGGACGCCATCTTGGAGGTTCAAGCAAAAAAGAAAGCAAATCTAAATTATTATGCTTAATTATCTCGTTTTTTATAATCATTATTTTTTTATGGAAGTGAGTTGTAATTAATAAAGCTATACTAGTAATAAAGGCAAGAGTATTATTGCATCAGCATTTTATATATATTACATTTACTATTATATAATAATATATGAGTATTATTATATAAAACATAAATGTACACTACTTCCACCAGAAATTTCCTTATTTGAATTTTAGAAGAACTTTATATATTTATTAATGGGAATATTTTAATGTTGTGACCACACACCTGACATGATCAACAAACTTTTGTCTCCTGAAACAGCATAATTCGGCCCAACAGTAACCTGAATTTTTTTTTAGAAATGGTAATGTATACCCCGCCACAGGTTGTAATAGATTGTGGGTAATATGGGATTTACCCACTAAAAAACTAGGGCGTTCAACGTTATTATTTAATGTTACTATTTAATAGGGTATTATTTGCGATATCTCCAAAAAGTTGCCAAGTGAAGGGACTAAATAAATTCTCGGTGACTAAGGCACACATCCACCTTTAGACGGAATGACCTTTTCCCCGAAGGGAAACTCAACGTCTGAGTGCTCCGCCACGATCCGTAGGAATGAAGGAAGAACCCAATATCCTTGCACCTCTTCCATCAGTTGATCCATTGTCACACACACAGCCAGTGCCCGGGTTGGAACTTTTCTACCTCGGTGACCATATAGGGAGGAGGCCTTTTAAGCCTGGATCAGACCTCCGGGAAGTAGCATTACAGGAGCACGGCACAACGCCCGGCCACCTCCTGCCTTTTATTCGTCTTTTTATACACCCGGTGCCTAGGTTAGTGCTTTTCTAACCCGGCAACCATGCCCCGGGACTTATCTGAGTTGACTTGTGAATTGTCTTCTGAACCATGTTTTATAAAATTTTTGCTTAGAAGAGTTTTAATACTTTTTAGTTAAATAGTGAGATACATTTCTGGTTTGAGTGCAATAAATTGTACTTTATTTCGATATGATAGGTATACGTTCAGTATTTCCTGTGTCGGTTACCACTGCGAACAGTTCGCAACTGTATTACTTATTACCATGTCATCCCTTATGTATATATATATGTAGTACTACATCATTGTATAGTGTAACTGAAAGATGAATACAGATATTCATTTGGGAAAAAAAGTTTAATGTCTTTTATTTGTAAAATTTACCTTTCTTTTTAAGCTTCAGCTTTTGTTTTTTGTCTGCGGTAAAACATATTAGCTCTTTTCCAGAGTTACATTAAGACTAATCATTCGCTAACCGACAAGGGGTTCCTTCCCTAAGAAAGTTAAAATTTCCACGATGAACTGTACAGAAACTTATGTAAGTAAAGTAGAACTCGCTTTGGTCTAAAAAAAGATACATTTCTGAACTCTTGTAATCATATATATTATTTATGTTGGTACAAAGTCTTTAAGGAACATATTATTGGCCATAGTAGTCATTCCCATGATACGTAATCTTAAAATATTACGATGATATTTTACATTTCCCTGGATATAATTAATTTTATATTTTATTACATTTCCAATAGAAAATAAATCTGTTCACAAAAGAATTCACTACTTCATTACCTACATCGTTATTATGACATCACCATAAAGTCGGACCAATCGTAGCAGAGGGAACGATTACCCCATTGGTAGGATTTGAACGTGTTTATTGGCTGCACCCTATATTTCCGTTAAACGTTTAAAAGGTGTGCAAAGACGCACAGAGTGGGTTTCGCGGTTTCCTTTTACTTTTAATTTTTTTTGTATTTCAGTGTTGTGTTTTTTTCGTGTAATTTTAAGTGTTTTAATTTAGCGATGTCTTTTCCAAGAGCCAAACTTCAACGATTCAATGACGTTTTAAGTATGTTTTTTAGATGATATTGAGGAGAAAAATTCGTTGCAAGTTCAACACACATTCCATTCTTATGCAAATTTTAAATCCAGCATCCGAGGCGAAATAAATTTCGTCTTCTTAATAAGAAAACTCATTTGTTTGCATTCGTAATGTTTTCTATGTGCTTGAATTGTTGTCCAAAATGTAAATGTCCACCCTTTGACCTTGTTTAATATTAGCAACAGGAAAAATCATGCTAAAACAAGTTTTTACGTGAGGCATACCCTGTGTCCTCAAGTTCTGCATCATTTCAATTAAAATACAATAATTAGTCAGTCAATAATTCGCAATTTACAGTTGAATACACTTATTCAATCCTTACATGAAATTGTATCCAATCAAAAAATGGTTCTAATGTGATTTATAATGAATATTTGTAACCTGTTACAGATAATGTACCGTCCCCTACGAAGTATGACCCAAAATTGGGAGACAAAGTGAAAGGTGGATGTATTTTGAAAGGAGAAACAAAGCAATCAGCAGTCTCTGATACTGGTTCAGTTTCAAGTGGCAAATCCTGTCAAACTCCAGTATTTCGCACAGTATGTACTATCAATATTTTTCTTTAAACCATGAATTCAACACTGGTTGTTACACATAATAAATTGTTTAATGTATGTAAGCAAAATTAGTACCATGAATTTTAAAATATAAGAGAAAGTTTTGTTGTGTATAACATTAAATTTTACAGCCTCAGGTACCTAAAAGGCACAATTGCTTGGGCATATCAGAAAAAGGAAGTCATAGTGCCCATAAATCAATTTCATTTAGAACTGACGATATTGAAGTGTTACATAATGATGCAGAATTGGAAGAATTGAAATCACTGAGAGTTGAGTGCTGCAATAAGACTGAAACAATAACTGATTTAGAGAAACACATTCAAGATTTAAAAAGCCAGGTGAGAATAATAATAATAATTAATTAGGAGATAGTATAAAAATCAATCAAAATGATATATGGTACATTCTGATTTGTTGTTCAGATATCAAATCAGGAAAAATCAAAAGCAAAACTGGAAGCCTATATCACAGAATTAGAAGTTGCTAAATCTAATTTGGAATGCATCAAAAGCAATAATGAAAACTATGAGCAACAAATTGATACACTTCAATCAGAAATAAAAGGCTTGGAAAGCAAAACACAGGAACTTATTAAGCAGAAAGAAGAACTAATCACAAAAATTGATGAGGGTGAAAAGAAAAATAACAACTTGGAAGAGTCTAATTTGGACTATGAAAGAAAATTAATTAATCTTGAAGGAACAATAGAGCAGCTTCAGATGGAATTAAAAAACAGAGAGCAATTAATAACTGAATTGAAACAAAAAGAGGAAATCTACAAAATGAACCATCAAGTCTCAATTGAGTGTTTACAAGGAAAGATATCAACATTGGAGAATGAAATTAAGGAAATGGATAGAATCAAAAGTAAAAATGAAGCAGTTATATTTGGGTTGGAGACTCAAATATCAAATTTAAATTGCACAATTGAGAATTTGAAGACTGAAAAAAATGAATTGGAACTTACATCAAATGGTTTCAAAGTTCGTTTGGAAGATACTGAAAAGAATTGTAAAAATCATAATGACACAATCACAGGATTGGAAATGGAATTAGGTTTGTATTGCTCAATTCAATTTCTCATTCACATACAACTACATTTCATATTAAGAATTGAATAAAAATTATAATAAAAATATTAATGTACATTCTAGAAAGCAGAGTACAACAAGTACAGCAATTAAAGGACAGCAATTCCATTCTAAAAGCAGAACGGGATGAAATAAGGATTGAAATCGAGAAAGAGAAAGCTGTATCTGAAGAGAGGCTTAATGATCTCGTTGCTGAACAGGAGCAGAAATTGAAGGAACTTGAGAAAAAATTTAATGATCAGATAACAACATTCGATTCCGAACGCAAAGAACTCGAAACGGAACGAACTATGCTTGTGAACAGTCATGCACAAGAGATTCTTCACTTACAAAATGAATATGAGACCAAACTGCTGACTCAAATGCAAGAGAACACGGACAAGATAAATGTCTTACAATGTCAACTGGACGAAAAAGACGCCTTACTGAAGAAAGCTAAAGATATGGAAATTAAATTGATGATGGAATGGGAGGAGAAATTTTGGCAGGCTGAAAGCAACTTTTCAGATTTGGTTACCAAATTGGGAGCTGAGCACTTAGAGGTGAAGGAAGCCATTAAGGAAAGTTATGCTAAAAAACTTAGGGCGGCCGAAATTAATTCTTCAAGAATAATTGATATGAAAAATAAAGAAATCGATATTGTGTCTGAGCAATACAGAGAAATGTTAGAAGAAGTAAAATGTCTACTTAACTACTTGGAGAAGAAAGATGATGAAATAAAGGAGCTTAGCAGTGGGAATAAGAATTTAAATTCGAGAGTTAAAATGATGTTAGAAGAGATTAAAATTTTAAATGAAGAAAATGAAATGAAATGTGACAGTTTGACAAAAATGACAAAAAAATACAATGAAGAATTCAGCAAAAATGAACAGTTGAGTTGTAAATTGGGTGAGCTCGACACTAAACTCTATCATTTAAGAGATGATCTGAATAAAAAAATTGAAGATTGGAAGAAGTCATCTGACGAATTGAAAAAGTCAAGACATGCTTACGACAGGCTTAACATTAAGAAATGTGATTTAGAGAAGGTGGTCTTTGATCTGCAAGGAAGAATAGATAAATTGTTGAAGGAATTGGATGAACAGAAAGCAGCATATGACGAAAACATAAGGAAAGTAGGAGACGAGTTAACAATGGTTCGAACTCAATGTAAGAAGTTTGAAATTGTAGCGGGAAATACAAGCAAATCTTTAGACGCACTTAGGGAAAGACTAATCGAGAGCGAGAAGGAAGTTGAAAAACTAAATTTAGAAAATGTGTCTCTCACAAAGGATGTGCAACGACTTGAAAGTGAGAAAAATGATTTTCAAGCAAAGCTCGAAGATATGGTGGAAACCAAAATTGACTTGGAGACCGCATTGGATGAGTATTTATCAAACAACCGGGAATTATCGGAGAAGTGTTCAAAATTGGAGTCATTGTGTAATAATTTTGAAACAAAAATAGAGGATTTGACCCGTTTAAACACGGAGTTGGAGACTGAAAAACGAAAGCATGTGGAAGCAATGAAAAACCTTATCAAGCAACAGGAACTTCAAATGATTGAAACCGAGAGAAACACGTTGGATCAAGTAGAACAATTCAATGAGACATTGACGGAAAAACTTGAATTTTTCGTCAAATTTTCTACGGACAAGTTCAAAATCATGTCATTAGAATCACAAAACCTCAAAGCTGAAAACGAAAAGGTGACGGAGTCGTTGAAAATAAAATCTGAAGACTATGACAATCTGTTTACTGACTATGAGATTTTAAAAACGACAGTTGATATATCGGTCAAAGAAAGTGAAAATTTGAAGAACAAATGTGAGGAGCAAGCTTCAGAAATGGAAAAACTGAAAAACACGTTGAACGAATTAAAACTTCGTACCGAAGAAGCTGAAAATAAGATCTCCGATAAGGACCATGAATTATTAGAATTGATTGACGAGCGTAGTGAACTTAAAAAGAGGTTGAATGAAAATATGAAATTATTGGAGGTGATGGAAGATTCCAATGCAAAGTTCAAAGAGCAGGTTTGTGTCACAAAATATTTTTTAAATCTTGCCGTTTTTAAATCATTGTTGGTATCCATCAACGCTTTGTTTTTAATTTTTAGTTGTCCATCATGGAATCGGAAGCCGAGGATCGTGAAACTGAGATGAAGAAAAAGACAGAGAGGATGGATAATATCGAATTGAAAATCCAAGAATTGGAGGACAGCATTAGGCAGAAAGACGCAGAAATAGCTATTTGTCAGGAGGAAAAAATGCTGTGCATGCAAGAATTAAAAACCTTGTCATGGGAAAAAAATGATTTGGCGTTCAATTTGAAAATGGCTAACAGCCAATTCGAAGCTAATGAAAAATTAGTGGAAGAACTTAGGGCGGAAAAAATCGACACCGAGGAGTTGTTAAACAAGCAGAAGTTGGAGTACAATAATTTGGTGCTGGAAAGAAGGAACTTGGAGTCTGAGTTTTTATTAGTGAAGGAAGAAAATGATAAGCTTCGAAGGGAGATGGCAATGCTGAGTCAATTAACAGAACGAAAAACATACTACAAAGATAACTGCCTAAGATTGGATAAACTATGCGAGGAATTGAAAGATGAAAACACAAGCTTGAAGAATGACTTTAATGAAATACACTCTGTACTGAAGGACAAGGAGAGGACCGTTGAAGAGTTAGTATTATATGTATATTTTTCAGTCATAAAGAAATAACATTGTGTACTAACATTGGTTTGACAATTCAGGTTGACAAAGAGGTGTGCGGATCTTGAATCTTTAATTGGACCTTTCCGTGATCAACTGGAACGTTACGAAACAGAAAGAATGATGATTGAGAATGACCGAGAAGAACTGAGAAAACAACACCTTGAACAGGCTGCAGAATTAGGCCACAGGAATCATAAACAAAAAATTCAGCATGTTGTAAACTTGAAAAACACTTTATTAGAAACTAGAAAAGTAGGTTTTACTCCTATATCAATAAGGTAATACACTCAAAACCCCCGAATCGGACGACTTACTGTTTTATTTCTGTTTAGGAAAATGAAAAACTAATGTTGGAAATTAAAAATTTGAAGAAGAAGGTACAAAAGTTACAAGAAGAACTTGGTCACGATCCTAAGAGATTATTCATTGGTGGGCGAAGACCATCCACCACGCCATGTGAGTACATATATTAAAACTTAGGAGTCTTATTATTTTCAGCAACTCATAATTTTGACCATTTTGTAATTTTTCTTCCAGTCAAAGGCAAAGAAAATAGTGGTTTAATGACACCTGCACCAGGTATTCTTACCCCAATGACCCAAGTAAAACAAGAACCTATGAGCCCTGGAAGTCCATTGAGGAACCGCAATCAGTGATCGACATTAATGACGTAGAAATTATTTTATATTTTATTTCTGGCTCTTTGAATACCTGATTTTATAAAGAACCACACTCGCTATCGCTATCTCATCCTGTGGATTTGATCGGTTTGATTTCCGATCTTTTCCTCTGGTATGAATATTTCTTGGCATTTCTGTTATCTTGTCACCATTAACAATTTTCACTAAAAAATTTTCTACCTCCCATAACGAATTTTTGTATATTTTATGTTTCTTTATATTCACTTATATTACTATATTCAATGCATGGAAATCACATCGAACGGTACAAGTCAGCAATGAATCTTTTGTTTATCTTTATCGTGAAAGAAGTAGGGCTTTTGCTCTTTTCATCCTACATTCTTAATACGTTTCTTCATTTGTCATCAAATATTGTTTAACCATTGTAAAATAAAACATGGGTCCTACATTTTTTCGTTTCATCCATGGGGCTCGCATTACTTATTTATTTTATTTTTTATTGTGCTTTAAATTGAATTTTTGGATTGAATCATTTTAGCTTTATTCTTGTGTCTGAAAATAATTACGGTCGTTTGACCCTCGCATGAAATAATTCATTTTATGATTTGTGACGCCGTAAATTTTAAAAATATTGATACTGAATAAAAATGGTTTTAATTAATGAATTGTTTTATTTAAGTTTTACTTTATTTTACAAAGTTTTTCTGGTAATTCATTCAACCAGACAAACAACCAATTTTATCTAGATTTATCCAGCTGATATTTTCTAAAGCAAGATATCATTAACTACGACTGCCATCGCACAAACTGTGCAATGTTTTACTTTTTAAAACATGATACTACTAAATGAAAGTATTTTGAATCTCTCAAACGCAAATTAAACGGTAATGTAACTTCTGCGCAGTTAGAATTCGTCTTGTTGCTTGATTTCTAGCAAATAGGAAACAATATGAGTGTAATCTGACAAATAAAACAAACATTTGTTCTTTTTATTGACGTAAATCCCTTAAATTTGTTAAAGAAGCAGTTAAATAAAATGTGTAAAACTCGAAATGTAATCGACCTGGTGAGTGCTGTGTTTTATTGTCGCGCTACCACGACAACCACAACCCTGACAAATTTTATGCCCAGCAGATTTTTCTCGGAAGATTTTTTGTTGTTTGCACCATTTAAGAAGAGATGTATTTCTGGATAGCAATCACAGATAATCCGTGCTCCGATGTTTCTATTTAAGGACTATTTACCGTTTCAATTTATTAAACTTTGTTAACATATGTTTTACTTGTGACACTTGTATTGAGTGAAATTCCCATTGGAAATATATGAAAAGATCAATGGTTTTAATGTCCAGATTTGACACTTTCGCGCGTCATTATTTGTTGTTTTACGTTAGTTATAGTTGGTTTTACGTTTTATTAATTTCATAAATAACCACTCAACACTGGGTTTCTTTAGAGTGTCCAGTTTGAGAAGTCAATGAATATATGAAAAATCAAACAAGTGTTTTACGGTGGGAGTAGTATACATAAAAGTGATAATATAGGTATATAAATAAAAGTGATGTAATTTAAGTTTCCAGTGGTAATCTAATGTTATGGTCATTTTTTTGTTAGGCTTGAGAAGAATTCAATTATGGAAGTAGTTTCAGTTCAAGACCCCAGAAAAATGTATGGAAATTCTTCTGATTTAAATTATCATTTTTGTGAACAAATATTGTATGTTGAAATAGGAAACTCAAGGTGAGTCTCTTAATTGCTTCTTCTCTGCTTTAATTTTCTTCAGTGGTTTCTTGTTTGAAATGAAGTTATAATTTCCACTCTTTCTTGGCTGTAATGACATGGAACTTCTTGTTAATGGGCTTTGCCTCATGATCTTATTGTTTTCTTGAGCTTTAGTTTCTTAATTACAGAAAATTGGGATAATTTTAAAAGTACAATTTGAGCATAAATAAAAGTGTTACAATATTCACATTTAATTGTTTTGTTACATGTTGGATGCAAATTGAAAGAAAGTATGCTTTAAATTTTAGTACACACAAAAATGAATTTACTCTATTTTAATTGAACTTCAGAATAATTATGTAATTATTAATAATTATCTTTGTAACTCTCAATTATATCAACAAAGAACAAGTTTCAGTGTAACATTTGTTTAATTTAATCATAAACTGTGATTAACAAATAACCTTAATCATTTTATAGGTTATTCCTGAGATAAGATATGACTGAATAGACAGCCTTTTTGATATCAAAACAGACCAAGACATTAGTGAAAAGTATATTTAGCTTTGTGTGACCCACTGTCATTGAGATTACATATTATTTTCATGTAATTCATGTACTTTTGGTATAATGATTATAAATTGTGATATAAAAGAAATAAATATCATTTTTATTATTGACAGCACTTATATTTTTGACAAGGTCGCATTTATCAAATAGAAGCATCTCTACCACAATGCTTAGATGTCATTTAAAATAAAACCAGTTTTTTTTTTAAATCTGTCATAAAACTATTGGCATTACTATTTAATTATAAATCATAAGTTAAATTAGAAATAAAATAGTTATGTAACCCTCTATCATAAGAGTACCAAGAATGATTTAAATTATATATAGAGAAAAATATGATTTGTGTTACAGAATCAGGGCATGGGATGTGATCATATTCATACCAAATTTACTTTTTTTACTAATTCTCATTGCTCGATTCAATAGAGCAAGATTAAAACTCAGAGCCACTAGTAGTCCAATTTTCATCACATTTTATGGCCTGGTGAGTCTTGTAGCCATTAGCTCTGACTTATTAATATCTACATTTTCTTTATGAAACTCATAATTTTTTTAGGTTGTAGTTAATGTGATAATTAGCTTGATCCGCTGCTGCGTTTCAATGACAATGAGCGCGGCAATGATTTCAGCAGGCTACACAGACAAAATACTCTGGGTCATTGTCAGGTTCTTCATGCTCTCAACTGAAATGAGTGTTGTGATATTTGGCTTGGCATTTGGTGAGTGTGAACACCACTGCCCCTACATTTTTATTAAGCCACAGTGATTTTTACCCCACCAATTTGACAATATTAATTCTTACTATGATTCATTCTTTTAACATATCACCTTAAATGTAACATTTTGATTTTGTTCTCCAAAGTAATTTTTCCATTAACTTGCATATTTGATGCAGTGTTGTTTTTGAAATATTCTTGTCTTAAGCAAAATTTTTTTGGTTTAATTTTGCTTTTTTGTCATCTTGTCACTAGTTTTTAAATATTTACTTATAAGTTAATATTTTATGTTCTGTTGTTTTATTTAAGGTCACCTGGACAGCAGGAGCAGCATTCGACACGTTCTCTTGGCTACTTCCTTCATTTCTCTTGCTTTTTCCATTACTCAAGGCACCTTAGAGGTCATTTCCCCAGACAGTTTTTCATTTGGGAATAATAACGTTTTCAAGCATGGAGGAATGCTTTTTTGGTTTATAACATCTCTAATATTTGCAGTCGTAAGTAATAATTATGTCGCTTGTTGCAAAAACCTATTATTTCCAATGAACTTGATATACTTGCAGGAGAAAATATTTTTAGCATATCTAGATTGAGCGTTGTATTTTTTCAGGCGTATTTTATGGTGTTGATTCTACCGTGGACAAAACTAAGGGAGAGATTAGTGCTACCCAGTAAGTAAAATTCTTATGACTTAAAAACAATCTCATCATTAAGTGTTGACAGTTATTAATACATAGCTTTACATATTTTTCGCAGCAAGGCACTCTTTTTACATGTATATATTTTTCCTGGCTGTTCTGGATGTCGTTCAAACCATCGGTAGTGGTCTCATATATTACGGAGGTTATGTGTCTGGACTTTGTATGGTTGATGTAACTTCCTGTATCTACTTCACCATGTTCACGCCTCTCGTCTTTCACACATTTCTCAACGAATTCTTTAGGTATTGTCATCATTTGGTATTAGTTCACCCGGAGATTCAACATCATTAGTAGGGTTTTGATCGATAATCAAAAGCAGCCTCTAATGTCTTATTTCATTTTTAGTATTACACAGCCCAGCATTATGTTTTCATACAAAGCTCAAATAGATGACGCAATGGAGGAAGACAACGTGTCTCTACCACATCAACAATCGTTCTCTTCGCTGAAGACTGACTCCGATTGTATTTACCAAGTATGTTTTATTTATTTAACTAACTTTCAGTTATTCACCCGTGTATGAATCAAGTGTTAAAATTTCAATTTTTTTTTAGAGTAATAGCGTCTATGACAGTACTCATTTCGATAATCATGCACCAATGAATCCCCTATACGCCGCCAGTCTCCAGAGCCCAGACAGCATAGCCGGTTACAGTATAGATAGTTCGAGCAGTTTGGACGGTTATCAACAAAATGTAAATTCACAAACTCATTGAATTGAATCAGTGGAGAACAAGAAAATCAAATAACGAGGAGATTAATCTCAGTGACCGTTTCTATTATTGTTTAAAAGGGAGAAAAGTTTAGTCCAAAAAGGCAGTACTCATGGGTTGGCGGATTGCCGTACAATATGTCTGTCAATTAGAGTTCGCATATTTGTCATTTTTTCTAACGGAATTTCTTCCATGCGGATGAAAATGTTTATGGAGTATTCATCCGGATAAACATTTTTCAATTTTTGTAAGAACGGTTTTTGTAGGTGATATTGCTTACTGGAAATATGTTGCCTTTTCTTTTTTTTTGGCAGTTCCGTCCAATATCCGACAAGTCACTTTATCCAACACAGTGTCATTTGTCTCTCTCCTTTCCTTCTTTCTGAACTTTCACTCAGTCACCTGCCATCACGGTGCATGTGCATGAATAAACTCAGTGTGAATGTTTGTGTGCGTGTATTGTTTATGTTTATATTTATATTACGTCAACTCATCTCATAATGAAAAAAATATAAATTAGATATACCGTAAGAAATACTATTATAAAGGTGAATTAACTTTATAGTATTTGTGCACGGTTGAGTGTTTTAACAAGAGTAATGTTACGATGACCTGGGATTTCTGTCCCATTTCCTTTTCCATTATTTTTATATTCTAGTTGACTTTAATGATCCGAGCGTACTCTGAGAGCGTAAAACTTTTTAATTTTCTGCAATTTTAGTTGTATCCAATGAAATTTGACGTATTTACAAATTATTTTATTTCCTTTATATAATTCTATAAAGGAAACCTCTCGAATATTCATCCTACTCATTTGGCTTATTCAACTCATGGCTTATAAATATACATCTTTGTTGTTTTTTTTTTACTTAACAGGAACACAAGTGAAGGTGGAAAGTATTTTCTAGTCAAATATATTACTCAGATAATTTTTTGGGGTTTGGGGGCAAACATACAAGATTGTGATATTGGAGAATGTTTTGCACGCAGCTTTACATCATTTGGTATAATTAAAATTTTTATATTTAAGTAGGTTAATCTGCCCCGTGCATGTCAATACAAAATGGAATCATTTTATACGTTTATTTAAGTAGGCAATAAATTATTTATGTTTTTAATTTTGAACTGAGCTCAGAAGTTTATTTATTTTTATGTGGTTTATTTGCATAGTTCAAAGAGGACAAAAAAAATTGAATTTGCCAACTTTTTCTCTTTCCAATAATTTTTACTATTCATTTTGTTTATTAGGTTTATGAAGCCGCAGCTTCGTTTATAAATGATGTATTGGTTTTTTTTTATTAATTTTGAGTAGTCTTCCGAACATTTACTCTCATTTGGCTAATTGTACTTATGCGCTACGGAGGTTTGGTACGAAACAGCGCAACAAAATTGAAAACGTGAATCAAATTTTATGATAAATGTTAACTGGTTATTTCCTTTTCAATTCATAAATAGGTTTTAGGTATAATTTTTGGATAATAAAACTAAAAATATTTAGTATGTCTGTTGATATGGACAGTTGACCTTAAGGGAAAAAGAGAATCGTTAAATGCAGTAGTAATCGCTTTCCTAGTTTGTAAAATAAAGAGAGAATAATTTGAAAATTATTATTTAAGATACAGCTGGTTTCAAACAAGACTACATGTTTTGTTACTTTGTTCAAACAAATTATGCAGAAAAACCAAAACTATCGACACAATTGTAATAGCATTGAGCCACGTATTTGTCGAAATTTGAGGAATGAGTTTTTCATTTAACTGATAAAGTAAACAAATAAAGAAATTGTAATTTTGATTCTTTTTGTTTGTATTTAGTAAAAATAGTACATATTTTTTTTGTCTTTTCCAACACTTGTAGCAAGCCAAGTGATTGGCAGCACCCATTTTTAGGTATTTTTTTTCTGTTTGTAATTAATATGAGAAGTAACCCTAAATTTTTTACTCCATTACCATTCAGTGCAACGGTATTTTTAAATAAAAAAGAATGTCACATTAAAGAGGAAAATTATTTAACCTGTTTTCAGAAATATTGTTTTACTTATATTATAACCACAAGATGTGAAATAAATATTTTTTTCGTAACATACGTTTTATTTTATTTAATTTCAGCCAACCTTATTGTAATTGTTTCGCTTTACACATCAGCAGTGTCCGCCTTACAAGTTTTCACAAAATTTTCCGTTGGGTGCTGAAGTTTTCACTTTCCAGGATGCTGACTTTTTGATAGCTGCTTTTATCTCTGGTGTCGTGTTCTATGCAATAAATATTATAAATAATATAAGAGATTTAATATTTAACCCAATAATTATGTAATTAATTCGTTATTAATGAGTTTTATACCTTAAAATGGACGCAATTAACTTATTCCAGAGTAAGGAATATTAAAATGTCGTGGCTGGTTCCACTCGCCCGCCATATTAACGTAACGGTTTTACGCGGCAAACTTCTTTAAGAGAATTAGATGTTTTGTTTAGATGACAGTGCAGTGCAGATAAAATGGCCCTCACTGTGCAGAACAAAAGTTTTCTTGCTCATTTACATAAACTAGATATTGATTTAGGTCAGTTTCCAGAGAAAAGTTTTGATGGGCTATTTGACAATATTCCGGAATCGTTGAGTTATTTTTTCAATTGGTTTTTGGAGAACGTGAATTCGGACAACGTCCTGTCAAAATGGGAGGAAGCAGAGTATTTTGAATTGGAAAAAAATAATTGTTTGCCGGATAACGAGGAAGTTAACTATATTCTCTCCACCTGCCAACCGACCTATGATGAACTGAAGACTCTCGACACCAACTACATTAAAACTTTATTGCCACAGGATTTTGAAGAATTAAGGTTAAATCATGAGAGATTGGATACCATTTATGAAGATATTGTGTAAGTTCATCACACTTCGACAGCAAAAAAGAAAATTATTATTGGTACAGTTTACAATTTCTCAAAAATTACTAATTATAATTTTAGAGTGAATCATGATGACGTTAAAAAGCGGCAGAATGAGGCTAAGGAAAAAATTAATATGTGCAAAAAACAGCTTGACTTATTTAAAGAAAACTGTAAGAAAACAAATTTCCACATCAGTGAAAAGCTAAGTAATATTGTACAATTATTAATAGAGCCACAGGATATGGAAATCAATGTTGATCTCTATAATAACTTTGTAAGAAGTGAAGAAGCTGTAATCCAAAACATAAATAATTGCTTTTTCTTATTCAGTAAAGCAATTCCATCAAATAAAATCCATTTACTGCATAAGGTGAAAGAAAATTTAATTAATGCAGAAGTGATCTTATTATTTTCAAGGGGGTAAGTTTTTATTCTTTTAAAAATATTTCTTATTTCCTTAATTTAATTTAATTCATTTTCTAATTTTTTTCTTCAGATTGTTGCAAGCAAAGCAGGTTAAAATTGAAGTTCTAAAAGAATTTCTGAAGAGCACAAATATAGAGAAGAGAGCAATTGAACTCTGCAGTTTGGATCAAGTGGCCTTAAATAGTAGTGACACTGAAGCAATTTCAGTTAGAACAAAAGATATAGGGATCTTAGAGGAAGAATTAAATAAGGAAGTCAAAGGATTGTGCTACTTTGATGTGTTAAAAATAGAGGATAATTATTATTTAAATAAGGCTGGTAAGTGCAGTAAGCATAAGAAAAAAATGATTCTTAAAATTTATAACTATATGCAATCATTATTATATATTCTGACTGATTTTTAGATTTGAATAATGCAACCTTAGAATTGCTAAAAACATGCAAAAATTATGTTAAATCGAATTCATTAAACAATGAATGTTTACTGCTCATATTGGGAGAGTCAGTTACTTCTATAGAAGCAATTAAGAGTAAAAGAAAGCAATGTTTGACCAAATTAAAGAAATGTGAAACAAAATGTCACAACAATGCAAAAAATTTTGAATTAAAGAAACAAAGATTTAGGGAAATTACAAATAAACCTGAGAACCATCCATTCCAAGTAGCTTTAAAGAGTGTTTTCAATGACAATTTTGAAAAAGCAGAACACCAAATTAGCCTGGAGAATTTATTTACCTTAACAAGTAATATATGTGAGGCTTCAAATTTTGCAATGCACAAATATAAAAATATCATGTGAGTACTCCTGTGATGTAGGTATATAAAAATTTTAGTATGCATTTTCATTACAATTAAAATTCTTGTGTATCATGTGATTACTACAATGTGACTTCTGAATAGTATATGAATTGAATTAAGTGGCTTTTTCAGACAATTAAAAGTCAAAACCCTTATAAATGATGTTCTTTGTGGGCCAACTAATCAAGTGTTACACATACCTGTGGATTTGCTCCTCAGAAGTCAAAAATGTGAAAAAAATGATAGGGAATTGTCACATGAAATCAAAAGACTCCTAAATAAATATTTGGAAACCAAGGTAAGATTAAATATTAATTTGAACTTTCCAGTACAAAATACATTGTATGTTGTTGTAGAAATTATTTAAACTCAAAATTTAAACAGAAATTGACACCACCAAGCACCTTTATATTATTATGACATTACAAGTTCAGATAATGGGTTAAAAATAAAAGAAAAAGATTGAAGTGTATTATTTAAAAATACACATGATTCACTACTGTAACATATTTGAAGGATTCTTAAGATTTGAGAATTAATTTTTTGAAAATCATCACATGGAAACAGATTATTATTAATTAGGATTTGGACAGATTTGGGAATTATTTAACATATAAGTAACAGAGGGAGTTGGGAATAATTATTAGTAACAATTTATTATATTTTAGGAATTAGTGGCAAAGAGTGACAGAAGAGGTTTGCTTCTGTGGATTGACTTTTTGACAAATCCTGGTGTCTTACATAAAATATTCAGAGAACACAATTGTTCAGCAGCAGAGAAACAATGATATTTTATGATTATTAATATATTCTAAATTTATTATATTATGATTATTATATTCAAATGTTAGTAAATTCTACATTGAGCAACAGTAAAGCATTTCACATCTATTCTCATTAAGAAAGATGGAATTATTTTAAAATGTTTATTTTATGATTCCAATTTTCCATAATTTTATCTGCAAGTTTTAATTTGGATTTTTGTTGGGGAAAATAAAAAAACATTGAATTTTGTTGTACAGTTTATTTTGCCCTTAGTGTCAGCAACGTTGAATCTGTATAAAGTTCAAAATCCTTTAATATGTGGGCCTTAATGCAATTGTTAAATGTAATAATGTCACTAATAAATAAAATTTTGAATATTATACTATTGGAATATTATCAAGGCTTTTTCTGATTATTTACCATTCAGTTATACTGGTAGCATAATGATTTGATAATGATTTTTTGCAGAAAGAAAAGAATTGCTAATTAAAATTTCTGTCACTAAAATTCAGAGATACACCTAGTACTTAAAATTAAGTTTTAGTAATATTATGGTTCAAGGAAGAACAGTAAAAACAACTCGGGCGCAGTCAAAAAATAGACAATTTTTTATTTCACATTAATTTATCTACAAGTTGTGATGTTCGCTGCTTTAACACCAATACTGAAATTGGAGCTTCCACTTTCGGATTCCCATTGGGGAGAAATATGTATTGGATTGTCGAAATCAATCGTAACCATTGGTGGTTCCGGAAATACAGTTTCACCTGGAAAAATTAACTTTACAATATAGGGAAACTAAGGGTGTACTAAAACAGTAGAGTATAATAAAGTGAGATATTAAGGAGATTTTAGTAAGCCTACTAAGGCAAAAAGCAAAATTCAACACTAGAAGATTATGATTAACAAATTATGATATAGGAACCTACTTAACTTGATAAATGATTTATTTAGTTACAACATTTGAAATAAGAATTTCTCGAGTTTAAGACGAATTGAGAAGTGCGCACTTGATTTGATAATAAGTTTTCCCAAAATCTAAAATTCACTGCGGGTTTTTGTGTTGTGCAGATACGAGCCAAAACATTTGAAGTAGAGATACCTATGGGAAGTATAAATTGTTTACGACCCTTTTACCTTTGCTTAGGGCGTCTATTAATTTTCGCACGGCCAACAGGTCAACCGTGGCCGTGACAGTTTTATTTTGCACGTCGAGGCTTCTCCTTCGTCGAACGTTGAAAAATGTCAGCTCGCTCTCCACAGTGGGCAGATTGTTTTTCCCAAATTCCTGTTCATTAACACAAAGTTTTTCTTAACATCTTACAAGTAAATAACTTTTTTGAATTCTGGTTCCGTTTACTTTTAAGATGTTGTGCACCTACCAGGCATTTTCCGCTGACACAGTAGGCCTTTTTACCGGAGGTACCCCTGGCACAGTCGGCACCAAAAGGAAACCAGCCGTCCTCACCCGTGACAAGGTAAAACCTGTGAGAGAATTTCTCATCTTGGCAGGCAACATGGCAGGGTCTGTCTGGATCCTCTGCAAACAAAGAAAGTAATTTTGCTGAAGATTCTTGTTGCACCTGACAATTCATCATCTAGAATTAGGTGTACCTAATGTTGCGGTGAGTTGGATACCCAGGCCGGATAGCTTGTTAACCCGTGACTTATATTTGCTGCAGAGACTTGTCGCGTACTCAAACAGGGTTTTCTTTTTGTTACAATTCTGAAAGAAATGAATCGAAAATTGATGATCAGATTTTTTGAATGCATTTCTTGAAAATCGTGTCAAGGAAATTACCGTCGATTGACACAATTGCAGGTTGTGCTCTGAACCGCGTTTCAGAACCCTAAGACCGGACGCCGGGGTTATACAGTTGTATCTACATGGTCCGACAGGCGTCCAACCAGGATCAGATGTTTTTACTTGTGTAAATTTGCTTTCGCAGTGGTTTCCTGTTGCCACAAAAGTTGTTTCATTTTTTGGGGAACATTGAAATTCCTATTGAGAGAAATGAAAGACAATAAGTTTAGGGGTGAAGTTCTCTTGTCGTAGGAGCTGCGGTTACTCACCTCACATCTACCCGACACACAGAACATTGGGTTTGATGTTTGTGGGTTAGAATGACACTTGGTGCCGTCTGGAAAAATCCATCCTCGACTTTTGGCTCCGCCATTATACTGGTAACACCAAACAGTGCAGGATTCCTCCGCTATAAACGAAATTGAAGTTAGTGTGGCATTGAATTATGGCAAGTGAATCTATTCAGGTTCAGTTCGAAATCAAAAGCTCTCACCATCCGAACTATTCCTCTGAAATCCTAACCCGATTATATCTTTGTCAAATTCTCTTGCTCTTCTGCAGATTTGTTCGGCGAATTCTTTGATGGTTATTGGTGGAATATTCGAGCATTGCATGGCTTCACAAGTTTGATATTTTTTGCTGTTGCCCGAGCAGTACCGTCCTCCATTTTCCGGCCTTTAAATGAAAATAAATTTTTTCAAAAATTTCAATGCAATATCTGAGTAATTCCGTGTTTTTTGAGGTTCAGATCGTACTTGTGTGTAATTCATCATGTTTTGAAGAGATATTTAGGCGTGTGTTTATGGTATGATAAGCGGCGACTTTAGTTTCAAATCTAGAGTATTAGTAATTTGGTACCGTACAGAAACGCTGGTAGAAACGCTTTTTATCAGGTCTAAACTTGCACTTATTGCCTAAGAATGTGTTTTTGTACTGAATATGTATGTTACCTAGGATTGCTACAGCTTCTCGATGCAACTGTAATTCCTGTACTTCCTCTTTCAGAATTTGTATTTCCCATGAGACACGCCGAAGCACATTCTGAGTAGGAGCTCCATTCGGTCCACTTGCCGTCTATGCTGAAGCCCCTCATTTCTACATTGGCTTTTTCAACACAACGCCCTAGTCGACACCACTTAAAAAAAAAATTCTCTGCTATTCTTGTTGATGACAATCCAATACAAGTAAATATTAGTTGCTTAGGAAGGTCGTACCTTAGTCGCACCGCATTTGGTACCTTCCAATGCGGGATGAGACGTCCACGTGTACCTCTCTTTCGTGCATCTAAGATCCCTGCAAATTTCTTCTATGTTTTGAGTTTGCGATCTCTCACTCTGTTTTCCGTACTTCAGCATACCTAGAAACAAATTTATTTACTCTTGTATCTGTTTTCCGAATTACTTACTGCTCTAGTAATTCTTTACATTGCAAATCCGCATCGAATCTCTCGCCAGGCAGAGTTCCTCCTTCGGTGTGATCTAATTGAGCATCTGTTGTCTGGAAAAGACATTGAGCTTGCGGACTTCTGTGAATAGAATAGACCCAATTAGTATGGTTGGTGACAGAGCTTTTTATTGGGATATGACTTTACTCACTGAAGGAAATGGCTGAGGTAGCGATTGCTGCATTGGGACCACGTACTTTTTCCACTACCTAAAGTCGGCGACATTATATGGGAATTTGGATCGCAGTCGTTATCAGCTGACGGACCATCGTGTCTCATACCCAAACTGCAATAAGGGAATCATAAAGCCTATTAAATTGCAAGACGTTTGCTGATGAATTGAGGCAATCTAAAAACATACTTGTGGCCTATTTCATGGGCAACAACATAGACACTTTCAAAGTGAAGACCTTCATTTACAGTACAGCTACTGGAGGGCTTACACATACCGGCGACGGGTGCCAAACCTGAGAACAAGAGGTTGTGTAACTTTAATTTTAGTAGCCGTTTTACCTTCAGGAGATCGCGACCGCAAATACTCACCGAGTACTTGGTTAGACAGTTTTCCACTTTTACCAATAGCGTAGAGGTCTAAGCCCGTCAGCATCAGAGCATGGTCCCAGTGAAGCGGACTTTTCTCCCAAGACAAGTTCTCTTTCTCTTGCCAAGCACAAAAATTACTAAGGTACCGATCGATGTCGTGGGATCTTTGCAATTTAGGTGGATCTGCATGAAGAATCTCTAGTCTTTTCAACAAAAATGTCACCTTAAACTCTAGGGAGTCATCGTTGTAGAGCAACTGAACCTGTCAATGTGAAGTATTAGTACAGACTGTTACTCTGATGTCCTCTATGATGTTTAAAATGTTGTAGAATTATTATTTCTTATACATTACTTTTTAATGTATTAATTGGGAGATTATGATTTTTCTCACAGGAATTTGGGTACCTTTATCTGATCGTTTGTTATATTTTGATTTTCTCTGCACAGGAAACTTTGAAATGAAATTCCTCCAAATTGTGTTTCAGTTTAGTAGGTTATTTTAGTTTTCATTGAGTGTAATTCCTTTTGAAATTGCTTTCTCCGATTTGAAGTGTCACGTAGGGTATCAGGTTTAAATTTTAATTTCTCATTTAGGCAAAATTTGCTAATTTACAATAGTGTTGCTGCAAATTGGCGGGCGTGAAAATGCCAATGGGACGTAACCCTTAATCCTTCTGATTCTGATACAGTAATTAATATAGAGACAATCGATTTGTCTCTGTATAGACTTAGGTATCAGTTGGCAATCCTATTTTATTTCGGAAGCAATGGAGGAAATGAAGCATTTCCTCATTATTTAAAAATTAAAATCATACTCACAGCATTTATCATGGCCAGAACAAATCTGTACAGATTTCTCTCCGTGTTCTCCGGGAAGTTATTGAGCATATGTCTGTACAAATCGCGATCAACGAAAATGGCCGTCTCCACTTTGACTTCTTTCTTTAGACCAAACGATCTTCTCTGCCTTTTCCTCCGTCCTGCCAACACCCATGGTTTTCTTACTGACCCAACAGACTCGCTTTTCACCAATAAGTGTGGAGTGGTAGAATTTGATTGCCGGTACCTCAGAGGCAGCGGTTTAATAAGGTATACGGTACTATTGATTAAAATTATTCCGTTCTGTAAAATGAAAATGAGCAACAATTATAATGAGTTTGTTATCTTATTTTTCAAAGTCCACTCCCACTTATGGATTTTTTCAGTTCAAAATTAGAAGTTTAAATTTCGAAAGCTTTCTTATCGTATTATTTCAAATTTCATGTCCTATAGCTAGTCAAATTCAGTGACTTGCAGAAGGTGGTTCCGTAACATACATTTTACTTTCAGAATAATTTGCAAATATTTAGTAAGAAAATTACACATTTTGAAAGAAGTAGGAACTTATCACGGTAGATACAACAAGTACACTCCTTTTAGTGTTTAAGTTAGTTCAAGCACAAATTCATTCTATTGGCAAATGAAGATTTATTTACCACCTCATTAATTCGGACAAACATTTTCAGAATTTAGCACTGATATTTTTCTCGTTTTTATCGGTCGACTGAGTGCCATTCCTTTTTCGATTGCAGCGAGCAGATGAATCGAAAGTAATTCGAAGAGAAATTTTTTAAATCTAATTTACTGGAGAAGCGCGGTTGATTGGAGACAGCCGTGTCAATATTTTCCAGTAATTTTTAGCTGATGGAAATGAAGCGGTTTAGAAGGAGAAAAGTACAAAAGACTTTTATGGAAGGCCAATTATCACTCCTTAAGCTTGATTAACTCAAACTCACCTCTGACATAAAAATTCTATCTATTTTGAATTTTTAAATACACATTTCTATAAATATAATATTTATATATATTATAGGCATTCAATACATCGAACTCACCAAGCCGTCGCACATGTCCATCCAGGCTCTGACTTCATTTCCTTCGTTTTCATAGAAACATTCTCGAGTTTCAACAAATTCATCGACAATAACCCTAGTAGAATTGTTTGTTGTCACTAAATAGGCAAAATTTTGATGCAGGGAAGGTAAATTTGGACGCAGTTTGAGCTGAAGGACCGAAGATTCGAGTGGCAATGTCAATTTGATCGGATCTCCGGTTGTCCTGTTCTCTTGAATTGGCAAATCGAATACTTGATATTCAGCCTCTATAAGTAGAATGCGTTTTATGACAAAATATTCCAAAATCGAAACCTATACGCGATAAAAAGCTTATTCTATTTATCTGTTTATACTTGTTCTCAAAGATTCTAACAAAAACGTTAAACCTTGAGGATTCATGTAAACGAAAGAATGACATTCATCAAACAGAAATTAAACAAAGATTCACTTCAATAAGAATGTCATTAACGTAAAATAGAACATCAAAACAAAAATGTATACTTTACGTTCCCATCAGATATCTGATAACCTACCGCTAGGCAATTGTGGACTTTCGTCATCAGTTCGTCCTAAACACTTAGTACTTTTAGTTTAGAAACATCTGGATAGAGGGAGGAATACATTGTATAAGTGAAAGTCATAATTAATGTTTAGAAAATAAAACCCCTTGATACGCCAAACGTTGAAAGCGCAATATGATTTGTAACGCGTAGTTAACGTTCCTTTGAAAGGGGAGGAAGAAGCGAAATGGATGTGAAAAAAGCAGTTCAATGTCGTGGAATGCATGTCTAGTAAACAATACACAAGACAATAAAGATATTTGACATGAACAATTAAATGTTCACCGCTATGATCAATTTTTAGAGAGCGAAAACAAAATTCATTTGGAAATGTCACCGGGAGGTGTCAAAAATAGACCGAGGAGAATATTTTCTTCAAAAAGTGGGCTTATATGATGCGGACGTTCAACTTGGTATTGAATAAAGGCTATGTACGGTTAGAATTGTTGAGAAATCAGAATGAGCAGGATAGTGAATACCTGAAATAATTGAAATAAAAAAGAAACTTAGAGGATCCTTGTTTACCCCCTCTTTTCTACACTGCAGCAAAACATATCACGTCGGTCATGTTTATAATTACTTTTTATTACATCATTTTTGACATCTTGCTTCAATTTAATTTATAACAGTGGTTCATGACACGTGTAAACACTTGAATTTTAATTTTCTCTGTCTTCACAAACCTTGTAAACCAAACATTTTTTGCGTAGTACATTCATGCACATTATTTTATTTTAGGTGATGTCGGTGAAGTTTGAAAATTGGTCATTAAGAGATTTATGTATTTACCTCCTCTTAGTAGAATTGCATCAAACTGAAGTCACATTGTATTCAGTATTGAGTGATATTTTGCAAAAGAATTAGTTTTTTTAATTGATCGATACAACTCCGCTATGAAGAAAAATGGTTCGCATTTATAATATTTACAACAAACAAAAATTCGATGAGAGGCAGCAAACGAGGGAGAAAAATGAACAGTCACGTACAATTCGATTTAAGTCGATTGCTCCAATCGGTTGGAGTAATTGTTCTCTTCCAAAAAAGTTTCAGTTACAGGAAAACTTCCGGTGCGTCAGAAATTTTATGAAATTAATGTACGTGTAAATGTATCTGAATCTCTAAAGAATTTCAGCATTGTAAGTGAGTATTCAAGATCTTTACTGAAATCATTATTTCTTTTCGTGTGATTCTGTCGTTGATGGAGGACTTCAGTGATTCGAAATTTGTCACTTTAGAAAGACATTTCAACAAAAAGTAAAATTGGACCACATGCAAACGCAGACATGTCATTGTGATCTAAAGTAATAGGTGTAGAAGATAAAGTCTACTCAAAGAAACAACAAAGGTAAATAATTTAGACCAATTAAAAAAAAGATATCAGTTTGAGGCTTAGGCCTGAAGGAAGGATTTATATTCTACATATAACTTATATTCTATATGTTACGCACAGGGATTCTACTTATCCTCACTTTCTAACTAAAACTGTACTTTTTAATAGTCGAAAAGAATATAAGCTTAGTTAAGACTAGAGAAAATAGTTATTTGACCGTAACGATCCAAATAGGTACAGAAAAGTCAACAAGCTCTCGTAAGTTAATTAATGAGGAAGTGTTGCATTTCTTGAAAACAACCAATTTGAGACGAAAGGGAATCCAACTAGGTTTTCTTTTCAAGCAGTAAGACACTTGACAGGGGCACTGTGACATTGTGGTCGTCTTCATCATAAATTCCTGTCATTCATAATTAAATCGTAAAAACAAAAATAAAAGTTATGAAGTGTGTAACTAAGAGAGAGAGGAAGAGAGAGAGTGCATGGGAGTAATCGGATTATGATTTTTGAGGTCATCATCGTAACCATCAAAGAAGAACTTCTTTTTTTTACGGGTTTGGTTCTGCGTTTCCGACCGTTAAAAAGCTGTTATTATGACATGCTTTCACTCCAAAAGGTTCATTCCGTTTTTCCTCGTTATGAAGGAATTTGTAAGAGACCGATATATGGTTCAAAAACTGCATTAGTACCATTTGAAGGAAATAAGGAGATTGTAGACATAGTTAAGAATTCTTAGTTAGAACCCTCTTTGTAATTCAATAACACCTGAGATTAATCATTTTGTACATTGAAAAATGATATTCCTGTTATATAAAAGGGTTCGTTTAAAGTGTAATATCAATTTATTGGATGTTCTATATGACCTTCAAAAAAATAAAAATAGAACGTTGAAAGGCCTTGGGTGAGTAAATTTTGAATCCTCCTAATTACTTTACCTTTGATATCGAATTTTTAATCGATTACATTAATAATGATTCAAAAAATATACATTACCAGAATAAAAAAATACATATAGAATGGAGCACAAATAATAACAATGACATTTAAAGGAAAGATTTGATGGTGGTAAGATTAGTCTGGTATAGATTACCAAAGAACAAAACAACAGAAGACTGACGTGAACATACAAGGTGTAACAGAAATTTTCATTTTCAACAATCGAAAAGCAGCCTGTGGAAAATTGCACAGAGTTGAAATTTGGGAAACTTCCGTTAAGGAGGACAAAAATGTCATTTAAACTGCATAAGACCGATTGATTAAAATTAGAATCCAGAATAGAATTAGAAGATTAAAAATAAAAGCAATAATAAACCACAAACTCTGCAACTTTTATTTAGTCATGTAACACTTTGAGCAGTAAGTAATTGATCGAAAAACAATAAAGGAACTCCCTTGTTACATAAAGTATGATAATGGTAGAGTGGAAGTTAACATAACACCGTTTTGATGCAACAACGAGGAAAAGAATAATAATTCCGTTGAGTAACTCTCCTATTATTTAAATTTGAACTGGGCAGGTCTACCAATCAATCGGCCAAGTTCAATTTGATTTAGGAGTTCGAAGAAATCAGTTTTAGGTTATTGTTTTTCTTTTTCGCGGAGGAATATAAGTAAACTTCTTTTCGACGGAATTTGATCTTTCGGGGCTGAAATGTATTTTTAATAATCGTCGTTGTGGTACTTTATTACCCTATTAAATATTGCCCTAATTTCCCAGTCTTCTTCCTGATTGGTATACTTTTGGAGTTCACGGTTGATTTTAATTTTAATTGCCATATTTTTAACTTCATGTAATTTAATGGTATTTCTGCCAAAAATTTTGGATTATATGTACCCATTACTTATCCTATACTTCGTATTCAATACATATGCGTACCAATTTCACTGTTTTCTAGATTTTGAATGTGGAAAATCATTTATGGAGAACTCTTCAATAGTAAACATTCTACTTTTCTATTCTAAAATGTTTGTCTTGGAACAATCTGGTGACACCAGTACGATATGTGTAATATAATGTTTGCTACGCATTCTTGTTCAATGTTTGATTGTTCGTTACATTTGAATACCTGGGCAAGTCAATGGTTAAAAATTTTTTTTAACCATTGACTTGCTACATTAGGTTGTATATAAAATTAAGCAAACAAAATGAGAATGTTAAATTATTGCTTTTCAATGAAGTTTTCAAGGAACCGGCAGAATCAGGTTGAATTAATATTAAGAGGAGCATTAAAACAGTTTCGTTCGCATTGTTGCTTTTTTAATTGGTTCTTTGTTAAAAATTGAAAATTTTTTAACATAAATTTTTCCGATTTAGGTGAACGGCTGAAAACAATAATCAAAACTCGTAAACTGTTAGAACTGCACTTTCCGTAACAGAGTTTTCATTTCTCAGCTCCGGTAAATTCGAGATTAAAAGAAAATCTATTTCGTTGAACATGGCAAAATGGTCAGCACTCACCTTTCTTTGCACCGAAGAGTTGTCCTTCGAGAAGATTTCTCAAATTGTGATCTATGTGTTGTTTCTCAAGTGATTGATTCACTCGATCCTGAAAGAAATTATCTCTAAATAGTTTTCATTATCTTTATTGGTTCACCGCCGATCGTACATATTAAAATCAAGTAATTCAGTAATTTAAGATCTCAATTACCTAAATGTATGTTTTGTCTTTGTTTGTGATTCGAAATCGAATGGGTATGTAGGAAATGTATTGTATTCAAGTATATCGTAAATTAAGCCAATCCAATAATTTTTTCAGCGTTTTATTTGACCGAAGAAACGTGTACATTTTATTATAAATATATTACTAAGTATAAGTACAATTTTACTTAGCTATGTTTCTGTGTAAATATCGTTTATTGTGTATATTACTATTCCACACAGACAACAGTTTTTTTGAAGCGTTTACTCCAAGTAAGCTCTATCCAACTTGAGTGAAACTTACGATTACAGCATTTTGGTCTAATATAAGGCTAGCAACTGTCAAGGTTACTTATTGCGTCACGGAGGAAACGGTTTTTATAGATGTCGAAAACTTTTGTTTTTATTGTTATTCCCTTGATACTATTCCTTAAGTCATCCTTTGATTCAGAAATAAAACGACAAATTACCAGCGTAGTTTTCGGCAGTTTAAATGTGATTCCTTCAAATTATTTTCCTTTTAATTTAATTTGAAAAGTTGTGGGCGTACGGGCTGAGAAAATTTGAAACTGCAAAGATATCACGGATCAAAGGACTGAAATAAAATGGATGATCTTTTATCATGGTCCTTTCACTTCTAAAAAAATCACCTGGCCCAATTATTTGTGACTTGTAGTAGTAGTAGTGGTGCAAGACCCAACTCATTATTTTAACTCCAAATTGAGCATCTGCGTCATTTCAATCAAGTACTTTAGAAACTTAGATGCGCCACTCCAATTTATAATGCTGTGTAAAGATGTTTGAATTCAAAACGGGGGCTGAGATTATAATTTGATTATTTTCACTTCTACGAAAAATTACCCGTAGGCTTCTGTTCCGTAGAACTTTAAATTGAAATCCCCTAAGATAGTTATGGGAATTCATTTTTCTCTTTTTCCTTCTGATGTTTTTCCAAGTTTTTTGCTCTTGGTGTCTGGTCTTCATTCGTGAATGAAAATCTGATTATTTCAAATTTTATTCCATTTTTTGTCAACTTTCATTCGGCATAAAGACAATCTGTCATGATACCTGACAGACACGTTGACAATGCAGTTTGATGGGAATGAATGTCAGATGCTTTTCAATTTTATGTATTAATGGACCAGCAGAAACGTTAAATTGTATTTGATAAATACCATGAAGAATTAGGAAGTGGAAAAAAGATAGACACGCTTAACCGAGATTCACGAGAAAGAAGACAAATCTTCTTCATTTGATTGACCCAGTATTAGTCAACCAAAACAATAGTCTTTCAGTTTAATGATTCAATTCAGTGCAAAAACATGTACGACAAGAATGTTCCACCAATTCTCTATGTATTGTCTTAATTCCAATATTATTAGCACTCGTTGCTTATTAACCGATAAGAACTGATAATTGCAGATTAAAGCATAGAGAGGATACAAAATTTAAACATAAGTCAAAGTTTTTTATAAATAATTCCATCTAGCAGTTTTATTTAGTGTTTTTGTTTTTTAAATTAGTTATTTATTTTATTTTGTTTATTTAAAAATTCGAAATAGCGGTTTTAATAAATCAATTTATTTTAGAAAAAATATATTATTCTTATTATTCTACTTGAATACCTCTTTACCTTTCATTTAGTTCTTCCTCAAAATTTAAAAATATTGTTTAAATTTATAGCGTTATAGCAAATTTCCGAAGGTTTGCACGTGTCTCTTTAATTTCACCGTTGAACGCTTGGGGCTTAATTGAAAGACAACACCTCATCTAGAAATTGTTACACGACACAGTGCAAATGTGCCTACGTATTAAAATATATTGTTGCATACACGATTTTTCATGTACAATATTTAACAGCATCTCTACCTGCCATTTTTATTCATTAAAAAATTAAACAATATTAAGAAAATCAATTTAGAGTTTATGATAACAAGTTGCAGAAAAAAGGGCACTGAACTGTCCGCTGAAGGCAATAAACTTAAGAAATATTATTTTTTGTATTCTCTTACTATGTAGGTTAGTATGCCATATCAGTTAAATAGCAATAATAGAAAATTCAAAGCTCTTTAAAGGAATCGTTCACCGTATATGTGTAACCAGCCATAAATCACAATTACAGAATTAGAGAAATTTGAGACATTATTATTATTACTGTTTCTGGAGGACTTTTAGGACGTATTATTGCAATTGGCAGTTTAAACGTACTTGAGATTTGTGCATCAATCAAAAGTGACGTTTGAGAGATCTATGTATGTGGCTACCTATGCATCATACCATAATCTGCAGAATTAAAATGGCAAAATGCATAATTAATGTAGTTTTAATAAAACTTTTATTAAAACCAAAATTTTTAATTATTACTTATGTAATAAATCTATATATGAAGACCAATTTAAATGAAAATTGAAGCTTATTCGAATGCTTCCGAAGACCGCAAAGTTTGCCTCGTCCAGTAAAGTAAAAAAGGAAGGAAACAAACAGGAAAGTCCTCACTTGGAAAGAAAGCCTGATGGACCGCAATTAACTATTGTGAGTTTAAATACAAAATTAAAAAGCCACACGCGCCCTTTTTTCTTTCTTTCATTCAAGTGGAAAATGGCTTTAATTCCTTTTCATTTACTTTTGAGGTCTCTCATGACGGCCATGGTTTAATAACATGTTTAAGTGTTACTATAAAGTGTTTACTGGCCATCAGATGACCCCCGTAGAAATTTCAGTAAGAAAAAAGTTAACTTTGAACTCAAGTGAAGCAGACTGGAAATTCGTCGGTAAATTAAAAAAAAAATATTTTGCTTTTTATTATTTCTAATTCAGGCGTCAAACGGAAATGGTATTTCACTTGACGGTGTTTCTGGCACACTTTTCTCTTCACCTTGACCGAAGCAGACGTCCGCATCACCTGATTTTTTTAATTTTTTCAAATTAAATAATTAGAGAATTTACTCTAGCAAGAAAACTTGGTGAATTTTGAATGAAAATGGTAGATTTTGGTGATTGTTGCACTGGATATTTATGAGTGAGGTCGGTTAGCACTTTTGCTTGACCATTTTGTAATAAAATTCACAAACCGTTACACATGCAATTAGTAAAATATGTATCACTTAAAGTTTATATTGAGCGAAAATTTTTGCATTTAATTGTTCAATTACACTTTTCCTTTGTCTTTCAGAGAGACATTTCTTTCAATATAACTCCGGCGTTTGTTACTTTGAACAGATGTAGAATTAAAAAATTATTACATCAATAAGTTAATTTTATAATCATTTATTTTATGATATTGAGTAGATTGTACCTAGGAACTTGTGCATTACACAATGGCAAACCAATCAGTTTCTTGATGTGAATTGGATTTATAAACGATTAAGTGACATGACTGCAAAATAAACTGAAATTTAATGTAAATGAAATCGTTTAATGTGAAAATTGGAAGTGAAGTTGTCACGGGTGAGCGCTCTAACCGAGCAACAAAAACTAATTAATACTTCTATACACAAGCGGATTTTGTGCAATCGCATTATAATATCATTTTGCTATTGGTGGAACTCATAATGTGAAGCAGTAATGTATAATTTCTTTAACAATTATTTTAAGTCGGCTACCAATTAGAGTAATGCTGAAATCTTTGTCACGTTAATTAATTATTAATTGTTTTGTTGTATTGTGAATATGCATTTTTATAAGTAAATTAATAGACTTTTTTGAACATGTTAAACGAAGTCGTACAATGTTTTACCCATTCTCTCTTATTTCAACATAATTAAATGTATTCTTTTTATTATTACAATTAGCATAGCTACCTTTTATCATAGCTATTATCACTTATCGGCCTTACAACATAATTAATTTGTTATTAATTTTGTACCTTACAATGAACTTTTGAATTTGGGGTTCCACACGCAATAATAAAACATTCCTTTAGGAGTTTTCGAATATTATACACCGACAATGATTTACAATGACAATCGCCACTCTTAGAGTTTGTTTTTATTGTTATTGTACTTCTCATGGTTTTTACAGGTTACTTATTATTTTTCATAGTTCGTTCATTTTCACTACCGTTACATCACCGTTACAGTCATTATTGCCGGCAGGTGCCTTCCCCTGCGTACCGTTGTCATCAACATGTAAAACTATTACTGATACCTTTCTTTTTCTTTCCTAGCATTATCTAATACTTCAACTATTTATTTATTCATTCGTAATTTTATCTTGACTCATGGTGACAAAATTAACAGTGAGACTGTCGAACTTATTTAGGAATTTTAAAATTATATTCAACTTATTTTTGTAAATAAAAGTTGCTTACTCTTCCAATTTCTTTCCACTACGGAAAATTATTCGGCAACAATATCTGAACTGAATATATTTTATTACTTCTTAACATTAAGTGTTTGATTAATTTTATACTTAAAAAATGTTGAATTAACATGTTAAAGCTATAAGGAAAAGGGTTTTTCATTTTAATTAATTTTCTACTAATTTAGTTGTATTTGAATTCGATGTGATTTAACAATTTCTAAGTATTAGTAGGACTAAATACTTACCTGTAGGGACGTTTGAAACAAGACATGTAAAAATATAATCCATGTAAATATCATGATTCTCCTGGCATTTTACGTTGAAATAAATGATTTAACTTTAAATTAAAAATTCTCTCACTAAACAACGGCAATATTCTTTCTTTTTCATTTCACATCCTCATGTGGCACAGTTTTTTGGTACTCGAACTACTCGCAAGTGATCCGCACTACGTAAGCTTGTTGACGGCGAACCGATTCCGATTACCGGTCTACTCTCATAGGAAAGAAGATGGAAGAAATTTCGGGTGGGGGTGGTGTAAAAGTAGTGGCAGTAGTCTTGTAACTACTTCACGGTTTACAGGTTCTCCTTCGAGGCGTGTTCACTGAAGTCTTCTATTAGATGAGTGAAAACAAAGTATCAGTCTGTCATTGATAGAAAGTGCAGTCTTTTCTCATTGCACACCGTCGAGTTTCGAAAATGAAAATTGAATGAGTCAAAAACAAAATAAAAAGTACAAGTAGATACAAGTACAAAAATGCAAGGAAAAAGACGAACGGTGGTTGGTTTACCGAGTTCTCTGAAACTGATATACGTCAGAATAATAAAGTATATTACAAGTACAAGTAGAAATGATGCAGGAAGGAATTAATTTCAAATACAATAATAATCAAGAACTACTACAAAAGATTAAATTAATTTACTGTACGAAATGCGAGCAAAAGGGACTGCACATGTAGTTTGATCACGACATTGATCAAATTTTATATGAAATAATAAATGCAGGAAACAGTTGAATGCTAGTTAAGGTGTCCGATATTTTTTTCAGACAAAGTTCCTTAAAACAATAGTACTTTGCGATATATAAAATTGCTAGGTTAAGAAACCACTGAGAAAACTAGAGGAAATGTAAAGTAAATTAATAATAGCTTTTATAAGACCGGATGGAAACTATTGCTTAGGAGTGCAACGGGGTAGTTGTAGAAGGAATCGACATGTGAATGCACAAAATAAATTTCACATTAATTAAATTCTTTAATTAGTATTAATATAGTTATAATGATATGACATAATTCATTGAGACATTAGGATTCACGGGTACTGATTATTGCGGTTTTCATCACACGGATACTCACAGAAACGGGTGTGATCTTAGAGAATCCGATCATCGATGCTGCGTATCACAAGCCCCTCAAACGCACGCACGCATACCGAACGCAGGAACGCTTATAAACCGACATATGATGATACTATTTTATTAATAGAGTTATTTATATGTAATTTGATCCATGAAAAACTCGATGTTTCTGTAAGAGCGCATGTACTAAGACGGAGCGATTGTCAAACCGTTTGTTTGTGTGCTTGAAGTAAACCAATATCGTTTAGTACTGTTTAATGTCTTTTACCCACACCTGCCCAAAGTAGAGCCGGACTGTAGTGGTTCGCACCCCTGAAAGACAATGGTTCCACTTTGGCCACGAAGTGCTTCATCCTGTGCGATGGTCTCTGGTTTCTGATTGCGTGTAAAAAGGCAGCTGTCGCCGGTGGTCGAAAGACTCTTGTTGTTTCTGGCTCTGGAAAAATTAAAGCAAAAATAAAACAAATGAAAATTAGATGAAGCTACACAGAATTTCAGAAAAACATAGTACTTGGGTGATAAATTGTGGCACTGACGTGATAACAGAAGCTTATCTATAGTTCCTTATTAGTCACACTATATAAAGCTCTTTCAAATATTTAGAGTAAATTACAAAAGCAAATTGGGGTTCAACGGTACGACAAATGTATGTGAGTACTACACTTCAATTATTATGATTGTGATTCACAGAAAAATCGAATTATCTAAATGAGTGGTAATAATGACAGAAGTTTTTTCTTGTGTAATATAAGATGTAAGAACTTTAAAAGGCTATGTCATTGTCAGTAACAAGTACCAATACTAATATTGCTACATCGTTTGAATTCCATTCACATTAATCTGGCGTTATTGATTTTCCACTTTCGGTTTTCTTTAAATATGTGGGACAGGTATGATTTTCCATTAAAAAAATTTTCCAACTAAGTTCCGTGGAACTTCTAGTGAGACAAAAATTGCATGTTTTCAAATCTTTGATTTTTCACAATTTAAACATGAATCTTATCTTGTTAATTACCAAACGTTTTGAGTTGAGCAAAAAACTGATTTATTATCTGAGAGGCTGTTGGTAAATATTCAAAAAAATCGAGAGGGCTTGCACAGAATTTCAGTAATTAATGAATAATATTACGAATAATATTTCGAATTGTAATATTTTTCTGAAATTTTGAGCAAAATATGTCAACATCTAACTATCCATGTACGTCTACAACATCAGAGATGATAGTTAAATTCTAAATATTGAACTGCAATATTTAAAAAAAAATAATTTATAAAATTTTACAAGTAATCTAATAATAATAGTGATACAATTCTAGGTAATTCGGGCTGATTGAACTCACCCCTAAGCAATACATCTTGATAGAGTAAAAATAAAATAGAAGCAATTCTTAGAAGGGCCAATGCTCGTTACAAGGTAAGAACTGAAAGAGGAAAATACGACTCCTTGTTCCAATAAAAAGCACATTGTAGGTTTTTCCTGTGGAATTTTCTTTCTAGACGCAAAGAAAAAGAGTTAAGTCTAAAGTCGATTTGACTTAACAAAAACCTAAAGAAAGTAGTTATAATAAATTTCAGCAATTTCAGTATCAAATGTATTTGAAAAGTTGAATACGCGAATGTTTGTATTCTTAGCATTTACAATGAAGTTATAACAACTTAATTGGAATGCACAACCCAGGTACCACAGTACAGGTACCGTTTATGTTTGTCCCAATTAAGTTGAACCGACATTATTACTCGTAACAGTTTCTTCTGGGTCAATCTGAATACAATGAGTTCTTCTAACCTCTCCCGCTGTTAATCTTTATTAATTCTTCCGGAACGCAAAATCAGAATACTTGAGCACCGTTACATCCGCCACGACCGGATTGAAATAAAACACAATCATTTCATGTTTTGTATATTTCCCATTGTATCCCTTTTACATGGGTGCATTTCTCGACATACGACCGACATGTACGGACGAAGTCGATTCGACACATCTTCCTCCGTTATTTTAACTCAACGAATGAACGAACTCAACGAATACATCACACTTGACAACACCAAGGACTGAAAACAATTTTCACATCACTCAGAGGCCCAGAAACACAACACAGGATTGAGGTGCAATACAAACCGAGGATGCAAGGACGGAGGATACAAATCTCAAATGAAAGCTACTTGAGGCGAAGTATTCTTGAATAAATCTGTGATTCGAAGTTAATTCTGTCGAATAGCGGCATTATGGTGGTTTGAAGTTCAGACGATAGATGCACATTTGTAATTTCTTACAATATAGATTTTCACAATTTCTGTGACAGTAACCGTAGATTTCATAAGTGGTAGTCAAGCCGAATGTTTGGATGCACTAAAGCTTTTCTCAATAAAATGAGTCCTCATACCCAACACACAGAAGGCGAACAATATGTTACAAACTAATACAGTGTGTATGATAATAGACTAAGAGGGTTTTTGCTTGATGCTGCATACTGCATTACAGTATTCATTTGTCAGACTTACAACACATTCTGCCGTTTGCAATGTTCTCACCTTCGGTTCTGTACTGTTGCATAATACAACGGCTCGTGAGTTTTTGCGGTTACTTGATTACTATTGTTATTAACTAAGAATCAGAGTGGAAGAAAATTTTGAATGGTGGCTAGTGAAATCCTTAGTCCATCAGTTTCATCAGCAAAAACAATTTCCGCGGTTTTGATTTGAACAATCATTGTTACTCCTGATGCGTGCTTGCGATTAGGTAAACGATTATTGGATTGAGTGGATTCAAGCAACAAGATTTACATTCTTTGGTTCTTGATGTTCAGTGTTATGTCACACAAGTCACATTATATATGTGGTAGAAGGTGAATTTAAAGACATTTCGTTTTCACGTCCTCAAAAACATCAAATAGTTTTTCGCAACATTAATTTTATTCCTCAGATATGCCTAGATCCTGTTCTTCACACTCGATTACACCGTGGAGTAGTGTTATAACCGGAAACGGAAGATTAGAAGGGTGAGATGATGTGAAATTTGACCAGGCTGAAGTTGTTGTTTTTGGTTAATTAGTCTTTCGATTTCGTGCAAAAGTAACGTCTTATTAATGCCTTATTATTAACTTTTATTGTTTAGTGCCACCCCAACTCACATCCTTTGACAGAAGGAACCGGACACCGTTTCATCGTTAATTTAGTACCGTCGTATAATAGTTTCCGGTTACAAAGTAAAATTTCATTCTAACGATAATCAGGTCCAAAGAAGACGGATTGAAATTATTAGAAAACAAGAAGGTGAGAATGAGATTTACTCTCAGGTAACCGGTCGAAGGTTCTCACCTTCGTCAAAGATGTAAAGTCTTATTTGGTCAGATTTGGCAACTGGAAACTTTAGTGACATTGTGGAGTCATCAAAATGTTTATTTCTTTCTACAAACTCCAACTTATTTTCGATCGTAAGAAAACGACATGATTTATAATAACTTATAACTTGAAGTCTTACAATTTATAGAATTAAAGGCACAAGGATGTGCACGAGAACAAGTCACTCGAGAAGTAAAGTATTCGTTGTAAAATGTCAACAGGCAAAATTTTAAATTATTAACCACTTCCCGTGAGTTAGAGGTTAGTATCATGTAGGAAAAATTATTTGTGTACGGTAGTTTTTTACATTTGTCTCTGATTGTCGTTACAATTTACATAGTATAAATATTTATCTCTTCCTTGTGGTATGTTCGATAAGGCCAAGAGCAGAGATTCAAAAAAACTTTGTTAAAGGGATCGAAAACAATGATTTGAAAGAAACTCATCATGTAAGTTAATACCGAAGCAAATTTCTTTTTTGTTTCAGTTACTTACAATTACCGGAACGACCGTTGACACCAGTGAAGGACCTCACAACACGCACCGTAAACTAATATTAAGGACAATTGTTACATCGTTGGATTCTTAAGTTTGTTGTAATAGAGATGTACAAGCGAAAATCAATTATTTCGTACTTCGTCAGAAGAAAATTGATGTCGTTGGTCAATTAAACCGAACAAAAACCGATATTGTTAAAACCGTAATTAAGATGAATTTGTTGGATTTAATGAAGAAAAATCGAAGACGTGTAGCAAGAATGTAATTCCAGAATACAGTCAATATAAGGGTAATATTTCAATTCTAATAGCCGAGAATTGTCTTAAAAAGCAAGTGTTACTTATTTGTTTTCACTTGTAATGTGTTCGGTTTAAAAATAAGGTCAAATAGTGCATTGATAAATCGCCAATGTTCAAGTTGTTACATTTAAAATTGAACTCATGCAAATATGTCTATTTTACACGCGTACGTTCAACCTCAAACATAGGAAAAGTTTCGTTCTTTCGACAACAATGTCTCTTTACTTCATATGTCACTCCATGCATTCCTCACAGTTTTTTAACATCGGTATAGTACATTCTAACTAATTGGTGCGAACGCTGATAATAAAAAAGCATGCACACAGACAGAAATCTCTGTCACAGGTATTACTACTAATTGTAATTATGTAATTATCAGTCTGTGCCCTCGCAGTCCAGTCCCACCTCAGATGGGCTGAATGTTTTGCATAATGACAACTAAATATGGTTACATGCTTACTGTATGTATGCTTCCTTGTGCATCGTGGGGCGGGATAATTTCCCGTCATGGCGACTACCTCAGAAAGAACATGAAACATGAGGGAGAGAGAGGCTTAAATAGAGAGGCTTCTCCAGGTCGGACTGTCTGGCCGCAAGCTCAAACTCTGATCGACGGATCCGTTACGGATGTAACAAAAGAAAAAAAAGAAAGCAACGAACAAATGCAATGTTTTAAATGTCTAAAACCTGTGCCTGAAGCCAGCAGTTAGGTAGGGGTAGGTACGACGCACCCTCAGTTTTGGGTCTGAATTTGAGTGCGCCTTTTTTCTTTCAATAATATTTTTCTACGATTAATTTAAAAATAATAGTTGGATACTCACCGGTTGGTAGTTCTTGTTTTCCCATTAATGCGTTCCGCTCCTCTTGCGAAAGTCCTTCCAGACTTTTGAAGTTGCCTTTGAGGTTTTCGAAAAACTGTTGTATATTGCTCAGTGCTCCTGAAACGAGAAAGAATGTGTTCGTCTCTTAATGCAAACCTTTTAAAGCGAGTTGTTAATTTCTATTTGGAAAAGAACTCTATTTTGATGTGACAACCACAGCTGAGAGAGATACAACTCATTTGACTTAATTCCTTTCCAATAACTAGAAAGTCAAATTTTTAGTAGTAAGTTCCAATCAACTAGATATGCAACATAATCATTAATTGGGTATTTACAGCACAACTGAGTTTTGAAAATGAAATACCAAATACAATATGTATCGCGTCACATATAATTTTGTGATTGATATCAATTTCAAATAAAGAAAAAGAGATTGAAAGTATCGTTGAGTATTAAAAGAAGCTTATTCCATTTTTTATTAAAATTAACTCTGAACATTTTTAATAGTTTGAAAGTTATTCTACCAAAGAAAATATATTGTTTTCTTCCAAATTGTTTATTTAAAAATGAAGACAGTATGAGGTCACAATACTAATTACGAGAAGGTTTCATTTCAGTTATAACAATAAATTGAAACCCAAAATATCTTTCCCTTGTATACCTTTCTCATGTGTTAGGCATTGTGCCTTTAGTTTCTATTTTCGATACTTAAGAAACATTTGTAATTAAAATAAGAAACGTTCCATTGTTTGTCGTTGTTTTTTGCAGTTGCCTCAATAAAATCAGCTGTGTGATTAATGGTTTCTATTCAAAATGGGGTGCGAATCATTTTGTTTTTCCTTCATTCTCGTCCGGCTTATTGTTTTGGCGTTCTCATTTTTCAGAGAGCAACCCCCTATATATACTTGTTAGGTGGTTTTAAAAATACTGAACTATATATCTAACTTTAGTATGTAACATTTAACATTTAACGCTGTAAAATAAACTGAAAATGTAGTACTTTTGTGCCATTTTATAATTATTCACCATTTATTGTTTTTAATCTTTTTTCATATATGTATTCAATAGTCATATAATTCGATTACGATCATAGTAATATTTCTTTGTTTATTTTAATTATTTTTATTATCAAATTTTTAAGGTATTATTATAACACTAAGGTTTGCTAAATTGAACTTTTTACAGAACGGTTGATTTGTTTCATACGATAACACATTAAGTATGTTGGATTTATTTTGATTGTATGCACAAGAAATATTTCAGTAATTTTTTTAATTAATATTTATAATAATTATTACATTTTTTACAGATTCTAACTGTCTGTCCTTGTGTCAGAACCACTATTTATTTATTACTTAATATTGCTGTAATAGAAAAATATTATTATATATTCAAAAGGTCTGCTCAGGAAGCCTCAATAACATTTTTAAATTAATTGAATTTATCATTATATAAAAATACTCGTGTTCAAGGGGAAGGGGAATTTGAAATAATTTCATTATTGAATTCCTAGGCTAATTAAAATTGTTAGTCTACACATTTAAGTTAATTCATTGCTGTGCTATTAATTTTTCAGTCACTCAATCTTCTCAGCAGAGCTCATCCATTATGTGTGACACATTGTAATATCACATTATAATGAGTACTGTTATTTTGAGGACTTACCCACGCTGATGTAAGGTGTGAACGCCGGGTCTCGTTTACTCTTCGTCATTTCATTATCATAATGCGAATAGACTTCCTCGTTGTAGTTTGGATAATTGTCATCTCTGGCCATGTCATCCTCGTCATATTCATCTTAAAAACACAAGTAAAAAACAATATCAATTTATACTGATTAAGTTGTAAATTTGTTACCGGTCACTTTCGAAACGCTCATGATAAATCAAACTTCAAGAAGGTGAAATAGCAACGAGACAACAAGAAATGTAATTAGTGTAATTTTCAATCCGATTTAGAATTATTAGAGAAATACATTGTAGCGATAAAAAGGGACCTGACAAGCACTACAAAACAAAAAACTAGGTTGTAAAAGAGGGAAGCTGAAACAATGTTGTTCAACTAAGCATGTTGCATAATTCTGTGCTTTCTTAAGTATTAGATTTCCAAAAATAGAAAGTTCCTTTAAAGGACGTCGGTAGGAAAAGAGCAAAGGAAGACAGAATGACCATTTAAGGGGAGTAAAGATTACAGGTGGCAGTTAGTCGTACTGTACTTCAGTAGAAAATGCTTTCTTTATACCAATAAGCTTTCTTCCAAGATAACTTTATTTTCCGGGAAAAAGGAAAGAAAACTATACATCGTTACTATCGTAAATATGACATCTAAAACGGCCACAATAAAAAATAACCGTTGGAAATATAGGGATACAAAACATGCATAGTAAGTGTAAAGTATGGCTCATTGAAGAGGAGGATTTGGACTGTAATGTAGTTTGACTCTTAATGACCTAAGGAAGCGGAACAAACTAAAAGATATTAAAAATAAGTCAAACACTATTCGACGTTCAGTTGATTTTAACAATTTAAGTAAAGAATTATCACATGTACATCAACATAAAATTTTCGTTCTTGATAAATTTTTAATATTGCACTATTATTATATCAATAATTGACAATATTCGATAATCAATTTTTAATGAGACCGGAACAAGTGATGTTAACCACAGTAAAGCATATCATAAATGGAGGTTAACAGGAGATTAACAATTCACGAAATTCTTACGAAAAGTCGTTATGGGGAACCAACCAGGACATGTTCGCGGTAAACCCACAGTATTACACAGATATTGAAATAGTTAATAGGCGATCGATGGTATATATACTTCTGATATTTTCAGAAAATGTACATTAGAACAGAGACACAATTTCAATATGCTTGAATCGAAACAAACCATTATCAAAAATTATTTACCTTTCAAATTTTACATAAATAATAGTCTAGACTCACTAAGAAATTTTTGTAAACCAATTATTTCTACTAGTTATATTTCTTAACAGAAATAGCAAACGTGACTCTTCTTGTATTCATCTTTGCTACAGCTAAGTCCTTCGATTCACAGAGCGAAGCAAACACAACCCAAAAATCTGTTGTCGCAATCTAAAAAGTTAGATTACTTTGGAAATTAATCATTGCTACGTGGATTGACTTTCATTTCTAAATAAAAGATCCCGATCTGTTATTGGTATCGTATAATTAGATTGTGTTATTAATGTAGTATTTCATGTTGACTATAGAAAAACTCAGTTAAAATTTTCATGCACAAAAGAACAATCCAATGACGTCCAATCGTTTTAAACAGAACTCCATCTAAAAAAATCCGAGTGACAATTAACAGCAATTGGTGACAACTAACTATCATTGGAAATCTAAAATAATCTTGCACGGTGACTTCCACGCTCTTTTCATTATATGTTTTACAGGTATTTCTAATCATTTTTACTATTTACCGGGTGTATTTAGTTTGTGAGTCGACACCGGTAAGAAATTTAATTTATGCATTTCATGTAAGGTGTATTCGTTTTCTTATTGTTTATAAATTATAAGTTATATGTAGTGTTGTTGAGACTAACATTTTATTGCTTTAGATAAATTATTTCTTTACGTATTCAGGAACAACTCTTTTTAATATTAGCTAATATTATGCCATACAAAAGACACATAAGTTAATAAAACGTACTTTTTTATATGAAGTATTATATGTAGCAACACTACAAGAATTTCAATGAACCGTTAAACTTCATAGATCAAAATAAATTCTTTTGTATTCTTAAGTTTTTCATGGTTTGCTATACTATTAGTGCTACCGTTACATACATTTGAGGCTTTCGTGTTAAAATCGTATTGAACCACTGATATCGGCTAGACCTTTGAAAAAACCAAACGTGGACGTGATTTTGAACATAATTTTTAACTTTCTGTCATATGATAATTACAAATTGTATTATATATTACAAATAAATATTTTTTCATAAAAGCCCTAAATCATATCGGAAAGGTTGTTACCCCATGCTGAGTGGAAATAATGGTGTATGAGTAATAACAATACATGAAGATAATACTTAAGGTGTTTGTTTTCGTTCGGTTTTACTTTACAACATTACCCACAATAACAAGAATTATAACAAAATAAATGGAGACGTGAAATGAATTAGTTACAACTTCAATGACGTGACAAGATCATATTTTGAAATACTTAAAAAATAAATCTTAATTTAAGGTGTACAAAAGGCAACTTTGTTAAATTTGGGTATCTCCTCACCAGAATTCGTAATCAGAAAGAACGCCATAAAGTGGAAGACTTACTAGTTTTTAGTTTCAATACCCGTAGGTTACATACAAAAGTACTTAATACGTACCCATTAGGTAGCAATCCGTCGATCCCAATATGTATATAAGGCCGAGGAAAGTGAGCCATGTACACCTAAGACGTTTGCGAGACATTTTTACGCGTGTTTTCTTAAAGGTTAGGTTGCCACTGATAGAAAATTAAAAGAAAAGAACCAAAGCTGAGAAGAAGAGATTGATTGACTAACAGACTCTGACTGAATCCAAACGTTGTGTAGGACCGTTCGCGATTTAAATGCTCGTATTCTCCGCCAAAAATAGCATGTGTCATGCTTGATAACTCTTTTGGGCGCCTGCGTTTGGCTGAACCTTCCGAAGTGACATCTTCATCCCTGGCGTTGGCGTTTTACCTTTCTTCCTGTTGTTCTTGCTGTCCTAACGCCTCCGCCGAGCCATACAGAAGCACCTCCCTCTGACCCTCCCCCCAATGCTGATGTGCTACGTGCCGTCATCAACAAATGAACTTCCGGAAAATTTACACGCTTACGACCAAAACCTCTGCCAAATTTTCCACTCGGAAAAATTTCTGTTTTATTGTTTTAAGTCATTGTGTGGGTTTCCGTATTGTTTTCACTTATAATGTAAGTTCTGTCTTCCGCAGCATCCACCTCAACAGAAAAAATTAATTCTCTCGTTGGTGCTCTACTAAGTTAGTTACCCCATCCCTCAGCTGAAGTTTAATTTCTAAAGAAGTATTACAATAATTGTTTGAAATCGTAGTAGCATTGAGCCATCCAAGAAATAGAGAGAACCTGAGGGTGTTTAGCATCAATACCCAGAATTATTATAGGCACGGTAATTTGAATTTCTTGGCACAACAATAATCAGACAAGATAGGTTTATTAGGCAACATTTTAACATTTAATCATTTGTGCGCCTGTAAGGTGGAAGTTTCTACAGGACGTGGATAATTCAAAAACCCCTCCGCAACAAGTCGCGGTAGAAAACAAGGCAGATGGCGACAAATAATAAAGCAAAAAATAAAAAATTTGTACGCCCACGACATGAAGGTTAATTATACCTTTAATGTGTCTAATTTTGCTGAAAAACATCACGGTGACACATGTCGTGCTCTTATATTTTATTTTATGAAGACAAAAGTGATGGAATAGTAGAGAATTTTGATTCATCTAGGCGAGGATACGAGACTTCAAAACACCAACACAAAAAGGTAACAGTACAGTAGTAAAACTTGCACTAAACAAAGGAAGTGAGGTCCTGCTTATTATCAGTCATTGTATATTCTTATCTTAGAAATTTACACAATAAATCTATTTATTCGTAGTAAATGACAAAATTGGTCTGGAATATTTAATAATAGAAAACAGTAATAAATCACGTCACTAAGAAGTAGATGGAGGAATTAAACTTTTTAAAAGATAAACTTTACGCAGCTGAATTTAATTATTAATATTGAATCATATTTTTTTTATAACTTCCGAGGAGAGTCACTTTTGTTTTTCTCAAGAAAAACATTCTTGAAACTTTAATAAGAATAGCCATTCTTGTAGGGAAAAAGCAATATATAACTCTTTCGAACCATCATTTTTTTCCCATTTTCCTTTTAATAAAAATGACGGGAGGTGTCTTAATTAAAAACGTAAAGTTTTTCTTTAATAAAACGGTCATTAACTTGCCGTACTTTGATTATTTGTGGGAATTAATTAATAGTTGTAGCGGAGACTGAACAATATGTGACGTTACTATAGGTGTCCTATAACAAGTAACTTTGGTTACTACCCTGAAATAGGAAATAGGAATGTAAAAAATGTGAATATGGTTAAATATCCTACCGTAAGAACTTTGTGGGGGGTTAATTTGATTTAGCCTGTAGTATTGGTAACTTTCTATTTTATGATTTTAATTTATCGAACTCAAATATTTCAAAGGCAAAAAAACTCAAATATTTAAGGATTTTATTTAATACATTCGTATGGTTATGTGGAAAAAGAAAACTAAACGACAAGTGGTTTTTTCACCATTGAACCCTCCCTTGTAAGCATAACATACAGGAAGTTGAAAGTTTAATAAAAAGGAAGCCGGAAAATTTCAGGAACAAATTTAAAAGCCAATATTGTAGGTTTTGCAGTAAAAATATTTTAGGTATTTTTTTCAAAAAGTTTATTAATCTCAATTCTCATTTGAGGCTGTTCAACACGTAGTGATGAAGTTGAATCTTCTTTGGTATAAATCAATTAAATCAAAATTATAGTTATAGAATATTATAATTTATGTAATTGTAATTAATAATTGTTGTAGAACATTAAGAATTACTATTATTACTTGTTTTGTGTGGTCGACAAATTACATTTGAATCAATGTTTTAAATTTGTTCACATATCAGTTTCTCAAATAATTAAAATTCACTAATCTTTCAACTCGAATTATATTAATTCTGTGTAAAAGCAAATTTTGTATGACGAATTTTTGATTAAAACCTCTTTGCAGAAAATATTGTACCACCGAATAAAAAAAAATAGATCGTACCACACGGACTACTCATGTTTAACCACAGAAAACTTTTTATTTATTTACTTGCAATGTGTAATGCATTACTATCAGGTGAAAAATTTATCCTGCTTATTAAATGAAGTTCCGCGTTTGACTATTGTTTATCGCTATTTGTTTCAATTGGATCGGTGTTGTCACATTAATTGAAAATGGTACTTCATTTGTGATTCAGACCCAAGCAAGGAATATAACAAAAAACATTGAATTATAATTTAATCTAAAAATAAAAAAAATCTTTACAAACTCCGCCCCCACCTTAGTATGCAATCGTGAAATTTACAGAAATTTCATTCGCGTTATTCTTAATCGATTAATCCACTTAATTAATAGAAACTTGTCACATTTTATTCTTTTCTTATTCACACATTCACACTTTCACACTGTCACCCACACTGTTCTGGGGTGGGAACATAACACTTTCCTAGTAGTTTATGAGCTTACAAACAATAATTTATAAATACTGATTGATTGAGCCAGATTCGGCATTTTGCCTATGACTGCAAATTCATTTTGGCTGCTTCGTGTCGAATAACACCGATTAGGTCCTGATTCACCAGGAAAATGAACCTCAAGCCAGCAATCTGAAAGGAAAAAATGTGTAATGTCAAGCAGGTTAACTTATTGCGCAAAACTACAGCAAACAAAATCTTCCTTACTTCAACTACGGAATTATTATTCAGTCTATATTTATTTCCAGGTAAGATTGGTCTTCCGTCGACGTAGAAAGGCCTTTTACCCTCACTTGACAGAAAAAAGTCTCCGTTGTTGCGCAATCGTATGGTTCCCTGACGCCGAGAGACTTTACCCGCGGGTCCTTCTAAAGCTAGGTCAATATCTACACTGTGGTCCTTGGTGCACCGACCGACAGATATCTGTAATAGAAATAAAAGAAATGTCAAACAGTTTGCTACACATAGCTTACAGTTACCATTCCCAGAATGACAAAGAAACTAACCTCTCTACTCCGCATCAGGTACCTAACAAGTCTCCCACGCAACACAGCTAGTGTTTGATTATCGAAATCAGGTGTGCTGATACCAGTCACGATGTCAACCAGAACTTGCCACCTTGACAACTCACTTTCCAACGTACGGATTTCTTTTTTGGCCCGGCGATCGGCAATTGCTAACTCGTTTTCTAATGCTTCATCCCGGGGGTCGCCGAGTTCTGTGTCATTCACCAGTTCCTCAGCATCAGAAAAATTCAAAACCAAATCTCCTCTCGGAAGACTCTAAAATAAGCAACATTGGGGAACATCACAAACTCAAAAATAAAATTGAAAAAAAAAAAAACATGGAACAAAATTAAACAATAATCAAGTAAAATTAGTAACACTGCCTAGAGCATCATTCATTTACTGCATTTAATTACTTCGAAATCAGAAAAACCAATACTTTACCTATGTTGTTTTCCACTTATACAATATGTATAAAATGTACAATTGACAAATATATTAATTATTGATTACTTACCTGAACACTTTGATCAGGCAGTAACTGGTACTGCTTTAATAATTGCCAGTGATTATGTAAACTTTTGGCTGTTCTGGTAGGAAAAAATGTCTGAGGATTGCTATCGAGCAAATTCTGTAATATTTCTAAAGTAGGTGTTTCAGTCTGTAATGCAAAATGCTCAATTGTAAAAATTTTAAATGAAGCAATAACACATTCACTTCAGCACTTATTAAATGGTGAAACCTACAGATTTTATTGATCCAAGCAGATCTTCCTCTGCCTTACTAAATAAGGCTTTGGCTTGAACTGCTGCAATCATGTCAGGATGTAAATTCCTAATGGCAGCAACTGCAATTTTTGACACAATAGGGTCATATAATAGAGCTTGCCACCTCTGTTGTATCTCTTGAAATGTGAATCTACAAGAGAATTTCACTCCTCTTTCCACCATTCTAAGGTCATTTGTCTGCAAAACAGTAAATATTATGTGTGGGTGTAATGGATGTAATGATATTATTGTGGGCTACGTATTATCTATATGACATAATTTATGTCAATTATTGCTACTTTTAGTCTAGTTCTACTGCAACTATTTATTTTGTTTAATTTTATTTTATTAAAGACATAATTTAATATTTCTTTAGAAATTTGTCTTGCAATGCAATTTTAATTTACAATGTAAATTTCATTACAAGAAGTCAAGGTTAGGTTATCACTTATGAAAGATTGCACTCATGTGGTAGTTCTGCAACAACAAACTATTTTTGCAAACAAACCTGCAAAACTCCTAGGGCTAAGGCCAAATCATCTGTCGGTTTCCAACGTCCTAGATCTTTCGTTGAAGTAGAAAAAGAGTGTCTTCCATGTTTCTGTCGCCCTCTTCCTCCGTGACGTTGTGAAGAAGTAAACGGTTTCACCTGTCCAGAAGTTGGTTGTTTTCCAGAACTTCGTCTGGACACTAGAGTTGTAGCGGGTGATAAGGGTTGTGATGATTCGCCCGCAATAGACGTCGTTAGAGATTGAGTTCTGGTTCTCGCCGACTTTGAGCCGCTGGGAGTTGGTGTGGAATTTGAGTCGATCCGGGACGAATATTGCACTAACTCATCGTCAAACTTTCTTCTCTTAATCGATCTCGAACTGCTGCATAATTACCACAAACCAAAAACCGGATAAGGTGAATGTTGGCATTTAATAATTTTTAGGTTAAGTAGATTTGTTTATATAAATTACCTCCGCCTTTTTGTTCCGGGATCATTAGAGTCGAATCCGCTGTTCGGATCGACGATTGCTCCCATGTAATTTGTAAACGTGTTTTCATTATCAAAATTCTTCGTCCCAGAATTCAATAGGGATGTTAAATTCTCCATAATATGTTTAACTTCATACGCAAAACATCAATTGTTTTCCGCACAACATGCAATATGGCGTCCCGCTCTCAAAGGGCCTTGATTCCTTTGTTGATAGTTGTTTTGGCGGTTTGAATTCCGACTGTAGTATCAAGGAGGCCGTGACTTTTCAAAAGTTTGAGTTATGTAAGTTATAAAATAACAATTACAATTCATTGGTTTCCCACTTAATTTCTTAAAAGGTTCTATTGAACAACCACGAATTAATTTTTAATCAAAAAATTTATTTGTCTATAAAAACTCTAAATGCATGCTAAAATAATTTGAAAAAGATGTACAGAGTTCAATTGTGATGTTCCTTATTTCAATGATTCAATCAAAAGTGCAATTCCTTGGCCACCTCCAATGCAAGCTGAACCAATTCCATATTTTGCATTTCTTCTTCTAAGCTCGTATACCAAATGTGTGGTTATTCTAGATCCAGAAGCAGCCAGAGGATGTCCCAATGCAATGGCACCACCATTTACATTTAACTTGTTTATGTCCAACTGGAGATCCTTAGCACAGGCCAGGGTTTGGGCTCCAAAAGCTTCATTTATCTAAAATGAATCACCAAAATAGCATTGGAATTTTAGTGAATTATTGAACAAACTCAAAAAACTCAATTTTTAAAAATCTTGAAAGTTTTTCTCAAATAAATTCTGAATCAAAATGAATAGCAGGTAAAGCATGCACTTACCTCTATAATATCAATGTCATTTAATTTGAGACCAGTCCTTTCCAATAATTTTTTAATGGCAGGTGCTGGGCCTATTCCCATGATGGATGGTTCAACTCCAGCAACACTATAGCTCACTAGCCTGGCCAAGGGTTTATAACAATTTGCTTTTACTGCTTCTTCACTTGCTAGAATTAGAGCTCCTGCACCATCACAAATACCCTTAAAAGAGAGGTAATAAATTGTAACATCATAAATTATTTGTTATTGTTGAGATACATTCTCAGTGTGAAAGTGTCCCTCACTGATGCTGTGCCTGCTGTTACAACTCCATCTTTTGCAAAAAGAGGGGGAAGTTTCTTTAGTTTGTCTATTGTGGTTTCAGGTCTTGGATGTTCATCCATGTCAACTACTATATCCTTTTTTTTAACTGTAATTGTCACAGGGGCCAACTCTTCTTTGAAGTAACCATTATCTTGTGCTATAAGTAAAAAATTATATTTCTTTACTAACTAAAGGAATGAGTCTTCCTTCTTAGTGGAACTGAATATTTGTACATTAAAAAACGATTGAGTCACATAACAATGTGTCAATCTTCTCAATAGAACATGTTTTCTTAAATACAATGTGCAATATATAAATTACATTTTCTATTAATAAACTTACCCTTCTTCCAAAGTTCTTGTGACCTAAGTGCAAAATCATCTGTTTCATCCCTGCCAATTTTGTATTCCTTAGCCAATTTTTCAGCAGTGAGAGCCATTGGTAAACTGCAATAACTGTCAATTAAACCAAGCCAAAGGGAATCCTCAAATTCCTGTGATGAACCCAGCACAGTTCCAAATCTTACATTACGAACAACAAATGGATACTGAGTCATGTTTTCAGCACCACCGCAAACAACAATCTGTGATTGTCCTGCCATTATTTCCTTCAAAGAAGTAAATTTTTGATAAACACATTGAACATTAACCTTAGATTTCATTTATCATAAACATCTAGAACCATACTTGAACACCATTAACAATAGATTGAAACCCTGAGCCACATAACCTGTTAACACTGTAAGCATTCTTCTCTAATGGAATTCCAGATTTCAATTGGGCATGTCTGGCCATGAAAGTTCCATCTCTTGAAGAGGACTGCAATGTAACATTAAGTTTGCAGAACAGTATACAAATTAATTAACTCTCTTCAAAAAATTATTTTTTTTCCTTACAGGAGTGACATTTCCAACTATAACAGAGTCAACCATAGTAGGCGCCACTTCACTGGAGGCCAAGGCAGCTTTCATTGCCGTTACTAATAGGTCACATGCTGACTTGTTGGTGAATTTCCCACCAAATGTACCAAATGGCGTACGCTTAGCCGCGACGATGAAAACACCTTTAAAAATGGAATAGGTAACTTTTCAATAAGTGTCACCTTTGAAACTTGGGTTCAACAGGTCAAATGTAACAACACACGGTGTGAAGTGATAGTGATTTTTTTAAATTGTAATTTCCTCTACAAAAACCATAACCACCACATATATTACTAAATTAAATTCGGTTGTTTCAGTTTTGGTATTCACACGCTTTTAGTTATGGGTCTTACTGTTACACCCCTCTTAGGTTCATGTCGCATCACTATATTTCGTAACAAAATTTTAACGGTAATTATTGTAATTGTAATAACTCACCTTTTGCTAATGACGACATAGCGGGTATTCAAAGTGTTAATTACTGTACGGAATATTCGAATTATTTTTTTTGTAATTCACCCGTTTCCACACACACATAAAATATCGAAAGTGAGGAAGTTTACTGAAGTTTAAAGAGCAAAGATATCATAGGCACGTCACCACAAACCAAAAACAAGTTTTCCATTTCTTAGACACAACGAACCAACTCACAAAATGTTTTTTTTTCTTGATTTCTGTCAGTTCTGGAATAGAAAGTACAATTTGTTTGTATGAAAAAGCTTTAAACTTAATTTATTATCAAATAATCAGAAAAGCGGATGTCCTTTTTTTGGTGTTCCAATATGTTAAACTGTATTCAACACTTAGAGTTCTTTAGGTGTTGTGAATGTTGTGTGATAAATCAGTTTTGGAAGGGGCATTTCATTGAAAATTGAAGTAATTCACCAGTGAAAACCTAAGGCTTCGGTTGTACTGCAGTTCATAAATAGATTGTGTTCCAGTTTCATTTTTAGTGGAAATGGAGCATAGAATGGTTGAGAAAATTGAACACACCCTAACCTTAAAAGGTATAATGTTGTTTTGATCGCAACGTTTGAATGCAACGCCCATCTAATAAGTCTTACCTTATTTCTAGTTATGAGACTTACCAAACCGACATTAAGTAGCCCAATAATAATTACAAATGAAATCAAAGATCTGCCTGAAGACATCTTAAACAACGAACTTAGAAAGGATATCACGTCCGTTCATGAATCTGAAACCCTGGCCGTTGGACAATTCTTGCTGACTCCCCAGAGCTTTGGAAATATATATCTTGGCGAGTCGTTTTTAGGTTACATTTTTGTTCACAATGACAGTTCTCATGTAGCGAAAAATGTACAAGTTAAAGCAGATCTGCAAACCTCCGCTCGAAGGATCTCATTGTCAGAGCACAATATGACAGAGCTTAGTCCTCAGAGTGCTATTGACCAAGTTATAAATCATGAGGTGAAAGAAATAGGCACACACATGTAAGTTTCTGACGTCGTGTTGCAAATTATCAAACTACATCAGATCCATAAGTCTTTATGTTTAATTTCAGATTGGTGTGTGAAGTCAGTTACTTGTCCAACACAGGAGATCCATTATCTTTTCGAAAGTTCTTCAGGTTTGAAGTAACAAAACCACTTGATTTGAAAACAAAATTTTATAATGCTGAGGTGAGTAGTTTGTTGTTTCATTTTCAATTTGAAGTGACTTTGCATTTCAGATAATTTTATTTGACATATTATTTATTAACAACAAGAGGAGAAAATTCAATACATGGCAAAGACACTTAAAACCATAATAGTAGTAATTTAAAAAAATTGTAAAAAAATTTCAGTTAAATATTATCATTCATTATTTGTAAAAATCTACATGTAAAATATTCAACATGATTGGCATCCATATTATAATTATTTTAGTTTCAGATTAAATCTGACCAGTACTTTTAAAAGATATCTATTTTTAGCTTGTCAAGCAAATTTATGAATAAGTGATCTTAAATAAAGGATACTGACATGGAAAATAGACTGTACATAATGTACCGATAATTTTCATGGCATTGTCTTTTGAAGTTGTTATTAAGAATTATGATTCAACTTATATTGGCTCATCTACTAACAGGTCTAAATTTTTTTTTAACTGCATGTATGTGGTGACATCTTCATCTTATTACAATATGATGAAATTTTGTGACACAGGATTTCGTTGTAAGTTGACCTGTTATAAATATCTTGTGGCTGTTTTTCTGTCTTTGGCTCACATATTTAGCTTGTGTAGTATTTATAAAGCAATTTTACATAAAATTTGGGAAATTTTGATAGCTTCCCTTATTATTTAGAGTTGTATTATTTTGGTTGCTTGTTATCACTCATTAAAAAAAATATTTTTACTAAACCACTAATTTTAAGTCATTTTAATTTTACTTTGGGCTTAAGAAGATTTATAGTACATTTTGTGTGCTTTTCATTCAACATTACAAATTACCTACTCTTTGGTATACTAATTTACAAGAAGGATTCAAGTTTTCATACAAACTTGGAATATTAAGTTTCTCAAAAAGGGTAAATAAACTGACATTATGGCTGAGGTTTAGTGGTGGGCTACAAAAGAATTGGTAATAAAATGGGGAATGGGTAAAATGTACATTATAAATAAAATTGTTAAATAAACAAAATAATTTTGATAAACTTCCTGTAATATCGGCAAGATTGTTTGCACTATTTACAAATCTTTTTACTAAATAAAATTGGCTTTTCATTGCACTTGCTTCAAATGGTAGTGGAAAACTGTTCACAATCATTAGCTATTGTTTATGTTGCTTTTAGAATGCAATTGGGTTGTCCTGACCATAATATTAAAGTTATATAAAAAAAAATTTAATAACAGAGGAGAAATTTGCCTTTCTAAAATGAACAAGTAGTGTTGAAATTAAAATATTTTGATGTATATATATAATTTGTTTCAGTCTGATGAAGTTTTCCTGGAAGCTCAAGTTCAAAATAAAACTGCAGGTGCTATTCATTTAGAGAAGGTTTCTTTTGAAACTTCAGATTTATTTAGAGGTAAATACATATTTCTTACTTGTGTTCTGTTCTACATACCTACATCAAGATATATTATTTATGAGTTGATCTATTATTTTTAGTATCTTCCCTGAATAGTAAAAGTGTAGTCAAACCTGGTGACGGCCTCTTACAGCCGGAGGAGTGTCGACAATATTTGTATTGTTTATCACCTGTTTATGGAACAGGGCATACTAATATCTTGGAAGCTACCAATATTGGAAGACTGGATATCTCCTGGAGGTACAACTTGGGTGAGAAAGGAAGGTTACAAACTAGTCAACTACAGAGAATAGTAAGTACATAGTGATTTTTCTGGGACAGTACAATTTTAAGGCAGTACAAAAAGTTTTAATACCTTAATTAAAATTAGTCATTTAATGGCTGATTATTTTTGTCATTCAGAAAATTTCTAGACTTCTTCTGTTGTTTTTTCTTCCAATATTAATAAAGTCTCAATTTTTTTAAGGCACCCGATTTTGGTGATATCCGTCTTTCGGTACATAATCTTCCAAACATAGTGCAATTGGATGAACCGTTTAATTTCGCATGCAAAATATCGAATCTTAGGTATATTTGTTTAACAAAAGAACTTTCAAACAAGATTTCTGTTTTAAAATTTTTAAATATTTGCTTCATGGTTACAGCAAAAGAGCCATGGATCTCGTTCTTAATCTTGAAAAACTCTACTCGGACCTAATATGGATAGGAATTTCCGGTAGACACATCGGTCGATTGGAAATAGGAGGTTCAAAAATTATCGAACTAACACTCGTTCCTTTGTCGGCTGGACTTCACAACATTTCGGGAATCAGGCTGAAAGATTTGTTTTCCAGTGGTACTTATGACTACGACGATGTTGCACAAGTGTTTGTAACATGAATGTATTTCTTGTTCAACAAGATACGGTGATAAAAAACAAATTAAACTTTCCATAGCGCTAATTACAGTTTTAACAGTCATGTAAAAATAAGAAATGTTTCTACTCACTAAAAACTGTATTTCGGCAACCGAGAGTATTGTTCGTTGCTTTTTGTTTCTTAATTATTTATTTATTGAGTTTTAATTATTTGTTCTTCTGTGAAGGACAAAGAGGCTGATACACATCAATAAGAATTTAAGGACAAAAAAAATTGTATTCTGAAATATACAGATACCATTAATATTGTACATGTTAAATTATACAGAACACTGAAATTATTATTTTTGTTGCTTTTAATCTGAATATTACTGAAGTGAGATTAAAGATTTTATATTGTGTCACCACGTGATGCGGCCGGTCCTGTGAGGGACCAAAATTGACCACATCGAATTAATTCGTTCTTAACGAATTCAGAAACGGGTTCGGAAATATAATCACTGATTTTATCGGAATTAATAAAGTTCCAATTTTCTTCGCACTCGACCGGAGTGAAGTCGTAGATAACTTTCCAGTTCGAGTTCGCGTACTTCAGATTCGCTTTCCGGAAATCCTCGTCAATGCCTTCGTACTGGAGTTGGTACCTGCCGAAGTGAATCCTTCTGGAAGCCTCTATGATGGGCTGCGTGGCGCAGAACAAAAATACATTTATTTTAGAGCTGTCCCTCATGCGAAATTGACCGCAAGCGACGACGCAAGTGCAAGCCGTACAGTTACGAATGAAAGCACTAAAATTTTAATTTAAAATAAATAATTAACTCTGCCATTGCCATTTTATAATAAAGATAAGTTCATAGTACCTTCCCTCCACAGGTCCTAAAATTATTTTGCAATTAATACAGTCATCTATAGAAATTGTGTTTATATAGTCCAACAAATAGATTGTCGAGTCCTTGCAGTTTTGTATAATGAATTGCTGACCATTAATTGAGCGTGGAACTTTTATTGCTTCTTGACATACCAAGTTTTCGATTATGTAGTCGTCAGCCTTCACTGCCGATTTCCTTTTCTCGTCCCTTGAAATAGTAGCAAACTTAAAAACTCTTGCTAATGAATACAAAAGAATTCAATACTTTCAGCTGAGAAAACGGAACCCCATACCAACTGTATGTCTTCACTGTTGATACTTCGTCGTTAACAGGTTCTTTGCCCACCGCCTTGGCACATAAACATCCCATTTTGTCGACGAAACTAAGGGGTTAAATTTATTAATAGTTTTAAAAATCGCGACAACAAAAACATTTCTCGTTTCTAGGAAACGGAACTTTGCATCATTGTACGATTGTGCCAACTCTTCAGTACTAAAATTAACGGAATAAATTTTGTTGGCTTTGAACTTAATTATGTTCCGACGGAGTAACATTATTGATTATACCGAGTCATTTAATAAATTCAATTACTTTTTAACTATTCCTAAAGGTGAATTAATTTAAAAGTACAAAATGTCATTTATGTTAACACAAATTTATGTTAACCATTGGCGTGTTTTCTTTATACTTTTATGCTACAGTTTTACTTGATGGCTAAATCTCTGTAATATTAACCGTATTGTCGAAAATCAGTAATTCTTCTGTTAGACTGCAAAAAGAGTTACAAAAACTTGTAAATGAACCGTTGCCAGGTATAAAATGTTACCCAACCACCGACACTTGTAGGAAGTACCGAGCTTGTACGTTTTAAGTCTATTGTTTTGATTCTTTACTGAATAAATATGTGAAGAAGTGACCGTTATTAATCATTTTATAATATTCTTCTAGGCGTCAGTGGTTTGTGTGGTTCTCCTTATGAGAATGCAGTTTTTGATATTGACATTGAAATTACTTGGAATAATCCTTTTTGTCCTCCCAGGTTAAAGTTTCTTACAAAGATTTATCACCCAAATACAAACAAAGTAGTTTACTTAGTTGTGTTAAAAGTTCAGCCAGAAGTAACATGGCGCCCTACCTACACAATTGAAGGGATTTTAGTGTTCAACTTTTAATGACCCAACCAAATCCTGACCACTCTTTAATGCAGGCCATTGCTAATAAACACAAGTTCAACAAGGGAGAGTTTGATAGGAAAGCAAAAGAATAGACCATTAAATATGCAAGTACTAACATTGCTTTTCCAATACATACATACCACCAACCTTTTCAATATACATTTCTGTTAATATTTGGTTAATTGCAACCTTTTTCTAATAAATTCAAAAAAGAAAAATTATAATTTAACTGTCTGATACCTGCTTATTACACTTTGAAATATGAAGGACATAATAAAAAACAGTAACATTAGCTGGCAACTTAAGAGTCAGTGAAGGCATTTTCGGTAACTTAAATACATCATTCAAAAATGTTTCAGGCTCAAGTGAAGCTCAACTGATGTTGCAAGAGATGGAAAATGAACCATTTAACTGATGTTGTCCATCACTTCAGCTCTGTAATTTTTTTTATCCCTTATTGCTAACATTTGATTTTTTATATCCAGCATTACAAGATATTATAAGTAAGGTGAGTAGACTTGACAGGACAACCTGATTTTGTATATTACTTGAATTTATTGACATGATACTTCTATGATTGAATTATTTTCAACATTTTCTTTAAAGTTCTTTATTATTTTCATATGGTTTCCTGGGCTTTTACAGCCTGACTGATTTATGAGAACTCCAGTTGTGTATTTCTTTAATTGATAAAATGTTATGTTCAGGTAATATTTAATGATAAGAGTAAAATTTTATACTAAAATATGAATATGACAAGTTAAATTTAAATATCAAATAGTTTGATTAAGTAACTTCTTCAGAGAGAAACTGTAATAAATTAATCAATACTATATGTTTAATCCCATCTTAAAATATCCTTATTAAGAGCACATATTTACACAATTCAAAGATTAGTCAAAATTTTATTCTAGCTTTTTTTGGTGTCTGTCACAAATAAAAAGTGGACTACAAAACAACTATGTTCTTTTACATTTTATAAAATGTTCATTTCGCAATCAATATGTAATAGCTTTATTGAAATAATTAGTAATATTGTATAAATGTTCCTTGCAGATTATGTAATTAAAATGTCAAATACTCAAATTTTTTACAAAATTAAAATGCTTTAATATGAAGCATGTTTTTTTACATGATGGCTTAAAAATTAATAAAATTTTTTAAAAATTTACACCTTCACTGATTAATATGCTGTAATGGTGTTCATAAGCAATAAATAAAAGGTCTGACTAAAACATTTATTCTTCTGTATAGTTTTATTACAAATTTATATGTATACATAACTATAAATTTATATATATATAAGTACATCTATATATATATATTACTTGAAGTTTACATTTTGCTAAGGTACAGCTAATAGGCTAAAAAATTTGTAAAAGAATTGTGGTTGAGTAATTATTTCATTTCCAAAAAAGCACTGAAACTACCTAACAGTTTAACTTTGTTGTTGACTTGTCCAATTACCCTTTCTCTCTGGAACCAGTGAAAAGTCTAATTTTCTGGACCAATAAGGACTCAAGGTTTCCCTGTAGGGCAGTTCATGACGTTTGCTTATAATAAGAGAGTGCTTATGGCAGCCTCCAAACAGTGGAAAAATAAGGCATGCATACAGACCATATGCTGGCTTAGATATCATCAAACCCACTAATGCTCCTGCTGCCACCCCTCCATACATATGATTCACGTAGTCATCCTTTTTCCTGTAATGCACCGACGCGTATGTCCCTAGCGTATAAGCTGAACCCACTCCCATTAGAGGCAATACTCTTCGGACAACAGTAAAAATCATATGGGAGACCTTGGTGATAGGAGGTGACCCCATAATATCAACAGCGGCCCAGAAGGTTCCAAAAGCGAAAGCATAGCGATTGGCCCAAATCAATTTTCCTTCCATGTCCTCTCCTTCTGGAGCATCTGCGTATGATCTTCCTATGTACTTATATAAGGAGCGCTTCTCCTCCAGGTGTCGTTGGTATTTCTTAGCTCTTTCTGGATCCTTTACGCGGTCCATTTTATTTTTGAAGAGCAGAAGACGAAGTGTGAACACAGACGACGATTCGAAACTCATCAATTGATATTGACTGAGAATGGGTTATGTCTATGGTTAAAAACGGATCTGCCGCCTCGTAACAACTTTTTGAACGTAAAATTGTTACATTAGAATTGATGTATTGAAGTGGCTTTTAGTTTAACGGAGGCTCTACGTTTACCACAAGGTTTCAGGGTAACTTATAATTGGATGTTCGAAAATACATTCTGATTTTATGTTTATTCAACGTATGAATAGTACAATAAAACATTTAATTCTTAAGTGATTTGCCGCTTTGCTCAATAAAACTGAAACCGTAGTTCTGACGTTGAATTTCCTTTATTTTCGTTAATTTTATGTAGCAGTTTCATATAATCACAATCAAGTGATCATTCATATAATCCTATAAATTGTTACTTTTCACAGACGAAATTTAGGTTAACAACCTAAATTGTGTTTGTTGTGTTTCAATATTAAAAAAATTCTGGAATCAATATTAAAAAAGGATTTCTGTATTATTTTTATAATTATTCTATTTGAGAGAAATACTTTCGAGCACGTGTCTATGGAACTCACTAAATTTCCATTTTTGTGAAATTAGAAGTTGTGACAAGGCATTTGTTACTTCTGTCTAACATATGGTAAGTATATAGGGATCAAGGAATTGGCAGTCGATTATTAACACCCAATATGGTAATAGCCATGTTGGATCAGTCAGGTGTAGAAACGCAGTGTATTTTAGGTAGACCCTCGGGTAGTTAAAAAGCAGAATTAATTCGTTACGTATTCTAACCATTCCTTTTGGAGTTTTTCTAACGAACTTCTTATTAAGACGAATAAGGAAATAATAGTTTTTAATGTAAAATACTGATTCTTGTCGGTTAGCGGAATACTTGTAAATTAGGATTGCAAACAACTAGTCTTGAGAGCCGTTGTTTTATATCTGGTCTTCGTTGTCCTACGACAAAGAGTGAGAATGGTACTTCGAATACAGTCGATTGGTAATTCAATTAACTAAGCATTTTTGATAGTGGGGAACCACTATTCCTCTCTCCTGTATTTGTCTCATTTGATCTATTCCTCATTGTTATGAAAGTTATGTTTAGGTTTGCCCTCTGATTTATTTCTTGAACTCTTGTCTACCTTAGGCTTATAGTACTGCTTTGGAATATGTTTTTATCTCACATACAACTCTCGGTTTTTTAATGTTTTATGTTTTACGGAAACCCCAATACCGATGGATGCTGATTTGTGAGGTCGACCAGGATGGTGAAGCACAAAGTCAGAGTAAGGTATGCGAGTAAGAAGAGAACAGGAAGAATATTTTATATCTAGTGCTCGTGGCAAAAAAATATGATTTTTGTAAATTCCACTCGAGAGTTCATTTCTGTTTGCTGAATGTGCCATCTGGATTGGCGGTCATGGCAACAGCAATGGATGTACTGCGATTGTGTTTTTTTTATTCCATGTCTCGTTAGAAGTTTATTCCGGGGAGTGCAGATCGGTAGAGACGCCATTTTTAAATATAAGAAGTGAGGAGAAAACTTTTGAAGCACTAGGTACCCTTGTAAAGAGTGAAGGGCACATATATGACCGTTGCGTACAAGAGGAAACAAGACAGAATATAAGAGAATCCAATGTGTTCGACTGAGACGGAGTGAAAACCTGAATTCGAAAGTGGACGATGATCGCTCTGGCGGACAATCTGGAAAACACTTAGTGTCCGTCCATTTCGTTCGAGAACTCGAAACCGTTTCAATTGAACTGTGATATTTGACTTGTCCGGGATTTGTTTTGTTTTTTTTTTCTTCTTTTTATGCATAAAAACGGTAGTTTGCTGTTTCGTGAGTGTATTGTTTCCGTCTGTTTCGTTTCTAGTGATACGATTTACGGAGAGGACTTACTCTCAAACCTGGATTACCCACTCGAGTAAGGTACCGTTTTTCTTTACATTTTACCATTTTACTTAACTGGTTGCGTTTTTTTCTCTGCCCTTCTTTCCTAAAAAAAGCAACGACTGTCACATCAGTATGTGCTTACGGCGTTTAGATTTGTATGAATATTTTTATTTGAGAAGTAGCCTACTTGTGGGGTTTTTATCATGCGTAAGGCTTGAGGTCATTGTCGGCGAGTATCTACATGTGGAGTAAAATGTTGCGGAGTCAAATGGCAGCTGGAATTTGAATTGCATAGGCGAAAACGTTTTCATTCCCAGCTGATATCCAACCGCGTCTTATTGGTTACGATCTTTCTCATGAGCTGCGATTTCTTGTACTTTCGACTTCTCCAGGGGTTGGAACCGTGCAACGTGAAAGTCCATTCATGGGTTACTACCTTACAGAAATAAATGGTAATTGTGATATGATCTCAGATAACACCAAAAATGATTTTATGCGTAATATTTCTATCTCTTGAACAAAATTGAGGTCTTTCATAGTCTGCAACTTTTTTAATATTAGAATTTTATACTGAGTCGAAGACATAAAACCGAAAGGTTTGTAGTGGTCAATTTTTCTTGGAGTGGATTGGTAAAAAAAAACTGAAAATTGATACGTAATAGTAGAAATGAAATAAGTCGGGTAGGTTGACTATGGTGGTACACAAATGCAGGGCGAAGAAAATTACGTGACTAGACAATTCAAAGGGATTGGTGTCGGTGTATGCAGCTTGAAGGTTAGGTTAAATGCAACCTTTACATTTATAACCTTAGGGTAATCAGAATACTTTCGGATTGTACATGAACTAGGTTCCCGGTCATACACCTTGAAAGTGATTTTTCAGGAACAAGGAAAAGGAGTGCCAGAAATGTTATGTGCAGTTGATCGAATTTCTTTGCAAAAAAAAATAATTGACAGGTTGACTGACTGAAGGGCGTTTCGAAGTTAGTGTGCATCGTCCAATCGAAAAGTAGTTAAAAAGATTTGGAAGCTTTGAGGGACTCGAAAAATAAGTGATAAGACTGAGAAGATTGACAGACAAGTCGATTGTCTCGAAGTCTGAGAATCAAATTACATAAATTAAATTAAAAAAAATAAGTTATTCGATTTTAATAAATCTTGCGAATGAATACATAGAGAAATCATTAAACATAGAAGATGAAGTGCTTAAGTATTGAAACCCTTTTGGGTCTTTGTATATTTGTATCCACATATGCATAAATAGGCCGACAAATGGCAGTATGATAATAAACTGCGTGACACAGAGTACATAAGTGAAACCGTTACAGCGGGCTTGTTAAGGAATTTAATATTATTTTCTGTGTTTGATGAATGTACTATACTGTGTGAATCATTTAGTGATGAAATTATAGTTAAAGAAAAAGAAGAAGCAGTGTTTCTAAATAGAAAAGTAGAAACACACAATGTTCACTTGTTCATCGTGAGGTTTCCCAAAGAATCATAGATTTTTTGTACCTTCTGGTGCAAGTACGAATACTTAATAATGAACTTGTTTTTTTCCTTTTTTGTTCAATATTGTTCGACATTAACAACAAAGCGAAGACAAAAAATAATTTTTATTCAGGTATATTGCAATACAAGTAACTGAATTCGATGAAGTTCCGTTAGATCTTGCGAAGTTGCCTAGGTGCAGGCCTGCACGATCGACTTAACGAGTCTGAGGAAGGCGAAACCTGAGTGAGGAACAGAGAGAGAATTTGTATTTACTTATTTTGTTAAATTAATACTACTTTTATTGGTACATATTTGTAAGAGTCAGATAGCAACTGGAAAGGAAGTCACAGGAGAAATAGGCAATGAGGTCTAATCACTGAGGTGTGGTACCTTAAAGTACGGTACGGCAATTAGGCTATAAATTCAGGCATCGTGCTAATTTATAGTTTTTTACCTTTAAAAACCCATAAGGATTGCGGACTGTTGTCTCTCTATTATTTGACATTTTCATGTAAATTTATATCTTTTATGATTTTTTACACTGGAACGAACCTTCGAATATATTGAAGTAAATGGTAGTAAAAGTAAATGAAGAAATAAATTCCGGAGGATGCCTCGGAGTTCGTGTGTTTGCATAACCAACCTCTTCTGCTGTAATAACTCAATGGCTGCTTAGCCTCCGAGGGTGAAGAAGTGACAGTTTCAAAATCCACTTAACTCTTGCACAGTAGTAGTAAAATATCAGAAATTAGGGACGTATTACCTAATGAAATGATTTACCTTTGTGGACTGAACTATAGAAAATCGATTATGTTCTCCTAAGTTAAAGGTGACGTGTCAAAGTGGCAGGTGGAAGTGATACTTCCTAGGAGACCTTGATCATCGCTCATCTACTTTACATGTTAAATCAACTGTGCTTAATTATTGTATCTTGCTGTGCGTTGATAAATTTTCGAAAGAACTTCATTAGAGAGTTCTATACGTTATTTTATGTCTGTGCAGGTTTACCTAGGTATTCTCCTCAAATATATTCTGTGATGTGCGATGCCACTTGGAAATTTCAATGTATATCAATTTAGTTATCTTTTCAATATTATATTTAACACATCTTTCCGCAATTAGATATCAGTTTAAACAAAGTATATTATTCTTGCTTAATATATTATTATTAATATTATTCTTAATGTTTAAATATATAACATATATTGTATAATAAATATTGTATAAAAATTAAAAATAAATATTAAAGTATTTTGTGAACAAATAAGTAAACATGTTGCTTGGGCTTCCATTAAATTCTCCAACACTGTGACTTTTAAGGAATACAATTTTATGTTTTCAGTGTACATTGGTTGACCCCGGTGGCTCATGATTAACATGCCATAATTTCCATAATGCTTTAACGTTAGTATGTGACACTACTGGAAGGTAACTATGTGACTAATTCAACAAAAAACTGCCGTTTGAAACAATTCAAATTAGTCAATGAACCATAAAAATTTTTCTCTTGTGTTAATTTTATGTCGGTAATCTAAATATCAAAGAATAGGAATTTTTTTAACTAATGTTGTTAAATATTGTCATTTCTTCCTTGATTTCTTGGATCGAATTTCTACAAGTCTAACGGATAACCAACTACAATGCTGCAATAAGTCGTGATTAAAATAGAAATGACTAGTTAAGTAGCAAAATGTGAAAATCATATTTTTTGCAAGTATAACGTGAATCGATTAATCCGATTTGGATTGGATTTCTATCGGATGAAAGCGATAAAACCGTTTTGGATTGAAATTAAAACATATTTTAAGCCTTAAATTGGAGCAATGGGGGCGTAATTTTTGTGAAATTGTCCGCGAGTAAATTAATGGACAAGGAATTACTGGTAAATAAGAGTAGAAGGGTGCACTGATGCAAGGGTTAATCGAATTCATCTTAAGATCGATTTACGTACTGTATAGTGCCTGAATTTGTTTGCGACTTTTCATTCTTTGATCATAAGCGAAATGTTTTGAAAACGAATTTTGAATGTTTTGTCATTTCTTACAAATGAGAACTGGCGTAACTAACTAAATGGTGTGCTCACGAATGAGGCATCCGTAAAATGAAAGGGAAACAGAACTGTACCAAAGTAAGAATATTTGGAAATGGCGAGGAATGATAAACACAGGATGAATGACTATTATGTACAGGAAATAAAAATTAGTTTAAAAAGTTTTCTTTTTGCAACGTAAATTAATACTGATTCGACCACAGAAATACCTCTGCACATGAAGTTATTCTAGTAGTTTTTGTCAGAGCTAATGATTTTTCGATACCATCACAAACACAAACTTGTAATTTTTCTAGGTGACTGTAGTGTACAAATGATTACCATACTAGTGGGGCAGGAGTGCAAGCAAGAGCTTCTTGACAAGAATTCAGCAGAGAAAGTTACTTGATTCTGCCTAAAATCCAAGGGATGCACTGTAATTTCGCGTGCACAAAAGATATTGTATAGATTTGTAATGTTCCTCTTTCTTCAACTTCATGATGTCCAAGATTTTGAAGCACTTATATCAGGTACCATCGTGGTGAAATTGAAATATTTTTTCTTGCTTGATCCACCCGTAAAAGCATACTTTTTAGAGTATAAAATGTGGTTTAATGCCCCGAAAAATTATTTTAAATACAAACCGGTTTTCTTTGGCTTTGTCAAAATCAATTTCACAAATTGCGACATTTAAAACCTTGGCATCAGTGTGACCAATCAGGCGAGTGCCATCCACAGTTTTCTTAATTTCCATACTGAGTTTAAATCAAGAGTGTTTGGGTACCGGATAAAGGGTACCTGGTCAGAAATAGAGAAAAATTGTGATGATTCGTATACATAACTACAGATACATAACTATATAGAATTGCGTGGGTGATGTCGAACTGGGTGAAGGGTTTGATACCTTACGTTGATTGATTGATCGCCAGCTGTGGCTGACTTTGTTTCTGAAATTTTTTTGACATTGATTAATATTGTTTTAATCTTTTTCAAACCTGAAATACGACCTAACCCAATTGGAAACCTTGTTGTAATTGTTGTTCACCCAAATCTTTTGCGTTTATACTATTTTATATACATCTCTAATACCTTCAGTTTGGCAACCATTTTGAGTAATTTCACATTTTTGTTCGGCTCCTGTGGTTATCATGAAAACAAGTCAGCTTGTTTCGAGTCAGTTGAGTTTTCTATTCGTTTATCGACTATTTATATGTGTTGGACGTTAATTAAAAATAATTAAAGATAATTAAATTATTTTCTAATATTTCCCTCATTATTATCTTATTATAAATTATTCCCTAATAATATGGCTAGTGACTGCAAATGCAAGTTGTAGGACCCTAGTATTTACCCTTTTATTTTTTGTAATAAATTAGAATTATTTAACTTTGTATCACAGTAGTAGTATCACAGTTTTTGATGATCTGAGTTAAAAAATTTAGAAATTATTAGTTTTGTAACCACAGAGAACTATATTAAGAATTAAATTAAAAATATTCATTGCTCTCTTGCAAGTCGAAGAAGACGACGTCGGACTCATTCAAATTTTTCGGTATGACTTGAATTTTATCACTCAAGTGGCACAGTCCACTGGGATGGTTAGAACTATGGTAAAATCGAAATAACGTATTATTATTCCTGTTTGTTTGGCACCTGTCAACGCGGGTGGCCTTCACGATAGAGATCCTTAAGCATTTCATTTGGGGTATGCTAAGAGAGAGGCCCTCACCTGAGCGCGACACTTCCAGCAATGACTGGATACCAGTCGGTCATTCAGTCTCACTCGACACTGCATCGTCACGTCATCAAGGATGATGATTGTTGGATTTGAATTAAACCATTGTTTCTTTATGAATTCTTGGATGTTTGGTCGTACGACGGAAGCCAAGGTGCTTAATATCGGTCTGGCACATCTTCGAGAGCATAAAGTGAAAACGCGAAAGGCATTTGACATTTCACGGATAACTTGGACTTACAATCTATTATACTATTGGAATGTAATATATTATACATATCGATTAGGTGAGTTCAAGGTAGAATTTTGATTATAATCACTGCCTTGTCCGGCCATTCTGCCCCAAGTTTCGTGAACCGTTGAATTTTTATGAGAGTAACATTACCGATCATTGTGATCTATGTACAAAACAAAGTGTTATGCAGCGATAGTTGGTAGGTTTAAAATCCCAAAGGGTAATACATGGAACTTGCGACAATGTCAGAAACTAACTAGGTTGAAATAAATTTCAAGTACATAAATCAAATCCCATATAAGCATTTTTTTTGGAAAAACATAACTGAATGTGAGCAGTAGTGATTTCAAAGTCACTTATCATTTAATAAATTCTTGACTATTTATGTATATAACTTTTTTATTATTTTTTCATGTTACGGGCAAGAACTATGAATATGTGTTGCTTTGCTAATTAATTGCAAAATTAATTCGTGTAATAAAATAATAAGAGCGTGGCGTGGTGACATGCTTTTAATTTAAATAGTTTCAGGCACAAAATTAACGACTCTACTTCATAGTTTCTATTACTTAACAATTGATACCACCTTTAAGTGGTACTATAAGAGTACTGTTTTGTCATTAATCAGAAATGATCTGCTAACCGTAGATTGATGTTTTATGTATTACAATTTTAAATCCGGGTGCAATACCACGATACATTTAGTAATGTATAATTAAAAAAATTACGAATAGTTGTAAGACTTCTGTCTATTTTTTGGTTTTCTAATATTGAAACTCTAATATTTCCTACACCATTTATGTTTTAGATACTTTCTTACATGAAGTATAATTAGGCATATTACCCGTATTATTAGTATCTAAATTTCTCGTGAACTATTATTCCTTTAATAGTTAGTTACATTCGATTTAAAATTTATAACTTTTTTTCCTTGTAAAAAGTTATTTCTTTATTTACTCTAAAAGGTTTTAGGAATTAATTATAAAAATACATAGTAATGTAGGATTTACACTAATAAATAAGATATTCAGTTAAATTAAATTAAATATAATTGAAATTGTATCATCATTCTCACTTTTTAAAACCTGGTTATTAAATTCTTTGTAATTATTCAACAACGTGGTTTCCATAGCAATATTTGAAGTACAATACTTTACTTTTGCAACGAGTAGATGTAAAATGGCTGGATGAATAATTGCAGTTTCAAACTTGCATCCCTTAAGAATAAATAGTTTGCTTTGCACATCTGATCTATGGGCAACTGTTAATTTCAAAAAGTAATGTGCCTAATTGAACCTGTTGGAAATTGCCAATTTTGTACGTCCCGTTTAGTTTCACTTGAATTTTTTTATTGCTCAGCATCATTTTGTAAGTTTGTGAATTTTGAATTAATGGTTTTCGTGTTATATCCTACCACGACAACCAAAATCGGGTTGTTTGATGAAAAATTGCTTAATTGCAAGCATTCAATAGCTTTTGGTATTGCACAAAAGGGTGTTTTATCATTTCGTTATCGGGTAGGAGGCGTACCAAGGTAATTTCCACCTGTTTCTAATTATTATTTTTTTTTTGTTTCCATCAACGTGGTTCTACTTCTTAAGTCATTTTGTGGTCCTTTAGGTGTACGACTGTAAAGTAAAGCTAATTTGTGGGCAAAATAATGACAGCAAAACGTCCAATTTATGAGCCGGGGAGAAGTGTTTTTCGGTTAAACTTGATTTATTTGGCAATTTTTTGTTGACTCGTTTGTTCCTTGTAGGACGACAAAATGGAGGTCTCCAGTTTAACAATATTTTTCCTACAATAGTGAAGTTCGTCATTTTTATCTTTCACAAAGGTAGTGTATCAATTTTTAAGTCCTAGGTCTCCATTTTTTTAAATTTTGGTTCCCATATTTGCATTTATCCAGTAGAATTGCGCTAGAACAAGAAATTTTTCAAAGAATTTGAATGCTTCAGAGATACTAGAGAGAAATTTTTATCGTGGTATTCCTGTTATTTGATGAGTACTCGCAGGGAAATTTCATGGGAAGCAGGCAGGTACTTTTTTGGATTTTCATTTTAAAGACTGAAGAAAAATTTTGCTATTTTGGATGGTTAAGTATTAATTGAACCAATCTTAAAGTTGAGAGGAGACTAGGAAAACTCCGAATAAGATATTTTTAGGTAATTTGGTTCCATCATTTTGTCCCAGCACTTTCACACTCTTTGTTACTGCTTCAATAAAGTATCAGCTGATACTTTTTGCACTACTTGAAAAAAAGGTAATACTGTGAAAATAGCCTTACGCAGTTCTTATGAGAACGACATTCAATTCTGCAACTGTAGTGGTATATGTGAGTGGCTCCTAGAATTACTTGAACTTGGAATGATGGTCTTAGGTCTCTTGTCTAAGGTTTTATCTCTTCTTTTTAAGCTATTCACTCATTCAGTGAGAGGTTGAAGAAACTTTTCTTTCCACTTCTCTCTTTACCTAAACATAAATCGCCCAAATGAGCACCTTTCATTTGTCAAAGATAGTGAAAAAGTGAGGCTTGTAAAACCTGATTTTCTGACTCTCACGAAGTGATTCATATTCGATTCTTTCTTTTACTTCTTTGGGTACAGTTAACGAGGAAGTGTAGGTACGCAGAGATCGAAATGCGCTAGGTACAGGGTGGGCCCGAAACCAATTGATTTTGGTACACAAAAAGTTTCCACTCTGAATTCCTGTTCGAAAGTGGACGGTTGTTTGGGATGTTCAAGTTTGTGCACTCCTTCAAATTTCGCAGCGGATTGGTTTTTCTACATGCAACCTACATCTAGGGATTGTAATGAAATATAATAGTAACTTAATAACAAATCATCATCGAGTGAAGAACGTGCGGTATTTAAATTTTATTGTACATTAATAAAACCATTGGCCCAAATAGATGTGTCCTCCAACGTCCGTAGATCATTTTAATGAAACACTCTGGTTTAGTGATACACCTCGTGTACTAAATTAAATTGGAAAGGTATTACTATTAATCTGTTACCTCATAATTTCGTTTATAACTCATACATTTGATGGTATTAACGAGTTTTAATGCGTATCCCCTAAAATTCAGATTTAAATACTGTGAAACGTATTGAATATTTCATCATTTAAGATTTGCGAAGAAAAACTAATGAGGTAATTTGAACGAAACTTTACTGAAAGATTTAGAAACCCACTCAGGTACTGCCAAAATAGAAAGAAAGTTTCTTGGATTTAGGGGCAAATAAGTACGTCAAAATTAGGGCTGAACATGGCCGACATAAGTAGAAAGAAAGTAAAAAAGAAAGGCAGCAATAGAGTCAGGTCTCACGTGTTAGGAGTACAAAATTGGGTGGAAGGAAAGGGAAAGGTCACACGACTTGACGGTAGCAACACTTGACCAGAATCAAATGGAAAAATCGCACAGTTGCTGCTGAGCAACAAAGCTACCAGACCGAAATTTTTGGGTAGGGTTTTCGTTAGCCATTCAGTGCATTCATGGGTCATGTGGCAATTGAACAGCAAGAACAGCTTGTGAGTCAGAACGCTGTGGCATTGAGCAGTAGAACAACATTAAACTAAGCTCGGGTTAGATTCAAGTCTGAGTATGGCAACTTACATGTAACTTGATATGAATTTGAGGTATAAAAAATGGATGACTAACTGCATCCAAAAAGAAAGAAGATTATACAAACAGTATTTGTTAAGGGGATGTTCCATGGGATAGTCCTAAGTCAACACTAGAATTCATTTTAAAAAAAAGTAATTCATTGCAATTCCATCATGGGGCATATGACTTATGGCTGTTAGCACCTACATTGTTACCTAAAACACCATTTTACCTTAATTGAACTGGTAGGCTTTCCTTAACGAGGGCTTATGCACCGGAAAATATATTACCATAATCACGTTAAACCTCGCCATCAGCTACATAACACTAATTTGTCTCATTAGCAGTTAAGTAAGTAAGACAATGTAACTTAGATCATTAACATGATCAAAATCATGGTAGGGTGATCGACTGAACACCTTAACTTGTTGGCGGTTATAAAAATTTAATTTTTTATATTTTCTTGTGGTTTTGCGGGGATATTGGGTTCCACGACACGCGTTTTATTACGTTCTTAAGTTTTGATTTTTCGTTGAGGTGTTCAATAATTTTATACGTACCTGGTTTTGTGTTTTAATCAATATAAAATTATGAGTGTCAGGTCCGCCTTACTCTATAATTCTGCACCTGTAACAAGCACATTATGGTTGTTGCCTAAAACATAACTAAATAGGAAACGAAAAATAATATGGTTACACTTTAGAAAAATTATAATTTTAATCTGAACAAAGTAATTGTGCAACTATAATTTAAAACAATAACGAGATTAATATAACCACGCCTGGTCGAAACAATTTATCTTTTGAATTTGTCATACATTAATATTATTATATGTTTTAATTATTAGTAATTCCCATTGCTATTTTGAATAATGACATTATTCTATTTTTTCATTATAAGACAAAGCACAGTAAAAAATGCCGTTGATACAAATGACAAACCTAACTATGTTTGAGATGGATAGAACTCTTGTCAAGTAAAAGGACCAATATGGTCCGCTGATGAAAGTGATGTGTACGAATAAATCATTCCAAGGGAGTGCCTCCCTTACGTCTAATTCTGCGACAAATGGAGTAGTATATTATGGTAACGGAGTAGAAATAAAGTGATTAGAAAGGAAGCTCGAGCTTGAAAGAAGAATGGAATAGTCAGAAGAATACAATTTTACACATTAATGGCACAGGTGGCCTGTAACAGACCAAAGAAGAACAGAGGTTTTTGACGTCACGCAGAATATTTCCGTAAAAGATCGCTTACCTATTGAACTGTCAAATCATCTAGGAACCTGACCGTCTGAATATATGAGATTAAGTAGTGTGATTTCCAAAATATTAATTCATATAAAACTGGGCTACCATTTAAAGTTGAAATGAAGTAGAAGAAATGAAACGGCGTTGGACTTGGTGAAGGCAATAAAAACCAACTCGTATTGCTTAAGTGGGTTCTTAGGACGAGAATGACTGGCACAATTCCATTGTTTTGCTTAGGGTACACCCCATGTAATGTAGACGATCTGAGAGCAGAGAATGACAGGTTTAAGAAAGGTGGGAAGGAATGAAATGAAAGATTACCGGAAAATGTCTTTGCCTACCATAGTTACTGCCAAGTATTCGAGTCCTCCGAGTCGTGTAAATGTACAAAACGCTGAGTATCAATGGCGATTTAGTAACCAACAATCCATTGAACCGGCCGATTTGAATGTTACAAGTGAGCCGAAGTTCTGCCACGGAGTAGGAGTTTAAATTGTATATAATTTACCGATAGGTTAGATCTATTTTGACATATTTTTCACTTTTTCACATGGTTAATTTAAGTAGTGATTTAGTTCTTTTCAAGTTGAATTGCCGTCGAAAAGTAAGAAACATTTGACCATTTTAAAAACTTATATAATGGTATTGACCAATATGTACTATTTTAGTGAAATGATGCGCACGCTATTTTTTTTAGATTTCATTCACTTGAGGTTTTTCGGCATAGGCTGACATCCTGCCTATGACATCATGAACAGAATATTAGAACGCGTTTTTCTCCTGTTGATATATTAAGATATTCAATTTCTAGAACTATAAGTAATTCGTATTGGTGAGGGTAAAGATTTCTAAGACAATAGGGAAGAAACAGTTTAATTTTTTAAGAACACAATTAATAATGACATAATAAGTAGTGAAAATATTACTCTTGTCATTCTTTTGGAACCAGTTGAATTTTGTTCTTTAATTTGGACTCTTCAAGAACGAGTATGCTCAGAAAGAGTCGGTTGGTAAATTTAACTTGCTTTACTTCTTTGTGAACTTAGTTGCATGGTTGATTTCTTCAACCATTAAAAATTTTTCTTTCGGTTTTGTTTGAAACTCCATTTTTTGTTTAATAAATTGTCAATATGACAATTGTTAACATTTTTCTACTTATTTATTGCAATTTAAAAGGCTACGAAGTTTTTCTTTAATGAATCAGTTAAGTATTCGTGGGAGGTATTCAGGTGCTGCTTAGCACAGCCGTTAAATCACTTGAATATCAAAATTTTCTGCATTAGCTTAACTGCAAGTTCTGAAGGGTTAAAACCCTTACAAAGGCAAATTACATCAATAATCAATATATCTAATTCTTTAATATAAAGTAAGAGAATAAAACCTTTAATGATAACAAAAATGTTAATAAATATAGAATTTTTAACAGGAAACAAATCACGAGCAGTGATTTATTGAATCCGTGATGAATTCATTTTAAATAAATAAAACGTGTTATAAATTTTGGATCATTTTGGATCCTTGAATCATGCTGTAAATTTCCTCCCAGCAGGTACTCTTGTAACTCAGTAACATAGTTAAGAACTATCAGACTCTTCTTTTCTTCATACGTAGGAAGGTAAGGAGATACAGCATTTGCAATAATTAAACCACTGGCATTTGTCACCAAGAATAAGTAGTACCTTGAGGTATCTCTAAGTTGGTTGATTTCTTGTCCTGCGATGCATAAATTCAATTTTTGGCCAATTTCGTGGATTCCTCATGTATGTCAGTGACCTTCGATTGTAACCGTTCTCTATGCTTTAACTTTCTCAGTTCGGATCTTTTGGGTTCAATTTTAACGCCTCAGTAGGTCAGTTCTCGTCGTAATGGATCCGACTCGCATCTTAGAGATGAGTATTACTTAAAATTATATCATTGAATTGGTATGTTTGTGGGTATTCTAACCATATGTATGTGTTTGAGTCCGAAACATCGGCAATGGAAAAAAGTGAATGACCAGAACGTGAGACGACTCGCAGGAAATGTGGATAAAATCGCTGAAGGTCAGGCATTTTGAGAAATTTCATTCTACCAGGCTTACATAGAAGAATCCAGGTAGGAATTTACTGTTACCTTAATTATGTTTCAGGAGAGGAAGGGAGGAGGAAAATCAATTGAAGTACATATATTTCTAGTTTTGGGAATTTTTTGGCATCTTTGATTCCAAGAAGAATTGCAAGTTCTGTTTGGTTTGCAAGATTCCTCTTTCGGTGGGATTTTTTTTATTTATATACTGATCGTACTATAAAAGGATTGATTACGTAGAAAGACACGTGACTTGCTTTCCTGAGTTTATAACAAATTTTAAACTAAATGTCCTCAAGTGCGATTTTGGGTAGTCAGTTAATCAGTTAAAAAATAAGAGTTAGTAGGTGCCTAATTAATTCACGTGTAACTTTTATGTATACAGAAATGTTGCGGTTCCTTCAACTATATCCTATTTCATTTGTGAAATTATATTTGAATGTCAAAAATGTTGAGCATAGGGATAATGGCATAGCGGTGATGAGACAGGTAGTGGTGATTACCGAGAAATAAAGAGAGGACTCGTGAAAGATTAATTGAAGGATATTACGGGCATAAGTAATGAGTGACGGAGGACCGGAATGATATATATAACGTGTAATGGGGGTAAGGACCTGCTAAATAATTAGTGGTATAAACCCTAATTAAAAATACGTTCGTAGGATTCACATCAAGAGTATTGGGTCAACGAAGACTTGACAAGTTTGATCGAAAACAAAACTCAAGTCACAAATGTTGAATCGAATGTTGTTGAAAAAAATCAGTATGAAAAAATCAACTTGCAATAAAAAAATTTTAGAACAACCACACGAAGACAACTTTCTTAGGAAGAAGTATGCGGAAGTGTCTTCAAGTGTTCTTTTGTATTGTGAAAACTTCTTATATTCTGTCATGTAGTATAACAGGGAATATTATAAATTGTCATTTATTTTATGCTCTCCATGTTCTCTAACTGAACGTAACATTTTAATGTGACTTATCTTTAATTAATTAAATAGGGCCTTACTATTTACGGAATAATACGCAATCAGTATTTGTTGGCCTACTGCTTACTTAAAAATTACAGTAAGCATTTGCTTTCTTCTCCATTGAATAGCCACTTGTGCTAAGTAGGTAACATATGGTGTATAAATATTTATATTTTTATATTTCTTATTTCTTATTTCATACTAAATGTTCTTGTTTCTTTCAAACGTACTGAAGCATTATTTTGAGTAGGTTTGAATTTATGTACGAATAAGCTTGTTGGACGAGTTCTCAAATTCTGTAGCAGGTTAGCATACTTTAGCAGGTTCTTTAGGTAACCGGCCCACTCTGAATAATTCAAAACAAGATACTCATCTGGATTAACCCTCGGGTGTATACGTAAAAAGTACACAAAAAAGGGTGTAAACACAAAATAAATGCTACTTTATGTTTGAAATGTTTCTTATTTGCTATAGGTGTGAGGAATTCACGAATCCACTCGGTTATTGTAAATCATATACGATTAGACGCCCGATAGATTTTTTTGCCATCCATTTCTATTAAAACTCTGCGTTAGTATTGATTCAAATGTAGGTCCTTCTTTTTATTTAATCGCGTTGAATCCGATAATGAGAACGTGTTTGCACTAACTGGTCAATAATCAACGGATTTAAAAACTCGAAACTTGCGCCGAAAACTTTGGGCCTTAAAGCATTAAATACACACCCATCATCCAATGAACTATTTTTAGTTCCAATAATAAACTCTATTTACTTACATAACTATATAATATTTGCTTTGCGTCATTGTTCTCCTTAACCAGTAATAAGGTTTTTCAACTGTTGTTGAGAGAACATAGTTTACATATTCAATTCAATTCAGTTTTTCTTGAAAATGTTGTCTAGAGGTACTACACACGTTTAGTACTAAGTGCTTAGTATAAAATTAATTCATGGTGATAAGCACTTAAATATACAGTAATATAAAATATTGCTTAATTGTTTAGAAGATTAATTATTTTAATGGTTTATGGAGCGTAACCCACATCACACTATTGCCGTTGATGTATTTATTGAATTACTTGTACTCGTGCCTTTTCATTAAACTTTGGTACTAAATTTCGTCAAATTTTGCTTCTTAGCGGTCTTCGCCCGAAAATGCTTCTAAATATTGTTTGTAAATATGATTACAGATTATGGAACAACGGGTTTTTGCATTAAAATTGCACTTTTTCTTATGAACTCATATGTAGTATGTCAGTCACATGTAGTATTTACTGGTCTTTCCTTCATCACCCACAGGTGGTTCACGAGTTGTATCATTTAGAAACCCAAACATTCTTGTTCTTTCCGCATTTTTTAGTACTCGTTAAACTACTCTCTCTTTATTTATTCTTATTGAATTCTTAGTGTGCTCTAGTTCAAACTGTGATGGCAAATCATTTGCAAAAATTTCACCACTTCCCTGTGGTTTTTGGAAATAGAAAATTGAAATCCTCAGTTGCTGTAGTTGTCGTCTGTCTTAGTATCAGTCATTTTGTTGTGGCACCCTATCATGTGGGCCCCCAAAAACAGCCCGCGGGGCTTGCTTTTGGGAGGTCCTACCTTCGTCTAAAGTACGGTTTCAATTTCTATTAACGTCATGTATAATACCATTGGTGTTGCGCAACTAATTATTTATTTCGGTAAAAATCCAATTTAGATGTTAAACATTAATTAAATTATATTTAAATTTGTTCTGCGGCATTAATTTTTTGAACACCTTGAATATGAATTTAGGTTTGGCACGTCGATAAACTTTTTCACTGTAAAACTATTGTTTTACTTTAATTGATTCATTAAAAGAAGAAGTCAAAACCATTTTTGAAGGGGTTGGTCGATCACGCTAGGAAATAGGCTAAAAATACGGTCCTGTGAGATATGATAAACCCATCAAGGTCTGAAAATATCTATTTGCCACTCAAATTAAGTTACAAGTTAGAAAAGAAGTTAGTTTGGAGACACGTAGTTCTTGAATGTTAGTATTGAACAGAATAATTTTTGATTACCTGAGTTGATTAAGAGTTAATCACATGTAAATAATGTCGTAAACAATGACCATGTTTTCGCACTTTGTCTGACAGGGTAATTATTTCTTTGGCTTTAACAACGCGTTTTTTTTTGCAAAATTTTAATATTCTGTACAAGTTGCCTAAACATTAAAGAGATTATAAATTTATTTTCGCGGTAGTTAAGCAGTAATTTAATGTGTTTGGTCATTGTTCTTTTTGTTTTAACTAACTGAATTTCATTTCATTTATTTAGTTTGGTGTCAAAAAATTGTTGTCTTCAATTTCAGTTATTAGGTTTGGACAGTTTTGCAGTCTGCTGCCGCTTTGTTTTTCGTATTCCCAATTGATTCAATGACGTGTTATTTTATTGTCAGTAATATAATGTATTATGCATTCCTATAAAAAATACACCATTTAAAATTCCCAACTAGAATAGTTTCTTACTGCCTACGTTTTAGGCTTACATTGGTATAATGCGGGTATTTCTTTCGCTAGACTTCATTTGTTCAATACTTCCCCTGTACATTGACGTGGTCAATCCTAGAAAAAGTCTGAAATTGTTTAATAATTAGTAAAATAACAGGATTTTAGTAAAATGCTGCTAACTTTAAGTTTCATTACATAAATATTTATTAATTATTAATTTTTAAGTGAAAATTTCTCACTTTCATTGTGACCCTTCGACTTGAACACTTATTGCTTCCTCCCCTCTTTATTTATTCTCATTGAATTTTCATCTGAAAAAATATAATGTTGCCATTGGTATTTAATGCGGGAAAAGTAAATAATGAAACTAAATAACTTAGGAAGAATATTCCGTTCGATCGGTCGGGTCCAAAGCCCAAAGTCACGATTTAAAATTTTTAAATTTCTCGGAATTAGCAGCGTTAAGGTTTGTTTAATGGTGCGTAGATACCAATCACTATGGGGCCCCCAGCTAGTGGGCCCAGTGGTGTCGAGGTCAAGGGATGAATTATACCACTTTCTATCCGTTTTCTCAGATCCTGTTCAGTACTGGAAGAACACTTATGCTCATCGTAGTTATTATTTCTCTTAATACAACTTTGAGGCGTCTACTACATCATGTGTTTATTAAATAAATAAATTCATCCTGGGAGGGATGAAGTTAAAACTCACAAAAACTGCTTTTTTTGTTAGAAACCCTAAGGAAACCCTAAGAAAAACTTAACTTTCTTAGGCACTTTAAGTCACATAGGAAAACTGGTATTACTCGACTACTTCTTTTCTTCTTTTGATAAGTCATACTTCTGCACGTTTTAAATCATCCGGGAAGTTTGGGTTACCGTTACTTTTAATTACCTTTGAATAACTTTGAATATTAATGGTCGCTACCGTTTCATTGTTTTGTTCGTGGATAGTGTATCTGTTGCCATTCTACTGTTGTCTGTTTCCGTCAAAATTGCTTTATCTGCCGTAACCCGACAAGTGCTTTGTTTCTGGGTCAGAGTCATCGTTATGATGCTCGTTCACTTAATTGACCATTTCTCATTTTTGTTTTATTATATATATATATATATATATATATATATAAGGGATGGATATTTCTTAGCAGTGCAGTATATCTTCAGTATTAAAATGCACTATTACGTAAGTTAAATAGTAAGTAACTATTTGCTTCGATAAGACTAATAAAACGGAGAATTGAAATTTCTTGAAATTGTTATTTGGAGGATATTTTAATGTGTTCATATATTAAAACTTTTTAGGTGGTAAGGTACCTAGTGCCTTGGAGTTGTACTCCATAAATTGTAACACCTTGTTCAAAGGTAAGACAGTCCTGCCTCAAACATATTGTACAATACTAATTAAACATTTGGGTATTGTATTTTATGCAACAACATGACCAGTTATATTACGCAACTAAGACTGATGTCTTTAGATGCCTTCTTCCAAAGGATTATTTTACTTAACACTTGTACACTCTTTTCTAATTAGAAACGTTTCGCTTCTACACAAAAGGCAGATTGATGTTTGACGTGAACAAAATGCGTGTTTTAATAATTTCATGGTAACATAAATTATATTTTATGTGAGGGAATTCATTTTCGTGGAGTATTAGTCATTTGTAGAGATTTATAATTATCATATATTAATGGCACCAAAACAATTAGATTCTTTTCGTGAAGGCACTCCGTAGAAAGTCCGTTATACAAACACTGTCAACTGTCTGGCTTTTTTGTTAAGAATACTGATACAGTAGTAATATAGGACTTCATTAATAAACGTTTTTGTAGAATCAGTGGGAGATCCATTCGTATGATTTCGGGTGTTACTTTTTCCGTGCAGGCGATCTCCGGGCACATATTTCCTTCAGGAGTGTCACGTTCATAATTTTTATTCATACATAAAAGAACTATTATTAAATCTAATCCAAAATGCTAATTAAAAACTTTCTTTTCCTACGGTGTAGACGCAGTTGGAAAATCGATACGTCGAAAACATCGAATGGAAAGAAAACAACAAAAAGTTGCTCCGATATTAATCAAACGAGTCTGGGAGTACCGGTCATCCACTTCAAAGGGGTTTCCTCCTGTTTTTTTACGAATTCGTATTTCTATCTTTACGATTTTTGTCATCCAACATTGGAAATTTTTGTCTTAAGTGAACTCGTTTTAAATCCGCCCACAAGTTTTCACGATTTTTATTTTTGGCATTTGCCACGAAGTGAAGGGAACCAATATTGAGTAGTAGTGCTATGGTTCAGTGAACAGTTGGCTTCTTTTCTTCTGCCACCTGCCCTTCGGGGAAGTTCGAATATTGAAATATTTGGTCTTTGGCTACCGGTGATTGAATTTTCTCTTCTTCGTTTAGTTTATTTAAAGTTCAACACCTCTCAAGCAGGTGAAGAAACTTGTCTCTAAATATCCGGAGTCCCGATTTCCTTTAAGTGAAATCTATTGTGCATTGATTGTGGACTTCTCAATCACGGAATTCTACCTATTAAGTTTGTCTAAATTAGTTTTCTCTTCCATGAGATATAACATATAATTCTTTCGGCAGGTAAAACCTTCACTACTCTACCTGTTCGTCTTTTTTACTTCAATATTTAATATCTAATACAAATTGTTTTGGGAGTGACACATACTTTTTTAACGTTACGATCAATAGGTTTGCAAGGAAAACATGCCATATTTCGTCTAATAATTGCTTATTATCGGTCTCAAGAAATAAGTGGTTGTTGGCAGCCTACATGTAATGAAATTACATTATTTTGATTGGGGATGATAGGGATGAGATCGAATTAATCTCTTCCCTGAAATGACATCCAACTTGGTTCTTTTTTCGGCAAAAAGTGTAATTATTATTTTGTTTGCCGCAGGTTGAAGTACAGTAACATATATTTTACATTTCCGGTCATCTGAGGACTACGTACTTTTCAACTTCCTAAATCGTATCCTCGGGTACAACTGCAATATTCAAGGTAAGAAGGAAGTTTTATTTAATTCATTTCGTACCCGACCAGTGGTACCTGTAGCTGATTTGTCCTAAATGAACCCTGACCAATGTCTAAGCATACGTTTGCGTGAGTTATATAAGAGTACTGTTTATGTGTTACTTAGGCACCATAATAATTCGTACCTTGCATGATAAGTTTAATTTGTACCACTTTAAGAAAGAGAAGTTGAAATGCAGGTGTAAATTCTTCAGATCGGGGTATATGAAACTCTTGTTTTAAGGTTTTTTTGGCAGCAATTACTCATTTATTATTTTGTTGAGTAAGCATGGTGTAGCATCTTAGAGAAAGGGTATATCTCATTAATATGTTATAATAGTTTTTCGCTGGGTTTTTTAATATATATATTTAAATTTATTTTAATCATTTATACAATATAAATGGACCTGAACTAATGAGTCAATTTGGTTAGTGTCATTGATCTATTATTATTGGCTAAATTACAAAAATAAAACTTACATTAATTTGTTATTCTTATAAGTAGATGCATAACTATATAGATATTGATTCTTGGCATGGAAATTTATCAATTTCAATTTTTACTTTTAAGTGACATTATGTTAGTTACATATTCAAAGAAGTTGCTTCTTTCATTTTAATTTTTGTTTAGTAAATTTTTAAAAGATATGTTTATTTTGTTTTTGTATGTATCTTCGTTCCGTCGATTACATTCAAGTAGAACATGGTGTACAGAATCTTTTTGGCCTGAATCACATACTGTACAATTTTCATAGTCTATTACTTTTCTTTTAAATTGATATTCATTAAAATTTCCGTGTCCTGAAAGATTTTGACAAATTCTTTTTTCATAGGTTAAATGCTTCATAATTTTTCTGTTTCGAAAATATTTACACTTATTTGATAAGGTCATATATCCTACTAATCATTAGTAGGATCAGTTAGATTTTCATGGAAATATGGGTACCTTTTGTGGGAATATCGTTAGACTTTCACATATTATTTTTTGATAAACCAGATTCAGTAAATGTCTTTGGTGCACCTCCTTGCCCTTAATTAATCCGTTCGTTCAAGGTGCAAATATGTTTAACCATATTCTTAGTAAAGACTGGGAAGCTACTTATAATCATAGAGAATCAGGCACCAGACAAACGAAGTTTAAGCAATCAAGTAATCTGTTTCATAATTTGAAGTTATCTTCGATTCCTAACTAGTGTAATAATAGTCTTTCATTCCTTTTCTCCTAGGGTAGTTAAGCGACATTTCCTTTTACTTGTCTAGGTTTTTTTCCTCAATTACCAAATGACACTTTCTAATTTGAAGGAACGTTTTGTTTACGATGAAGACATACACCTGATTATTTTCTTTGCTCCTACGATAAAATTTTATTTTGAAAGTTTTTGGACGCAGTTTTTATAGTTGGGACAACTAATTTAAATGAGTACAAGGAACGATAAAGTTGGAACTGTTTCTTATGCATTAGCAGTCCCAGGAAACATTGTTGGTTAGAAAGCATTACACGCAGAACACAAAAAAATACTTTTTCCTTAAAAATTAATTAAGAATAATTTATTATTTTTACATTTTTAATAATAAATATCACAGTATAATATATAATATTTAAAAAAATATAATTGCAATGTATATTCCATGTTAATTTTAAGAAATTATTTCTATTTATTTGATTTTTTGTATTGATTTTTATCATTATTTTTTATAATGATCTTAGTGGACAGATATGATCATTAAGGGTCTTTCACGCGATTGATTGAAACTTTAAATGATGATGCTTTTTAATAAAAAATTCAAAACTTAGTCAAATCTATGAAATTTGTTTGGGCATTTTCGTGAATTCCAGGGAGGGACGCGTGCGAGAGAAAAATAATGGTGCGAAAGATACAATTAGGATGAGAAATCCGCAGTTTTGAATAGAATGGAACGAGAAAGAAGTACAAAAGTAACAGAAAAACAATCGTACAAGCGAGGTTCCTTCAGTTGAAGGTTTGCAGGCGTGTTAACCCGCATTTTATGGGCTTTACACGGGGCCCCAATGGGTCAGGTTGATGTTAAAATAAGACAATGAAAAGACATGTTGGTTTCTTTTTACGATTTATTAGTTTCTACTTTTTGCCACGGGAGAAATTTCAAATTTCTAGGTACTGTTCATGGAATATGATTAGGTTTCATTGGAAATTCAATAAATTGTGCTTTTATTTAAAATGTTCTTAGGGTTGAAAAGCCTTGAAATAAATTTAGTTTTCAAGTTAGTATTGAAATTAGGCGAATTTACCCGACCACAGAATTTAACAGAATTTAACCACAGATAAACAAATAACGTTAAATCGTTTTCTAATTTATGACATTAAAGTAAATTATTCTCGAGTCAAACTCTAGGGGAATTTAAAATGAAGGCTTTTACCCTGCTTGAAAACTATCACCAACTAAATAGCCAGAGCCGTAATGGACCGAGTTATTCGGAAAGGTCGTGCGAACTTGAAAACTGTGAAACAAACGAAAACATATACAAGAAAATAGCCATGAAGAAGGAGAAGTGAGAAATTTTAATTTAAAATGTCTTCCATTTCGGTTCGATTAAATTGTCCATCAATCAAATCGCACTTTGAGCATTTCATTAACGTTCGGCCGCATGGAATGCCGATGGAATCTTCTTTGTTCGACCGAAGAAGAAGCCGATTAAGGTTCCAGTACAAATACTAATACCCGAATAAGAGAGTACTCAGCCATGATGTGGACGGTGTCTGACCACTCTTGCCCGATGTTTAATAATATTTATTTAGGGATAATTATTAAGATTAAGAATTTGAGAGAAAAGTAGGAGCGACGGAGACGGAGAATGAAGTAGGAGCCTCACTCGCATTAGAAATAGGAAAGGGGGGCTCAATATCTAGAGATAGATGGATAGACTCTAAAAAGGCTAGAGCCTAATTTAATCAGTGAACTTGATGCGTGAAAACTTGTTTTAGCACGTAAGAATGAGTCAGAGAACTACAGTTAGTTACCTTCGGATGAGATCCGTTTGTTCTTAGGCGGACCCCAAACTCGAAAGAGAAAGCCGAGAGCAAAATAATTTAGGCACAGGCACAGTTATTTCTTTTTTCTTTATTTTCTTCCGTGGGTGCACTTGTGCGCATACAGAAACACACGCATAATATATATATTTTCCATATTGCAAAATATATTTCCCTCTTTTATTCTAAAGTTTAATCGTACATTATTAATCTTGTTACTTACTTTTCATTACTGGGGTCTGTTCAATTGCATCACAATACACGGTACTAGCCTCTCACAAGCCAAAAATTCAACGGGATACCTGACCCCAAGGCACAAGAATAGATTTAATTAACATATCCCAACAAATAGTCTGAATTCTGAATGTAAATTCATTCCGGAGAAAGGGGTGTTGGCCTTAACTAGGGTCGTGGAAAGCATTTTTTGAGAATTTTCTTTTACGGTTGTGTAAAATATAATTTGTAGCGTTAACAAGAACTGATCTCTGAGAAGATACGATTTCGCGTTTGTTTCGCAACTTAATTTTGTATTTAAGAATTTATTTTATATCTGTTAGTTTGTATACGTACTTCCATTCTGACTCACCTTAATAATTTTAGAATAATTTGAAACAAAATAAATTCTAATCATTATTTACTGATTAAAAAGTTACAAAAAACCCTACAGGTAACGACTATAGGTAGTATTTGACGCCAAGGGTAAGCCTTGCAGGAGTGGTAAACCCTAAGCATTGGAAGTTGAAAAATAAGGTAGTCAAGCCGCTTCAATTGGGTACATCAAAGTGTCTTGGTAGACACTGCAAGAGAAATTTAATTTAATTAAGATCTTCAAACTCCAAGATAACCACCCATTGCTCCAAATTCAGCTGACTTTATTTAAAGGAAACAACCTAGGTAGTCAAAAATAAAATTTTTAATCCAAACTCATTTTGGACGAAAATTAGAAAACGAAAACGAAAACGAATTGGCATGAACCAGAGAGGCAATAGTGAATACTAGTATTCAGGGATGTACAAATGATGTATCTTCCACTACCAACTGGTAGTGATGGTGACTAATATACCATTCGTGTCACATCAATGTTATTTAATCAGTTGGATGCGTTCCGGGGTTGTTGCACCGAGATGAGCGTAAGCCCGAAGACGTTTATTGAAGAACAGCACGAGCTCTTTGATTGTTTAGAGATTTGCTTTGCTCTCGTCATTTTATGGACCGTGCAGAAACCTCTTTAATTGACACGGATTGTTGGCAGGAAAGCAGGCACAGGGGGAGAGGTAAGCCAGGTGAGAAATTCCTTTGCCCCGTGAATGAAACACAAAAGGAACTGCAAATCGTCACGAAGGCGGTGATTCCGCCGTTCGATCCAAATCAACAGGTTATCCAGTAATTTTAATGTCGATCGTCGCGGAGTCCGTTGGCCTAGTATTTGATTTCAGATCAATGGCCATAGTCAAACCCTTTCCACCAGAAAGGTTAGTCAAAATCCGTTCGTCTAGTATCCCGCCGCTATTATATTCGATTGTGAATTTATCTAATCGATGGAGATGGTTGTGAAAATAGAAAAGATATTTATTGGCATTGGCTGTTTCGATGATCGACTAACTCTGATTCGGCTATAGTGAATTAGTTCCTGCTCCTACCAAGATTCCCAAGTTGTTCTCCTGGTTTTCATTCTTCATCTGGGCGGAGCTGTTGGATGATTATGATATTTTATAAATTACACTGAGCTTTTAACTCCAGCCGGTTTTGACCAAAATTCGAGAGATGATGCTCTGTGTGTCGACGCGTTGGCATTCGTCGCTTACCTTCGGGCGAGTTGTTGGTCGACTTATGCAGTTTAACTTCCAAATGTACGCTATCAGACCAGTTTGTTGTATCCAGTACCGGAAGTTGTGTTTCAAATACGAGCGCGTGCGGATTGAGAAGACGATGGTTGGATCGTCCCGGAGTCTAATATATAATCACGAGTACCTGAATGAAACTTACAGAAGGCTTCTTTCTGAGAAGGAAATCAAAGAAAGGATTAGAGCTTGTCGTTTTACTCATGATTTTACGTTTTGCGGATGATTAAAGAGAAACTGGACTCTTAAGAAATTGCAACAAATGGCCCCGCAAGATTTAAAATAAAAACTAGTCCATGGTCCAATTCGTATTATTAATTTTTTTATATGAAGAAAAAGACAATGGAAATCAATGAAAACCTGGTTTAGGTATACCCGAAGAGCTCCGTTGAAGGACAATGAGGCGTTAATTAATTTAACTTTCAATCGATTTGCATTTCTATTTATGAAAACAGTTATTTTTTAAATTAGTTTTATTTTCACCACTTCACAATGTCGCCGAATGACCCGGAGAAAGGCTTTCTAGGACATATTGAGAAGCGAAGTAATTTTTTCGTTTCTTGCTTAGTCCTATTTTAGAGTGACAAAGACTCGCCAGAAGCATTACTTTTAAAAATGAGGAGTCACTTTAAAACTTATAGTTATTGTTTAAAAGTATGTATGATACAGAAATGAATATGGTAGGGCAGAAGAAGTGGAGGTTCGGTACGCGTTCGAAATCTCTCACGATATAGATAAATTGAATAAAAACGATTAATAAAAATAATTGATAAAGCGAATAAATGATTAAAATTTCTGGGATAACGGTAATCAAAAGGATGCCTTTTTAATTGATTAATTAATTTACCAAAGCAAGAGAATTTTCTGCAGTCTATTAAATCGTAGTTGAAGAATTGTTATCACTCAAGGTTTAGGTTTCCAGAAGTTTTAAAACTTGAAATAGAAAAATGATGAAAATAGTCATTGCCAATCAATTGTAGCAATATCATTCGTAGTGTGCAGCATACTTTAACGGAAGATCATTAATTGTTTGGTGATAGTAATTTAGTTGTATAAATATAATTTTGAAAGGGGATTTTTTTAAACCATATATTATCCCTTGCGATGCATCCCAAAGTAGCCAACGCATCCCAACGTGAGCAATGGTTAGGATTTTAAGACGGCTTGCAATATTGTATTTTATTTTATTTTTTCAGATACAAATTAGGTGGCTGAATTAATAGCTAATATATAGACGCCAAATATGTATTTAGTTCTTAAATCCGACGGTTTATTTTCAAAGCGAAAAAATAAGCCTGAAATTATTATATTACAATTGTCCCATTCGTAATTATGTGTTGTTGTCAACAGTACATTTCGTAGGTTATAAACCTTAGGGGCAACTGACAAATTACTTCCGCATTTATGGAGTAATATGTCTCAGTAATTAGAAGTTTCGTTATGATGGTATCAAATCAAATAATTCTCAAGAACAAACAGTGCTTCCATAATTAGAAGAAGGTAAAGATTTGTTGCACGGTTGCCATGTCTAATTGCAGATGAAAAAAATTATTGAAAAATTAATTTCGTACGACTAGAATGTTCAAAAATGTATGTGAACGAAATTACGGAGTGCTTCTGTTAATAGAGACTCTTTTAGGAAATTTTGAATTTAGGCAAGTAAGCATATAATATACTTTTAATTATGGAACAGCATTAATGGAAAATATAACCGATTTTCACCCGGTGCAGTTTTCGGTTCATTGGTTTCAATGGTTTTTTCAATGATTTAGGTTATCTTATCAAACCATAAAGAGGTACCGTACCAGAAGCACAGACTGCATTTTCCAGGTTCAGACGAACGGCTACTATCTACTTACTCCAAGGCATAAATGTCAGGGGTCAAGTCGGCCATCTTTTCACCGCACAATTAATTAAGTTCGATTTGTAAGAGTTGGGAAATGTGTGGTTGCGGATGTTGTAGTAGCAACGTGTCCAAATTAGTTGCGAGTGGTTATTTCAGTAAAAGGATGTTTGCACGGGTTCAAATGGTCTCTATTTGGTAAATTTGACGCATCTAGATCTTTTTGCCTTGAGACGTGAACCACTGTAGTATGCGTTGGGTCAGCAAAAGTCCGCCTTGCACAGAAGTGCATTCCGTCGTTTGTCTTAAGTCACGGCCTTAATTGCTGTTTTCTCTGTGTTTTCCTGAAACTAACCATTTTAGTTTGGAACGCATTTGTCACGGTTGAAAATTTTAAATTTAGGTCATTATCAGTGTTCATACACTCAGAGTGGACCTGCAATTCGACTGGAAGTTCAGAGGATCAGGAAGCCTGGGATGGACCAGTTTGAATTCACATTGTGTCACATTTGGATTTGACAATTCGGATTTTATTTGCCGGCTGACTTGTTGACGTTGTTGATTTTGTTTGTTGATGTTTTGACGGTAGTTTTCGGATAATAGGTTGTTGTGCAACTACTTCTCAGAGGAACCTCTTTTTTATGCATACAAGAACCAATGATAGGTGTGCTACTTAATATTTTCCTGGTAGGATGCGGAGTGCGGATCACTGTTTATATTTTATTTTTTTTATAAGAACATTACACTTAGAAAAAATAAATGGCTACAAGTACTCTGTCTGATCTTGTTATATGTCGATCAAGACGGAGTGAGGGACTATTGAGTATTTATAAATTTACAAAGCAATTATGAAATGAGATGACATGATGATGAAATGCGATGAACTTAGTCTAACTTAATCTAGGTCGTTCCTCCGGAACGATTATGTGTTTTCGTTTAGGTTAGACTTATTCTAGAGTGACTCAATCGCCTTTACTACTTGGGTAGAGTTGGGGACACCTTTCTTTACAAGAATTTAACCTCCCTCAAGTAATGTCACGTGCATACTTCAGTAGAAGGGTGTTAACTTTTATTTATGTTCAGTGAGCTTTTGCAATTTATAGATAAATTAAAAATAAAACACAATATTATTCTTTCGAACAATATCGGCAAGAGTAATTATTTATAGTTTCTTCCACGCAGCAAAGAAATCTGGGTTTAATGGGCTAATAAAATGCTAATTTTAATCAAATCGTAACTGGTATTATAGAGGGCATTTGTCATTACTGACCTCGAAAAGAAAAGGGATTCGTTTCAAATAACATAAAAAAAGAGCCCAAACAATTTTCCTTCATAACGTTAAGAACCCCACCCCTTATGGGGCCCCAAAAGATAAAATTTTTAAAATTAATAATATTCGGTACATGGGAAAGCAACATTCCGTTTTTGTTTTTCAATTCGCTTGATGGAAATGTTATTTTCTGAAACTTTCACTGAACGATGAGGGATTACGTCCGTACATCTTGCTCATGCAGTCACAGAAGTTAAAAGTATGTTTATATAAATGTTTGTATGCTTACATTTACTTTTTTTTTAAAAGAAAAATGAAACGGAGCAGTTTCGGTTGACCCGTTGGCCTTATGTCTCTTCATATTTCATATTTTCGGTTTATTTTCTCCTTAACTTTTGCCGTACAGGGAGGTTCATTCAGGTTTTCTTTCTTCATTAGTCACATTTTTTTTGTACCATGCCCTCATCATCATCATCATTCCAGTTTTGATGAACAGTAAACCTGTATGTATGTGTATGTGTGATACGTCATCCTTATCACCTTAATCATCTTAATCATTAATTCAATTCCGCATTTAAAATAAATTTTTAATGACTTTAATGGCTCCCGTGCTTTTGCTTTCTGTTCACGTAGAACTCATTTGGCAAGAATCGTTTTGCAAAAATTCTGCCTCAACTAGCTCTCTTCTCTCTCGCTCTCCGTGTCTTTCAAATTGCTGCCCTGTGGCAGATCTTCTCACATGGAATTTGAACTTACATTTTTATGGCCACGATGAGTTGTAACAAGTTAAAAAGTCCAAAATCATCCCTTCTCTGGGCCCAGTGCCCCATCATTTTGTACCGCACTCTCGAACCTGATCTCGTTGTTGCATTTGAACTAAAAACCGTATTTATTTTTTTGTTGACCCACAACCTGGCGCTTAGCTTAGTACAGGTCAGTTCCAGCTTTCTAAAGTCTTCTTCAGTTTTCTTCAATGTTTTAAAAGTACCATTATAATTTATAATCACCATTCTTGTCACTTTGCACTGCTATTCTGTAGTGTTGTTATGCACTATTAGCTCTAAGTCCATGTCATTATTTTAGGTAAAGTGAGGTGCACAAAGTCAACAAGTTTTATCAGTGTGTCAATTTTTGTAATTAAATTGCAGTTTCGGACTCTTTATGCAGACACCGTGACATAAAATTGACAATAATTAATAGATTTCCTTACATATTTTGATTCTCTGGCGGAGATTGATTGTGTGGAGAGTAGGCCTTCTTTCCTTCAAGTCACTTTTTCTACTTTAGTTCTGTTTAATGTGGTTTCTCTTTCTTCTGGGAACTCACGATGAAAGAGTATACGGAGCGCCAAAGTATAATTACTGTCAATACTTGTATTTGTGTCCTTCACGTCTTTGGTTTCCGTCTTGGAAAAATAAAGCAATTATCTCGTTTGAGTAGACCGCATCAGCATTGGCCCATCTTTTTGAAGCATCGCAAATTTCTTACGGTCGATAATGAACTCGTTTCAATCATTATTTCTCTTGAAATAACCGCCCCCGGTACGACTATTTCATCAATTGCCTACTACTTCATTTTCTACTTATGGATGATGACGGAGCTAACAGACAATTCCGTTTCCTGTCCTTCTTTCAATTTCAAATGCATGTAGGTTTGACCTTTCATAAATATCTCCTACTCCGACTCGAAATTGGAATAAATGGAAAAGAAAATAGTATTTTGTAGTGTATGGATAAGTTAATCATGACCCATCATTCAATTGAAATTATTGTCTCATTGACTTAGTGCTTAATTCATTTTTTTTGACGTTCGATGTAGAGACCAATTGAATTGTGAGGACCACCAGCACTTTTTTGGACACAAAGCGGTATAATTCGTTGGGGATACGTAACGTCACGGTCCAATGATTGAAAAGTTTCTTTTTCTTATTGTATTTATCTAGTTTTATATTTACCCTTAACCAACCATTGATTACTAGATTTGTATAGGTAATAATTTAGGATAGTGACTACAATCAGAATTGCTTTTCTTTGTTTTATTACAAAGGAAAAGGATATATCTTTGTTTTCCTTCTTTAAAAGTGTCGCTTACATTATATAATTATTCTTTTGAATTGAAGGGAAATATTGCAAGTTTTATGTAAAGACTATGGCTCCAATATAGTTCACATATTTGTTTTCTGTGTCAATCGGTAAGGTACAAAATGATACAAACTAATTGATCCTCATTGTTTACACATACTTAATATGTTAACACTCAGGATTTTAAGCGGTTCCCAGAAATCTCGGGACACACAAAGACATAAGGCAGGGGGGTATGGAACACCTTGTGCACATGGCGAAACACCAAAAATTGAAAACAAACACAAGTTGGTGTATTACATAATGTTAATGATCCTGTTAACATGGAAAGCTACCTCCTCTTGTCATTATTTTCAATTATTTAAATCAAATCGTGTGAAACTGCTTTACTAAATTCGGAATGCGAAATAATAAACGCGAACAAAACAATAAGAAAACTCAAAAATGGCTTGTCATTCTAGTGGGCCGTTGCAATGGCTTGAAACTAATGGCAAATCGTATTTGATAATTTTTAGTCAAATTGGAAGAAAATGCAGTGTAACATTCACGTTTTTTTAAAGTATACATAACAGTCGGAACATATGTAACACTGACCGAAAAGCAAACTTTCTATGCTGAAATGTTGTCCAACACATAAACAACATGCCATCTTGTAAGTTTGGTTGAAAAGTGGACAAAATTAAATTAAGTCTGTTATGTCAAGCGCTTTTAATGTAGCATTTACGGGTAGTCCAGACGTAAGTTGGACCGTCGGAGCCAAAATTGGGCCTTGGTCGTATGAAAATTACTCGTAGCAAATTTATGGCAGTTATTTAGTTGCCGTTTTCCATAGTTTTACCCGCTTTCGCAAATATTTCGTTTACGGCGGAATACAATTGCGGCCCTTTTGAGATTGTAAAAGTTCTTTGATTTTTAACTCAACACAAGCAACTTGAGCTTGGTAACCCACGTCCGCTTGGGTCGCATTTAGCGCCAATAGCAATTTTCAGGTTTAAACCTAAATAACTATTTGAAATCAATGTTCTCCACCTTCGAATCCGAACGAGTTTTTCATTTAATTCGAGAGGGTTCACCGCTAATTGTGACACGTGCACACCTGATTTTTCAAAATGAGACCTGTAATGCGAAATAGGAACTTTTTGTAAGTCTCGAAAGATAGAAAGCATTTTTGTATACTCGATTAGCTAGTAGAATATGTGTACCCTTCCGTGAGGCAGAAGCAGAATGAGGCAGAAGTTTCTTGAAGAATTATAAATACGTTCTACATGTGTGTACATATGTACAGGTATTAATGCAAACTATGGTGGGATATTCTGTAACTTCAAACTTGCTACGCCTTAATGTATAACTCACTTAAAAATGTACATATAAATTTACATAAAAATATTATTCCTTTCTTATTACAACCGCCTCTCTTTATATTCGTCACAACATCAAAAAAATAAGATTATAGTAAAAACCATAGGCTTCAGTCACATAATTTTATACTAGAGGACTCAGCAATAAGTTCCTGGGGCGTAACACCATTTAGTACAAAAAATTTATTAAATGGATTGTTAATAGAAAGTGAATGTAGGAATTAAAATAAAATATCTCAATTAATAAAGTGGTTAATTATATTGAAGAGTGGAAAAGTAACTTCCGGCGATTTAACCCACATTCGGCCAGAGGGAGTACGAAGCGAAGTATCCACTACGTTAGTGATTATAAATAATGTTTGCGTATTAAATGAGAACCGGAACCATTTATAATAGTAATAATTATTGATTGTGCAAATTTGACTGAGTTGATGGGCTGAAATGAATTGAAATTTCTGTTGTTGAAAAAATCAATAAAGACACATTGCACGTGTTAAAAAATAAAAAAAAAACAAATAGAAATACCCCAAATTTTGAATAATTTATTATGTATTAAGGTTACTGAAAAATTTGTTGTGTTAATTTTTTAAATTCAATGTCTAAACCAAATTTTGATGAGAACCTGCATTCAAATACCGGTACCGGATCTTGTTTGCAACCGGAAGTTGAAATTTCAGATGCGACTGTTTCCAAATGGAAAATTAAGAGTGCGGAGAGTTTCATTGAGCGCTTTACACAACTTTGAATAATTTATTGCATATAATTTTTACTATGTATGGTCTTTTGAAAACTAGAGACTAGCCAGGGGCATTCCCTTTGAAAATAATTTATCGTGTTGTTTACTTATAAGTGAATACGAAAGTCACAGAAGATACAAATAAGTAATGGAATGAGTCTTTAATGTAGGGTAGAATATTTTTAGGAGTCATGTACCAATTTTATTGTTAGATAGGATGCATACCTAGAGTTTTTGTGCTACAGATGTTCATCAATCAATGAAAATTTTTATGAAGTTTAGAAATAAAAATTTATCAATAAGATATCATAAATATACTAAAGAATTATTTTTTCATTGTCATTGATATTTATATTTTGTATTACATAATATAGTCCCTTAAGTATTTATATATATATAAATGCTTTTCACTCTATATATATGCTTTTCACTGTAAATTTTATTTGCATTTTGGAATTGATGTGCAATACGATGTATATTTACTCGAATATTTTTTACTCGTAAAATTGCATTTTCCTTCCTGTATATTTTTATTAATGTGGAAATATTAATTTATCTATCATTTCTCTTCCGGAGAAGGATGATTTTAACGTGTACTTAATAAAATGGATAATAATTATTGAGACATAAATCACAATTTATCTTTCGAATGTCATACAAAATAAAATTAATGTTTTCAACTTTGCAGGCTTTTGAGATTTCACTTACTTTTCCAAGTTCGTACAAGTTAGACTTTCATTTCACTAATTTCGTACACACGATACACATATACACTGAATACGCAGAAAACGCATGCATTTTATAAAAAAAAATTGTATTTATGTTTCCTTAACTTTCTGACCTTTTAATAGTAGATTGCCACAGCTGCAGCTCAGAGATAAGTTATTATTGCTGGCCTATTTGATGTACCTCCTTAATTTTCACATTTTTCATGTTCTTAACGATGATAATAGGCTGAGAACTATATTTTTACTTGTTCCCTTGAATTCATCGAAATTCTGAATTCGGAATAAATAATAAAAAATTAAATTTAAAAAAAGGATTAATCTAACACCCTTAAACGTAAATTTTTATTTGTCTTGGTTTCTATCGAACCTTGAAAAGTTAGACCTTCAGTGAGCATCCTTTTTGAGGACTCAGTTGAATCTTTCGTGATCTCTTGCCTCACTTTAGTGTTTTTATAAGGAACAACTTATTTCAAGAGGTCAATGAATGTGATCCTCAGTTTCACTTCGTGTCATCTACACATGTTAGTACCAGTATATTGGTCCTTGTTATTGTCTTTTTCAATAAATCATAACATTGTGGAGCTGTCCGCGAATCTGTGTCGCTCTTTGATGGGTGATAGCTGCCACACAATGGTCTCCAGCGTAGGATGCGAACTCCGAAACTAATCGAACCGTCCAAAGGTCAGAGGAAACACCTAGTTTTTTGCTGGTACCACAACAGCCCCCAAATTACAGTTTAAGCCATTCCTCGAAAACTAATTGTCGTGTTAATTTGTCGAACCCATCAAAGGTCAAATTTTATTTTTTGATTTTCGTATTCGATGAGTTTGTTCTGAACCGGAGGGCATTTCTCTTAACTTCTTTCTCTCTTTCCACCTGGGCATTAAATGGTTCGACGTGCTACAAGAGTGAAAACGCTTTCTATTTGCACGCCGGTTACAGAGGTCCGGCTCAATAATTTAATTGAGGCGACGTTGTTATTTTCTTATCATTTTGAATTTTTCGTTCCGAGAAGAACTTTCAACGGACCCTAAGTTGCTAATATTGTTTATTCATCACTTTCAAAATTTGACTTGACTTCACCACGGGCGACTTTTCACGTGAAAAAGGTTGCTTTGTTGTGGGGAACTGAGAATTTACAGTTGTCGGATATTTTCGAGATATTTGTATTGGAATTAGGGTCATCAAGTTCCGACGTCGTGTTTTGTATTGTAGTAAAAGAAATCATATTTGGGTACCCGTGATAAGCGTGAATCTGAACCGCTGGGACTAGTCTCTTAAATAAAGAATTTAAGCTTATTGCCTGTTACTCACTGTTCGTGTTCAGAGCTGAAGTTTTATGACTATTTGACAAATGAAATACGTATTTTTTTCTAGATGTATATATATTTATATCTCATTCACTATGTACCATTATATTACTATAAAACAAAATGTTCCTTTTTGAAATTATTGATATAATGTTTTATTATATCTAATAAGCATTAATGTAAAGTAAAATTTATAAACAATAAAATCGATATCGACAGAATCGAACATCATCATTTGTAATATTTTATGTTTATTTTAGTTGTTTAATTTCACTTGAATCAACTCAATCTTCAAAGCGACGGCTGGTACCGTTGGCCAACTCTAAGTGGCACTGATAAAATAAAACTATAAATAGGATTAATGAAGCACATCTTGAACGAATTTACTAAATAAATTGAATGTAATGTGTACCTTGTATGATATACCTTGTAGTGTGAAAGTACTTGAGTGGGAAAGTGAATGAAAGTTGTTTAGCATGACAGATACATCATTCGCCAAAATAGAATCATCAATTAAACCAGATGGGAATTATTAACTTTTGAGATTTAACCTAAAAGAAAACTAATTTGGCACTTCTAGGTGTTAACGCCACGTCAAACGTCAGTGCTGGTTTATCAAGAGCCGTTTTGAATACGAATTCTATCCAAAAAGTAGGGTCATTTGTAGTATTAAAAATCGAGAAACCTCAAATGTAATGTTGGAAAGGTGAACTCATATTATTAAACCGGGAGGTTAAGCCTTTGAAGAGCTATCAGGGCTCCTCTTCAAAAAAATTGTGCAGAAGTTCAAGTTCACGTCACGTCATAAGTTGCACTTCAGTTTCTGTATTACTCTTGTAGAAGGAATGACCATGTGAAGTGACTACTGCAGCAATTAATGAAAACTAGATTAGGATCTTTTAGCATAGGTATTGAGGTAGTAAGTACGTATTGAGTATCACTGAAGTGTGTGACACTCTACCGACATTAGGCAAGGATACAATGACTTTTCTAATTATTTTTTTCTTGCTGTTGGATGATTTTCAATTCAAATTAAACATAGACACTGCCTATATACTGTGGGAATGCGTACCTTTCTTACGAAAATCAGGTTTCCTACTCTTATGGTTAAGATTAAAAAGGTGAAAATAAAACATACATATGTTTTTATCTGTTGGAAATAATTGTTCGCACGAGAAATTGCCTTTGAACACGGAAAAGTAATTAAAACGAATTAGAATTCGATTTAATTATTTCGGAATATGGCGATGGCGGACATGAGAACAAGGGGAGGCCACTGTGTAAACGGTAAAGTCGATTTGTTCTGCCGAAGGTTCAAGTTTTCAAAGGAGTAATTACTAAAAGAGTTAACAATATCATGTCTGAATACTTAAATATACAAATTAGAATTTCTACAACTTCTGAGGACGGTCATACATTACTACTTCCTATAAAACTGTTTTCTCTAATCTTACTACCGATGGATAGTTTGACTGTCCTACTACTCCTTCATTGTATCACGTTGAACACTTAATTCTTTTTCTGTAGACTTGTACATCATAAAAAGTGAAACAGCGTTGAACTTCTTGGTATTTAAGACACAGTCTGGAATTTCAATTCAATTTTTTGAACATATTAAAGAGGTTTGCATGTGTGAATAAGTGTTGGTCTACCAAATTTACAGCTTCAAGAACTTCAAATTTGGGAGAAAAGAACTTCTGTTTTAAATTGTTTGGGAAATTGGAATTAAATTCGATTCGGAAATTGATTTTCAGCCACGGTTATTGACTATTCTTGGGATATTAAACTATTGTAATGTTGTAATGTCGATTCTTGGAAGGTCTCAGACGGGTCATGCCGATTTTATTTTTTCCTTTGACTACTATCCTAGGAGTAAAAAAAATGGTCTAATCTAAATTTGTTTGTGAATTGAATTTTCAGGTTCGACCATTAAGAGAAAACCATAAGCGTTCGAGGTCAGCAGGCACACTCGGAGTAAAAAGGAGAAGAAAAAACATGGATCGAAATTCAAGATTGACTGTGCAGAAATGTTTTTTAAAGTGGTCAGTTGGAGCATTGTTATGATCGGAGGGAATCAGGTTCGGTGCGGCAACCTGACCGGATAAGGATGAGGAGACACAACACGTAAGATATTTTTGGTAAGATGTTGTTTCCATGTATAATAAAAAGAGAGAAATGACTTGTTAGGTTCACACTCAAAGGGTTGAAATGCTGGCACCTGCACATGTGCAAAGTACCAGGTTCAACCTGAATCTGTGTCAGAACATATTCAGAGCGTGTACGCGTGCTTGCACACTTTTGTTAAACTTCTTTCTCTGTGAAACTCGTGGATTTTAAATGTCCACCCCTCTCAACAGAATCTGCTTTGAAGTTTAATTAAATTGTTTATCGTCTAGTTTAGAATTTAAATTTAATTGGTAACGATCTACCATGATCTAACGTGATTAATAACAGATTGACTCGGGTAGTCGAAAAGAGAAGAAACAAACTCAGCAGACATCTATGTGACATATTTCTCTGTGTTTTTCTGACTTATTCATGCTTTACACAGCACTTTGCCTTATGCGTTTTCGAAATCTATTGACTATTGATTTATTGATCTTCTAGGCGGGCATTTTCCCTTCTTGCTGAAGGTTCAATATGTACGAGATGAATGAAATGTTTACTTTAATGTTTTTTCTTCATAAAAACCGTCCATCGTAGTCATGTTAACATCTATCACAGGCGTTTAAATTTTTTTACATACGTCTGAGCCATCTTCCTTAAGGCCTCTCATCTTCTTCCACTTTAACTTGGTGTTTCCTCGTATCTTTTTTCATGAATCATTCTGTATAATGATGATCTTATTGACCGACAAGTGGTAGTGTTGTAATTGCATTTATATTAACTAGTGTAAAATATTAGAGTACGTGGAGGAATTAAGAAAGACAACCGGGAGGGTAACGACATTATTTTTAAAATTGTTTAGTAATTTTATTAATTTACATTTGTACAATTGTTGGGTAATACTGAATTATTGTTAATAAAGTAACGGTATATTGGAACGAGGCCGGCCGGTTTTTCATTTAAATATTTGAAGTAAATTTTATTGCAAAGTAATATATACTTATATAACTGAATCGAATTTATTATTCGATTTAATATTTGTAGTATTTTTGATAACTCTTCCTAAATACGTAGTTCAGTTTCAATAATAATATCATCATCAATATCAATAATAATAACATCATTTCAATAATAATAGTAAATCAACAGCAATAGAATACAATGTAGTTAATATGGTATTTATTAATACAATCAACATCAGTAATAAGTGTCATTTTAATTTGAAAAATGTACACAAAAGTATTTAGGGTTTCATTAAGAGTAAATATGGAATTTTTATAATTTCCAGGAAATTTGTAGCAATCGCTTACACTTTCACGACAAAAAAAACAAGGCCTAAGAAATACTTTCATACACGATGAAGGAATCCTTATTTTAAGTTACCTGACCTTCGGACTTATTTACATTACTTTCATAGTAGTTTCTTCATTACTAACCTATTCCTAACATGCATTCATCGCAGTTCCCCGTTGTCTATCCGTGTTTTTATGCTTTTCCACATTTTTATGTTTGTGGTGGCCTTTGCTGTGAAGCAAATTTAAACTTATGACAATTATGTTGTCTGACAGGACAATTTTGTTGTAGCACAATGACTTGAAGAGCCTTGAAAGAAGGAAGACTGATATAAAGAGTAACATTCTTATACATGTTTAACCAAAAGATGATATGAAGGAAACTGCGGATTTTGCGGTGTGCCGTAACAACGGGAAAAGAACATATTCGCTGGCTGGAACGGACTGGTGATGCTTCAAGATTCCCAGGTATGAATCTAGGAAGACACCTGGAAAGTAAAATATGTGATTTGTAGTGAAAGAAAATGTACAAAGCCAAACTCGCAGAAGCAAAAGTGTAAATGAAAGAAGAAAACGATGCATAGAAAGCACTCCAGGACTTCTTAGCGTTGCTAAGTGTTTCGTTCAGAGTTAAATTAGAGAATAGACAAATAGAGTGTATCAATAGGATCGATCGATTCGGTCCATGGCTGTAACTCTGAATTAATTAGGCGAATTATGTAAAGACATGTAATTTCGTTGTCAGTCTGTTTGTTCTCCGTGAACAAGAGGTACTACCTAAAAGAAAGAGAAAGAACACCTAACGAGTGAGAAGGCACACTCCACGTGTGGAACATTCGACCAGGTTTTTTCGAGATTTCACCAAATATGTACCGAAGAGTAAATAATTGGAATCAAATGATTCTTTCTGGGTATGACCAAGAATTAATTGAATTAAAGAGTTCGAGGTTCACAGATTTATGAGTAAGAAAAAGTTTTTATCGGGTTCCTTCTTTAAACGGAATAAAAATATGAAATGGAAGAGGGGAACCTGTTACACATAATTAGTATGATTGTGAATGCACTACAACTTCTGAATTTTGATAACCTCAGTTTCAGAGAGGTGGAATTTCGTATTTACCTTAACATACAAATGAAAACGTAATACCAAGGACAGTTAACGAATAATAATAATATAAATAATAATAATAATAATATAAATAATAATAATAATAATAATAATAATAATAACAACAACATACAAGTAGGTGATTAGGGATTTAGAACTGTACACGACTTGTATACTCTTATAGGTGAACACCAAATGTACAAGTTTTAAATATGCTACAAAACTATAATGACTACATGCGGTATCATATGGATTTGTCATCGACCCATCAATCACATCGGATTTAATAAGACTTCCATGAGGAAAATGACAAGTTTTATTATTATCTTAGTACCCATGCTTTGGTTGTCTGTATATGAGTTTCTCATTTTAACACTAACAAATTTCTCTTAAATGAGGTATCTCAAAAATAACTTACAGGTGCTTAAAGAAATTAAAAATAATTCAGAAATGAAAGGACTTTTGTTTTGTTTGCTTGAATGTCATCAACTTGACTGTTTACGTCTTTCAGGAATTTAGTAACACTACAATTGTTCTTTACGGTCTCGAGATAATTATTACACTATTTTGAATAAAACTGATTCTAAGTTGGAATCGACTTTATGTGTTTTCTCATCAACAGGCAAATACTTAGTAGAGCACATAAGGATAGGAATACCTATATCCGTGGAGTAAAAGAGTGAAATAAAATAAAACTATAATAAAAAACTGACAAATAAAAAGCACACTTGTATTGTAATTGAAAAACCACAAGTGAATCTTCCCAAGGAAAAACTATATTACTCTCAAAAAGTTCATGACCGCTCTGTCAAGAGTGAAGCGACAAAGAATAGTGAGAATAGACTTGACAGAGAAGATAGGTGAATAAGAAACGTGCTCGAAAGAAAACAATAAGTGTAGCAATAGAGCTGGTAGAAATGAAAGAAGAGAACTTTCCTCGGCCCCATTAGACTCGTAGACCGAATGAATTTGAGAAGTTATGAAAATATAGGTGGGCAGGTTGATGACATTTTTAATTGTTTCTGAAACAATGCAAAACTTACAGGAGAGCAAGAGGAATGGAAATTAAACTACAGAAATATGGTCGCAAGGGAAGAAGAAAAGGCCACAGAAGAGATAGAAAATGTGAAACCCTTGGCGAACGGTAGGAGTCTTATAAGAGAATAGTGGTGATAAGACACAAGGCACAAGAACCAAGATGAGAAATTGTAACCAGCACTACTTAGCAGTAATATAGAGTAACGAATATTCGACAGGAAGAACATGCAAAAAGGGATCTTAAAAGCAACAAAATGAAAGTACACGAACTGTTAAAATGAAAGCAATCGCGCCGACGTCGGAACCGTTGCAAATGTCAACAACTCACAACCCTTCCATTTGTTTTAGTTGATACCAATGGGCTGTCTCTTCGATCGGGTAGCACCAAATTACCCGATGGTACCTGCTTGCAGAAAAACATTTGAAAGTCAAATCGGGTGAAAGCCATTCCCTGGGCTGGTAGGAATGAAAACCCGTTTAAATGAAATTAAAATACATGCTACCCGACGGTACCGTGTAATTACCCTAAGGCTCGCAGTGTAACTTTCGATTAATCTTGTAAAAGGTGAATTCGTCTAATTAGCTCAAGAATAGGCAATTCTATTTGAGAGAAGTCAAATAAAACACTCCGTTTTACTTAGAGCTAAAAGAATGTGTCACATGGACATCAGAACAGACGTCAGAACATTCTTTTTCTAAGTTGGTTATTGCTTATTGAAACTATTTCTAACTATTAATTCTAATTTTATTGTTGCCTAATTAGTCCAAGCATTGGGTATCAATTGACATTGATTAGTTACAAAACCTTCTTCGTGTCCTTATAATTTCCATCGCACTTCCATCAATTTGGGTTGTTCGTCTATTGTCAGGGTAGGATAGTGTCACGTTTCGTATTTACAATGCCCAGAACCGAGCTATTGTCCTGACTTTGCCCGGACTCTATACAGACGAAGGAGATAATGTAATCTATTTCTGTCATTGACCCGTGCCAGATAATCCGATTTATGAAGAGTTTAAATCATCATGTTCATCTTTCGATCAACCGACAATCAATTCACAATAGCAAAGGACAAAAGCTTAAGACCTGGGCATTGCTTCTTGAGGCCCAAGGCAACCACTGATTCGAAGGTCCAATACCAATTGCGATCGTTCATCGATTGAAATTATCAAATACTTCTTTTGAAGTAACCGAATTGGTTTTACTTTCGGTCCACCTAAAACACAACTAAAACTGAGAAATTAATTATAAAACCGGAGTAAAGGTCAACGGAGTAATTTCATTTTCGTCTTCTTATGAAAAAGGGAAAGCGGTGAAGGTATGCAGTAATTGTAATCGATTTTATTCTGTCGATTGATGGACCGATTGATCGATCGATACACATTTCTCGATCGATTGGTCGTGATCGGGTGTCGAGTCGATTACTGCAGGCGCGTGGTGTGGAAAGCCATGGATTACGTGTCGGTCGGGTCTACTGGGACCTTTTACTTGAATAATTACCACGTTACTTTTTTCAGTTGTCCACCACCACCACCAGAAGAATTGTTACTCCATTCTTCTTGCATAATAACATTTCCGCGAGACTATTTTATTTTTTACGTTAACAACTAGAAAAGTATTCCTATAGCTGTCCACCATTTGCTATAATCATTTTTTCCCTTCTCCATAGGTACGGTTGTATTTTTTTAAAGAAGACATCTGTGCCGCCCATTTTGTTTGCAATCATATTTTCTGTTCTTGAATACTTTTATGTACTTTTATGCTACATATTTATTTTATTTTTAGCATTTATGTATTTTTATGGTAATTTTAGTTTAGGTTTATGCTTGAACTGTATAAAAGAAGTGTTGAGAACCAACAACAGATATTTATTTTACATTCGATATAACCAAAAGATCGTATTTAATATAATATGGTAAATCCGGAAAATTACATAACTTTTGTGGTATTATGAAAGTAACAGAGTAAATAAGTAACCGATGGAATCACACAACTCGCATTTTAATGGGATGTACCCTATAAGGGTTCAGCCCAGAACATGCAGAGTAGGACACTTAGTAGGTATGGCTTGTTCCTAGGGTAGAATGAAAACGGCCACAAGATAAGGGACCCAATAATAAAAGAATATTGTCCTGTTGTTTTTCAATCAGGGCTACCGGATAAGACAACGTAGTGGGTACTCGACGAATCAAACAATCAGTTGACTCCTTCGATTTGAATGCAATGTCAGCACTGATAAGTCATTAAAGATGTATTTGTACAAAAGGACGTCAGAAAAAGAAAACACGCCCTTGACGAGTCTTGTATTCACATGTCGGATTAGCCATTAAATATCGATTATCTGATCGGTAGGTTACAGAGAAATGTGTTTCTGCTTCCGAATGAAAGTCAGTCTAATTGTTAGTGTAACAATGACAACTGTTATTATAATCATTTAAAAATTTATAGAATAATGTACTTGTTACGGCTATCGCGTCTCTTCTAAAAAATTTACTTGTACTATTTTTAAGGTTAAGGTTACCCAGGTTTTTAAGGTTACCCATCAAAAATAGTCACCAAATAATTGCTTCGAGAAGATTATAGGCAAGACTCTGCGGACTTTTTTCGTGCATGATAAGTCGTTTAGGGTGGCATCGATTGGGACGTGTTGAGTTTCATGGATAAAGTTAATAAACGTACAAAGTAGAGTGAACCATGAGTAACAGTAACACTGAAGGAGACGTAAAAGTTGTGACACAAAATACCTTGAAGAGAAGATATAGGAAGACAAGGAATATTGAACAAAATAGTGGATAAAGAGCGGCAAAGGTTTCTGATGATAATGAGACGATGATTTATTGACCTTAACAGAGGAAGACTCGATGAATGGAAAAGAATAAAAGGAAGATGGAAATGAACGGAAATACAATTGCGACGTATGTGAAAGAAAATACGAAATGAATAAAATGATGAATGAATTCTAAACGAGTAGGAGGAAGGAAAAGAAAATCCATCGGATAAAAACACACAAAGCTTTAACTAAAGAGATTTACTTAAAAACAAACTTTAAGTAACCAAAGCGGGAAGACTGGGTTAAATAAAGGTCGTACAAATATGGACACGGAAAGGCAAAAGGTTGAGGGCAAAATGGTCAAAATAGTGAAAGCTAGAAGAACAAAATAGTGAAGGATAGTGATGAATACCATACGGAGGATGAAAGAGTTCAACTTTAAATTCAAACTTTTAAGTTTATTTGTTGCCGTTTGTGTAAATGGAAAGCCTCACTTTTTTCCCATTACGCGCGCACACGTATATTATATATATGCATACATATATCCATTGGATAATTTTATTTTTTTTCTAATAGGTATTCATGTTTCTGTTTGGTTTACAAAAACAACCAGATTTTGTTTTCACTTCAATTTAATGACAAACCCCACTTGAGCTCCTTGTTTTTGTTCCACAAAAAACAGTTAAACCATATTACAAACACCGATGTTCTTTACATGAAATTTAATAAATTCTCTTTAATTTAATGACAGTATCTCATTACATTTTTACCCGAACTGTTGAAGTAGGAATTGAGAATTCAAAGATTAAGTTATCAACATGAAAAAAATTATTAGTGTGATTGATGAAGTAGGGATTACAGAGTGGCCAGAGTTGTGGACAAATTAAGAAAGCGATAGGCCCAAATAGAAATTTTTCTCTGATTTTAGAGGAAAACTGAAAGAAAAAAGATTCGAAACCAATGTTTTCACAACAGAAATGTTGGCAGATCACACAGCCTACACAGGAAGTATTTCGCCAGATTTAAGCTTTTGAATAATTAAAATTGCTGCCTCTGATGATTCGGAACGCATCTTATTTGACTGTCTCAAAATAGAAGCAACAAGAATTAAATACAATACAGATACATCTGTAGACGAGAAAACGTAAAGGGGAACATTTACGAGATTTTTAAAATTTTCAAAGCATTCCCAAGGGAGATGTACCAAAGTACTTATATCCTATTGTATTATTTTTTAAAAAATTAGTACCTTTTGGTATTATGGATGCTGGGTCGTAGGCTATGTCTAATATGTATTAATAATAAATAAATAAATTAAAAATAAAAAAATAATTTAATGACATTGTGATTAACACATGAGAAATATCTCCGGTAGTGTTATTTAGTGAACAATGCCGTAGTTTAAATATAGACACATAAGGCATAAGTAGGTAAATTTTACCTACAAACTGTCACAGGAACAATGCGTTCACGCATATCTAATAAATAAGTAAGTATTGTCACGAAGGAACCCCGTGGAGATTCACTTCACCTAAGCAAAATCTCAGAATCAATAAACCAATAAGTAAAATTAACATTTATAGATGTCTGTGTAATTTGTTATGGGATGAGGCGATAAAAAACATGTACCTATTAAACTTAATCAGTTGTATGAAATGAAAAATATTGTAATAAAATATTTTATTTCATAAAATTTAACGGTAAAATAAAGATAATAATAATCTGCATTGCATTAATTCTATGTACACTTTATTACGAATTATTACTTGATAACTATTAACTGGTAATAGATAATTCGCGATAACAGTAATTATTTGGTCAATTTGAAGTTTGCACACGGGTGCTGCTGAGATTTTTATACCTGAAACGATTGCATAATAATGTGTTAATGTTAAAGTTAGATCACAAGAATTGAACGTTATTACATAGAACAATATATAATGATGGAGTGGGTGCAGCATGGCGGAAAAGGTTACCAAGGCATGTGCTGGACTTCATAGTAGTGCCTTCTCTTTCCGTGTTATTTGCAGCTTTACCAGTGTTGAGTACCAAGGTATCCTTCTCCTTTACAGAGACTCGCATGCACCTAATTGAATTTCCGTATAATTCTTTTTGTTAAGGAATTGATTGACCTGACCTCGTCAGCTGGGAGTCGACGAGGCCATGTTGTTTTTTTTTACCAATCCCAGGACTCTCTGAATTCTGGGGACCGAGAGTATATAAAATAGAACAATAAACCCGGTGAATTTTGATGATTCCTCGGAGGAGGTCATTTTAGCAAGGTCACTTCACTAAGGTTGACTATTACAGTTAACTTTTTGCTGCACCCACTTTCTAACTAGATTCCATGCTCCTCGTCGATGTCGTCGTCATCATCATCATCATCATCATCATCATCATCATGGTTTTAGAGTCCGTGACTTGTCTAGCAACTTTGTACTACCCCACTGCTTTCATCTTAGGTCCCAAAACGTATTTGAACGGCGCAGGGGAATGCCACTAGTGAAAATCACAAAATTTTTTCCATTTTTTGATGGAGAACAATAAAACGGTGGCGGCGGCAGCGGTGGCCGTCGTTCTTTTTTTACTCGATGTAACATTTGGTATTTCTAAATTGGGCCACTGAGAGTGGGTCAGAGGTAAGGTATTTTGCAGAGTATTATGGCCAGACCTTGGCCTTCATATGGCACGGCCTGGTGAATCTGTCAAATCCATTTTCTTTCCCTATATGGCAGGAAGTGGGAAGTTGGTTAGACTTAAGTTACGTTCCTCTAGAAAGATAACCCACTGCCTACCTGCTGGGCTGTTTGAGCATCAAGTATTTTAGTGTCTTAATATTTGGAACTCGCAATTAACATGATCAGGAGCAATAAGGAATGACTTTTATGTGCTCTTTTTCATCTAATTGATTGTAGTAAGCCTTATGTCTTTAACCACTCAAAACGTAAAAGGAACTCAAACATGAGTTATGTACCAAGTAGTATTTCTATTGGTCTTATTTTCGCAAACAGTTGTGTCTTATTATGTCGGGCGTTGCCCGACTGTTCTTCTGAGAAATTTATGAAATCAATGTTTGTTAATCTTTATAAAAAACAATAAAACTTTTTTGTATGGTAATAGAGTGCTCTAAACGAACGCCTTTTTGAATTGTTTAAAATTTCTTTGTAGCTTAGTGGAAATTTAACGTAATCAGGGCTTTGACTGAAATTCAGACCAAAACGGAAGGTTCATGTTTTTGAAGTGTTTGACGTAGTGTGATGGTTGACCTGGAGGACCAACAAAATTTTCTTTTGTTGTATTTTTAATTTTACTTCAACCACTTAAAAGTGTTTTGTACCTTTCATATTCTCTGGTACAAAATGTTTTTGATATGTAAGTTGAAATTTCAATGCTTATTGAATATGAAATATGCTTTCATGTGCTACCATACCTGTCTTTCAAAACAATTTAAAAGCACATAGGCGTTTGTAAATTTTGAACAATTTTCTTAGTTTGTTTTACAGTAATATAAGTTTCGCTTTGCTGCCCTTAACCTGGGAAAAAACTTATGAATTATAGGTTATAAATGTAACGTACCTGTTATTTATATTTATCTATTTGTCCTTTATATTTCCGTATTTGTTGAAATCGTCGCCTATTGGAGTTGCGTCGAGCTCCTTTAATACCTATTTTGTTCATCGAGTTAGACATAGTTGTGTTCGTAGAATTGTACCCCACAATACTCATGGGCTGTGAACTCTTCTGGACCGTAGCAAAACACTCGAATCGGGCGTGACCATCTTTGCGTTTTTTCCCCTTTCAAGGAAAACGAAAGGCAGCCTAGGTAGGTGGACTCTGAGAAACAGGTTTTGAACACACACACAGACACATAAATGTATTTAGAAGGCATTAAGATGGATCTGGTTTACGAGGTTGCCAAAGTAGGTACAGCACGCTAACGATCTTAAAACAATTCACAGAGCTTTGGGTTGACACTGCTCCTGTCTCCTGCTCGAGTGTCCTGACTCGCAGGTTTGCTTTTACGGCCTGGTATGACAACCGACATTAGCCGTCCGTGACGGAGCAGCTCACACCATAACCGGAAATAAGAAGATACCCGGCAAGTAGGTCGCAGTCGTGGGAAGTTAACGCAGGAAATTTGGTTCAGCCAAGTTCACTAACCGTTCATTGTTGAAAATTGTTGAAAATTCAAAGGAAAGAAATAGAATTGTTAAGTTAACACACAATTTGAATATTACAGCTGTAATTATTTTAAGCTCAGGCACCTTGCCGTAAATGCTACAAGACCGGTTAGGTCACTACTACACGCCCCAGATATTGTAATGTTCAAAGATGCCCGATTTGGATCAAGTAAAGACTACTTCTTTCTCGTGTTTCTAGCAGTAGTGTAACCTCTTTTATTGCACTTATTGTTATTTAAAAGAGTGTGACATATTTTTTAATAACTCGATAGCTTTTCGTTCTTTGAACTGTCTTCCTTTGTTCCGTCACGTTCTATTACTTTCAAATTGCTTCATGTTGAATGCAATCTTCATGCTGTATTCTTATTATGTCTATTAGGGTTTGATGCTTTAACGTTCTATTTTTATTGATTTGAACTTAGTTAGCTTAAGTTCTCCATTTTTTGGTGTGTATTCTAAGTTTATTAAGTTTAATGCACCGCGCACTAGGTTTAACGATTCCTGGTTAAAATATTATTTTATGCCTCTTACTGTATTCAAATAATCTTTCATAAATAGTTTTATTGTATTATTGTGCTCCTCAGGTTACCTTGGTCGCATTTCTTGCTAGGTATGCTTCGTTAGATTAAGTTAAGGTATTTAGGTTTGTTATAATGTCGATTTATTCAATTGTATGTTTGATATCTAGATGTAGAATTCATTTTTGGTATCACAGTGAGAAAGTTTTGTTGTTCTTCTAATAGGTAAAAGTAAGTTTGTGTCTTGCTAAAGTTTCTAAATTTTTATCAGCTCAAACGGATGATGAGAAGAATATAGCGCCCCGTCATTTACAACTAATTGTACACAAGAAAAATAGTGGACGTAGATTTATTGATGATTCGTGAATAAATTGATCAATCTGAAATTTTAAATTGGAAATTGTGCTGAGGACCAAAACCGAAAGATGAACCATTTTCTTTTTTTATTATTGACTTACATCTTTCTGATTAATAAAACTTCATTCTGATTTATTGACATTTCTTAAGTTATATTTGGTTTTCCGAGCATTCCCTTCTTTGTAAGTTTCACTCGTACAATTAATCATGACGAAATTAAATAATAATCTTAGAAATTGAAGTAATTTTTACATACGTAGAAGTAAATCACAGTGCCAGTGATATTTTGTTTGTATACAAACATATCTTTCTTTTGGATATTTTACATTGCCTCAATCCTCGCCTTTATTCGTCGGTTTTCTGATCTGATCCTGAGCTTTAGGCTTTTTGTGTTCGAGCAACCTTTATAATGTACTTTTACCTTTGTAATATTCTAGTGTGCACCTTGAATAAATTTGGTGATGTGTAGTGTTTTTTTTTTACATAACTTGCTTATGGTTTGTCAATTACAAATGTTAAAATTAAATTCAATTAATTGTTTTCTTCTTATTTTACTTTCTGGTTCATTTATTTATATTTATATATATATTATTTTCCTACCTAAGTACACATTGCCATTTGTACAGATAGGTAACGCTTTACTTGTCATGCTTCCGTGCAGTAGATTCTGTTGTGCAATTATTTAGTGTTTTTGTAAATACATTTACATCATGAGTATTATGTAATCTATTGTTTTGCAAATTTCCATTCGTTGACCGGCTCGGGTGAGTGTACTTTTGTTTATGTTTTGACTGGTAAATCACACGCAGGAGCGGTTCACCAGGTGAATGTGACTGAATTTTTACAAACGTCTTTTCGGTGTCTCAGATCTTTTTTATGATTCTCTATTTGGGTTGGGTAACGCTCCAGACACCGTAACTTTTGGAAGGGTGCATGAATATGTGCTTCTTAGAGACCTTAAGAATTCGATTCGCCTCCGACCGATTGTATATATCCATATAGTTTGCCAAGCTCTTTGCAGTTTCTCACAAATAATACCGACTAATTTAGTTGTACAACAAGGGGTTTCGTAGGATTTTATTACTGCGGACCGTTTTACGTGCTTTGACGGAACCTAAAAGTTGATGCTCTCGCAAGTTTGACTCAGTTCACAAAATAAATAAAAAATTAATAGGGGAAAAATACGTTGTCCTCCGTACGATAGACATTTTACCTTTGCAACGTTGAGATCAATATAATTTCATTTATAAAAAGGCCGATATTGCCATCTTCCAATTAAACCTTGTGATCGAACTCGAACCCCGTTTCCCTAACGCAGGTGCGTTTCGTTTCATACCTGAAATCAGTCATTAGTTGGACAAAGAACTCTGATAGAAAACCGGTTGTCTACCTCCATCGTGTTCCATATTTCCTAGTTGTTCCTCGTGTGTCCATTATCGATATTACGCTGCCTTCGTCCTCATTGTTACCATTCATTTTTCATCTTATTTCATCTTCATTGTTGTTGCATCTATTATTGTCCAGGTTTTTTAGGGGGGTTCTATCCGATGAAATTAACGGGACTCTGTTTTTTCACCATGTTGAAGTTCTTCGCAATCAAGCAAGTGAATTTTCTGTATTTTAATTCTGCTATTTTAACCGTTAGTTGATACCAGATGAATTGTGAGGAAATCTAACGCAAATTAAAGAATAAAACTCTTCGGGTAAACAAGGAAATTTAACGTATTATTAACATTTATAATAAGTAGAAAAACAAATCGTAACGAAGAACTGTGGTGACTTTTGCACATTTGTAAACTGCATATGGTAAATAGAAGACAAACTTGCTGTTCATAACATGTGCTTATTAGTATTGATTATATAATCCTTGACAAGAGTTCACATCTACATTTTAATGTACCTGATTTTTTTAGGCACTACATATGTCTTATATTGTGCAATAAAATTGTATTCCATAATCAGACATATGGACATATGGTTATTTATGATGAAATTCTTGGGTTAAAACAAGACGAGCTCGGCTACTCTGAATTTTACCGAATATATTAAACTGGAAAGGCAATGCACCATTTGATGTTTTATGTTTAGTTAACTTATAAAGCCGTGAAAAATAGTTAAGAATTTAAGTTATAATTATTAACAATAATAATCAAGCCTTACATAATGAATTTTAAATATATATTTTATTGGCACAAAAATTTGATGAATATAAATAGCGTTTCCTGTACAATATTACGTTATAAGTTAAACTTTTAAAATGTTGTTTTCACATTACTTAGATAACTAATACTTATATTACGCGGTATTAAAATTTCATTTTAGCTGTACGTTATTTAATGTACGCCAACCTTTAGGACTGATGACATCGTGGGACACGAAATCTGGAACTCGGCTTTACTGGAAGGATGGCAAAATTGAATTTAAATTAAAAAAAAAAGTATTTTTTTATAATGTATTTATAAATACATTTATTAATGAATTTATTTTTTTTTCCTCGATGAGCACGGGAAAGGAGGGACGGACAAAGGGAACAACCGAAAGAAGGAGCATACGGGAAGAAGCAGACTGTCAACGATGGAAAGAGACAAAATGGAGAGTCGGAACTTCCTCGAAGTAAAAAAATGACAAAAAAATAGGAAGTTGAACAAACTCAATTACAATTGAGAGCGACAATTGACATGAGTGCACTTAATTAAAGAACTAACTATATAATGGAATGCATGAAATAAAGTTAATGTACTTGTAACCTCTAATTTTGATTCGACACACAATGGAAAACCTAGTAAACTCGTGTGACTTCAACTAAAATTAAAATATTAAATTTTGTTTTATTGAGTTGTTCATTAAGTCGATGTATACGGTTTCTACTATGAAAACAAAAAGAATTCTAGGTGGGATCGTTTGATTGTAACAATAGTTGTCGGGTTACCTGACCTATTGTCGATATCAGTCAATCAGTAACTGACTCACCGCTGTCATTTATTGGCCTTTATTGGTCGTGTAGTCAATTGTAATTGTCTGTATTGTAAACTGAATACTTCAGGTGTGGTCTGAGAGTAATGTGCACACACACATACACACACATACACACACCACATTCAGAAAAGCATTCATTCGTAAATATATTCATAATAATTTTTCTGTATTTTACTTTGCACAGTAATTAATGTACTTTTATGTATTCTTTTGTGTACGTATTTTACATTTTTTGAAATATTATTGTTCTTTAACTTATCAGTTACACTAGACATGTGTCTTATCTAGCGGTTGGTAGCGCTTTCAAGTGAATTGAATTTTTATGAGATATTGTTTTCATTGTTTGAAAAATTTTCAGTTGCCTTATCTATGCATGGAGAACTGATTTTTGCTAGAAAATTCATTCAAACAAAGTTCATTATCAGTTGGAACCAATTTATTACTTACGGTTTCATGCGTCGAGATTATTTATTATTCTTCGAACCGGTAGCAGTTATTGATCTGTGCTAATATAATTGCATTACCCAGTCACATCTTTCATTCTTCATCTTATTCTTCAGAAAGATTATAGTGAAATCAAATTTTAAAATGCTTGATGGCAAAATCATCTCAGCAAATAATGAAAATTCAAAAACACTCGACAAAACTCTTATGCTACTGGTGTTGCAAGTTTTAGTTATTTACTACTTGTTAGTTGTTAATTCAATTAAGTTAATAACTGAAAATAAAAAAAAAACTGTTTTATCTGAGTATTTTTTTATAAGAGATATTGTCAATTAAAACCAATGGTAGACGACCAGATCGATCAAAGAAAAAGAGTAAATAGTTTTAGTTGAGAAATATTTCTTCTTGAAGTTGACATATTGAGACTTACAACTACAGCTGAATTTTTTTTCGCAAGCATTAATAATTGACAAGAATAATAAAAAGAAGGAGAATTAATAATTGACAAGTAAACGTGAATGTGCTTTTGTATCTGTCGGAGAATTAGAAAACGAAGAAAGCAACTTTATTTAAAGAATGTCCGTTTCATTGTGAAAGAATCGGCTGGTTGAAGTTTACGAATTCAACTGAGACGGTCATTGGTTTTAACAATTGAAATTAAATTAGAGAAGGAGTGTTGAACATTAAATGAGAGTAGTAACAACAGAAAGTCTCTTAGCAGAAGTGTTTACCAATGGAAATCGGTTTCGTTAGGTTAGTCGTAAATATTCTAGTATTCATGATTGCAATACACGAATAAATGTTTGTAGTTTTTAGTGGGTAAACACCAAAAACAAACAATATGTGTTGTTTTTACATTTCTTGTGTGAAAATACTTTGAACACATGTTACTTGTCTATTTGAGGACTTGTCTTCTGATTCTACAGTTTAACCATAATAAGGCTGCAGCGTTCACAAAATGTGTAGAATCTTTCTCGGTTGTTTTTAAACTTTTTTTTCACTTTAAGCAGGTTTCATTAAAAAAAAAATTTTTTTAATCGTGAGATAGTTTTACTAATACGGATTTGTTTTAGTAATTATGTTTAGAACGTAATTATTAATTAATTATTTAGTTGTTTGTTAAATAGTTTTTCAATGTGTACATTTGAATGAGAAATAGTTAAATAATAACGTATTGTTTACGTTTATTTGAAAGTATATTTTTGTATTAAAATATTGAAAATTTATTAATTTTATTAATAATTTATGATAATTTAATAGTTTTTTTATTTAGTTTAAAATTTAATTCTTTTGTAAGCTTTTTGTGCTTTCATTAAATTGGCAGATTGAATGAATCATAGCATTTGCAATTTTATGGCAGTGGATTATTTTACATATTTTATGTTTTATTATTAGTTAAAGTAGTGGATTTTAAAAAAATTACCTGAAAATAAACATGACTAATTTTCAAGTTAATATTGAAAAGTAAAAAACCGTTGTGAAAATTATGTATTTTATGAAGAATAATAAAACTATGAGTATAAGATGTTTGAATGAAGCCCAATTCAATTAAATTATGAGAAATGTAATTTATACTTTACAGAGTAGCTTGAATTTTCATTCATTCATTCATTCATTCATTCATTCATTCATTCATTAGTAATACTGATAAGATGTACCACAATTATTTTAGCAAGAATCAAAAGTATTCAACTAAATGCTTCTTTAATATTTGGTTATTCCATTATTGAATATTCGACTACTAATGTGTACTTTTTTCTCTTTTCAGATGTGAAATTATTGAAATCTTTGAATAATTTTTACACATTCGAATGAAATCTCACAGAAGAGGAATGTTCTTGTAAATCATTCCATCCGTCATGGCATCATATCAAAGCGGATCTTCTTTGGAAGTGTGTCACGGACACAAAAGGGAGCAGAGTCAAGATTCTGGGGCCTATATTGACTGGAATTCGGAGGATTCGTCCAGTCCTGTCAGCAATCCTGACAGTGCTGCCACCGATGATTTCATAACTGTTGTTGCTGTCGAAAACGGAGGAAACGGAGGTGAAAAGGCAAACGATGGAAAGAAGGACGAAGCCTCTTTTGTGACCATTCTGGCAATAGGAGACACAGAGGGAAAATCTCAAAACATTGATGTAGAGGAAGAAGTTCTCGTGTATCGTTTGCCAGGAGAACGACTGGGCTTTGGGCTTAAGTTCGAGGGCGGCACCAACACGGCAGAGAATGTCAAACGTTTGTTCATACAGTCCAGCGTACCAGACAGTCCGGCGTCGAGGGCCAAATGTTCGTGGGGCTCCTTGGTCGAAGGCGATGAAATTATTAAAATAGACGGGAACGTAGTGAAAACAATGACCAGACTAGATTGCGTTCGCTGTCTGAAAGAGTCAAGTGTAGTGATCAAGTTATACGTGAGGCATCGAGAAAACAAAACAATCCAGCAGTCCAACAGGGTGAAATTAGAGAATCACAATGAGGTTCGAATCGGTAACGCATTATCATCGTCATCATCATCTCCTACTGTTGTCAGTGCAGAAATGAAGAAAAATGTACCACCGCCACCACCCCCAGTGCCACCTAGGAAGATAGCCAGAAAGAGTCCACCAAGTACTTTTCCAAAAGAATCATTAGAAGGTTCTAGTGATCTGCAAAATCCAACGCCCAAAACAAGAACAATTCAGAACGGTTGTGAGGATACGTCAAAAAACTCTTCAAAACATATCATACGAGTACCTCAGAAAGGAGGACAAGACTCACCAGAGATGACGAAGCATTCCCTGAAAAGAAATGGATCCGACCAAAAAATTGCACCACCTGAACCCAAGGTGTATCTGGACTTGTTGGCACAGGAGGAAAGCAGAAATTGCGAATCAGAATCGGATGACACCTGTAGCACAGTATCAACGGTAGTTGGACTCTCTTCTGTGCCGACCACCACAAACTCAAGTTTTTCAGATTTGAGGTCATCTGCCAGTTCTTTTTGCGATTCAACAAATCCATCGACTCCAACCAGTGAACCGACAACTCCTGTACTCGAACTATCGAAGGTTTTGTCACCCTTTGAGCATTCTCAGAACAATGAATTTCTCTTCTCGAAACTGATCAACTATAAAGATCAAGATGGTGTCAATTACGACGAGAAGATTTCGACTTGTTCCGATGACATTGCACCACTACAACCACCTTTGAGTTTTCAGGATGCTCCCCTAAGTTATGGAAACGAAGACATGCTAACGAACATGAGTGAAAACTTGAGAATATACAACGATGAAAATTCTGGGAATTCCATTAAAAATCTTACGGATGAGGTGACATCGACCGAGTACGATTCTTCAGGTGATGGAAAATTTAAGGACAAAAATCAGAACCTGACAAAGAAGCCCTCGTTGATTCCTCGTCTAGCCAAAACCATCGGACTACTTTCGCCGCCCAAACCTAGTCCTAGGAAGGAATCTAAAGGAGATGGAAGCAAATCGCGTTTTAATAAGAAGAAGCCCCCACCGCCACCATTTCCAGTCAGTAGTCAGAATGGAATTGTGGAGCAAACCGAAAACAAAATAAAGTCATCAATTCCATACCTGAAGAAGAAGAAAAACAAACATACGGGAAAGGCAGAGAAAAAGTCAAAGTACCCGGAAGACGCCACGCCAAAAGTGGAAATTTCGCTACCCATCGAGTTGCAAATGCAACAGCCAAATGATTTGGTCATTGAAAACCAAGATGAAGGTGACGGAAACGACAGAAACGTGCCTGAAATGCCGAAAACGCCTGAAAGTGACAAGAAGTTGACATGGGAGGTGCCGGATTTGAAAAATTTGACGGACAACAAAGTAAATGGAAAACCGGAAACGGGTGACCAAAAACACGACGTAGCGGAAGTTGAGTCTGAGAAGTTTCTGTCGGAAACAAAAAGTGAGTGTGACAATGACGCAGTTGACGAGACCTCTGACTCACATTTTGTTTTTCCATGGTCAAAACACCTGGAAACAATTGGAGAAGATGAAGAAGACTCAACGGTTGAGGAAACCTTCACTGATGGGTATGTGCCAAAATCTGCAATACTGCAGAACCCTCCTAGAAGACCCTATTTTCCGGGGTATACGGTGCTGTTTAGACCAGTCTAATGAAGTATTTCCGTATCGAATTTTCCAGATGTGTGGAAAACATCAAAAAGGACGTACATTTGCCCGAACCTGAAATCAAAACCGAGCAGAAAAGTGCAGGAGAAGAATTGAACGCCGAAGGAGAAGCAGATGAAGAAGAAACCGAGAAAACAGCAGACAAGTTCGGTAAGTCCGTTTCATTTTTGAGGTTCACGTTCTTGGGTTTTGCCTTACACAACGACATATAGGCAGACACGAACACACTCAGACATACGAGCACCTGTCGAAAAAATGCATTCACTCATTTCACCTGAAACCATGTGTGAGTCGTGCCTGCGCTTGCCAAGTCATTCGTTTGTCTCTACATAAGAATTCCTCAGGTGGTATCAATCTGGCAAGTTGATTTTCTAGGCAACTTCCAGATTCTCCTTCTGGTTTGAACACTTGTCCGAACCTGACCGGTTACTTATGGATCGTGCAATGACCCACACTCGAGTGGACCGATCGGAACTTCAACTGGTACCTTCCCATTTTCTTTCTGCTTTTTTTGGGGTGATTCAACTGAATAGCGCGGTTTTACACGTCGGCCATGTCCTTTTCCCTAAAATTCCAAACATTTGATTTCAAATCGTACGTAACAAGTACTCGCGCCGAGGTACCTGAAAATTGTTTTCTTCCTCCAATGGCGAATGCATCTGTTTGTGTGGACTTTTGACGGTTTTGAACGATTCTGAAAAATGCCACCCGAATGTTATTTGGTACCCTGCGAACTTTAATAAATTGCCTGGGAACCATTTGTCAAAAGTTTTAGTCAAAATCAAAAATTCATTTGTCATCGTCACGTTCTACGGCAAATGTTGGATTTCGTGAACATGAAAAAAACTCATTTGAAAATTTAAAGGTTATATTATAACATCATGTGAAATACGTGATTTTCAAGGTGTTAAATTGTTTGCCAAAGGAACTCAAACAAAGGTAGTTGGATCTCGAATTATGTAATAAGAGGACACAAATTTGCCACTATCTGTTAAATCGGACTAGTTACCATAATAAACAAAAATTAAATAATTATAGCACTTTTTGATAAAATGTGCCTTACATTGCAACATTTCCATGCAACAGATAAAAGGTGTACATAATCATGTAAATTCTAATTCATCAATAATTGTACTCTATTATAGAAAAGTCGCAATTTCCTTTCAAAATAAAAACCCAAGTAATAATTGTTAGATAAGGTTTTGTAAGGTTGTTTTTTTATTTTAATAATATATTAAAACGTTTTACAGTAGTTTATTCTTATATGTTCTGTGGTGCTATTGGTTTGCAGTATTTCAATGTTTCGTGTCGGAAAAGTACAGCTTAGTGAATAGTCAAGTGTAATAGAACTTTATGAGTAATGAAACGATCTCTATATGTAAATATCATGTCTTTTGTTTAATTTACTTCTGCATGTTGCATCAGAAGAGAGTTCAACGGGTGCCCTGTCCAAGGAAACCGCCCAGAACGAAAGAAGAACACTTATCATTCGGTGAAAAGGGATTACATGAACGTGGGGAGTTGGGTGATATTTTATCGCCAAAGTAGTTCAAGTAAATGTAGAAAAATAGCCATATTTGGAGGTGATAAGAGGTCAAAAACTCACGCAGTTTTTAAGTTTGTGGATGTAATTTAATTTGAAAAACATAAGAATTTTACATTGAATGAAATCTCTCAAGGTGAGAAAAAAACGACATAGGGTGGTGATATTATGTCCTAGGAAGTATATTTTTATTAACTGTCATTCAGGTATGACAATTGCACAACGGTTTATAATAACATTAATTGAATTAAATCGACTTGCTAATATACTCTTTATCTAACTTTGGTAACCACAACTTATTGATAAGTTTGCTGTTCTATTTTTGCTCGTCAATTTTGTGTTACTACTCCAATTGCGTGGAGTACCAGAAGTCATGCCAGTCGCAGTTGGTGAATTTGTAGTACCAAATTTATGCGAAAAAGATATGCTTCTTCAATCCAAAATTATGCATCATATTCGTAATAACAAAAAGTACTCAGCTTTAGTTTTACGTAACTACAAAGTGAAATAAATCACGCATTAGCTCAGGGTGAGAATCATTTCTCTTTGGAAGGGGGTACCACTCCAGGTACCATTTTTCTTTTTTTTTGCATAAAAACTATTCGTTGTTTTTGGAAGCTTCATTTTCTCTTTTGCTAGTCACGACACGAATTTCTTCTCTAAAACGCACAGGCTTCGTCCAATTTTTCTATTATTATTTAAATCCCAGTCATTTTGTGTATGTGACGGGTGCTTGGTGAGTGATTGTACCTGACAAAGGACGGCACTCGCAGAACCGAGTGCGTTGCTATGTATGTTATGTGTTTTGTTATTTTTGATATTTTAAACAGAAAAATCCTACACTTCAATAATTGGACACAAAGTTGTCATATTTGTAACTCATGTACCTGTTTGGACAGGAATGCCCGCTACCTCTGGGTTCTGCTCGTTCGCAAACTTAACATAGGTGTTTGTCAACTTTACTTTTATAACTGAAAACATTTTTAGAAGACTTTTTAATGTATATTATTATATATACTACACTGATGTAGGGTTGGTGAAAATGAATTGTATTAAATTCGAAAGGCTTTTGAGGAAAGTATATTTACTAGTAGATTTATTACTGTAAAATACAATGTTCCTTGTAATAAGACATTAAATCAAAAACACAATTGGTATGTTCTAATCATTAATGTGAGGTGCATTACATTTACATATGTAATTTAGGAAGATATGAAGTTAAAAAAGGTTTTTAAAATGTTAATGAAGTAATTGCAGTTTTTTAATTGATTGTGTCGGTGCTTGCACTCACCTACTTATTGGCTATGTACATTTCATTGCTTCTTTAAATATTTCATGAAGCATTGTTTATATAAATATTTCTATTAATTGAAGAAAAATTCAATAAGAAAAACTATTTTATTAATATTCAAAAAAAGCTATTACTTTCTTTGCATAGAAATATTAACATTCTTTGGAAAAACATTAATTTGTCTAATTCATAAATAGATTCTATTTGCCCGAGTTAACTTATGCTAAGTTACGTAGAATTGAAATGAAATTGTAAAAATAATAAGGAAATCAGTATTTATTAACAAGACTCCACGCCATAGACTCCACAGGTCCCTTTGATATCCCCGTGTAGTTTTTGAAAAGTGAAGGACGAAATAATTGCAAAATCCTTGAAAAACATATGCAGTATACCTCGGAAACTAACGAAACCAATTCTGTATCTATCTTTCTAGCTCTCGTAGTGCCGTACTCCTAATGTGCGAATTTGTTCGACCTGAAATAGAATATCCGTGCCTCGCATAAGCTAAACACCTGTACCTGAGCGGTTCCTGTGGACCCGTTACAATGAAAATGATCTTAAGTTAATGCAGCAAGTTTAAATCTGATTGTCATTCGTTTCGCTTCAGTCTGAAACGAACACGAGTTAGTTCGGTTATGCCTCAGTCTCGTCTCTCGGGTCTCCAACGGAAGTTATTTTTTTAAAATCTAAACTAGATTCATTTCCTTCATATATATATGTGTAATTACCCAACACATACTGTATATATTTAGAACGTTTTCTCTGTCTCGGAGAAGAGACAGAAACACACTTCATTTTTCATTTGCTAACACTTTGATTTTGAACGTACGACGACCCGACGGGTAGAAGAGTCCCGAAAAAAGAAGGAATTGCTCCTCTTAGAATACACGGTTGTTAGATATTTTAAATGTTGTGTCGCGAAAGTTTGATCTAACGCATCTGGAGGAATACCACCAGTGTTGGGAAACCATTGGATTCTTCGTAAGGTATGTCACTGTATCATATGTATGTTTTATTTTCGTTGGATTTTTTTTGTGATGGTACCTATCTGTGTGAAACGTATTTTTTCTCTTTGGGTAGTTGCCGTGTGCAAGCCCAGACGTGTGAGTGAACTTGCCCAATCAGACTGTGAACATCCCTGAAAGCCAAAATGGATACTCCAGGGTAAATCTTGATCGTTTCTTATTACCTTTACATATTGCATGAATTTTCCCAAGAAGTTTTGCCGGATTTGAATGGGAAATAAAAAAAACGCACGCGTTTTTCGCGAAGGCGGTTTGCAACAGGTTTTCGAATCCCCGGGAAGATTTTAATTGCATTCCTTTTAGTATAATTTCTATTTTTTTATTATAATAAAAGTATGCTTTACGATCGATCTTTCGATCCCTCGATCGCTTTCTCTCTGTCAGTTTATCTGTCTGGCATCTGCTTTCTTGTTGCGATGTGTGAACTCTGTCCCGTATCTTTCATTTGCTTGTATTATACCTACATGCAGCAACATATTTCTCTTCAAGATATTTCCCTCTCGCAAAATTGATGCCACAAGTTGGTTGAAAGGCACTTGCCGGCCCTGCCGTAAACCCTCGATGATCAATTTACCTGTCGGCGTGGCTTACCTTCTCTACTACTACCGTGACTTCGTTTCTCTGATTGGTTATTCTATCTTCCACACTCCGGACTTTGTTTCTCATGGTATTTATATACATCCTTTTTTTTGCAGATTTTATACCAAATGTTTTAGCACATTTCTTGTTGCGCTGATATGACCGTTACTCATTCTATCGGCGGCTGTGCCGTTACACTCTAAACGCTGAAGAGGAAACTTTTTCTCTTCTTAAACGCTCGCAAACTTTCTACTTGTTTTTAGAACTAACTGTTAAATTATTTGAAGGTGGTGATTTAAATGTTTACTTAATTATTTACCTGAAAGTACATGGTCTTACTTTTACAAATCGGTACGCATTCAGTTCTGAAGAAGAATATAATCAAGTTAGCATTTAACACTGACGGTGTAGATTGCCTGTAATTATGAACGAGTTTTGAGCAAGTAACTATATATTGATGTGTATGTGTTTATATACATTTGTGTGTAAGGAGTTCTCTGATGTGGGCGTTCAAGTTAATTTAGCTTTACATTTAATTTATTTTGATACTATTACCTGAATAATTTATTTTAATATACATGTATCTTTATTGACTGGGTATAATTGAATGCATTTAAAATGACAAAGAGGAGTGAACTCCAGTTGGAGTAGAAACAAAATTAATTTCAGATCAGTTACAGGGCGCACCCAAACATAAATAGCGAAATTAATATTGTTTCAATAATGGTGAACATGAAAAATTCGTTTGGGTTTTTTTGCACAGAACAAGTTGTAAAATTGTGGCACTCCCGGGGCAGATGGAGGCAGAGAATGCAAAAAGCAATGCAAGTGTGAGGGTTTTTTTTAAACATACTGTCAGACATATGCACTGAAACTTACTTTCTAAGCCGTAATTAAGTGTTGTGTTTTCAGAATAACTCACAAAAAAGAATACATTGAAAATGACAGAAAAATGCTACGAGAAAAGAAAAAGAAAGATTCACAGTGGTCAAAACGAGACAAAACAAATTTTGCTGTAAATCAAAAATGAAAATTTGTGTCCGTTTGCGGATTGTAGAAATAGACATTTAAAGCTCAATTAACTGCCAAATTTTGTTGAAATTTCAAGAATAATACAGTTTTCTTAAGACTTTAGAAATTAATTTAATTATTTCTTGTTACTTAAATGAAATCAATTTTAGTCGACTACTTTGAAGACAAAAACCAAGTAACTTGGTAACTTTCGTTGAGTACCTCTGTACTGTTTGCTGTATGAGTTTTTTTTAACTAAAATGGGGAGTGATAGGGTTACTGTACTCCTGCGCTCCTATTCATTTGCTTATTTCTCTTTTTTGCTGCTTCCATTGTACGCCATGTCAGGTGCGGTTTTTTTGCCCATACCGAATTCGCCTCAAATTGCTAAGCACGTAATATTGGTTAATCTTCATTGGAGATCTTCCAGAATGAGGGAAAAAATACTCACTCTGAGAATTCCTAGGATTCCTAGGGAGTTATGGCCTTTTGCTTTTGATTAGAGTGATCGACCGTAGGCGCACGTTCCGGCAAAACGGGGCCTTCGTAAATTTCTTTAATTAATAAGGCGAGGATTTCATTGTTACGGCAGGACTGAACCGTGTACCTGAACTGGTAGACGAGAACTCCGGTGAACCTCGTTGGGATCTGTGAAAAATTTCTTCCTTTTTATGTACATTCACTGTGGCCGGTGGCTACGACTATAGAAAGAGCGGTAGTAATAATTTAGATGTGAACACAACTTTTGATGAAACGGTCGAACATCAATCAGTCTTTCCTCGTCCTCCGTCAACTTGGTTGTCAGCATCTATAATAGGTTATTGGAGCCGGACTATACATGCGAAGAGAGTATGAACAAAATAGTCCATGTAATTCGGACTAAATGGAAGTGTGTAACGTTTAGCGGATCAGTAAAAGGTCTTACCATTCTCGAAGTGAAAGATCGCTCTGTCAGATAGTGTAATGTGAAACAAATAAATTGTAAATGCGTGGAATTAACAAATAGCAGGTAATGCGTTGATTTTGGTGATTTTTTCAGGGCAGTGGACCAAGGATTTTTGTAATTTCAGGTTCAACCTGCGTCATTTGCAGGCACGATTTTGATCTTATAAACGGTCTTTCCGTGTCTTTCTCTTTCAGGCTTATCAGCCTGTCAGCAACTTTAATTGTTTCACTTTACATCTAAACGAAAGCGAATAAATTTGTAATTGTCAGGGTACCTGCCGAAGTCAGGTTCTCGTTGCTCCTGCCACGTAGTTAAATTTAAAAAATTAAATGACTGCCGAATTGGCCTTTCTCATCTCCAAATCGGTCCATCGGAGTACCGAAAATTCCATCTCGAAAGAAGGAAAATAATTAAAAAGCACTTATTATTACCCGGTAATTTATTACGGTATTCACAACCTTTTTTTCCCTTGTACGGGCCGACACCTCCCTCGACTGCCCGTTTCTCTCACCAATTTGCTAAAATTTCCTCATTAAAGTTTCATTATTACGTTATTTCCATTAATACACATTAATATTACCTAATTATTATTACGCATTTATCGCTAATTTTTCGTAATTACCAAAAGACCGAGCGAGTAATACAAGAACCACTCCAAGACGCACACTCTTCGTTTGACTTTACTTTCTGGTACTCTTCTACTTCTTCATTTTTTTTTGTTGGGTGTCAATTTTAAACCAATTTAATTTCGTTTGAAAGCGATTAAATTGAAATCTTCGAAACAACGCTTTATAAATTCCAATTCGTGTTTGGGCCGGTTTTTTTCTACTCTCCTCTTCTGGCCTGCCATCACATCGGGTTTTTACATCTTCTCTTCTCTTCTCTTCTTCGTACTTCTGATCTTGAAAGGTCACTTCCTTAACAAAGATGTGTTAAAGGCAATAGAAAAACGCTCGCGCTTTTTACACTCAAATCATCGCTATCTTCCTTGTTGCATAAATAATTTCCACTACTTCTCTCTCTGTAGGCACCTGTCCGGACAAAGCCAATTTATTAACTATCACAGACACTCAGACTAATTTTGAGTTATGTGCGACTGGTGCGACATGTTTAGTGTACCTTTTTTACAAGAGGAAACATAAAACTTATATTTTACATCGTTTGAGTTTGCAAACATTTTTTAAAATTATTATTTATTGACATTAATGAAGTAGATCGATACAATAAATAGCCAAAATGCAAACTCCGTATGAATAGTATGACTTTTAACCTGTCGAAAAAAAATATAAATAATTTAAAAATAGAGTGGAGCTGATTTAGTCTGTGGTCGACGTAGTAAAGACTACAGATTACGGGATTCTTGCTATTTTGTTACGTTGATTGGTACTTGTTATTCGTGTCTGATAGAATTACTGCAAAGGTTTTTCAACAACTTGCCTGCTGATTATTAATGAAAACGGTTATACATTAGAAACTTTAATGTCATAGCAGTTTAGTTCAGGGGCACATTACACGTTACAAAAATTTAACAGGTTAGCTAGCGGCTTTAAAAAAAGAACCGTTGTGATGGAACATTCATGCTTTTGCTCATCCGTTGATAGTTTCGGTTAGTTACAAGTAGTGTCGTTGTTACTATAGTTCCCATGTCGATCAGTAGCAGGGTCTTAATTAAAATTGAATTTGGTAAATACAATTTTTAATGGTCCTCACTAGATCACCAGCTAATCATTTATTAATGATCCGAAGATCAAGGGGACCATGCCGTTTGATCATATTTTATTTTCTACACCTCATTATAACGTCTTTTATATTTATTTTTCGATGAGAGGTAATCCAGTGCAGAGTGTTTCAACACTTTGTATTGATTAAGTAGAACAAAAAGAACCGATACAAAGGTTACAACTAATTTGTTCGAACAAAAATAAAACTATAAACCTAAGTTCTAAGCGGCACCTATACCGGCAGAACAGCTTAAACTTTTATTGAGGCATAATAAATAGGACTAAGATCATTGCCAAGGTATTAAATACACTTTAATAGAAACTTACATAGATCTTGTAAGTACAGTGAAATTCATTTCAGTCGCACGATTTATTTTTCATTGCTTTCAATGCTGCCGATGAACATATGTAAGAAATATATTGGATACATAAAATGTACAACCGATTAAGAATATAATTTAAAAGAACTGCAACCGAAATATTAGATTACATTAAACATGTATTGAAGTCTTTATAGTGACAACAGCCACCCAGGAGAGAATAAAAATTTGTCAGATACTTCTTGTTATATCTTGTAACAGTCATGATGTAACGTCACTTGCCCAGGTGACATGATACAACAAAAACGACGCCTGGTTATGTACCTTTCATGTAGTTCTATATGGAACTGGGCCGGTCTCCAATTATTGCAAATTCTTTGCGGCCAACAATTGCAACCACAATAACGTCATCATCAACAACATCAACAACCAACCAGTTAATTTTTCACCCGTGAAAGTGGAGTTTCAGAAATTGTAGCCTCCACTTGGGTATCATCCAACTGATGGGAACCACCCAGCAATGCAGGACCGAAATGCATCTCTGGATCTTTGATACACCCGCACGTTACGCCTGCGTATATTTAACTTTCTCGCACGACGTGAAACCTATTTGATTTATGCATCACGACCGGGTTGAAAATTTCACGCCTGTTTTGGATACTCGTCTGCCATTGAAATTCTGCGTTTTTCTGCGTCTGGAGAGTACGCATTTGTGCGTAGCCAGGAAAACGAATGCAAATCATTGCGGACACTGAACACAGACTCTGCTACACGGTCACTGCTAGTGCTGTTTGAGTTTTAGGAAATGCCTCAGCTTTGGATCTTCGATCAGGCTTCGTTGAGGGTCAGCAATGAGGGCTTGGTACCCGTGAAAGGATCATCCGCTGAAACCCAATACAACCAAAAGCTGTCTAGTTCGTGTCGACTTTCGCAATAAATTTCTAGCCGTCACTTTCTCGTACAAATATTTTTTTCAATTTATTTTTCTTAGCAATTAGCAAATTCACGAAGTGACCTTTTGATGATGCGAAACACAGAGGAATTTCTTATTGTATTTCCCATACACATAACTCCTCTGGGTAATTATTGAAAAGATGATTTGACTATTGGGTTCTGATACCTGTGCAATTAGTCGGGGTCCATTGATGTGTAAAATCAAACAGAGTACAGCAGTTTATTGTATAATTTATAAATGTGATGGTGCGTTGGTGTTGGCACCTCTCGCTTTCCTTCCCCTGTTCACTCTGACTAACAGCCTGTAGGCCTTGTGAGGGCAAACCCAAATAAAATTTCGTCATTTAATGAGAAGGTAGCCTCTTTAAATCAGGCGGCGACCGATAGTTTATTGCTTTTGCGGAATCACCTTGACACTTTCCATTGTATGAATTTTTCCGTTTGTTATTGCCTTAATCATTGCTTGGCCGATAACGAGAATTTTTAAAAAACGATCTCCGTTACTCCCTCAACCGATCATTAGGGAGCCGTTTAGTAAACTAGTAGCCGTGGGGCGGACACTTGCTGGAGCTGCCTATGCAGAAAATGAGGAGAAGAATACTGTTTTGATTTTTTGAATGACATATTCTGGTTTTTGCATGGGTTACCTTTGCTTCCAGTAACTTCTAAAATACCGTTACCTATGTGGGGTGAAATCTAACCAAAAAAGTACTTCTCTGTTGTTAGGAGAATAGCCACAATACTATTATTAGGTCTGTTTTGTTCCATCAATTGGATACTTCCACTGTAAAGTAGAATAACAACCAGACTCAAACTTCAAGTGCATTTATTTAAATATAAGAAAATGTAACATTTGCTGTGAAGTTCGTTAATTACTTCGCTACAACGAAATATTAGTTACTTTGTAGAAGTTTTTCTTTCCAAAAAAATTACAAATGAACTAATTTAAGTGAGGGTTTGGTTCATAATGTTATTGAGCAGTTTTCAGTTTCTAATAGTTTTTGGCATATATTTTTACATTTAAGCTGAGCACATTTGTCACTTTTGATTACTCAAATATTTCAAAACCTAGTTGAAAATGGAAATCATAATTTTTGATGCACTTAAGTAGCGTTTTCCATTTGGAGAATTTCAACTTACGATTTTTTCTTAACAATTTAGGAAACTGCCACGGCCCAAACTAATAGTTTTTCTTTCGACGAGTTGATTGTCTACAACTATTTTAGCGTTCACTCGGAAATTCGGATACACGAAAGCATGGCAATTTACTTTTATTGTACACAAACCTAACAATAATAATATGTTACACATATCATATCTTACGAATGGATACGAGTGCTTCGGCAAACCGTTCTTTTATTCTTTAATTCTGTTTTTTGATTATTAATCATAACTTGAGGCTGGTACCTGTGGTCTTTGCACACTTGGCGAATTTAATTGATAAATACGTCGGTGAACCGAGTGCTTGTGCACGTGAAATACCCAAAGCAGTGAACACCGTGATTTATTATTATTTGACTGTGCATATTTTCTCTAATAAAAAATGAATTAACTCGTGTTTAATTACCGCGAATCGGCCCGCTCGAACTTCCTTTCATGTTTCTTGTTCCTCTTCGTTTTCATCTTTGGTACCCGGTACTTGTCGTCGGAAGCCCCCCACGGTTCCAGGGAGGCCTTTGCATCTTCCTTTAGTTAAATGAAAAAAAACGCAATGTTTGACTTTCTCCAGAGGGTACGAGGTTTAATGGAACACGATTTAAATAAACTACTACGGAAAATGAATATTTAATTGAAGTAATTCTAGGTACCATTACTGCCTTGGTACTGCTCATTTTGTCGACTTTATCTTTTGGTTTCCTTTTAGATACTGTTTGTTTTCCAATGGGGATGAAGTGAAAAACATAAATCGTAACTCATAAGGGTAGTGTGAAGAAAGATTGACTATTTCAACGACCCGATCAAATTGTTTGGTACCGTTTTAATGGACCTAAAATATTTCTTGTACGAGATAGACCAAAGAAAAATTGACGAGTTCTTAGATTTCAAAAGGATAAGTGAAGTTGTAATCATGTGTACGATAACTTTTTTCTGCTACATCAAAAAGTTTGGTAGTTTGCCAGAAGACACCAGAATATAATTATGTAGAAATTGTTATATGTGTTTAGTTTTTATTACTTATGTGTTATTATTTCATTCCACCTTAATGGAACTAAAATAGAATCTTTTTAATTGTCTTACATGTACCAGAATGACAAATGGCGCAAAGAGAAATGTAGCAATTTTTGAGTATTTGATGTTCAATCCTACAACCAGATATTCATCAACTACAAGAACTATTTAAGTTTGTGACTGCTATTTTAAGGTCGTTACACACATACTTCTCTTTCTGCGCATTACATACATTCCCACAGTTGTCTACTTACTCATACTGAATTTCCTTTTTTATTTATTTTTTATTTTATATTTTTTATTTCATCTATTGAAAAACTCTTCAGAAGCTTACACTCTTCACACTGGACTTTAGATTTATCGTAGAACTCTTAATGTGGGCCTATGAAATTTTGCAATTTGAAAGTCATGTGTGACTATTACCAACTGCTTGACATTCGACTATTCGGAGTAGTCCCTAAGTACAAGCCTGCAGAACTTGGTAATTCCGAGAACAAAAAAGACAATTTCTGAAAATGTTTTATATGTAGCCCTAGCGTGGTCTTGAGGAAGCTCTGCTTAATTTAAATCGAAACGAATATGAAAGGAAAGGTCACTCAAAGGAAATAATTTGGAGGACAATGGTAATAGGTAAGTGGTAATTAAGTGCTGCGAGAAGTCCTACGCCTGCGGTTGATGTTGTGCGTTCAATTAAGATATTAGAGCTCAACTAGGTTTAGCTATTGGTTCCAAAGAGCCTTCGACCATTTGCAGACATATGATTTGTGTCATTTAGAATTTAGCTCGTGGATTGTAATTCCCTAAAATCCGTTTTTTAATGGATAATTCGTACTGCCAGGTCAGCTGGTACTTACTACAGTCATGTAATGAGAACGGCCATGTGGGCGGGCAACATCTCACTGTAAATTAACTTCACACCTGGAACCACTTTTGTTTGGGAATCTCAAAATCAGACTCCTTCGGGATCTCACTCTACACAACGTACACTGAGTCACTCGTGAACTTGAGAAACGTGAACAATCACCGCCATTATCACCTTCATCTTTCTCATTGCCGCAATCATCATTTGTCTTGTTTCTTGCGATATTCCGAATTCTTTTTAATCGATAGGTAAAGGTGGTAGCTTGCATGTTTTGACAGACTTGTATTAATGCGAACGTCACGGGTGGGAAGCAAAGATTTTAAAAAGACATTTCTGAGTTAAAACAGACAGAGTTGAGGTGAAATATCTTTTATTAGCAGGTGAAATTGTTTTCTTACTGTTATCGAAAAACTGAGAACTCATAAAGTTGCTCATTTATTAAGAAGTACCATGTATGAAATGAGATGATACGGTTGGTGTAAGGCTCAAGCCATGTGAATATGTGGGAAGACAGAAAATGACCTGGGACCCTATAACAATTAGTTTTAATTTTGAATGGACTTCCAAAAGGACGTGAAACATCAGTTATTAATAACAACCCTGTAACAAAAATTAGAAATGGAAATTTATTAAATTAATAGAAATTTAGATTTGAAGTCTTAAGAAAAATTCTTTCGTTTTCATTCTTTGCATAAGAGTTTAATAAATATGCATTATGCAATAACAAATTAATGTATATTTTATGTGAATGGAGGTTAGATAAGGAGTGAAAAATGTACATACTATATTATATACCACCCCTCAGTTAGAAAATATAAAAGACCTCGAATGTTTTTCTCATTACTACACTCGTACTTATAATTGGTCTCTACGAACTTGACTTTGGCTACGACTTAATGAATAGATGTTATTTAATTTTCACCTCAAGTAACGCACTTAACATCTAAGGTTCATGTTGGTCGAGTTACAAAAAAAACGAAGACCTGCAGGTCCAGAAATGAGGTCGCATGTTATAATGGGTTAAAACAAAGTAATTCAATTGTAATTTTAGAATTTCATGAGGGTGTTAAGAGTCTCACATCACTTTCAATGTTACTAGGAAGTTACTTACACAGACACATAGGCACATGCGTACTTCCTAGAACATTCTCCTTTGATTGAACGTTTCTGTCTCCTCCTGGTGCTTTTAGGTGTTTCCTTTGTTCCTCGACGGGTGATTTGCCATTGTTGTTCTTGTTCTTCCTTCCTAAAATACCTGTTTTTCATTATATGCTTACCTTGTTGTCACTTCCGTAGAACAGGGGAATTTTGCGGAGTTCCATCTTCTGTTGAATTGAAATTAATTTTTATTTCTTTGAATTGTAAAACAATACCGTCGAAACTAGTCTACAGTCTATTTAATAATTGTGTATCACCTGTACCTGATTTTCCCAGGTACTAATAGGTTTTGATACACACAATATGAATACCTCAATACAAAGCTTTTACTTTTAGACCCTAGACCCTGACATTCCAGTAACAACTACACTGAAAAAAGATTCCTGTGTTCTTCCCCTGACCCTCACATTTCCATCATCCATCACCAACTGTCTTTGAATTATTGTTTTGGCAATACCACAAAAGACCGATCTGAGCTGTTCACTCAAAATTAACGCCCTATTTAATTAGTTTAATTAAATTTAATTTGAGTAATTAATGATTTATGTCGGAGTTAATGATGGATGCAATTAAGTAATAGACGTTTCCTTTTTAAGCAATAGGAAACAATTACGCATAGTTTGGGACCGTTCACGCGTTTATCTTAAGGATCCTCATTTAATATGAGTTATTTTTTTCTTTTAAATGTATGTAAGTCCAAGTTCTGTAATTCTGCTTGGATTTAAATTTTTTTTTATTAATTTGAATTATTACACTGATTAATCGAATTTTCGTATTTTTAATTATATTATTTTTGTACGACATTTCTTAGGTATTATTGATTCTTATTATTCTTTTTTGCTTTTAAATGTTGCAAATAAATAATTAAATAATGAACTGCATAACCGTTTTGTACACATATTTACAACAATTGTATTCGGTACTTATATTTATTTACAGTTATTGTTTTGTAAATTTGTTCCACTTGTAATTTTTTAATTTCATGAATGGAGCACCGTCCAATCCGTGTACTTTAAGTAATTGTTTATTATGTTTTGAAGTCATAAACCGTGTTTACTATTTGCACATTCTTAACATACAAAAGTAAGTGGCGGTTACTCATATATCAAAATATATTCAATCATATATTTGTAGACTTAGGGTTTTTAAAATTAAAATGTGCAATTTTCAAAGTGCATTGATACGGTAGTTAGACGTTCCAGATATTCAAACATCGGTTCATATATATTGTTGAAAGATCTCGCCGTTTCAGGTATCTCGACGCAGGAGAATAGTTTTCCTAACCGTAAATTACTAGGCGAGGACGAACAGTCGCAAAATTTTAAAATTAAATAGTTTTTCTGTGTAATACGTCAGCTCACTTAAGCGACGACGATCAGTTCGATTTTCACATTCAGTTTTTTGCAGTACCATAAGCTGCATTTCGGTCAAGTTGCTGCATTAGCACATACGTAGGCTAACTTTGTCTATTATGTTCCCTATTAAATGATTATTTAATAGGGTTATTTAATCAATTTGGTTGTAATTGGTTGTACGAATATAAATCCCTTCCACCTCAGGGTCTGTGGCAAGGAATTTACTATCCGATTACTTCTATGGGTAAGGCACGTTACTCAACACTTCTGGTACCGTCTCTGGATTTACCAGTAGAACACGTTGTCTCTTGGGGACGTTTACCAAAGTAGGATTGGCCGTTCGGAGCAGCCCCGCTGAAGTGATTTACTAATTTGGGATGTTGCCGTGTCGAAACACGATACTTCGTTATATCCGGAAGCAAAACCGAACCCCTACAAATCATATCAGCTGATTAGAAACACTTTCTTTGTCAAGTATTTGTGTGAGGCTAAGAAAAATTTGCATTGCACATTCTTTTGGCTATTTTTATTCATTTTGTACGACTATTTTCATATGTATGAGTTGGTTCTTCAGTTCTACTGCATGTGAATTTTGGGAATGTTTCACTGTTTGTATGCTTCCACATGTCTGTATTCTGACGTTTCTACGTTAAGAAGTGAACCCGAGCAGGTTTACGACATACATGTAAAATGTTTTAGGCAAAGCTCTGACTGCATAGTTTAATAAATTCCAGAGATTTACGGATTTTCGTGAGAATTTTTTTAGTCACTAATTAGGCATGGCATCCATCATTGTCTGGAGCATTTTCCGCCTTCATTTCTCATATCTTTTGCGAAGATACCTTTAGCAAAAAAGACACACAGGTACAAATAAAGGTGCGTAGAATTCCTCTACCCGACACATGAATTAAGGAAATGCCAAGCCGAAATTGTAATTTGTAATGTTTCTCTGTGATTATTTTGAGAAAGGTAGAAGATGGCAGGTTGAGACAAAAGATGCACAACAGAAATTATGGGAAACAGGAAAGCGGAAATGATGACAGAAGTGACTTCTCTGAAGTGCATCCTGTTGACTCTGACCATCACAAATTTGATCAAAAATTTGCTCTCACTACTTTTCTCTGACATTTTAGTTCTATTTAACAAAAAATTACATTTGGTGTGAATAACCGAACGATCCGTTTATCTCATCTAACATCTCAGTATACCCCTCGGTACCTGATGAGGTACTTGGTGGTACACACAATTCTTCCCCGCCTTACCTTCCATGGCTAATTGTTTAATTTTATGCGTAATATACAAAATATTTTGTTCGGACGCGGTGAATCATTCGGTTAAAGTTTCGCATCTATAACTAATTAAAATAGTTTGCCGCCGGTTAGTTTTCGACCGAAAAACGACGCTTTTGTTGCGGAAACTACTTTTGTGGTATTTTTAGCCGCGAAGCAAAGCCAAATTTGCAGGCGCAACGGATGGTACTCGTGATACTCACCAAAATACGATTTACTATTTCTTTTGGTCTCTTTATTCTTCGCTCGCTTCCTCCGATGCCGAAGAATATGTTTCTTTGGTAATCAATTTCCCAAACCTGAATTCCGTTTGTCCCTCACTGGTGGGTTGTTCACGTGTCGTTCGTGGTCGTTGCTCGACCGAAATTTGTTTGTTGCTTTTCGATTGTGCAACTTCGATTGCATCTTTTGCCTATTTCCCTTTTCCCACATTTATTATAATATATGAATCCTGTATGTTTCCTTTTCCCGATGCCGTGGACCAAGACCAATTGGTCCCTTCTAGGATGTACGTGAAGAGTAATCCAATTAAATATTTTGAATTCAAATTATTTGTGCCAAGGATAAAAAACTACGGCCGTAGAAAACTTTTGTTATTAATAGACCGAACTAGACCGGCTACATCTATTTAATTCCTCAGAGTGAGAGCATGAACTTTGGTAGAGCATGACTCACATTTTATAGCAGAACATTGATTTGTTTAATCATAGTTGAAAATACAGACGTGACATTAGGCCAAGATTATTTTAATTGAATCGAAGAAAAAGGCATTTTTATTGATCCAATTGGTGGCGTTCGCGTTTTTACTTGCCCAAATAGAAATTCCCTTGCGTGAATGTGTTGCAACCACGTTAAGTCCTTGACGATTTATTGTTGCTGATGCATTAACACTTGTATCTCTTTATTAGTAGTGACTTAATAAAAAAAGAGTAGGAAAATGAAGAAATCAGTTAAAGAAGCACTGACGAGGTGCGAATGTGTGAGAAAGTAGTTCAAGATGAACAACAACCTAAGAAACATGGACGTTCAATGACTAAAAAAGTATTTTGCAACGTTCTATTCCGTTACATAGAGGTACCCCTTGCGAGGAAAAATGTGTATATGATACATAAACAAGAAAACGACAGCACAATATATTCTTGTGGACAAATATATATAACACAATTACGTATATTTTTGGCTCATCGAAGAAAAAACAAATTCTTTGCGAGTGAGTTAGGTTAGGGGCTCATACAAAAGAACCTGAACGAGTACCTTTAACAAGTCGTAATTTTGTGGGTTTTGGTCGTTTTGACCGGCAGCACCTGGTGCTGAGATACCGATTTTTATGGCATTCTTTGCAAGATGAAACCTGGCAATTTCGCCGCGATATTTAGTGAACGCATCCTCGTAAAGAAACATTTAATGACGGTCTTCTCGCTCTGGGTTGTCTCATTTCGATTGCCATGTCAAACGAACTGTGAAACACGTTTGGTGAAATAAAAGCTTGCTTGCGAGGTGAGCAAATGGCAGAAGACGGTTTGAAACTTTGACTTTGCAAAGGAAAGAGAAAGGACTTTTAGAACTGGTTTCCGGTGCAGGAAGTTTGACAGGAGAAAAGTCCGACACAGGGTCATGCAACATAAATATTAGTGTCTGTGTATGTGTGTGCCGTTTGAGTGTGAACACATAGATATAAATAACCGTATAGGCGGAGGTAATTGATTTACGCCATCATCGCGGAAGAAAGGAACACTCCAAGGGCAAAAAAGGGAACGGGAACTCTTCTTCAATTTACGGACTTTGAATTGCACACAAACTATCTGGTGGAGTCACAGAGCATGGCACATTTGTGAAAACTATTGAACCTAAGTTGTGCTGAAACAAACGGATGGGTAGACATTCATCAGGTGAAGTTAAATTGACTGTTTTTTAAGTTTTGGGTGCAGTCTCCTCCCACAATGGAGGGTAGTCGCTGAAATTCTTATATCGTAACACTACCGCTTTCTGGTGCATCGTCACGATATAAAATGATTGACAAAATTAGAAAGTATTAGTTATAACTATTAACTGCTTCAAAGAATTCACCATTAATGGAGTCTTGTTAACTTAAATAACTTACGATAAAAGTATTATTACGAAATTGTAGTGGAAGTGACGATGATTTGATGTAATCTGACACCATTTTACCATCGAATGTTCGTCGTTTGTGAGAAATTCCACCTTCGAGGTGCCAATTCAGTGCAATTCGTTGCAAACTAAATTTTGAGGTTCCATTACTTCCAGTTTGATTCGGTTGAAATGAAATTTTATGGGCCTCAAGCGTTAATAAAACTACCATAAGTTAAAAGGAACCGTGAAATCAATTTGTAATAATTCACAAAATATTAATTTACAAACTGTTCTGTTAATGATAAGTCTCCTTATTTCTGTCGATTTCTTAGTTGTGTGCCGAAGTGCATCAAAAGGACTAAAATCAATAAGTTTAATATTATGCAATTTTATTTAGAACAGCGTAGTATGAGGCGTGAAGTAGTTTATTTAGTTTGATTATGGAGCGTCGAGGCTTTTCTAACTTATTATAACAAGTATGAAGTTGAAGGAGAAGTGTAATAAATAATTATGTAATGTTTTCTGTAATATGTAATTTGTTTTTTAATAATTGTTATAAAGGAGAGTTACACAGGCGTAGCCAGAGGTCCTACCGTTCATATTATTGGAAGTAATAATGGTACTGAATTGTGCATTAAATTGTAATAATAAAGGGGATTTATGAAATATTATATATTATAGACACATTACTAGGGTTTCTCACTCACTCATAGGTTTCATCAATACTTTCCGCATTTTTCTTGTAACTTTGAAAGCACTGTTTTTTCTGCTTACAAAACAATTAGTAGTAATGGGCCATTAAACCAATACGCGATTATTTTATTGTCCTGTATTTGTTTTGTTTGATTCATTCCGTTGCACTCCCTCAAGATACTGTCAGCTAAAGTTTCTTGCCAGAACTATATTGTGCAGATTTCTTTAGTTGCAGGAAGGCATGAATGCGTTTGTAATGAATTCACTTCGTGGAGTCGTGTTTGAAATGTGCGGACGGATGAAATCGCGAGCAAAGAATGTTGGAACAGGTACGGAGCACCACAGATAATAAATCGCATGCAATAGATCAAATAAGGTACCGCAGGGAACGAGAATAAGAGAATATTATATAGTGGGTTAGATGAAACCTAGATGACTGTAGAGAACAGGAGGAATATTAATGAAAGAGCCGGGGCACGGCTCTGCCAAATATGCTCTCGGTCTTGTAGATTAGCCTAGGCAGTCAGTAAGAGGAGATGATTAGACCAGAGCGGTCAAACTTAATAGTTCGGAATGAAAACAATGGACTCACATCGTTCGCCCGTCTGGAAATGTAATTCATTTTAATAATAAGGATGGAAATATAGTGAGACAGAGATAGAGAGAGTCAAAGGAAATGAAATTTTCCTTTGCCTTTTTCCCGGGCCCGTATCCGTGTTGTGTGTACCTGAACCTCCCTCTCTATTTTCCAGTAAGAACAATAAAGTACCGATTCTCACCAGGCCCGGACGCATTAATCCGCGTATGTGAAAACAATAACGAAATAATACCAACAATAAAACATTAATAAATTGTTCAGTTGGGTGTTAATAACAAAAGCAGAAATAGTAGTTTTTACGTCCGCCGAGTGAAGTTCCAGGTACCTTAATAAACGTAATAAAAGATACTCGCCTGAGAAATTTATTATTTACGTAAGTTATTAATTTTGTGTTGGCGGACACAATCGTACGTTGGAACGTTCAAAAATATTTTTCACAGTGACGCCACCATCTTCTTTTCATTTTTCAGGTGAAAACAGCACTCCAACCGGCTCGAGTAAATCAATCGAAGGTAAGTTAAATAATTTAAATTAGAATTAATAATTTTAGAAAGTAATTGCCGGATTATCGAATCGATATTTTGAATAACACGGAATTAATATTAATTCCGATGCCTGTGGGTGACTCCTTAGGGAAATCAACTAGGAAAGAAACCATTTGGCAATCAGCACATCTTGGTGACTATTGAATATGGAAATAATATTCCGGAGGCATTCATGAAAAATTGTAGTTTAGCATAATTGTTAAAATCAAACTCAGGCGTTTATTATATTCTATTTTAGAGCGGCATTGTTGCTAGAAGTCATTTTATTTGACGGGGGCGGAGTGCTCAGGTACTGTTCGTCCGACGATCAACTCCCGTCTCATTAAGTCGTTCTCGTTCATTCGGTTCCTCACGTGTAAATTAACAAATTAGTGGTGTTAGTTTTACATCGTGACAAAACTTATTATTTTTCCTGTCAAATCCCATGAACGTATTAACTTGCTTCAGTAACAGTGAAGGAAACCGTAATAACGATCTAAATGAGCTTTCTGGAACATTTTTTGCACTCCCCTGATGTGTAATTTAGATTTCACAAAGATTAAATTGAACTTATTATGGTTCATTTTAACTTAACAACACCACAAGAAAAGACTTGTTAAAAGTCAAAGATTGGCAGATTATGGCTCCCAGGAAAGAAAAAACTTTTTCTTCGGAGACATCGGATTACCGGACACTAAAATAGAAATAAGAAAGTTAGGGACGAGTACTCGAGTGACAAATATGAAAGTGAGTTGTACTTTTTTGACTTAGCAAAGCGTGTTTTGGTTCCTAATCCCTTCCTTGTACAAGTTTCATTTGTAACATAGGTCTGGTTGCAATTATTTGTTACGGTACCGTAATTTTTAAAAAGTGCACTTCAAACAAAAGAGTATTACTTTTAAATATTCCTAGACGATTTTAGATGTAACAGTGAGCAGCTGAAAACTGTACAAAACATGTTCCATGTCAGGTGCAGAACCTGAATTAAAATATATTTAACAAGTGTGAGATAGTGATTGTGGAGACAACGTGGACATTTAAACTATCATAAAACTACTATACTCCACATGAAAGTGGGAAAGCAGGGAAGGGAAAGGAAAAAGAAAGGGAAAGGATAGTGAAATGTATGTTTTATTGCAGCGGGTAACATATAGCTTGTGTATGTGTAATATTTCAATTTTTAACAGGATAAATAGAATCATTAAAACGTCACACGAGGAATCAATTAGAAATTATCTAAACCAAAGGTAAATGAGATCGATCTAATCGAATGGCATCATAACAAGGAAATTGAAGACTGCCGAAGCATTCAGATTAGCGGACGTATAGTAAAAAAAGTTACATCCATTGCAGTCCGAGGATTATCGGTTAGATTTAATTAATAGATAGAGGGAACTACATTAGTCTAATTAAAACAATGAGATCCGGTAAAAAAATGAAAAGATATCTGATTAGTCAGAATAATCGAAAACGGATAAAATGACGTCATATATAATTTGTTTTTTTCTTGTTCCTCGAATGTCGAAGGTATTCAATAAATAAAGATCAGTGACACTTGCTCTTGGATCTTGAGCTATTGATCGGCCCACAAGCAAACTGCTACCTGATCAATGTGTAACAGGTTCGATTCATCAGTTAGAATTCAAATTAATAGGTCCGCATGGTAGGCAGATCCGCTTTTTCGTGACGTGAATTGGGATTTTGTCTTAAGGTTGTTTCAGGTTCAGATAGACGATAGACGGTGTCTATGATGACCAGTTAAAACTTTATAAAAAAAATTTTTTAGGAATTGGCAGTGAAACGATTACAATAAAAAAAATTTGACATTTTAATATGAATGTGCCGCAATCAAGCTTTCCCTTTATATTTTATTACAATTGATTAAATGAATTTCTGCGTTACACAGCCTAGAAGTAAATACATGATTAGTTAGTTATGTTTCACTTAAACATTCAGAGTGTAAAATTTGCTGTACACATTTCCCCGAATTGAGTGTTAGAAGGAGGGGAAAGTTCGTTGTTAAAATAGTCAGAGCTCACGGGAGGATTGTTTAATAAGGAGGACCTTATTAAACAATCGATGAACCACATCGTCTGAAGTAATAAACAATACGTGTGAATAAGTTATAAAAAGCGTCACGTAACATAAATAAATCGCAAGTAATTATTTTTATCTGTTTCTTCCATATGGGAATATCAGAGCGTATCTTTTGGGTGAATCTCCGAGGTCACGAACTTGTTTTACGTACACAAATGTTACGTTTCATATTAAAAATCCTCTTTACACGAGATTTATTTATTGATCGTTTAAAAAAAGAAAATTTTTTAATATATTTATGCATAAAAAAAGTAGAATTTCACTGATCGAGTAGGTGTATCAACGATATACCACGTTATTGAGTTGCTTTTAATGTACGTATTAATTCGTACGATATTAATCATAATAAGTTAATTTTGTCGGTGTCGGTTTGGTTTGTTTCATCGCCTGAATCGTTACCATGATACTCATACCCGGGGTTACTGTGGATCATATAAATATTATTTATGGTTCTTCTACTTCCTACGGGTGTTACTCGGAAGTTAACATGTCGCAGGAATACATTTAATTTACTTTCACATAGATGTTAAAGTAATCAAGTTCGTGTGGTAAATTAGTCAAACGCTAACGCAACTAGTTGTAGCCCGTACCGACTCATCTCAATACGTAATTGCATGCATAAATAAAGTATCGATATTGCACAAGATTATTAGGCTGTGAATAATTGATTATTTGATTTATTACTTGAGAAAGGGACAAATGTCGCAGCAAAATTTAATTTTTTTTTTAGCAGCAGTCGAACTGCCGTTACGCAATTATCACCACAAAAGAGTAGTGATGAATGAAAATAATAAATTTGTTATGAAAGTAACAAGTGTTTTATAATTTATTAAACAGTTACATTTTTATTAGTAGACTGTTAAGTCGATTGTTACGATAAAAGGTGTGAATAAATAATGCAGTTTGCTTTGGAACTCTGCTAATATTTGTCCGTTAACTCGATTACAGTACACCAATATTCAAGGATGAATTTTATAATTACAAAATGACAAGTGTCGCGAATGTTATCGTCCATATATGCACATAAGGAGATACGAAATATTTATGTGCGAGTAACCTTACAAGTTTTCAAATTTATAGTTTTATTCGTTTTCTTAATCGACTAATGACAATTTTAGTAGAATAATATTATAAACAACCACGTCGTGGCGTGTTCAATACTAATATATTTTATTTGGTTAATAATAATAAATTTTTCGTCACAATGAGCAAATAGGTCCATTTTAAGAATGACCGTGAACAAACAACAAACCTCAATAACACCAAATGTTTCGATACTAAAAAAATATAATAACATATAAAAAGGTTATGCACATTATGATTAATTTTTACTGTTAATTCCACATTTTTTTGCGTACATTAATGTTGAAATAACAATGAAGACAACGTGAATTAGACTCATGCTTACATGAAACAAATTAAATCCATGAAAGAAAAAACATAAAAGATGGGTTAATGTCAAGTATAATATTTATTTATATATGGGCTGTAGTATAGCTTATAACGTTCTTAATATAAGAGTTAAAACACATTTGCTTAAGGTTACATAGAGTGTAATATATATATATATTGAGCAACACACGAACAGAAAACGTCCCATACTAGGTGACATGGCTTCGTTGCCTAGCAAAGGCAACAGTCAGAAAATGCATTTTCGATATTGAATTTACATGCAGGGACAGATCTTCAGTACCAAAATCCATGTCAGGTACCAGCTCAGTTCATTATTGTATGTCGTTAGCAGTTTAAGTGCATTTGATTGTGTTTAACATCTACCAAGAGGATATGGACAGTGGAAATGTCGAGAGGGTGGTTGTTCTGTAAATGTGAAGTGCACGTAGTACCACACATGTTTAAATAGGGTACAAGTCGACTCAGGGAGCACTCGTAAAGTAAATAATTTAAGAATTATTTAGCAGAGAAGGTTGAAGGCTCTGACGCGACTTTCGAGGCAAACAATAATATAGAAATTATGATTGATATCGACTGATTATTGCCATTGATTTGGCACACGAAGATGCGAAATCCCTCGGGTTTTGATCGATTTCAACCGGAAGAAGACAAATGTCCATGTTTTTTTTCTCTTTCGTTTTAATTTCGGATTCTTTTCGCTGAAACGTGGAGGCAAAAAAAAGAAGTGAAACCAGTAGAACTGGATAGCGTGCCGAGGAGATACCTGGTTCTTACCGTTGAACGGGTTTTCAGTCCTGCACTTCTCCCTCTCTCTCATAAGGCGACCATAGCAGAAGGACCTTCGCCATGTTATTCACCCAAGTCTATCATTTTGTTCAGTAATTTGCCAGTTTGTGCCGGAACATGGTCTTAGCTGGATCATTCGACAGACCCCTGAACTTTGTATTCCAATAACTATTTGCCACTATTACTAGTAAGCAGTAAATTTCATCTATCGTGTAAGTGGGTTTTCGTCACGTGGATTCGGCAAAGTTTGAAAATTCGGAAATTTAATTTTAGTGATGTTGTAACTATGTTTACCGGAACTGTTGTAGTGCGTGCGCGTTTCTCTCATATTCTTCTGTCCTTCTGACAAATAAAAAAATTTACTGGGAAATTACTAGAGTTTTTCTACTGGTAAGGTGCAGTTGCTTTTAATGTGTGCGTGCGTGCTTCGTTGCGTGCTGCGTGCATGAGTGCGTGTGCATGCCTACTCGTCTTTTACTCGCGTACCGCGGCGCTGTTGAAATTTGCCATCTAATTTCTCCCGAAAACACATTTAGAAAATTGTTCCCTGGCCAAGTTCTGTTGGCGAAGTTGGCGGTTTCCGGTGTCCGCCATCACGGGTGCTGACGTTGGGTTAGTAAATCTATTTTATTTCCGGTTTTAAGTTTTGTGGTTGGACTTCCTTCAGTTTGCTCTGTACTTTTTCTGCAGCGCACGTGTCAAATTCCACTTCGACACGATTTTGAAGGATTTGGCAACATAAACTTGGTCGTGACTTTCTCTTTTCGAGGTTGATGTTTGTGATGAAAGCTCTTGAGGCTTTAAAATATTCGTGTGGTACCCAACGAGTAGTGTGAGGGAAATATGGACATTTGGTGAGGGGAAAGGGCCATTGTTTTTAGTTTTCCATTTACCTCGAAGGATTTCTCATTACGCTTGACGGATCATCGTGTCTTTAGAAAGCTTTGTTTTCTGCCAACTTATTTATTTCTCTGTCTCTTCTCCCTCTCTCTCTCTTTTCTCATTTTGGTTTTTGTGCAAGAAAATGTCGTGATGAAATTGATGCTTCAAGTCGGGTCCGGCCGCTGGGAGAGACGCCACAGATTTATGGCTTTTATTCCTCAATATAAATGGACTAGTTTTTTTAAACTCTGGCATTTAACAAGTTCGTAAAAGGATAAAAAATAAGAGTAAGATGTGAAAGAGAAAGAGAGACGGAGATCAAAGTGAAATATTATAAAACATGACTTTATAAAAAATAGTAAGAATGAAAACCTTTTTTAGTGGGATTGCGAAAGGCGATCGAGTGAAGATGATCTCAGGACCAAACTGATGGGGCCCTGGAGATCGGCAGAAGATAGAGGACCGATAAATTTTTGTTTTGTCAAGGCTACAGGAATTTAAATGGATTTATTTCGGGTGGGGGGGGGGGAGAAAAGGGAGACATAAAGAGACGAGGTACCGGTATAGAGTACCCAGGTACCACGCCTGCTTTTGTCCGTTCCGTTAGCTTACCTTAATTGCAGGGTCTCTCATTGTCGAACAATTGGCAAATTCTCTGCTAAGAAACCGACACCCGTTGGGCTCGTGAGCACACGAACTTTGGAAGGTTTCAGTCACGGGACAGTTGACTGCCAAATTGGCGTTTTCTGGCATCCGTTTTTTGCCTGTACTCAACGATCGGAATTGGCTTTGTTGCCGGTGGAAATTCTGGAATTTTGCACATGACCGAAACTTGTCTGCACGGCACCCAACTCGACTCTTCTCGTTCTATGTACCTTTCATCGCCGCTAATCGTATCCGTTTAAGCACTAATCTGCTGCACACATATACACACACGATACTCCTTCTCCGCCATCTTGATTACACGTTTATCTTGTCTGAAAATGGCCTGGCTAAATCTTGGGTTATGATAAAAAAAGACCGCGATATCGCCACAATTGACGTGTGACTACCTGCCTGTCTTTTTGCTGTTGTCGGTTAATTTCGTTCCCTAATGTTAGGGTTTTCGCATAAGTCCGTCGGATTTATCTGACAGTTTTGTGTTTCGATGGAATTCCCACAGGACATTGTACGGACCTTTTAATATTTCCCTTTACGATGCACTCGTGTGAGTGTCACAATAAATTTCCAGGGCAGTTAAAAACAATTTATGGGTTAAGCATTTATCAGGTTTTTCAGGAATCGTTTAGGGTTCCCTGCCACTGAAACAAGTAAGATACGGAGGGGCGCTGGGAGAAACGAGAGAGACGATGATGAACTTTATGGGCCTGTGTGCCGAGAACGAGGCATACCCGAAATTGGAAAACGCTTCTTCGACCCATTAAAGAGCAAAATGCAGGTGCGCGCAGGTATTTGCCATCGCAAAAGGAAAGAGAAATAATTCGAGTGCAATAAGAAAAGGAATTTTTTTCTCTCGTAGGTACACGCCAATTTACGGTTCGTGTCTTTCCATCATTTCTACGACTCTATTTCTATTAATGCTTCACGTTTTCGGGTTCTTAATACAAACATTAGCCCTGCTCTGCCATTTTATCTCCCATCTGCCGTTTCTTTCCGATGTTTTCTGAGACTTTAGGCTTGAGCCGGTTCCACGAAGGAAGTAGTTTGTTTTGTAAGAAAATCCGATAGTCAACGTATCCGGCAGCCTTGATTAGGTATTACATTGTCAATTTCAATTGGAATGGATGGAGGGCAATTGATGGATTTTTTTACACACAGGAGTTTCCTCCGTTTTAACTTATTTCGTGATAAACACATATGGTAAGACTGTCACGGTTTGAGAAGTTTCATTTGGCCCATTTCTATGTTACCGAAGCTTAACGAATCTTGTGAAGTATTTCTATTCAGTTTCGTCACTTACTCCACAATTTGAGGTTCTGTAACTTTTGTGCTGTAGCAAAATCAAGTTTATACTTCGCAATTTAATTCAATTGAATTAATTGTAGAGAAGTTCACACAAGGGTTGCGTCTCTACCCATTCTTCTGTGTCACTTCTTTTACTAAATAATGGTGAAGCATACAATTATTTCATTTGGTGAGAAGGCGAAATAATTTAACTCCTTTGACCAGGAGGAGCAGGAGAAAGAAGAGAGGAGAATTTGAATAATAATTTTGAACGTGGCGGTAGAAATGGAAGAGGTCCGACAGTCCACGCAAGGCGTATCAAGGTTAAGGTGATCGACAATTTCATAAACAATTGGAAAAGAGAAACACAAAGTCTTCACTATTATAGTGGTTTCCAATATTCCAATAACAGGATTTCTTATGACGATTAATAACAGACTTGTTATTAACATAAGGTTTATTAGAAATATAAAGAAACGAGTCGTTAGGAGTCTCGCAAGTCTTTTGAGTCGTTGGAAGTAATCTATTCCCTACTTTCAAAAATTATCTGGGGCCATAATTCCAGGCACACACGGGTAAGCGATTTCGCATACGGGCACCACCGAAATAAAATAGTTTTAGTTGACTGGCTGATTGCCTTTTAATTGTCGTCTGTCTTTAATTCCGTCTGCGAAGTTCCTTTAATGCAGTTTAATTTTACGCAATTGTAAATTACATTTACAGTTGACCGAGACGGATACTTAAATGGGTGTCCCCGAAGCTGTGCGTTTGTAGTAAAGAATAGTTTACCAGAATAGTTTTTGCCCACGGGTTCTCCGACTCCAACCTTCTATTTAATTCTATATTTTAATACTTTTTTACTCGCGAACTTTCCTTCTTTTTGGAGTTTTCTATTTAATTCCTTTAATTCTGGAATAACTTTCTTTATTTTTATGAACCAAATTTGTAAGCCAATTATAATTTATTTTGTTCGTTTGTTTGTTTATTTACATATTTGTTTAATGACCGATGGGTTCGACTGTGTGAAGTAACCGCTCAATACAATTATTTTGCACGGTCGAAAGATCACGCATTGACTGAATGTTGTTGTTGTGTCTATGTGCAAAGTCGTTACCGTAGATTCTGCCTGCCACGTAAGAGCAGGTGTGTCAACGTATCTATTAACCGTTGTTAAACGATGCGGTGAAATGTTTTCCTTTGTAATTTACTCTGGTGATTTTTTACGGTACCCGGATACCACGGTGCTCATTGATGGTGTGACGTTTAATTAGAAACAGTTAATAATTCCGGGTATTAGAATACTTATTTTCATCAGTTGGATTGCATGTAATTGATGTTCTATATGATCCGGTGTGTCAGTATAGGTTTTCCTGTTTTTCCGAAGATTCGCACAAAAATCCATACGAATGGTGTCTTACCATTCAATTCGGAGTGAGATTGCGGCCTCACAGCTAGTTTGAATCACATGTTGTTGTAGTCAGTCAATCCGAAGAAACGGGTGATAATGAAATGGTGAGACATTAGATGACAGTTGAACTGAAAGCTGAGACTGATACTCCGTAAAGATGAAAAGAGACAGACAGAGAGAGAAAGAAAGAGACCGTTCTGATCACGGATAATAAAACCAAAAATGGGAGTTTCAAACAACTTTCCGATTCGCATGTTAATTCTACGTTTGAACATAATTTCTTTTTGCCTCAGAATAATTGGTGCTTGATTTATAAAAGGACTCTTTGGACTTCTCCTGTTTTCTTTTTGTACTTTTTGCAAGTTTTATATCTGTTTCGGTCGCTGTTGTTGTAGAATTTTGGTTGCAGACATCAACGACACGATTTTCTTCTTTTGTTGCCGACAGTTTTGATTTTATGTTTGGGTTTGCGAAGAATATTGTTAGTAAACGTAATGTAACAGCTGGTTCTTCGAAACTTGTTTCGTTGCATAATCATTTTAAGACTGAACCTTTTCAAGATTATGCAGCGTATTTCTTAATTTTACAACAAGATCCAAATCACCCCGAAATTGTATTAATCCGATGTGCTACACTTTCAAAAATTAAATTAAAATCAAATTTGTAATCGCCAATTTTTCTCGTCTCCGGGGGCTCCTGCCTCACCTGCAAAAAACAGGATTTTTCATTATTGTCTGGATATTGTATTTAAGGTCGTTATATTGCAATGGTTATTTATTCATTTCAATGGGTTTGTACTGTATAATTTTCATGTCTTTTCGTGTAAAGTGTAAGTTGTTTTTCTAAAGGGAAGCAGAAGATTTGTGTTTAATGAAGGACTCAGATTTTGAGGTTTTCAACTTTGTTTCTTCTATTTAAAACTTCTAATTTTGTCTCGCATTTTGCATATGCAAATATATACAAAAATTCATCGAACTCCAGTTCGAATTCTGAGTCTAGCGAGTTGATTTAGAAATTGCAACTATGTTTCTGGTACCTGGTACTACTTGTCTGCCTTGATGTGCATTTGTGTTGCTTCGTCGTAGGTCATCAGATCTTTGCCGGGAATGCTAATAAGATATCATTTTTCTTCTGTAATATCCAGGGCAGGTCCATTTTATATACATGCTATGATTACGGGGTTTTAGCATTTAAATTACAATCGTTTGGACCGTTTTCGAAATCATTTCACTCTGGATTTTCGTACGTTTTTGTTGCTTCTTCTGTTTTTAGCACGGAATTTTTTAACTTGTAAACTTGTGATTTATCGTCTTTTCTCGTTCACTACTGCGATACATAGAAGTGACACCATCACTATTTTTTAAACTATTTTTCGCGTGTCTTCATTTGAAATTAGGGAGAGAAACGCAAGCAAGGAAAATTATATTTTTAGTCGGTGTTGTACGCGTTTTTAGGCGTGGAGCAAGCGTGAAAACGCAGGCGATGAAACAGGCTCGGAGTTGCGTTTCTTGCGTAACCCAATGCAAAACGTTCATTCGCATGTTTTGAAGACGTATTTGCGGTATTTTAGCGGATTATTTATGAATTTAAGGTCAAATCGACCCGTCCGAATTCGGTCCTTAACGTTCAAATTAGTTGTGGTAACGAAAATATTTTTTCATTTGTCGATTGAAATTTGCGCCGCGTCTCACGGCTCAACCGTACGTTAATTCGTCAATTTCCACGTTCAACGGATGCCTTTCCAACGACTTTCAATTTATTTTAATTTTATTTTCCGCTTTGTTTTTGCACTTTGGTGAAGTTTGGCATTCGGCAAAAAACAAGTAGAGTAACAAGTCCGGGAACAGAGAAACAAAAACACTCCGAAAAGGAAACCGCCGTCAGATTGTTATTAATGATGATTGTTCTGACGATTTAATTGATACGTTATTTTTATTGTTTCATGCTCACGGGTAACCCGGACGTTGTTGAACGTGCTTTGCTCGATTCACTACAATTTTGTTTGGAATATTGGAGGTGACCAGTTGTACAAGGGTTTGTTTCCCTTTAGGAAGAAAGTCTAATGCCACGGTTTTTGTCCCGCGTGCAGACAACCAAGTCAAACGAACATTCCAGCATTCCGGACCGAGTAATAATTACCGTAATTCATACATCAAATAACTGCTTCGACCTTAACCGTATGGTGCAGAACGCGTTGTCCGATACCGAATCTCGTACACAAGCTCTTACGCAAAGTCTAACGTCACTTGGATAACGTGTAATTAATCCCATGACCACGTGTGCTGTGTGTTTCTGTGTGTCTGCCTGGATACTTAGGAAAGTCAACATGGGTTTGTTTACCTATTTCTAGTAACCAACTTTTCTGTAATTAATGGGTTCAGAGGTTGCTTATGAACCACAATGAACACTACTTGTATTTACTCTAATGAAAGAGATACCGTTCAGAAGTTAGCTACCATAACAGGTACTCCACACTGGATGTCACACAAGTGGAAAGATTTTGACATTTGTAGTTTAATTTTATTTTTTGACTTGATTCACCTCAACGTAGTTTTAAAATAGCCGAAATATTCCTGCTTCTACGCATGTTCTCTTAATCTCGGTATTAATCTCGGTCTATTTCTACTTCCATAGAATAATGGTTTAGAGATTTGTATTCAAAAAAAGATAGATGTTACTTAATGAGTTAACCAGCCCAATTCATTTCAGCTCATTATATTATGGATTACCCGAGAGAGGAAAAGTATTACCTCAAATAATTACTCTGACCATACTACAGTATCTATGCACTTTTGACCTCGTGAAAACTAAGTTTTAAGCAGTGCATCTTTGTTACGTAATGTAGACCGCACGCATTACTAAAGTATTATTACCATTCGTATGAATTATGTAGAAAAGAAGAGTGGATTATTGTACAACAAATTTGCAAACAGTAAAATTTGAACAAAATTATATTTTAGTTAATTTGTTACACTTTTTAACTAATGTTGATGTAGCAGAGGACGTAACCGGCCACGATTTTAGATTCCTTTAGGGTAATAGATTTTTTTAATGGTCGCATTTAGTCTTCCTTCAGGTGCTAAATGTTTCAAACCAGGTATTGCGATCGAGAAACATGATGTTTCCACCCCGGAGCGATTCATCCCAGCTCATAACCATATAGGAATAAACGATTGTCTGGCGTTTGCGTGTTCACCATTCGGCCGAAAACGCACAAAAAAACGTGTGCTAACACGATGGGAGCATTTAAGCAGACATTGACTGAGCTCAGTTCACATAACTCGTTGTCTTATATTGAGGAAATTTGTATCATTGTGTGAATTTCTATCTAACATTAACCTCACTCCCATATGGTTGGTTAAGGCAGACTCACTCAGAACTCATACGAGCAAATCTCCATATGCAGAATCTTCATCACATCTCATCTTGGTGGTCATCTTTAGTATAATTACGTGTTTGCTTTTTTTTATAAAATTATCCATTAAGCAGAAAATTAATTTAATGCATGCGAACATGTGTACTTTTTCATTAAAACGGCTGTAATAGTTTTATTTTTCCATTTTGTTCGCCTCCCGACCAAGTTTAATGAATCTGATTTACTCCTCTGACTTGGCAGTTTTCACAAACACATGCTCACTTATATAGTAATTTTGATCTGCACTGTAAATTGTATTTCAGTATTAATTGTTGTTGTTACCTCCCGTATGTCGTGTCTTTTGCAACCCCAGCGTTCATTCTATGCTTACATAAATATTTAATCAAAGTTATGTCATAAATTCTTTAGTCCGTTTTAACACTCATCACCATACTAACACATCAGTTGTTTGTGGTCTTAACTTCTTAACCAGTAGACACACTTTTTTGTGGTATTATGGCTACCCTAAGTTATAGGATGTTAATATTAAATAATTAGCTGTCGTAGCTTAGAGTCGCATAATCAAAATTGAACTCCATCTTGGTGTGCTGAATGAGTGGGAATGACCACCATTCCCCATACGAAGGACATTCTTATTCAGCTATGCTCTGAATTGCAAATAGTTTTTTGTTATGGTTTCTTTGTCTGGGAGGGGCGTTGCAGACTCAAACTGGACCATCCGATATGCATTTTCCCGTGAGAGAAAAATTTTCTTGAATAGAGAGCAGCTTATAAGGAATTTCCTGGTAAGCTTGGGAGAAAGGAAAACGACGTGCAAAACTATTTTCAAGTTTACATGTTGTAATTCCTTTATATTCTTAAGCTTGATCGGATAGTTGGTTGGCAAAATAATTTTTTCTTTTAAATGCCATTTTGCATTTTTTAGCAGGTTGGGACAGAATTCATTTTGGTATGTAGGTTGTTCCTTACAACCGACATGAACTAGGAAATGCTAATCCACTCGATGTTGAGCTTAAGATGAAGAAGAAATGCAGAGGAAAGTTGACTGCTACGTTTTCAACTCAGAAACCCGAAAAACGATCAGGTTGGAAGAAGTTGTTTTAGCATTTCCAAAATAGGTAAAAGATGACCAGACGGTCCGGCTGGCCCGGGCGTTAGGAGCCATCTTGGAAAATTTGAAATTATTAAAAGATAAATTGCCCGGACGAAACGATTCGAGCGGACTGAGAATTAACGACGTTCAAAATGGTGATTTCTCTCTGTATTGGGAAAGAATTTCAACGACACCTGGAAATGATCGGTCCGATCGATGGATGAGGAGGTACCCGGGACGGTGTGAAAAGACGAGAGTTGCAAGGTACCCGAGTCCTTGTTTTCAGGTACTCAGAAGATGACCGTTCGGAGGTTAACCCGACAAGTTGACATTTTGTGTGGTCTGACTCACTTGAAGAAATGTTTCTCTGATCCGGTCGTACAATTTGTTAATATTTTACGTTTCAACGTCGTTTAATATGAAATTAGTGCCAGTGAAGTTATTTGTCGTGACAGGAGACGACGCTGGTACCTTCGAAATTCACGGGCATTTCCGGCAGGCTGACGCAGAATTTCGCAGATATTTCGTTATATTATCTTACACCGAGATTATTTTCGTTTCCCACAGAGTCATAGAGCAAGTTCTCTTGCTTGCAATTACCCAAATTTCTAAGAAACGAAACTAAAACTGAGAGAATGAGCTGTTCATCTAAAAAGATACCCCACACGTTTTAAAATGATTTCACTGATGTTGTTATAGCTTTTAATAGGATTGTGTACAGAAATTCTCGTATGCGTTTAAGCATATACATAAATTTGTCGACGGTCAGGTTCATTAATTACTGATACTTCTCCTTTTATAATATCTGACATTTTCGTCCGAACGCTTCTGTTACGCTCATTATTTTACATTACATACTTACATACAGTCCTTTTCTACTTAATTTTTTAAGTTGTTTGCTTATTACTTAAATAACTGAATTTTGGTGATCTGAATTCTATGTCTTTGTAAAGATCATTACACGTAGAAACGATACGAGCAATTTAATAGTAACATACATAAATCAAGTCTGAAATTCAAGGAATCCTTTGGGTTCGCCTAGCGAGAGTCCACTCATTGGATACTCTTTATGATTCTTACTGCTCGTAATAGAATAATTTTCAGTATAAGAATATACTGAGGCGTATGTAAGCAATACAAAATGCGAGAATGTTGGTCAGCATTTATTATTCCACTTTTTAATTCGATAGAGTGATTATTTTAAAATATATGTTTTATGCATAAACGAAGGATAATATACTGAAACGCATAGCTTTGTAATTTTACCTCGGGACGGGCGTTTTTTGTATTTTCGTAATTTCATTTCAGTCTTATGTACCCTCAGATACATACGTATTTAAAAATGTATAGCTTTATATACACAGTTTGGCCATTAGCAGCTCTTGAAGATCAATTAAGTCATTAATATTTTATTTGATTGCAACCGTTCTTGTAAAGGATCGTATTGGTTGACGGTGCCAACGTATATCTCGAAAATATAAAATTTTTAATGGTTCCGGCAAATGGCACTAGTTTTTTTTTTATCAAATTACAAGGTACTCCTCCGCAATTGTCACCTTTAAGAAATATTTCACTTTACTTTCGAACACTTTTTGGCCTCAGTCATGCAAACCAAGTCTTAGTTTAAAAAGTTATTACTGAACTGGTGTTTTATATTCTTCACAGCACTATCATTTAGTACTTTACTGACTACTTTAATAGTCAATACGAAAATTAGTTGTGGTGCAAAATTAAAAATTATTAATCGCTAATTTATTTCGTATATTTAGTCAAGTGTGTTGCATGAAGTCAGTTTGACTTACTATTCCTTGCGCAGGGTACCTCTTATTTTCAGTATAAATTACTGGGCATTTGTACTGGGTTCTGAGGCCCCATACAGAGCGACTGTGAAAATATTGGACGGTTTAAACATAGAGCAATGAAAACAATAGACAAAATATTTTGTGCAAACGAATGTAAAAAATTACTAAAAACTACTTCCTCTTAATTTCACGTGTAGTTCAAGTACTAAAAATACGTTTAAAAGTAGTGCTTCAGGCTCGCTTCTTGAATAGCACTGAAAAAATACAAGAATAAAAAACCCACCGAGAGTAACTTCTCAACGTGAAACTTCGGTTGTATATAAAAAAAATACACATTAAATGTGCATTATACTGAGATAGGAAGGTAGGCAGTAGGCATTCACACACCGGTCCCATATGAAGGAATTTTAACGGGAAAAATTTCAGGTACTCCCTCGGGTTATCGCATTCGAATTCAGACAGGCGTAACATAAAATGGGACGAACGTTAAACTGCCAAAAAGTCTAAACATCACTGTCACTTAGTGATTTTGAGAAGACATTTAACCTTATTAAATTGGATTGGGTGTGTGTTTTTGGGTAACACTGCTCTTCACGTCAAATTGATGGTCACTTCCGGTTTTGACTAACCAAACTTGGGTCGGGAAACCGATTTGCTATCTTGCGATCTTCTTTGCGATCCGGAACTACCACAGCCTTTCATTCTCCTCATTCTCATCCACCATTTCCCATTTCAAGGATATTCAACATTAAATGCATCCCATATTCATTAAGTCTACCACTATTTATCCACTACTACGCAACTACGTTTTCTGTGCCATTAAAAGTAAATAGTTTTGCTTCCAAATGAAACGTCCGCAGTCCGAAGGACTCCGCATGGTCGCAAGTGTCTTGTTGGCGTAAAACAACAACAAAAAACGTAAAATTTCGTATTAAATTGCAGAGATGCACTCCTTTTTTTCGCATGCGTTATTTATGCGACTCCTGTGGGATAGTGCAATAAAAATTTATTTATTTTTTTGTACAACCATTAGTAACTAACTTGGTGGAATTTTCGATTCCTTCTTTGTGTCCACTTTGTAATAACGCGGTTGGCGGTCTCCGATCCATGTTATTTATATATTTACTTATTTATTTAGTTGCAAATCTGTTTTAATTTATTCGTTCGATTTTATTGGCGTGTGATCCAAGTTACACAGGGAAGTGAAAGACGAGTGCCCCACTCGTACACAAACTATAAAAAAGCAAGTGAATTTAATAGTTTCACTTTAGCGGGGAGTTGTAAATCAGTTGACCAACTCAGATGGTGAGCAATTTCTGTTTTCGGTTTCCCAAGGACCTGGAATTGTTCAGGTTTCCTCAATCGATTGATTAACTATCGCTTTTGTCTTTCGGGGTGACTTGTTACACGTTGACCGGCGTTCCTGTCAAGGCTTTGCGTCTTGTGGAAAGGCCGATCAAAGTTGACCTTCTGTTACCCGACACTGTCCCACAGGCACCAGGCACTGATGTGAGGCTGACCACTAACTCATGTTTCCTTTATTTTTTTTTTTTAATTTGACCATACGTCTGCAGTCAAAGTTTTATGGCCGTTGTGATAAATTTCTACGCCAACTGGGTTACGAACTCACCCAAAAATTTCGTCCAACAACGCCTTTCTCGTTGCATAATCCGATCGTCTTCGTACGCTTGCCGGTTTTCTTTCGTACCAGGGTATTATGTTGTCATTTGAAGAAAAGCAAAAAGGCAAAGGATACTATTCACCTAATGACGGCCGGTTTTTTTCCTATGTTAACTTTTTATGCCGGACATAAATATCTCGAGAATCGTCGGTTACAACGCGGAAAAGCAAGGTAACAATTTGGTCCTGAAACGCACGCGTGAATGCTGAAAGTACGCCAATACTCACCAGTGGACCAGGGTTAAGCACTTAATGTGATTAATCGAAAATTTTTATTTATTTGACACCGAAATTAACGATTCCATATTTTTGTCGATGTGAGTCAATTCGTTGTGATATATGGAGTGTAGTTCAAGAAATTTTCCTTTCTCGCGTGGAATGTCATGTGAGAATCCACAAATCTTTTTTCACAAATTGTCGTGCATCTGAATCGCACCTCCGCATTTATAATAACCTTAATGGGTTGTGGTAAACCGAGATTATTCTTGATTTACATTTTTCTACAACGAATTTTCAGGTGTACTGTAATCGTTTTTGAGGTCGGCAATCGAAACACCGAACAAATCTAAATGTTTGGTTTTCTATCTATATGTTTCTATTATTTAAAGCATAATAATTTTAAGTATAATATAATAAATTTTTTGAAATCACTGGTGAGACAATAAGTGGTACCCAGTCGGACTTCTTTGGTTTTCTATATTTAACTTTGCATTTTCTGTATGTGAGCTATACACTATCGGTTGATGGTACCAGTTTCCTATTTCCACAATATGTAACTTCTTCGTAGTGTAACTCCAGAAATCTTCCTCCTTATATGAATCTCGTTATAAATTCAATTTGTCGGTACGGGGCAAAGCGAATGTAATTACACCTACCTAGCCATTTATTTCGCCAGTTACCAGAAGCCAAATCGGGTACGAGGGCTCCAGATTTTATTGAACCGCGTAATAAATCACGGGTAAATCCCAACATAAGTATGTATTTAGTAAATTACTTAGATATTCGACACGGAGAACTCACGGCTAACATTGTGAATTTACCAACAAACAGAGCGTGCCCGTTTGAGTTCAATTTTATGTAATAGCGTAATGAGCCGTGGAGGGGCCATGGAAAGCGAAAAAATGGGGCTTTGTTGGACCTTGAGCCCCGGGGATGGCGTACAAGGTGTTGGAACCTCCCTTGCGCGGGGCATACCGTTCTATTCTTCTCTATAATCATCCCAGGAAGTTCTCTATAATCTAAAATCTATTTTCTATCGTTATGTTGAGGGAATTATTTCAATAACTTCATACTTTCCATGTTCCAATTGATGGACCAGGCCGGTCAGTCAGCTCGGCTGACAAAGCGATCTGGCGGACAGAAGACCCTCGGGGCCCTAACTATTTTCAATGTGCCTCCTCAGCTTCGCAATAGTAATAAAAATTTATTGGAAAGCTATGTCGTTATGTATAAAAATGAGGTTTTTAATTATGATTTCTTTAAAATAATAATTATTTAATACAGTTTTTTTAAACATACAGAAAATGAATAAGATTGTTGCCTGCGGGAATATGTTGCTAACACCTTGAGAGGTCGGAGGGCAACAGGCCTGGAATTGCCCACAAGAGTTGAGGAGCCCCAAGGGGTTTGCGGGTTTCTCTCAACGGTCGGTCGTCTCCTTTTTCCCTTAAGTCTGGGTCTTTATCCTCCTTGCTGTTTCTTCATCTATTTTTTCAGATCTATGTTTTCTTCTTCGGTTGTAGTCCTTCTGTTTCGACCTTCAGTTTTATGCCATTACTAGCCTTCGTCTCCTACACAAAATAATAATCATCCTCGTAAACTATTTATTTAGTGTCCCTGTGGTCCTAAACAGTTCTTGATTTCTTCTGTCTTGCCATCGTGTTCTCGTTCCTGACGCCCACAATATTGTTTTTCCTTTTGTGCCTATGTGTTATACTTATCTGGAATTATTGTCGTTTGTGATGATGGCCGTCCAATATCAATAACTCTGTGAATTTGTTGCACGAGAAATAAAAGTTGACGTTTTTGGTGAGGCATGGTGGTTGCCTTCTTGCTCTGATCTACTAGATTACCTTTCAATGAACAGTCCGTGTAGCTTCGTATTTGTTGTTTCTTCTTATAGATGGTTTCATTGGTATTTCCGTTCGTCACATGTTATCCCAAATGGCAGTTTATGATCACATCTTTTGCACTTCATATCCAGCACACTCCTTCCTAACTGAAGTTATGTTGATTTAAATATTGTCTAAATTCGGACATCGTGTTCTCTTGAGTTTTCCTTAAGTTATTTTCCTTGACCTCTTTCATTCTTGTTTAATTTTATTATTAATTTCATTTTTCAGGATGATCTGGTTTACATTTTCAATAGCTTATTATTGCAATCCACTTACTTCTTTCTTGTTCATTAGTTTTTTCATTGTGCCCTCTTCCACCTTAATATGATTCGGTTTGGGTCAGCCCGTTTTTTTTCTATTTCTACGGCCACGATGGCGACTTCTTTCCTCATCCGCATTGTTCTCGAACCGTACAATTTCTACTCATTACCGTTGTCGTTTCTCCTAGTCTTGTGCACAACGAGTCTTCATTATTAAAACGCATACTTTCAACCGGTATTTACTTGACTCATAATTCTCGTCCATCCATTCCTCTTCACCGCCCTCCGCCTCCTCCCAAAAAAAATGAGAATGTTTATTCTGGTGGTTAATTACGTGAGCAAAACTATGGTCAGATACAAATCGTTGAAACGAAAACGTTTTATTTATATTGTTCGAAAACCTGAATTCGATTAAAGAAGTAACAAGAAAAGACACCACGTCTGTGTGGTAGAGGTAGAGGTAGATGAGAGAATTTGAAAAAATAATCGATTATGATTCATTGGCAAATTGAGAGAAAGTACTTTGAATTTGCTTTCGGGAGCGGATTTCCTAACGGTCACAAAAATTCAATTTAGACACTTGGAATTGGGTGGGGTAGAGTGTACAAAGTGCCGTAATAAGTCATCCCATTGCGGTGGTTGACAGCCTACACCTTCGCCCTGAAAGCCCGAACTGAATTAGAATGGCGGTCATGAACTAGTCGGGCAAAGTGACCAAATCGGCCAAATCCTTGGTACCGCGAACCCTCCATTGGCCACGTAGAAAACTTTTATTCACCCAGGGTCCAGGTATCTGAGAAAGTTTAATTGAATTGTGCTAATAGTTTACTTTCGAAAATCGGTTACGGTGAAGGCACATGTCTCGTTCTAGTTTCTTAAGACTATCCGTCATCAACTTATTTAAATCAGCAAGGTCGGAGGAGATGTGGACACTCGATGAAAACGTGATAAATCATGGAAACAGTAAGCGGTAAATTTGTTATTTTTTGTTTGTTTCACTGTTTAGCTGAAAAAAGTGGAGCATAATCTTATACGGAAATAGTAAAGAAAAAAGATTTTGAGTAAGGAAGATTGCCTAAGTTTAAATGTCGAGAGTACGTTAACAAACAATAACAAAGAACAGGTACCGTGCACGGGAAATTAGGTTAACACATCCGAACAGAGATGTAATATTAAATTGAATGAAAGCTGGTCCAAAAGTAGCGAGCTGGTCTGAACAAATTGGACGGGGCGACCTACAGATCAAAGTAATTGCTTCTGATCGGTGGAAGATGTTGCGCTTGAATTGTAATTTTTCAAATTTTATACTATTGTAATTAGCAAAATAATTAAGACATCATTTAGTCGAAAACCTATTTTGTGAAACAGTAGACGAGTAGTACCCATTCGAACAGGACCCTAAAAATTAACTTGAAATTTTGGGCAAATTCTCATGATAGTCAAATTAAATACTCCTCAAAAACGCAGACAAGCGAATGTTTTGTTAAACGTTTTTTTTTTAACTCAACTTATTTCGTGTTATTAAAATACCTTGCAACCTGATTCTGGCAAGTTTTCGAGGTACCTGTAACGGCCGTAACCTCAGTCAGGTAAAAAAGTCACAAATCCAAGTACCCACTTGGAAATGAGTTAACAGTTGTCTCGATTATATGTTAATTAATAATCGTGTTATTTTTCGGGGCACAAAAATCCGAAAAATCGGATAATAGCTTGATTTGTTAAATTGCTGCAGGGGCAAAGTACCTGAAAGGTGAAAAATTCTGCTGCAGGTACTTAATTTTTAGAACGAGAACGTTCGAGTGTAATTAATAATGAAGATTATATTGCATTGATGGGAGCGTAATTATTAGATTCTTATGTATCAGTACTTGTGAATATACAGGGTTATGAACCTTTGCATGATTAGGTTTGTAATGAGAATTTATTACATTGTACAGGTTGCGAGCCAGAAGTACCTTTATTTAATCATTTATAATTTAAAAATAGTGTTTATTATAATTAGCTTTTTCTTTTCCTACCTTTAATTGTTACATTTGATGGATTTACAAAGATCCATTTAGGATGGGTGTCTTTGGCCGCTGTTGGCTCGCGATTGAACATATTCCTTACATAATGTTTACCCCCGTCCTTTAGTAAACGTCAAGACGACATTGTGAAATTCAACCGGAAACGGGTTCTTCGCTTAGGGCTTTTATACTTCCGTTCGGTGATTGTCTCACAGGTAAGAGGCAGACTTCTCTACCTGACGGTTCTTTCATCTAATTGGCCTTCTCTAGTACGGTTTGAAACAGGAGACGAGGACTACAATCACACCGCAACAAGGTTGTTCGTAGTTGTAACCGCTCTCACGTCTGAGCCAGGTAATTAGGTTTAAGCAATAGCAAACGGGTGCCGAAGGATAATTAAATTGTAGTTTCGATATGAGCTATGTTGAATTGTTGCTGTCGTTTAACCGGATTCTATCGCCGTCGTAGTGTTGTGACCATTCTACTCGAAAGCGGATTTTCATTTCGTATGTAGTTTTGTGGATAAAAAGCACCGTTGATTCGTTCATTACGTTTTGTAGTTTTTGAGAAAGGACAAGTCAGATTGCGTTTTGACATTTGCCCTTTTCTATACCTCTAAATTTGACGAACGAACATTGCAATTTTCTTTTGAGTCGTGTTTTAATACATTTTCATTGGGAATTGTAGTACGCTTCACACATCCCCAATTGAAATAACCGCACATATATTTTATATATATATGGTCGATTGTATGTGATTTCGAGTGATTCCAAGTCACGATTTAACCTAAAATGGAATGACGCTCGGTCATCGGCCAGTTACACGGTACTTATTTCTCATCTTTGACTGGTTCTCCTGTGTCTCAACCACCTCTCCGCCTTCTACGAACCTTCGCATTCTTTTCTTCTACAAAATTCGATCAAACGTAATTAAGTTGATTAATAAATGACCGATAAATGACATTGTATCAAACATTGTGTCCTTACAAATTGAGAATTCGTCTCGGGGAATAAAAACACGGATTACTCACGTGTTTGAATAGTTTTTTGCGCATTTCATTGTTCACCACCGGAGATCAGTCGAGCGAGATAGACAGTGATCTGTGATCTGAAGTCGTGGTCCATGCTTTTCTGTTTAAATAAAAACTTCACACGGTTAATTTCCTGACGGATTAATGAACTTTAATATGCAACACAGGGACGTTTGTTGTTTTCTGGTGGTCTTTATCTACCTTATCGGACGCTTAAAGAAGAAACTACTGGATATCATGAGATCATCCGTATGAAGTCGTATCATTGCAAAAACTGCACAAGTCGGCTGATTTTATCCCAAAAGGTGTCAGTTGCTTACCTGTTACACGTTGGTATGTCTGTATCGTGTTGCACTATCCGTATGTGACGCGCATTAGGTAAACGTGACGAATTTTGGTTGAGAGCAGTGAAAAATCAATTTAAACTAGTTTTAGATGATACTTGGCGGATATGCTCATGAGAAAGTCCATTTTTGTTATTGAAAAAAAACATGTAGGAGAGCTGTGACACTTGTGTTTTTATACATTTACGTTACCTTTACCACATTGTGGAGACATAAGTTTTACTAAATTTGAATACTTATTTATATGTTGCTAATTTTTCAATTAATGATTATTGATTTAATCCTAGTTTTTAATACTTGGAGATTTCCCTTATGAATGGGTCTTTTGGTTTAAATCCTTTCACTTGACGTAACAGAATATTGGTTTTCGTAGGTCGTTATTGAAAGTTTAAATAAAAACAAATAATAGTTGTCTGTAATTTGCGTTACATTTAGTATTAAAATCACCTGGGATTCGTGTGGCTGCCATTCTCCTGTCACCAAGGATTTGGCCAATGTTCAATTTTTAATATTGTGATCCGCCCTCTCGAAGAAATAGTTTCGTATTTGAAATTTTTACAGAAAAAGTAGCATTGACATTAGGCATGGACATTAGGCATTGCATTAGATAAAATTATAATATATGAATGGGTGAAAAAACTATGATTCCTTTGAATCCGCGTTTTACGCTACGGTCGATAAATCGGTTGTTCGATTGATTGATACAGTTATGGAAATCGACCTTCGACCGGTGGAATAAATTTATTAATCGATTGCCAACTTGTTTAAACTAGCCGTCTTATCAAACGTACGAAATCGATTCAACTCAACGTGGACTGATCCGTGCTAATTCTGACGTTGACCCGTTTTCTACGGTTGCAAATTTGAGATTAAAAAAAAAAACGATTCGATTAATCGATCAGTTTATTGGGACGATTCATGTTGTGCGTGACAGCTCTACTTGTCTTCTTCTGCTTGCCTCTACATGCCTGGACTAAGTCTCTCTGAACATACTTCCCTTTAATGGAGCCCCGGATTGTCTTCCTGCATCCGAAAATTAATGCCTGTTTGCTACCGAATTTTGGTAAGTTTTGGTATTTGCTCCTTTTCTTCTCTTTTGCTTTGGGTGCTTGGCTGCCTGACAAATTTCATTTCCTCCCATTTTTGTCGCTTCCTGTAATATCTCTTTTTTCAATGGACTTCGCCCTTTCTGATGTACCCAAATAAGAGTTACATTAATCATGGTAATTCAAACATCGTGAAAAATTGATGAGTGACAGTTAGAAAAGAAGAATATAGTCAAAACTATAATCAATATGTGAGCCTTGATTAACCAGGGCTGTATTGTTCAATAGTTCAAACATAAAAAGGCGTTCAAGAATGTTACACTTGTGAAAAAGCACTCTCAAACGGGCATTGTCTAACTGTACACTCTGAAAAAAAACGTAAATGACCGCAAATAGTTTTTACACTATTTTAATATTTTAACAAGTTTAACTTTTGGTATTCCAAAAAACTTATGCGGAACATGTAAAAGTACTCGGTTCTCTGGCTTTGTCTTAGATGTCTTTCGGCCTTTCTTAGATGTTGGCTGGAGTCGGTGAAAGGCCAATTTGGCAATAATTTATTGCACGCCGCACACGTACACGTGAAATCATGCGAAATGTTGGCAAGATGGTTTTTTTCACATTTTTCGAACTCGTTTTCTGGATGATGTTTGGTCGTGATTTCCCAAGCAAACTTCTCATTTAATAAATTCCATGATTCCCACTGAGTTGGTAGATGCGAAAAAATATTTGAGTGCACGTGCATGTGTGTAAATACCGTTGATTGATTTCACTTCATACTGACATGACTGATTTGTAGTTTTTTTAGGGGTGGTGCTCCCGTCATTACGTGTCCAATTGTATTGACACCTCCTTTACTGTGCACAATCTCATCTCAATCACATACCATCTCATCGGATACCTGAAACCATGAGTTGTTTGAAATAGTCCGCTGTTTATGTGCTAGTTGTGCTTATATCGTTTATTTTATTTGTTGTAACAATATTTATTCGTTAAAGTTATTATTTAAATTACTGGTATAATTTACTCCGAAACCAGAACTAATTAGTTACACAATTGTTCTCTCATAATTATTAATAGTTACTAATATTTGTTTTCAATCGACACTCTTACCTGAAATTTTATTGAATTACGACACTTTTCTTTGAACACTCAGTCAAGTACTTTAGGAATACGGGGAGTTGTAAGCCTACGACAACCATAAATAGTAAGAACCGAACTTACCGACTCAGAAAATGGCAGCGGAAGACAAAACAAAAATTTACCGTTCATTATTTATTCTGAAATAACGAAGCGAGAAGAAATTTAAATTCACATTAATTACCGCCTTCCAATAGTCGAAGTACAAGATTTAATTATTTAGCGAAAGGTAGTCGCATGAACGGGTACTCAGGTATTCTATCGCCAAGCGCAACACAATTAAGGCATAACATAAAGTTTAATTAGCGGTTTTTTAACTTGAATATAATGGGACACTCATGGCCTTTGGTACTCGTCATTTGCCTGGAAACCTTTGAATTTCTCTACGAACGCGTACTTTGCTCTGTCGCTTTTATTACGCCATGCTAATTCCACGGATGGTAATGAGAAATGCCATGACTTGGCCAACCAAAAATGTTTATTCTTGTAATCGAGACATAAACAAAAGTAAAAGAGTCGGTCGGTGGCAGGGCAAACATTGTAATGACAACGACAACACAAAAACAACTTAATTACAGGAGATGTTAAAGATGCATTGAGAATTGACGTTGAGTAACATTACAAGACGACAACGCATACGACCATGTCGTCAATATTAATATTAAAAAATATTCTTTAAAACTGTTACTTTTTATTATAAAACATAACGACCGTGTCACATATTGTCGTAGCAGACAATAAAAATATTAAGCAACTCACTCGCTGAATATATTATAATATATATTGTACACGCAAGCTCATTAAGCAGTTATACCATGAAAATCATAAGATTCAAATCATTAACATCACAAATGTTAGCCCCGTGCCGAGTTTACAATAGAGTAATAAGTTTTCCTTTTTTAGTAAATCACAACAATATTAGTACTTGATGTGGAGCCTTTTGTGTGAAGTTTTATGGCACAAAAAAGACATGGGTTGTTCTCTGCGATGTGAAATGTTGAAAAGACATGAGATGGTCACACAAGTTTTGAAACGAATAGAGAAATATGAATATTTGCCTTAAGGATAATATGAGTACAAGCATTAACCACATCTGTATATATCTGTTGTTTGACATATTCTTATTATGGTACTTAATAGACAGTATAAGATCACTGCAACGGAAGGATTTAAAGCAACGAATTTGAAAATTTTCAATAGAATTGGTTAATAAACTAAACGAACTGGAGAAAGAAGACAAACTGACTGGTTTTGTTTAAGCTGACACCAAGAGGAGGAGTACGATTTTGATGAAGATAGAAAAGTAGATTGTGAGGAAGATAGCTGTAATAAAAACGCATAATGACGCATAACTTATGAGAAAATGGCTGAGATAATATGTAAAAAAATAAAAAAAATTGAAATTTATTAGTCAAAGAAAAAGACAGCGAAGACAATCAGGGGTAACCAGTTCTTAAATACGAAAAACCTGAGTGGAGAACACTGGGAAAGAGAGTGATATTTCAGGCATGGTATATTGAAAAAGATGTTGTGTAGATGAACAAAGGATTAGGGAACACCAAAGAGGTAGTACTACGTGGTCGCGGTGCCAATATAACCATTATTACAGACTAAATGCACCAAGTGTGTGAGAATATTAGAGTGGAGACGTAGACAATGTGTGATGAAGCAACTTATGGAACCATAAAGCAAATGTTTGCTATTTTGTATTACATGTTCAATAAGAAGGAACAAAAATTACAGTATACAAACGCGTAAAGGTGAATTACAACATGATAAGTGTTGTTGCAAAAAGACAGTATATAATTAAACCATTCACAAAGGAGGGTGATGCTGATGTTGAAGGTGTAAGCGAATGCCTCGATTGTCCACACGGTTTCTATCCATTACGACCATACGCAAGTTAGGAACTGGCCCTTTTTCCCCTGACATCGTTATAACCGGTTCGAAATGTAAATCCTAACGGCACGTCAACGTATCTCAACTCGGATTTACGTCAAATTAAAAAGAGAAAAGAATGAATTCATTCTTAAAATATCTAAGATGACTGCTTGTAACGATTGACCGTCTTCATGCACGAGGCAGTCGACCACGAGCGACAATCTGTCATCGTTAAAAGCGACTTTTACCGTGCAAAAATATTTTCCTCAAGTTTGAGGTGGTTGTTGTTGTTGTTTCATTGCTTAATGGCGAACATTAAAAGACCAATTACAAATTAATGCAGTGATTTTTATTAATTAAAGCGACGGAACGCTTTTATCATCGCTGCACTGGGACGCTAAATTGTGTAATCTTAGCTATAGTATAATTAATAAACTGAAAAGTCGTTGAGTTTCGGTTATTACGATGCTATTTGTGCAATTCCATCATTTTAGCAGAATACGGTGACGCTCTCTTTGTTTGTTTCTAACATTTTGACTTTTTGATTTTTTTCGATCATTTAAACCAGTCGGTTTATGACTGAGTTGAAACATTGTTCTACGCCTAAGATTAAATCTAATGCCTTTGGATATATTCTGAGGAGGGCTGGGGGGCCGATTCAAATTCGCGAGTACCCCAGGGTTTTGTGAATTACGACCGGTCATTACCAGTGGATTGGGTACTCTTCTTCACACCTGCAGGTACCAGCCTCTAGTACTGTTAAAACCCGTTACACTAAATTATGCATGCCTTTTTCGAAAGGATTCTTGATGTTCTAGTTGCGGAGGTTCACCTTCTTCTATTCTAATTGCATGTCTTTGTAGTGACAGTTGAAGACATTGACATGAGAGGTAAATATTTTGATTTCTCCTCAGTTCTGTTTAAGTATTATTAAGAACCTCTTGACTATCAAATATATTGACTATGCTACTCCTATAAATTGTAAAAGTTATCTGTTTCTCGATGGAATGAACTTCTACATTTTCTTGTATTACCCGCATTTCCTGTAAACATTGACCTTCTTCGACGGAATCGTTTGAACTTGCCAATGCCTTTTTTTCTTTATTTTAACTTCTTCTATTTCATGCATCTTGTCCTTCGCAACAAATTTAGAATTCTTTGTATTTTCTACTCGGTTACTCATTCCATCCTTTGTTCAACATTACCCATCAACAATCCGTTCCTTTCTCTTCCTGTGCCAACCAAAAAAAAAAAAAACAAGTTTCTCCTTTTAGTTTGATGTACATAATTGTAACTGGGCGCAATCGACTACGGCTATCTATGTGCTGCACCAAATTTAGTTAACTAATTTTCTATTTGAATGCTTTCTCTCTTGAAATGATAGAGCACCTACCAGTGATGTTACTGATGTTACAGGCGGTCCAGGGCCCTTGACGGCCTCCACTTATGCGACTCTCGAAAATCGTCGTAACAAATTATCAATAACGGCCTTTAAACAATTCGTCAATCATTAAAAATTATCATTATTATAGTTTAATGTTTTTAATTTTTCCGAAAAAATGTTAATTAAACCGGTTTATTGGCCACACACACCCGCAACGACGTCGGCTCTGGCATGGTCGTCCAATGGACGATGGAAATTCATTTTTATGTAATTGAAAATTGTATGTTTTTTGTTAGTCGTCCGTTCAAACAATTTTATTTCCTTCGTATGCCCTTTTCCTGCATGGTTTCTCTGCGAACGGTAATCCGAGTAGTCAATTATCAGAAGGAAAGTAATGATTGCAAAGGAAAAATTACATTATTACTAATTAGTTTGCTTCTATCAGATTGAGTAATAATTGGCCATGTGTCCGTATGTCCGTCTGTCTGTATGTACATATGCGTAAGCACGAAAGCCATAATCGCTCTTAGAATGACGGTCCCGTAGCTTTATTTATTTTTATTTATTTATTACACGTGAAACAATAGTCGAAGACCTCTGAGACCCCGGCTGCCTCTTGCAAAGATGAATGAACGTGCACTGCCCACGGGAATTCGTTTCTTGCCCTTAAACTTTGCACTTCTTCTCAGGTACTCTTCTGCCAGACCGTTTGTCCCGTACCTTCCAATTGATTCATTCAATGAACATTTCTCTCGGTTTTTACCTGTCCGATTTCGTTGTTTGTTAGTCTTGTTGACAGTTTTTCGACTGGCACGTTGCTTCTCATTATTTAGTGTATTACTTAAATGTTTTGCTCTCGTAGTTCTTGTTTGCTCCCCAAAACACCATCGCGGTGCTTCAATTTACTTTGCATTCTCCCTTACTACCTTCTACCTTCTTACTCATTCACCTCGTGTTTTCTTTGTATTCCTATCATTTTCTACGCCCATGTTCTCATCGTGACCTAAACCGACGAATACTTTTGATTGTTCGCATCTTGTACTTGCAGTAATGTAATTTTTTAAAATGTTATTACATCATTCAGTCTACAAAATGTTAAGTGATTCCTCTACTTTATGTTTTTCGTTTGTTACTTTTCTTTTTTCAACTTTTGCAGACAAGATTGATACTTGCCAAATTAATGCAAAATAAAAGTGGTTCGTTTCTTCCCATCAAGTTTCCTTTTAAGAGAACAAAGAGTTTGCTCGACTCCATGTCAATATCATAATGCCACCATACAAAAGGTTACAATTCATATTTGATGATGCTGGCCGTACCTGGAGGTTCTCACGTCAATTTTGATACCTCTTGTGCGAGTTAAATTGATTTTAATATAAGAAAGGTGGAGACCGGTTCAGAGCTGAGGGTGCTCTACTGGTTGTCTGACTATGAAAGCGTATAAAATAAAATTCCTATATTTTCTAATTGTGCGGACTTTCTGCAACTCATTGCTGCGTATGGCACCTGGTCCGTACTTGTGGACTCTCAGGTGTGAAGGACCTGCCAATACGAAATTGACTTTGACCCTTTACGCTGGCACATTTGCCCGGAGTTTGCTTCGATTACTTTGATCAGTTAGAATACCAAGGACGTCGGCATGAAAAAAATTTTGTCCAAATTTGGTTATCCTTCGATGTCTGCAAAATTTGAGTCGTTTCAATGAGAGAGTACGTTAGCAACATGATGAAATTACAAAGGGAGTTATGAGAGTTTGTAGTTCAAGTGATCCCTTTGATTTTCTTCAAATATTACATCCCCGAATTAATTTATTTTTGATAATCTGCACTGAAGTTCTTACCACGAGAGGAGCCCGCAGTCCCTGTTCCTTTAGTGCGCCATACGATTTTGTATCCGTAACTTTTTATTTTTATTTCAAATAGTATTCACGTAAAGTTCTTTTGCATTAGTAACATTCCTCGAAGGTCGCGAACTATTCATTGATAAAATCATCTCCATTCCTTTTCCTGGGCTTTACCCAGTTGTAGCGGTTTCTCTTAACACATCATTGCACTTAAGAATTTCAATGTGTGTGCGATATATCGATGATAAACGTGCAGGGTTTTGTGCCATCGACGGTTGGCCACTTACCGCGAAGAGCTGTAAGATTTAATGTCATTGCTTGGCGTGCGTTTTTGTTTGACAAAAAGAAAACACCTCCACATAAGTGTGAATTCATTCTTAAGTAGAACCGTTACGGTTTTAGATGGCGTGTGCGAATTCAGGTGTTTTGTCACCCCGTTGGAATAAAACTCTCACTTTGCCTCGTTCAAATATTGCTGTTTAAGTTTAAGTGAGTTAGGAGTTACCGCTCCTGTGTTGGTACTCGTGAGTACCTTCCTTCTTCTCTTTTCTCCTACCATTTCGACACGTACGAAAGTAATTTACGGCAAAATTCATGTCTCGTTAATCTGCAGGCATCTGTTAAATACAAAACGTACGCTTGTGGTCGAAATGAAAGAGGAACCACCTTTGAAAGGACGAAACCGATGCGGAGGACCCCCCAGGACAGAGTCCTTCTGCCTGAAGGTACCTGGTGAAATTGGAGGTACACGGTATCGATCCACCTCGTACCGTTTCCGGTACTTAGGAACGTTTTTATGTGCTAAATGGAGTAAAATCTCGTACGGTGGCACCAGGCTGTGGCGGAATGCTCAGAATCGACCGGAAACTTTAATTCAAAAATCCGGCAATGTTTTTTGTCTTTAACGTGCCTTCTTCAACGGTCGTTGACCATCGGCCAAACTAGTTTTTCATTCAGTTGTTGTTGTTGTTGTTGTTGTTATTTTTTTACTTCTTTCATTATTTCTAATACCCCGAGATGTCGGAATCCGTGGATTTGTCTTGTTTCATCCGCCTGATTTGGTACTAAAACTTGAAATTTGAATTTCCGGTGTTTGATTTTAAACCCAAGTGATTGTTAAGAACAAGTCGAATTTGAAAGTGCAACAGTAATGTTTCCCGAGCGTGTAACACATGTTTACAGTTTACTCGATTGATGTTGAATATCTTTGAACTGCGTTAGGATTTCCAGAACACAGGAGGGTCTGTTATTAATTTCACTTAACAAAATGTTCTGCGATTGCTTTTATTGTTAATTGATTAAGTCAATGATATTGTGTCAATGATAAGAGCAAATAGGCAGCGGTGTCAAGTAAGTACCTGTGAGTAAACTTTGGGATTAATAGAGTGACTATCGATTTATATGGATGAAATCATGTGAGTACTCACGGAAAAGAATACAAAGACTGCATTCAGAAATTCTGATCAGAATTACTCATTAGTTAATTGGTGTTATTTACGGTATGTACGTCGACTATTTTCTATTCGTAAAGCACAATATTCTTATTTATGCGCAGTAAATTATTATATTCATTTCCAAACAATAAAACATAAAAAATTTAGAAAAAAAGTAAATGGGACACAATTTGTTATGTTGGAAATTAACTGGGACTGTAAGTAGAATATCCAATAAAAGGTTCTGAGGAATTGATCAATGAACCGAAACTTAGCCCATGCGAAGGATGATGTCAACGGATGATGTTTGTAAGGGCACTTGTTAATCCGTCCGAGTGACTAAGGCCTGTACCTACTACGACCTGTACCTGAGGCGAAATCTCTGGTAGGGCGGTAAGGGGAATACAAAGATGGGCAAAAGTGGAATGTAAAGGGGAGGTGGATATTGAATTGTTATTTTGCTCGAATAATTTCTCGCAAATCTCAGATCAACCATTTTAGCCAAAGATAGACAAGAAAGAATAGATTCGCGCCTATTCGGTCGAAGGTTAGCAATTTAAGCCTGAGTTTTCCGTTTGCGTCTTTTTTCTATTTTCGGAATGTATTTTTATTACTTGTTTCGTACCAGCGAATAAATAATAATACCTGCAATTGACCAGAGCTCAAGTCACGACGACACAGCGTCGTATTCGGGTCAACCGATCTTTAACAAAACCTTTTATGGGTTATTAAACAATTCCAAATCTCGAGGGAATCCGATTTCGTCGACACTTTAAGTGTCCGATGGGACTGGACGGGTACCAGGTATCAGAAGAAATTTGATTCGCCCTTGGATTAATAAGGAAACATGTTGTTGGAGGTTCGGGTCCCGCGCTCGGGAAGAAGGCAAATGAAATAGGAGAACCCATTCGGAGGAATTGCCGGCTAGGTAACATTTGTACCAACCACCCGGTACCTGATAATTACTCACGTCTAATTTCCATTAGGATCGTTTAATTATTTAATTAAGGTTTTCGTGATGCGTTAAAAGTTGAAATTTTGTTCGTCTTTCACTTCTCGGGCAGTAATTTCTTCTTCCTGCATTTTGTTTATCTTCGGGTTGCAACACCTACACCAGCGTATTTCGATATTTCCAATTGATATTTCGAGTCGCTAGGATATTTCGAGAGTACCCTGAATACCCGAACCTTTTTGCTACCAATCGTCCGTTCCACAATTGCACGATGCTTGACGATGAGCCAGACCTTTGAATTACACGCCTTCCTTGGATGGCAGCAAATTGGGCGGAAGTGCCGAGTATCCGGCCGATACTACCAAGAGGTACCTCAACCCACTCCAGGCACACAAGCCCAGTCATGCACACCCCGCTTGCGACCTGCTAAAGCCGAATAATTCCATGCAGATTTACACAAGGTGCATTTGGAAATTCTCACGGATTTCTCATTTCACGTTTCTTTCGTCCAAAGTTTCAAGCATCGCCATATTTTTTCTTGTATTTTTGTTCGGGTACGAGAGTTCTCTCTCGGCAGGAGCAACTAACCTTTTGTACCTTTCCACCCAAAAAAGAAATCTTTTTTTTCACAACGGGCATTTAGTGTGCATCACGACTTTGTAAGAAGTGGGGGGTTCTGTTTAACGGTAAAGATCGAAAATGAATTTTTTTAGAACTTGAATTTATGAACTCCATCTTGTTCATCGAAGTCGGATGAGATGGTACTTAGCACCAGTACCCGGCACTGTTTGCCTCTGTAATTTTATGTGAGAATTAATGATATTGTTTTTATGTGATCTGATTTTGTATACTTCAGTGACTTTAGAGAAGCTTATGCAAGCCGTTGAGTAGAGCAACAGCTGAAGCAGTAATATAAGAAATTTTTAAAGTAATAAATATTACTATAATAAAAACTTATAGAGCGGCAACATAAATGCCTGTTAAATTAAGTTTACTGGGAAATGTTTTGACTCAATTAATTTAAGAATTTAAATACAAATATGCTAACATTGTTTCGAAAGTTTTTGTGTAAAATACTTGCGATTTTTCACTCCATTATTGTAGTTTGTTTTACGTCACATTAGGTTCCCAAAAGATTACTTTCTATTTGAAGAAAATATATTTTTGCTACCGTTGTGAAGGTACTGTATTCTTCTTTTGCAAGGAATTAGCAATGAAGACAAAGCAAGAAACAATTTCAAATATTTCTTTGGTGTGTTTTGACTTACCGGGCACCGACTAGTATGTGGTTTGAGTAGACTCATAGGCAACGTAAACAGTTAAATGCGTTCGATAGCAAAGAAGTTGAAGTTGACCGAAGAGCAAAAGGTCTCTAAGGCGGGAGAGTAAAAATTTCGTGTGTGTGTGTGTATTCTCTCATGTCACTGAAGGCTGCCTTTGTGCGCGATGCCGATACCCCCGACCGTAATGAATTAAAATTTGTTATTATAATAGTCTCAGCAGTCTCCGAAGCAATTTAAAGTGATCGAAGCGTGTAATTAATAAAGTGTGATATATTACACGTGGCCCCTCGTCGTCGAACTCGAACATAACGAGGCAGATGATGTGTGCGAGAGTTTGACGGGTACCAAAGTACCCAGTCATAGGTGAAGTGTTCGGTCTGTTCGTGCCTCTGCATACGTTCACACAGAGAAAAAGAGAGAGAAACACGGCGGGGAGGGGGTACCGGTAGTGCTCCGTCTAAGGTTAAATACGGTATTTTGCCCCCTTGGGCGGGTTGTTGCCGTTCCCATTTATCATAGCATGCCAACTTTTGTTGCAGTTGCTGAATGCATTAGTGCAAATCAATTTGGCTCATAATTCTCAGCACAAAATGAATATTTTAACCTTGTTACGAAGGTCTCCCTACTCGCAGATAATTTTTTTAAAAGAAATTGGAACTCCTTTTTGTCTTCTTTTTGTTACCCTGCCTTTTGACCGTGGTTTTTGCCAAAAATTCTTTGTTTACCGTCAAGTCTTGTGACCGACAAAAAACACTTTTGTCATTTTAATCACGTTTAACCTTCATACTTGAACTATTGTAAATCAGATTTGTTGATAACTATTTGGTGACTTTGAAATGAGTGCACAGAGAAATGCCTTCTCCTAGGTATTGTAAGGGTGCCGGTCCGAAATACAATTCCCATTGTAAAATGTCCGATTAAAGACAACTGATTTTTTGGTTACACAAATGCAATGTTTGGCGTAAGTAAGAAGAATCTCAGGCTCACTTGTGGCTTTCAGGTACGAGATGTCCCTGATAAGAAAGGCACGAGCTCGCGGTGTAAAGCACTCATTTTAACTATTTATGTAGTTTCGTATTTCTGCCGTCCTCCTCCGCGAATGGCCTCCGCAGTACCTGCAGGTACTTGCATTGGAGGCTCTCATTTCAACTTGCTTTTTCATTCAATTAACTTTTTGTTTTCCTTCTAAACCTTCATTTCAAATGTCTCTTACACTCGTTGCATCTTTTTAGTTTTTTAGCAACTCGGTCATGTTTCCCGGATTTGATTTCACGACTGAAATGGTTCGTGTTTTTCTCTCTTTTTCTTTTATTTGAATGTTTTGCTTTTTATTTATTTATTTTATGCGGATGGGATTCAGTTGCGTGTCATACTTGACGGATCATACAGGGCTGGTAAACCGACCGGAGTGATTGCTTGGGAAATTGTGAGTCTTCTTTAAAACATGTATACGTAGAAAAAATTGTCTGCAATGTTTCGGCTACGAATAATTACTTTGAAGTATGTCACGTCTTTCTCTAGTGGTGCAGGTTAGTAAAAGGAAATGATGCTGGTTGTACAGTTTCTGTAATTGTATACATACATTGCGTTGTTTTGTATGGACAACCAAACTGTATTACACGACCCAATATTATTAATAATAATATTTAAAATATAATTTTTCATTAGAAATTGCAGTTCAATACGTCAGATAGTATTTCAATACTAATATTAGTATGTTAGAATATTCACTTACAAAAGAAAACTTATAACTCAGTTATAAGAAAAAGTGTAAAACGAACAGCCGCCATGAAATTGTCATGTGATAACCGGAAGGAGGACATTAAACGTAACTGAAATTTATAATTATTCTATATTAACAACTACTCGAAGAAGAACGGTACAGAAGTGCGTCTTCATTGGCGAACTAACCATCTAAGTTCGACTAATGACACTTAGACTTTATTGTTGCACATTATTTTAACGCGAACGGGAAATTCACCAGCATCGTTCCGTAGAGTTGGTCTGCTGCCACGTCAAAATAGTTTTCTAAAAACTAGGAACAAAAAATTTCACCGTTGCATTACGGTAACTGTAAAGTTTAACATGAGAGCAAGTTAACAACCTGGTAGGATCGTCTGATCTGATCTTTCCATTACCACATTGCACATAATAAGAATAAGATCAGGATGAACATGAGGCTTGTCGCAGGGTCATTTCCTTTTTTCTCGATGCTTTTGTTGTTCGTCGAACAGGTTGTAGAAAAATCACGGGTACCTGTGGTGCTTTTGGTTGTGTGAAGGGTACCCGGATCTTAATTCGATTTCAGAACGAAAGTGAAATAAGAAAGATCTAAAGAAAATGCCAGTGTAAATTTTAGTAATCTGCCTTTATTTGTTTTATTTCTGTATCGAACTGATTTATTTCTTACCGCCAGGTGTATATCTGAAACTCGTGAAGAGGTAGTTAACCAGAGAATTATAAAAAAGGTTATTTGCGTAGTGTTTACTAGAGAGATTGTTCACGATCTACAAGAGTTTCTAGTTTTACTGCTCCTTACGATGATTTTACATCGAATAGTATCTGAAAATCTTTCAAAATGAAACCGGAATTTACATGATTGTGTTGCATATATTGACTAATTTACAGAGATGTGTACTAATTTAAAGTTTTTATAAATCAAAAGCTTATTGTCTGCTGGCAATTGTGTACCTAAAATTTCCGTATATAATTATTTTGATGATATTAGAAGCTGTGCTCTTGCCCTCTACAAACATAACCCGATAAGAGAACCACATTGCATCCCAAGAGCTCTTCTGTATTCTGCAATAATGTGAATACTTAAGGTACTCTTATAAATTTAAAAAGATGATTGTGCTAATGTTGAGGATGAAGCGTTGGAGTCTAGGTAGTCATGACGAATTTGTTGCGATGTGACACGCGCGATTCCTTGTCAACAACAACTCCTTAAAAGAGGTCAAGTTTGCGAAGGAACGTATTCCTTTTACCAAATGTAACGCTGACAACAAGCTTGATGGCCGGCGATTGTAAAACCAGATGACATGATACCCATGGTAAACGATTTTAAGTGAATGCGAACATGAATTTAGGTAAATAAATGACGCGGATATTGTGCGTGTCGTAAAAAAAGGCTTTCATTTTGGTGTGATGCGTTACACAACTATAATTTTTTAATGGTAACTTTCTTTCTGATGGTTTTTTATCCGAGTTACATCTCTGGAACTGCTAAAGAAGCACCAGGTCCGGAACAACCAATGAATTCAATTGAAGTCAGTACACTTCTGGCCCAATAAATTATTCAAATGGTTTTCTCTTCGTAACGGTAGAAAGAAAATAAATAAAAATGATTCTCGCCATATCCGGCCACAGACAACCGTTTTAAATGGAAGTACTCGGCCGGAAGTATTTAGGTGCAGCAATTTTTCACAACTTGATGTTGTGTGCACCACATCAGGATTTCTTACTTCAATTAGTCAGACCCAAATCTGAGTGATATAAGAGTTCTGTAGTAGATACAGAACCAAAATATAGAGTCGTAATTAAAATCAATAGTTCAGATTAATGCGGTGATAAGACGTACCTAGGCAAATGGTCAGCGGTAACGATCACAGACAGGTAACACTTAGGAAAGTAAATTTTAAAAAGTAATGAATTTGCGTACGTTCAGGGAGTATCACGAAAAACATGTACAGGATAGTAATGTAGTAGTATAGCTTAATAGATATTGAATAGGTAAAAAATAATCATGAGATACCAAAACAGCAGAAAAAAGTTAATAAACAACTTTTTTGAGTCGTCACCAATCAAATGCGACTAACGTGAACCTTCTAATTTTATTGTATGCAATAAAATAGATGCAACTTGATTTTTAAAAGTATATAAAATATGTGGTACTGCCCGTTAAGTTTGCACGCCTGTACGTTGTTGAACAGACATCGGTTTGCGGAGACCGCATTTACATTATTAAAACAATAAATTATTAATAAACACAATACCAGGTCTCGATTTATTTCGTCGCTTACATAAAAATAAATTTATTGACATTGCGAAAAAAATTTGACCGATTTTTTTAGACGGAACATTTGGCCTGAAAGCAACAGTAAAAATTAATTCTCCGATGGATAAATCGGGTGAAAATCAATAACTCAGTTAATAAGGCGTCGACTTAATAAACAAGGACCTTGTTCTAAGTCCTTAGATTGACCAGTACCGGCTTCCCATTATCATTATTATCATCATCACAACTGTTATAAACTTTACTTCTGGTACTAATGAAATAATTACTCGAGTAAAATGAGTAAATTTTTCCTTCCGCCCAACTTCTTGCCATGTTTAATTACCCTGGCCAGACCTGACCAACTACTCATCGCAGTTTTCCTGGTTTCGGTTATTCAAATAAACTCGTACTTAAGTACTCATTCGATTTATTTGGGGCGAAACCTCGAATTTCATGTTAAATTACCGGATTATTTGAAGATTACTCGGAGAAAAGTATCACACAACGTTCGCATCGTGAACAGGAGATCGGAAACGGCGGATTCAGAGGTGGAAAGGGAAGCATTTGTCACAGATGAGTACTCAGGTACTCGTTCAATTTAAAATAGGTGAAAAGCAGTCGGAGAAATTAAATTATGTTGTGACGAAATGCAAGTCTCGAATAAAAGTTAGAATCTGTGGGTGTTTGAGATAACTCCTGCACGGGTACCCAGTAACAATAGTCAGTAAAACCCACATGACTACTTGGATGTGCCAATGTGGGCCGTAGCAACGGTAATTAATTACTTCATTGCCGTGCAATTTAAGGTGCTTTCTACAAGGTGCCTTTTGTTGGCAACACGTGTTGCGAGTGCCTTTCTCGTTTCGGCTCCTCGCACACAAACCTAGAAACCTTGAAAAGAATTTATTACGTAATGTTAAAAGCATTTTTGTGGGTATGTGTGAGATGGAGAGTAATAACGGATAATTAATTCTCAGGAACGAGGTGGGTAATACAAGAAATTGTCTCAGAGTGGTAATTTATTCGCGTTGGATTTTGGCTTGGGTGAAGAAATGTAATTGTTACCCTTGGTAATTTTTCCGTCTTATTCACATACCCGACGGTTGTAATCAAATTAAGCCGAGCTAATTCATTAATTAATAATCAATTTAAAAACGTTTGGAAATGTTGTTTACATTGTTTACAATTTTAGCGTCGACTTCCTTTGGATTTCTCATTATTCTTAAACGGGTTCCTGTGTTAACCTGTCATCGTATTTTCTACTAAACTATTTCAACCGTTACGAGTAATAAAACTTCCAGACTGCTGTGTATATCTCGATATCTGACAATTTTTTAATTAATTAAAGGCATTCGTTATAATTTATCTTGCGTTGATTTTGTTTTTATTTAACGTTTGATTGGCCTGTGTGCCATATTTTCATAGTTTGGCATTCCTCGTGGTTCATTTGATTCTAAGGGAATAGTTTTGGACAGAAACCTCTTTTTTCAGGATCGTTACAGCAACTTTGTGGAAACTGACATTTACATAGGGTTGCGATATTATTAGTATCCGTTTAGTTCATTATTTTAGCATATTTAGTGAAAAAATGCAGTGAACATACTTGTAATTTTTAACAAGTTGTGTTACTTAGCTATGAAATAAGTGGGTAAATCGTTGATTGAGTAACGGTTACAAAAGACGTAACTTTTTAGTAAGCTCAAGTGATGTACTTTTGGTGATGTAATTTTGTGTCAGTAGGAGTTGTGAAGCATTGAAATTTGGGTCTAATTACAATTGGATTGGATACAGAAATGTATCCCAAGTGTAGAACTTGAAAACGTTTTTTTCTAATTCGACGAACTGGCAGTTGGAAACAGAAATAATTTTATTTCACGTCACACCGTACATGCTGCCTTCGTAAAAGAATTTGATATTTTATTTCTACATATTATGTTTTGATGTTATTCGTTATGACATTGCTCCTACTTAATACATAGGTGCAAATGTATCGGTGAAATGCAAATTAAGTTTTAAAATCAAACTGCATGTGAACAAGGAAGGGCAAGTAGAGGAAGCTGTGACCCGCCCGCGCCTGTGTGGGATGCTGTGAGTGATAATTGCACGGATGATTTAGCAATAATTCCAAGGCTCTAAAAAGGTCACTGGATAATTATTTGTGCCCAATCTACATTCTAAAAAACTACTGTTATCTAAATCCTAATTTCTAAAAATGTTCGTTTCCCTTAATACGGTCGATATCCTTCAAAAGTAGTTACACTTTTACGCAGAGCAATTAATTTATTAGGCAAAAATGGCGATTTTATATACATATATTATTTTTCTCTTTCTCCACACTAAAATGCTATCGATTCGTGTTTCGAGCGATTGGAAAAACCTTCGGAAATCATTTGAAGACATCTTAAATGCAAATAAATTTTGTGGAAAACCTTCCTCCAAGTTAGGGCGTTTCCCAAATTCCGTTTAACCGAATGTCACGGCGTCGGTCACGACGGGTTTCTCCACTCCTAGACATAACTAGACAATCATTTTTGGTAAATGGTTTTGGTCACGGTAAAGACTACCTTTTTATTCTGACAAATTGCGATTTAAGGTAGGGTAAAGGAAAAGGTGGGAACAAAAGTGTTCCTGGAGAATAAGTCCCGGTAGACAGTTTCAGGTTCTTGCTTGGGTTGAAGTCCGATTTGGTTTTCGCTGCATTTTCATTCAGATTGGATTTAGCAGTTTGAGAAGATTCTACATTTCACGGATATTTTTTTCTTCATTTTACTTTGACAACTTCATCCTCCGTTTAAACCTGACTCGACGTTAAGTACGTTTCAATCCATCTGTTCCGCATTTTCTAACACCAAAAACCAACGCCATCATCATCAATCATATCATCATCTAGACATTCTGTTGATTCTTCCAGGTACCCAATACACCTGACGAACTATTGATTCACTTCCAATGATAGAAAGACAAAATTAAGTTTGAGTCAGCTTTTACGGCGAATAAATCTCGTTCAAATCGAACGAGTTCCTGCTGGTGCGTTTTAGTTTCAACTCTAAAAGAACCAGTTCTGAAAAGTCCGCAAAAGATTTTATGACCTTTTTCGTCGTGCACATCGTTCTTGTTTTCTCTCAACTTCACCTGACTATGTGTTAAGAGGATGATGGTTAATAATGCATCATTAATCAATTACCCAGGTACCCATCTGATTTGAAAATGACGGAAAATCATTAAAAATTCTGCGAGACGTCTTTATCTAACTCGTTTCCTAGACTCACTTCTTGACTGCCTTATACTTAACTTTATTATATATGTTTTGCGCATAAATGAAAAAACCGAAATACTCGTAAATTATAACACTTTATTTCATATAATTACTACTTTCAATATAACTGCACTTCGAACGTTTACATGGTTGCACATATTAATGTGGCAATATTAAATTATGCAAAGTGCATTCATTTATAATAAACTACAGTAAGAAACTTTAAAATTTTTGTTTGTAGTATTGTTTCAACTGCTGAATTGAAATATTCTGTTACAATTATTATTTTTTTTCATTTTCAGATGAGTCTGAAAGGAACAGTCCGAAGCACAAAAACAATTTATGTGACAATCAAATTCTCGTGAATCGAGAAGTCGATAATGACACGTTGGAAGTTGTCGAAAACGGCGATTTGAACACTTCAAATGGTGAGTTAATGCTGTCATCAAAGGTATTTTATATATATTAATTTATACGCATGTAAAGCTTTAACTGTATTTACAGTATGCATGCTACGGGGTCCTACACGTGAATTTATATTGTGAGGCAACCTCATCTGATTAATTCTTACCTTGAAGGCTTAGGCAGTGAATGTCAAAATATTAATTAATGAATAGTAATATTAATTGTTTACGGTTGCGTTTATTAACGTATTGTTTATTATTCTCTAATGTACATCTAATTTATTTAACTTTATCATACCAAGGCGGATCGCTTGGCTTTTAATTTCTTATAATTCTTGAAAATGGGAGCAGAGGAGTCGGAAGTAACAAAAAAATGTTAATTATTTTACAACTAAACGATGTACAAAGGTTGAGCCACCTCTTTAATCGTTGTGTGCTTCACCTGCTCAAGTTTATTGAACTTAAATTGCATTCTAAGTCAAAATATACAATTCATCTATTCGGCCATGCGCGGTTATTCGTATCAATAAGATTTATGTACCCTAAATGAAGTTGGTCTGAGTTTTTTGTTCTACTAATATAATACGTGTTAGCGTGCAGAAGAAAGTTATATAGAATGATTTGAATTAATGTATTCAGAATCAAATCTCTTCTTAGATGTTCGGGTACTTCTTTAATAGAAGCACTTCTCTGTGTACCCAATTCTAAGTTTCATTAAGTTTATTTAATACTTTTAACAATTCTGTTTTCCCCACTTGTCATGTATAGGTATTAAAACTTGTGTACCCTCAACAAACAAAACATTGGCATGTATCACCACACTTATTTAAATATATCTTTTATTTACTATTGTATCACGTCTCTTCATTTCAGTTAACGTATCTTTAAAGTCATGTAGTTAGAAATATTGGGCAATACACCAATATAAAAATTACTGGTATTTAGAGACACATTGGAAAAGAATGAATAGGAGTATTATGACTATATCATGCGAGGGTGATGTATACATACAAAAAAAGTAAAATGCGGTTTGTTTGTGACGTAATTTTCCGTTACTTCCTACCATTTACAGTCGTTACATCCGGTCCGTTTAACACAAATTCACTTGAGACGCATGCATAAGAAATTAATATGATGAAAGGGAACTGGAGCGAATAAAACACGTGCAATTTTAGTTCCGTGATCTATTAGAACGGACGAAAATCTACGAGGAAAGAAAGTGGGAAGCGAGTGGGAGGCTGGAAATATTTAGTTATTTAATTTTTATGTAGTGCAGAGAGCAACCTTGATTTTAAGGCTCCGAAACGATAACCATCTGACTGTAATTTTCTTTTGTGATTAATGTTGGTTTTATGTTTCAGGCGAGTTAAAGGAAGCTATGGTTCCCGTTGTCTCTACAGCAATTGGCCTTATTGCAACGAATTCCAACTTCAACCGAATGCCACCGGACGGTCATGAATTCCCCCAGAAATACACCGAGAAGCCTCTCTTAGAGAAATCACCTATGACCGTCAAAATACTTAACGGATCCGAATCCGAGGTTTCGGATTCGGCACTGCCACCACTGCCATCATCTGAGCCACCGTCTTCAGCGCACCGATACCAGTCTCTCGTCAATGGCGAATCGGACATCTTGTCTAACCGGAAATACTATGGAGAAGTTGCCGCTACGACGAAACCTCCGCGAAACAGTTTCTGGCGTCAGGACGAAAAAAGTGAGAAAAGTGTTCGTGATAAGATAGCTATGTTCTCGTCCGTTCCGGATTCAGGTACGAGTCCGACGAACGGCTCTGGAAAACTGAGTAAATACAAAAGTTCCGACGACGTGTTCAACTGCGACGAGACGGATTGCAGTAGAAACATTCAAAATGGCAAACACTTCTCGCGATCCGTTATTACGCTGGACAAGGTCGCGGGAGGCAGTCCATACCTGAAGAAATCTTCCTATAGTGATGCATCCGTACCCCCGCGATCGTTGGACTTCTCTAACAGGACCCAGAGCTCAATGGATTTGACATCTTCGGCGTCCTCTGCCTACTCTAGTTCCTGCTCTCCAGATTCTTCTCTTTCGTCTAACTCTTCTTACTTAGGCTACTCGAGCACTTTACCCAGGAAGAAAACCCGAAGTGGTACCGAAGAGGGGAAAAATGACAGGGACAAAAAGGACGCATCTGTTCATAGAACTACAAGTTTTAGTGTTCATGGACGATCGCAGAGCTTGTTGGATGTCAATCCCACTCCATACAGGTCCAGGTATCTGTCAGAGACCTCTCAGGAGGAGGGACAGAAACCCGGATCGCTGAATTTGCTCATCGAACAACGACGAAAGAATCTTTCGAAACTAAGGGGTCTCGTAATTCCAGAGAAGCTCTCCGATTCACGATCGAATCAGCCAATTGTTGATCTTCCGGAAATCAGGAGTCGAGATTTGATTTTGAATGCCAAGATGCCGACCTTCCAAAAGGAAAAAACGACGACGGCGACGGCAAAATGGACGAGGCCGATTGTGCCAGAGGTTGTCGGACCGAAGGTGACACCTACTCATCTCTGGGACATGCAAAACAAAACTCCAAACATTCCAAAATACTCTCCGGCATTCAAGCGAAAAAGCATATCTGTGTTCGGAGCAAAAGAAGTTGTGCCTTTGACCACGAAGAAGGAGATATCGTCTTTGTCTCTGTCCGACGCTCCAAAGGCGCCACTCAAACCGCCCAGGAATGCCCCTACAGTACGCCAGAATTCCGTTTCCGACGACAAGAAGTACCAGGATGCTGTTACATCGATACTATGCGAAACCGAAATATCATATCCTCTGGAAAAAAATCATAGAATGAATGAGATCACTCGGACGACTGATGTCTATAGTCCAAAACGTAAATCAGTGCTCCAGGGAAAGTATCGACTCCACTCCGACACTGGGCGATCTGAAGAAGATAGTGATAACGATTCGGCTGTGAGCTCTAGTAGATCTAGCATATCGCACGGGTTTTCACCACCAGCTTCGCCCCTGCTCGACAACCAGTACCAGAATGACGACTCCAGCATCAGGAACGGAGTGAGATTGTCTCCGGACAGGAACCCTCTGGCTAGGTCTCTGTCGATGGAAACAAGCTCAAATGTGGGCTCCCATTTGCAAGGAAATGTCGGAGGCCTAGATGCTAATGGGAACGACCCGAGTAACAGAAGAATATTAAAACCTCAAAGTGTCGAGGCAATAAATCGAAAGAACGTGTTGACATCGGCCAAATACAGCCGCGGATTTGACGTTAAGTCAGGATCACCTCTGATTCAGAGAAAATTTTCAGAGGAAACCGTGGAAGATGTTAACAAGCATTCGAGTCTACCATACCGGACCACACAGCAAACCATGTACTCTACCAGAAAATATACCACCAACGGTGTGGAGGCTCCTAAAGATCATCATCGACAAATTGAGAAAATTGCGTACATAACAGACGTCGTGGATGCGCCCATCATGTCGGAAGTAATAAGCAAGAGAAAGCTTGAAAAATCGGAAAGTGTTCCATTGCCACCAGCTATTAAACCTGAAAGAGCTGTTACCACAAGAAAGGCGAGTGTTCCCTTTGAGTATTCCTGGGGTAAAGAAGGAACATGGAATCAAGGAAGCAACAAGTCAAACGAGCAAGTGCCAGTCAATTCAAAGGAAAGTGCGTCTCTCGATAAACCAACCGAAAAAACAGTAACATCAGACAGGGAGTATGGTTATTCAAGCTTGAAATTAAAAGTAAACAGAATACCTGGAGAGAACGGGGTGAGTCTCAATGGATCGATTGAGTCCAGAGCCATCGAGAAAGGAGAAAAACCCAAAGTTGAGTTGAAAAGCACCCAAAACGGGTCCGAGAGACTTCAGAACGGGACTACCCAACCTGTTAGCGTAAATGACATTCGAAGAGCCTTCGAAAAACCCGAAACATCCGGTCAAACAACAGGAAAAATGACCAAAACCGGAAGTATAGCAACTCCACCGAACTTCAACTCCAACGGACTTAACGGAAATCACATTCGAGTGTCTTCCTTTGATTCAACAACAAGCGATGATGGGCCCTATGGCTTCTCTTCCAATCTCCTGAGGGAACAGTTTGGTAGCATCACATCTCTAGCGTCCTCAACTAGTTTGATTTCTCCTCAGGTGAGTACCTCACATTTATTAGGTGTACAACACTCCGACGATGACGACCACCTTGGTCCTATTTCGTATAGAAGTACCGTTGACCTGTCACGATCTGCGCTTAACCACTCTTTGTCTGCTTGTCCATACAGGAATTGCAACTCTTGATTGAAGAAGCAAATCAGACTCTGGAAGAGTCAGGTAGCCTTAACGGCGGTTCGAGTTCAAACAATCATGATGTTCTTGTCATAATACTCCACAGAGACACAGTGGGTGGTAGCATCGGTATCACACTGGCCGGAGGTGCCGACTACGAATCAAAAGAGATAACCGTACGTTGTTTTCATTGCTCCTCATTAATAATAGCGTCCGAATAGTTCAGGTTTTCATTTGTAAATTAAATTTCAGGTTCACAAGGTACTCGCCGGCAGTCCCGCAGACAGAGACGGCCGATTACAAAAAGGAGACAGGATACTTTCTATCAACGGGAAGAGCATGAAAGGTGTCACGCACAGGGAGTCGCTCGCCATTCTCAAGGTTTTTCCATCTCTCAAAATGTCATCCCTCACTCCTGGTGTACACTGTTTCAGGTTCTAATATATTTATTTTAAATTTTCAGTCTCCCCGATTGGAAGTGGTTTTGGTAGTATCCAGGTTGAAACCTGACGCCGGCTCCGACACGAATAATTCAGATGATTCGACTTCGGTTCAGGTTCGCAACAGTTTTGTGACAGGTTCGTCCAGGCCGAGTAGGATAATTAAACAGTCGACGCTCATCGAGTCGGGTACTTTACTTTCTCTCTCATTATTTAACTCTCTTGAGGATAATTTACTTTTCCTGTCGTAATTTCTTCTGTTGAAGAAGGCGAGGATGTCGTACCTGTATGTAGAACCCATCGCCTTTCTTCATAGGAAGAAATGACTTCCCATAATACACCAAAAACTTTCCTTTATCAATTATTTTATGTAATACTAAGTGGTTATGTTCTTGCCTAATACATTTAAAATTTCAACAGATGAATCTTCAAACGGTGACGTAGCCAGAGGACCTCCCGTGACCCTCGCTCTCGTTAAAGATGGTGCTGGTCTGGGATTTAGTTTGGAAGGAGGAAAGGATTGTTCCACGGGAGATAGGCCTCTGCTCATAAAGAAAATATTCACAGGTTGTTAAATACATCCACATTTCTGTTAATACTGACATGTTTCTATTGCTGACACTCAGAGAGAACTTAAGACAAGAGGCAATAGCCAGGCTTATTGTCAGATATCCTTTGTTAGTTGAGGAAGTATACCTTCGCCGAAAGAAAAGTAATTTTTTATGTATACATTGGATTACAACATTTTTTGCGACGAGGTGGGAGTTTTTCGAATACAAGGAGTTCGGCAATTTACAGAAATAGTAATCACTCACTATTATTTAACTGGACTATTAAACACACTACTAAATACACTATTAGACTATTTAAAACTGTACAAGTGTTAGGCTAATGCCTTGGGCTTTTAAGGAAAGTAAGTCCATTGTTGGGTACCCTAATTTAGTTAAATGATAGATCTTTTAATACATTCTACCTGATCTGAATGACGCTGGTGCTCCTTCAACTTCTCAACTCGAACTGCTTTGAACTTTTGACTTCTTTATCATTTTCAGGTGGAAGCGCCGAAAAATGTGGTCAGTTGAGAGCCGGAGATGAACTCGTCAATATAAACGGCATTGACGTTTCCGTCATGTCTCGAATCGACGCCTGGAAAATGATGAAACAACTTCCTGATGGAAACGTCACAATTACAGTGAAACGCGCCGTTGAAAATGTTCGAACGTAGAGAAAAACCCGAAGGAAGACCGTAAAAAAATTCCAGGTTACACTTTACTAATGACTTGATGAATCGGTCATTAAATAAACAGATTCATCAATTCGCCAACGTATTCCACGTTTGAATCGACAGATCGATCTGATCGCAAAGAGAGTTGTAACTCACACATATCTATATATAGATATTATAAATAATTGTGAACAGTTGTTGCTTCGGAAGAATTAATCGCGGTTACTTTATATGTACGTATAATATATATATACATAACTTTTCAATGGTCACAAGGTATGTGATGAGTGGCCTCAACGGTTCAAGGTGGCTTTTTCTTTCTCTGCCAAGGCGAACGAATAAAAAATTATTCTTGTGGAAAGAAATTAAGAAAGCCAGAAGTGTGGGAGTAAGCCTCCGGAAAGAATGTTTAGATTTATTTTTTTATTACTACACTCCCTTTTTTTAAAAGGTTTGTTTTTGTTTTAATTTGTTTTTAGATAAGGGAAAAAACGAATTATTATTATTATTTTTTATAGTTTTTTATTACTATTTTTAAAATGCATTCGCTCAAACTCACCCCCAAAGTGACTTACCTACAGGACTTTGAACTAATCGCCTTCTACTCGCTCTCGCTTATTCTCTGCCATTTCTATTTCTATTATTATCATTATCATTATCATTATCATTATCATAGTTGTTATTATTGTTAGAATTTTCACTCTTTGAAATTCTATGAAAGTCTGTGCACTTTCGGTCAGAACGGATCGGGTTGATGATTTCGTGATCGATCTGTCCAGAGCCCATCCAGAGCCCGACCCGTCGGTCGTTTCCCCGGTAGGAAAATCAGCGGCCGTTTTCTGGCATTTCTGGTTTTGGGCCTGTCCGGTCTTTGTCAAATCACTTGTTAATTTGGGCATCAGCAGTCATTCATTGACCTGCAATTCGGTCAAATCGTACGAGAAGCCAGTTAAATCACACACATTTTAACTGTGTTAAATTATTCAATTGTATTATTTCTGTTATCATTATCATTGTCATTATTATTATTATTAAACAGTTACTTCCTTTTTGTTGTACTTTGCCTTGACTACGGCCAAATTTGTTTGTTTGATGATTAAATTGAAAAAATAAAATGATATGGTGATGCTATTAAAAAGAATATGCATAGAGATTTTGTATAAAAAACAAATTTATTATTATTTATCGTCGGAGTAATAAAACAAAAATTGTATAGGCGAACTTTCTATTGAGTTTTAATATAAATCATATAGTAATAAATTATTTTTTGATATGCATTACCAATTCCCAGCAATTTCACTATTTTCTGTAATATCATTGCACATATAATTTCATTCTATAACAAATACGTGTAGGGTTTGTGTCCGGTTCTCCCTCTCTTTCTCTCCTCTTTTAAAGCAGAACATTCGTAATTATTACAGAAATTAAATTATCAAATGTCAGGGGTAAGGTAACTGTGGCCTACGACTAGGTACTCATCACCTGCCTGTGGCTACGCATCTCAAGCAGAATGAAAGTAAGTTTCCTGATTATTATTTGTTCTTATTTCGAGTGCAGACAAATACTCACGGAGAGATGTATAATTTAACTATTAAACGCATTAATTTAATTATTAACATTTTATTAACTCTAGCATAGACCCACACGGAGTATGTCTTGTCTATCTCAATCTTTTGTACATTTTCATTTCCCATTAACTCTTCCCGTATACTTCAAGGCGGGTAATTTTAAGAAAAAGACTAGAAATAAAATAATAATTTTCATTATCTGGGTAATCTGGATAATTACAGTTAATCGTGTGAGTCTCGCATTCCATTGAAAAGATTATATTCGTGAAACAATCAACGTGAAAGTTCAAGTAAAAATAATTTGTTTCTTGAGGAAATGTTAACAGGACCGGCTACGCATACGAAAGACAGCAACCGAGAAATGCAATTAGGTTGAAACTACCTGAAAACGGCAGTACAACGCGAAATCATTCGGCAATTCATCAACGTCATCGAGACAGGTACTTGACGCTTAATTACTTAATATCACATCGATAAATCTGCAATTGAGGAAGGTAAAATTCCAGGCACTTGATCTTTGCCGAAAAAGGCATGTCATGTAAAATGTAAATTCTTGTCAACCAACTGGCATAAATGACAAAAAATCAGAGGTAAATTTAAGAGGAAAGGACATTATTCCTGTAGAAAGTTTTGTACTTTTGGTTGTTAACTATTAACCCATCTAAAGTTTTATACTTGATAAGTTGCTATGAGTAGCAGCTAAAGTATTATCCGGTAACTACAGTGTATTGTGTCTGATATTTTTTAATTGCAGTTCCACAAGCTCTGCATTGCTCTACCATCAACAAAGTCAGTTGTGTTGTGTTTATTTATAGATGTTCTATTTCCAGGAAGGAATCCATTACTTTTGACAGAGTTACAGGTTTTTGCACATTTTCGTTGAACAGCTCACTCACGCCGACGAACTTTTTCTTACTCATACGGTCGTGCAATGACCATTACAAACTCCCCGAGGTCGTAGTAAGCATCACGATTCTGTAAGATTACGAATTGGCAAAAAAGGCAAAGTCACTTGCCAAAAACAAGAAACAACTGATACAACATGATGTAACCACTGAAAAGTTTTTGTTATGTTTGAATAGATTTATTTATAATATTCGAATCCAACTATTTCACCATCACTACATTTCAATTTAAATAGCTTACTGTTGAAATGCTTTAAGTAAATCAGTTGTGATACAAATAGCTACATACAAAAATTACATTGTAGATTACATTGGACTGTTACTTTTGACTGACTGTTACTTGTGACAGAGTGTAGTTTCATGTTAATAAAACACGTTTTGTTATTATTGCCAGGCATGTCACTCACATCTGAGAGAAAGAGAAACCGTGTTGTAGATCATCATCTCATAAAGACTAACTACTAACACCTTTTTACTTGTAGTAGCCTTAAAGGGTTATCTGACCCGTGTGGGAGTGCTTCATTGTGTTTCACCGTTAGCATCTGCCCGTTCGTCGAGGCGGAAGGTCAACGCCGATTGTTAGATTTGTAGACAAGTACCTGGGTGTAAATCTAAATTCAATTATGAAACTGAAAGTCACAACAATGAATACTAAAATAAAATAGAAACGGTATCGAGCAACAGAATAACAATGGCCGGAGTTCGAGGGCACCCGAACAAAGCCGGGCCAACGCAGCTACAACAAATCAAATTCGTCTAGGATGTGGGCAAAAGTCCTTAGCCATAGTCCCGTCCTCCGCCTTTATTTGTCTATTCTGCTCTGTGAAAGTGTAATCCTGAATCTTCAGAGCATTGCAGCTAAGAATTGGTCAGTCCGTGTTACTCCAACCGAACACCACTCTACCTATTCCATCTATTTTCTTAGTAGCAGCAAACAGGTCAATAAGGTCTATTGGGTTGTAGTTCAGAGTTCAAAGTCCCTCCAGACATTCACAAGTTTGCATGTACACAATAATGGTGAACGATGGTTATGTGTGCATGAAAAGTTGTAGTTTAGGTAAGGTGGAATTTTTCAATTTTGCAATTCGGCACGAGAAGGTTACCAACTGAAAAAGTACAAAATCCCCAGAGGGATGGATTTGCGAAATTCGCATGCGTGAATGAATATATTGGTAGATGTCAAAACGTAAACACTTGGACGTTTTTCTACAATGTTTGCCACGTGTCGGGTGGAAAACGGAAAATTTTTGAATTTTCCTCGTCATTTGATTCATACTGTGCATAAGTTACACCGGTGCGAAAACTATTACAAAATAACAGAACAAAATGATTAATACTAATATCTAAGAAGAGAGGAAGGATACGTAAAAGTAAGTTGTGCAAATTTTATTACATTTATGTACCCTTAGTGCTCACCAGTTTTATTGATACGAAATTATTAAGAGGCTTGTATGAATAATAATATTTCATCATGTGCACTCACATTTATTTGTGTAATTAGATCCGGAGAAAGTTTTTCAGGGTGAATTGTACAAGTATCCACGGTAACTGATTTTTACCCATAATGAGAAAGCAGAAGTAACACCACAAATGACGATGATAAACTTATTTTGATATAACTCCTAGTTTTGATATTTGCGAATGAAAGAAAGACGAAGAACAATAGACAATATTTACATAGAGAATAGTAACGATTAAATTTTCTACTTCATAGTTTCTGAGAAACTTGTTTTCATATTCAAGAACTGTAAAATTATATTATACGTTCTCTTTTAATTTTTTATTTCAATTATTTAAATTGAATTATATTTACCTAAATTCCGTAAGGGTCTATTCTCAATGTGATGTGGGTCGAACATGACTAACATGTACAGATACACAAGACTAATAAAAACTCTAGAAATAAAAAATCATGAAGGAAACAAAAGAAAGTAGATACTAGAAATGATTTATGAAAGTACTGATGAAATACATTTTTACACAAATTTTTAAATTTTGTCCCTTTCAAGACTGAAACATTTTGGGATGTTTTTATTTTTGTTATAAATTCCTAACGTCATATGTTTCTAAACTGGAGTACCCAGAATGTTGTGCCACAAATTTTAAAGTGAAAGACACATTTTCTTTACTAACGCTAAATTTTGTGAAAATTTGATACAGTTGAACGGTCCAACTCCAATAATGTTACACTTGTTTCTGGTGCCAAAAATAATGTGATTGTTCTATTTTATTAATTATCATTTTATCACTTAATGTTCTAACATTTATTGATTCGAATGATTTTAAAAAGTACCTGTCTCCGACTCAGCGGCGCCAATTGTAACTGAAATGGGCTTATTCTAAGGGTACAAAACTGTTGCATATTGTAGTTAATCAATTGTGTAAAAGGAATCTTAAATAATTCACCGGGTATTTGGGGCGTAAAATCACAGACAATATCAAGTAAAATCAATAAAATGTTATGTATGATAATGAGCAATAGAACACGACTTTCTAACTAAGATAATAAGAGCTCCTAAGATTTCCGTAATTTGGTCTTTCAGTTCAGTCGTACATCTAGGGAAATAAGAGCAACAACAAAACGCTTGCACCAGTTCAGGTTCGCATACCTGAATGAAATTTCATTGCGAAAAACGTTTACCCAATGCATGACACATTCCTTTGTACTCCAACGGACAGGTACCCCATCATTTTGCATTATCCGCCTGGTTTTCTAATTTTCCACGGCCGGTTGCAGTTTTCTACTTCGACATACTAAAATCTGAAGGTTAGCCCCGTTTCGAGGACCTGTTACTGCGTAGTACATGCATAGAAAAGTACTGTATGTTGCATCTGTCACAAATTAATAATTTTTTAGTAAAAACAATCATTCAGAATATAAAAAAATTGATTTAAAATCTGAAGGTCCTAAAATGTCGCTTACTACATTATACATAACATGCGTTTAATTATTTTATCAGTTTTATCATCCGCTAATGATGAAGTACGACATTGTATGGCAACCAAGAGAAGAAACATTTTTATGTATTACACTAATGTAAGTATAATATCAATGTGTGTTTAATATGCAACACTTGACTTGTAAGGAACATGCTGTTGATGAGGAACTTTAACACCCAAAGAAGGTTTCCTTTAAATGAGGAGTATTATATATGTTGATAAATGTATAAAATGTGTAGCGGTAGCAAGTACGGTAAATGAATGGGACCATTGTAAAAGTACAACTTATCAAAGACAACTTCAAACGACACTTTTACAGCACTAGATACACTAAACTAGTTATTACACGTAATATAAGAAAGATAATGATTTTAAAAATCATGAGTAGTAATACTGAAATATTACTTTATAAAGGTACCGGTTTGGCAAGTTAATGTGACTACCTTGAAAATGATAATTCTACTTACAAAAAAAAGTTCTACTTTTTCATATTTTAGCTCCAATTTGAACGCAAGTTGGAATATATTTTTTGATGTTTATGTAAAGATTGGGGTAACAGCTCTTGTCAGACCAGAGAAATTGGTACTAGGAGTTCACCTTAACAATTTTCTCTTTGGAATGAGTAAGTACTTGAGGACGCGGTAACAGGTACAATGTTTGCAATTGCGGAAGTTTTTTGACTTTCTTTGATGCACATCTTTTGTTTAGGGAATCTGCACAATGGCACAATTAAATTTGCATAATTATTTCTGCATTGTCTACATATTAATTGTTGCGAAATGTTAATGAAAATATTTAGTACGTAACTACTAAATATTCTTTTTTAGTTTAATAAAATGAATAATAAAACTAGACCAGGGAAACTAAAAACAAAAGAGTCGATTTAAACGAAAAGTATAAATTTACAGGGCCCACAAATACTTACTGCTTCTTACAGGTAGTTTTAGTACTCTCGAAATCAACAAATCTTTCTCTTCTATTTTTTAGAAACTTTTGCATCCTCATCATCTACCCTTAGGTAGGCATCATTTACATAATCCTCTGTCTTTAGGTATCTTTCCTTTTGTATTTAATTCTTTGACCCAAATCAGTTCAGGAAAACACTCTACATGTAGTTAACTGTTACACGATTTAATCAATCCATTCATTATAAAATAATTGAATGTGTGTAAATCTTGTATGTGGAACCTGTGCGACTGTCATCCTGACAATATTTGACAGGGTGTGTCAACCCTCTTTGTAACCTCCTTTCCTCATCAATGTAATAATTTTTAGGGGTAAAAGGAGGGCAAAATAAACTGAACCAGTCCAACCAACCCTCAGAAATACATTCTTATTTTAATAATACCACTGCAGTAATAATATTAATGCAGAACACAAATTATACAGATGAAACTGCCTTTCTTAACAATTATATGTATACATAAGTGCTAAATCTGTAGTAATAATTCAATTTGACTAATGTCATAAATTTAAAACTGAGGAAGGTGAAGCAATTTGTAGCAGCCTTATTAGTAACAGTTGTCATTTCTATTCGTACAAGAGGTGACTCGTGTGAACAATTAAGACCTTAACCGATGGTTACTTGGGCACTCGGAGAATGGACGAAGCATAAAATAGTTGTTTAATTAATAAAGTTCGTTGACAGGGAAGGCAAACGTGACAGAAACGTTTAACCGGTTCGCCGTACAGTGAGAAAGAATATTAACGAATACTACGAGTACGCGAAAATAAACGAGAATATTAATTTTAACGAGGTTTATCCAGGTTTCAGGCATGAGGTACTTCTGAGCGAAGTGACAGCTCTGACTGAGAAACTAATACAGGATTTCAAATATTAAAGAGTTCGCTTATTGCGATGACCACTTATTCCGCTCTTGTTGGTTCTCTTCATTCATTTTGGTCTAATTTCATTGATTTATTGAATTATTATTAACTAATTAAAAAGGAAAACCGAGACTTTGCTTTTTACTTTTCTCAACGTCAAAATTCGGACGAGAACATCCTGGGTGTAACGGCAGGATGCTTCTTTCACCGAGTTAATTATTTCGAACATAACGATGTCTATTTCACTTCAGTAAAATTATTTTCCCTTTTATGCAAATTCAAACTTTTTCTAAACTTCGTAGACATTTTTCTGGACTCTAGCGAAATTCTTTGTTAATTTTGTTGCTACTCATTCTGAATTTTGTATATAACGACTAACTCAATTAGTGCATGTTTCTTTCTGTTCTGTCTGTTTTTTCTTCAAGACAAAACGTATTTTGACATGTTCCTACTTCCTCTCTTCTACGTCCTCTTTATTTAAATCACATTTTTATGGATTTTTAATAATTCGTTTTGGTCCTCCAAGTGGCCCAGTGAAATCTTTCACTGAAAATGTGAACTGATTATTACGAATTTGTAGAACGGTAGCAAAAAGTCAAGTGACAGGAACATTCTGACAAAATTAATTTAAGTTATTCTCGTAAAAGAAAACGGTAAACCATGAATTTCATTCCTGCAGAAGCATTCTAAAGTGAAGTTACTTTTACAATTATTTTGTACCGTAAAATGTATACTAAATTTTTGAATTTATCTCAGTAACCGACTTGTTTGAGATGGTTTCAAGTATCCAATAGTAACCTTCAAACACTCCTTTCATTTTCCCACGTCTTTTACGAAACAAACTATTTTCTGTAAAAGACATCTACCACGTTGACGAACTTGCTTGAAGAATTTCAATTAAGTGTTTGAGGTTTGGTGTAAATTCTAAGACGATTGAAGTAATAAAGGTGATAAACGTTTTCTTAATTTTTGTCACTTCAAACAAATTTGCTTTCATTTCACCATCTTCAGTTCTATTCTTTCTGTGAGGCGAACTCAAGTACTTCATATTTGCTAAAAGCATTTAATAATATTTTTTTTATTGTCTGTCCATTTCCTACGTTTTGTTTAGTTGCTTTGTGTTCGAGTCTTTTTCACCCATCAGAAGTACCCTCAAACATCACTAACAATGCCACATTTGATGAATTGCATTGATGACTCCTACGCGTCAGTCAATTACCTCAGAAATGAAGGTTTGTCCAACGGGACGATTCAATTAACGATTTTCAGGTGTCCTCCTCCTCCTCCAGCAAAATTCTGGGCCAAGGAGACCAAATCAGCGGTGAATGGCGGTGGAGGTTTTGCCGCGAATTAGCGAACCGTCATTGGAAGTTACGTGTCATTAGTGACATAAGACATCGTATCCGTGACGATAATCATCATTATTAATTGATACATAATAACAATGTTATTAATTTTTTGTTGTGAGCTCGCAGTCTTGCTAATATTGAAATTTAAATTCCCAGAAGTCAGGGTTTGTGATGGCTACTTTGTTGAGCAATCAAATGATAAAATCACAACACAATCAAAAATTTGAAGAAGACCGTGGAGGATTTGACGCCTCATTTGGGCAATTCAACTTTTTGCCAACCTTCTCTGAGACAGGGGGCTTTGGCAGAGTGGAAGTTCAAGTTTTAAGAGTCGGTCACGCCTCCTTCAATACTTTTGCTTTTAAATAAAGAATTTATTTGTTTCTCATGGTCTCTTAGGCGAAGTTACGCAATTTCTGCGTACGTGCAAAATGAAAAAGAAAACAGAAGCCGAATAAGTGGCAGAAGAAGTCCAAGTCACAAAGAAATTTGGTGATCCTTTCAAGTGGCAGTTGGTCATTTAACTTCTTAAAAGACTTGTGTACATGATAAGTAAGCATTATTTATTTATTTATTCCCACTCCATTGCAGACATGTCTGGTTTGACTTGTACTAAATGTACACAAAGCAGAAGATGCTATCTGTTTTTCATTTCACTTTTTTTCGATATACTTCTTTCCTTTTACTCTCTACTCTGGTGTATGTTGTAATACTTACAATTTTTTTATATAAGCCATTTGGTTTTCATTCTCCAGCGATTAATCTTCTAGTAATAACGTTATTTCAAGGATGCATCGAATGAAGAATACAATAAACAGCAGAAACATAATACTTCATTTTTTAGGTGTATCAATAATTCTTCTATTGATAAATGAGACAAAATAAATAAATAAAATCAATTAATACGTCTACGTATTTCATATGTACAGTGGGAAGATAACCAACGCAAAAGAATATTGACACTTTCTAATTGAATTCGTCGTGTAGCAATCTACGTATATATTGTCAAGATGTAATGGCATTTTCATGCGGTAACTGACATATAAGGTAATGACATTTATTACATCATCATCAACTGTACCTTTTTTCATACCTGTCGGATTTTCCAAAACAAGTTCCGATTTCTAATTAACCAAATTTGATTATTTCCACATTATTCCCGCAAATTTTCGATTGATTTGCTTCATTTCAGATTGAGCACGTGCCCAAAGATTTTTCACTTCAACGAAATGAAACTGACCGAGTTCTCGGGAAGGGGCAGGAAGGGAGGGTGGTTGTTAAATACACGACAGAAGACAAGGGATAGTTTAAAAGTAATTTCCAACATGGCTGTGACAGTATTATTTTAGTGTATGTATAAGAAAACTTCCATTAGCTTCCCACAGCAAAGTAACCTGGGCTCTCTCAGGGGCTTCCTTCTTTCCTATGTAAACTTAAGCGTTTATTTTCAATTTGTATTTTCTGCACCATGGCCGACGTTTCCTTCTTCTCCCACCCATCATTTCATTTTTGCATTGTTTTGTCCCGTGCCCGACTCTTTTATTATTCCGTTAAGGTTTTACTGTCAAGGAGGGCCGCCATCGCCCGTTTAACTTCCGAGCCAACACCCGGCCTGCACACAATGCATCCCACTTAATTTATTTTCTCGTTTCGAAAGCTCTTTCTTCATTTCTATGTGTTTCTATTAAGTCACTAAACTTGTCTACCAGGCGGGCGTGACGTTTCCATCTTTTTTACTAACAAACTTTTACTTTCTTTTCCTGCGCGGAAATTGTGTCACGGATTTTGCATTTTTGTGTCGGGTACCCGAGCACTAGGATTAGAAACAGTAGCGTTCAAATGACATCACACCGTTCTCAATATCGCCATAACAGGTGGCTTGTATCTCTCTCTACTTGCCGGTTGACAACCTTAGTGTTGTACTAAAAATTTCAAATGAGGTGGACGTTTCCCACAAAATAATGTGTATAATAGAATGAAGATAAAAATTTTACCAGGGGTTTCATTATGGTCTCCTCACTGACTTTCACATAAATTCCAACTAACAGAAAATGAAAAATAACCTTAATGAATCAGAAAATTTTATTGTTTTATATCAACAATTTCCGATAGTAAAGTAGAAACAATTTCAAGATTTAAGTTTAATAAGAGATCAAAGGAAACTACTTGAAATCTACTTTTTGGGGAAGAAACCGAATGGATAGGAAGGCAATTAGAAAAATAATAAGAGTACTACCTGGATGATTTAAAAAAAAATGAAAAACCTATAAAATTCGATAAAATGGCCTTTTACCGAATTTTACGGTGAGCATTCTCTTATGATAAATTAACCAATAACTATATATAATTCTAAAACATTTTGATCAGATTCATTTTTAAATTAATATTTAATAGATTGACTGAATAAGGCTCAAACATTTAAATCCCCATAAAATTTGTTTTTCTTTGGTCAAAACTTCATTGATTCGTCTTTGGACGGATGTTAGAACTTTTATTAGTCACACTGAGGTTGCCAAACATTTGTCAAACAGTTGGAGAAGTCAAAAAGTTAAATGTAAATTGTTATATTGTTTAATGAAGGCCTGGTTTGTCTAACCTGGAAGTTTGTAAAAATTCTTTTTGTGAAAGATGTAAGAAATTGACAGTTGCCCTTAGAAGGTATTCGGTACTGGTGCCGTGCAATATGTCGGTGTTGTGGAGCAACCCGAAACAAGTTTTTAACATTCCTGGAAGTTTTACGGTTTAAAAGGACTCGGATTTTACTTTTTTTCATAATCACAATGACTTGCGTGAGCGTGGGTGGTTCAGGCATACCTTAATTTAAATTGGAAAGTATTCAGGTACGGCATCGATTGCACTCACAAGACGAGTAGCTGTCTTTTAATACATGTGAGAAAGTATCGCAGGTGTTTTGAGGAACCACAAATAATAAGTACTTTGTATTTGACCAAATCTGATGTGCGAAAGTATAGGTGAAACTTAAACCTGCTAATTTTTTATAAATGCGGAATCACAAAAGTATTCTGTTTTGGCGAGTACCTGAATTCTCACACAAGTTGAATTTTCTTGGAACGAATTTCAAGTTCGGATGTTGCTACAAATCAACCGATTTTTTTACGGCTTGTCTGATTCACAATGAAACAAACCGATCTTAAAGCATAGGCGTAAAGCACGGGCACTGGCAAAAGGTCCCACGTTTACATCGAACAACAAAAGAGCAAATATCAGAATATCTATTTATTTAATTTCCTATGTATTTTTCATATGTTGGTGGAAAGTCCGTTTTGGGTATGGTTGGAGGGTACGCCATCCAAGTGACCTTTCAATGTTAATGGATTCTCCTCTGATTGATCGTGCAGCTTTTCAAAAACGGTCATTTTGCTTTTTCCTGAAACTTGAAAAAGCCTTCGTCTCCCTCTCTGTCTCACTCTCTCTCTCTCTCTCTCTCTGTGCGTGTGTGTGCCTCTGAAATTTGGGTCTCTCCGAGTTTGTTGCCCGACGTTTTGAAATTCAAACTTAGTAAAAATTAATGACCCTTTTAAGGTGTTGATTTAAAAGAATTTCGGCCCCAGCTCTCCAGGGAAAAATTATTATAATAACACGCGATTAGTATCGAGTGCGGAGCCTCCGTGATTGTAAGCTACTGGTTTTTACCAGTCAAGTACTGCTTTTTCAAGGACGAACGAATAAATATATGGTTCGGGTAATGTTTGCCTTATTATTTTTGTCCTCTTGAAGAACCTTCTCACAAGAGCATGTCCATCACTGATGTTATTTAACCAAATTTTTATATTCGGAACGACCTCGATTGCCGTTTAAATTGGTCGTACCGATGGTACCCATTTGTTGATGTACTTTCATTTTGCCTTTGTTCTGGATCTCGAGGATTGGCGGGTGCACCTGAGCGTACCTTAAAACGACGTCTCTGTGCCTGATGTTTGCCCATCGATGTTCGTGCGGCAGATGTGATTAAATCATACGAATGTTACTCATCCGCGTTGAAACGTGGGGCTCAGGCTCGCCTTCCAACCTGAAATGAATGCTAAATTAGGTGCGGGGTATGTCCAGGTGACCTTGGCGGTGACCGTACCCGACTGAGAACGATCGGAGTTTGAGATCAAATGAGAGCTATAAACAACGTGCAAACTGTATTACACAAATCCACGTGTAATTAATTATACTAATTATTGATACCTGTCTATTGATGATTGTGTATATTATTTGTCATTCATATTCAATTAATTAACAATTTAGTGAGGTGACTTATAAGGAAATGAAGCGAAGAAAAGTCATTGATTAATTTTTAAAAGGTTTTTTATTTGTCCACATTTATTTTGAGTACATTTCTCATTTATAATCAAAGTTTTATTTACTGTTACACTGTTATTTGGATGTTGAAAAAAATCTCTAGTTCAGATTCATGTAGAATGAAGGAATTGCAGTAATTATTGTAGTTAATGGACGTATACACATTAACGATATATAAATAACGAGTAATCAAAAATACTCATAAATGATAAATACACATGTCAGAAACCTACAGTGCGTCTTCGTGTGAAGAAGGTTACATTCATCAGGAAGTTGGAAATGATCTCGGTGAACCTCAGGATGATAAAGTGCAAAAGTATCTAACAAATCAGGTTTGAAACACAATAGTAACAGACAATAAGAAAGTAACCTGAGGCGAACTCAAAATAACAAAATGTTATATTGAAGCAGTTTTATTCACAATGTGACCTTTGTGACCTGCCCCCAACAAACCATGAATAATTGAAAGTATTGCGTAGCTATTCCCTTAAATATATTTTAAATGATTGGTTAAACACATATAATTAACCGCGGGCTATTTTTTTACTATTATTTTTTACTATTTTTTATTCAGGCGTCCTCATGAGTTGTATTTTACACACTGTGTGTCTGTTTGATCCAATTTATTTTTTTACATTTAATAGTCTCAGGCCCATCTCAGATGACTTCTTGCTTTTATTTCGAGAACATCTTCTACTCAAATGTTATATACTGTTCACATTTTACTTGCACTACGCAGGGTTCCAATTAAATTTTAGTGAAATCACCTCTACAGAATCAGTAACAATACGTTCAGAGCCGAATAATAAACACTCGTTTTCCTTCTGCCTATCAAATAAATCCGTCGTATGCGAAATACATAAATAAATTCTCTGGTCTTCTCGCCCACATAAACATTTAATATTTTCAAGGAAAATTTATTAAGTGTTGTTTCGTAGTTAGGTAACTGCTTTAAAATTTCCAGCTCCGATGTCACCTAATAGGTTTATTGTCGCACATCATTTTGTCACACCATGAAAGGCCACCTACGAACTACATTTGACAACTTCAATCACGTTTTATTACTTATGATAAATGCCATATGGTGGAACACTTCCATTAAAATTACATAACAACTAATTCTTACCGATACCGAGAATTTTTTCTACTTGAAAAGATAAACAATATACTGCAATGGTGTCTACCATTTATTTTATGCGTAAGACTATGTATTTAATAAAGCCCTCGTAAGAGTATACCTTAACTAAAAGATAATATATACATAAAATTTGTCTGCAATCCGATAGGAAAAATTCAAGAGCAGGAAGGGCCTTGTACAACTAGTAACATTATTTGTACAATCTTAAATAATACACATCCTGACTGCCCAAAATTTTTCTCTACAAATATAAACAATTTATCATACATGTTTACCTATGAGGTAATTCATGCTTCCTTTAATGGAAAAGTGTGACCGTAGTTAACATCATCAAGTTCCTCATTCTGACCAAAAGGAATACTTTGCGTCAGTTACTTGTTCCAGTTTTAGGTTACCAGGTACAGGTCCCAGGAAATTTAAATCTCATTTGATATAAGTCGGATTAAGCAGAAGAGTATAAGGAAAGGAGACGAAAATGTAAACACATTATTTATCCCATGTAATTACATTTCATCATACATTTCGCTATTACTACAAAGTTATGTTAAATACTATGATGCCTAATCAATTATAGTTTCCTTCTGAACTTTCAAGGACAGCCATTAGCTTTTTGCTGTTTTCTGTTTATTTATTTATCGCCATTGTTTTATTTTACCTTACCATTTTGGGCTACTTTTTGGATGCGCTGTAAGAAATCAGTTTATTTTCTATTACTTGTATTAACAAATTTAAATAAGTTTATGTCATTTATCTACATATATGTAGTACATAAATGTACTTTTGATCAAGAGTAATGAAAAATGACATGTTCTTCGGTTCAAAACTACATATAAATAATTCTAAATTCGTCTGGTTGAATCATTTCTTATGAAAATATGGCGACCTATAAATGTAATCGTATTAATTTATTGTTTATTTTTTAAATTTTACATAGGATGTAGTTCCGGAATGGAAATGAAGTGGGAGTAATTCCACGAACGAGAAGGATGACTTAAAAAGCTACCTTTCAAAGTGTCAAAGAAGAAACACATTCAGGTTGATGAGCCACGTGTTGTATATAAATTTGCGTGTGCACGGGAGGACAGGTACACCTGGACGGCACGCAAGGCGTAGCAAACGGAAAAGAATTCGACTTACTCACCTGGTTACCAGTAAGACGGAATGACGAACAAGTTGTTTCACTCGACTGAGAGGTAGTCTATACGTACATCAATTGACCATTTAATACCTGGAAAAGAAGTGATTTGAGCTCTTTGAGGAGAATTCCGGTTCTTTCCTTAAACTTTTGAAGCGTCAGCTTGCAGTTTTAACTTAAGTCGTAGTTTCATCTCTTGCCTGATGTACGCCTCGGTCATACATTTTCGTTTTCATTTGCCCCCAAAGTGTGTTGTGATTGATTTATGCCACCTGTTCCGATACATCACTTTCTCCCCCACGAGGAGAATGAATATTTTTCCCTTTGAATTATTGAAATTACCCCAAAATGTCACGGATCTATTATTTTCTATTTGTGGGTATCTTACGCAATAAGGCGAACATAATTGCTTTTTGCTTTTTTGCAATCTTTGTTTTCATTTATTGTTCATAAAATTTGCATGTGACTTGGTGATATTATGTAATATCATGTGACGACGTTAGAGTAGGCTAGAGCAACCTCTTGTAGTGCACAAGAAGAGACATACGACTGTACTATGCATGTTATAATTTGTGTCTGAAAAATGCCAGACTAACTGTTCTTTGGCTTACATAAATAATACGGAATTTAATAATTTTCTATTTCTTTTTCATTAGGAACTCGTCAAACTGCTCGTACGTTCATACCGATTCATTCATTTTATGCCATCTTCTACTTCTTTTGTATTGTTCATCCCTTTTTCCATGAAATACAGCACGTTAATAGAATCAACCCCTTTCCCACTTAAACCTTCTTAGATTTGTCACGTAATGGCACATTCGCTTTCCGGTCCTTTTTTGTTCCCTTTTTTTAAATTTCTCATAGGAATTGTCTAACTCTGGTCTATAGAAATTACATGCTATTCGGTGTCTCCCGAATTTTTACTTCTCATAAGATGTGGTTCTCATCCTTCTATTGTGACAGTTATTCATTCATATTCTTAAACAGGTGTCTGACGACATGTTGTCTTACAAGTTCCCAAAGAAATGGGTTAAAGGGAGAACTGGGTGCGTTTGATGAAACCGTCAAGTGTTTCACCCCTGGGGTACCTTTCGAGTACTTATTGGGGTGTGAACTGAAAATGTCTGGTACAATGAAATATTTCTATTAGTTGTTGAGAGCTAGGTACATTCTTTTTTATCAGAATTACAAAAACAGTTTCATCTTATCTAAGATTGAACCTTATTAAAAAGAGAAGCCAGAGAAGTTGTGTGTTGGTGTGGAGTTTTGCACTGCTATATACTTTTTCTACACAGTGTGGATGATTCTACGCGAATCTCCTCCGCAGTCCTTGATTTATACAGTAACACTTCTGTAGCCTCTACCTTTACACGTCCTCCCATGTATTCCTCCGCAAAGTGTCGAAAAGGCACGTGGGCCGAAGGACTTGGAAGTTCTCCAACTCCAAAAACAATGGTTTAATTAAGTTCCCACATGCAGACATCTTTTACCAAATTCTCAATTACTTAAACTTGTGCACGAAGAAGTTAGAGCGGAAGTTCGAAACGAATGAACACTACGAGGCGGAATGGGCGAATGGAAAATCGGATATCACGTACCTGAAACAATTAAAAAAACTATTAAATACATATATACTCGGGCTACATAACTTCCATTTCGCTTTATATCCTTAATTGGTCATCCTTAGAGTGGTCTTATTGATTCTTACATAAATTTTCAAGTGCACCTTTACAGAATCGTTACAATGTTCATTTCAATTGCGTTGTTGTGTCCTTCGATTATTTTGTTTTGAAAACTTAACTTTCATTGTTGTGCCGGCACGAGAGCACAACTAAATTTGTTGAATGACAAGAGCAAAATATTGGTTTCTGTATTCGTTACTGTGAACGTCTGTATAGCTGTTCTTTCTATCCCTCAAAAGCAAAGGCCCTGACTCACCATTATTAATAACTCTTATTATTAATATTAATTTGTGATCCCAATTTGATTAATAAGTGATTTTTGATTAATAAGTGCAAATTAATATGTCCAACAGGTTCGAAATTTAAAGAGGAAATATTGTACTAAATTTCAGTTGTTTCATATAAAAATTGAAGAGGTTGAAGAAAATAAAAAATTTGGGTTGCCACAAACATCAAAATTGATGAAAGGACCATAAGACGTAAACGTCAGGGAACTTAAAGGGGAGGATCGAGTGATTAGCGTTGTAGTATAATTGCACTTGTTACCTAATCATTATAACATTTCTTAAACTGTGTGATTGTTCTGTATCGTGTGATATGAGATAGTGGTAATTAGTGTGTCTAATTACCAAATTCAAAAAGAAATTTCATTCAATTTAGTTGATCGTGTGGAGAGGGGCCCTCATGAACGTGACAGCTGCGTCTTAGCCCGCTTACTTCATTGCGCCATTGTAATTTCATTACAACTTCAGCTGACTCACATTTACACGTATAGAAATGTCACGAAGGTGAGGAGTTGCACTGCAGACGTCTACTTTTGAACGTCAGCCCTCATTTTATGTCAGGAATGAGGCCGTAAACCCTGCGGGTAGTGGTTAACCCGTTGGAAAAGCACAAAAAGTGTTGTTTCCAAAGATATCGAGGACTTCTGATGACCTCTTGAGTTGGAAAGCAATGTAAGGAAGCGTAAACGGCAGGGCCATCTGCTGTATAATTTCCTGGTTGTTTAACTAGTTTGTTTCTGTTAACATCGCGCTACCGTGAAGGACGGAGGTGGAGTAAGAAATGTTGGGTTGCAATATCCAAAACTTAAAGTGACACCCCACAAGGGTATATCTCTAACCCTCAGACACATGGAAATTTTTTACGGTGAGAAATTAGGAATACTTATAAATCACCGTGGTAAACCCCCTCCGGTGGTGGAATCCTTAAGAAGTAATCTCATAGCCATGTGCTTTCGGTGGTTTAGTAGTATTAACATGAGGCCATAAAAGAGGCCCTAACAAGTTCACACGATGTGAGTTTCTCTTGGTTAACACTTTCATGAAGTCAGAAAGCTAAATATAAACAGTTTTCAATAAATAGTGAACTAGTACAAATTTTCAACGTGTCAATTTAAATAAGTTAAAATTATTTTTCATTGCAATTAAAACAATTTACTTTTCTCATTGTATAGTGTTTTATAGGAAGAATCATTTCTCAAGACTTTTACTCGACGATTACTATTCCTTTTTACCGCAATGAATTGTATTTTTGTTCTGTGTCATATTTTCTCTTTTGTAGAGGAAAACACACTTTTCATAATTTATGCAAATGTTTGAAGGAAGTACCGAGGCCTACACTAAAGCAGCCGTAGGATTTCATGTTCAATATCATTTACTTTTAAATTTCGTAAATCAGAGAAAATGTTTTCAACATCAACAGTAGGCACAACTTATTCATTTGATGTAAAATTTTAATGTACACTAATTTGTAAAGCTCTGATAGTCAATTTTTAGTTTCTTCTACCTTCGTCCATTCACATTTGTTTCTTCATACTAACGAAAACAAATCTGTACAATCGTATTGTCTCTGTATAATAATATTTAAAAAAAATGAATGAGAATAAAAAGTGTTTCGCTCACGCAAAGGCTAGGCTTCATACTCATTAAATACTTTTTTCTATTAAATATTCAAAGACATTGCATTATATATATAATTTATATTTTCAAAACAAACAAAATTTAAGCAGAACAAAAGATGATATGTTTTGCCAACGTATTGAGTTGATTCTCTCGCTTTAGCATTTCTTGTATTTTTCAATTCATTACTCCACATCAGTAACGTTACTTCTATACAATTTCTTACTTTCAACCTACTGTAGTTTGTCTCTATTCGAAAGAGAACCGTGCATGATTTTAAGTATAACCGGTTCCTTGCGTGGTTATCATGATACAAAATTATATATAGTTTAAAGTTGTAGTCTTGTTTGATTTGTAAGTTTAATTTAGAAAGCTTGGCCAGGGTTTTTCTTGAAGTAATTCAACAAAGTGTGTGATGCCACACACTTTTCATAACTATCGTTCTTCTAAGTAATAGTAACGATTATATTCTATTAATAGGTTGATTATCATATAAATTAGAGTAGAATAATATGGGTAATGGGTGCTTATTTAGAATAAACACTAAATAATATGGGTAATTTTAATTTTAATTCTGAGTTCTTGGATAGATTGTGTCTTTGTTACGTCGGGTTTATTAACCTTGTCAAGTCTAATAATATTTCTTAATAATTCTGTTGTAGTTTAGTCACATTTTTAAGAAAACTGAAATATAGTTAAACTATTGTTTGCTAGTTCGACGAATTTTGGGTGTTGCTTTCGGATGTTGATGTTTTCATTCCCCTCAAAATGTTGCAAAATTCGAATATTCAAACGTCGAAATGTCGAAGTCAGAACTGAATGAAGGCATTATTCTTCTATTTTTTTTTTTTTAGCAGAAGTCATATGTCAAAGAAAATGAAGGAGAACATCAAGTAATGTGTTATTACATCTAATGACACGTCACCGTTTCGCGCTAAACACAACTTTTGACCCGAAACCGTTTCGAAAGATTAAAAATGTGGAAGCTGGCGGTTTTAGCGGTTTAATGAAACGTTACTCGTCCACTTTATATTTATGTATATCCAGATTTAATTCGTCTAGCTCTATAACGTTTTATGATTATTATACTCAACGACTGAAAAATCAGGTTTTCAATTTTCTGTGAAATAATTTAGTTTTCACTTTAATTTGGATTTTACTAAATTGACAAAAATCTGCAGAAGGTTCACCTCCTATGAAACATTTTCTGCGCAGTATACATTTTATTCTAATGATTTATGTAAGTGACTAGTTAAATCCTCTTTTGGTATGGATGCCCACGTTTATTGACCTTCTGATGTATGTAGCAGTGTTCTTATGTTGTCGCTACCTTTCAATCACCCGTTATCGGTGGTAACAGGTATTAATTGATAATTTTACTAGCCGTTATTACTAGCCAATGCTTCCTGGAAGGGTGCAGTTATTTACACTTTGGAAAATTTATACTTATTTAATAAATGATTGCGTAATGTCTTAAGTCAATATTATCAATCATTGTAGTGGTTTTTTTTTATTTCGTTGCAATCGGTAATTGATTGTGCATTAATACTAGCTTTGAGTTTCATTTCTTATAATTATGTTTCATTTATAGTTTAAATGCACTTTTAAGGCAGTATAATTGTTTTAAAAATTAAAATGTCTGAAAAATAATTAATATTATTTAATTAATAAAATGTGACCATCGGTAGTAGAAAGCACGGTTAAAAAATAATACAATAGTGTCAATAATACATTCCATCATAAGTGTAATGCTATTCAATCCAAACTGCTTTTTATCGAATCTTCAACATTAGACTTGTCAGTCTAACAAACCATAAAAACCTTACTGAATATTTTATGTAAAAGTGAAATATAATTATGTTAAATAGAAGTGCTCGTTTGAAGATGATTTACTACAACTTGAAGTTAACCAGTTTGGAAATCTTCAGGCACCATTCATTCATAAAGATTCATAATTTCAGTGGTATCATTACGTAAGTTTATCTGTTTCCGGTGGCTTTGTCACCTTCCATTTTTCTATTCGATCATTCAAATACAATTATTGGATCATACGTGAACTATATTTAACCAACGTGAATGAGCACAACAGTAGTCTTAATCTATTTTTAGTATTGCGTTTCTCCCTTTAGATATTGAAAAAAGGTATACGAGTACCTACAGTCACCAACTGTTTGTCTCTTGTTCAACACTGAACTAGTTTTCACAGATGCTGTAATATTCAGGTACCTGGTTAAACACATAGGAACCGCACGAGAGAGTTGCATAAATCCTAAGTTACATGGGACACCTATTTCACAAATCAAATAATTTATTATTTTTGCATAAATAACGGTTAACTGCACGAGCCAATGCATTTTTGTGCAATTTCCAAAAAAGGAAATGACAATGCGAAACTAACCGGTGGAACCCCGCAAAATTGCCTCGATTTCATTAAATTTTCTGCTCTCTTTTTGGGTATTAGCCTTGGTACCCAAAGGCAGTGCAACCGGTACCTAACCAGTAACTTGGACGGTAGGCAGAGTGCATTGGCTCATTTTGCTACCTGTTTTTTTTCAATTTTTTCTTTGATTTTCAAGCTTCCCAAGGAGTCACAAATCGTAAAACATAATTAACAGTAGCGTGCGCCGAATAATTTATAGTTTCGAGTACTAATTTTAGTTCAGACGCTGCATCCCCGACAGCATCGGATCTCACTAATCGCTAGATCGAAATCAAGTACCCAGTAATTATATATACGATATTTGGAGCATGTATTCCTGGTCACCGGTCATTCATAGAAAATCTAATGTCTTTTTACTAGGAAAAATTGAAGAACGACGTGAGAAAATTCTGCCTTGTAAAATGTAAAGTTGTACGAAGCACTAAAAGACATTTATTGTAACGGAATAATCAACAACATTGCACTTCTATGAACATTGGAAACTTTCTATAAACGGTGTAACAAAAACAAATGTGTACTATAATATTTGACTAAGATTTTACTTGAACTGTGTCAATAAGCTTTGATATGAGAAGTAAATTTTAGCATGAAATCAAAAATTATATGTTGCGAAGTAAAAGGTGTGAGGTCTTAGACCTAGTTCCTGATGAATTTGAGTTTCTGTCCAGGCACCACGGCCCTTACCTCTTCATTTGAAGAAAATAACTCAGAGTATTAATGTGGTAGTAATAAAATAATAAACTGGAAGGAGAGAAATAGCAAGAACAAGTTAGAGTGACGATACTCGAATCAGAAAATTCCGTAATAAATATCACGGTAATATAAAGTTTATGGATAAATAGACGGTTTTATTGTTATCAACGAAACAAATTGGATCAATCGGATAAGAGAGATTAGGTCACTCTCGGTTAACAACATGAAAGATGGCAGTCCTCAGGTCTTCAGCCACTCCAAGATGTCACAGAATCAACTTTACCTTACTTAGGAGGGCATCTGAAGGCACACAGAACTCTAACATAACATAGCAACAATGTTTGTGTATAAGAAATACAAAACGTAGACGTTTTAGTAGTTTGTTTTTTTTTGTGGTAAAATTAGTGCTACCAGATTATTTCATAAATGTTTGTTTAAACTTTTTATGTCAGTGTGAAAGCTTTCATACAGTACATAAGAGATAAGCTTATCACAATTGAGGAGCACATGATTCACAATCAAAGCCCAGCTGTTGACGGATTGGGATAGACAGGAGCCAGTCAGCCGGAGCGGAAACATTCGCGTCGAAGAATGAAAACGATCGCAAAAAAAAGGATTTATATATAGTTTTTAGTGTTGTAGTTTTCACTTGTTTTCAGTGGACAGTTTTTTCAAAAAGTGTTTGTGAGTGTTAGAGTGTTCTCACTGTTTCGGCTGAAAAAATTAAATCTTACATTTAGTGCACTTTTTTATTGTTGTTACCTTGTTGGTAGTCAGGTTCCCAGGTACTCAGGTAAGTATTGGCTTTTTATAAATAGAAACTAATGATAGTATTTTCAATAAAAATCACATGGTAGAATGGTCTTTTTACTGTGGAATAAATTGAACTAATTTTCTGTTTTGCGTGAACTCATCTACGAATATTAATACTAAAATTTATAACAGTAAACCAGTAGAACGCATGGCTACTAGAGTACATATATTATTGTAATAATAATTCTATAATGTCACACGATAGTAGCAACGCCAATGTAATATTATATGTAATAACGTAATGTACGTATTAATGTAATAACACATATAGATAAAAATAAAGCAGAAATGTTATTGTTACCGTTACAACTTAATAGATGGACAAGGACATAATTCAAATATCAACGTTGTGGTATGAGTGTTGTTATTTCTCCGACTAAAGTATAATAATAGGTATTGTATGAAGTAAACGGTGGCGTATTTATTAATGTACGTGAGATTCACGTGAAACCACATAAATAACAATAATTCCAGAATAATATCAAAAGTGCCCATGCGAAATTGAATAAAAGCAGACGTGAAACAGCCAAAAATGTGAGCAATAAAAGGAGTTATAAATCGAGTTTAGGAACCACAAAACACAGTCGTGTAACGGATACTAAGAATTTCGAATTAATAAATTATAACTCGCGCACAACTTAATTAAAGGAGATAATAAACACTGTCATATCGTTCGTGGTACTGTTAGATGTCCGAGACTTTAAATTACTGCCATGAGAAAAACAAGTTCAGTTTTGCACAAATTAGAATTGACAGAAAGGACAATACTGGGAAAAACTATTTTATTAATAAGATATTAATTTGTTGCTTATGTATTTGTCCAGTGTTCATAAAAAGATTTGCAACTGCATTAGCATTTTAGGAAGACTTCTTATTTCTTAGTATAAATTTTCTAGAAGATGCTTAACATTTTTCAAATGCTGAAATATAATTTAAGGATTTTCGTTAATGATGATGTACTTCAATGTGAGAGTTCTTTAGTTTAGAAGTGATTCAAGATATAATAAATTTTCAATCATTTTATTTTTTGATAATTATTAATTAATACCAATTTTCCAACCGAATGGTAACATTACAATAAAATTATAACGCAACAAAAGTAGTTTGTCATTGAACCCAACTTTGGAGCTTGACAAATTCTCAATTTACTGACCGAAGGCAGTGTTGTCGTCCCTTTAGGGAGTAAGCTTTTGTGACAACAAAAGGTCGGATAAGGTTTGAAAGCGATCTGTTGATCCGTAGAACGCAAAAAGGAAACACAAAGTTCTGTTACGTCTACTGAAGACGAATAACAAATTTAAGATAAAACACATCGTCAAATTTTATTGTCACATTCCAGTAGTTTCAATGGAAACGAAGCCGCAAACCAATTTTTTATGGCTAGCTGGTCGACAAACTGAAACAGGACATGTTGCACACAATAAATTTAATCGTCAGTAACTGTATGTGCAGACTCAGGTGATTTGATTTGGGTGAAGCAAAGATTCTAGACTTTTATGATCTAATTGAGTCGGTTGTTACGACAGAAAAAGTTTAGGTATAGAAAAAAATAGTCATAGGTACTTGAAGATAAGTATTAATTTGTAATTAAGTAAGCCAAAAGACACCAAGCAGTTACTTGACATTAATATTTACTAAATATAGAAATTAATTTATTGTTACAAAACATAAAGTAAACTTTTTTGTATAAAATGTATGGAAACCTATACGTATAGTATTACTTTGGGACAGGTCCCAATGAGGAGCAGGGCAGAACGGTGAAGGCTTAGAAATTCTAATGGAAAATAAATAAATAGAAGATGCAATACAACTAATAAGAACTCAAACTAAATTGTCATTCTAAGGAATCCTTATTAGTAGCATTAGAAGTTGTTTTTGCTTGCTTACCACCTCGACTTGACACCACGGCAGGTAAATTGCTAGGAATGTCTCATCTCAAACCATATAAAAATAATTTTCACATCAAAATCATCATACCTTGACAGGCACATTCAATAAATGTAATAGCGTTATCAATGAAAATCACTGATAAATTCTTCACTAAGAAACTCCTCATCAGGTCATCAATGGACTGATCAAAGAGATCTTCAGTAGATTCAATCACTTAATATGCGGTAGTCAATCACATTTGATAATAAAGTAGACTAGTTGGAGTTCTACTTCACATTCACACAAAAATTATTTTGGTTTCAAATTCGGTTTATGCGCGACTTATTTCACATTAACAAAATTTAATTATACAGGATACTTTGGAATTTTTATTTGAGAGATCTCTGTGATCTAGATTTTATTGAGGTATTTTGAGGCTGAACTCGTTCAAGTTGCCGTTGAAATGGCAGCTCACGAAAACTTAGACGAAATAGATAAATGCTACTAATTGAAAACAATTGAAGTTCCCGAGGATAATTGTCGAATTGAACGTGTTATTATTCAGGTATACTATAAATCATATACACCTACCTGATTAGCTGTAGATGCCCTGTATGGCATCACTGGAACGAATAACTCTAAACCTAATTACTTCTCTAACTAGTTTGTATGATACAATAGTGCAGTTAAATAGTATAATAAATTCTTATTTTCTTGGTTCTTTTTCTTTTCAATTATTTTACTTTATTTTGCCAGATACTGAAGATTTAGTAATACTACTGAATATTTCACCATGTTTTTCTGTTTCTTCTGTCTTACTATCAGAGCATTCACGTCATTAAGCTTTTGGACTGTCTTTCTGTCCGTCGAACTATTTTGATTAAGTTTACGGGTCTTGCATTCTTCAGCTCATAAACTCAACAGTTCAACAGTCTAATCCGTTCCATGGTCTTTTTCTTCTGAGGTTTTACATATTCTGCAAAACGTAACAAGATGGCTTTTGCATTGGCCGATTTGAACGGTATTTCTGCACTTTGGCCCCTTTTTTGTGTCATAGACCATTGGAAGGTGATTGAAGGTGATAAAAACAGGTGAGAACATCACTTATGTGGTTTGTCTCGATCACTAGTGCCAAGGTGTTAACACACGAAAACAATTTTTTTCTCAACTTCACCACAACTATCATCACCGTGGCCGAAACGTTCACGGACCAGCATACCTTCCGTAGTATTGAACAATCGGTTCCGTTCTACTTGGCTTCCGATTTGGTAGCGCTAATAGAAATCAATTCAATAATACTAAGCAACAAGGCGAACGAGGGATTGAACGATGGATAGAAGAAGATGGAAAAAGAAAACAATTCGGAGGAAATGCCATTATCGCTTAATTACTTCGGTTTCTTCATGGTAAAAAACAGGCCGACCGTTTCAATTAGAATGGGAAGTTCAAATTAGGGCCAAACCGAGAAAAGTTTTAGATCAAATCTTTGTAACACACGTTGAAAATGTGAATTTGAAATTCTAATTTCTGTGGGAATGAATCAAATTCCAGAAATTGGATTGAATTCCTCAAGGGTGACTAGGAAGGTTCTTACTTTCGAGAGAAGAATGCATGTAAATTTTTGTATATAGTAGAATCAAGCAGATCTTAGTTAGCATTTAGTCACGCGATTAATGGCGATGGGAAACACTCAATCCGAAATATTATTCTATTCTACGACTTGCCCTCTCGATCATCGCTCTTCTATTTCGCTAAGGCCTTGCACATCGTGTAAGAATTGTTTGTAACGTAACAACATGACTTTTGTTATCTAGAACCTAATACACGGTTAATATGAGACTGATAGGAGGCTAAACATTTGTCTCCTGTTTCATCAATTGTGAATTTTGATTGTCATACCATGGTGACAAAACAAGTGTTTAAAACAAAGTGACCAAGTTCCTCAGAAGGACATAGGAAGACAATGACGCGTTCAACTAAGCGAACCAGAACATAACCAACAGAAGTTAACCAGAAATCGAATCGCAACATAATAGTCATTTTCATTAAAGTCTATCTGGTAAATGCTTCTAGAAGTAGATCCAAACTAAAAGAGTCAACAGAAAAGAGTACGCAAGTGAAAGGGAACCCAAACTAATTGGTTGAAAGCTAACTTGAAGCTGTCTTAAACTGCATAAAAACAATAAATTAAAAATAATTAAAAGCGAGCCAGAAACTGAGTGCGAAATTCCACCAGTCGCTCAAATTGCACTCAAATAATAACAATTATTTATAATCCAGGCATTGTTTGAAGGCGTCGAATTGTTCTCCGACAGACTCACGCTGTTAATTGACACTTAGTAAACTTATAACAATTAGGTTTTATTCTATTCTCTAGAAGTTTCTAGCCTGAAATCTATCAGACACGCATTTGACTTGTGCTAACGACTTAGGAAGCCTGCGGAGGGAGGAGGAGGAGGAGGGGGACCTTCCAACTTAAATGAACCCAATTTCGAGGGAAGCAGTACAATGCTTTCGTTTTATTGAATCTCAAATAACAGACATAAATTTTTACAAAACTAGCGTTTTAGACATTGTACACTCCCCTCAATTCAAGAAAACTTTGGGAACGTTTGACACGTTCTAGAAAAACTTAGTTATCGTGTCGCATGTGCCAAGGTCAGGAAGTTGATGACATTGATTTTACATTGGATATGATTTAACAATTCGAACAATATATGTTTCGTCTACCCGAATCCACAGAAGTTCAAAAAGATGAGAATCTAAAAGGAACCATCTTTTGACTAAATTGCTAATATTTCAGCAAATCTTGAAGAGCTATAAAAAACACCTTATGCGAGGTATCATACGGACAATCAGTAATATGCGCAACTTGATGTATAATAAAATAATAAAAAATATGCACAAATAAAATGACACTACCACCTGGGGCTGAGATAACTTTCTATGCGGATAATAATAATATTATTATTATAAAAATAATAAATTTCATGCTTGGTGTATAATATTCTAAACACAAGATCTGATATTTCAGTTATTATATTATTTGCTTGGTACCTAATTGTAAATCATTTTACTTTATTTTTAATTTCTTTCAGTTCCAGTCAACATGTTTCTCACATGGGCACATGGACTGAATTCTGTTATGTTATGTTTGCATGTGGAATCTCAAAAGTTTTTTTCAATTTCATCCTGTTCGGGCCCATCACAATTTTTGAGTACTGCAGTAAAAACTCAGTTTCTCACCAGACTCAAAAGTTTGTTATAAATCAATCAAGTTATCGATTGGTGTATTGATCTCGTTCGACCCTAAAAAACGGAGTTTTATATAAAATTGATTGTGAGACGAGCATTTTAGGTTTCCTGCGTTTAATAATGGATAAACAATATTGTTTATCTTTAAGCTGAGTGTTGTCCGTAAATGTCGATAGTGTCTATAGATTCCACGGGAGAAAATTCCTAAGACTTTAAGTACAACGGCAATCTACGATATTTTCTCACATCTTGTTGTGTAAAATTAACAAAACTGACAAAAACTAATCTGTGCACAATTCTAATTTTTCATAAAAACATTGGAGCTTTTTGAAAATTAACTATCATTACTCATTTCTTAGTTTTGGATCATCGTAATGATCGAAATCTTTTACTTCTTCCAGGATTTTTGTTTCAATACCTCACCTACAACCTCACTTTGAAGATATTGAAAATTACCGGGTAGACCTCCATTTAAGTTCTTTATGTATATTTTGATTCAAACAAATAGGTCAGGGACCTTTCATTTAATGTAGTCGGATCATTTTAAAATAAATTGATTTAACTGCTATGGACGGTAACATCGAACAATTCGTCTGTTCTCCTACTTGGGACTGTAATTTATTTAATTAAATCATAGACCACATGACGAACACAAAGGCCGTTTAATAAGTTCCTACTTATTTTGTCGTTCCTCCTACTCTTCCAGGCTAAAACCGTAAGGCCAGTCGGCCATTTTGTAGGGCAGCAGGGAGAAGGTTGGTTTCCTCCAAGTGATTGAATGAACCAGCAATTTTTCCTACTACTTAACGAGTAATAGCGAAAAGGTTTTACCTGTTTCTTTGTTGATTGTAAGGAATATGTGCACACTCTTGTGTAAACGAAGAAGGTACCCATTTTGACCGCCATTTTAACATTCTCTCATGTGTTTCGCGATATCATCGAACTGCTCACGGGTCATTTTGGTTGGTTGGTTTGGCACTTGAAGAAAGCCAACGCTTCTGACTCAACAATCCCGGCCAGCATTCCTTTCAAGTGTACCGTGGGTACAACAACCGAGATTAGGACGGTTCACAGGATTGTTTTCTCACTTTTCAAGTACTTACTCTACATATGAATAATAACAATAATCTTCCGTACATCTAAGAACGTGAAACAGTTCTACAAGTGGTGTTGGAATTGTTAAGGTCAAGGGAACAGGTGAGTCGACTCAGCGTAATGAAAACAAACGGAGGAAACATCTGCAAAGTATCTTTTTCTAAAAATCATCTCAGAGAACAAGTGCAAGGCACGTCCATTCAGGTCGAGAGGAAAGTACTGCTGATACGCGCCAGTAAAAGACAAGTTCAAATGATTTGAAAGAGATACTGTGAACTCCTAAATCTATTCATGAGAGGTCGTGTTGGGACTGGAAGTGTAAAACTTGTTGAAAGAAATTAACAGTACAAGTTGTACTGTAGTTACTCATGCTCTGGTCAATTCAACAAGTAGAGCGCATTTCTCAAAATACGACGACGACGACGACGACGCCAGCGATAGTAACGGTAACTGTAACGACTTTTTCCTTCGACTTGTAGTGAAAAATACCTAATAGTGGTGTTTGAAAAAAGTGAAGCGAAAAGTTTTGAAAAAAGTAGAACAATTCATTGTCCCGAAGTTAATTTGTGTTCATCTTCTTCATTTAAAAAACAACTTAACGTGTAATTAGACTATTCACAGAAACCTAAATAACTGCCTTGGTAGGGTATATATTGTTTACCAGGCTGGTATTAAGTTACCCTGGTACTCGAAGTACTCGAACCAAAATAGTGAGCAACTCTTTTCCAGGTATCTTTCTGTTAACAGCACGGCTAACTTTATTCTGGTATATACGTAACCATCAAATCAAAACGGTACACTTTGATAAATAAAAAATGTTTACTATAAATAATTTAACATATTCTTATTATAATATTAAGGTTTTGGAGCCTCCACTTAAAAAACATATAATTAACTAAAATCTTTTCATTAATTACATTATTTATTCACTCGTTATGTGTAGAGGCGTCACGACTTTCGTTCTAATTTGCAAATTTCATTTTTGGCTTGAAGTGGCCTGAAAAGTCTTCATCACATAACACTCCTTACCTCGGGGCACTGCGGGCCACACTAATCATTTGACAGAGTAGTCACCTAAATTAGTCGTCACACTGGTGGTGCAGTGTAGTGGTTTATTAAGCTAAGTCCAGAACCAACAGAAACTTATTTTATTGTGTTACAATTTCAAAGTATTTAACTTACATGAGTGTTAGTCTCAAAATTCAGGTAATATTTATATGGTAATATTATAAGAACATATTACTGCTCGAAAATACATTTATGAGATTTAATACAAATAAGGATATTATCAAAGTTCAAGTAGAAAACGTTACCAGGTGACTAACTTAACAAGTGGAAAGTTTAAATAAACATTCTAGCACATACAAGACAAGTTTAATATTCAATGAGAACATGGCGCGTACGACGGAACGGGAAATGAAATTCCAGGCACACAAACAACCGACAATTGAAAGGTGAAAGAGAAGAATCCGCGGAAGTCGTCTCCTGCCGGTGCAACTATCTGTCTAATAGATAAACTATAGACAACCACGTGGAGTTTGTCTCTGTCCGTCTACGCCCGTTTACCCCTACCTTCATCCTCTTCTCCTACTCTTTGTGGTTGCAGCCATAGGAAGACTGCGCGCGTCCGTTTCAGTTGAGTCGTGACTTTCTACGGTTGGATACGCGTTTTTTTCGTCTCGTTTGTCTTGTCCGTTTATTTTTCTTCTTCTCGTTTGTTGGAATTAAAATTTGTTGTGTGTTTTTCTCTGTGTGTGTGTGTATGTGCGAGAGTGCTTTGTTTCTGCTGGCACCGCAGGATGACTTCTGCAAGAGCTCCCGTTTTTACGTCAAAGGTAACTTACGTATTTTTTCTTCGCGTTTATTTAAGGCAAAGTTTCTTTACCCGTTAAAATATTTTCTTATCGATAAGAGTATGGCAGCCATTGTGTATTGAAAAGGTTAAACCCACAAAAGAATCTCAAAGGATAAGCGTGCAGGCATCCAGGAAGTCATTTAATCGAAAAACTGAGTAAATAAATTTAATTTGTGATAACAACAAAATCTCATTTTCGGGATTTTAAATAAAAAACCTACCTTGATAAAAAGTGCAGATCAGTTGTAAGATCATCACATAGGAAAGATTACTTTATAGGTTTTCCTTCATTGAGGTTTGGGCAAAAGAACTTCCTGAGTTAAGTGCGACATTAATTTTTAAATTGGTTTTAAAATTCAAGAGTTTTTAAATTAGTGTCAAGTCTCCGAAGTTTGGATCTTGCTAATTAATAATTTCTCAAAATGAAAAACTGTACACGGACAGAAATTGTAGTTGTTAGTTTTCTTATCTAATGTTTGCGCCACTTTCTTTGCTCGCTTTGCGATGATCAAGAAAAATTCTTTTGGAGGACTTCGCTTTTAGTGTACCGTTGTCTGTTAGATAAGTGAATTCAATAAGTGGCCAAATAGATTGAACTGAGGATGAAGAAATAGAATAAATCAATTGTTAAAATATTATTAGTATCATCAAAATTTATTGTAAAATTATTAGGTAGCCGGTTGTTCTTATTCAATAACAACCGATGTCCTAGACAACAATACGCAACAATGTGCAATTTGTTTAAAATAGAACTATGATTCAGATGTTCACCTAGTTCAGTTTGGGTCGACGAGAAAAACTCAGTCTGGAGTCTAAACGATTTTCTGATAATATTATTTTTAACTTAAGTGGAAGAGTCTGTCAAGGGGTGGTCTGTGAGCTACAAATTAGACGTCTGTGTCGGTTCATCTTGGCGAGTACAGAAGTTGTGGAATTTCTTAGACAAAATTCCTTGTCTACTAATCTTCGTTTTGTTCTGCCGGCTCTCGATCTTTACAATTATTCAATTATTATATTTGTAGTCTTTATTGCTGAAAGCATGTTAGTGGTAAAATCCACAAGTGTTGTGGCTCCTTGTACTTAATAAGTTAATAAGTCCAATAACTCACTTATTAGTGGACTTAATAGCGTAGTAGTTTCTTTATAGTTTTAAATAGTTTTGGTGCCATTGACGATAACTTACTCCTCTCCTTATTCTTTTGCAACTTGACGAATTTTTACTTACTACCCGTATAAATTTATAATTGTCGTTTTGTTCTACAAGTCTGCGCACCTCACCACATCTATGTTTATTTCTACTTCTATTGTGACATTTATTTTTTCGCTTTCTCGTCCACTGCCGTACTATGCCGCTGTTTAAATGATAAAAATAAATAAAAAGAAAAAAAATTGAATTATAATTGAATTGAATTATTGAATTGAATATTGATATATAACTCCAATCCAAGGCAACTGATCGATGAAATCGAGTAATTTTAGTACAGTCACACCAGTAACCCAAATTTCCGGTGAGTTTAATACCCTGTGTGGTACCTCTTTTGCCTCCGAGTACTTGCACTAATCGATTTCGATAAATTTAACTTAATTTCATGCTCACGTTGTTATTAATCAATTGTTTCGGTGACGAAGACGGTCGTCACTACGATGATAAGATGAAATTTTCACGTTTGATACAAAAAAGTACTCGTTCAGTTTTATTAGCTGGACGATTTGGTCTACCTCAAGGTACTTGGTACACGATATTCTGGTAGGGGTCATCCAATAACAATTTTGTGGCTTCTCATTGTCTTCTCGTAAAACTTTATTAGCAATTTGAGCTCTTTTTAGGTCAGTTGAACCTCGAGAAAAAAAACTACCGGCCGCCTAATCGACGTGAAAAAATAAGTTTGTTATTGTAGTTGTTGGTTGTTTGTTTGTTTGTTTGTTTGAATTGAACGAGTAACGTGTGCCGTTTCACAATTTCGCACAGATTCTTTTCTCTCGTGTTGAACATTCGAAGAGTCAAAAGAACCTGATGAGATTTCACTAACAGATTCGCATTATTTCCCTGTAAATTGTTTTTATTGCACGAATTACAATTACGGATTGTATGTAATGAATCTCTAACGGTCATACCTGAATCTAATTTGTCCAAATTTTTAATTTGAGCGTAGGAATCGGACCGGAGAGTCAGGTCAGAAAAGTTACGATATTTGAAAGGACAACAAGCGAGTAGCACCTTGCGTTCTTTTGCACATGTTAGGAGTTGTTTTGCAAAGAAAAAAAAAATGAGAGACTCTACACATTGCCCAATTTTGAAGGGAAAGGTACAATTTGAACATACACAGTTCAATTATTTTCACTGATGGAAACTTACAATAATGCTTGAAATACACTTAACAATTTTTTTTTTCAATTACTCCATAAATTGCGTATTTCTTAATAATGATTGCAGTCGATGCAGGAAGGTTTTTGAATTGTAAATATAGAAAGGAATGCAGTCATTTTTAAAAGCTGGACAGTACGTACATTTAAGTAGTTTTAATGTTGCAAGAATGAGATACAAGAGGTAAAAAACATATTATAAATTGGAATAAAGCCGTGACAATAAGGAACACAAATTGAAAAAAAAAGATTAAATTTTTAATTACGTATGCTGAAATTAATTAAAGTAAAACTAGTACAAATTGTACACGTAGATATTTGTATTAAGTAGTGTAGTTCTAGAAGTGTTGTCTGCATTCATACTTTTGTAAACTCGTGAACTTAAAACACCTTCTCTTGCCTTAATGGATTTCAATAAATCCTTACTATAAACCACCACCATCACGTAAATTTTCTTTGACTTTTATTTACTTCTTTATTTCTCTTCATTTTCTTTACTTTTCGACCGATTCCGATACGTCAAATGGATGACATAATTAATTTTTAGTCATCCAATGGTCGGATTATCTCGCTTAAAAAAGTCCATTTGCATCTAAATACGTAGCAGATAAGATGTTAACTTGATTTCATACCGACGAGACTTAAAATACAATGCGAACTGAAGTCCGAGTTGAAGAAAAGAAAAAAAACAACGTGATGCGACGAGACGATTTTATGTTTATTGGAAATAGCAGATACTTGTTTTATGTATAATAAGGAGATACAAAGGACGTAATAACACATAAGATGTGGAAAATACAATGGATGAAGAATTGTATCGCAGGGGGAATACACGCAATACATAATGATCGGCTATTAAACAGATAATTCGTCTCCGATTCCAACTATCACATAAAATCTCTCACTTTATCGTCATCATTTTTATATTAAAGTAATCGGACACTCGGTATAATTCGACCGGTACCCGGGAAAGTACCCGATTAATATAACTGTAATCCACTTTACTATTTAAAGTATAAAAAAAAACTCAAACTGTAGTTAACATCTGAACGTTGGGGCACAAAATAAAATTCGCTTTTAACGACCTCGGGCATCACGAATCGAGTTCGTAACGATGTCTGCGAGTTTTGTTTTCTCTTTCATTAACTCAAACTATCGTTACAAGCGAATTATTCCTTGTCCCGTGTGAGGGCGAAAAAATTTTTGTTTGATTACAAAAACGCCGATCATAAAAGATGATTGCAACGCTTCCATCTTGCATCGACCGTTGCTTTTTTCCTGTTCGAAATCACAAGTTTCATGAAAAACTGTTATTACTATTTAAATCTCAAGGAAACGCTTAACTTCCTCGTGCGGGGATATTAAATCGTTATATCCGACGTCTCATTTAAATCGTCGAGAAGGAATTTTTTCCTGTGAAATGATTCTGTGGGTCTCATTAAAATTAAATAAATATAATAAATTAAAATGTTGAATACACCGAAATATCGAAATATAAGATCATTTTATGCGAAGTACATTAATGTAAAATTTATTAGAATAACAAGAAGAATGTTCAAGTGGAACATCAAGTAATGTATCACGGTCTCAAGATCATGCTGTTGATGGTGTACCTATAAAGTAAATAGAGTAAATTATATGTAAGTGTAGTGTGTTGTAGTTGTACTAGATACATTGTTTTTGTTATTGTGAATATTTAATGTACCAACGAATGATCGTGCACAACTCTTTTCTGTTATTTCATAATCAACCATCTCCAAATTTATTTAATACTTCCGCATTATACGCAGTTGAACTACAAAAACAACAATGTTTACTCTGCAGTGTACGGTTCAGAGAATTCAACTTTTTATTTGGAAATGTCTTGTTCGTTTTGCTCTGTTCTTTTCCTTTCGTTTTCGTTACGTTTTTTTTCTCTGATGTTTGTCATTTTCATTTTATTCGTTGCGCACCTGTACTCAACACGCACACTTGTTCACGTGTACCTGCTATTTACAAGTAATGAAGTAACGTAAGAATCAATGAGTAATCGAAGATAAAAACACCTGCTTCTTTTTGTTCAGAAATACTGCAAATATAAAATTTATATCGAACACGTTGAAAGTATATTAACTAGAAATTAAGTAACATAAAAGTGAGAATATATGTAAAATTAACAATTAATGTACAAATACGACAAGTGATGCAGCTCTAAGTATATATAAAAAGTAACAGCACAAAGCAATAAATTGTTATTCCAACAAGAAAACAAAATAGAAATTTAAAATTTTTTATGGTTTTCTCTCCCATTTTGTTTGGTTACCCTACGAGGAGTTCAAATGTTCTATCATTCTAGAAAAAAAATACCCAAAAGAAATACCACATGTGTAAAGAATAAACTTTTTGTAGTGGAGGTCCGAACTAACCCAAAGAAGGAGGCAAACACAATCAGAATGATCTGAATGGTCAGAAAAAAAGAATGGAAAATGCTTTTTTTAAATCGTTCCTTGAACCGGTAAAAGATTTTTTCAATTTGTTAGTGAACGAATACCCGGGTACTCGAGTACCTGATTGTCTCCCTTGTGTAACAAATATTTAAATCAATAACAAACGGAATTTTCTTTATTGTACACGACGGGAGCCTAATTAAATGATTGAAATGCGACCATCTTATATCAGGCACGGTTCCCTGGGGCAGTCATTTTCAACCGATTTGTCAGAACTTGAAGACCTTGTCTGCCTGGTACCCGGTACCCTGCGACCAACTTGAAACTAACAATAAAACACGAACTCAGTCGTTAAATGCCACCCTCTCAGTTCAAATATTTCAATTACGTCTGACACGGGATCGAATGTCACCCGTACCCGTACCTGTTTCTCATTCCCATTTGCTGGTCGAATCGCATACCTGCGTCTACCCGTACCCGATCACTCATTGTCCTTCCAAATTCTATTTTCAATTGTGTCATAGTTGCCACATCTTGGCGATGAATTTTCAATCTTCGGTGGCAATCACAAAAGAATTGAAGGAGGAGGTCAGTAAACCGTGCACAACCTGACACAACACACTTCACTATGATTGTCACACATCACTTCTGTGCATGCAGTGAAAGTCACATCACTCGCAACACGAAATTGTTCCTACTTGTTTCTTTCCTTGTTGTTCATTTTCCTGCCAGGGCAGACCAAATTCCCAGTTACATAATATAACATCTCTTAATTTATTGTCTTATTGTCCCCTGCAAACATGAATTTGAGTTTTTTGGAAACACAGGCTACTTAACAACTTTCATTTGTATTCACATGCAAACGAAACCCTATTTTTAATAAAATAATGCCTCTCACACTGGCATCCTTAAAGAATAATAACTTTTAATTTGAAGTCGCCGTGAAGGGCGAGTGATAATTACATGAGTATTATTGCATTTGTCTTGTGCGGTAATTGTATATTGTTTGTAACGAAAGGTCCTGCCTTGTCTTAGGGTGTTGTCTCGCACCATCAATCGATCCTGAAGAACTTGAAATGTTTCTTCAACTGATCTTCATCGAGTACCTTCCTCTACCTCTAAACTGAGTCAATCTCACTTTGAAATGATTTTCTAAAAGTTGAAAAGGAACTTCTGTGGCGGATGACTATTCGGTCTACTTGTTTTAACAATTTCCGGTGCCGACATCCGGTCTGCGTAACCATCTTGTCTGTCAGTTCATTGTTTTATGGCACTTACTTTTCACTCTCTTTCTCTTGATTTATGACCCATCATAAAAATGAAGCATTATTGGTTATAGATTTATTACCTTATATGAAATCATAAGTATTACAATATTTTTTATTTATGTAACTATGTGGTGTAGTCCAGCTCGGTACGTTGTGTTTATTATTTTTCTTGTTTCAATTGTTTAACAGTACATTTTATTTGTTGTTTTTGTTTTACTTTTCTTCACAGGTCGGTGAGAAGTAAGCAAATCGAATCGAGTAACGGTTATTTTCATCTGATTCTGATATTGCCTTTGTTGAGATCTTACGGGTGGAACGCTGCAAACAAACGTTGTAGACGTCGCCCAATTAGTTAGTTAATAGTTCAAGTTAGACTTCAGTTTAAATTATTTAACGCCTTCGCGGCAGATGTCGAGTAAATTGCGTGACATTACTAGAATCTTATTTATTAGTTTTGATTTCATCAGATAGTCGCGTACCTGGTTGGCAATTCTATTCGTGGGAATTGGCCACCTCTACCTGTCACAATGGCAACCTACGAGTGATTAGTCATGACAATGAAAGCAATATTCCCTCTTTGAGAGAATGGTAAACATAGTGTACGTCCTTCGGACACATAACTACGTATTGGTGGATTGCGTGTAGCGGTAGGTTTAGTTGCGGAAACTAGACGTCGGGATTGATTCTATTTTATTATTAAATGTAGTGACGGCAGTAGTGCTCCGTTCTAGAGTGTATTGGTTTTGACAATGAATGGCATTACAATGGAAAAAGGGTTTCTCTGTCACAGATTGAATGGTATTACATCAGTTTAATAAATATTATACAATACATGAGTTCCTTACGGTTGTGCTACAAGGTAATGTCATGTACCTTAACTCTTTCTCCTTACTCTGCACATTGTAGAGTTTCATTAGTACATATTTTTCTTAAATAAAACAATTCGTAGTATATGTAAAAGGTCGCCTGGGGGTAGAATTAAAGTAATTTTTTAGTTTAAGAGAATTACTGTAAGCTGTAATTCTTATAGCAGCGAACACTGGTAAACAGAACAAGCTAAACTCAATAATCAAGCCCATTAGAAAACATGTTTTGCAGGTAAAAAAAAACTATTTCGTAGTTATTTTTGTAGTCAAACTGCTGTTTCGTCCGACATCACGTTTATTAGCTGATATAAAAATTGGATTTTTTTAAAATTTTGTGTGCAATAATTTCTTATACTATTTTCTATGTTCTACGAAAAATATTTATGTACAATGTCCATCGAGTTTATGAAGAGACGACACGGTTTATATTATTGTGACCTTAAGAACTGTGATATTTTCAAAACAGTACTGGTGGCACAGGTGGCTTATTGGTAAATTGAAAAGTAGTGTCTGCTTTAGTGTTTGGGTGGAAAATGGCCGTTATAAATAAGATAAAACATAAAAATAAAACCGACAAAGCATACCTGAATGCGTCGGTCCTCACGTCGACATTTCGCCGAAAGCTGAGTATTTGAGTTTTTCCGGGAATCCCTGAGTATTTGGTCTTCAGCCCACAAATCAATCCGCTTCCGGTTGTAACATAATTTTGTCGGGCTATCCGCTGTCGTTTTGGTCGATTCTGAATGGGTGCCTGGATAATGTTTTCCAAGAATCAACCGTGATATCTGAAAGTAATAAGTTTAACGATCGATACGATCTGTGATCTTCGGATCAAAGCAGCCAGCACGTGAACGTAACGATTGTAATTTGATTGTAGTTGGTTGTAACAGATCAGGTTTTCAACGTGACTTTCAGGATCGTTTAATTTCAACCTGACGCCACTGCCAGGTGACTTTTTTGTCGATTTGGCGCTCGATTTACTGATTGAACGTAGGAAAATAATTAAAAAATACACATTAAGATCTCTTACGTGATCTGAAAGAATCTCTAGGAGATTATGCAGCGTTGCACTCTCATTTTGAAATGTCAAGAACAACCGTGGCCCTTTCTGATCCGCTTTCTTTTAGGTACATAACTAGCCTTCGTTTTGGCTGTTTCCACGTTAATGAGCACTACTTGTTGCTATAAATAAAACTATTTTTGTATTTGATGAACGACATGGAAACTCAAGTTCGAATGCCTCGGGCGTGAGCTCTGTTAAATGTGAAGGAGAAGTAATTAGACAAGTACGGCAATGACACTATCATTATAATTTACAGTGGAATCGTACTGGAATTTGAATTCATCGGGTCAATTGAATTGGTCATTATTAATTAAATACACAACTACAATTTCATTCACATCATTATATGTACTATATGATTTTTGCGTAAATGAAGAAAATTATAAGTCTTGATTCCTATATATATCTTCTTGGAACATCGGTAATTATTGACAACTAGAGTATTTGTTTTGCATTTTACCAATTTTCTAAACTTTTATTGATCTTCGTATTCTTTAATGCATAACTAGGTTACCATAAAAATAGGTGTGGCAGTCAGAGAGCCATAAGGCTGTAAGCTAACCAGAAAAGGTCGTAATATTGAGTAATACAAAAGCAACAACAACAATAAATTCATACCCGAGTGAATTGCAACAGGAACTGACATACAACAATGCCCAAGAGAGTCTACAACCCATGAAAAGAGAAGAAATTCAAGGAAAACGTAATAATAATAGTAAGGAATAGAATGATAAGGAATAGGAAAGGAAGGAAATAGAAGGGCTCAAACTGGCAGTTGTCGAATGCGTTCAGGAAGGCCACTACCAATGTGCGACGTTGTTAAGTAAAACAAATTTGCGATTTAGCTGTTCTCTTACACTTGCCGAGTACTCGACACCTGTAATTAAATCCGTAGAAACCTGTCAAATTTGATTTGAGCGTTAATGATCTGAAAACACAAATCGAAGTCTAGACTATCACACATAAACTGTTTACCTCGCATCATCATCGTCGTCATCGTTTTGAGAGGTAACATTAGCGTATTTCCGGTTTGGTCTTTAAGAGCAGACAAACCTTTAATCGAGTGTCTTTTTCAACTATTGAATAGATCTTGATTTCCCACCACTAATTGCTGGTACCGGACATCGACACTACACCGGTCCTCCATCAACCCTAATTAAAAGAAGCCTGCGTGTCGGTCATTTGGCTGGAACACCTTTCCATCAGCACCGTCACCATCATCACCACCTCACCTTGTGCCCTTTGTGTGAGGTCTCCTTTCTCTCAACCCATTCATTTTGACATACCCGTTTTGGTTGGCTTTCTTCTCTACTTTGGTCACGATCGGTGCCACCATTATCACTTGAAAAACGCACAGGTAAACAGGGAGTGTGTTATCCTCTACCAGACATGTCCTTGTTTCCGAAATTTAACTAAAATAGTTAGCACGTTAGTTTTAGTGGTCGAAAAGGCAGTGATTACCAAAGATGGTACTAGGAATAATTCATAATTATTGTAATTTGAGTATTATGACGAATGATTGGCAAGGTTGGCTTTACCTGAAAAGAACAGCAATGGCAGGTGAGGATTGGCAGTGAAAGCAATACCACAAGGTAGAAGGGTTGCATGCCTTTGAACGATTTCAGTGGAGCTTGGAAGATATTAACTTGGGAAGATCAACAAAGATCATAACAATTTTAAGTACTGCCTGTTTAAACTTTGAGAAATTGTACTTGCTTTCGCCATAGACTTATCTGTAGAAAGCATCTATGTAACTGGTTACACGTGTACAAACAATACTATTCTCTGCCTGTGCCAATACTCCGAATGTTTCTTCCGTGAATTACTTGGTGTTACAAGACAAGGATTCATCTTTGAGTTTAACTTTGTGAATGATACGAACAACCAGCTTGCCTGCCTTTGACAACCGGCTAGTGCCAAAAAAGTCAGGACGAAGAGGCGTTCAGAAGGAGGTCCAACGCCCAATCCTGTCTTATCAAGGTCGTTTCAGCAGATCCAGGAAAATCCCTAACCACCGTCATCCCGGTAACAATGAACTGAGGGCGTGCTTTAACCAAAATAATTTTGGTTGTTACATTTCTCGTGTTATTCTCTCACTCGTGAAAGTCCTCAGCGTTCTACCCACCGACTCTTAGGTTCATACCTAAAAGGTTCATACTCCTACTCTTTTGTGTTTCCAATTTGCAATAATTCTTTATTAGAACATCAAACACTTTATGAATAGAAGTTAGTAGAAATAATTTTTTAAATAATTTATGTTTGTAATGCAGGAGCAATTAATGTGTCTCTAAGTTAAAGATAAAGACAGGGGTGAAGAGCAGAAGACGGACATGATATTTCAATATTCTAACTTAGAACGAATAATTTTCGATGATCCGAGCATTTGTCATTTGGATCAGCGTCAGGTTAGATCTGTGCAATTTAGATCACAATTTAATAAGCTTCAATTCTCATTGTACAATGGAAAATATTCTCCTAAGTGAAATATAAACATTTCTGGTCTTCCATTTTTGTAGAAAGTTGTTCTTTAAATTTCTTTTTTTCTTATTGTGACGAAGAGTCCCGTGAATTTCATATTTCGTGGACGCACACGTCTGTAGTATACCACACCTTCGTGTCTTAATGTCGGATCATAACCCTCACCCTACACCACGCCACTCCCCAACAACCTAATCAAACTTGTGCTTCTCTCTGAAAAAAATGTCGGTAATTTAAATTGAAGAAGTAGAAAAGTCAAATTGAAATTTGATGTGTGCGTTCCCGTGTCAAATTCTGCCTGTGTCCTTTCACTCGTTGACTACTTGGCTCGCATGATGGGCCTCTTCGGGGCCTCACTCCGACTGTGGTGTATTTTCGCAATACAATAATTTAATCCGGCAATAAATCTAGCAAAAGTCTTGATATAATGATAATTCAAGGTGAAATTTAGCGGAAACTCATGAGCAAAAGAACTGTGTTAGTGCTCGTGGCACAGTAGGTCCATCAACAAGCCATCAATCGTCTTCTGGTTCACGTTCTTCGGGTCAGGTTGCAACATTCTAACAATAAGAAATTTGTTTTTCTTTCTATACTTTTTCTCTTTCAATTGACAGGCATATCCCCTTGAATATTTGGCAATGGCCAAATCCATCCGATGTGTTCTGCCCTGAGTTGGTGTGGTTTCTGCTCCTTCACTTTTTGTTCTCCTTCTTCATGTTTTTCTTGAGGCGATGGCGACGTCTACCATCACCAAAACCGGCCTTGAGAATTGGATATTGGATATCGTGATTGCAATTTGGAATGAACCTGAAGAGAATCCGATTGCACCGTTTGAAGGAAGGTCAAACTGGTCTCTCGAGTCGTTTTCATGTCTCTCTCTCTCTCTCTCACTTGTTGGTGAACATTAAGCGGTACATGGCACTCACCACACACCATCAATCTATTTACTAGACCCGTCTTTCAATATGTGGTCTGCGACACCCATAGGGTATGCAACGGACCGTGTTAAGGTGTGTTTTTAGTATAAAGCCGTTACAAGGGAGGATCGCCATGCAAAGCAAGTTAGATTGTACGAAAGCAACCCCTTACTTGTTCATTTCCTCCAGGATGTTCGTCAAGCGTCACATTTTAATCCGTTGAAAATTCTTCGACCCTTAAATTGGTTAGTCTAATTTCTAGAAATTATTGCGTTCGTATAAAACATAGGAAGTACAAGTTATTAGATCTTTCATACGTTGATACCACAGAAGAACAAAAGAGACGGATGAGTCAGGATGAGTCGTGGATTAAAGTCGTGGGGAGGAGGGGTGGTTGAATTAGACAACCTCCAGAAAATGCTCCACAACACCTGAGGACACGACCGAATTTACGAGTTGATTCTGAAATGTAAACGTTCAATTATAACTATCGAAAAAATGGATTGAATGAACGAGAACACTTCGGGGTGGAAATGATTGTTAACTCTAACTACAATTTTAGACAATTTGAAAACGAGCACCAGTTTATTTCACTCAAAGTGAATTTGTAATTGGTAATTTTTTAAACGAATGCCACGAAGAATGTCTTCTGTCTTGCCCTCTCTTTCTCGTGATGAGGGCCCTCATGTTAGGGTATCTCCATGAACCTGTGAACGAACGCAAATTCCGTCGAACATGGAAATGAAATGAAGTTTAGTGTTTTCACACAGCCCCTGTCGCCAACTCTCAAATTTCGGGTTGTCGGATTCTCTTCAAAGAGGTTTTTTTTTTAACAGAATTCTTTAGAACTTCCTCACGTGGTGGGTCGCTTGTGAAACTGTGCAGGGTCGTGCCTGACAGGTCCCACGGGTGGATATCCCTCTGCTTAGACTTTGTTTTGCATTTTGTGTCCTTTAAATTAACATGATTTCCTGCTTTTCTCTAAACAAAATTCAAAACTGTTTCCGGCTGAAATTCCCCATCTTTTTTACTCAAATGACAGTGATTTTAGTACTCAATCGAAACGTAATAGGAAACAAATATGAATTGAACGAATTTGTCATACTCATTTGTGTAACGCCCACCTATACTTTTCTTCATTAACACTTCTTCTTATAATCGACTGCATAATGCAAGACGTTTCCAATTCCTATCTGCGTACCTCTGGTGAAATGTGCAAAATATTTTTGTGTAAAATACCATAATTTATTTAGCTGTTAAGTTCAGAAATTATTTCAGTTTCCCCTGTCTACACATAAGTAGAAAATATAATACATTTATAAAATGTAATAAACGTATTCATTTTCGAGATGATAACCGATTGAATTCACAATGACAAGGTCGAAGTAAAAAAATGTCCTAAAACCTGAGTAATGGAACACTAAAATAGAAAAATTTTAGAACATTTGTTTTTCCTCTCGCTTTCGTTTCCATGTAAAAGGCCAATTGGCTCAGTGAGAGAGAGAAAGCATCAGATGCACAAGAACAACTTTTCTTTGCTAAAAGCAACACATAACAAACATTGCGGATACAATGAAACACGTACAATTGAGGGTAATAGTCAGGCACAGGCACCGGGTGATGTCTAAAATCTAATTTTGGGCAACCGCCGAAAGGGAAACCTTCTAGTTTAGCGACAAAAAACATTCAAATAATGAAACTACTCAACATGCTGGGTTCTTGAAAGTTTCGGGGCCAAAACACATGCAGGTGTACAGGTACGACTGAGTGAATAGACAGAAAAAGAAGAAGACAAAGAAGTAGAAATTAGTTTCTGACATCCAATTTTACATTTTGCTTGCCTTAACTAGGTTCACTTGAATTATTTAGACATGGTGTAATTAGTCATTTTCCAACGATCCGTGCGGCAGATAGACGTACAGGTACGTCTTACTTCTCTGGTACAGTCAGGTGATAGTATCCTGTGTCAATTTTTAGATTTCTTCTATCACGACATCACGTGATTCTCTTCGGAGTGTGTCTCTGTGTCATTTGTAATGATGTCTTTGTACATGGAATATCTGATTTCTCTCTTCCTAGACATTGAATACGACTCTTCCAAAATACAAATTTGATATTCTAACTGCTAACGACCGATTCGATTCAGTTATAGTGAATCTCCTTACAGTGAACCAAACAGAAGTTCTATTTGTTAAAAGTGTGTTCACTGCAAAACCCCATTCCTTCTTCTCACCTACCACCTTGTCTCACTATTTCTTGTATCTATTAATTGATAACTTCGTATGTAATTTATTAATAATTTCTTAGTGATGTTAAAACACCTGGTCGTTATAATTCGTGAAAATTTGTTTTCTATATTGAGTGTAGTATTTAGATTTAAATGAGTTATCACCTGTTAGTAGGACATATAAAACTAATGCATTCAAAAGCAGTTAGTTACATTTGAGGCAAGGTCATTCCGCTTAAGTCTTTCATTAATAAGAGAACGTGGTTCCTATCAAATAATATCCATTTATGTATACAACCCGATTTTTACAGTTAACTGAAAGTTAGAAATTCAAATTAATTATGAAAATGCATTTAATTATTAGAAATCATGTTACGTAACTCGAAAACCTGAAATGTCTGATAACATATCTCCCGGAATAAATAATCAGGTCGTGTGTATGTGTGTGTGTGTGTGTGTGTGAGTCGAGAAATCAGGTATCTTTTAGTGTGGTCAGTTACATTGGATTACTTAACGGACAGTAACCATTAGATCAGTGTCCATAATTTGGGGAAATGTTTCTTAATATTATTTGTGGGTTTGTTAGACAACAATTTATTGTAGTTGTCTTCTCACCAGAACAATTCCCAACATGGCGACAAATGAATTACTTTGATGCGAACGTTTTCCTTTGCCTATCGCAACATATTTCACGTAGGAAACATTTCATGATCGTTCCGTTTCGTGACAGTCAAGTTCACTCGTTTCCTGTTACCGACACTACATGTAACTCGGTTAAAATTCAAGGTTGGCTCGAGCAGAGGTCAAAGGTAACAACTCATGAGTGTTTCATTAAATTGTCAGATACGAGTACCGACGTGGTCCACCCAGTGGCCTGCGTTTTTCGGAAACTTTCCACTTGACCCAACTTGACCTTTTAATTACTTTATCATGTGTCGACGAGCACCTGGCTCCTAGAAACTCCCGCCAAAAGAACCGTTACCCTTGTGTGATAGTTGAATCGTCTCTTTTTGTAATTTTGCACTCGGACCAAGTTCCTTTCGTTTCGTCGCAAGGTCCTCGGGGTTGGTGAGCTACTAAGATAAAATCGTGCTCTAAGAAGAACGGAACTTCTATTAACTTGTTTTTTTACTAGTCTGTTTCCTCGGTAACGTTCTCATTCATCGTACAATACCCATCCATCTATCGTCGCCTCAAGACCTCAGAAAGGAAAAATGAAAAAGTGAAGTAAAGCAATGCAATTAATGAAGATTTATGATTTTGGAGAAACGTAAAAACCAATAAATGCAATTCGGTTAAGCCTTGAAGTTCCTAGAAAATTAATCTAGTAATTTGGTAATGTATTATACAATACTAATAGTGTTGTAGTAAAAGTAATGTGCCTTTGTGCTAATTTAAAACTAGAAATACTAGAGTGTCTAGCGGAGCGCGGAAGAGGAAAGCATCATTAATTTGATTAACCGTCTTCGGTAATAGATTTTGAAACTACAAAGTAACAAGTTTATTGATTTATATAATAGTAGTAATGTAAAACTTGGTCTGAACTAAACCAGTGAACTTTAAAGAGCCGTAAGTGTGCGGAAACTAATGAGTTATAATAGTTTTAGATGATGCATAAAATGGTCTGCCGTACCGAAAGTTGTTTCAATCGCGTAGGTCCGTACCTGCGTGCCTTATCAGATGGCCCTCTGGTACTACACCTCTCTTGTACATGAGATAGGAAGGAGAATTGAACTTCTGGTTTTACAAATATTTCAACAGTTCTCGTTCGAGTCATTATTCTAAGGCCAAAACCATTATCCTCTGTGTAGTTTGCCAAAAAAATAACAGTCCAAATCTCACGAGGATTAACCGATGGCAGATCCCATGAAGATGTTGCCGTCTCGGATTTCTCTTTTGGTTGCACCACTTTCTTCTAGCAACAATGGCCACCAACCCTAATTTTTTTGTAGTGCCTATTTCATTGTTTGCATTCTTGTTTTCCGCAGATGTCCGTTTCAAGATACTGAAGAAGAGGAAGCGACAAGTACAAGATGGTTCTATTTGGGAATTCAAATTCTTTAAAACCGTTAGAAGGAGATGCGCCTCGTCTCCTACGGATGACACCTCTACACCACAGTCTCAGGGTGGCTAGACCGAAAGGAGACAGAAGAACTTGCAACGAATCGGGACCAGAGGAAGATGCGCAAAGTGATGCTGGAAGTACAGCCTCTGCACCAGGTTTCACCGGTGACAAAGGTAAGGTGCATTTTATTTTTGTGTGGTGTGGCACTGAGAGATAAGTGTTTTACTAGCTGACTATTTACAAATCCTAGATAACGCATGATAAAATGAATAGAAGATTAACCCCTTCAAGCAAGTTTTCCCAAGTCGTGTGACCTCGCCAATGAAAAGTTACATGAATTAGCAAACGGTTTACCTGAAAATGAAACCAAAATGATGAATTGTTTGGTTAAACCACCAATAATTGAATGATGTGGAATTTATGCCGGAACGAATGGTTACAAGTACGTGTTTCGAAGTCTTCACACGCAGGTACCTCATCGAAAATGAAAGTACAGGTCGCTGGTTCTCAAAGGATTACAAACCTGACACTGACCTAATTTTTGTTCTGTCGAAGGTACGGAACGAAGACAAATGTTAACTTGCTATTTCCTGTATTTATTTCGAGTTCTCCCGGAAATTGGTAGATTAGGTACAGTTGTTTTATATTACTCTTGCGTGATAATTTTTGATGGCTTTGTTTTTTGGTATTTATTGGTACGACCTTCACCTTTCCTCCCACAGGTACCCGTCCCCGCCGGTTTGGAGTTTGAAATCGTTTGCTCTTGTAGCCTGGCATATTTTTTTACTTTAAATTTCCGCATGTTTAAAAAAATCCTGTTCTCTTTTCTAATACTATTTGCAAGATTTAGGAACTCATAACTTTTACATATTTCATTTAAATTGAAGATATAAGAAAGGGAATAAGAAACAATTTTATTAAATGGCAATATTCGGACAATAAATACACTGAGACCGTAATTACGACGTTGAGTTGACACCTTCACCTTCAGAATGATAAACGTAGAAACGTGTTTACCTAGTGAGTGTTAACAGGTAGATACAGCAAAGTATATCTTTTTTGCGTAACAAAGACATAATTCTGCATCAAAGAAATTAAAACACATAATTAAGCTTATAAAAGACGTGAAACGCAAGACATTGAACTATAAAATGTTAATGTCTGCACCGAACAAATAATAAAGTTTAATTGCAAAACGTGAATGTACAATAAGCCTGAAGAGAAATATATTCGACACAAATGGTGAGAAATGATACACATAGATAATAGATACGGATAGAAAATAAGCGATGAAAATAAACGTTATCGAGTAGGAGAGAGAAACATCCGTCCCGTTGTGTAGAAAACCCTGAACTCTCACGTTTTTTTATATTTAATTTTCATTCGCTCACCCGTTTATTTATCTATACAATCCATTTACTCGTCTATTTACCTATTTAGCCCTGTGCCTAGCTATGTTTTTCTACCATTCAACTATTTATATGACCTTTCAATGGACTTAAAGATGAGCCACAAACACCTAAGTACTGTTATTCTGGTTGAAAAACTCTAAAATTATTTTTCAAATTCACTTAATGGTTTTGTAAAACTTCACTGTAACCGATAGACTTAATGGGACTAGAATTTATCAAAAAATATATATTTATTATTAATAAGTGTAGAACACACAGATTGCCAAGTCATATTACATTTGTATTCCATTGAAATTGTACATATTTGATTACATAAATTATTACAAATAAAAATTCTTTAAAAAAATGAGTTCCAAACACAAGTTATACAACATTTTATACAATTTAAATCAGACGTATTTTGTGGGCATCAAATTAAATATTATTTTCATATTTTCGTATTATTAATTGCACGTATAGAGTGTAACCAATAATTGTACGTTTCTTACAAGCCATTTATTACTGTGCTCTTAACATTATGGGTTATTAATAATAATTAATGTTACTACAGACGCGTAATGTATTTCTTTTTAATTTTTGCATTATGCAAAATGTTACAGTACTGAGAAAAGTTTACTGAGTTGCATTTTTAAGCCATGAGAAAAAATTATTTCTACATAAATTCTTTTAAGGAAGTTGAGATGATCAAAAAAAGGAGATATTTTTCAAATAATAAGGTGCTTTCTTATTATATACATTGACTAACATTTATTGTTGCAAGCGCAACGGAGAAGGAAACATAAAAAGAGCCCTTTTAAGACCTACAATGACCTAATGGTCCGAAAAGATTTGTGTTGTTTAACAAGTAATTAGAGTCCGGCAACAATGGACAACTGATCTTGTCTGAGTTTCTTTTTTGGGTTGTACATAAGCCAGCCGTCAACTAGGAAAATTGTCAAACTGATTTAAATAAAACTCCCATGATGTGGTGTAGTTTATCGATATAGCAATACACGATCGTTAGCGGTTATCTATTACAATTCAATCTTTATTGTCACGTTGTATGATTGTTATGATTTATTAATTAGAGTTCAGAGACCACTATTATTTCTTCTATCAACAATTCTCGACATTTTTACGACATTTAACGTTGTGTCTACTCAATTGCAGAAGGGGAACTGCAAGTTGCAAACATGCCGATATGCTTGCTACCTCACTGCAATGTACATCATTTTGCCTGAATTTGTTCATGCAGGCGCATTGCATTTACTTTACCTGTTTGCATTTATTTCAATCATTTTGATTTCTTTCAAGTTGAAATTTTTAGGTTCCGTGAAATCCATATTACGCAAATGACCACATGTTACTTCTCTGAGTTTCAAGGATTGTTTACTTAATTGTGATGTGTAACTCCGATTGACCGGACAATCCACCCTGACTGACAATATTTTTCAATTTTCTGTTCATTAACAAGAAATATTGCTCATTAAAACACATGTGTAATGTTTTTCTCCAAGTTTTGTAACTGCAACTTAAATATTTACTCTGGAATTGATATATCCGTGCTTTTTTTATACTGCCTAATTTTTTTAAGGAAACATTGACACTTGATTAAATGACATTCTGATTAGTGCAAATACACTAAACATGGCGGCAAGAAAAGATACGTTTAGGCTGCGATTTGAACCACAGGTGAGGGTAAAAATCTTTAACATTTGAAATGAATTCACGACAATGATAAATAGTGAGAAAAACGCTTATAATCACCTTTACTTTCTTAGTTAGCTGCTCACTTATTTTTACAACACCTATTATATTGTACTTTGTATTTATGCAATGATATTTCCAAAGAGAAGGTAATGGTGCAGGAAAGTACACAAAAGCAATAAGCAAGAATTTGAAAAAAGAACAAAAAAACTCTTAAGCTGGGAACAAACTCCGTCAAAGACCATCTATAAAGGATTCGATGAACTTAAGATAAGGTCAGACATACAAATGAAAAGAAAGAGAAATGTAACAAACAACAGTCACACACGATCAGATGCAAAATTCCAACGCTAAAAGAGTGTTTTAAATTAAAACAGAGCGTTGGAGGAATTCATTTAACTTCATCTCGAAAATCTACAAGTGCGAACCTGAAGTGACAGGTTTGGGGTTAGACGTAAAAATCCGAGATTTATACCCATGAGGACTTAGTGAGTGGGTATTTTTTTTGTTTAAAAGCATACGACCACACAAAATTTCATGTAGTTTAATACATACGTTGACGAATAAGACTTGGGGAAGGCATTAAAAGCAAAGCTGTTAGATTTTATTCTTTACAGTCGACCATATTTCCGCACACAAAGTAAAATCTGAAGTGGACTTTTGATTTTCATTTCCTCGTCCACACGACTCCCTGCCCTTATTACAATATACATTTATATTTATATATAAAAGTGAACAAAAGAATGGTCATTTATTGTTTAACGCACCCATTAAAAAATGCAAATGCGGTCTGTGATACAATGCACACACGCACACACACACAGAAAAACACACAATAGTCCCATTTGTCTAGGCTCGGGGGGTGTAGGGGCGTTAAAGACCAATTCACTATACGCACGGCTCACTACAATAAAAACACTAAAACTTAGTGAAGCGTGTGAAACTCATAATTTTAGTATCGACCCGCGAGAATTAAAATAAATTGTTAGCTGAACCGAACGGTCCTTTCAACAATACCCGAAATAAAAGGAGGGAGCGAGTTCTGCCATCCTGTTGTGACTGTTAGCGTATTGTTACTCGCCTGTTATCGATCACTCTCATCATCTTTCTATTTGAAATATGTTTCTACATTGTTACTAATGTATTATTACCTCTACAGGGGTGGAAATATGATCTCACTGCAGATCGGAAATACATTGACCGGAACCGGACCTTTCGGACGATGATTTGTAAATCGCAGTGATAGTGATTTACATCAAACGGTGGTTTTCTGTAGAACATAACAACAAAAACTGTAATAATTTTGCATGTGTTGAATTGAAATCAATGATTTCATACTCAATAAAATCCATAAATCAATAGTCATTTTCAATTCACATCAGCGTTTACCGTTGCAGTTACTTTAGTCGGTCAAGGGTGGTTTTATTCTTATTGAAGTAATCTCAAAAACACAGAAGCCATCAATAACCAATAAAAATTAATTTTCATTCAGAAATTTTCTAAACTTTCTAACGAATTATTTAATGGCAATAATCGACGAAGTAAAATAAAAATAATGATACTAATAATGGTAATTAAATATGAATGAGACTGATAAGGTGGTGTACCCCGTAGGGGCTCTCGTACATTTTATTACCCGCCAAAGGGCTGATCAATAAATCAATTCAGATTAATCGGAAGGAAAAAAGAACGGAATCTTAATCAGTTCATTTGATTTATGGAAGGAAAGGAATGTATGGTTTCTCTGAGGAGACTAGAAATTGAACCGAAACAAGATGAAAGCCTATAAAATAGAATATCAAAATTTTATCTACAAAACAAGACAATGCCTCTTGACCCACAAAAACTGATTTTGGAACGGTAGAATGCAAATTGTTGGCGGTTTCTCTTTGTCCTGATGTTTGAATACTAATTAAAGTAGTTTGAGGCGTCTATTTAACCGAAAATTAGGGTTGGTGACTGGGCTGTAGGGTAGGTGAGTAGGATCTAGGGTAGGTTTTCACAGAGGGTGGACTGATTGTGGAGCATCGTTTTTTTACATGAGGAAGGCACATTCTACCAAAAACATTAAAAATATCATATTAGCTGTTTGTAGTAAAATTAGTAAGGCGTGGGTGGGTCTTACGGTTAACCTCCGCGAAGTCCTTAAAGGAGACCATAAAGTAACTTATAAATGTAAAAATATAGAAAGATTTTTTGGGGAAAAGACAAATAAAAGAAAGTACTTAATTCTTCAACGATAATATTAATAATTATTTCATAATTGTTGCGATTTAATTACACGACTCATTACTACTTAGTTTTGTAAAAAAATTATGGTAATGGTGTAAAATGGTTCTGAAATTGCCCATAAGTATCACTGGTGAAAAACATAAATACGTTTTTCTAAGTAACATTTCTAGTTTCGTTTAACAGGTTTCTAAGAATTTTAGTAATGAGGATATTTTTTTAAGGAGGCGCTTGGAATGATGTGAAAGTGTCTTTTACATGTGACGTTTCTTTTACTATATAGTAATTCTATCGAAATTGACAAGAAACCAAAGAAAGTAACACTCTCAGAGAATAAATTGCCTTTCATGTAACTTAATAAAATCTTAGTAGAGAAGAAGAATAGAAAGCTTAAGAACACTTAAGAAAATGGATGAGTTGGGGACAGACACTCGAAGCAGGACAAAAGAACAGTGACCCAAGAAGAAGAAGCAGCAAAAAGAAGAACTTCACGAGTTGGTTTGTGTCGCGTGCCTATTGAATTGGAAAGAAAATGAAAAGACATCTTGCCACCACCAAAGGGTCGAAAACAAATGCAATTGATAGGGCACACTACCGCAAACTAGTCGGAGAAGTGAGTAGTTGGGTATGCAGGACTGCACGTCAGGAAGGACACCCGGTAAAACTGACGTGGTGAGATCATGACGATGTGTGTGACAGATCTCGATCCGATCGGATATCTGTACTGGCAACTGAAATAATAAATAATTCTTTCATCGAATGACTCGACGGGGAACACCTAATTGATTGACCGGATCAGGGCACTCAAAGCCGATCACTGCAAAATCGATCCGACACGGATTGGAGGGCCCTCGGGGGTAAACTTGACTTGGGGCTCTAACTTGTAGGGCCTCTAATGCGGAATTCGTGCTATTCGCTCCGGATGAAACAAATAACAAAATGAAAACAGAAATGCCCAGAGTCACGTGTGACGGTGGTTGCAGTAGCATTTAGTAGTGAAAGAAGTGAATTCAGGATAGGGGAAATGAAATGAAAGAGAGAGAGAGGGCGCACTAGGGTGAGGGTGAGGATGGCCCCAAGGGTTGACTTGAATGAGTTAGGGCCCTCGGTTAGGGTTCTATCGATGTAAAGGCCTCTTTCTTTCTCAGTTCCGTGTCAGACATGAATCGCATTGGACTACCGCTCGAGCTGCTCTTCTTTTAATAATATACATTTGTTTATATTCGACGTGAGGTCCTCGGTACTTCATCTACCGGCCACTACGTCTCCTGCCTGCCACCGATTGTTTTCGGTTTGCGAAATTTCCACTTGGTCTCCAACTTCACACGAAATAAAAAAAAAAACTAGAAACAATCAAGGAATTGATTTTCAACGAGTTGACTACTTAACGAAAGTGATTACCGTTCGATTCGGTTCGTTAGCAATTTTCTAAACGTTCGATTTTTGTTACTTGGCGGTACCACACGAGTCGGAGAATTCAGACAGAAAACACGGGAGTATTTTCTTCTTCTTTCCCAGGACCGCTTCGGTAAGTACCTGAGTCATCTATCTGGGTAATAGCACTTACCTGGCACTGCATTATGTCAATCAACTAGCTCAGGAATTTGATTATTTGATAACTTGGAACTATTTGCCGGCAATTCGCTCAACTAAGTGTGCGGTGTAGTTCGCAACATTGTGTTGTAACCTTTGCTAATATTTTGCACTGCACACACTGAACCGGTAGAGATGTATGCACGTTAATTAGTGCGTCTGTATTAGTCCGCAAATGAGTGTAAATGTGAAGGATGAGAACTAGTTGTCAGTGAGGAGTGATGGATTTGAATGACCGTAAAGAAAACATTGTCTTAAGGAGATCTGAAGATGAGAGTTATTAAAGATGTAATGTAGTCAAACTATCACAGTTAAAAAAAAACTAAACAGTAACAAAGGCGTGAGTGTGGGCATTCTAATTCGGCGCTGCGTTGAATACTAAATTTCAATTTAATTTACATATATTTACATAAACAAAAAAAACGTAATTAAAGAGTTAAATATTAAAATGCCTTCTCGGGCACTCCAAAGCAAGTTGAGTGAGCATCAGCAAAGACACATTTGCTACGAAAAAGTCCAGGGAAAAGACATAGACGCAAACTATAATTGAACATAACTGCTTTGTATTTGCTACAACTTAAACTTGGACTACACAAAAATATGTAGTAAGTGAATTGTTATTTTATTGTTTCTAAACTAAATAACGTCACGAGACATGATTCTAAGATTTAATAATTTAATTTATTTTAAAGAGAATTAAAAGATTTTAAGTCAAGTAACTACGTTGAGAATTGTAAACAAATTGTGTCTACTAAGTAAACAGTAGAAATTGAAAGTAGTACCACACATTGAGAATTTGTGATAGGTAGCACGATTCTAATCTAGTCGCTAACATTAAAAAGTAGTGAAATAGTAAAAAACCATTGCGAATATGTTAAATTCAGTTTTCATGGGAGTTGGAAGAGAGGAATTTGGGTTTTCACAGCGCTGAACATACCCAAGTCATTATCGGTTCGAACTTATGCTTCGTGATAATTAGACACTTCTAGGAAAAAAAGTGTAGTGGAACTATGAATAACTTCCGGTTGGATACGAACTCACCTGTGTATAAATGTGTAAACGAAAAAGTAGTAGTGGTAGAAACACCTGAGACCTTGTCGCTACGGAAATGTGAACTCAGAAGTCGTTGACAGTTCATGGAAATGATTCTCACAGTAAGTTGAGTCAGAGAGAGAGAGAGAGAGAGACATTTTCAGGTACGAAGAAAAAACACAACCGTGAACGTTTTACGTGAACATCAGGTCTATCCGAGGCAGAAGTAGTTGGGTCTAGTGAACTAAAATAAAGGCATTTTATAAAAAATAGATTTTTTAATACATCTGTAATCTATGAAAGGTTAAAGAAGGAAGCATGAAGCTACATTAGTAATATTAGTAAATGAAGGAAAATTTGCTATTTTGAAGATACAAAAAGAAAACAACTGAGGGAAGGAAAGAAACCAAGGGAAGGTAAAAAAAATTATGACTCTTCCGAGGAGGGACAAGAAATTGGGTACAAAACCAAAAATGAAGTTGCTAAAATTAAAGTGCAGGGAAATAAAAAAAAATCTGCAGAAATACAAAACAAAGGAAATATCGAAAATGCGGGTTCGAAAACGCTAAATCCTAAGGTAAGTTAATGAAACGATAGGGATGGGTGCACCTTGATGGATAGGCCGATAAATAGCGTGTGTATATCTTTGGCAGTGATGTGAAGTGATGTCTTAGGCTTATTGCCTGTTGACGGTTGCCTTTTGTCTGTCACCAAACGGGCCCAACAAATGGTCTCTTCCACTCCTTACCCACGTACAATTAATTTCATCTTCTTTTGGGCCTTCGGTTGCTTCCGACATTTTCACTTTGCCTACGTGTGAATGAAGTCTTTTGATTTTCTTCTGCTAATCCTCGCCGCTTGTGACGGACATTGAACCTTTTTATTATTCGCCAACCGTTTTGTCTCCCTCGGTGTCGTCTGCACCCTTTTAGGATGTTAAACCGAGCCGATTTCCTGAGTTGTTTTTTTTTAATGAGTTGAAGACCGACGAAATGTAAAATTCGCGGTGGCACAACTTTAAAAATATTCATAACTATGTAATTTATGCTCGTACGTTGCTCATGTAACTTACATAATATGGTAATACAAGACATCTTGTGTTTAATCGTCATTTAATTTTCTATTTTCTTGTACAGTTTAATGCATTTATTCTTCTGCACACATTCCCGTAATATTTTGCTCAAATTACTTGTGTATTCCACATCAAGTGATGTATTGTGTTTTCTCCAAACAAGCTCTGAATATTCGATGATGTATTGTGGGTGCTTTGACATCTCGATGTCCTTCTGCTCCTGCTTCGTATTTTACACTCCCCTACCGATTTTTGTATACTTTTACAATACTTGTATTTAAAACTTCAACTACAAATTTGGGATTTATTCATTCCTCTGTTTACTGTTAGACGCTAAGACGCTTTTACTGCTCTTCCTTTCTCTGGTCTGTTCATTTCAATTTCGAATCTTTCCGCAAAAATGCGTAAGAATTGAAATTGAACTCGTGAATCAATGATAATCAAAAGGTTCTGTTGGACGTTACTTCCGACCCACGACGTTTCTGACCCATTATTATTTAAACTACCAGTCAGGGTCGTCGATCAAACATAATAAGAGGGAAAAAGAAGTTCATTTCGCATTTGTTGGCAAGAACACATACACTACAACTGCTTCTCAATGACAGGTAAACAAAACGTCAATGTGGAAGCAGATGACTAAAACCCGGTCAGTTAGGGTTCTAAGGCAGAAGAATGTCCTTTCTAGAAAGGCTTATTTCACGTCATCGGCTTCATTGCCCCACAATACAAAAGGACTTTCACGGGCAAATGAATTTAAAGAATAAGAATATACAACAGAGGAGAGAGAGAGAGAGAGAGAGAGAGAGAGAGGCAAAGAGTTATGAATAAAATTTATGCTTCGTGGTGGGGACAACAGTCAGTTATTTATTTATTTATTATTCAAATTGTGTATCTCTTCGTGTGTGTACGTTTTGAGGTGTGTAGTGCATTTTAGAAAGAAGAGATTGTTTTACCGAGTACGTTCAGGTACTCATTTCTTCCTTTCCAAGGAAAGACAGGTGAGGTCTTGAATACTGATGTGTCCGGGACCTTTTATTATAACAATGCCATGTAGTGGGGCCTCTCTCAACAAACGGGGCACCACGATAATGATCGAACTTAGTCTTACATTGGATTCGGTAGGTGGTTTGACAGGTACTACTGTCGAAATTCAATGGTACCTGTGTCCCGGACGGAAGAATGTTTTGCGAAATTTGCGAAGCAGGTTCGTGTGTTAATTAGTTGTATTTCTACTTACAGTGTTAGCTTTTACGTCTGGATTTTACTGCTGTTTAACGTCGACTTATTAATTTAGTTGTATGCGTTCAAGGCTGGCGGAAGTATCACTCACTTGAATTGCATTTAACTAATGGATACAATGGGACGAGTTGGGGTGATCAGTAAAAATTTTACTTCGTTTCATAATACCGTAGGACTCAGAATAAAAAACGTAATAGTTTCTAACAAAAGAGTGGTCAACGATCGTTATTTAGTGATTGTTGCATACTTTGTATGATTTACATGATCGTCAAATGTTAGTCTTGCGTTTTTGACATTGTTGGTTCCTGGTTAAGTTTGTTAATTTTTCCCACTAACATTTTACTTTGTCAAATGTTTAATTTCAACAATGTTTTGAATTCTTATGTGACATGACGTATTGCTCACAACTATTTTTACTACATCGTAGTCTTGTTTTGCTGTCCGAATTTTTCTCATGCTGAATATTCTTTGGTTGGGTGAAAGGAGACTATTCAACTAAAAGCACATTTTCATTAGGAAAAAGAATTAGTGTTCCCACTTGGAAGGTGTTTTCTGGGAGAATAAGTCTTAAGTTTCTATAAAATTTGAGTACTTTCTTCAAATTCCGAAGCAAAGTCTCCTAAAGTCTCAATTTCTCATTATGGAAATTAAATTCGAAACCTTGCGAACAAATTTCTTTACGTTAAATTACACCTTATTACGTCTCTTAACTCACTTTTCTAGAATTCTTTATAAAAACCTGTTATTCTTCTTTCGGTAAAGTCGAACCAATTCCTGTACAAAATTGTAAACGTAAACCGTCTCGATTTCATCAAGTTGGTTGTGAGGACTCGACGGGACCTTTTGTTTCGGACTCGACAATAATTTATAAATAAGTTATGAATATGAATTATTAATGTGGTTTGCGTTCCCTTTGTAGTATTCTGCAATCCTTGACATGTTTGTGCCAGAAACCATCTGGCCCTGCCATATCATCCTCCAATTAACCAAATTTTAGTAATTAGTATTCAAATCGGTCGAGTCGGGTAGGAACCTTCGGCTTTTCAAAGATGTCAATTTGTATCTTCACTCCCAGTGGGGAAACAAAATTGTTATTTAACTGTGATTTGTTGGCTTTATTTTAAAATCAAACTTGACAGAGTCAATAAATCAATACGATTTCGGATGTGTTGGGGGAATAACTGTGATAACGGGTAAAAATAGCACTGGAGCAGATGTAGCCAATTAATAGAATGAATTGTAGCAGACGACCACTGCCTTTTTACTCTACTGGTAATTAGTTCGAATGGTTGTAGAGGTGTGCTAATCGTGCGTAAAGTAAACCTGAAAAAAATTGTAGTTGTTTTTTTTTGTATCCTCGGAAGAGGCGTTACTACTAAATTCGACTGTGGAGATTTCCGTGGGTTTCTTTACGACCCGTGACGACCCGAGGTGGGTCGACACATGAGGCCCCGCTGGTGATATTCGCCCTTGAAACGTTTCATCTGTCTTTTAGTGACAGTGCCAAGAATGATGTGGTGAGCAAGTAATTGGAAAACAGAAGGACAGTAGCCGAATACATCAGTCAATGAAAGAAATGTTGGCAAACACGACGAACAAACTTTAAGAGTACCCTTTTAATAAAAGAAACAATAAAACAAATTGTAGAATTTGTACAAGCTGACGTGACTAGTAGCAACAAGAACACTACGGCATTGTGAAAATAACAAAAATTTAAGTTTCTTGCTGGAAAATTATGTACATATTGCCCTAGGTCTGGGTCTAGTGTGCTGGAGTTCAATCATTTGATTGTATTCTGCTTGTCAGGTATTGCTTAAACCATTGGCGCACTCCAAAAACCGAGACGTAATATTTCTTTATATCCTACAAAGAAGTTTACATAATTCGACCGGCTTAGAAACTCAAAGTGGATTGCAATGGCTCTCCTTCACGGCCTATGAATTCTTTATTTTTTAATTGACTTTCATTAGGCAAAAAAATAAATAATCATGTAGACTAGTAAATTCTAACTACAGAACGTGTGAATTGGAGAGAGTTATTAATTAACTTTGTTTCGCTTCATTGTACACCTGTGGTGAACATTAATGTTGCGCAGCACTGCCCACTTTATGGAAGAACTGAAATATATAATCATTGCAATAGACAATAGAATTTAAATAAAATATTAGTGTCCAAACGAAATTTATAGTAATAGAAAAAGGGGCGTGACGTGTTTGGCATGATAACATCCCAGTTTCTAGATGTGCCACATGAGTTTGATTAGTAAAAGATTCATTACTTGTCGTCAGGTGCTTTTGCCTTAATGTTTTCCCCATTTGCCTAGTTCATCTAAAATTTCACTTTCTTTCATTAGAATGATGGGTGGTTCTTCTGCAGTACCACCACTAGGTGCACTTCCAATGACAGCAAATATTAATTTTCTTAGCAAAATCTGTTGGAGACTGTTGGAGCAAGAATAAATACTTGTGTCGTACAAAGAAGATTCGATTATGTCATATGATGAAATGTGTCTCTTCCATAAAAATATATTACAAAAAACTTCTGAGCAATAGTAGAAGGCACACGGACAGGGAGAGAGAGAGAGAGAGAGAGAGAGAGAGAGAGAGAGTTTATGCAGAGTTGAAACCGATTTCCTGAGGCCAGATAATCCGAGGGCGAGAAACAATTCTTTTTTCCAGTTTGAGGAGAAGTGAAAGAAGAGTGTTTTCCGCAACAGGAAAAGCACACCATCTGGGTACGATGCAATATGACGACGGAGAGAAGGTGACGGTGGTGGCAAATAAACGGAGGCAGAAATAAATGGTGGTCAGGGAAAGGAAAGAGAGGAAGCCAGGGTGAAAGTAATTGCATGAGGGAGAAAGCACAGGGAAAGTTTTTGCTGTTGTCAATGATGAAAGCTCGGGAGATGAACGACATCAAAGAATAAAAAGCTTGGGCTTCAGTCATTGTAAAAGAGGATTTCGTTAGGGAAAGTGGATTTTGGGGCGGATGTGAATGTTTAAGCGATTTAAACTTAGCCATATAGAATAGATTTTTTAGAAATAGGATAGAATATAAAGAAGAATTCTTCTCTAGTATCTGAAGATTTAGGGAAGAGCCCACCTTCCTGTTACAATACTCCTTGCAGTACCTTTAAAAATTGTCGGTTAATTCCAATATTAATAAAACAGTACTTTATTAAACATAAAGTCCGCACAAAAGTTTTAACTGTAGAAATATCGACAATAGCACTACTTTTAAATTACAATTTTCTAGGTCCTAACCTTCATAACATTGCTACTCGTTATTTCAGGTAACTCTCATGAAATCAAGGGCAATTAAGGCCTATTTCATAACTTAATAACATCATAACAACAACTTCATAACAAGAGTTCCCTACATGTCTTTTTTGCCGGCAATAAAGTGTATTTTTCTATTCCTTTTTCAGAAACATATTTTCTATCGGTGCTACTCATTCGATTGATGTACATGAATGTCGTGCTCACGTGCTGTTCCAAATTTTATATCTGTTTTTAGGCGGCGATGGTAACATTTTTTCAATAGCCGTGTGTGACCAAGCCGAAGACGATAGTTGTGTAATTTCCACGGAAATTGACTTTACGTTTCTCTCTTTTTTACACATCGAAATACAACTGTGATTTTTTCTTTATTATTTTGGGCTGACAGGTGAAGGAACAAACAATATCGTTTTATTAATTTGGTTTACTTTGTCTTCGGTCATTGTCTGCTTAAGTGTTTGCCCGGCTGTGGTGTTCATATTAAATTTATTGTTGTTGCTGTTACAATTGTTCTCACACATTTCCAAGAAAAATACCGCATTATTTGAGTGGAACAAAGTTTACTTTTATTTTGAATTGTTCACATCACATGTCCGCTCTCTCTCTGTAACTGTAAAGTTCTGTCCTTACAAATTAATAAACTTATTATAGGGGTGAGTGTTTGTCTGAAACCTCTCCGTTACCAAACGACAAAATTTTACATACAGTAAACTACATCAATTTAGAAATGTTTCCATTAAATATGGGTTTTGAAAAGTTACAAAAAACAATATAGAAACAATAAAGTCAGAGTAAAATTATACTATACAGATTTAAGAACTATAAGAATATAAGTAAATATAACATACATTTTTTAAACTCCACCATTTCATTTTATTAGTTGAGCTTTTTTGGCTCTGGTTGTATACGGAGAGTGTGCGCAATTTCTTTACTGAATTTGATCAAGTCAATGGGTATTAACAAAAATTTGGGCATTAGGTGGGCGTAAGTATGCAACTATCAAACCAATGAGCTCTTTAAAACCTACATGGCGCCTAGGGTAGTTAAGAAAGGGAGTACAACAACTTAAAATTAGGAATGTTCGAGATGAGATCACCAACACAGTGCCTGAACCTTAGGCTTTAAAGAATGGCATCACCAAAGACCAAAATTCCTCTGACTTTTCCACCTTGGATGAAGACATTAAAGAGCAAGCACAACACATTCGATCGTAAAAGTCAAAAATAAAAGGATTTCTCAGGTCAACTCAATTCAGAGCAATTAATGAATATTAACTTTAAGAGCGGTAGTCTAATTAATACAATATGCCGAGTAGTCGACAAAGAGCCGCAGCCAGTCAGTCATTCATTCCCTGGGTAACGGTGATGTTGTCAGACGGTGATTTTGGAATTTTTAATGTCCCTTCCGCAACAAACACGTTTCCGGTTTTGATTCTTCCACAAGTGTGCGGATATCTTTTCCCCTATTTAAAAACGTATTCAATAAGCCGTGACAATCCCAGGTTGGCAGGTTTCATGTTGGACTTACCGTCGACGAAGCGCAGCACCAAGAGGAAGATCACTCACACAATGGGTTTATGTGCGCTCGTCATCCTATATAATTCTACTTATCTTCTTACCTCCCGCTATCTTGCCGCATTTTCGATGTATGTAAGTGAGTTCGTATCCATTACATCTCCCCCTAATGTCGCTTAATGAACTCACTATGCTTTCTGCTTTTCTGTTTCTCAACTGATTTACCCACGTCTTTCCCAAGTGAAGAAGAATTATTACGAGTTACATAGGAGACGGTTAAATAAGTTATTCAACCACCAAAATTAGTATTTATATCTAAAGGGCGGCAAGTACAATGAACGGTACCACAGGAATGCTAAAATGTGGCAGTGATGATACATTTTTTAATTCTCCAGCCAAGAATTCAATGGAATTTAATTGACCGCCGAATTTGAAAAAGTGAAAGACAATTAAAGGATGGAAAGAAGCAACGATTACCCAGTTTTAACTATGAAAACTTGGTCTTTAATAAATGGAAGTTAAAACATTTCTGTATAAATATTTCTGTACTTCATCGTATGCTAATATTTCCTAAATCAGTAGGAAAGCACAAGAACACAGGTACCAGATATATGCAGGAAGAACGGAGAGGGAAGTTACGCATACAGACAGTCATATTAAATAAACTACATGACGAATTAAAGGGAATGATAGGACATAAAACATCATTGGATGTTGATGGAACAATTGAAGGAAATATGCGACGACAAAGTAACGGCACAATCCACAAACTTCAATCATCAAGAAGCAGTGCACGTTTCTGTGTGCGAATGCCATTTTAATGAAAGAACAACCAAAGCAAGTGAGTAAGACGAAATTCGAGGAGAAGTCGTTGCAGAACGGCGACGGCAACCAAATCGACACAAAATCTAAAAGTTTTAACTGTTTCTGACCGGCGAAAATGGAAAGTCAACACGGGCACGAACCAAATACCTGGACACACATAAAAAACAAAAACACGCACTCGGTTGATGTGAGTTAAGGTTTTCTCCACGACACCTACACATCGTTTTTGACTTTCAGTTTAACCTCTAGAAGAATCCGACAAGGATGGCACACCGCGGAATGAATTCCACCGAAGGGGTTTAGGGCTCGGCTCTTGACTGAGTAGTACCCACAGAGGTACCATGTGAGAGGTACCTTGCTGGGAAAATTAATCGCCCATCAGGTACCATCTTAGAGAATTCGTCGCCGCCTTTCAAGCCTTGACTTTGAACATTACAAAATCAACTCGAATGATTGGGACCAGAGTTCTAGTAAATTCACAGGCAAAATTCTATTGATAGCAAAAAAATTGCTGAATTGAAGCAAAAAAGACGTCTTAAGGGCAAAGTGCGTCTTCTGCCTGAGATCTCATTGAAATTTCTCATTCGATTACTTTCCTTTTTTTTGTGTAATTAGTGTCAGCGGTCAAAGTCCGTTGACAGTAGCCTCCTCTTCAGGTAATGCCAAAAAGGGGGACACCCGTCGAACATCCCATTTGGACTGATCGTTCCCGGTGGGTGTCAAGCAACATGTGCCGAACGGGCAGAGACCAGTTAGGTTAATGTCGCGGGCGTACAGAAGTCACTGGAAAGAACTTGGTACCTGTGCTGGGTAATGACCGGTTACTCCGAATCGCTTGTAACGATGATGGTTTCATGTTGTTCAATAAAATGCGGTGTTTTAAATGAATCTTAGGGTCATTAAATGTCACAACGCGTTAGAAGTTATTGTTTCTTTGCCTTTCTGGTGCAAACCGAAGCCGGCTTTAATATAAAAAGTACAGTCTTGGGTGTAGGAGGTCTGAGGTTTACTTAAGCCACCACTCTGAGTGCTGGGGGAATGTTTTTAATGATAACAAAGGAAGTTGGTAGCCAGCTGCGACTGTCGCAAGTAACAGGAGACACTAAAATAGGAATTCGACGATAATAAAAAGCTAAGATGTAAATTAAGGATCTCTGGGAAATGAAAAATGGGCCATAAAATATTGATAAAGTTTACGAAAGAAAAAACATATGTAAATAAAGATGAACAATAAAAATTGGTAGGAGAAACTTTTTCGTTTATATTGCAAAGGGAAAGTGTTGAGGACAAGATGGGGAACACACATTGATAATATTAATGGGTAAACATTACAAGCACAGTAATAAAGTCTAAAAGAACTTAATAAATCTCCCTTTCTCATTTTATTGATATTCGGCTTCCTTTTTATACTAGTGACCAAAAGTATCTTAGTTAGATTTAGGATATTAGAAAAACCAAATGGGAGGGAAGAAAAAGTGAAGGGTGCCCAAGCATACACAAAAGTTAGCCACGCGATTAGTTCAGAGGTCATCACTAAAGCAGATCGCTCGGAGTATTGGACTCTTACCGTCAGAGTCGTGGATGGTTGCTACTATACAAGTGAAAATGGCCTCGCTACCACCTAAAGAAGAATAATTTGAATCTGATGACTTCTTGTTTGTTCTGGAAGCTCCAACAAACAGGGAAAATGAAAATAATGCAAAAAGGCTGGAAATAGAATAAATACATCTAGTGGTAGATTGGAGTATTACAAGAAAAACAATAAGAAAGATGAAGTTAGAACTCCCCGGCAGCCTACCTTTAGTCCCCTTCAATCAGAACTCTTCGTGTTAGCGATATTTTAATGTTCACGGGAGATCGAAGAAGAACAAAAAAATTAGAAAAGAAAGATGACTTCACCTGAACGGTTACAAAGGTGTAATTACATCTTTATTGTTTTTATTACTCGGGTATTGAACTCAACGGAGGAACCTTAACACTCATCTTTCACATGAAAGCAGGTGTCCAGTATCACTGGTTCTAATAACAAACACTCAATCTGTACGGACAGTCGTTCACATCCGGTTGAGAACTTAAAGTAGTTCCTGTGCTTTGTTAATGGAGTTCCTTAGGGAGACAACAATCAATTGAAAATAGTCAACAGGTTCAACGGCTTGTAACAGGAATTTAGATATGGGCTCTTTCATTGTTCTTCAGGTACCAAGTTCTGGTTTAATGAAGAAATTGGCGAAAAATCGACTGCCGTGTTCTCATGATTGAGAATGTAACGTCACTTTTTATTACAAATTTTTAAAAATATTGTAAATAATATAATACAAACTCAATTACCTTCTTTTTGTAAGTTTTGTTGGTTACATTTAAGTATGAGTAACTGTGGTAGAAAAACTACTTTTTACATGTAACTGTACAGTCTTATATGTTTCTGAAATTTACTAAGTGACTTAACACAGGGTACTTGATGTTACTTGATAATATTTTGTTATTCAGCTAATTCTTTGCCCAGGTTCTTGTTTGGTCTTCTTCTCATAAGTACCCAAAGCCGAAAGATTTATGGTCGTCTGTGATTCACTGAACTTTCTTTTCCGACCTCCTACATTATGTAACGAGTTCTTTTCCACCACAAGTGGAATAATTGATATTTCTTTAACTTGCTTTCTCATTAGACCCGTTGGAATATTATTAATTTTCTTAATATGTTGCGTCTGTGCTTGACTTTGAATCGCATAACTCACTCTCATACATAGGTGTGGTTCGTTCTGGCAGGATGAATTGCCGGTGTCAGAATGAGACCACTCAAACGTGGCACGGTCAGAATTCACTTTTCAAAATTTTCTGCCTTTGTATAGTCGGGTATCGGATGAGGGTCTCGCCTGAGTTCCACCTACACGGGAAATAACATGTTCATTGTTCCCTAGGCTCCTCCTCGTCTTTTAAATAGTTCAACCGTAGGACCTTCCTACGTAGTACAGATGGCCAAACAGTTCGTAGCCCGTGAATTTGGGCACGACGTACAAGACACACAACACACATGCAACCACGGGCAACTCGACGTGGAAGCAGACAATGCACTACGGTTAAGTAACCAGCTCGGTGGAGTTTGCTTATTAGTCGAGTACCCGTTGACTGTTGAGGTTGTTCTTTTATTCGCTCGTACCCATCTCGTTTGTGGGTACTTTTCTTCGTCGCGGTCCTTTCACCTGGAATTTTCACGTTGGATAAAATGTCGCGGAAACGGTTCAAGAGGCGGTCTATCATACTCAAATGTAAGTTTATTAGTTTTATATTTTATTCTCAGTAGTTCGTCTAGCTTCTCCGTTTTTTTTTCGATACCGTATCACCATGACAAAATAAAACCGACTTAGAAGTTCGTGAAACGGCTCAAAAATATACTTCAACAGTTATAAAAATTACTGAGATTCACTTCCGATGAATTGCAATGTGAAATTGGTATTGATAACAATACGATGTTTACAATTTTTTATTTACAACTTTAAAACTTTCTTCCCTACCTGAAACACCTGGAAATCCTATTTTCCAAAAAGTTAGCTCACCGAGATGAGTAAAGTAGAACTTAATAAGTAATAAGTAGTGCACTTTGACAAGGTCCAATCACAACAACATCTATGTGTTTTTGCAGTTGCAGTTCTCCAGTGTAGTATCTATCATGACTAATTACAATTTATCTATTTTCCTTGAGCAAAGCGTTAATTTTTTACGGTAGTGATTAAATGACGGTAATAAGTGATTTAAATGTATTTGTTCTTACTTACTAAAATGCTTTGCGTATTTTAGTTGTTTAAAAAACGAAAATTTTTACTTGGCGTGGAACAAAGAAGTGGCATTCTTAAGGAGGGTTTTATTATTTTTCTTACTAGTGTAAAATGAAAATTAATTAATTATACACATAACTTGATTATTTTCATTGAATCACTGCTACAGGTTATTTAATAAAATTAACTACAGACTTAGGGAGAGATATTTTCCCAGTAATTTTTTGCAATTTCAATTACGTATCAAAATAATAAATAAACAGAAAATATGTAAAAACGCTTTGTTACATTATTTAATTTTCACAAAATGCAGTTTTGTACTAATTTGTTGCCCCGTTGTAAGATAAAAGAATAGGAGGAAATTCAGGAACTGGCGAGGTTACTAAAATTCTCGGTTCGAAAATAATAACAATTGTCTTTTACTTTAATAAGCTTGTGAGATACTAACTTCATTTAGAGCTACTAAATTTTAGGTGTACAACAATAATCAATTGATGAGTTATGTATTTTGAATTGTGCAATCTTTAACTTTTAAAATCAGGTTTTGTTTTTGTTTCCCCCTTACAGGATGTCGCCAAGAAAAGAATCACGACAACGAATATCATTCTGTTTGAATTAACATAAACAACCAACTCCATTTACATTAAAACCCTTTTTATGTATATTACCTATTTGGTTTCTTTCAAAGTTTGACACCAGAAGTATTATGTGAATTGATTAGGGGTTTACATCTTGCTTGATCTTATTGAATTTTAAACGTGATAATCGGACATGTACTGCATTTACTGTATTTTATCTAATTTACATTAAAAGATTTTGCAAGGTGGTGACCGGTGTGTCCATCTATGTCACACGTTCAAAAATAAATATGAGATGAAGGGTTGGGTGATAGGAATGGTAACATTGTTAAGAAGTGTAACCAAAAAGAAAAAAATAACATTATCAAAGTAGAAAAGAACCTGTTTGATCGAAAATCTTCTTGGGGGTGACTTTCTGTCGCACTCAAACGAGCTAAACAGTGCAAGGGATGATTTCTAGAAAAAATGTACGAAAGCATAATTCTTTGTTGCGTAACACAGTAAAACTACCAATCCCTTGTGTAGAGTGAACTCACCACTCATGACATACTCAGCTTGAATTGAATGAAACTTGTTCTCCCTAGTATTTCGCCACACAACTACGGCTTTTTTACTAAAGAAAATGATTTCCCATTGTGAATGTCACGACCGTTTAAGACTAAATTGGGCGGTTACGTATTTCCAATTAATTATAGTAATTTGTTAATTGAATAATTCGCTTCCACGACTTGAAATCATTTTACTCCTACTTATTCTTCTTCTTCTCTAAGGGCATTTGTTATTGTTTTCTCTGCGTGACCGAACAGTTAAAGGAACTTCAACGGGTTAAGTGTTCCTGAAGAACAAAAACACAGTCAAGGTTCAAGGAAACCGGAATTGAAATTCACCTGCGCATGTTCCAAGGGGTTTAACTCTCTTTTCAAACAGTGCAACTCAACTGTGTAGGGAAGGGAAGGAAGAAGGTTGAAGCCAAAAGTGGCCAAAACTCGTTTTATGAACGTTACGCGTCTATAAGCAGCTCGTTCTCCTTTGAAGATTCCATTAAATGGAGGAGCCCGTCTGTCATGCTTCGTTCATCCAGTTAATTAGCCGACCTGTAAAGTGTACCTTCCTAATATTATTCTTCTATCGATGAGCAATAACAATGCAATTCAGGCTCCGAGCTGTTGCCCTGTGTCTATGTTGATTCTGCCTGTTAGTAGAACCAGTTTCCTAGGCAACTTGTTTTGATAATTTTTCATATGTACATAAATTTAAATAGGGTTTAGTCGAGTCACTTAACTCATGTTTCATTGTTTTTATTTTGATAAGGTTCAGCACATAATTTTTAATTCAACGCTGTCCTCCTGCTGAGACTCTAACGACTTGAAGGTGCAATTTGTTTCTATTGGTTTCTCGTTACAATTATAAAAATGTAAATTGCCTGTAGTTGAGTTTTGAGCGGAAAATCTGCTTAACTCTTCGCGAAGGGAAGAATTGTTTCTTAATGTGGTTAATCACTCGCATTAGTTCACTGTTGAACCTATTCATTAAATTTGTATTATGCAACAATTTCGATTGTTTCTGTTCGTTTCCTGCCCTGGTGTCAAAGGAATTTGTTAAAGTACTCTTGGTTTCTTTTCTTTCAGATCTCTCCTTGTGGAACAAAGGATTGTCGCAGAGATGGCGTCGGTTGAGACGACGATGTACGTCATTCACCACAGGGTCGAATGTTAACAGTTACATATCATCGCAGGGTCATCATAGAGAATCCTTGCTGGACTTGGACTCATCCTGCGATTCACCCGTCATCAGAAGAAGCAGCATCGGCAGCAATAGCGCATCAATAGTCATCACTCCAAGGCGAATTATGCCTCCGTCAAAAGGTGGCGACATTTACCAAAAGCCTGACGCGGTTTCGCTAGACGGCAACTATTTGTCGCCCAAGCCGCCAAAGAGTAAAAGTTCCAGCGACAAAATATTTCCGGATGTTCAGCAAATGCTGAGGACAAAATTCAACCGAATCCACGCTGGACTGCGTAAACGAAGGGCCGTATCCATCCATGAGGTTCAGGCAAACAGAACCTCACAGCATCCGATTTTCTATGTTCCCTCACCTCTGAGCATGTCCTCTAGTCATCATGACAGCATTCAAAGCATTGATGAGAGAGACGATGAGAATAAGGAGGAATCAGGTCACTTGAGTTTACCTCCGTTCGCTTTCAGAGACGTCAAAGACAAGGGCCTCGAGCTACATAGGAAAACATCCAGCGTTTGCTCTTCCGGCAGAGGAACCACGACATCGTCTTCAGACGACGCAGACCGTAGAAGTAACTCGAGCAACAGGTCGTATTCCTCGGGGAAAGACATAAACGAAAACCGGGATTATCCATGGGGTAAAGACCACGGGTACCACAGCATAGAGACCCAACACTATGACCGCGTGTACTGTGATAAATGGACAAGTCCATCCAAAGACAAACTTAGCTGTAACGAGAGACTGAACGACAGGTTTGACTTCATTCGGGCCTCTGAAAAAAGGAACAATGTTAAGTTTGCAGTGAACGAACCTGTCAAACAGTTGGACACGTCAGTTATGAAATTCTGCAAGGCGCGACTTGCTGAAAACTCAAAAAACCATTACGTGGCGTCCAGGTTCAGTGCGTGTGAACCTGTTTCCAGAAATCCGTTCCTGATTGGAAGTCCGACAACCAACCGTTTCATCACTTTGAACAATTTCACGGATTCCGGACCTTCATCTCTACCCTATGGAATTCACCACGAGGACCCTTACGAATCAAACGAAAACGAAAATATAACGAAGTCTTCTCCGACGGTAGAAAACCTTCCACCCAAGGGCGACCCAAAAGCAGTCGCCGTGTCAGTAGCACTTAGAAATAGAACTCGTTCCCAGTCCCCTATGAAAAAAGGTAAAAAACACTACCACACAAGAAGCGTTTGGGTGAAAGACACCAAAGGAGACGAAGAAAACCAAGAGATCAATGGCGACGGAAAGGATTCAACAAAGAGAGGCGGCAGTAGAGAGGTAAGTAATTTGATAAACGAGCATTCCTTCGGGAAGATACTTAAACGTAAAGAATGGAAGAGAAGGTTGTGGTAAGATGGTCTCATTTAGAAATGAACAGTGCGGTTCTCAGTGTACACTCAGTCATAATATCCTTAAAACATTTACATTAAATACCTTTTTACGTAGGAACGTCACTAACATGTAGTTCACACAAAACGATATTACTTAATAGGGCGAGTTGTTATCATAGAGAACTTAAAATTACACGTTTCTACTTTACTTCATTTAAACCCCTTGGGGTAGAACCCTCCCATGTTTACAAAAAACACGATAACAACATATGTATAACCGAAAGGTTTCTGAAATGCCTGATTATTCTTAAAAGCGTATTTGAGGTTATTTTGTGTTTTCTTTTCCTTGCCTCAAAATCATTCATTGCCTTTCAGAATTTGCCTTCAAAGTTGGATTCCGATGGCGCCGAAGAAGAGAAAGAAAGTAAATTTTGTACACTTCCCCGACACGGCAAAAGTGCTGGGTTCTCCATACTGACGGTGACATTCACCAAAGGACCCGGACAGAAAGGCCTGGGCTTCAGTATAGTCGGAGGCAGGGACTCACCCAAGGGTAACATGGGTATCTACGTCAAGACTATATTTCCGGCAGGTCAAGCGGCTGAAAGTGAACTGCTAAAGGAGGGTGAGTACTCAGGGGATAAATCACAGGTACTAGGTACCTGGTAAACTACTGAGTAACTAATTACTCATCGCCATTGGTGTAGTCTCAAGGAGATACTTGGGCCGATTTCTGAGTGCCACATGTCTCACACGACTTCTGAATTTTCACAGACTGTAAATAGAAACATTAACATAAACATAGTCAGATTCACACTTGCATGTTTTCCTATTTACTTAAGACCGAATGACATCCATGACTTAACGCACTTCACTTAGATTCTAAAAATAGTTTAGAATATAGAACAACACAATTGCTGTGTACATCACTATATATTGTATAGTAAAATCCGATACAATATGTAATGAAAACAACAGAGTGGCAGTGTAAAATTGGAGTTAAAAAAGAGAGAGAGAGAGAGTTGGTGATGGCAAATGAGTCTGGCCTTTGCCACATCTAAATTAAGCAAACAGTTACTCCTTAAGTGAACTTGAATGTGTAAGTCACTAAACTAGCCGACCCAAAGAAGAAACCTACTGAATTTTACTGTAATCTACGTAATTGAAGCCAAGTCAACAAGTGGAGATTCACTAAAAGACAATGCCTTCTTTATTGATTTACGTTTAACTAAGCGTGAAGGTGTGCGTGCTGATTGCAGTGCTGAAGGCAGACAACTCGCCGAGTACCTGCAGTGTTGGCATGCAACTCAACTCAACTCGCAACATATGAACTTAACTGTAGGTAGGACAACAACCGCATTCCATTGACCGTCCCTATACAGTGGCTTCACTTGGCAAGAGGCCTATACCCATATTGAGATGAGTCAATGTTATGCTTTCTTATTCGAACAATACATCGGCTTGCATTTCTCTTTCATGTAACAGTCATTCGTCTTCTGCTATGTGACCCGTTACCATTCATCAATGACAGTTGCCCCTGGGAAGATGAATTCTCTACCGATCGCACCGAACTTGAAAATTTGACACTCGAACTGCCTTTTGCCAACTCTAGGTACCTGTACCTGCTTGGGAAAATGCGTGTCGATTGTTTTAATGCAAATTTAATTGGTCGTAGACGAGTAACCAAAGATGATTTCTCACTAACTCACTCGCGTTTCGTTTCAGGTGATGAAATACTGGCCGTCAATCAAAAACCATTCCATGGTCTTAGTCACCAGGAAGCCATAAATGTATTTAAGGAGATAAAAAATGGTTCGGTTCAGTTGCACATCGGAAGAAGACAATACAAGAAACGATAGGAAGACTCAACACTCAGACAAATGAATGGATCTGAAGATGAAAACGTCAACTTCATGTGTTGAAGTTTCTTTATGTCGTAGGAGAATAATAAAATTTAAAAAAACTAATAAAAAGGTGAACGAATTAACTCGTAACGAATTATTTTGTATATTGCAAAATTGTATTTGACATATCTGTCAAAATAAATTATTTTATTAGAAAAAGAGAATATATATACATATAAAAAATATTAATAACTCAAAACTGTCTGTTGAATTCAAAAGTCCTTGTCTACGAAGTTTAGCCTGGGATATAGTCAAATATGGGTAACTTACAAATAGTAAAACATTTATTGTCTACTTCAAAAGTACTGGATATTTTAAAATAAAAGTTTTGTTTCTGGAACCAAAATTAAAAGTGTCAAACGGACCAATTTTAAATTATAAAAATTTCAAGCCACTGCTCTGTTCTGAAGACAGTAGCGAAAAGGACTTGAATGTGGAAAAAAATAAACAACTTGAAATTCAACAAAACTATTTACATCTAGTAGAAGCAAGTTAGGTTTAGTGCAACTTCATCCTGTTAAGTAAGGAAATACAAATTTTCTAAAGAGTTTCAAATTCACACAAGTTTTTCGTCAGATACTGGAAGTATTCTTGTTTTTTTTCAAGGTAAGAACTACTAATGTTTGTCATAACGTTACTACGACAATAGTATAATAAAATATTTTATTATAATTACAGGCTGTGGTAATAAATGAAATTATTCCAGACTCGGAAGCTGTTTAAATGCTCATTTGAAAACCAGCTTTGGTCAGTCAAGACTAAAAAGGACACTCATGTTGATGACTTCAATTGGATGTCTCACCAAGGGATTGTCGCACCGTAAATTTTATATAATGTAGTTTGTGTATCACTGAAATGTTATAGTAATATTGTCACTAAGTTGTTGTAGTCTTCCAAAACTAAAACAGGAGTTATTATCGCAAGAATTATTTGTATTATTTTTACTAGCCATTAAGGGATGTTTATTGAATTTCCAAATAGTGAAAATGATAATCTGATGAGGAATAATTTTACAAGTACACTTAGTTGTCTAGTTGTGTTCTCACCATCTTACCAGGTTTGTAGACGTACATTCAAATACTAAAATAGAAAGAATGTAGAATGCCAATGTAGAATGCCTGAAAGAAATTTCCACATTCAAAGTTAAAATTACTTTATTAATAATAATTACAATTAAAATGCAATTGCCATTGGAATTAAAATAGTAATAATACTAGTAATGGTAATAGGAGTAGTTGTAATACAATATTTACATAATACATGGCTTATATTGACATGAAAATTTCATTCAGCAGCAGTTTCACTGTAATAACTTATTTATTGGATTTTATCATCGCATAAATCCTACCGGGTGAACTCCCCTTGCAATTTATTAATTATAATTTTTAATTAACCGTCAGAATCTTCTTACGTTTACAAACTTTATTTTATTTTTAGATTTCCTACTAGGTTCTCGTTGATCCGATGACGCATACAAACGATCGTATCGATTTTAAATACTTAAAAAAAATTGATTTTACTATTTACAAAATCCGTCTGCACTTATCTATTAATTAATTAATTAATTAATTTTTGCAATATAATCAGTCTTAGTTAATTTAAATATTTCTTTGTTAAACAATAAGAAACTCAAAAAGAAAGTTAAAACAAATGGCCGAAGACATTTTGATGTTTTTCATGTCTTCGCCTGTGCTTCTTTTTTGATGGGCTCAAACTCAAATGGGTGTGCACTGGCCAGGTATTCAATGAATACCTGAATTATATTCGTCTGTTACTGTTCGTTTTCTTGTAATGTCATTTTTAATCTCTTTTGTGTAGTTCTTTAACGTTTCTTCTATAATCCAGGGAATAAAATTTTACATGTAGTAAGTTAATAATTTAGTACAGTGGGTACTGAGTCCTAGTGGGTTATGAGTATCACAAAAAAAGCTTACCGTGTCTCCTGTCCATAGTATTTATTTTATTAAACTAGAATAGGTTAAGTTAAATATACCTAAACAATGAAACGTATGTCACTCTTGTGTTTGAAAACAGCAACTGCAAAAAGCATAAACAAAACATTTCGTAGGTACCCACCAGTACCGACTGGGCACCACCCCTGAGCGACTCCCACGAAACATCCGCCGCACTAAACGAGTCACACAAAATTGAATTTAAACTTTCAAAAGAATTTAAATTTTTCCGAAATAACAAGTAACAACATTTTCATTAAATTTCAACCAGTTTCCATTCTTTCTGAATTTATTTTACTTTTAGCATTAAATTTACGCCTGCGTTTGATACGTCGAAATTAGGAAGCAAATTCTTTTACTTTCTCAGAGGAGATCTGTAACATCTTGGTGACATTCACTCAAAATTCAGACGCACGCGATCCGCGGGCATTAAATCTAAACGATATTAATAGTTAAAATAAAAACCAATTTATTTATTTATTTACATGTTGAGCTTATTATTAAATATTTTCTGTGAAAAGACATGTTTGGAATGTTCACTTTGTGTTTTTTTTAATTGTCCGACAAAGAATGAGAAAGTTTTTTAGTTTAATTATAGTTTATCATTAGTTGGATAATAGTTTGATTCCCGTTTGTACCGTTCGACGGCTAAAAACAAGCGAATTTGTGTTACAATTTAACACCAAGCAGGATTTTAAGTCCTGATTTTCAAGTACCTGTACGAATTTGAGGTTCACTTTAAGAGCAAAAGATGTACAATTAAATAGCTTCAGTTCCAAGTTCCAGCTTCTCAGAATACCCTATTTTCTACTTTCACTATTTTCATACATAAACATTCTTTGCTTCTTGATGGGTCAGACCAGCTGAAATTGTTGGCACGCACCTGAAGGTTCGACCGGATAATTTTTCAACGCATTGATCATTGTCAATTCTGCAAGCTTTCTTATGTGTATTTGTGCGGATTTACAGGTACTCAACAGAAGTACTAAAATTTTTCATAGATTCTTTAAATAGACAATATTTTAAACAACCCTATTTTCTTACTTGGTTGTGCCTGATTACGTACAAATTATTCTTTTCTTCACTTTTCATAATTTTGTAACAAACCCTGTTGCTGCTTACGTCTACCTGTTGGACACTTTTCGTCTTCACTGACATGATCCTGAACAAAATTACATAACTCGTAACATCTCTTATGAATTTTAAGTTTATTTTATTTTTTTCCCGATTTTGCGATGTGTGAAGGAACGACTGATTAGCCAACATTCAACAACCGAGACCTACACGTGTGACAGCACTGAGTCTGAAACCTGTACACGCGACACATGTTTTTGGTTAGAACGCTATGGCAAAACTTTGACTGGTCCTTGCAGTCTCCTCCTGAAACCAATAAAGTGATTTTAGACTTGGACAGAGGGGCCTATGGAATCTTTAGATACTCCACCCAGGACATATACCTACCAACTACACATGGAGGCCCTTTACAAATTTTCATGACGGACGGCCTCGGCTGATCTCTGCAAGCATTCCCAGCAGGTTTCTTCGTACCGTACCAAACACACTGAAGAATCCTATATTTTATTCCTTCTTTTTCACACTCAGCAGCACACTAAAATAAAAATAAATTGCTTCTTACATCTGAAATTTCAGATAAGGTAAACAACCTCACTCAGACACCAACCTCAGACCATTCGCCCACTTTCCAGGTGCCTTTGCACTTGTCATTGTAGCACTCCTGCCTCTGTGTCGGTTTCTCCCGGTGTTCGCACACGGCAGCATCCACTTCTGTTCCATTTTTGAAAGCACACGCAATTTCTCTCTTCTGCATGGCTGTGTTCCATGTGAAACACCTTGAGTCCTCGCATGGGGACCAGTCTGTATGTGTCCAGGTAGGACAGTCAACGCCACACTTCTGGAAGGTTCCCGGTGTTTCCAAACCGGCGTCTTCACACAAGTCACCTTTAACTTCTTGAGTGGCATTGTGTAGTCTCACAAGGCATCGAACGCTTCTCGTCTGCAATTTAATACATTTTCATTAATATATGTTAATATATACATGTTCATCTATGTAAAAATAATATTTTTAATGTTATTGGTTGTACCTGAATTCCATTTTCGCCACAGGAAACAGAGCAAGGGTTCCACGGCTTGATTTCCCACTCAAATTTTACATTTTGTGCGCTTCCTTTGCCAAGAACGACTTCTGCGTTATCCTCGGTGGTCGCAAAACCTTGTTCGTCGGTATCATCGCTATCAGGAATGGGAAAGGGTCCTGGGTGGTCTGCCAGAAGGGAACGATGGCCAGGAACAAGTGCTCGATGCCCCCTAGAGCTCCCAAACGCCTGGAATGTCAGAAGGTTCTGCGCTTTTCATTATTTTGGTTCTCAAATAAGTCGGGTGAGTGAATATACAAAACTGTACATTGATCAAAATTAACTGACATATCTTGCTACAATATCTTCATTTTTCCTGATCATTACTTACATTCGGTTAATCACAAGAGAGAGTTATAACAAACTGTCGCAGTTCCATCCGACATATTTATTGTTTGTTTTATTTACATAGTAGCAAAACGAATTTCAAATTTTATCTACTCTTGTTGTACTGCTTCTTTTTTTAAGGCGTTCAAGTTTTTTTTATATAAAAAAAGGGTTTAATTAGTTGTTAGTAAAGAGAATGAAATGAATAAGGGTTAATGAAACGCAGATGAAAATCTCAGGATAGCGTTAAAACGAAGAGAGAAGCTGCCATCCAAGAAGCCTGGCTCACCTGGAGAGTAGCCAACAGTTGCTGGAAGTGAGGCATAACGCGAGAACTGCCAGAACTTGAAGATCCCTCAGGACCCGAAGGATAAGGACCTGAGGATCGGCTGGGAAACTCTTCACTCTGATCCTGCATGCCGAAGAAAAATAAAGCATTTTCCAATTTAGAAAAGAGCAAGAGAGTTAAGAATTAAAGAGTCAGACAGAAGAAAAAGTGTGAGCAAGTCAATTCACCAGGTGAAAAGGAAGTTGAGGTGAACTCACCTGGTCAGAAACCAAAGTAGTCGACACATAAGGCGGCCATGATTTTTCATAAGGGTTTATATAGTTGGAATCATCCTTGGGTGCCGGCCTCGGAGACGTGGGTTTCACTTTCCTTGGTTTTGTCTTCTTCGGAGGAACGATGCCATCGGGTTTTAATTCGTGACTGAGGTCGTCCTCCCCAGGATACAGAAAAGACTTTTGATGTCCTACTGCCACGTCGCCTAAACGTAAATTACAAAATTAAATGATAGTAGTAGAGTTGAAAGTAACGAAATGCAGAGAAAAATTTCAGGACAATAAACGTAATTTCTTACAATGGCCACAATAAATTATAGCACCAAGCTATATATGTATGATAGATACAACCTGATATACGTAAAAGTAAATGTATGTGTAATACTAACGCTACAAAGGGGTTAGTACAACTATTTTACACACAAATGCATAGAACAGAAATAATGGAAACACAACAAGCAAATTGATAAAAACCCTAAAAGGAGAAGAAATATGTTTTACAAGACGCATAAAAATAGAACTCCAAGGAAGGTTTTAATAAATGTGAAATTCAGTCTGAACAGTAAGTAATGTACATTTATATTAATTTACGTAACAGAATATTGACAAATGTAAACTGCCTCGTGACAAGGTATACGCAACGCTTAGAATAAATATTTAGATAAATAATAAATTAATTATTGTTTAATATTTTTTCTATTAGAACATACGAAGTGATGATTTTAATATATAAGAAAGTAAAGAAAAGAGGAAAGTTCTAGCCGGAAAGAAGAAATCTAGTAGAAAAGCAACTTACTCGAGTCAGCGTTCGGTTCGTAGTAACTCGGATTTTCCAGATTATTCTGCGTCTGATGAATTTCTTCAGAATTTGGAAAATGGCCAGGCATCGGTTTCACGGTTAAAGTTATGTCGGCCGTGGACCTGGAAGCCAGGCACGTGTACACCCCGCTGTCCCTATACGTAGCATTGTTTATTCTGAGTGCTCCTTTCTTTGATATTTTGAACTTTTTCGACTGCTGCAGGTACTTGTGGTCCTTCGCCCACTGTATCTTCGCCCTGGAAACCGGACCAAATAGTAAAAAAAACCCGGACGTGAGAGAAACTTGTCTTTGAATTTATGCTGTACTCACCTGTCGAATCTTTTCACCGGACATTTGATTTTCACTTGGGTCCCCAGAAATACCTGGGCTGTTCCACCTATTTTCAGTGAAACCTTTTTTCTTGCCGCACTCGACTGAACGTACGTCTGATTAATCGCACTGGCGATAACAGGCCGGTCGGTTTCAACGCAAGATTTAGTGTTACAGGGCTTCTTATCCGGAGGCTTCATCGCTGGACACATTGAGGTTGGACGGTCCATGATGTGGTTTTGGGCCATTACTTGCTTGCACTGAACCGTTCTGTGTGAAATTTTTCTTAGGTTAGTTTCTCGTAAAGGAATTACTCACAACCGGAGACATGAGTGTCTCTGTCTAGGTACACTATATTATGTACCACAATTATTTTTAATAGTGGTTATCTAAAAGTTACCTAATGTTTTGTTTTGCAGTAAAGGCTGCTGTGCCTACCTCGTTTTTAAGCCACCACCACATCGCTTTGAGCACTTAGACCAATCACCCGTGTGCCATCTCACTGGACAGTCTAAAACATTGCAGTACTGTCTGTCTGGAGGGGGTGGTTGAGGACACATACTGTTTGGTACAACAACGGTGGTTCCACCACCTCTTGTTACTTCGTGAATGCAGTTGACGTCTCTTGTTTGAATTCCAATCCCGCAGGATTTTGAACAAGGCTGTATAAGGTAATAATTGAGTAAACTACTTTTGCTACAACAACAAATGCTCCATTCTGATAGATCTTTCAGAAATCTTACCTGGAAATCGGAGTAGTTCCATCGCGGAGGACATGGCTGATCGTTACAAGTTCTGATGAGACTTTCTGGTCGCGTTTCAGGCGAACATAAAAGTGGAACTACAACCTTCTGATCATCATCACGGATGCAGTTAATTATGGACTCTTGCACTCCCCCCAAACAGGATGCACTACAATGAGTGAAACCCTGCTGTTTCCACGAATATGTTTTACCAGAGGATTCTGGTGCCACTTTGACTTTCTTTTGAGAGGGTAAAGAACTGTAGGAGTATTGGTCTGACACGGGCCTATCTTTTGCAATGTCCAGCCTGAAAAGTAAAATCATGGTTGTATGTAGGTTGTTGAACAGAGTGTGTAGCTTGTAGTGTAGTAGTGTAGTAGGTAGCAAATTTCCAATTAAATGACTGAAATCAAAAACGATGAAAAGAGAAGGAAAGTGAAGAAGAAAATCTTCTAATGATGTTCACCCTGGAGGCCTCAATTTCCTTCCTTCTAACCAAATTTTAATTTGTTGTCTAAATATTTGAACACTTCAACACGACAGCTTCGGCACTTGGCACTTCAGGCAGCAGAATTGGCTTTATGTGGCACTTAACACCTACTTGTTATTCATGGCACACGGCTCGAGTACGCATCTTTCAACTGTAGAAGGCTTTGGGCCACGGCACTGCTCATCAGGCAGCCCTGCAATCGCCCCTGTCAGCTCCAAATATATTTTGCATTCGACCTCTCTTCTTCTGATGCCTTCTCCGCAGGTGACGCTGCACGGGCCCCATTTTTCAGGTATGAAACTAAAAGAAGAGTGAAAGTTGTAGCGGTCGCAAAACATACTGCGTTCATTGTATTCATTGCAGTCATTGTAGTTTCTTATTTTGTGCCGTTACGGTCCTGTGTGCACGTGCACGCCTGGGTGTATCGCCAATGCGAAATGGTTTTGTTGACTGTAACAGGTTTCAAACTTATTCCAACTGAATTAAACTTATTTTATATGGAATCAGTGAACAAACTACTATTAATCAGAACTCTGTCACGTAGTACATAAAATAATATTTGAATACAGCAAATATTGTAAATAATTGTGTATTAGACATTGAAGGAACAGAGGCTAAGCCTTTTATTAAATATTTCTTATAATGTGGTAGGAGTATATTTGCCAGTTCTTATTTCTGAATATTAAAAGCAATTCATGTTTTATTACGGTAGTTACGAAAGTTGGAAGTTTGAGACTGCCAAAAGTTAAGTTAACTTATGACGTAATGTCATCACCAAAAATATAAATGTAATGTACATATGAGTTGTACATAACAAAACTAATCGTCCGTAGAATTTAATTGCAGGTACTCATCAGATGAAAATGAAGCGGAGCTCGAGCGAAAATGACGTTAAAAATAGTTGGAACTCAATAGGCAAGTTTTAATTTCTTTCGGGTCAAGGTCTGTCCAAAGTAATCCAGTAAAATTTATTCTCTTACAAGATAAACAGTTCGAGGTACGTGAGAAATGCGTCAACAAGACGACAGCAAACAAAAAAAGCTAAACAGAGACAAAAGGTCCGGGACAAGAGCAGAAATTTCTTTGCTTTCGCCAAGAATGGAGCAAACTAAAATTTAAGTGGAATGGGAAGTTAAGGAAATGTTTAACTCAGATGAAATTTCATAAATTTCATTTCTCCCGGTAGAAAATTGTGGAATTTGTGTGGTGAATTCTCAAACTATCGTAAAATAAATGCTGTAAAATTTTATTAGAGAAAGTACATCAATTCTCCCGAATGGGAAACTTATCAATATTTCTTTTCCTGGATGACCATGTTACCTTAAAACCAAGAACATTATTGATTAGAAATATATTTTTTAAATAATTTACGGCATTGGCTGTATTACTTCTTTTATATAATTTTTTAAACCTACATTTCAATTTCGATATGTGGATATTACATTTCCCAAAAAATTCATATAACATCAACATTAACTAACATTTCACGTTAGATGCAAATGAATTCTTCTTTTGTAAATTATTTCAAACGATGCAAAATAGTCTGCACTAGTGTGATGTTTTCAACAAGAAAATCAAATAATTTCTTAGAACTTTGGAAGGTTCTATTAATGCACATTCTTATACTTCATATATATTACTGTAAGTCAATTTACATAAAATTATATTCCTATCACTGCGATATTTGCTACAGTCAACAAAACAGGGGTGGGACGGTCTACAAGTCCCCAAGAGAGGACTAAAATTAACTTATTAAATCTAAATTGTACTAGCGTAATAATTTTCAAGGAACATTAATTTCTAATTTTCTCAGTTACGACTACTACATCACAATGGAGAAGTATCCGGCACTATTGTTATGATAACTACACAAAATACGGTATTGTTCGTGGCATTTTGAAAAAATAATTTTCTTAAAAAACTAGATGTGATATATATATATATATTTTGTGAATGTTTTAAGTCCTTGATTGGTAGTTATTGGGTGGCGGTGTAGTACATTTACAACTAAAAATGTAAAATTTTTAGGTTTACATGGAAGTACAAATTCAGACTTAACAAGTTAATAATAAAAAATATTACTAAATATACGGTTGTTTTATTTTCTTAAACTTCTATGTATCTAGTAAACTCTCGTGTTTTCAATAATAAAATGTTGACTATTCTATTCCACTTCTATTCTATTCAGCAACTTTATGACAGGAGAAAAGAATGCGAGAGCTTTTTAAGCAGAACATGAGCAGTGGGGTTTCGTCAACCATTTAAACAACTGTGCTTCATCTACAACTGTTTTAAATAAAAATTTCAATTTTGGTGAACCGCAGTGTCAAAGGAATAAAAAAAAAACAAATCTGCGTACAAGTGTGATGTGTCTGTATGTGTGTTTTTGTGGTGTAACTGTGTGGTCCTGTGCGCTATAAAAAACATTTTTGGGAAGTTACAGTGAGAAGAACAACAAAACAACATGTCAAAACGCTTCAATAAGACTTCTTCTTTTAATTTTTTCACCCTACCTGACAAATACCCAGCCGCAAGCAAAGAATACTTTGTAGTTACTGAAAAAACCTAAATGGTTTAGTAGATGTTCGGCATTGAGTTAAAAAAATATGGGGGTTTGTTTGAAATTTTGTTTGTATTTTCGGAGTTTTGTATAGAACCCGCGTCATTTGTGTGTTATACTTTTTATTTCTTTATTGTTTTAATTTTATGAATAATTTTATTAATCTTTACTAGAATAAGATTAGTAATGTACACGTACATCTCAAACAAAGCCTTGCAATTTGTGTATATTTTGAATACCATGATATTTTACTCCTTCAGTTAGTAGTTTGGGAGCTTGGGTATTAAAATTTGTTATTATTTAATTCGTTAATATATTTATATCTACTCCGACGTGATCAAAAGATCTATTTAATACATATATATAACATATATAGAACATATTTCATGTGAAGTTCGATTCTTGTAGATTTTCTTCACGTACACATAAATTTGTATTAAGCAAAAATTGAGACAGAAATTACAAGGCCGAGAGCTAAACTTTCTACGTGCAAGTACAGCTCATCCTTTCCACTCATGTGATGACTTTCCAACAATGAGAGCGAAAGCAAGACAATTTTAGGCTCATCTGTACGACATGTGCGACAGATGGTCTCCAATATCAATCTTCCTTTTTCCAACATTCCAACAATGAGTGTATGTAACGTAGAAACATAGAAAATAATACTTAAATAGAAATAAATCTGCAAATGAAAGCATAGCGAACTTACGTTGCTCCAATTGGATGTGACGGATTCACCAGGTTACTACCGACTAGTTTTTCTGCAGTTGCTGCAAAGGGCCCCGACATGGCCCCGGGCATGGGCCCTGAAAGAGGAACTGACGGTGGGTAAGGACGTTGTATAGAATGTTTCAGGTGTTCCTCTGCTTCCTCATCTTCTTCGTCTTCATCTTCTTCCTCCTCCTCTTCGGTCTTCGTCTCACTGCTTGTTGCCTCTTTTAGATCTGAAAAAGAACCGTAATAATTTTTATTAGTTTCATCTACTATTCGTCATTGTCTTTCTCGAGGAAAGCATCGATTCACCTGAAAATGTCCTTTCCGGGCATCGAATTCCTGAGTGACAAGCTTGTATTGATGTTGGTTTGTCGAATTCGTTACAAGGTATGGTCGAAGGTTTTGTTCCGTCTTTGCAGCCGATTGTGCGCGTTTGTATTCCTTCGCCACAGGACACGGAACACTTGAATGTACACAGACAGTTTAAATAGTGTGATAATTAGGACTCCAATTAGTAAAAGAAGGAAAAGAAAACTTACGCCTGACCATTCGAGAGCCACCCACTTGGGGCATTCCCTTTCCTCACAAGATTCTTCGGACGGTGGTTTCTCCCCAGGACATCGATGATCATGTACCTAAAAACAAAAAAAAAATTTATTCAACACATTTTGTACGAGTGCAACGTAATAATTGACTCTGGCCGTAACTTTTTGTTTGATCTTGTTTACATCTTGTTTACAATTTATTCAATACATAACTTTTATAGATATGTTACACCGATCCCTCGGACCAGTAGGAAACCCAAGGCGTTTCAGTGAGTGAACTTGAGTAATTACAGTCGCAAGTAACCAGAACAAAAAACCTCAGCCTGTCAACCACAATAAATTTTACAAAAGTTCTGTGTCACTCCTTTTGTGGGTCAGCAGAGACAGGACAGGCTCAAGGGAAATCAGTTTCACTGCCAAAGGAACAATTCTGCGTTCCTTTTAAGTTTGTCCAACTAACAAACGAATTGTAACGGCTAACCAACAGTCTACAAACATCTCATTACAAGTACGAGAGAACAACACAACAGAAAATTCGAGTCTATTTCACAAGGAAATTCAATAAACCTACTTCCTGCAGCAAAGAATGTTTTTTGCGTAATTTTCCACAGTTTCGCTCTTTCATTTCAAAGAATTAAAACGCTTTTAGGGAAGGTGATTTAGTAGGGTGTGAGAAGAAAAGAACCTCTCCACTAGAACAATAACAAACAGACTCAGAGTCTTTAATTTTTTGGGCGAATTCCTGTTGTCTCTTCGTAAAGTCCTAAGTAGAGAATAGTCAGAAGAAAGGTTGAGTGTTGTTCTCATCCATTTAGGGAGGAGAACACAGGGAAAGTGACGAACAATTAAGAAAGGACAAAAGAAACAATTAATAAATTTTCTCTTCTGGTACTCGTCTTCCACTCGTCCGTCTTCTCTTTTTCTATTTCCACGTCTTTGTCATCCAGTTTTCTACCAGATTCGCTTAAGTTCAGCTTCGAACTTGTTCACAAGTTTTGTTCGCAAATCTGACGTAAGCTTTCGGTCTTACTCCACTTCCTTTTTTCCTTCTTCTGGCATTCTTCTTCATTTGACTGTGAAACGGGAGACATTGAAATAAAAAGAAACTACTCACACCCTGCTCCTTTAGAAAAGGTTTCTCATTTTCTACCTTCCTGTGCTCTTTTTCTTATGTCTCTTCTCTCTTTCCATTCTTTCCGTCTCTCTCTCCTTCGTCCATTAAATTTTTACTTCTGCCCCAGAAAGGAAACTTTCTAAGGCTGGTCTTAACTTGGGACTAGGGTTGTTAAATGTCTTCTAACTTTTATTAAAAAGGGAAACTGGTTTAAACGGAAGAGATGGAGAAGGAGCAGAAAAGAATTGCAATTCTTCAACAGTCCCAGCCTTTCGTCTTTTGCGACAAAAAGAAAATAATCGCCATTTCGGCAAAACTCTCAGGGAATTTAATTTCTATCAAAACATAGAAGATGTTTTGATTCCAAAATTTGGAAATTTTGGAGGAAAAGAACTTGATCTCGTTAAGGAGAGTTCTATTAAATAGCCGGGTTTAACCACTTGGAACTAGTTGACTACCATGCTGTGAGAAAAAGATTGGTACAATTGAAATCAAGTTAAAGGTGAATCTCTTCTTACTTCATCAAAAACTCTAGTTTATTAATTTTCACATCAAAATATGAAAATTTACTGTGATATACAATAATTTCATATTAAATTACAAAATAGATTACAAACAAGGCAATGTAATTCTAAAAGTTTATTATTAAAAGAAACTATGAGGACGCATAATATCCCGTGTCACGTGAGGTGATGTTCTAACTAACATCTAATCAAGCAAACTAAAATCTAATTTCTTTTTCACGAAATCGGGTATTTCTCATTGATTTTGCATATATATATATTTATATATATATGCAAAAGTTCTCATTTGACAAAAACAAATAGTTTGGTGTAATAAATGACGTTAGTTTGCCATATACATGAGTACAGATCTTGTTAAGTGCTGCATCGTTAGACCCAAAATTAAAAAAAAGGTTCCGAGTAAGAAAAAGCACTCAAAGAGACCACATCCAACGGGAGAAGTTAAGAAAAAAAGGTATGAAACCTAGAAAGAAGGATTTTGAATGTTCCGCGGTTACCTGAGCAAACCGAAAAGCTTCAGATCAAGTTAAACGTTAATTAAAACTTAAAGTTTAATCCTCAAGTTCAATTGCTAAAATTTCAATTCTAAGCAAAATTTCAACTTAAATATTTCATAGAAAATGTTTCAAGGAGCTGTATGACTTACTTATATATTCATCCTTAAAATTTTTATGAGACTCTTAATTTATTGATGTTATTAATCAAAAGTCTTATGAACTTTTCATAACTGAATGTATTATTTTTTGGGACGGCATTGAAAGAAATGAAAAATATACCGAGAACTGCAGCAGTTGCAATGGGAAATAATTTGTGAAGGTTTTGAGAAAGTGTAACGGTTATAACGAATGATAAATTAGGTAAATCAACGAATTGATGAATAAATCATCTAGTAGCAGGAGGGACCCGTTTTACTGCTTCCGATGCATCCCATACTGGTATAATTCCCATAATTTAATAATAAACACGCGGGTACATACCTTAATTTTGGTAAGGTTAACTTCTTCTGAGCAGTAGACTTCTCTCTTGCGAACTCCTCCACCACAACTTGCAGAACAAGGGCCCCATTCGTGAATGGCCCACTTCGAAGAACATGGAGCATCGTTGCATTCCACAATTTTTGCCGCTGGCTTCTCCGACACGTTGCAGAGGAGCTCGTCCATTTCTTCTCCTGACAGTCGGTTTTTGCAGACGGCTTTTGACATTTTGTAACCTGAAAAACGGAGATTAGAGACTTTCAAATTGAGTAAAACAAAACGTTTCAACGAAGCTTCCGGTTCATCTTCTTAAGCAGGTACTCAGAAGTATTTTTTATTACTCAATAGAGTAAATAGTGTACAATATATTTAAGATATATGAACACAAACTGCCACCATTTTTCCTTTCACCGATCGGATCTCATCCTCCACCACAAGTTATTGGCTCATTTTACGGAAGGATCAAATTATATTTTCAAAAAAATCTCTTAAATTTGGTTGACTGCTCTTATCCTGATGACCAAATATGGCCCGTTGAAATGTCGGAGGAAGCGGTCACAGCAGCAACACTGCTGACTTCTTTAAAGCAAAAGGCCCTGTTATTTTTTCGTCTTCCTTCAGCCGTTTCATGGTCTTTATTTTCTCCGACAGAAATTTCCCGAAATCTATACTTTAAATGCGTCTCTTGGGTGATCTTTGTGCCAAATTTCCAATCTCATTCTCTTTGCCTGCCCCCTTTTCTCTCACACACAAGCACAGACATACATACAAGCTCTCTCGGGAGAAGAGAATGAAATATAACAAAAAATTCATAGGAGAGAAAGAAAATAATGCTCAAACATCCTCCCATTTGAGTTAAAACTTTTTATAAACCCATCCAATCATGTCCGTTGTACAGAGTAGAACGATTTTTGTACGCAGAAACCGCTGACCACATGAATGTAATAAAAAAGAGTACTTTTAACTGAGACATATAACTACTAAAGCAGAAATTGTTCTAAGAAAATGTGACGCTTCCCATTTTGATCCGGTCGTCAGAAACCATTAAAAGTATGTGAAACGTTTATGGAGTTGAAGGTAAGTGCATATAAAAATTGCACTCTAAAAGAATACGTATCACACAAACGCATTAAATTTATTGTGTGATTAGCTGAAGTTCATATTCGGTTGACGTACTATTGGCATTTTTGTAGTAACGTTTCGTCTATTATTTCTTTGTTTTTGTTTCAGGCAGAAATTTTTGAGTAGTTAGAGTAGTGGGCAGTAATAGTTTCCTCAGATGCCTTTCAATGTTCAAAAACAGTGGCAGTTGTCTCTGATGAAAGTTTCGATTCTGCTCATTAAAACTCTGCTTTCAATATTCTACTTCCCAATTTTCGGCAGAAAGGTATTAACTAGATGTACGAGACATGAGCAAAATAATTTAATAGTTGTTCTAGCGGATTAAAAACTTTTTCACATTTGCTCAGTTACGGTCAGCGTGAAACTTTCTCGTAGAAATTAATGAAGATTCTATTTCTAAAACTTGTGCACTTATTACGTCAATAATTCGATGAAGACTTCTCACTGAAATTTCTAAAGTGATGTACATAACACCAGGTGACACACAGGATGCTAATAGGGTTATTTCTTCGGATACGTACCACCGCCACATGTGGCCGAACACAAAGAAGCAGGTTCTTCCTCCCAGTGGTACATTGGCTGGGCACATGAGGAACCATCCCCTCCACAAACGCCACATTCGTCCACCCTGCGATTGGACCCGATACGAAGGTCGCATCCAACTCTCTGAAATTAAAAGCAAAATCAACAACCTTTTTGATTTTAATAATATACAAGTTATACATAATTTATTTAAACCAAATCACGCTCTCAAAATAAAAGTTTTTTCTTTCAACTATTATTTTTGTATACTTCATGATACGAAAACCTGTCATGAAAAAATTTCGCATAAATAAATTGAAAAAAGCTGAACTACAGGTTGCACGTGATACAAATATATGTGTAAAGAACAATTTTGAACTTAATGAACTTAAGTAACCTCAGCAAAATAACGGAAAATTGGTCCAGGAGGAGACATCTGTGTATATGTGGTGTATGTGCGGTTCTTGACAATAGCTCACATCAATTTTTTTCACCCGTTTTACTATTCTATTCCTTGTTCTCATGAACAAACTATAGGAAATATAGGTTGTATAGGAAATTAGTTTACCACAACCCAAATTTCAAATTTTTTTTTAATTTTTCCAATAGATTGAGATTTATCAAGAGTGTTAAAATATTGAAACATGCAAATACTGAATACAAGAAAAGGGGAATGGAAAGAGGAGATGAATTCTTACAAAGTAAGGTGTTTGAAAGAATTGCAAATTTAATAAAATGGTATTGAATGGAAACATTAAATAAAGCTGAATATAAAAACAAAAATAAAAGAGAGGGGGAAGACATACAGAGAGAAACAGAACAGAAGGCGTAGAAAAACTCATAAAGCCTTTTTAATGTTTCAAAGAAAAGAAATATGTCGGGTAAAAAATTATAGGAAAACAAATGCATAAAATAAGAGAAATTAAAAGGAGTCTGAAGGAATAAAACAGAAGCGGAACTGTTGAGCATATCCGGAGGAGGAAATGGACTGCCGGGCACATAGGCAGCCATTGTGAAAGCAAAGTAAGACATAAATAAGAAATGCAGCTGAAGTCTGATGAAAAGTGTAACGGAAAGTTTAGGAGTGAAGTCTAGACGTTAACTAACTGACGTGCTCATAAAATAAACCTAAATTATTTTGGAGAGGGCAGGAAGTCTTGTGCGCGTAGTTGTGAGGTTCAGGTGCCAGGGAAAAGGGTTCATTGGTATTGATTGGATGATTGATTGATTGATTGATTGATTGAAATAATACTCACAAGACATTTGCCACTGACGCACATATCTAAACTTCCTGGTCGACATCGAGTACCATCCTGAACCTTTGATGCCAGCTGAACTATTATGGCGGGTTCTTCACCTGACTTTTTCTTGGACTCTTCGACCGGGCTACCCCGACATGTCAGAGCACAGGGCTCGTTCTCATCGTAGTGAGCCGACCACCTGAGGTACTGGTCGTCGTATGGGGAATCGTTATAAGCGGCACACTGATGTTCCCTAAAATCTATTGGTTCCGAACAAGGCTGAAAATGACAAATTTCATGGTAGTTTCGGATTCGGATGAAGAGATCTGTGAAAAATGTAGTCCTTTGGGCTCACCTGCATGTTGCATATTTTGTACCGCATGGCTTCTCCGTGACATCCACCACTGACACGACATCTTCTCATTTGGTAGGAGACACCACCGTCACAAAGCCGGGAGCAGGTGCTCCAGGGTGACCAGGACGACCAACCACGCTGTTTTTCTTTTTCAGAATTTCCTCTCTTCTGTGGTTGCTAAAATAAAAAAGATGAATAAGTACTAGAAATAGAGTAACATGTGTCAATATAAGTAGTTCAATTTATTAACGTACTCCGATTATGTCAGAATCGTATTTTGCCTTTGCTACAAAGAAATGTTCCACTAAATATGTAATTTTTATTTTTTGGAATCTTCGTCCGACCTTCTGACTTATTTTTCAATGCAAATCCCGTCGCCTGAGTAAGACGATACCTCGGGGCCTTTCCCTCCCTAAAAAGGCACACGAAAGCCACACCAGGATTACACTGGTGCTGAACGTAACGGTGAGAATGGATTTAAACCCCTCGTTACCAAAACTGATTGCTTTAAATGGAGCAAACGAGTTCGGAATATGAAATCAGTTTACCTTAAATTTATGGGACAACGCTATCTTGAACGGGCGCCATTTTGTTTGTAACTTATTCGAAAAGGAGTGGTACTCGCATGAGTAGGTTATTGTTTTCGCAAATTGGTATTATTACGTTGCGAAATTAACTAATTTTAAGTTTGCCTGGGAAAAGACTGATGAAGAGCTTTTGCTAAAGTGCAGTGTACATAAGGTTAAAGGGAAGTGCAAAGTTAAAGGGAAGGTGAGAAAATTAATGTCGTCGTCTGTTCTCAGCTCCACCAAATTCTATTAAATTTTGTTTGTTTTGATGCTTGGTGTGATGTGTGAATTTTATCACCGCGTCTCCGTATAATTTTCACAGGTTTCATCCAAACAGTGACGTTAGCAAAAAGGTTGTTTATGTAAGGCTTGTCAAGCCAAACTTAAAAAAATTTCGGTTGACGTTCATCAAATTGAAGTTCATCAAAGTAGGTAGTTTTGAATTCAAAAAGTGAACATCTCTAAGGGGTGTATTTCTTTTTCTATTTATTTCTTGTAGTTTGGGTTGTAAATTTTCTTCCCGTTTTCCTTCTTTGTTCATCAATATTTCACTGAATTTCTTTTCTGACTTTCTGTAGGACAACCAGAAGCAATAGTTTCAGATACACTTGAGACATTTACATTTTTTGTCAATTTATTTGTAACATTCACGACTTTTCATTTGTTTATACATAATTATTTATTTCTTACGTATTTAGAATTTGAAATAAATGCAATTATTGCTTGCGTTACACATTACATTTAAAATTATTCCTTTCTTTACTCGTTGCATTATTTCACCTGTTTCCAAGCATGTGATACCAATTAGTAATTTGTAGTTGTAGTAGTTTGATGACTGTATAAAAGTAAATTCCTGCAGCATGGTTTGGCATTAAATACACCACATCCAGCAGTACACTTTCAATAAATTTTATTAAATAAAAGATTCAATCCTAATAAAATATTGCATTAGGATTTTCTATCGTTAGCAGGCAACAAAAATGTTTTCATTCGTATACGTATTTTAGAAATTCGTATAAAATATGACAGGGATGTTTGAAACGTTTAATGTATATATAATTACATAAAAGAAAATACTTCAATATTATATATGGCGGGACAGACAAGACTGAAAAATGTTAGCCGTTGTGGACGTCAGAGCCAACATAAGCCATACAAATTTGTCTTGCACACTACTTGTTATATTATTGTGTATATACAAGACAGATTTTCTGTAATGAACCACCTCAGAAGCCGTCTCAGGCTCGTTTATTTTGTTACGGCACGTCGCTCCCGTGTTTTATTGCAATTCGTCTTTTGGGTCGGAGAAATAAGCCGTTTGACTATAACAATATTTCTAATTTAACTTCATTTTTGAAATGTTGAACGTTATCTCCCGTTTCCAAGGGATTAAATTCCGCCTGCGTTACAAAGAAAATACAATTTTGGGCTCTACTTTTCAGGGCCCTCTTCTTATTTTTTTTAAACACGCGGCAGATATGCATGTGCTTAACGGATGTAAAACGCTCTAGGGGTGAGAACGAAATGAGAATTTAAATTTTTTGTGAGTGAGGAATAAACGAAAAGAGTTCTTTTCGATGAGCTTCGAACGTCAGTGGAAAATATGGAAAACTCAAAGTTTTACTCAGGAGTTAAGTTAAAGAAAGGAAAATGAGAGACATGTAATTTGCTACTATTTCAATCTACACTTTAATGAAATATGTACATAACAAAAGTTTGTATTAATGCGATTTCATTGTTTTTGATCGAGTTCGAAACAATAACAATTATTTCCGGTCTGTGGAAAATTTGACTTGTTCGATTTCTTTCATCGGGCCGATACTTTTTTATTTTTTACTTTTTAACTTCTCCAACTTTTCAGTCTGTTGTTTCGATTTGCTTTTATAAATGTATTTCGTATTGGTTTTGCTTACATATTGAATAAATCTTGTTTGAGAGATTTTTTTAAATATCCGTTTGTGTTCCAACAAAGGACAAATTATCTTAAACATTGATTATAAATGGTCAATCGATAATAAAGATAAATTATTAAGGTACTTGGAAAATTTTACAAAACCCTAATAGTAGTGGTTGTTGGCCGTTAGTAGTGGTTGGTGGGACAATGAGGAGACACACTTAAACAGACCCACAAAGTTCTGGGTGACCTACTAAAAGTTCTGTGACAAATCAAAAGGTGTTTATCTATTTATCTATTTTTTTTATTTAAAGAACGATGGCACTAAAGTCCTTAAAAGTTCACATCAAGCGGGACAAAAATTCATCGTCACGCGTCGTCAACTTGTCAGGGGGTTAAAAACGAGTTCCGCTTTCTTCTTGTCTCTCTAAAATTTTCAATTTTTTTCGCTTGTCATTTAATCCTCCTTTTTTGTTGTCGTCAAAGAGTGTTTTTTGCTCTTTAGAGGGTCAGAATAAAAACAAGAATTCTTGTTAGCGCTTTTAGACAAATGAAAGAAAAAAATCTGAAAGCTTCGATCCTCAGCCAGCGACCAAATAGAAGGCATTGCACTGCTCAAATTAATAAAAACAGTTTTACACACCACATTTTGCCTTACTTCGTACAGTTTAAAGAGTTTCCTCCAATAGTAAGTGTTTCTGTATGAAATTACTACAATTGTTTCATTTTTAATTTTAATAGAAACACATTCAAATTTGTGTTTTCCTTATTGACTTTCTCTATTTCTACTTCCCAACATCAAATTACTTATTAAGTAATGTACTGTCCAATTTCTCATTTTTCTTAATTGTTTTACTGTGGAAAATTAATGATTACTTACACGTATCAGTTCCATTTCCAGCTGCTTCAAAGTGTTGGCGTCCTCCTTCTTCTCCGACCAAAGTTCCGTTGTATTCTCAGCATTGCTCGTACACAGCACCTGCAGACGAAAATTTACCAAACTCAATCAATCAAGTTTTGCGGTTTGCCTATCTTTCACTTCGTTGAATTACTTTTGTCTTTAGCTGTTTATCAAAGTACCAACCGTCCCGAATACCGTTTGCCTGTTGAATTGTTACTTTCACGTTTTCCAGTGTGAAATGGAACTCTTGTTCTTCTTCGCGTTAGCCTTTCTCATCAATCGATCTCTGTCTAGACGCAATAAAAAGGATCTGAGCGTAACGAAGAAGTCACTTCCGGTTAATAAATTAGATCATTGGGTTTTCCGCCGGGTATTCGGCAAACATTCGACCCTTACCCTTAATTTTTTGCTTTCAATAATCCAAAATAGACAAAGTGAAGGCACGTAGTTATTTTATGTGTTGGTGGCATGTGCCGTCCATTTCTGAATCAGAAATTGATAAGACAGAAATATTAATACATAAGACAGAAACTGTCGTACGTATTGCCTTTCTTGTTACAAAAACAGTTCAACCTATTTTATTGTACTCAACATTCCCTTGTGCTCAAAATTAATCATTTTTACCAGTGGAATCGGAATAAATTACTTAATAATTATATGTTGAATTCTTAATTCTTAATGCCTTAATCGTACACGTAAGGAATAAATAACTGACAAAAAATTACGGTAATTAAATTGCTTCATAAAATTGCAAGGCATTGGCTACTTCAGTTTTTTAGGTGATTTATAACCAGAGAAAAGGTTACTTTTATTCAAAATACATTAGAAATCGACAGTTACAGTAATGCTAGGTGCAATGCACAACAAATTGCAGAGTAACATTTAATTACTACAATTAGTTCAATTACTACAAGTATTACAAAGAGCTTTAAACCGTTGTAAAAAAAATGAAATTAACTTTGTAGTGAGGAGGCCTTTCGTTCCTTTTCGCTTGAATTTCCCTGGGAAAAACACGAATATCATTTCGACTTTATATTCTATTTTCACTTCACACAATGAAAAACTTTCTTTTCTTCCTCGTCTTAAAAGTTTTCTTTCAAGTTTTTAAAGTTTCAAACGTTCCGGGAGTGATCGTGAGGTTTCATCCTCCACTGTTTTGTAAATTTAATTTTAACCGAATGTATAAAAGCCCACAGGTGCACTTCTAACTTAAGTGTCATGTGCGTGCGTGTTTGTGTATGTGTGTAAAGATCTTTTTGACAAGAAACTGAGAATTTGCCGGTGTTGAGTTTATGTTTAATACTTTTCAAACTATCGTTTCCTTTTTTATGACTTTAGAACAAGATGAATTTGTTAAAAGTGGAAGTTTTATTTTGTGTTATTATTTTGTCAAAAAATAAATGTGATGTCTGGTTGCCTAAACGTCACTCGCCGTCATTCTTATACTGTAAAAAAATTGTACCATTAATACAGTAAAACTAATCAGATTGTACCGGAGGACCAGAAAGTAAGGATTTTCGCAATCGCAACTAATCGTGCGGCTAAATCGGACCAACGTGAAGCAAAAGAAAATAGAAAAAAGTACCTATCCGTACATCTGACCATATAAAACCATAACGCAACGGTGAGTTTCTCCTAAAATCCACCAGAAAACTCCAATAAGTTCACCTAACAGGTAGAAACAAAGCAAAAAGTTACAAAAAGCTGAACACCGGCAACATACTCTTTGCTCCAGTTGCCGCAGACTTCCCAATGAGAAATGTTCAAATTCCTTAAATCTCGGTCCCAGTTGGGATTTGTAAATTGGTAATTTCATTCTGAGGCCATCCGGCATATTTTTTATATATAAAAACTACGTGACGGGGTCAACTGGTGTGAACGAAGTTTTTTTTTCCAATTTTCTGTGGACGCATTTCCGTTTCCTTTGGTTTTTACAGATTTTACAGGAAAAAGAAGTTTCCTTTGGTTCAAGTTTCACGCTTACACCAGTTCAATACTAAACCGGTGACACAGGCTGCCTAATACGTTTGTGTGGAACAATTACGGCATATGATACTCTAAACATTTTATAAAATCGGAAAACTGTGACAGGAAGGTTAACCAAATTCCATCAGAATTGGAAAAAGGTGTAATTTAAAAAGTATAAGAAAAGCTAAGAAATTAAGTTAATAAGAAAGTATTGGTTTTGTAATTACGTCTGACGGTAAACAAGAGTTAGAAAAAGAAAGAATGTCAGTCAGTCAAAATGTGAGGAAGGTTAAAAAATTTGGTTCTAATTCTACAATTGTAGGTGAACTTTCGGTCTTTTTCGTAGCAATTCAAGTAGAGATAATAATAAATAATAGTGGAATTTGTTAAACTAATCGTTAGAAGCAATGAAAGATCGTGAGAAAAATCCCTCAGATCTTACAAAATAAATCATGTTAACCCCCTGGAAGTAGGGGTTTGCAATTTACAAGAAAATCAGTAATATCAGTAATATCATATCAGTAAAACAGAAATTAATTACCGCAAATAACAAAAAAGTAAAACGGGAAATTATTTGGTTGGTTGGAGAACCAAAATATCGCCATTTTTACCCTAAAAAATTCGACCCTGTGGTGAAAATAATTTTTCTTTTATGTTTAAATTTCAAAAATCCTCAGCGAATTATTTCCGCTTAAATGCATTATTACAATGCATTAAAACATTTTAGGCCTCATTAGAAGTATAATATTACATTTATATATATTAAAAATAATATATTGTCCTTTATGCGGTGCACAATTAAAGTGGAAATTGCGTAAAGCTTTAAAAGTATTTCAAACACTACCACCCTTCGCATTTCTTAGAAAATGACTAATATTATCTGCATTTGTATTTATATTATTAAACTTGTTGTATCAATGAATCGCGACACATATATTAAAAGGAAATATTAATAATTTTTCCTTGTATTACGAAAATAAAAAATATTAATATGAAATTGTAGATGTAAAGTCGCTGGTCAAAAATGGTGTTTTACTTGAGTAAACAGTTGGAGACGACAAAAATACTGTGAGAAATAGAAAAATAGTATGTATATTAAAATTCAGTAAATTCAGTGTAAGTTTGAAGATCTAAAATAAAAGAAGTATCATAAATTTAAACTCTAAAATTCGTAGTCTACGAATCTTAGGGGGAAGTAGTTGCATAGGGGAGCAGTACAACTGTCCTAGTAGTTTAAATAGTTCAGTAGGTTTGTAATATTTTCCAACTATCGGACCAAGAAATGTATACAGGTGACCGAAAAATACAAAAACTTTGTTTTTTTTCCTGGTTGGGGTACAGTTTTTTTAATTACAAACTCAAATTCACGTTCCATTAATTAAAAACTTAGTCGAAATTTTGCGAGTTTACTACTCCACGAGGTAAAATAACATCTCATTAACTCGCGGACCACTTCCCTTGGCGAATAATTAAAGATTTCAATATCTGCTTTCAGCATAAAATAAACTTAAATCTGCCGGATGAAGATTTTTACCAGACTAGGGAAACTTAAGCAAAACAAAATAATTACGGTGACTCAATTAGTAAGAAATACAGCATGTGTTTTCTGCTGGATTTTATTGCGGATGACATTCTGTTCAGTGTATCATACAGTATGATTTACGGTCAAGTCATTCCAAAACACCTTATTTATATCTTATTTTTATTATTTAATATACTGGAATAATTATAGTGATCTGTTTTTCATTGTTTACTTCTTCCAACAATATTGATGAAACTTCACGCTTGTTTTCGGGGTTTATATTCATCATAAATTGTCCAATGAACTATTTTCATTTCTTCTTGCATTTTAAATTAGCTGTATAAGAAGCTGTACTGGTTGTTGAAGTGTACTCTAGTAGTTATCTTACTGTAATTGTACTCATTAAAATACTAAGAAAATATTCTGCAACAGTCAGGTATCTGTAATATGGTCACCTTAATTAGATCAATATTACAACTTTTGACTATTTTTTGTTTGAACGGGGAGTTCTACTGATTTCAGACGAATCGTATGTGTTAGATGTACAGCATGTATCCAAGGAGGTTCAAATGTTGCCATGGCAGCCAAACGATTTCACGGTTCATGTTCTCTTCATTCCCAAAAACAGAATTTCTCAATATTATAATTTTCTCTTTTATCTGTAGCTTTTACTCGTCTGAATGGAAATCCAGCGATTGTTGCAGCCTCTCCTACACTCTACGTGTACGGGAGCGTTACAAATTAACCTTCCTGCACTCAACAATAAAGCGGAATTCTTCTAAAGATAAAAATCTTCAAATGCTAGTAACCTACATAAGTAATGATAATAGAAGCGTCGGTTCAACTGTCTGCTACCTGAAATGCAACTTTACGTCCATTTTTTTTCATTTCCTTCTGGTTGTTTTCACAATTGTGTTTTTCGCCTATCTAAAACGCATCCTTGTATTATTATACCTCCATTTTAATGTATTCTATCGTTGTTCCCTACAACCTGTAATTTATGTTGTTGTATAACACTAAAAACCAAGTGTACAATACATGTGCACATACCCGTGCAATAATTACAAAAGAATACAATAAAAATGTTATTGTAAAATAACATGAGTATGTACACATGTATACTTTAGACGAATCTTAAAACATTGCTTAGTGAATCGTTTAGCTTTTCTTTTTGCACACATTGACGACTATCTGCTGACAAGATAGTGCTAATTTGTCAATTTCTATCACTTTATCCATAGATTAAGTTTTAACATCGAATGTATTCGGAATGTAGCTCATTTCATTCTTTCATCCTCCCTTGACTTTTATGTTTCCAATTATATTCTTCGTTTTTCTCTTGCCTAAACGTCTCCCCTTATCGCCCCTAAGTTAAATGCAGTAAAACTTAAAAGAAAAATACATTTCCACTCAAGAAAAACTAATGTTCCGTTTCAGATATGCGAACCACCGTTTAACACCACCTGCCATACTTCTCAGCCTCGAATAAAAATTCCATTCGGTTTTTATGTGATTTTCACTTCTTCAACATGAAAATTTACAGAATCAGAGTAATATAAAGAGTAGGGGAAAGCAGAATAGAAAAAAAAACGGGAACAAACTAGTAAAATACATGAAACAAGTGATGAAATTTATTTTTGAGCAAATTGAATTTTGTAAAAAGTCAAATTTCGCGTGCTTTCAGCTTGTGCTTGAGCCTTTTGGTTCCTCCACAGACAGGCAGTTGTAGTTGAATAATGTTTCGGGAAGTATAAAATTCAACGATAGTTTGTCTTCTGTAGCAGGAACACCTGAATATTCACACGCACACAAATTCATACACATGAAGAGTGACACATACATACCATTTTAAAATTATGTACATTAAGGCAAAACCTTTTTCTTTTGGTTCTTCAAAGAAAATAAATTACTTGTGTCTAAATCCCGGAGGGCTTTCAGTCACCGATCATCCCAAAGCTTTATCACTCCTTACATTCCTCTTTATCCGGTTAATAACATGTCATATTCTTATTTTTATAAAAGAAACTAAAAAAATAAGGTACTTCAAAACGAAGGTTTTAGTTGTGGAAAAACAGGAAACTTCCTGAAGCACTGAAACCTTGTCTTTCAATTGATACTATTGTATATTCTTATAATATTTATATTCTTGACATGTACAATTCATGTCTTAGCTCTGCCTCATCTTTGTTCAAGTCAACCAAGACAGGTTTTTGTGTTATGTGCCAAAATAAAGAAACAACTAATGGGTCCTGCGAAACGTATGGCCATGTAGAAATTAATTTATTAATGATGTTAGTAAAATAATTGTATTTATTAAGTGTATATGACTATTTGATTTATTAAAGCAGTACAGTAGACAGTCGGTAATAATCTTCATTCTGAATATCAAACAAGATGTGGACATTAAAAATCAAAATTACTATTTTAAATATAAGTACGGCATTCCACGATGGCTGCCATTTTTACTGTATAAATCTGAATTAATGTAACAATTTTCGTGACTTTGGACCGGTAACGAGTCGTTTTTCTTGGACGGCTCACACACCCTGTCTATATTAATTAAACCGTGGAGTAATTCCGCTGTATTAAGCTTAATTAAAAACTACCGAAAAGTGTCGAGAGCAATAAAATTTTAATTACACATCGAGTTCGAGAGTTAATTAATACGAAAAGGAGTCGTAACATATATATACTCGCTGAAGTTAATTTGGGTTTTTTGTTGTGTCGCTAGCATAAACTGTTTAGTTGTTATTACCCAGAGGTGACCGATATATTCTGTTTTCGGTGACCTAAATTGCAGTTAATTAAACCAGACGAACAAAAGTGATAAAGTTCCAACCAAATGAGCCGGTCGAGAGGAGAAGAGACAAAAATGAGTAGGTTGTGTTAATTGAACCACAGCAAACTCAAGAATATCATTGAAATTTTTATTCTACTGCACTCAACTACAAACAGTTTTATTGTGAATGTTGAACAATGCACAAAAGTAATTTAATCGTCTGCGGTGTACCTTTGGTTTATTTTATTTTGTACATAACACGAAATGAATGTCCATACAACATTTAACATTTCTTCAACATTTTTGTCACGTGAGGCTACTGTTTATTAAAGTTTTTGTGCTCAGGTAAAGGTGATATTCCCAGCCAACCTTATGCTTAATGATAACTTACTTTATTGCTTTCAAAATCATATTGTTCACATTAAAAAGTTATTTATTTCCATTTCCCTCAGTTTGTCATTTGTGGTGTGCGCTTAAACCTTCTAAATAGTTTTCTCGACAATTTTATTACATTTAATAAATATTGTACTTAATATCATTTAATTAGAAAGTTCTTTGGACACCAACACAACTCATAAAAAACACAAGGAAAGAAACAAACATGTAGTATTATTCTTCTGCTGATGTAGTAGCATCAAATTGTTTCTATCAAACAGTTCTCTTATATATTTCCATTATTTTTATAAGGTAAACGAGCAGAACCAACGAAATTTTTATTTTAATTTATTTTTACGTCTGAAACATTGAAAAACGCGTGCGAAACGACAAAATCTCAACGATACGCCAAAAACGTTTTGATTGGCAGCCAATTAACAAGGGCAAAATCCCATATAATTTCCATTGGGAGACAAGACAGAAAGACAGACATGAGCTTTGACACACGAGGCTCTGCCTACGTTCAACAGGAAAAAGCTGAAATTATACTTTAAATACAATCCAAAAACACCAAATTTGTAAGTTTCCATTTTTGACATGTTACACTTGCAGCAAACGCCTGTTTGTCGCTTTTTGACCAGTTTGTTTGTCTGCCAGCAAGTCAGGTGAATTTGGTTTTCCGACGCCGAACGGATTTTCCAATCGATTGAAAATGAATCGGTTTTTTCCGGTTTTGTGGTTCACTCGCCGTGGCCCGGCCTCAAGAAAAGCGGTTTTTTGTTTTGTTTCTTGGAGCAATTGATAGAGAAAATTCAATTTGCTACGATTATTTCAGGTAGCTTTTGCGTGGGGGAAGATGTGTCCGGGGAAGATGCTTGAAAACAAGTTACAGCAACTCAATTAAGGTGTGCAGAAAAATTTGGTAAGACGCAGGAAATAGAGGAGTCTCCCCTGCGTTTGAAAAACAGACAAATAACTCGGAGATTAAAAATTTTAATTGTTATAGTTAACTAATGGTTAAGTTTTTTTAATAACTGTTTGGAAACTTCTGTCTTGTTATGGTGTGTATGTAAACTGCCAAACAGAATAATCTTATGGGGCACTTTGAAGAGTTGCCAGTCGCATATGTAGAAGAGAACGCGTAGAATCATGTTAAAGTCATTTGAAAATTTAAATTTAAGTTCGTACAAAAAAAACAGAAATAGTATCCATCTTGCTGTTAAAATGTAAATTTCGATCATCAAGCAAGATGGTGGGCACAGCAGGAAAAATATAAACTCCCAGAGACCTGAAACATATCCCGACACAAAAGATTTCTTCTCTAAACTTATCTGGATAGAATTTTTTTTGTAATATTTAAATTCAATGAAACTTGAGGTACAAGATTACAAAAGGGATAAGCCGTTGTGCTTATCTCTGGAACAGACAGACGAGTGAGGAAAACTTGTGAATAAAAGTCTGAAAAATATTGAAAAACCCCACCAGATAACAATATTTATTTCGTGGAGGAGATACACAGGGAAAACATTCAGAGTGAGGTTTTCCTATGAGTTTGACACGTTAGGCGCGTTTGTGAGCTGTCAATGTTTCTTGGTTAAGTCTACCACTCAAGTACAAGGCCATCACAAGAACATAAAAAGGATTCTTACAAAGATGGCAAAACTCAAAGGTCTAATAGTACTTAATTCCTATTAAATTTGTGTGATATAATTGACACTCTTGTCCATTAAGTAATGCTCATAACACTGTTGCGCTATGTACGCAGTATTGTACATAATGTACATACTACTATAAAATACATTAAAATAATACTTGTACAATCCCCTCCGAAGATAATTCCAACAGTATCCTTTCATACCTTCGGACTAAAAATATTTGAATTAATTAGTGTGAAATGAATTTTGAAACTGAAGTTAATAAAAGAAACGGCTTTTAACTTTTTCAGTACAGGTATTCGAGGAACAAATGTCGTCACCTTTAGGGTGGTTTGCCATCCCCGTCATTGTGACTTGCTAAAAGTCTTGCTCAAATCGTATATTCTGACAAAGTAAAGAAATTGTAATGTTGCAACGTGGTAGTCTCAATTTTCATGGGAGGCAGACAATTTTCCAAATCTCAACGAGTTTTATTGCGACAATGAACGCTCACAAAAACGCGTTTACGACTTGAGACATTTATTACTTACTTTATTTATTTTTATTAGAGCAAATTTTTATTTCTCTCTCTTAGCAGGATATTCGTGTGGTCCAATCTCTGCACCGTCGTGCTTTCTCTCTTTTACTTCCTCTAGTCTTCCGCATAGAAATTATTTATTTATGAAAATGGGTTTGGTGTCTGTTCAAAAAAAAAGTAGAATCAAAAGGGCAAGTCCAACAGATCACTCTGAATTGATCGACGATCGGTTCGTTGTCGGTTTGGCCATTACAATTTCTCACGAGGCAGGCAATTTTGACTTTTCGAACGGTCATAAACTAAACTGTATAACTAATAAACTAAACCAAGTATTTGCCTTAAGTAAGTGGAGTCACGTGATGCGTAAAAACTATATAAATAGCGATGTATTATTATTACGGTATTTTAAATATGAATCGATTAAATTAGCATAAAATTCTGCTTAGGAGTGTACCAATATTATCTATTGTCAACAGATATATTTGAGTACGAGTCACACAATCAATAAGCCTGTTAAAAATTATTGTAATTGTAAATAAATATACATGGAGCTATTATTTATCATTGTCTGTTAACAGAGTATTTGAAGATTCAACTCTTCCCTTTATTTAAATACAATAACTTAATACGAGTTCTGTAAATGAATTTTATTTGAATTCGGACAAGGGTGAAATTCAGGGTCAGATCTGCCAAAAAGTGAAAATTCCCTCATTTCTTCTGAGAAAATTTTTCACCCAGTGAATTGGATCGTGTGCCTGCACACTTCAGACGCTTTATAAACCAAATTATTTTCATTATTCTCTAGGAAAATTAGTTAATTTCCTTAAACCTTTTCCTTCATGTGATGAATCTGATAATGACACTTAATCTTGTCTTCATTTTCTTTCGGTGTGCACAGACTGGTTCACGTTCAGACGTGTGTTAATTTTCCTTTTTCTTCTTATTATCCTTTCTCTCCATTTCCAAGAAACAAACCTGAGATTTTACTTTTTCCTTTGACCTTTTTCTCAAGAACTCATCTTTCTCAATTGAAATTGTTCAAAACCTTTTGAGTTCTCGAAGGGACGCAATCCTCTTCCCGTTCTTCCTCCTCCTCCTTATCTCCCCTCATCCGTGGGTAATTATCTATTTGTCGAAACGTTTCCCCTTTTGACTTGATGCACAACTAATCTAATTAGACTAGCCGCCTTTCAATTCATGCTACATTTTCAATAGTTTTCACGCCATTTTATGTCGTGCACAGCCGGCGTCTCAAATAGTTTCGACTTCATTACCGATTAATATTTAAATAGGAAGGATGTTTCGAATTATTAAAACCTCGCAATGTTACCTGTATGGCAATATAAGTATGCTTAATGTTTAGTCTCTGTCAGCATAATCAACACTCCATGCAAGAGAGAAAGTTTCAAAGAGGGTGAAGCACCAGGTGCAAACAGTCTTTAATGCAGCCCTGTCACTTTTAACTAGCCATTAGAACGCTTAGGGAAAATAATTCTCAAGTTCTGCTTGCCACTTTTCACCACACACACGTAACCAAACCAAATACACGAGATGTTCTGAATATGTTTTTGTACATACATCCACGTATTTAACGTAAATTACAAATAAAGTGTATAAAAAATTCAACAACTTTCAGTGACGTTTAGTTAATTATACAAGTGAACTATTTTTAATGAATTAGCTGCACAGTTGTTTACATAATTCTCGTCATAAACATTCAATTTTTGCATTAACCTGACACTGATTTTTACTCTGTTTTTTATAAAAATTAAGGTACAAGATGGAATTGTTCTTTGAATACTCTTGAGAACTCAGGCCAGAAACAGCAAAATAACATCATAAAAAGCGGAATTAGAGGTATCATAAAAAGAAAAGGAATATGACGGAAAATTACGGGCCGTTACTTTCGAAAGGGTCAATTTTTTCATCTCGGAAAGCAAAATCATTCGGCAGAGTGTAATGGTTCTCTCTACAATTGTAGTGTGCCAACGTTCTCGTTTCCTCGCACAAAAAAACGACCAAAGTAATAAAAAGAAGTTACTCAACTTAAGAAGTTGAGAAGTTTCCTGGCCGTCGGGTATTGCCAATAGGAAATTAAGGGTTGAATGGCTTAATAAACTCCGTGATATAATCTACAGTTATCTAGTAGTACATTTGATAGTAGTACATCAGCACGCAGGAATACGGGAGACTACAAACCTTCGCATTGTCCAACTCCATGCATTCATTATTTTATCGTAATTCACGTGGCTGTCTTACAAGTAATGGCTTTTACTTGCCGCCTTAATTTATCGCTCAACAGTTAATAAATACAACGATTAATTAAAATAATTGACGGCCGAAACACTTCAAAGCCGAGAGAACTTAATTAGAAGAACTTAAGTAACTCGTAGATGCCCCGGCGATATGGAAAAAGTCAAGAGTTAAAAATTAATGTTTGTTTACAAAGGAACATCACATCGGAGTTATTTTCCGCGTTTGAAAAGCACAGAGCACAACAACGGGTACATGAACACTATTTATATATATATATATAAAGCAGAAAACATCCGCTACAGGGAGTCATAATTCAGTTTTCTATTTCCCTTCCGGTGGCTGAATTACTACATCCATACAGAGCATTGGGAAAGAGCTGCCATTGCCAAGAAATATTACTTTCGGTACTTTTTAAAAGAAATCGAAAATGTTGTGGTTCCATGTTGTAGAGAGTCATCAGAATCAGGCATTGCCTGGAAAGGAATGGAGTTAATGACCCGTTCGATTATTTGGGCCTCTTTTTTGGCCACATCTAGCCTTCCCCCATTTCCCATCTTAAGCAACTTCTTTAGGTAGTTCAATACGAGATCTCAAGAGAGATCGCAATGCAAATCTAACTAGATCGCTCCGTCACTGAAAATTGTGCACGTTCTCCTGTATTCTTCTCCTTCATAATTATTTCAACTTTTGTAATTTTCCGAAAGGACTCCACTTCGTCAAGATCAAGTTGTGAAATAAAAAAAGAACGCAATTCTCCTCACTGCACGTGATGAAATGCACGTCGTAAACTTTTTGACTGGTCTTAGAAGTTTTCATGAGGGGAGCAGAACAAGAAGGAGTAGAAAACTGATATGAAAAAAGTAATTAATTATTAGAACCAACATGTAAACCTTCAAAAGTCAAAGTCAAGTCAAAATCAAACTATTAAAAACTATTTTATCAATTGAGTTGTTAAGAATCACCTTACTTTCGAGCAGTTAGGAAGGAATTACAAAAAGTGAACGAATGTGCTCGAAATACTAAAAGCAGTAAAGCTCCTTTTTTAAAAAATCAAAATTTTTAATGCTTTTAATTTGTTGCCAAAAAATTCAGGGTAACTTTTTTTAATTACAAAAGCTAATTACCCTTTCGATGTTTATTACCTCGGAACATTAACATTGCAATTATTTTGCCATCATCCGGATAATAAAACAAGCGAATCATTAAGGAAAATGCTTTTAGAGAAAACATAGAAGAAGTAATAAAACATTTCGCCTCCGAATAATAATAAAAAGGTACGAGAACCTGAGTTGTTTTAAAATTTGAAAATTCAAAAGCACAAATCCCATAAAAGTATTGCGCCTGAACATTTTAGTAGAGAATAATATACATGAAAGTTTAATTGTTAATTTTTATAGTTTTACTATTAACTTGATCGTTACATACAATCAATGCTTTTTCCCTTACACGTGCACGGATAGAATCATTTTTAAATTTTCATTCGGATGCAGCTCAGTGCAAGGTACTACAATTTAAACTAGTTCTTGTAGAAATTTGTAGGGTGCACCTACAACTTTAGTTACCTACCTATATATATGAGTACATAAAACTCTGTAACTTTGCAATACTTGTCACAGAGCAAGTAACACTTGGACGTAATGTGTGACAATTTTCAATGCGAGAGTTTTCTCTAAATTTTTGCGTTTTTTTTGCAAATTTCAAATTTTCATACTTTTTACTCTCCATAAAAGTTTTTCCTTTTTTCTAGACGGAATAAATTTTCCGTATAAAGTTTTGTAGGTTTCAAGACGGGTTTTTGATGAAACGAAAGATAAAGAGTAAGAGGTAAAGAGATTTCACTTAATTCCTGCCTTTTATCATGGAAATTTTATTTATTAACTCCGACCGGCATGGGCCTTTAGTTTTAGTTTCATCCATTCCACTTGACTTTGCGGACTTCACTGGAAAAGGAAAAAGTTTGAGAAAAAGTCAAAGACTCCTTTTTCTTAAAAGGACAAATGAAAATTCTCATCAAATCTCAACATGTCAAACATGTGCCCTTCGCTTTCCTAACTAAAACTTTTATGAAATTTCTCATAGTTTTTCGGCGGTGAAAGAAACTATTATTTTTACCCTTTTCTCCTTTCTACACACCGTCAGCTTCACAATTATTAAAACTTTTGCCTTTCTTTGATTGCTGGGGTTCACTTTCCTCTCGTACTCCTGAAACATTCGCCTTTACTAAGTATGCTGTAAACAGTAAGACAAGTGTTTACTCTGATGGTTACTCTACTCTCTTAATTAATTGCCTTAGTTTTCTTTAGATAAAATGCAATTGCAACAAATTCAATAAACAATGTAGCTAATGTACAGTACAGGAGTTTACTATTCAAATGTTCTACTCCTGCACGACCTACTTTTCCATGACGGAAACCGTTTTTCATTCTTTTTTCCTTTAACTTTCCTACAATATGTCACAAGCAGCAGCAGAAGCAGTAGAAACAGCAGCCGCGACGGCAGCCTTAGCGAGTTTCAGAATTTTTTCTGGGAACAATTTCTAATTTTCTATTTCCCAGCAAAAATTGAAAAACTTCCGGGGGCTAAAAATTATTATTATTTTTTTGTTCTACGCCGTCTCTGGACTTTAAATTCAAATTTCATAGGCAGGAAAAGCCCCGGTAGTTCCGTGAAGAAGTCAACTTTGGTTAAACCCGTAGTTAAGTAATCGGACGGGTTGGAAAGATTTTCGAGTTACACAAGTAAAACTCAACCACGCGACTTATTTTACTACAAAAATAATATATATGGATCGGCAATGCAAACGTATGTATGTATGTATGTATGTATGCGACTCATTTCAAGTTTCTCAATTTTATTTGTACATGAATAATATATTATTTAAAGAAAAATATGTAATGTATAAGAAAAACTTTGACTGACTTTCATTGACGGTCGTACGATTTCAATTTTGTAATTTCGGAATGTCACGTCATTAAACAGTCTATATATGATATTTCCAATAGTTAATAAATGTAATATAATTAATATACATAGTGCTTTAAATTATTCAAAAGGCTTTTGTTTGTGTATAATTGACATTATTGTTACAGATTATTGATGACATTATATGTAGTTACTCCTTTAACAGCATTACAATATATTTTACTTCTACAAGTTAAAGAAACTCAACTCCAACAAATACAAAACGAACAATTCAGAGGGCAGCAAACGGATCCGCACCCTCACAATCGGAAAAATTTTCCTTAATCAATTGAATTATCTGTTTTCTCTTTGCACTGTTTGTTTCTGCAATCGTTCCCATCCGTGTTTCTTTCAAAAGAAATGTTTTTGAAGTTTTTAATCAAGTTAATTAATTAATAAATTTATTAATTTTCTTCCTTTGTGTCCCGTTCTTCAAACACCCAAACACAACGGCAGAAAATTAATTATATTTAACGCGAGTCATTCAATTTAGTCGCTTTCAATTTCGTTTTGTTTGACTTCGTCACCCACACCGTTTTATTCATTACTTTCTTCTTTTTCCGACTAACAATGGAACTGTTTATATTTATTGTAGAGGTACATAATCACGGGTACAGTTTTCAGGCAATTACACATGTTTCGGAAGCGTATCGAAAGAATAGAGTTGCTTGTGTACTTGTAAAACTTTGAGTATTAATATAATTACATTAATCTAACACATAAAACGCAACCCACCAACTTCCTTCAGCATTTTCTTAAATTCCAAAATGGTGGTGGCATTCTTTCACAAATTATTATTAAGAGTGTCAAAATCTAATACTAAATGAATAATTATCGGAATTAAAACTCATCGGTGAATATTAACTTAAATCGATACATAATTACGGCAAGGTGTACTTAAAAACTCAGGGATGATTAAGATAAATTACAAGTAATGTTAGATGAACCGAAGAGGAAGTCCACTCCTGAAAACTTTTTATTATGCTAATTCTAGTTTTTATCAGTTTTCTATAGAAAAGTGTGAGGCGTTGCTCGAGGCGTTAGTTTAAACTTGTTATCAGTTTTTTTTTTAAATATAAAAAGGTTTCACTCATTAACTTACTGCAGACTTCTTTTGTATTTTAGTGCTCTTACAGACCTCAGTTTTAAGTTCTGAAGTAGGAGGTATGATAAAATAAAAATGATAAGAAAAAGGTGGAAGTAGGATTATAGTCAGTCAGGTGATAAGAATAAGGTTTCTTTCATCGGGGTGGCGACGGATGTGATTCAACAGAAACCGGGCAGAAGAGTCTAGAATCGTTTTGCTTTCATCAGTAACACGTTGGAGTTCCTGTTTCTACATTTTCTGAACTTTACAGGTACCTAATGAGTGATACAAATTGTAGAAATAATTTCAGGGGGCAGGTCAATCCTGGTGCAAAATCTACATTTATTCTCAATGTGTTCAGAGCCTTTGCACAAAAGGATTCTAATCCCCACACACACATATATCTTTTTATATGTGCACCCTGTAAAAACCTCACCTAGAAAATATGTTTCCCTCCTTACTATTCCTAGATAGGCCAGAATGAAAGCAATCGATCGGAAAATCCATTCGACCGTGAATCTCAACATTCCATAGAACCGTTAAAAAATTAAATTCGCCTTAAGAATCCGCAACTCGTAGAATTATTTATAAATCTGAAGGGAGGAGCCATCCTCGAAAAGAAAAATTTGCTAGGCAATTGGGCAGATGATAAGAGTCAAAAGACCGGAAGGAGAGCCCAAAAAATCAAGAAAAATCGGAAGTGAACAATTTTTGATTGTAACAAATAACGTCTTGGATGTTCGTTTTAAGTATTCACTTCACGTTTTCCACTTTTCCCACTTCATATTTCTCCTCCTGTTATCTCTTCGTAACCTTTTCTTCCCTAAGGTTTCTTATTCTCCTGCAGATTTCACATCGCCAAAAATTTATAACAAGCACTATGAATCCTCCGATCACGGCCATTACTTTCATCGAGTTCGAACTATTCCTACATTTTTACTTCTTTCTTATTCAAAGGCAGCTAGCGACTAACGCCTGATTTTAACTGTCCCTGTTAACCCTGCTTTATGGAGCCCAAAACTCGAGGCTTCCAATCTCCTTGGGTCTTATCTGACGAAACTAATCTTTGGATTTCTTGTGTGAGACTGAATTGAATGTCTGCTGGTTCATTTCAACAATTGGACATGTCCTGAATTTTTATTTTGAAAAATGTAGGAATAACTAAACAGTCAATTCGTAACTATAAGGACGTGTATCTCTGAACTTAAGTTATTCTAATTAGAGAACTGAATATTAAATGTACATAAATAGTTATCCACTATTTAAACAAAAAATGTCAAAATTATAACGGTTATGAACCTTCTTGAACTTGTCCCGTTATTAAAACATTATGTGACGCAAACGAATTGTTTTCCCAGTTTCAGCATTCTTTGTAGTCCAAAGAAAAACAAAAAAATCACGTTTCCGGTGTATTCGATAGTAATTCTCAAGTGGAGTCCTCACTTATATGTCTCTTCTATAAGATTTGAATAAATACTATTCAACGATGGACGAAATGACAAATTCACGCACGCACTCAGACGACTGGGATTTGAAATTTCTCTTATTTCATGTTCTATTTTCATTTTCCCCACTCTGAAGTTTACTGTATATACAATTTCAGTTTGAGCCCTGAAAACTAAACAATTCCAAAGCCCGTGATTCATTTCAGTGAATTTGAAGCAGAAACATGTGTGTTTAACTATCAATAGAAAAGGAGTTTTTACTTTTAACAGTGTAACTACATAATAACTTATAAAGTAAGCAATCAACGAATTTATTCGTATACATGGAGTAGTATTTAGTATTCTTCTCTAGTCAACTTGATGATTTCACACGAGACAACCTGGAGAATACTTTAGTACTGTGAATACGCCACATTCAAACCAGTCATCCGAAAGATCGTTGATGTCAAGTAAGAAAAAGTAAATAATGCCATCAATACAGAAGATAGTGAAGGAATTAATAAATAAATAACTATTAATGTATGTATAGTGTGTGGGAAAAAGAAATTCACACGTTCACAATTGGATGCGCCAATTCTTTTACGCACGCAAACAAACCCCTCACAAACTATTCCAAACTGCGAAACTTCTTCAACCATCCGCAGTGGTTAAACCCCTTAGGTTAACCCTTTGAATTACGCAACAATAAAAAGAAAAGTGCTATTTGTAAATTGCGAAAGAAGTGGGAGAAAGAGAAACCGTGGAAAATCCAATGAGAAAGAAAGAGATGTAAGAAAGACGACTAGAAAAAAAAACCAGAAGAAGCTGTAGGTGAGCTGCCAAAGTGAGTGGGTCCGACATTTTGGCGTCAAAACTTCTGTACCAGGATAATCGATAAAGAAAAGAGACGAATTTAAGTTTGTTTGCTGATTTTTCAAAAATTTTAGGCGCGGTTTTTTTGGAAAAATGTATATTGACTAGTAATAGGAAAGTGTAGTAATTCAGGGGAGTCATTTTCAGGTACAGTAACTTCCCAAACGTCACGTGAACCTGGATATTATTTCTTAGGTTTTCTTCACATCAGAACCTTAAGTTTAGTCTAATAAAAGAAATTACATATACCTGCAAATGATAATGTGATTCACTAATATTTGTAAATGTTTGAAAAATAAAATGTATAAGGGAAATAATTTTTTATTTGTTGTACGGTCTTATTTTCTAAAATAAAGTTTGCCTAAGTTAATGTACCTGATGCCTGAAGATGCGTTGTAGAACGTGACGAAAATGTAGTATTCACAAGAACAATTGATACTTTTCTTGTAGTGATGAGAGGAGAAATAATCCCAAAGAAAAGTCAAAAATAAAAGGAGGGAAACCGTTTAGAAGACGTTTAGGGAAGCAGTTTGAAGGGATGAAACCACCCCGTCAGTTGTTTATGAACCCAATTTAATAATTTCAACGGCTTGTTTGTTTGTTTGCTTGCGCGGCCTGTGAGACAAACAAATTCGTGTCACAAAATACACTCCTTAGATTTTATAGTTTTATTGGAAAACATGACACACGCAAAAATAAATTCACCCTCTAACGTTAGTTTTCGGGTAGTTTATGTATCTTTTACTAAGGAACTAATCCTAGAAAGGACGTTTCCCTCACATTAAACCTAAAATTTCAACTTTCATGTTTGTCTTCCATTACGATTGGTTAAATTTTATATGTTGGAATATCATTATATGTTACACAAAAACTAAAATTACTGCTAGAGTTTGTAGCAATAGATTATTTTTGTATATAAATTACCTAGTTGATTGCTTTAAATTACGTTTTATACTACAGGTACGTCTGTTTTCATATTTAGTTGTGTGGTATGTTTTGAGGTCTTGTTTGTGGTGCTGTAGCAATGCCTTTCCCAAGTATACTCACCAGTTTCTATCTTGGCTTTCTGCCTTCCTCACCTGAACATTACTCTTTAAATATTTCTAACTCTCTACTTCTATCCCTCACATCCTTCTTCTTAATCTTGCTATTTGTGTCCCGCTTACCAGTTATTGTATGCCAAAAGACGTTCAAACTATCGCATAAAACATGACCTTGGCTGAATGCCTCGTATCGTCGGAGAGCTGGCGCCTTCTTCTCTGCCGATTGGACCGATCTGCCACCGATTCGCTAGTTTCAGAGCAATTTCGGCATTTTCCATCCTCGGAACTATCGATTTGTCTATGACGACCGGCCTTTATGCCCTCTCCACCTATTTTCTTTGCTTTTTTTATTTCTTCCCGCAAATGTTAGTTTTTTTCCATCTAACTATGTGGTCTGCCCTGCCAATTTCCATCTGATCAAAGTTTCCGCCATTCATACAGGATATCGATTAACATTGTCAAAGCTTTCTGATCAATTGCCTGATTAAAAAGTGATCGATTTATACTTTACAAAAACGGAAACCATAGAAGTTATGGATGAGACAGTAATTAGTCCTTCGGGAACGAAGTAAACAAATCGGCTGACAATTCAAATACATGAACAGTTAAATATTTACTGACTAATGGCTTCATCAATGACACTGTTAAATTCCGGCCGACTTCTTGTACTCTCCACCATGCATTTGAGCTTCTTAACTTTGATGAAAACAACTTTTGACGGTCGTTTTCTTGTGTTGTTGTTTGAACAAACATTTTCCTTTGGTTCCGTTTTAAAGTAATCAATTTGGGGTAGTTTCAAGCTTAAATTTCATAAATGTTAACTTTCTTCTGAAAAGTTAAAAATCCAAGTGACCGCATTGCAACCAAAATAAGAAAAGTCAACGGTCCGTGATGAAATCAAACGAACGACAATAAACTGAAGAAGTTCGGTCGCAAAAGGCAAAGGATGGCGGCTTTTCAAATTCTAAGTCTTTTCTATAAAATATCTAATATTTAAATGAGTTTTTAACAAGCAAAACGACGTCATCATTGGAATGAAAAACATGTACTTGTTGTTAAAATTGATGTAGGTATGGTACGGATAAATTCTTGACTAGGTCAGGTGTCTGTTAGGTACAAATAAACTTTCAGAGAAAAGACTACCATTAGATGTTCATCAGTAACATTAAAGAACTTGTAATGATCCATTTATTAATAGGCTATTTAAAACTATTTTTCTAACTGTTAATATTAATTGTAAGGTATTAGAAGTAGGGCATTATTTTGTTTCCAATTGTACGAATGGTATGTATATATTACACAATCTTGGCAAAATGTTGTAAGTTGTATTCACACACTGGATTGTATGAATTATTAAAAATTTTAAAACTGTGTTGAAATATCTATGATTGGATGATTTTGACTTTTAGGTAATATACCAAAGAGAATCACAAAAAGGGTGAAAGAGTATTGAGTTAAAAGTTAAAATTAATTAAGCCTTTAATTTGGGTAACCCCATAAACAACATCAGAAAACTGTTTGAAACTTTTCGAAAATGAAATTGACCAATAAAGAACCTTGATGGGACAGAGGAAACGCGTGAGAATATCAAAACTAAAGTATTGTTTTCGACAGAAAATTGAAACTTGGAAGTTGGCTAACGGGCCAAAATAATGGATTCAAATCCCTCAGGTGCTCTCATCGGCCTATCAGGCCCCAGTGGAGCAAATCAACAAAAAATTAATGTAAAAATTGATTTATGGACGAGAAAACGGTCAAAATCTGCTGTTAAATTTATGTGAAACCTGACAGGGAGTAGTGAAAAGAGTTCTTCTAGATGAGAAAAGGCAACAATCAAGTCTTTGTTAATGGGAAACAGGTTTGACTATCGCACGTGCCAGGTTGACGTGTGCAGGATGCCACCACATCCGGCTTTTGCTGTCAAAAATAAAGTTTGTTTTCTGTCAGACAGACTCTTCTATATTTAAACAATGCTAGGTTTTGTTCTTGTTTAATTCATGAAAATAAAGACTTTTTATTTTCATAAACTACTACGTACATTTCATACATAAAACTAATGAATACTATTCACAGAACATTCGCCCAGTTTTCCGATTATTTTCAAACAGAAATTAGTTTCGTTATAGAGTATTGATTTTAGCTCGACTCGAACCTGAGATCTCTTATTCCACCGTAATTTTTCCTTCGTACTGATTTATTAGTCAAAAAGGCAGTGTAAATTTACCGCTACCTACCTGTACTCTATGAATCACAAGGAAACTTTCAAAAATTGAAAACTATGGAAGATGCATGGTTGCCAGAAAAAACTAAAAAAAATCTTTGAAACTGGAGAAAACGTCAAAATTTTCATTGTTACGCAACTTTCGAGATCTGTGATCTCCGTCTCTGATCAGACTAACTCCACCGTATTCAGGTTAAACGAGTATGCAGTGTAAATTCCTACAAAATAATTCTAGTTTATTTACTCACTGTTTTACACGGTCTCTTCTCAAATTAAAAAGAAACAATCGACACGCCCAGTCGAAGTACCCGTCAGAGACGGGACTTATGTAAATCATTTATTAAACAATAAGTTTAAAATATTCAATTTTCGTATCTGCCGGGAGAAGGTGAAAACCGGTTCAGACATTACAAATTCAGGAATTTCACGAGAGATCTATCTGTTCCATCCCATTTTCGCCCGAAAACGCAGGCATGCCGTCTCGGGATTTTCCAAAAAAGGAGCAATTCATCAACAAATCGAACGTGTCAATCAATGTTTATTTTTGGGCAATATGTCCTTAGGAAAATTGAAATTGATGTGAAGTTTAAAAGAAAAGATTTTTACAGCAGGCCGACTTCGAATGAGACCGTGAAAAAAAAAAAACTACAGGCAAACTGGTTAAACTATTTTTCTCTCCATCACCGTTTCGTAAGGCCCCGAGTCATATTCATACCTTATTGGTAAACAATAATGTTACGATAAGTCATCAGAGGACCGATGGTACACTTTTTATGCCTTCTGATCGCTTCAATGAACGAGTTTGAAAAAGCAACACTTGAAAAAAAATCTTGTGTACATTTGTTTGGAATAGTAGTAGAAATAGTCTGGTGTCATAAATACAAAATCCGTTTTATTAGGAAAACAAGAACCCAACAAGTCCAAGTACTGAAAATTTAAAGTAACTCACCGCGTCTTTGTGCTACACCAAATTTAATGTAATATGTTTTGAAACTTTATGAGTACGTTAGGTTATTAAAATATTTATGTATCCTCGTTCTTTCTTATTTAGTGTCCCTTGATCAAAGAATTGGTCAAAGCAGTAGAACATTTAAATTTCTTATTTTTACTTTATAATTTATTATTATTAATCGTTCACATTTAGAAATGTAACTGGATTTGCTTTTAAACTACATTAATAAATCTTTCTGATAGAAAGAATGATTGATTGCGAAAAATTTTTATTCGTGACATTTAGTGACTTCTCAATACTCAAGAGAATCCTAAAAGTTTAATTAAAATAAGTTTACTAAATTTATCAATAAAAATTAGGCATTTTGATAGATATTATCATCTATCACTACCTTCTTCTTCATCCTCAAATATGTAACTCCTAAATTTTTATTTTGTTCGACCGTTTTGAACAAATCTACGTGACCATTGATAGAAAACAAACGTTTAATTATCTCTTAGTAGTCAAATCCAGTTTACCCAGCCTTATGTATGTACATGCTGCAGAAATTTGAAGGAACTAGTTTTCCTCCTCTTTCCTATTTGTTGTCTCTTGGTCTTGCAAACTTCTTTTCAAGAGTTTTGTTCTACTTCCTAATTCGTTTGGCGGGGAACCTACTAATTTGTGCTCCAGTAGTTCTCTATTCTACGAATGTTCATATTATTAATTGCAGAATGTAATAACCTTGCAGTTGTTACTATTATAGCAACTAGCCAAGGAAAGGCCAGACGCGCCTGAGTAGTTTTCACATTTCTATTCATTACTTACCAACCGAGAGAAGCAGCTGAATTATTGTGTGGCGCCAGCGGACATAAATTTCTTTATAAGACTTGAGTTTTGTTTTTCATTTTCTTTCTAGGAAACCATTGAAAAGGAAAATAAAAAGAAATGGACCCGTATAAGATAGACAGAGTTAGATTGTCAATGCTTCCTCCTCCTTACTGCCGCATCCTTTCCCCGTGTGACCGTTTTACAATTTCTTAATGCTCTAACCCATTTACCTGAATTGTACGACATAAAAATTGCCCACAAAACAGAAATTTATACTTTCAGGTTACAAGTATAAATGTGTCCGTTTCCTCCATTCTATTTATTCCCTGGTTACAAGTGCAATCCAAATCTGCTTTTACACTTGTCAAGAAAAAAAAATCGTAAAATTCTAACCTACAATTAAAATCCTGTAGTTGGATAGAAACGAATTGCAATCAATTTATTACTATTATTATAATACAAATTATTATAATACAATATTATTATTTAATTATTGTATTCATTTCTTTATTAATATACACTTACTTTTGTATTTGTATTGTACAGCAGAAAGTATTACAAAAATTAACTTGAAAAAATTAACTTGAAAAAATTAACTTTCTATGTATAATTATGTCTGAAATTATTAATTGTTAAGTAAGTCGTTTGCAAAGCTACATTTATTACTGAGTAGGAAAACCACTACCATTCATCAAAAATTTTATAAAGCATTTACTTCTTAAATAAGGCCAATAATCAAAAGTTAATATTAATTTATTAGTTATTCAATTAGAGTGAGTTGCATTGAACATTTTAAGGATTAATCCTCTCAGAAGCTTTACGAGTTTATTTTCTGTTTATTTTCAATTTCCCAGAGCACATAATCCAAAATCGCGTAAGTGCTACACTAAAATTATCTGTCGCTTTTCCAATTAGAGCATTAAAAAGCAGAATTAGCATTATAATTAATATGGGGGAGAAGTTGCAAAAAGAAATTTCCATTTTCGGTTGAAGCCGCAAACAATGCACGAGTGCGGGGCTGATGGAAGGGAAGCGAAGGCCGTCCGTGGCCGACAGCATCCAAAAGGTCCAAAGTCGACCCTTCCTCGAGACCCCTGTGACCCTTAGCTATAGTTCTCTTAAGCCAATTTGCCTACCAAGAATAGCTGAAATGGCGAATAATATTGAAATCTGGAGTCTATTGGTAATTACCAGGCACTTTCCCAAAGTGGAAAGTTGTTAAAATCGTCAGCAGTTTCCCACCGCCACACAAGTCTAATCTGAAATCAGCAATTTCCTCTTTTTTTAAGGCCCACTTAAGGGGTTTGTTTTCCCTTGTGCCACTTCTCAACTTTCAGGTACTAAATTTCAATTTAGTTTGCACTCGAACTTAATGCCCTACGAAAGAGTTGAAAAAAATCGGAGAAGTTCAAACGAGTCTTACATTTCAAGGACTGAAATTCAAATCAAAACTTCAAAATTATTTTTTTGGGGTTCATTTCAATTGCAAAAAAAACTGTCTAGTACAGTAATAGCAATCCTCGCACACCTTTCATTTAGTCAAACCGCCCCTAACGGGAACAAAAACGAGCCAAGGAGAGAAACAGTATAAACCCTATTATTTATAATCCTAAATTTTGTGTCTGTCGGTTTTCGGCCTTTGTTATACTCCTTGTTCTCCATTGTTGGTTCTCCCCAACAAGAACAATGCAAAACCCAAAAATTGCAGAATGCCTCTATTATTAAATGTTCTTTCTGTGAGTCCATTCATCAAACAATCACTTGGGTTAATAATTCTATTATTGATTTATTTGCCACCCCTTAGGTTTTACTCGTCTAACCCACCTATAGTTATGTTATATTATTAAAATATCAAAATCCGACCTGTGATAAAGGCGCTTAGATTATTTCATTTGTCAAATTTAGTCTTTGAAAAGAAAATAAATTAGTCAGATGATACAATTTATTAACAAAACGATGGGAATGCAATGTTTTTTCGAATACGATAAACAATGAAAATAAATTTAACAAAAATGTTCATTAAGTAACTGTTTTCATTACACGAACCATTTGGTATCGTAGTAATATTACCGAGACGTATTATTATGTATTTAGTAATTTTTACTAATGATATGACAACATTAATTAAGTCAGAATATGACCGTACATTTTGTAAATATGTGTTGAATTCGTACATTACCGTAGGATGGTAAATAGAATTTAGTTTTTAAATGTTTTATGAAGTGCAAGACTGAACCTCCAAAAAAAAGTACTAACACAGTTCTCAGAATTGTTTTAGATAGAACAATTTAGAAAAATTTGTATCTGTTTGTTTTTATTCATTGACTTATTTTGAAGGCCTAACATCCAAATTCTAATGTGGTGGCAAAGGTCACCCATTTCGTGTTAGCGGAAAGGTTCTACAACAATGACTTCTCACCTTTGTTACCTCGAAAAAAAAATTTAATTATCACTTTTCTGTTGGCTTTCAAGAGAGTTTTTGATTTTTAATTCACCCCAAGTGGAATGAAAAAATACCTCATATTATTTCATCAGAACCTACGGTGTTGCTCGTTTTATCTCAGGCAAACTGCTTCATCGGGCGCCATCTTATTATCAGGTGAGCAATTCGTTTCAGGTACGGCTTTATGTTATGATGATCGATAACCGCGACGGGTTTTTGTCTATTCGCACAGAATCAAATCTATTATCTAGGTGCACTGCATAGTTTTAGATGTAGAAGAAAAATAGACAAGAAGGAAGACGCCAACGGGATTTGGCGTTCGTGAGGTTCGATGGAAGAAGCCTTCTTAGCGATGTTGGAGGTTTTCTTATTCCTTTTAATCCAGTAATTCCTATTTTACTTTCATTCAATCACATTCACTCTACTCATCACGGTGGTTCATTATCATTTTGCCATTGTCCGTTTTACGTCGTCGGTTTATGATCTTCCCTATCAAGTCCGGGAGCCTTTCCAATTTCAACATCCAACCATCACAACAAATTTGACCAAAAATAATTCGACCGTCGCAAACGTCGTTATTTACATATTTTGATTTTGATCTTAATTCTTTTCCTAGTTACCATCTTATAAGAACATTTTTCAACATTAAACAAACATTTTTAAACAAAAAAGAAAAAAGTTTTGATTATATTTAGTTGCAATCCAAAATGTACAAGATATTATTTATTGTTATGTGACTCAGTAATGGACGTTTCTCGCACCTTAGATTTACTTCTGGTCACCACTTCTGTTTTAAAATCTCAACTTACTATACTTTAAGTATAACGTCAATTGTTTTTAAGATGTAACTAGTCTTATAGAAAAATTATTGAAATTTATTGGCGGATCCAACCATAACTTTACACTGCACCTCTTTGAAATTTGTGAAATAGATATATTTAATATTTTTGAAAGTTTTTAAATAGTAATTCATAAAAAGTAGGAGCAGCTTTGCGAAGAAATGTTACCATAATTTATAGAGTTATAAATTTATATATATAACCTTAATATAATCCGGGGTAATAAATAATAATTTGTTGGGTGTAGGAGTGCGCATCTCTAGGAGAAGCTTAACTCAAATTCTCTACTATTCTTGTCTAAGCTGCGTTCATGTCTTTGCTTGTTAAATCATAGTTTCTGTATATATATTATTATAAATACATAAAACATTTAACCTGTGTAAAGTAAATATAGTAGTATGTAAAAATAAATAAAACTCACCAAACAAAGAAGGACAATTATTCTCATGTCTACGGTTATTGAATGTGCATTTCATTAAAAATAAATTTTCGTTTCTTGCTCCACCGGTGTCTTCTCATCCCATTACGTTCTGCAACAGAGAAAACAAAGTTATGTTACTATTTCATTGCGGTAGTTGAGTTGAGACAAACTTTTGCTGCAGTTTACTTGCTTCCACTAATTATCCGTAGAAAGTTTAAACCTGTAGAGACAAAAACACTTTTTTTCTTTTCTGTAGTTCGTTTCGCATCCGAGGAAAAGATTTGTAATCACTTTAACCCTGGACATGGACATGGACAGAATTGTTTAATCGTTTTCTGATGGCTTCTTCCTTTACCATTCCTCTTCGTTTCTGTTTTGTTTTCTCATCTAGTAGATCTTTATAAGCCACTCTGCCACAAGCTCTGATGTTTCATAGTAATTAATCTAAGTCAGCAGCCAGACGGTCAGGTCACTACCGATTACTAACTTCATACGTTTTCCCAGCTTGTTTTTCTCTTCAAACACTGCATTGTTTTTCAATCAAATTGCTTTACAATTGATTTTTTTACATTTTTCGACTGAAAAGTTCTTTAATTAATCTGAAAGCTTCTACTTTGCAAAATAAAGAGAAATATTCGTGAAATAACCTTTGATTTTCTCTTTCTCAACAGCAATTAATTTAAAATTTAACTTCTTTTTACTTTTATTTAGTTTTTTGTTCTACGCCCTTTCATTGGATTTCAAGAATCAGATTCTTAAAATATTCGGCAAATGTCTACATTACAGTGTATATTATTTAAATGCACATATTCCTGAACTCCTTACTGCTAAATCTTAATAATGTTTGCATCAAAATAAAATAAAATTTAATTCCAAAAAAGTTAGGCTCAACGCATTTATACATTAAAATACCATTGTTCGTAAAACACAAGCCAGCAGAACTACTTTTGAAAGCCGAAGTTACCAAATAAAACCCACATTACAGTTTTAAAGTAGTAAAGAGAAGGTAAGGCACTTAGACAAAGATTTACAGAGATTAAAAATAAAATTTCTAATTGTTGCCTTGGGAACCAGAAGCCAAAGAATAAAAGTGTACTAAATAGTGGTTTGCTGGTCAAGATACAGCAGAATAAAGAGTTTAACGGAGAAGGTACGCCTGGTCAAATTGTGCAATTTTAGTTTCTTCCAAAACTCATCAACCGTCATGGAAAGCAGAGAAGGAAGAAGAACTGTTTGAAATTCGGAGTGTAAAATTTTCAGGCAAACTGCTTTTCAAGTCGGGATTACCCAGATAATAAAATAAAACTTTGACGTTAAACACCAATGCAACATGCAATCAAACCAACTTCCAATCATCACAATCAACACCGCTTAAGACCACTTAACCACTCGGGTGGTGAAAACTTAATGAAGATTAAATCGTTTTCCGGCAATGGCGTCGTCATTTCTACTTTGGTCATTTACTTCGTCTAATCCTGAAGGACCAGAACTTTTACCATCTGATAATTATCTATTCGAGGCTAGTCTTGACTTCTTAACAGAGTCCCGTTCGACTGACTATCATGCAAACACACATATATCTTAACTTACAACTCACGTAATGAGCGAACTCGCCGTGCTTTTATTTTTTGTAGTGGACTTTGTGGATTATTGCAAAAGACAAAGTTTAGAACGATTAAAATATTTTTGCAGGAAAGAAAAACTTGTCTGTGTTTATGTAAAAAAGTCCGATTTATTATTTTAAATTTATTAACTCGTTTCACAGAATAGAAGGAACAGTAATATTACTTAATTAAATGGCTAACGATATGAGAACAAAATAAAAACATAACTCATTTACGTGGGGCTAATCCAACAAATTTTATTTTGTTTTCCTCTCTGTCTATCTCCTTCTCCAGGGATCTTGTGAGATATAATTTGAAATTAAATGGAGAAAACTTGGTGAAGCAAAAGTCAAAGGATGAATTTATGGTGAAAAGTTAAAAGAAAACGTCAGGAACCACAGGGAATTAATAGAATTAGCAGAATGTCAATCAATTTCATTAATTAGAACTAAATGAGATTTTCCGTCAGTTAATCTCCCACTCTGACTCTTAACCATCTATCTATATCTTTTTGGAGTAACCGATCCGTTTGAGTTAGTGAGTTGGTTAGTTTTCCGAACTTACTCAAACATAGAAGATTTCAAATTTATTTTTTATGTGTAGAAACTCGTAGATTGTGGTGTCTCCTTTAGGACTCTGACTGTTGAAGACTCATCTTCTTCTTTTATTTTGCTCTTTGTTTTATCTTTTTCATTTTTTAATTCTCCACCAACCTCCCAAACTCAACGCGGCACAACTTCGTTTTCTCTATAAATTCTATCTAATTGTGAAAAAACACAAGGAATCAGCAGAAGATATGCAACAAGGTCAGAAAAATCTTTTTTTTGTCAGAGAACAGATTGAGGAAGAACAATGTGAGATGAGTAAAAATTTCAAATCAAATTATGCGTAGAAGTAATTCAAATGGAAGAGAACGCCGCGACAAAAAGTCTCAAGAAATAAGGTAAGGATGTTCATTCTTTCTGGAAATCTCTTCCAAACTCCCTGAAAATAACCAATCTTATTAGATTACACTGAGAAGCAATAGGCGAAGGAGCGGCAGAAAGAGAGAGAGAGAGAAAAAGAGGCAAAGGAAAAAATTAACAAAATCAATACGGCACGTATTCCAGTAAGATAGAATAAATAATATTCTATAATCTAAGAAGAGACATAGAGAAAGAGAGCGAGAGAGTAGGGAGGCACAGGAAGTCGCGAGGGCCTCTATGGAAATGAATTTTGGCAGCAGGACAAATTTATGTCAAAAAACTTGGTAAAAATCCATGTTTAACATTCGTAATGAGTGTGTCGCAGACGATTTTTCAAAATTTCCAAGTCAACCGAACTAATAACAAAATGAAGAAGCATAAGAAAGAATGGGATGATGTCTCAAGGCCGGAAATTTTGGAAGATCAGCGAGAAGATCGAAGCGGAAGATGAAATTCAAGTACTCTGACAAATTTCTCAAGTTTTTACATGAAAAGATTCTGTATGAAAATGTACAATTCGGTGTGCTCTAAGTACTACACTGATTGTATTAAATATTGACGTTTGACGTACAATAAGTATCGGTAAATAATTTCTTTTGATTGATGTCACCAATTTATAATTTTTGTATGGGTTCCTTATTCACATTATAATTATACTAATTATGCGTATAATCCAAAAATGAACTAATTTTATTGGAAGAAAAGTTTATGCGGGATGGGGCAGTAACATTACGCCAGATACCATTTTAAATTTATAAATAAATAAAAAATTTTACCATTATCGTATAATTTGTTACATTTACCACATGCGTATTACACACATAAAAGATATTCTTGATGCATAGTTAAGAGTGTGATAATGGAAGCATAATTAACTCTTGGGTAGCTCGTCAATGACCCATTTTAAGAATTAATTGAAAATCCTCCAGGTCCTCATCAAAAAAAGCACTCAAAGGAAAACAAAATTGATATTCTGCGTCTCGTAACATCGTAAATCATTAAACAACAGTAAGAGTGATTATTATTACTATTTGCGGTACCAATGATTACAGACGAGACAGGAGATAGTGAAGCGAGTAGTTGGGTACTCAACTAGTAGAGTACAGCGACGATCAATGAAGGATCAGTCGAGACAAGTTGGTCGGTTGATCGATCGATCAGATTTAATTAAAATTGGGTAGAGAACCTCTGGGTATTCAAACTGTACTGATTTCTATTCAACGCCCTAACGTTTAACATTTAAGAAATAATGTGAAGATTTGAAGGGTGATCTCTGATCCGAAGTGAGTACGGTGAGATCTGTTTATAGGAAGTGCAATGCTTGTCTGACGACGGCAAAAATTAACTGCTGACAGTCAGTTATCTTCTGTGGCAATGAAGAAACAAAAACCTTTTATATTTCGTTCAACTTGACTTCTTTTACATCACTTCTATTGTGAATTACATAATTTAAATTGATATTTCTGGATAAACATAAAAATAAATATTGAAGTACAAAAGACTCATATTACTGTACTTAAATTAAAGTGCTTACTTGGCACCATCGCCGCATATTATTCGTATCGTATTAATTTAATTCGTTATTATACGTTTAATAAAATACAAAAAATACATTAAATTACGTTGTTATCCACGTACTTGCCATAAAATTTCCGCAGGTGCGCTATCTCCCATGAGGTCTACCTCAAATTCAATTTCAAATCACAATGGAGGTCACTCACATATTTTCTTCTTCGGGGTGGTTAAATCTGAGCTTGCGCAGGCCCATCCATCAATTTATCCAACCTCTGAGCACTGCTTTCTAAGATTCCGAAGACTTTTCTTCGTACATAATAAATCCTATTAAGGATTTCCAATAAAATAAAAATAAAATTCTAAGGAGAATATTAAACTGCATTCAAACAACTCCCACTCTCATTTTTCCGCATGAATATGTATACACAAGAAAAGTGTATGCAGCTAGATACTTTTATCTAGCTGAGAGAAGACAAAAAGGGGGCTTGCACTCGAGTGATACTGTCCTCGATGAAAGATGATAAAAATTACTTCATTGTACAGTTACGGTTATTTGACTTTTCCAAAATTTAATAATAAGTTAAAAGAGAAACGGAATAAATTTAAAGGCGGGTAGAAACGTCATTAAACGCTTTGGCAGAAGGCAAACCAACCATTTCGAAATAAACTTTTGCCCTCTACAACCCTTATAGTTAGAGTTAAAGGATATTACATTCCTGGCGGCAGGTAACGGCAACAACCACCAACAAACCCTTCCCACTCTTGACTTACACCCAAACCCCATAAAAATGCTTAAGGTGGAAGAAAATAAGTGGTAGCAGTCGACGAAAATATTATTTATTGAATGAACGAAAGTGAAATATGTTCGGCAAAGATTATTTATAACTGTATAAATTCCTTTGTCATTTATTACTGTTATATTAAAGATTATTGTTCAGGTGGCTAGTTCGTAGAAACAAAGGTAAGGGGATCGCACAACTGCAGTTAAAACTTCCTGAGTACTTCTGTTTCATATTAATAATCCATATTAATAAAACTGTACGCAGAGGTCCCATAAAAGTCAGTGTTACCTCTTCACAATTACAAATTCCCCAAAAAACTTTCACACCTTATTTGTACAACCATGCAAAGGTGACGTTTTCAAACAATACTCGTCCTCAGTTACTACCGAAAGCAGTAAAGGAGTCTTTAACCCCTCGAAAAAAACAAAAGCCGGAAACTTGTGAAATGTTCAATGTGTAAATAACAGCAGGTAAATGAGGAAACAGGTGAGAGATTTGTTTACCTAAGAAATTAGTCACAGAGGTTTCTAACACAAATGGCCCGTCATTAAATTTCTCTCATTCTATCCAATTTTCGCCTTTTTTGCATTTTGGTCATTAGAATGAAATAAGTAGTTACGGTGAGAATCGTGGAATACAGTGGAATAGATTTTGATATGAATGCCAAACAAATTGGAGAGCACTTTTGTTTTGAGATAATTTCATAATTTTTACTACCATTGCACCACAATTTATGTATATACTTAAATGACACATTTTAAAAATTGATACTAAAATTTTTAGTGGAGAAACTATTTCCTTTTTTTTATTGGTTACATGACAAAATGTCCCCGTTTTGATTGACGCGCCCAAATAAAAGAAAATTTCATTTTAAATGACGAAGACTGCCATAATAAAAATTTACTAAGACATTATACTCATTACGTACATAAGAAATATAGAAACACGAGAAATATATTTTCAAAGTAGAAAATTTCTCCAGCTGTGAGGAAAAATACGGTTAGGTGAAAGTCCAGTACTAATTTTTTAAAAGGTAAATTAAAACTTTAATTTATCAAGTAAATAAGAAGTATTCACAGGTGTTTAAAAAGGATGTAGTCCTTTGACATCAGGTAAATTAAAAGGTACTGGTGAATTTTAATACTTTAATCAGAAAGCCACAGTAATTTGTGGATAAAAAACATAAATTACATTATAGAAGAAACGTAAGTGGAATTAGACGACACACACGTGTGACTGTCCACAAGAAGGCAAAATGTCTGTCGTGTCAAAGGTGCCGATCATATTCGATTTATTTTCCTATTTTCTAGTATTTTTCAGAATAGAAAATGTGTCTTTAATGGAATGCTCACACGAAGATACCCTTCGGACCACTTGGGGTGTTCTTCCTGGCAAGGAGCCATTGCCTGCAGAGCGAGAGGTTTCAATGTTTGGAGCAAACCACCCAAAGAAAGATACAAATATTTATTATGATTTTATTCAAGCAAACCTTTTCCCCTGCGAAAGGCTCATTTTCTCTGCCAGAAGTCAAAAGTATAAATTTCAATGTGGACTCCCAGGCCGCCATATTCTTAGAGCCAAATATCGGACGGACACCCTTTCTGCTTGAAAGAAATTTTCTAGGAATTTGTTTTTCTATTTTTTTCCTTCTCTCGGCGGTCGGTCATTCTGGCACTGTCGTCTGTCTTTTTTTCTGCTGGAAAATGTCCACAAGTCAAAACGTGTGAAAAATGAAAATTTAAAAAAACGGAATAAAATTTCAAATACAGACAGGTGGAAAATACTTCTTAAGGTAAGCCATCGAGTGTTTTGCTCAAGTCAAATCCCATGGATTTCAACTGAACAAAAACGGAGGAAATGTGTGACAGTTCAGTTCTATTTTTTCTGGGTACTCAAATTACTACAGCATTTTCTTCTGCTTTTTCTGTCAATGTTGAAAATTTAGAATTGTCGGTCAGGCAGAAGTTCAGTTCAGTAAAATTCAGTTTTGACGCTACTGTTTGGATTCATCAGGGCAACGTTGCATCAGTTTTTAGTTTCCTACCTGTTTCATCCGCAATTGGGTAAAGTAAAATGTAACATACAAATAATATCTAGAGGATTAAAAATTCTATATTACCCTCAATATTAAGAATGATCATCATGATCATCACATTCAACCTTCAAATTGAGAGTCTACCAAAAATTTTTAACTATTAACTATAGCTATAACTAACAAAACCTTTATAAAAAAGATTTGCATTTTAGTCGTAGTTATAAAAAGTAATTTTAATAATTAAAATGTTTCTATCTCAAATTCTACTTCTATATAATATTTTGTAGCCCGTTGGAACTTGCACTACCTTGGTTGAATTAGTATAATTTCTGCAATATATCAAAAGAGTACGCTACACAAACTTAATGAGGTACATTAATTAAGTACCATTTCGTATCTTGGTAAAGATCAATCACGTCATATTGTAATCAATTACAATACATTTGTAGGTAGAGTTAAGCTACAGTGACAATGAAAAGTTACGCGCTTAATTTCGTATGCAGTATAATCATTCGTTATTTCATTATTATATATTATTATTATTCGTTTTTATATTTCATATATTTTATTTATCTACATTCCATTCATTATTCGTGTTGTCATTCAAAATTTAGTATGCAGTATATCATTTCTAGCACTGCCCTACTCCTGCTTTCCGTCAATGAAACATAAAAAATCCTATTGTTTGAAGATTAAAATTACACTGTTGGTGTTTTACATCTATTTCCACGAGGTTTATGCTTACTAAAACCTACTAAAATCTCTCTAATGATTCACAGGTATGTACTTATTCAAGTTTTATAAATCCACCTGCGTCCCGCCATTACGAGTGGTTTTTTGTTCTCTTGAAAACCCTGACATTTCAAATTTGTTTTTCAAACTTTCATATTTTCTTGCTTGCTCTGCAGAAAATTCTATTAGATATCGATTATTGGTACCACACTAAAGTAACCAAATTTTGGTAGTGATACTACGTACACAGGGTACACAATTTTAACTAATTTACCACAATTTCCCTGAATTGAACCTTCAATTCCTCGATGATTTCCTAATTTGCTCATTTTACTTTTAATTTTATCCACCATTTTGCTTTTTTGCTTGTCTGGTAATTTTCACAATTAACATTTCTTCACTATTACAGCTTATTGTTTTACCTACACTACTGTTTTTAGAATTCACTTTTACGTTCTACAACTCCTTGCAGTTTTATTAAATTATAAGTTCAAATAACCGCGTCTTTGATAATTGAACTTGGGCCAGAATGCAGTGCTTTCCCCAAGCAAAAATCTAATTAGATCATTAGCCAAACTAAAAGCCAGCAAATTACCAATTGACGTTTAGGACATTTTAGACGAACAAATTTTAGCATTGCCCCACAGACGAATTTTGTACTGAAATGTCATTCTTTTCTGGTAAATAAAACTCAGCATAATTTTCGTGGCAAAAATTCACTGAGAAAACTTGAGAGATTCCAATATTTGCGGAGTTTGTTGTTTCAACACCGAAGGAAACGTGAGACTGAAAAATTGGAGTGAAATTTAAATTTTCATCAGGTCAACCTTCATTTTTTAATTTTTTCCTGGCAAAAACTGTTTCTTTTTTGCATATAAAGCGGCACGGTTTCCTCCATGCAACAACAGAAAAAACAAAAAAAATTTTTAAATCAAAGCCAAGACAAGTTTAGCGCAAAACTAGACCTAGGGGTAGATCGTAGTTTGTTTGAGACTAAAATTTTACCTTTAATAATCTGCATTGTTTATCGTTCGCAGCTAACGGTACTGACAATGGAATGAATGAATGAATGATTGACTGAATGCCGTCGAATATCAAAGGAACAAAAGGCTATTGAACCTTTCCGTTAAATGAAAGTAATAAATATACGATATTTTATTAATAAATTATTTTCTTTACTCGTCGAAGCCGTAAAAATCTTGTCAAAAACGCGTTGAAATGATGTCAGGCACACCAAAAACCAGCTCACCGAAAGCCATGAAGAATTCGTTCGGATTATAAATTATAGATTAATGAGATTTAAATTCAAAAAATTGGTTTCACGTATGGATGATACAATTCATCAATTTAATTTTGACAAAACCGGACTTGAAAATGAATTATGAAATGGTGAAAGAGAGGGATACCGATATTTTTATTTCTATCCGAGTGAGAGTGAGAAAGTCCAAATGTGTGGAAACCACGTAAATTAATAAAGCATGTCAGACGAGAATTAAAGTAACGACAGCAACAGCAAAAACTGACTGCAACGGTTACTTCCGGTCGAGAGTGAAAAACCCGCCAAAATTCTTCCGCGTGGAAAATTCGATAAAAATTGGCAAAAGCAGGGAGATTGGGGAGGTTCAGCGTCGGCCCCCAGGGATTTCGAAATTATATTCCCTGGGTAAATTGACTTTACACGTGAACCACCCCAAAAGTGCAACGCACCCTCGCTCCCTCCATTCTCAAATCGTCTGCTAATTGGATTTTTATCGTCTTCGACAGAGTGGAAACGCAATTTGCTAACAACTGTTAATTAACTACAATTTGTCCATGAAGTTTAAGTAGGACGTTATGAGAGTCCTCTTTCTACTCTCGTTTTAGTACATTTTTAATTTCTTAGTTTTGCTACTGATCACCACTGATCACACAAAATCATGACTGATCTTTTAAAGGTACAAAATGAGATTGAAATGAAATATATAACTTTTTCAAATTTCCATGTTGGTGCGGCCTCTTCACATTTTTTCTGTTTCAAACTTTGGACGTGGTTTGTAGTTGTACTGATCAAAAAGATCCATAAGACCTGGGCTCCTTTTGAATACATATTAACTAAATATTACAATTTACTTCTACTTAGAGAATTTTGCTTCTGTTCAGTTTCTTCTCAACGATTTTGACTCCTCAAATTACGAATTGCCTGTAACCTCAAGGGCTGAAAAGGTGCCAACACTCCTGTTCATACCCCACATCGAACTTCTTCCATTGGAAAAGTTAATAAAATACACAACGCTATTGATAGTTATCAGATATATTATATCGAAATTGAGACTATTACCTTTTCGTCATTCAACGGTTTTTCACTTTTTTTCCATACTCGTTTTCTTTGTTAAGTTTTTTTACAAAGATGAGGAGACCGACAGGTACGAGTGGCTAAGAAAGAAATTGAAATTTATGAAAGGCACATTAAGGAACGGCCATCACCTGAGAACTCTCGCATTGAATTTTCCAACAAGCGTTTTATTATTCAAATTAGAATACTTTTTTCTTTAATAGAAATAAAAAAGGAAGAATACGTTTTGTGGAAAATGTCTCATCGATATTATTTATTGCCTATAAGTCTGACTTGAGGGTTTTCCAGGGCGGTTGCGCATTTTTGGTTTGTGCGCTCGCACGCCGGAAGGTAGACGTAGAAAGGAAGATGAAGAAGAAGAAGAAGAAGAAGAAGACAGAAACTTTGCAAAAGGAACAAGTCGAGAGATTAGAAAAAGTCCACGGAAATAAATTCTTGTGAAAGGCGACTCGAATTTATTATACGAGTTTCTCTCTCTCTTTCCGCTTCGATTTGTTAGGAATAGAGAATTTTACGTGCGGAAGACAGACACCCAAACTTCTATTTGAAATTGTTAACAGCATTATGAGGTACACATATAAGTTGAAGCTTCGAGAAAGTTTGAAATTTATGCGAGAAGTATAATTAGACCTCTTTTCGGCAGTTATCTCATTTGATGAGACAAATAAGGTACCTTACACAACAAGTGAAATGCGCTCAGACGAGTTATAAATTGTGTAGTGTAGTGGATGTATAATTCATTCCAAAATGTATGGGGTCGCAATAATAATACATAGCTTCTTATCATGGCACATGAACCTATTTGAATGTTCCCATTCGGAGTGGAAACAACCGAAGACCCCCACAAAATTCAATGGCCTTCGAAGCTTCGAATACAAATGTAGGTATGAGGACAATTTACCGGAGAATTACGATCACCAAAAACATAAAAATGTTTGTTTGCCTTTTTTTTATTCAATTCAATAAAGTTTGTTTTTGTTTATTGCAGCATTTATACCGAAATCTAACGTGAAATTTATTTTCAAGCAAGGAAAAATCAGTTTTGCTGTTGACAAGTCTGCCACGCAAATGAATGCAAATGCAGGGAGCAAAATAAAAAGCATCGTCGCTGTGAGAACCATTCCTCTGCATTTTACTTCCAGTCGTCTGTAATATTTATAACAGTTCACATCCCCCGGGGGTAGTAACACCTTACTCCTGGACTGTATAAGTACATAACTAAGAGAGCGATCATTGTTGGGGGGAAGAAGGGATATTTCATTTTTGTTTTAAATAGAGACATGCGTGTCCCACCTGTCATACGCAGAAGAAGTTAGAGAAGAGCTCTCAAAGGGTTAACCTACCTGAACTGAAGGGTCTGAGCATACACGAAATGGCGAACTTTCACTCACCCCGTGTGAAAAAAAAGGAAAAAAGCTTTCCCTTTTTTGCGTATTTATGAAAAAGACAAATGTGTTTGCACAATTTTTGGATGTTTGCTCTTTGTATTCCGCTCGTAATGACGATAGCAAGTTGGGTAAACAGTGAAAAGACGCAGTAGGAGAAAGTAAAAGATTTTCTTTTCACAACTCGATGCGAGAGCATTTGAAAAGAAAATTTGGTCTCTTCGTGTGACCTTCCCATTCCCAAAGTCATTTTTTGCCTGCCAATTTTCCTTACCAATCTTCTTCTTCTCCCTCTTCTCCTTCCACGTCTTTTCTTCTAATACATTTGTTTCATTACTTTTTTTTTCTCTGGAAACATCCTGTCTCTTACTGCTCATTGTTTGCAATGTACTTTGACTTTCTAACATGCTGGTTCGACTTTCTAACTTTGAGACAGAGAATTTCTTTTCGTCCTGCTAGCGTCTCAAACGTTGAGAAATCATCTAGTTATTATTTTCTGAATGATTCTTATTTTTAGCTTATAGTTTGTTTATGAAATGCCCATAAAGGAGTCGCAACCAACGGTCTAAGCAACAAAAAAACAAAACTTTCTCAATCCTTGATTTATGATGAATTAAGGTATTTATGCAATTAAAAAACTGTAGTAATTTTACATAAGGACTCGTTTCCTTTATTTTCTGCAAAACAACACGGCACACAGTTTGGTAAGAATGTTTCCAATTCAGATTTGATATTGTCACATGCTAAAGCGCAACTTCGCAAATTTGGTAAATTCCTAACTCTTGTTTAACCTCAAAAGAGAATCCTTCCTCAATGAAAAACGTTCTTTGGGTTTAAAACTGTTCTTTCTAAACTTCTCCGGGACTTTTCGTTTCTGTCGTGCGTCCAGAGGTTTTACAACGAAATCTATTATTGCAATTACAAACAAAATTAAATTTGGGAATTTCTGCAGCAATTCCGACCACCATAGGGTTTTCTCTTCTCTCTCTCTCTCTCTCTCTCTCTCTCTCTCCTTCGACAGTTTTTTCGTTTTTTTTCTCTGTTCAGCCCCGGTAGATGTGTTCAGTGCCAACACCAGGCGGATTTGTTCTGAATGAACGTGAAATTGAGTTTGAATTGCCTCAAGCATCCCATCAAAATTGAGGAGTAAAACGAATTAGAAAAACAAATGAAGAGGAATAATAAAAATCGTCAGTAGTGTGATGAGTGAATTCTCTACAGCAACACACAATGTAAAAAGTAGTCACAATTTGAAAGTCATTTAAACGCCATCCCAATATGGTTTTATATTAACTTAATTACGTATGAAGATTTGTAGTTTTAACCTTTTCAACCCTCCAGAAAAATTGCAAAAGCAAATATTCCAGTATAAAACTGTGTGATGAACAACACTATTTTCTCCTCTACTGCGTTGTAACTCGCAATGATGCTTTTCCTTTGAAAAAACCTACAAGCACCATCACATTTCATTGGGTCTACTCAAAACCAAGAAATAGCCGACAGCAGTCAACACCATCCAAGTTAACTTCTGCGTACTAGATTAGTTAGTGAGATATAGTTAATTATATATAATATAGATTTAGAGATTTATAACTATTTTGTATGTATAGAACATGTATGTGTAATAGATAATTGTATCGATAGAAAAAAGATGTTAGGTTCTTCGCAATTGAAGATTTCCATTCTACCGTAGGTAATAGTAAAATTTCATGTACATTTAATTGATCACCTTCATTAATATCTGTGACAGTAATCACCTCGATCTGTGGAAGAGTGAAATTAATTTATAGGGAATAGTGTCGTAGCGAACTCGCTTTACCACAAGGGATAAGAACTTCATTTCGATAGTTTTTATCCGATTACATCGCGTGTTTCTAAGGGCAAAGAGCACATTCACTGACGTTGACAAACATATCCATCCTATTAATATATGTATCTTTATTTGTTTCTCATCTGTTCTTACATCTTCTATTCGTCAGTTTGGTTTGGCTTCCTCCTACCTGGTAAAATTGCACTAAAAACTGGAAAGTGAATATATCACAGAATAGATATGGCGACAGAGGTTAGAAGTCCGTAGAAACTCATTCCTTTTATTTTTATCTTATACGCACCGAAATTTGAATCCCTTTAAATGATGGTGGTTTATGGCTGGAAACCACTGGTGACTATCAAATTCCTGAGAGGTTTCTATATTTCAATCTAGGCTAGTTCGAGTCCTAGAAATCGTTCGTCTTTGTTACGCTATGATGCAGCTCCGGTGGGCCATTTGTTATTCAAACGTTCGTAAATCTTTATACTGCTCATCCCCTTTCTCTGTCTAAATTTCTATGCTTAAAGCATTCCTGGGTGTACGAGGTGTGAAGAAGACAAATACTAGAGAAAAACACAAATGTTCTCCCCAGGACAATACTATTCGACTACAGAGTGAAATTATTGAATAAATAAATAAATACATAAATTGAATAGTACGAATCCTGGATTTGGTTCATTTAAAAATGTAACATTGTATCTTTTGCGCACCTAGACAGGTTCCGGTTTGTTTTTTAGCAAAGGTTTGCTAGCCCTATTTCATCTATTTTTAAAAAACCGGATCTTTTGTCCAGTCTTTTCTGGACAACTTTTGTCTGATGGAAGAAAGTTTACATTTGTTTGATTCACTGAATGTTGTAGTACATAAATGTACGTAAATCAAATTAGTAACAAGAAAATTTGTTCAATTATTGCACAACTTTACAGTCGAAACACCATGAAATAATATTTAGTTTCTTGCTTTTTAAAGTCCACGTGTGCGGTAGAAAATAATCTATGTAAATATATTCCAGTGTGTGTGACCCGTGTTTGTTTGATTGTAAAAATTCAGCAATCGTAACAGATAGATTTGGTTCATTAATCTTTTGAATAAATTTATTACAATCTCTATGTAAATAAAAATCAGTCACCGTACAGTGCGGTCTGGAAGAAGGGTCTTGTTTGACTATTACAGAATAACCTTTACAATATAAAATTCTAAATAAATTTCCCATAGGCTTAAAAAACAAGTTGCCAAAAAGCAGACAATATACGAAAACAAACATTTAAATATATTGTCTGTTGTTATCTGTACATGTTACGAGTTTTAAAACTGTTCTTATGTGATTTGAATAATACAAAATAATAATATTCGCAGTGCAAATATCACAAGCCAGCCTAATTGGTTGTGCCTTACCTAAGATGTTTGACAGAATACTGTAAATTTGTATTCCCTTATCACTTGCGTAATAGTTATGCTTAATTGTACGTGACACACGGCATACATTGTTTTCTAACAATATTGAATATAATTAGATTATATTGTTTTACAGACACCAACGCTACGTAATATTTAAAATTCATGTTATCCGAAAAAAGAAGTATTTTTAATATTTAAAACTTGGGTCGGTAAAATTCAATATCTCATGAATGTTTTAAACAACATGAAATTACATATAAAGAAAAAAAATGGTTTTGCATAACTAATAGATTGGTACTCAAGAGCTGAAAAAATAGAAAAGTATATTTTGTAAGTTACCATTTTGTTAATAGCATTATTATTAATCTGTGACTGTGACTGACTTGAAAAAAAACCTCGTTACAACAGTCTGCTGCTTTAATTTCTTTTATTTCAATGCGAGCTGACCGAGAATACTAGAAAATATTGAGATGCAACCAAGTCATCCCATGTGGTCTAGTGGCTAGGATAGCTGGCTCTCACCCAGCAGGCCCGGGTTCGATTCCCGGCATGGGAAAACATTTTTATTAATTCTATTTTTAGACTAAGTTATTAATCTAGAGACGTCTATAACTGGTCTATGGGATTGAACGGGTAGAGAAGCGTTCAAGTGTCCATAGATATCTGAACGCTATAATTTGATAAAATCCGCAACAAAACCAACAAGTCCGTGAAAATAGAAATTTTTTGTAAAACTTTATTGACCTCGTAAAAAAGAATTTTAATAGTTCAAACACTTCATAAAAGCAAAGTAAACACTTCTCAATATTTTACCTCATGAATTATTCTAATTATGTGTTGTACGCCTGTTGTAATGTAAATTTAGATGTGACATTATCATTATAAATTATCGCTTCATTGATAATTTAATAAAATGGAAATGAAGTTCTTGTCGAATTAAATAACCAGATTATTTGACAAACTATGTAGTGAAAAGTAGTTAAATTCATTTATGTAAACATTCATTTATAATGTCACACTTTTTTGGGAACTAAAAGCTTTTCAAATTAACATATGTACGTACACATTATTTCATTTACGGCAGAGTACAACAAGCTTTCAGCTCTGTATTCAGCATAGTTTTTTTCAGTACCCATAAAACGGATTGAAAGGATGAATCAAGACTTTACCAAGTTTGTGTGGGTAAGACGGGTGCAGGAACAAGAAAAATGTACGTGGAAATTATTAAAAATTAAACCCTGCTAATACATAGAGAATCTGCAACTCGATTAGAAGTATCTTTTAGTTTTCATTACAATCATGTTTCTACAGGTATGTATAAAAATGTGAAATACTCGTGCTACAATAGAACTGCGCAAGTTGAAGGTAAACTAGCCGTCTCCCATGTGGTCTAGTGGTTAGGATAGCTGGCTCTCACCCAGCAGGCCCGGGTTCGATTCCCGGCATGGGAAATTCTCTTTTGTTTTTTTCCTTTTTTGACTCAGAATCATACTGTACTTTTGAATTTTTTAAATACTTTCCTTTTTAGTTATTTCACGCAGGTGTTGTAATTATTTTCCAGAAATACGCTACAAGTAATATACCTGTTTTTAAACATGTAGCTATATTTATAGCTCATTTTTTCGTATATCTTCTCTCGATTGCTCACATTGTTATTTTCCATATCCGAATCGTGTGTGTCATGTTATGGTTGTCTACCACTCACTTTAATTCAGCAAAAAATACAATTTGTCACGTTTAGTATTTTGTGAAATATAAACTATTCCAGTTTTTTACTACCCGTGCAGTGATAGTAAGTTTAAAAAGTCTCTTGGTTATTTTCTTGACTCTTCTTGAGTATTTTGCATAACTTTTTATTAACTTATATGTATTATATACTAAAGTTATAATAAAACTGTGATTGCAATCACGCACAGGTACACGCAGACACATTTTGTTTCTGTTTTCAAATGATTTATAGATCACAGTCGGCATTTTATTTATTTATTCGTTTTAAAATCGGTTTGTCTCAATAAAAAGTAATTAACTACCCACACCGTCTCGACACGTAATATTTTTTTATCAAATTGAAATGGGTGGAAATCCAATCCCACAATATCCCTGGAGCACATATGTTTTAATACTAATTATTATATACATTCATTATACTAGATGATCCTCTAAGGTAATTGCCGCCTCCGCCGTACACTTCTCCGTACACTTCGTATTTTAGTATTTGTCAAACATATAGATTTGTATTTTTTCATTTCTAACGAATTTTTATGAAGTATAATTTTAGGAGAGTGAAACATTAGATTGCTAAGAAGCATGACGACAGTTACAATAATTTTCAAATAAAATGTCATGTTAATTTTAGGTTAAGTAACATGTAAATAGTGGTAGCAGGTTCGAATCACAACTTTACATTATAAATCGCAATTCAGGTCTTACACGAGCAACGTAAAATTCACATTTAAAAGAAATAAATGAAATTAAATTTTCCCAAAGTTCCCAATTAAATTGACTACAATTCTACTACATTTCCATTCGTTTTTCTTATCATTTTAAATAGAAAATATCAAAGGTGATTCGTTGATTAATTTACACAAAGTGAGTCGTTTTCGGTCGCTGTTGTTACCTTGAACTTTGAGGTTCAAGTAGAAACACGTGTGAGTCAAATGCTGCAGAATTTGAACTTGAAAAGGAACGTGCACCAAAATAAATTTATTCACTTCCTGCAACGTCAAACTTGTCGCGGGTGTGACACATTTCCTCTAAAATCGGACTTCACATCTCTTGTTTACCAAGTAGCGTTTTTGCTATATCCACCGTGTTGTTGGAGTTCTTGTTTAAAATATGTCTCCCTTAGTGAATTTCTAGGTTAAGAATAGTTTTTATTTTCCTTCTTGCTTCGATCATATTCAAACATACATTAGAATATTAATATTATGTGGTAGTTAGTACGGAAGTAGTACTGTTACACCTATGTTTTTATTTTGCTATCCCGACGCACTAAGACTAATTTTACAAAGACATTTTTCATCGTGCTCCCACATTCGAATGTTTTAAGTCCTTACTCCTCCCACAATAAAGGCATTAACCATTTCAATCAGTCTTTAATTTACGACATGAACTGTAAATATCTGACATTTGAGGAAATGAACAACAGAACCAAAAAGTAGACAAAAAAAAACCTCATTTACCCATTGACATTGCGCCACTAATAAGACGGTAAAGACGTGATCCCCACAAACACACACACACACAAACACACAAAATGAAGAAATTCTGTGAGGTTTGATTTGTGTGTAGAGCCACCCCTTAGGGTTACATTTCCTTTACTTCACATAAATTTTAACTTCACCATTTTGATTTATACGAGTTCAACTCATTTCCAGTTTCGGCCCAGCGTTTTTTTTCTCCAGACTTTTCGCCTCCTCCACTTCATCGGTCTAATTACTATGTGGAAATTGAACATAAGTCCGCGAAGTCATCTTCGTGATTATATCATCAAAGCTAGAAACCACCCCTATGTGTAATTATACCCGTTCAAGGGGGCAGAACCGACCTTTGACTGCAGTGAATGTGTTACAGAACATATGCATTTTCCTTGTGGCGCACCCGATCCATCAAACATTCTGAAAAATAAACATTAGTACGTCCAAGTTAACTATTCTTCAAATAATCCTTCAAGTAAAATTAAATTCCTCAAATAAATTTAATTCTTCAAATTACTAAATAACAATAATGTGTTTCCAGATTTGAAAACTCTGGTCAGAAAGGGTTGATGTCGAAAACAATAAGTTGATTTGATGTTGTCACAGAGAAGACGAAATAGTTGAATAAATGGCTTAATATGTCTTCAAACGTTCAACAATAATTGTTCTATTTATTAGAGATCTACGAGTACACATGATAAAGGTAAGAATTTGAGACACATTTACATAAGTAATGAATGAACACTAGACGAAAGACAAGTAGTGATTGCCACATTGGCAAATGGTCAAATTATGGATGCGTGACATGCTAGTGAACAAGGTATCTACAAATTTAATACCTACTTCTGCGAATAATAGGGTTTTGTAATACTTTAACTAACGTAATAATATTTCTTCTGAAGCAAAGAAACTGTATTAAGATTATCACCCTAATTGAGAAGATAATATTTAGAATAATGAAGTTTACATTGTCAATGTTAACTGGAATTTAAGTATAAAATTATGAAAGAAACTTGATCTTTAGCTAACTTAGTAAGGCAGTAAAAGAGAGACCAACACAGAGAAGTTCTGAGTTACTTAACATATTTTTTACATTGAAAGAACCCTCATTTAAACTTAACCTGACATAAAACAACCCTTAAACGATTTTCTTATCTCTGGCAGAGTTTTTAATTTTAACTGGTCAACGAACTGAATCCGAGTATCGTCCCCTCATTGTCATATCATTATTAGTATAAACTTCTCGTAATTGTCAAATTGAGATTAATAAAACAATAAATGGTTATAGAAAATTAATAAATAAGTAAATAACGTGTTCCACTGCTAATTTCCACTTTAATACAAATTTAGTTCTAATTTCTACATTAAAACATGACTATTCTTTTGTCCCTGTCTGCACTCCGACTTCATGCTGGATATTTATCGTAATGGTATAAACATTGTAATAAAAATAAGAATAAGAAATACTGCAGAATAATAGCAATAAATAATAATACTAAAAATATTAATAATAGCAATAAATGCAACAAAATTAAACAACCAAATTTTTTATTTTTAGCTCTGACGAATTGCAGTGTAATAGATAATAGTATTTCAGATTTATGTGAAAGAGTGCAAAATACATAATACGTAAATGCATAGTACATTTTAGTCAATATTACTTAATAAATGTAATTGAATGTAACGAGAAATCCATTACTCAGACACTTGCTAGAGTAAATAAGAGAGTAAATGATTTTTTGGTGGATTAACGAGTTTCTTAGGGACCCATCAAGTCAAATATGTCTTCAAGTCATCCAGCGCATAAAACATCGGATGGTTAGTACAGATAAAATACATAAAATACGAGTACCTGACTCAATCTTAACGTTCAATTTAAGGGATGTTAGTGAATGAAATTTCAATTTAATAAAACGTTCAACCCCTTTAAAAGCATCTGCCAAACAAGAACCGGATTCTTCACCAAAAGCCATTTGTTCTTCCAAGAAACGACCATTCACAACTCGAGAACTTCAACAGAATTCCGTTCTTCTCCCTTTTCAGAATGAATGGTAAACCCTAAAACAATACATTTTCTCTGTACCCCGCAGATAAGGGTAAAAACGCGCATGAAACGACCACAAAAATATTTACTTTACGTGATTTAAATAATCCTCGTCTCCAGTTACACGGGTACTCATTTTTGTTTCAATGTTCTTTCAGAAGACTTGTGGTGGTGGCGGCGTTGGGGAAAGTGAGAACAGAGAAACACCCAGAATCGGTTTCAACCCTTGAAAAATAAAATACCCTTGGGTAATTAGTACATTGTATTCGTATTTTTTGTTTAGTTGGAAAGGAAAAAAATGAATAACATAGAAACAGTGACAAGGGTTGACTATTTCCTCTTGTACGTCCGCGTCAGTCGAATAACCAATTAAACAAATCACCCCTAAAGTATTATCTATTTAATTATGTTCCAACGAGCTAAGGGGATTAAACAGGGATGTAAAGAGAAAAAGGAAATTCCAGGTACGAAATCAGATCGAAAAGAAAAGTTAAATGGATGGGTATCCAGGCACGCCATTAAGCGGTACCTGTCAATTGAAATAAGCCCCGGGGTGGCTTTAAAGGTGTCAGAAGGGTTGTTAGTCGTTCAACAACAACCACCGCGATCAGTGATAAGAATTTTGTTTCGTGGGGTCTGTAAGTGGTTTTGTTTATTTATTTATGTGTTTTTTGTTACTCGGGGAGGTTCACTCGTACATCAGGTATTTTTAGTTTCACACTCCTAATTCCTTCAAGAGAAATCATTTGGAGGAGAAAGGTCGTATCCGTAAAATCCTGACTTCAAGACATGTACGCACCCCTACATAAGTAAGATTATTTACGTCCGCTCGCCGCCCTAACAAGAAATGTAAAGTCCAACTGCATTCAGCAGTAGGTGACGCAGGTGGACACTCTTTCAGTAAGTCTATTTGTAGAAGTTAATAAAATAAAGCATTTGCCTCATTTAAGTACAACGAACGTTGTTAATAAATTACGAGAAGAGACTAATTAATTCTCATATTAAATCATTAATCTTCAATAATGGTAAACAAGATGTACATATAATTTTATTAAAGTACATTAATTTTCAGAAGATAAACTTCTACAAGGCTTATAAAAATTCTTAATTTACATTTACGTTTTTGTATTTCTTGCTCTGTTCCTAACGAAATCGTATTGGTACTTAAATTTTGAGACGTTACTTAGTTCAATATCCGAATAAGTGTAATTTAAGTTGAAGAAGACATCTTTCCTACTTTTTGTGTTCACATGTTTAACAAATATTGGGACAAGTCGCAATTTAATACTAGACAATGAGAGGTGAGTAGTAAAAATGTATACTCAATAAGTGCAACGTGTAATTTGTAATATTAAAATTACAGTTGTAAAAAAGCGAATTTACAAATTAATCTTCTATTTAATTTTTCATTTCAGTTTTGAGTCTGATTTTATTTGTTTTGTTTCAGCTGTTTAGTATTCTTATCCGTGTAGAGATGATCTTCACCATTTGCGACATCAAAGGAAAGAATCTAATTTTTATTCATAACAAATGAACATGTCTATTATTTTGCAACTAAATTTAACTTTGCTAATGAAAGTAAATGAATCCTTTGCCATTCAAAATTTCCTTTCCTTTGATGGTCGTCCTGTCAATTTGCAAATCTTCTAATTACCACGAGTATTGAGTTACCCTTGGATTTTTTTCCTTTGTATCAATTAATCTTTTTATTTTTCAAAGGTTTCACCACATATTTCACTAAATGTAAGCGTTTTCATCTTTTCAACACCATGCGTGTTGTTTTCGTCAGAATCTTCTCAGACGTTGGGAAGGGCCTGCTGTAATAGAACGTTATTATAAAATTGTTTATTTACATAATGCAAAATTAAGGAAGTACTACACAGTGCACTACACAAACCCAAATAGTTGGAACTCTTAATATTTCAGAAAGGAAACGGTTTAGTTTCCTCAGCTGACTTCTTGAACTCTTCAACGTTTGTGTGGTATATGTACATTTGGTACAGATCTATATTTAATTATGTACTTGTAACTTTAAAGAAGCGTCCACAAAATCATATAACAATTTTCAACGACTCACCAAGCTGAAAGTCACTGGTCGAAGAAATTACTTGATCAACAGGTGAGTAAAAGCCTTTGCCCAAAGGAAACTTCACTGAAGGAAATTACGTTTTGTAAAAAAACTTGTTTGTATAATTTTATCAAAGTGAAATGTTTCAAAGACCACAAAAATTAAGTGAATTTAAAATAACTGTATATTGTGTGGTAGTTTAGAATTGTAGTATAAGTAGTGTATGATTGGTAGAGAGAAGGAGTCAAATTCAGCTCTCGAGGAGTTGTCTAGTAGTCAAACCAATGTTTTTTTCTATGGGCAAACTAACAATTTGCACGTTTTCTGTTATTCTTTGTCGTGGCTAACTTGAAGCGGACCCCGAAGTTTCCCACCATCCTTTGTTAGGAGGAATTTGAGTTTCTTGTTCCGAAAACGGAAATTATCCTTCATCGATTTTCTTCTTTAATCGTTCGGTTAATCCGCCAACTCAACCAAATTGCTTGGGTCACGAACGTTTTTCTAAAATTAATATTTGATATCCTGTCGAAGAAACTCGATCGGATATGTCGGTGGAATTTGAATTGTAAGATTGAACTTTGGCGGAGGGAAACCCGTTCAGAGTGAAATCGATGATAAACAGCTACAAGAATTTGATTTTGGGTTTATTGGAGACACAAAACTTCTGTGGTCGCCTAAATAGTTTGTTGTAGCAAGTTAAAATCGCGTACGACTTCTCCTTCTAACGAAAATAAATTATTGAACATTGTCTATTTTCATTTCAAGTATCTTTAATCCGGCACCTTGTTGAGGCCTTGTATCTAATTTGTTTAATGCAAAATTAATATGGACAGTTAGTCCTTAGTTTGACTAGCATTGATTTGAGAACTCATTTTCTCTTTAAATGTAAACAATTTTTACATCTGTTACTTGCTTAAATATATTTTATTGTAGACTTTTAGAAACTTTATTTTTTATTATTATGAATGGAAGCACTGAAAATTTAATTGCTGCATAAATTTAGCAGTCAGTGAAATTGAACTAATCACATTATAACTGTATTACGACTGTTCACAAAGCGGTATATTTGTGTGTTTGTATGTTTGTAAGGCAACTATATTTTAGAAATAATAATTCAAATCTCTGTCCGGTACTTATAACACTAGAAAGGTGTAGCTGAAGATTAAGACATTAAGATTAAAATATTCACTAATGAAACGATCTTTTTCGGGTAAATAACATGACTCAACAATAAGAAAGCCGGTATTTGACACTCAGTTCTTTAATTCTCTAGTAAGCAATACTACTATTTAGAACGCAAAGTTTCAATAATTTCCAGTTTGCAGAAATAAAGGAAACTATTGAAAAATTACTTCCGAACCACGAAATTTAAGATCAGAGGCGTCTCATCACACGCGAATGCGTCAAGTAATTTTTTATTTGAACAGGCGAACGCAACAAGAGAGAAAATTGTTTTTCCTTTAGAAAAGCTCTGTCTCTTTGTCGTTAGAATTAAAACTACCGAAACTTTTGAACTCGAGAGAACGACCCTGTGTTTCTTTTGGAACGGGTTCAGGTTTTTTCAAATGCAGGTAGGTCTGAGAAAAGGACGAAAGCCTGGAAAAATGGCAGTCAATCCGATTTCATGTTACTTTCCAACTCATTTTCAGTTTTCTTCCGGAGTTGAGTCACGCAAAACTATTCTTTCAGTACAACAAAAATGACAGAAGCGAACCACGAAAGGAAACAAAACTTAATTTCGACTTCTTCAATTACTCATGAAAGATTTGAAAAGAATTGTCCAACTATAACTTTCTCAGGCACGGAACAAACACCTGAACAAATTTTGAAAATTTCAGAAAAAATGTATGCGATTCTGCGAAATCGAATAAACTAATTGATGTAATCACTTATTTACGACCGAATGTACAGATGGCCGTGGAATAGTTTCATATGCAAAGGGATAAGTAACTAGCACTGAATTGACAGCTAGAGACACATCTAGTTCGAGTTTGTTACTTTACAGTAACAAAATTCATTTTAAAACTCCATGTTTCTATTGTTAGTTATAAAATACCACGAGACGGACAGAATACCTCTTGAACAATAAAAAACTAGTTTATAGTTTATGTGACAGCTGCTGTTCGTTGCTCGTAATTCACCTCTCACATAAATGGGACACTTCGGAGACAATTCACTTAGAACTTAATTTCTTCGAGGGTCTCTTTAAGTTCCTACAGCAATTAAGTCATTCGGTTACGTCATGTGCTGTTGATACATAAATTTAAATAGAGGGCGACGCAACGAAACATGAGTGCGTGCACACTAACAGACCCCAGATACAAAAATACACTTACAATGTACGAATGCGTTTGTGCCCTTACGCACCGCAAAAGACTTAAAAATGAGACAAGAAAACCGAGAATGATAAATAACTCGATCCATAAATATTCATTGGGGTGCGTCAGGGTTTTCCTACATAATAACGATCTAATTATCGATGGAAACAATAAATTCCCGGGTACTACCCGCTCTGCTTTTTTTCTCAGGATTTCCCATTCCGAAGGAGACAAACAGAGTCAACCTGCGGTGTGAGTACCTTTGAGTACCTGTGTTCTGCTAATTAACGGTTTCGATTATTGGGGTGGATGCACCCGTGTGCCGGAGCGACGGGTACCTAAAAAAGAAAACCGCCTCAAGTAACGCGATAAAATTATTTCAAATTTGATCGCACGGGATGATCCTCGTTCGATTCGGGTATTTGATACTTAATACCTCAGGTATTAAGCCCTAAATTTTAAATTAGTCTCGTAGGAGATGATTAACAGCAGCGTCGTGTTTTCTCTGTTTTAGAATGTTTCGGTGCTGCTGCCGGTCACATGAGTACTTTTAAGGTTATTTATTTCAATTGAACAAACACAAGTTATTTATGTTGTTTTTTCTTAAATGAAACGACCAACCACGATTTATTATTTATTTACTATTTACTATTGGGTGTGTCTAACCTAACTGTTAACTGACAGTTCAAAAGAGAAAAAGCTCAAGCCATAAATAAATAAACTTTTGTCTGAACAGTCTTTGTATTTTGTATGGGACCTGAGGGAGTGCACTCACCGTCTTAAAATTACAGGTGTAATACGGAAGGTAGAACAAACACCACGTGGATGGACATTTTTTTAAAGTAAACAAAATTCAGGTTTACGAGTCAATTAAATATTTACATAACCATAACTAAGAAAATAACCCGTCGTGTATTGGTATTGGTATTTAGTCTGTTTCAGAAATAATATAAAACCAAACAGCGAAAGTAATCTCTTTCAAACTATTCGATTACTTCTCTTGTTCCTCTCAAATTATGTTATTAAATTACTGTTACTTCTGCTTGTTAAAACAGATCCTTATGTAATAAGACGCCTGAATATAAATAAAGAAATTCGGTAAATGTTGAAAATGCAAGTGAGAAAATTAATAAAATTAAAGAAAGCCGAAATTAACAGAATCATCCGCAATGCTTTTTTTGGTAGAAGCAAAAAGAATGAACCGGTACCAGCGCAGTTCTATCTGTGAGAACAGAAATTAAATAAAAGTACACGAAGTAGAGAACGAGTAAAGAACTAACTTCCACGGATCTATTTATGTAGAATGGATTTCATTGTTACATTTGGCTGCATTACATCCACTTAAAATGACGTTAATCAACGGGAAGGACGTGATCGCCTGCCAGTCAAAAAGAAAACAATTAAAAAACGTTTACAATTATTTTTTTTGTTCTGCTCAGTATATGCCCTGTGGAGAAACTCATTACCAACAAGAATGAGAAATAAAATTTAATAATTTTCTTCTTTTCTCATCATTATTAACATTGTTTTGTGTTTTGTGTATGTGTGTGCGTGTGTGTGTGTTTTATGGATTGTCCAAACTTCCCCTAAAAATTTCTTCATCGTCAACTAGCCAAGTTTTACTGAAGATGTACAGTTATTTGTATGCATTATCATTACAATATCTATAATTAGTTCATTTCTTGTATCCAGCCGGCTATATTGTCTGTAACTAAGCAGAAGAAACTGAAGAAAATGCATTGAACCTTACTGAACTGTTAATCAGCAAAGTAACGTAGAAAGAACATAAAAAATTTACTAAATTGCGGTTGCTGTCTGATTCATGGTGTAACAAAACCAAGAAGTAACATTCCGGAAACTTCAAAATTGGTATTTGGGAAGATTTTGAGTTTTGCGGACAGACTTCTGTCGCAAAATTTCCTTGGCCGCGTCTTACAAAACTTTGGGAGAATAGTTCTATTGTTAGTTAGTTGGTATCCAGTCCAAGTTGGACGTAACTCATTTTCTGTTGTCCTTTCGCAATTCTAAAAAACTTCCACTTGGCAGTTTGAACTAATTCATAAGTTTTAACTTAATTTTAAAATATTAATGCGACATTTAAAGATTAAGCAATTAATTAAAATAGTTGGTATGAATTTAATTATTTCGTATCACTTTATATTTAATTTACCTCTAATATTGTTATTAATAGATTAAAATATATTTAATAATGCTTCATTAATTAAGTAATAACGTTCGAAAAAATATTATTACATATGTTGACTGCTTACGTGGATTCACAGTTTTTGTACGACTGCCGGTACACTCGATCAATGTTCGATGTCCAACGGAAGAGCAAAATCCAATCCCGGCAAAAGTTGTTGGCGGAAATTGGAAACTACGTAAACTATTTCTACCCTTACGGGAAACTTCCCAGTATATAAAGTTAAACCAAATAAGATTAACGGTATAGGAGTGCTCTTTCGATATGGAAAGTAATATACAGTACAATAAATTATTTTTTCTAGGACTCATAAAAATCACATCTTTCTTTAGAATAAAACGAGACATTACTGAATTTGACGGAAAGGAGAACTTCTTTTAAATGGATAATGAAACAATTCTTGAATGAAAATAAAAAATAATTCAGTACATCAGTTCTGTGGAGTAAATTATTTGAATACGCCATTATGGATTGGAATTGCAGCAATGCAGCACGTTTTTTTCTGCGACGCGTGACCTTTTCTACGGTAAAACTGCATTATTCTTGACCTTAACGCTAGAAAACTTTACGTGTTTAGCAAAACGTAACAATTTTATTATCATTCTCTTTTCCGAATATTGTTAACTACAACTTGTGTGTTCAACATCCCATGTGGTCTAGTGGCTAGGATAGCTGGCTTTCACCCAGCAGGCCCGGGTTCGATTCCCGGCATGGGAAATTTTTTTTTTTTGTAAATCACTTATTACTATTTCAAACATTTGAATCGTGTTTTCTATTCTCTATTGGTTAGCCGTTGTGTACCGTATAATATTTGTACATTTTTAAATGCAAACAATACTTAGAGGGACGAATGATGACAAGTGTTACATAGTTCTTTATAAAGCAAGTGAGTTAACATATGTTTGGAATATTCAGAGATTCACTTGTGTAGAACTTTTGGTTGATGAAAATGCATTTTTATATTTTAGGAACATATTGAGATCATTATTAATAAGTTAATTGCAATTTATTTTCTGTTGATTGCAGAAATTTAACAATCCTTTTACAGTCCCTAAAATCAACCGATTTCGTCGGATTTCGAACTTTAGCGATTAATCCTCTAGGATTTCAATTGAATGCGACCCGGAAGCGGAATTAAATAATTTATTCAGATAATATTGTGGTATATTAATCTTATAATTTATTCATTTTCATTTCATATAATATAAAAATAGGCCACTGTCGTACGCATTACACGGATTTATTTTGAAATGAAGAAGAGAATTGCAATAAAAAAAATCGTAGTTTTGTTCTTTAAAAATACCTCTATCTACAAATAGCTCCACTATATATGTAATGAACATGTGCATTCCACTTTGGAGAAAATTTGGGAGTCTTCCCATAAGAGTTTTAATCTTTTGAAAGACTCGACAAAATAAACGGTAACATAGCCAATTTCACATGGATATTATTTTCAAAACAGATTTGCACCTTTCTCTCCGACCGCTCACACCGAACTAAAATTACATTTTCTTTGTTTTTATTCTTAATTGTTTTATTTAAATATTTTCGGTGTGCCACAACAATTACACTTATACGAATCCCATTTTGTTTTCTACTGTTAATTTCCTTCCCTATTTAACTGCGTTAATTATGTAAAAATACAGACTTTCAATGATCCGAACTGCTTTCAAATCCACCGTTAATGGGAGCATATAACAATTATCCTTGGCACATCAGAATCAGATATTGTCTTCAAGTATATTGTTATTTAATAAACGTACATAGGTGTTGGAAACAATAGAATTTTCAGTTTTCTTCAAAAAAGCAGTACAGGTTATGTACGATATAATAGTTGCGCAACTTTTTGAGCATTAATAGACAAGCAATTAACCAGCAGTATTTTTAAAAAGTTTGAGAAACGTATGTAGTTTCAGAGGATACTGACGAATTTTCCAGACATCCCTTAAGACCAAGTCAAGATTTAATTGGAATTTTTTTAGATTCTCCATCTCCACACCTCGTTTACCAATTTGTTATTCGACCAAAATGTCTGAGTTATTGAGAATGTGGGCAGTAACTAACATTATTCAACATTCCACCTACATTTTCGTCTAATTAAGGATCGTTAAAAATATTTAGATGATGATACGAAAAAGTGAAACACGAAGCCTTCTCGAGTTCTCAGTGGGACAAAAAAAATGGCCCGTGAGAAATAAATAAAAAGGACATGTACGTCCGAGGTGAGAAACGGATCAAAGGGAAAGAACCAGAAGAAGAAGAAGAGTAAGAAGGAGAAGAGAAGGAGATAAATTAGCGGAGATGGTAAGAAAGACAAAACAGAAAAGTTAAAGACGTCCAAGAGCAAAGTCAATTAAGATAAAAATCAATTGAAGACGTTTTCTGTTAGTGTCCGAGTTAAGTGATGGCTCTGAAGAACCGGAACTGGTCGCCTTTCTCAACCAGAGTTTTCAAAAATTACGTCCAAGGGTGAAACAGCCCATTGTGGAAGAATGAACGAGCAGGTAATGAATAAAAAAAATATCTTCAATTCGGAAAGATTCTCGGTGGTTGGTGTCAACAACGGCAGCACAAAATCAGAAGAAGAGTGTTCCAGTTGGTGTTGACCTTTCACAACTGGAACTCTGTCACCCCATTTATTTAAATATTCATATTTTGGAGATATTTATTAACTGTTGTAGAGGTAAGGTCGCAAATTGGACGTGAGGCTCAAAAAGACAAGAAAGAATGATAATAAAAGAACAATAGTCTGGGAACATTCGGGCATTTGAAGTCACGAAGAGAGCTCTTGCGTCACACAACATGGCACAGGCGACGTTATTTATTACATATTATTTGTTATTTATTATATTTTGTATAGATATTATTTGTTATATATATCAGACAATGCGATATTAGGTCTCACAAATTTAAATCTCAAATTTGAAATTAGTATATCAGGGCAATGAATTCTCCAATCTAATCCAATCAATAACCCTTTGAGACTTCCTCAAGAAGAAGAAGCTTTAAATAAAGTTTGAAACTTGCGCCTGAGAAAAGGGACACCCTAAAAGGAGTCAAATCGATTTAGCAAATCAAATTCTTTTTTGGGAAATTTAAAATTCTGGTCGTTTGTCGGTTTAGGAAAATTTGAAAACGGTTCAAAATTAAGTGAGAACCCGCAAAAGAAAATTTAAAATTTTAATTCGGGTTTCCCAGGCGGGTTTCGCCCCTTACCCCCCCCCCCCGACTCTCGGGGGTGCGAAGAAGATGAGGCCCCAAACCACGAAAATTCGGTCGACGGAGATTAACCGAAACGGTTGCCAAAATGTGTGGCCGTGGTTTTGCCTTGGGCCCGGTGAAGAGAAGACCCAACGTGGGTCATCCTTTTACAAAAGGTTCGTACCCTTCGACCTGGCCTTTTCCCGGAACTTTCGGTTTTAATTGTACGAAAACAGGAAACGCACTTCCTCTCTTCCTTTGATTTTCTCCTTGCAATTACTCCTTTGGTTTAATAAATCAATTACAGTGGGGATTGGAAACTCTCAATCCGGTTGGACTCATCACTCATATATATATATATATATTTAATCAAACGAAAAAGGTGTACAATATCCGGTAGAAAAGGTTCTCATCATGTGGTCTTTTTTTTGTTTCCGGCCTCGAAGCATGAGATAGGTATGTTTTCATCCGGAATGTGATGAGTGTCAGATGATGAACTGACTTAAATTAGAAATTTATTGTTTTTTAAAAATGGAAACCATACGTAACAGATGATAAGGATGTGCACAGGTGAAAAAACCGCCAGTCGAAATGCAGTGAGTACGCATAGGAACAAACAAACCCACACAAATTTTCACGAGAATAGAAATAAAAGAGAAAAGCAAAATAAAATCAAATCTTTTTGCTATTGTTGAACGTGTCAAATCAGTCGCTGATCATAACTGAGTTTCCACGGTAGAAAAAAAAAATTTCTTCTCAGGCACATTCGCCTTTTCGTGGTACTCATTAAAGGTTTCCTTCGGTCTGACAACGCACGCGGAATGATTGATGAACCCGAGCATTTTTCTTTCGTATTTTAATCACTGCAAAAATAGAAATAGGAACACGAGAGGAAAACCCTTTTACTTACTTTATATCAGATTACCTAAGTTTCAGATATCTGAATCAGGAATAAAGGTATAGGTCCGTCTTCTGCTATTTCTAATATTTATTTCATCCTCTACACACTCGACTGCGTATGTAATTTTGTTAATAACAAAAGTTCTCAGACGTAGCTTAACTTGTTCAGTTTCTATTAGTTATGTTTGATGGGTACCCGTCCGAGTGGCACAGATGCATAGATCTGGGAAATTAAGTTCAAAGTAAAAATTAAATTAACTTTTCGATTCTGTGGAATAGTTAAAAGACCACCTAAATATTCTAAAGACGAGATCGATTTGTCTATTTCGCCTATTTTTGCTTTTGCTTCTCCTCAAACCTGTTTCCATCTGTAGTTTCATCTGTTAAGCAAACGTCCTAGCTCATCTATTGCTTGAATTTCTTACCTGAAATTAACAAATGAGATTAACGTTTTGGGCGTGACCGATTTCTTTATTAATTGAATGAGAGTTAGAGGTGACTCTTTCTGTGTGGGCTTCCCGTACATTTTACACTTTTTATAGTTCTACTGGTGGATTTGAAATGAGCCGGCTGGTACCAAACTACGATTGGTATTTTAATAGTTTTCTTGATTTAAGAAATGTAAGAAAATAATTTTTATTTCTGTTATTTTACTTGGCGACCATCTGTGTTACACCAATAGCGTACTTGTTCTTTTTTCAAAACCACTCACGGTAATTCACCGATTTATAAAACTGAATACTCGAGTGCAATTGTTTGTTTGAAATTACACATTAACGTCCTTAAATTTTGCTTAAAACATATGTAATAATAACTTGAAATACAATTATTCGAAATATGATTGTAATCCTTTCTGACATTAAATTTTATTCTGTCCTAATAAAGTTCTTCAATTGGGTGCAAGAAGGAGGTCCAGTTTGGTTCAGGTACTTCATACCTAACTGGTTTTAGAGTACTCATTGTCAAGTAACAAACGTAGTAGGTGGAGCACAGGGAAAATTAACTTCTCAGTCGAAAAAAAAATTAGAAAACTTCATGATCAAGAGCACTGCAAACACCGACAGTCTGCCTTAAAGTGTGCCCTTGTGACGTTTTAATCGACTTCACTGACATTGAAATTTGATTTTTATTCCGACAAAGAAGGTACTTTCTCTGGACACAACACTAAAACTGAAGGAATATTTTCAGAATGTTTAACAAGGCTTTCTTCAAGTTTTGCAGCTTTGAACTCATTTTAATAAAATTCTTGTTAATAAATGTTCTTCTTTCTCAGATATTCATTTTTTGGTCACATGGAAACAGAACATTCTTCTGTTAAGAGTACACTCCAAATTTTATAGCAGCATCATTTCATTTATTTCTCGGCTAGGTCTGCTTACAAGAGTAGGACAACACAACTTAGTTGCACTGCATTCCACATAACTTTAATAACTAAACTTCAGCAAGCACGGGACACTCAATTTTTAATTTATTGATGTCGCTGGTATGATGCCACCGTTTTTAATAAATCACTACAACAAGTTAATACTCTATTGAGCTTTAGCAGTTTCAAAAAATTCACGGAAAAGGGGTAGTAGCTGCGAGAGCATTTTCGACACTTCTGAGTGACATCCTGCTTTATCCGATGTAAATTAACCGAACCGAATAAATGAGAAGATATGTAGGGATGATTACACGCTTCGTCGAAGATGATTTTATTTAAAAAAAAAAATATGATTTATGAATTCGGTTCTGTGGGACGGCAGACGGAAACAATAAAAGGCCGATGGCAATTTGTCTTTGGTATTTGTCCTGACTGCCGTTTACGTGTCACCACCTGTTTAATCCGCAAGATGAGAATTAATTGAAACCATTCGATCGCAAGTACTAAAATTTCTTTGAAATTTCACAGGTGAGGAGGAGGAAGCAAAGAATCTTTCCTTCTTTTAACAACATGGAGACACAGTAGGAGGACTTTTCCTGCTCGGTGTGAACTCACTTCAAATCCTTCTGTCCTTTTTACTCATCCACAATGACATAATTAAAGGACTGGGGTTTTTTTTATGTATGAAAAAAAAGGCGAGAAATGTGAGAGTCAGAAAAAGGTTTGACGGTTTTTGTTTGGCGGGGCGGTCGTTGAATTCAAACAACCGTGTAATTTGTGCTAACCCAAAAGTAAATTAATATCAAAAGGTGTTTAACTTGAAACTTTTACCTTTCTCTTTTTCCTTATTTTTCTCTATCTGCGGGATTTTTCACTTTCTCCCGACCTTCCTTCCATCCTCTCTCTTTGCGCTTTTCACCATTTATTTCCATTCCAGCCCTTGTTACTTGCTTATTTATCATCGGCTCCATTAATCTTAATCTTTTGCTCTTTTGCTCATCTGTTAAAACTCCTTTAAAACTTCTTTGTCTTTGTCAAATGTTGCTCTGCACTCGAATCCTCAACCGCACCTTTTTGTTTCTTTATATTGTTTCCAGTTCCCTTGGTTTTTTGTTCAAGCCCTAAAAACTACACTGATATGAATTAGCTTGCCGTTGTTTTGTATTTTCTTTGTGACCTAAATTCGCTTTCTCTCTTCGCTTACACACTTCGTTTGCTTGCCTCTATACAATAGATAGGCGTCTTCTTATGCATTCAAAGTATTCAGAAATGTTTATACCTTATATTTCAATCCAATCACTACTTTGGTACTATTCTGGTATGAAAAGTTAAACGGCCTCCATACTAGATTTTCCCCTTGGACTATTGTCGTTGGCAAAGAATCGTATTGACCATAATTAATAATTTTAATGTACCTCCCTCCTAAAAGTTCCTTTATATAAAACCTCTTGTGGATGATTGTGTTCTATTGTTGTAGATACAGTCTAATCGTTGATATTATTAATTATTCATATTACGTATTGCTTTTAATAAATACACACTTTTAAAGCTAAGGGTTATGTACAATGTTGCACATTTTTCTTACTTAACTACTATGAATTCGTGTACTACTGTGATATGTCTAACTACTATGAAACGTCAAGTTAAATTACTTAACTACCACTCACAGATAGCTGTGGCTTATTTTCCTATATTATAATTTTGTTATTTTATAACAATTGTATGTAATATGAAAGCAGTAGAAATGAATACGTTAAAATAGTCGGTTAAAATTATCTTCAAAAAAGACATTATTACTTGAAATCAATTATTTGAAATAGAATTTATATTTATAGAAATCCCTCGGTATCGGAAGGACTGGGAAAATTCGTAATTAGTTTGATTATTACCTTTTTCAACGAAAAGAATGACTAAGTGAATGATTAAATTAAATAATTAAATAGAAAAATACAGCGACCTCATCGATCCCAATAAAAATAATCGTAAAAGACAATTAGAACCTGAACAATCAAATTAAAATTTAATGATTTTTCTGTTAAATTCCATTGGTATTCCTTCGTATCGGCGGCATCTCAAGCTGGTTTAAACTCAACTCTGCGACTTCTTCTCATTCAAAACAACAAAAACATTACCATCCTAAAGTAAATAAATTCAAACACCAACTGAGACATGGAAGAATTGCCTTACACCTCTTTAAGATTATGAAGCTGTTCTTTATTTTTTATTATGTTTTTCCAAAAAGAGTCGGCCCAAGGGTTGACGTGTCCAGGTACAACCGCCATTTTTGAAGAAGGGTAACCCCTTCACTGGACATTCTTGGAATTAGATTGCACGCCAACATAAAGAAATTCAATAAAAATATTCCCGAAGAACACCAACATTAATGGCGGATTTTTTTTGTTATTTGTTCTACTATATATTATTAACGCAGTTGCACGTTTTTGACTTTCCATTGAAAGAAATAAGAGCCAGACAAATGATTTTTTTGATGGCTTCCCTCGACACGTCGTTCTGTCAAGCATACCTGTAGAGAAATGCCTTCAATCTAGTCTCAGGGAAACTGAAGAAACCGCAAAGTCGGGCAGGTAATCTCATCGGTTATTAATAAACCATCAAAAATGAAAATGAGAAATGGCGTTCAGACATGGGTTTTGAAAGTGTAATCGTGTTTCCATTATATCGATCTCCTCTAGATGGCAACGTTTGAACTTTCCCTCTCAAACTCAATCTCCTGTTGAAAGGTTGATGAACGTCCCCGAGAAAGAAGCCTCTCACTCACTCTCTAATGGGAAGGTTTTACCAAAAGTGAAGTGGGTTATATATCATTCGAGTGCACGAGTTTTCACTCAAGTCAATCCTTTGCATATATATATTTATATGTTGCCCCAACGGGTTGCGGTGAAAGAGGTTTTTCACAATTTTTGTTGTGGCACGCACCCGAAAAGGTTTAACCCGTGTTGGATGCTGTCGGTTCCTGTTGTATTTTAGACTTTTAAGAGGTAAAATCTAAGGTTATGTCGATTTTTAGTTTCCGAATTTCTTTAACCTCTGACAATTTTTCACCTGTAAGAAGAACTTGGGATCCGACCGGTGACATTCTGGAAAAAAGTTATGAAAAATGTGGGAAACAAGTTTTTCCCACCTAGGTATTCTTAGTTCATAAATAATAATACGTGAAGAAACTTTTGTAGTTTTACACTTGTCTTTTTATAAAATCTGCTAATGTAACCCATATCTTGCTGCTACCCAAAGAGAAATCTAAAATTCTCGAAAGTAAAGTTCTAAAAATTTGATATTCAAAGGAATTCTGTTTTTTATTTCAGATCGCAGCACCGCAATACATACTTGAGCCTAACATTTTACTTCTACTTACATTTATTAATAATTTTGATGACCCGTTTTTTTTACTTATACTTTAAATTAACATAAATTTAAAGCAAATTGTTTGGGTAGTGATACATTAACTTGAAACGTTCAAGTTAATGAACAAATACACGTTGTTTAAGTTACATTAATATGCCAAGCCACTACGATTGATGTTAACTTTATGTTATGTGACAAAATTTCACATCAAAACGTTGCCTGTTACAATATTACACGCAATACCACTTGATATACAATTAACTAACATTTTAGCAGTAATTTTCAACGAGAACGGTATGTTTTCTTCAATATTCCTACTTGTATTGTGCCTTTGCCTCACATGTAATTAATTGTTATAGTGTGTTAATTATTTGACTACATTCAACAGTTTACTTTGTAAAATTTTTTATCACCAACAAATTTTCGAAGTTTCATTAATTTCTTAAAGTGACATGTAGTGGTGTAAACTTATTAACAAAGACGTGTCGGAGTCTTTCGTTTATTTATATCGATGTATTTTCACAAGATGAATCTCAGGGCCTAAAATGCGTGGCTCAGAGTGCACATCGTTGGAAAATTTCAATTGCATAGGGCAAATCCCCGAGGAGACGAAGCGCAAAATTTTCCGTTTGTTATAAAATGTATGGAGTAATGATGTCGTTAGCAAACTCGCCCATCTTCTCGCCTTTCTCTTTTCTGTAAAATCGCGGGAAAAAATCGCAATTGAAGGGAGAAAGCCGGAAACGGAAATGAAGACGAATGAGATGCATTCAACGCGGAAAGCAAAACGAATCAAATTCACGAGGAAAAGGCTTACTGTTGCCTGAATTTTTTGCGACAAAGGTTTTCTCGACTATACAAATGCAAAGTTGAATTTATAGACTGAAACAAAAAAATCGCGTTTTCCAACTCGCGCGCGTGCGTGCTTGCGTACTTGCATGCTTGTCTGTGAAGTTTTATTTTAATTTGGTGGTAAAGTTGCAAGTTCGGGTTGACGCAAGCGAGAGGAACTAGAGAGTGTAATTAGCGTGTTACGGATATGTGTAACAGGCATATTTTATTAAAATCCCTATAGATTAAGAGTTGACTAATAATCAATAAGAGAAAATTATTCTGCCCGTAGAATTTATTAATTTTATAATTCATGTGTTTGAATAACAGACTAGAATATTTAACATAAAATGTTTTTCAATTTTTTGCAGCGTTTCCCGGATAGAATTTGAGGAATATACCGTTTAAATGTCACGCATCTAGTAGACAACAAAATTTACAATAACAAATTGTATTACTACAAATGAAATACACTACTTTGTATTTTACTTTGAATATGTACTAGATATGAAATTTGACTGAGTCCTCCATTGAGTTGCTAAACATTACTTTAAGTGAAATATAATGAATTTAACACTTGAGGAAACCGTGATTTGTACTAGTGTAAGTAATTTCTTAATTTTTTTAATAATGAAATCTTGTGTTTTCATTTATGAAAGCAAAACTTCTCTTGCGGACAAGGTGAAAATAAATTGGATTAAATAAATGTCAGAAATATTAGATAGAGTTTACCGGAGGTATTTGTAGTAGAAGTAAAAATCTCTGAGTATGACATGTTTCACGTTAAAACGTCAACGAGTTCGTCCTCACCAATAAATAATAAAGGAAAGCTTATTTTTGATTTTATTGCGTCATAAATTTGTCAATTTTGAAATTTTTCTCTGCCGTCTTCTCTAACTGAATTGTATCATCCACTAAAGGCCTTCCGAAATTGGACAACAACACAAAGGCTGCTTCCAAGAAGTGGTTGTAAAGATTTATGCAATAACTTGTTGAAAGCGCATATGTATTATAGCATATGTAGGCTAAAGTATTACTTACTTATAAATATTGTCAAAATTGATTTGGAAAACAGGTATATGCCGTCTAGTCTAACCGGTACCAGAACCTGAACGGATAGTTTCGACTTTTCTGCAGTCTCAATTTCCGGCCATTCTCATCACAATCAGCTTCAAACACCCTTAGAGTGAAAGTGTGTGTATAACTCACCTTAGCGTTTCCAGTCCTTTAACGGGCCATCGTACGGAAGCTTCAAGTTGTCCGAGAAATGCCTAAAAACAAAACGGAAAAAATATAAAATAATTGTTTACATCAAATAAAATAAATGGGAGTCGTTTCAGGTTGTACCTGAATTTGGTTTTTATCACGGTTCATGGAAATAATAGCGCCCTGAATAATAAATTGTGTACCGGTTTGTCGTTATTTACAGGTAGACTTGGGCCTATGAGACATAAGGTACGAGGGTTTATGGAACCTTCCCGATTAAGAAGTCAAATTCATTCCTATTAATTCGAGGATTTTTCCTATTGCGTTCAGGCAAGGAGAACGTCAACTGACGGCCGTTTCCTATTTTATGACTTCATTCGCTTCTGAACGGGAGATCAGGATCGTGTTAAGAAAATTTATAGGTGACTTGTAAGGTTTAGAAGTTCACATAAGAAGGATGAAGTTTCGGTTGTTCTGGGTTTCCTTTTTAGAACTTCATGGTTCGCTAGTTCCGTGAGAAAAAATTACTTTAACAATATTAACTTTTACTGTTTTTTCGAGACAGAAATGGAACAAAATCAATTAAACTGTAAAATGCCAAGCGTGATAGATTTACCGTTACAGGATTTATTACTTTATTAACTTCAATTGCTCTTGTAGTAAAAAAACAAAACAAAATAATCCATAAAAATTAGCTACTAATAATAAGTGCCATTATATTATTTAATAACTGCAAACTATTAAGTACATGTACTCACATGCAGATGCAGTCAAATTACCAAAAATTATGGCTTTACCGAAGAAATGAGTATTAGTTTATCATAAATAAATAAAATGTTAACAAGTTTAATAATTATTTTACAATGTCCCCACCTGAGAAGGTAACATACTTATATATATATGTTCATTTAGAGAATAATAGTAGAACATCATAATTTACTTTCTCTATAGTTCAGTGTCAGACTTATAGGCTAATTTTATACGTACAATAAACTTTTAGTTGTGCTAAATATCTCAAAAAGGTACCTGGGAAAATGGTCTTTTTATGAAACGAAAATCGAAGTAGCCAGGTAAGAAATATTCAGAAGAAAGAAAACTCACACGTCACAAAAAACTGAACATGAAAAATAAAATAAATTTAAGTTATTATTTTAGCTTCCCTCAAGATCTCACAGCGTTCTCACACTTGTACAGGTCGTCAGCATTGTACCTGACCTCACCTTTCTAAAAGTCTGCCACTTGAAGCAATAACCCAGGTTCTATTAACACCAAATCAATTACTACAGAACGGTAAATCGTAATTCTACCCTTCACTTAAAGGCGGAGTTGTCACTTAGACAAAATCAATTTGCATTGTATTGATAGTTTCGCTTCGGCAAAACCGTCCAAAAAAGGCTCAGGTAAACACTTTGGTTTTACCAGAAAGATTTATGCTTCAAGGATAAAATAACCGTGACTAATAAGTCTGGTGGGGTTCAACATTTAATCTCGCACATTTTACTTTTTCTTTGCCACTGTGAATTCCTCATACGTTTCCCTTGTTTCAAGTAATAATACTAATCAAAAGCCCGCCAGGTAAAAATACACAAGTGGGCGTGTAGACTGCAACCAATGCAATTTCTGTCCAGGTACGCCGTCCTTCGTAGAAGTTCACGAGTCAGTTGCTTCAGTTGCTAACTGAAGTGTCGTAACTTCAATGTGACAGCTCAGACAGATCGGTGGTAGACCTGAAGCGATCCGCAACGATCTTTCTGATAGCTTCTTAGAACCTCTAACAGAATTATGTATCCATACTGAAATGAGAGAATTTTCTATGTTGCTGACAACATCATATGTAATTTCGCCTTATTGTTTATATCAGTTTACGGTGATGTGTAAACAATTTTTAAACTCTACCAAAAAGTCACATGAAGGGTGTCGTTTGATCAATTGACCGCTGTAATAAAACCTTCGGCAATTCAATTAAAAATTCGTAGTCTCGGAAACCGCTCAAGGCAATTAAGACACGGACAAGCTGAAAATGGTCAATATAACTCTAGGACACTTTTTTGGTTCTCCGAGCTCAAAGTCAACTTGTAAGAGGATTCAATTCATCTTTTTAATGTGCGGTACTATTAAACCTATTAGGAAAAGTCGACTAGTCCTTCTAATTAAAGGCCAGCAATTGGCGAAAGGGTAGTTAGCCTTAGTGAAAAGATGACTGGTGACTCGCTTCCTACCCTACATCCTACGGTTGGTTGGAATGAATAAATAAAAGCTCTGAGTGAAAAGCTCACAAAAAGTGAATTTTTAAGCTGATAATAACGTGACAGCTTAACACTCGTGTACACATATATAACTGAAAAAGTAAACGGGAAAAAAAGAAACCGGAACCTACGGACGAAAAAAAATACAAAATACAAAACGAGCAACTCAAATCAAAAGGTGAAATAAAATTTCAACTAGAAGTTATATATGGCTTATCTGGTGACGTTGACAAAGAGGAAATTGAAAGAGTTGTGACAGGAAAATCAAAAGTGAAACATTCGAACGTTTCGAATTTGTACGGTTATTACTAATAGTATGATAGAAAACGTTCCAATACTAACTTCTTGTTGACAACAACTCTACATTAATTGGTACGTAACTACTTAAGTACATATCTGACACGTACTTTTGTTTCCATTACGTTCGATCGTGCTCTCTTAATACGTTGTATGCTTAGTGTGAACACAAGCTACAAATGTAAGCCCTATTTTGAGCTCTCAAATATTTTAAATATAAAAAAGCTATTAATAAGGAAATGGTAAAATACATAATAGTATGACTCCAGAGCCATTTTGATGTTTAAAATCCTTATTTTTTTTGCATTATTAGATATTTAAAATTTTTCAGAAGGTTTTCTGCTATGTTTTTAGAACTCAGCTGCAATATAAATCTCTTCTAATATGTTTTTATGATCTAAAAACTGAAAATATACAGAATACATTCAGTGATACTTTACATTCCTTAATATTGCTAGTATTTTTAGCTTTGAACTTTATCTTTTAGCTTTCTGCTCTCTGTGTTTAAAATCCACACAGCTCTCATTTCTTTCGCCACCTTTTGTTACTTTAGTTTTTTCGCTTTTCTCATTTGTCAGTTTATTCCTATTTAGTTTTATCTCCCTCAGTGCTCAACCCAGCCCCGAAGCATTCCTTTAATGTTAAAAATTAATAAAAGGCACGACAGCCTTAGAAAAAAAAATTATAAAACCTTAATCTATCTCACTTCATTTAAGCTTTCAACAAACTCAACTTTTTGTAAAAAAAAAGTTCTTTTGTAGAATATAGAATTTAATTTAAAAAATTTCAAGTTCCTCTTCTCGCCTTCATTGCAGTGCACTTTTCACAGCAAACCTGTCGTTTAATTCTGTCCCGGTAGGAGGAATTTGAGGAATTTTGCATCAAAAGAAAGAAAAAAAGGAGCAGGTGAGTCTCAGCCAAGTATCCAAGTAAATTGGAAACCGTAAAAAGGTGACGATCGTTTCAGAGAGGGCAGTGCGGGTGAAAATAAAAGAAACGCGTTGCTCTGAAACAAAATCAGAAGTGCAAACTCCATTTAAATTGCGACATGAAACGTGAGGCGAATCGTACGAAAATTTTATTTTTACGGTTCGATCCGCAAAAGAAAAAGAGGCGGGAAAAAAAATGGAAGCTCTTTGCGCTAGCAAATTTCTTTTCTGGGAAAAATGAAAAACCGGAAAAGGAGAAAGAAGACGGCGAGGGAACAATCTCAAAGCCTTTCCTCGATGCGTCCGAAACCAAGTGAAAATTTTAACGAGAGCAAATTGTCAATGAATGAGAAAGCTCTTCTCTTGCAGCATAAGAAGCACTGGGTAATTTAATAATTTCAGACTGGGAATGATAAACTGTGAACCTTCAAGTCTTCATAATAATTTTTCTACCTGAAATGAGTACCCAACTACCACCCACTTAAACTTGTAAAGCTCCGTAAAAGCCCAAAATTAATAATTTTATTTTATAAATGGGGTTGAGCTTCAAGTACCCGATAATATTTAATGTAAAACCTTTCACTCAAGGGTTAAACCATCACTTTCCTTCGTAATAACTTTTACAAAACCTTCAATACCGCGTGTCAAAATTTCATAACAAAGCCTCTGGTTATGAGGAGCTCACTCGCTCTAAAGCAAACTAACTTATTTAATAAAGGCAGTCGAAGTGTTTAATTTAAATCTTTTTATACTTCTTTTTCTTCGCAGGTTGTCATGCCTGCCAGGTACTTCCATCACCTGAGCTTAAAATACAAGGCTGATTGGAACTACCAAAAGTTAGACAAAAATAAGTTGGGTTTTGTGGAGTTAAAAGAGAAGTCCCAAGTGTGAAACTCGTTCAACCTCCGGCACTTTGTAAATCTTTGGCGGTATTCTCAATTCAACATCGTTTACAAATTCTGTTGGCAACTTGAACTTCAAGTTTTTGTGTACTTTACATTTCGACCACAGCGACAATGCCTACAAAGTTGCATTGAAGCAATTGAAAATATAAATTATTGATGGTTTCCAGGATACATCATAGAGTCGCATGTCACAAAAAAACAGCCTTGGAAAGTAGTGAAGTGAAAATGTTCAACCAAAAACTATTTTTTTTCTTCTCTAAAACGGAATAGTTTTAGCACCAGCGATTTATACGACACTCTAAACTTTTAGGCCGCACTTTCTGACAGTAACAAATAGTGGAATGAATTTTTGAGGGTCAAGGAGTGCTCTTGCCCAACAAATAAGACCAAAAATAAAATAAAAGTCAAAATTGTTTGCCAAGACATTCTCAACGGCTGACATACAGCCTACAGGTTACAAGTAGTTAAAGTAGAAGACAAAATAAATTCAACATAATATGTTTGTTCGCTGTCGTGTCCTGAGTTTCTGCTCTGAATCCTTTCATTTTTCATCATTTCTACTTCGTGTTTTATGTGTTGTTTGTAGTGAAAAAGTTCTTTATCGTGTCATTTAATTATGTGAAGATTTTCATGGTGGTTTTTCACATCTACCACAAATTCATTCAGGTTATGTGAATCAGATGTACGTGTATTAAATTATGGAGAGGCCCAACATGATGAATTTCATTTTATCAAAGTATGTCTAACATCCCTCCAGATATCCTTCTCTTCAACTTCTGAGAAGACTTCAATAAAAGAAAAGAATCAACCAATGTCATAGGTCAAGGTGAATTCGTTTTCTCTCCGGACAGTCGAAAACGTTGATTTTTTATTTCTAATTTAAATTAATTGTGTCTCACTCGTGTACCTCAAAATTACACGTTGCTCGTTACGTTCAGGTGAGAGTTTGACGTTGACACCCTTCCAAATCCAGACAGGTGCAGTAAAAATCAAAACGTAACTTAATTAAACTTAATTCTCTCGATAGCATGAAAACAATTTCAATTTAGTTTGAGAGAAAACCAATCGTTTCTCCAGTTTTGACGGTTCGGGAAAAATGACACAAGAAGTGATGGCGTGCTAACTTCCGGTTAAACCGCGTTTCCTGTCGTGTCAAGAAAAGCAAAATAAAAAAACGGTAAAATCATGTGACACGAGGGACCTAACAAACTATTTTCGGTTGGCGCGGTGGAAATTCAACTCCGCTTGATTTCTCCCAAGCAGGTCCTTCCACTTCAATTCTGTCGGGTTGGGAGGATGAAAAAGAAAGGACACAATCTGACAGAAACCTGCTGAATAACTAATGCCAACATCTCGACCGTTTCAAAAACAAAATAATTTTGCTTTTATCTGGGGCAGACGACCGGAGGTTTTCCTGCAACTCTCCCAGGGGGTGAAACACTTGACTTCCTTGCCCTAGAAACTAAGAAATATGTTTTGTGTGAGGCTGTTTTCTACAAAAGAAATGACACAAAAAATTGCATTTGCCACGATAAAGATTTTGCGCTTCGGTCGTAGGTGTGGCATCCACGGACTTGTGCTCTTACAAGGACTATTCACCAAAATTCTTAATATTTGTTAATTTAAAACTAATTTGTTAAAAACAATGTTGATTACGAAAACGTGGACAAAACTTTTGTTTTGGTTTCGAGCAAATTTTTTCACACTTCATATTCGAACCATGTTTTTCCTCGTACCTGTTTTCCATTTTTAAAAGCCAGCTGATACTTTGCTAGTAACAAGAGCATTCTGGTTTTCCCCGAAAATGAAAACCTCAACTTATATGGGAGCCCGAAACTTCTCCATCGGATATTCTTGATTGGATGTAATTTATCTTGGAGGTTCATATCCGCTCCCGTTTTCGAACTTAATACATTCTTACATAAATTCCTAATGGGTTAAAAATAGTTAGAAGACGTATTTTCGGCTATGTTACGATACATTCACTGCAGCGTATCTCTGACTTTTGATCACTGTAATACTCAAATACGCAACACAATTTCCGTGGCAATTTATCTACTCCTCAACTCATCATTAAATATTGTTTCTCAAGCTATAATTATGTATCCACCATTTCGTTTTGTTTATCTGTGTTTAGTGTAATCGAATGACGTGAACATTGAGATTCCTGAAAGTTACAACTAAAACTAAACAAGTGGTATAATTTCATGCTACTTTTAATAATAACGAAAATAAGCAGAGTTGTTTTTTAATACAATTTTTAATGCAGTTATCTTTCTTCTGTTCTTCGTACCTCACCTTTTAATAAATCTAATCTTTTCGTAGTGAGGTACCAAAGGAAGAGTCGTTTTCTAACTAAATATTATTATATATATAATAAATGAGGCCCACCTTTAAATTAGTGTCAATTAAGCCCTGTAAGTCTTCAAAATTTAAAAAATTGTCCGGTGGTTCCAATGGACCGTAAATACTTTTGTATATACAAAAATGAATGAAGCGGCCCATTTCCAGGTATCGTATCACGAAATCGGTTTAATATTTCTAAATTAACAATAACAAAAGGACCGGATTTTTATTACAATCCGTCAATGTCCGGTGTTACCTGTAGAATTGGACTATTCCTCAACCAACTAGAATTACAACAACTTGCCGGTTATTCTCCTAACCTTCTACACCCGACTGGGTATTGTGTTTCCACTTAAATCGTTCATTGTGAGTCAACAATATTCAAATGAACCTCGGAACGGACATAGAAAAAAACATAGTTTTATTATTTAAATAGTTAAAAAAACAGAGAAAGTGGGTAATTGCCGGCCCTGGTGGACAAATTCATTGAAACAACTTGTAAGTAAGTTGATTTTATGTTTTCTTCATTAGGTTAGGTCTTGTGGCAGTCACTCCGATTGAAATCGACTTGTCCTCGGGTTATTTCTATGTATTAAAATACCCACCTTTTTTAACTTTTCTACTCAAGGAGCAATTCAATTATTTTTTCTAGATTTTAATACACGTTTGACGATTCTAACACTTGAACGTGGTCGTGGATACGAAATCCAAAGGAGTAACCGATCGTAATCACTTGGTCTTAGCCTGATTTCCTGGATTTTTCGGTGATGCCCATGAGAATGGGCCACTAATTGACATTTCACCCCGAGTTGTCCGCACTGCACACAGCCAGACTTTCACCAGGTGAAATCTTATGCTTTCCGCAGGATTTTCCGTTTTCTCCTGTCAAGAAGGAAAAGTTTCGAGCGACTCTCTCAACCTGGGGTTTTTACATTTCCACACAGAGTCGCACTCAGCCTTTGCCTTTCCTAAGAAGGCTCGGGTTAACTTGCGAAATCCTTCGAGGGTTCCAGTGGTGAACTTCCCTAGCTTCTTTCTTTCACTTCTGAATAATTTGAATAATTTACAAAGTGATCATTTCCCTTTCCTAGTCAACAATTGGAGATTTCACTATCCAACAAAGCAAAAAAGGCAACATATTCAAAAGTAAAAATGCAATACAAGGATGGCAGTCCAAATTATTATTAGTTGCGAAAACAAATAGTACACTACAACTAATATAAATTGCTAAATAAAATACTTGTTTCAAGAAATAGAAAAATTGTAAGTTATGTAACATGGGGGAAGGGGTAGTGGACTTGTTTTATATTTTAACTTGTTGTAGTAGTTTTGATGGCACTACAAGTGGCCTCAAATTATTCTCATAGTCACCCCACTTTCTTTGCATTTCAACCTAACTCCTAATTTCCCCATGTCGTCCTTCTCGTCCCGAATTATCACCCGAACCGGTGAAAATTTAAGAAGACTTAAATGCCTGATGGAATTAAATTTAAAGCGGAGCAAAATTTAACAATTGGAAAGGCCTGAGGGTTTTGCTCCCGCCTAAAAACTTGTTCAAAACAAATTTACGCATAGAATGAATTACACAAGTTGTAATTGAATTTCTGACATCTGAAATTAAGCGCGGGCTTGAGGGTCTGTCGTTGGGAAAGCGGCGTTTTAAGCAAATCCAAGAAAAAAAGTTGCCTGGACGACTTCTTGTTTTACTATATATTTATTTATGCATTGTACTCAAGTAGAATAATTCTTTTAGAGTCGACAACCCTTTAAAATGCAACTAAACAGAATTCTCGCATTTGGCGTTACAATATGAGTCAGAGTTTTGTTCTTTTAGACATTTAAGAACTTCTACAGTCTGGAAATATTTATTTTACTATATTTTACTATATTATTTTACTAATCTAACTTATTGAAAACAAAAGTAAAAATTTTCAACTGAAATATTTCTCTACTCCGGTAACGTAATTACACGCAGAAGTGTAAATGGTGACACTTTTAAGGTACATTTTGTATGATGACACTCAAAGTGACACAGTGTCATACCAAAATACACAATGACCAACATGACATCATTATTTAATAATATAAATTACATAAATAAAAACTAATATTTGGTTTATAACATTTAGTGCTGAAGTTCTGATATTTTTTCCGCGAGTTTGAATTTGGAGAGAAAAAAAATCATAAAAAATTTTGTAAAAGAAAACAATATTTTCAAGGAACAAGTGACAGTTTATTTCTAGAAAGACGCCATAATATCTGAAAAAAATAATCTTGAGCACAGCAACAAGACAATGAATAAATAAAGGGAATTATTCTTTGGGAAGTGCTGTAAATCAAAATTTTCTTTTGAGATTATCCATCTTTTTATTTGAGGTGGAAATGAGAAATGGAGAAAAGGTTATCGAACTCGCAGTAATTGAACTCTTATCTACGAAGTAACATCTTAGATAATAGTTAAAGAAGAACTCACCGGGCTGGCTTCTAGGAGATCAGGAAAACTACAAGGGCAGAACAGTAAATGGAAAGAATCTCAAAGAGACTTCCCCGAACGTTTAGCCGGTTGTTTATTAACTTTCCAGACGGTTCCATTAGCATTTCAGACAATGCCAAAAAGAGAGAAATTACATTAATGAAATGAACTACTCTGAAGAGCGAGAGAGAGAGAGAGACATTCTTATTCGAATGTTACGTGAGACTTTGAAACATTAAAGAGCAGCAAACTCAAACAAGACATGAAAGAAGAAAAGAGCAGAACGGCCATTGATAATTTAACATCTTTCAATAACTTCCTTTATATTCTTAGGAGATCAACGTACAAATATCAATAAACATCGAGATGCTTTTAGGTATGAATTCGATGTCAAGGAGATGTCATTGTTTGCCAGGTAATTTTTATTATATATTCCTATTATTGAATGTCACGCTCATCCTCTCTTATTAATTCACTAGGAAGCTTCTGTTTTCTCTCTCTTGTATGTTGAATCATTTATCACTACTACAAAATACTGGAGGAAACAGCAGCATGGATGAACAAAAAAAATAAAAATAGTACCAAGTTCTAGGTCAGTTTTGTGGATTCTCTGACTTGGTTTTCTTTGTGCTTCTTCTTTACACACATTTTCTTTGACTCGGTTATGACTCGGGCAAATTTTTAAGGCATCATCTTGTGGTTTTTATTCTTCCAATATTGGGAGGCCACACTTTTAGTAATCTTACTTTATCCTGCGTTTTCCAAGGTTATTTTCCTGTTCGATAGGCGGTACACCTTTCCTATTTCTATTTTCTTTTAATGGGAAGGACCGATCTTTTCGGCTGAAGAAAATTTAAATTCACGGGCAGGTTTCAGACATTTAATAAAAACAGCTTAATTTACGAACGCACTGGCTTCTTCTTTACTTCACACACACACACACACACACAAATAAAAATCTAAAACTTCAATACGTTTATTTATTGCTATTTTGTAATATTAAAAATGCTTCACATTTATTTATAACAAAGACGACTACATCGCTTGTCCATGTGCTCTTGGCGGAATTGACTGTCATATTTGTTTAACAAATTGCTTTTACTAATTAATCAAAATCTTTTCACGCTTAGAGTCACACTACATATTATTATACATTTTGAGTGCTAATTTTCAGTATATTCAAGTCCAAGGTATTTTCTTATGTGTTAATCTGTTACTGAGGGAATGTGTTGTACATATCCAATGACCCTATTTTCATGGTGGATGAGGACCTGTTTGGAGCCGAAGAACCACTCACCAAAAATTATGGGTTACAGTGTGGATGACGTGAAGTTAATAGAGATTATTTAAATTTGTGCTAAACAGCTTTAACGTGTGCAACCGAGTTGTTCATATTGGTTTTCCGATATGTGAAAGGAAAAGTTTTTAATTCTCATCCCAATTCTTATGTTCCATTAGAATCTACTTTATTTTCTGTTCAGTTAGATGCTCACGCTGTAACTACATGTAAATATGCAACTTTCATTTATTCTAGCATTTCTTGTGTGCAATGACCAATTTCATCATGTCATCATGGTGGATTGCTACTCATTGAAAGATTAAGAGTAAATTAACCCAATTTTATTTATTACATATTTCTAACGAGCACAACGATGAGAGGTAAATTTAGATGACCAAATAGGGGAATAGAAGGAATTCTCGCTTTCGTTATTTGGTTTTTAACTACAACAACATTCTTATCTGTCTTATCTATTGCAGAGAACAGCTGGAGGACAGAGGTAGAAAAGGACGTAAAAATGTACACGAAAACAGTCACTTTAGACAATTGTGCTACCGTAAAAATTAATGTCAGTACGAAGTTACTTTAAAAACAACGGTGGCCCTGAAAAATAAAGGCCTCGGCTTAAAATAGAAATTTTTACTACTTTTCAAATAGTTGATTTGGTTGTGTGTGAGTGGAACCCCCCGAGTGCATCCCGGGGTGTTTCACTTCAAATCCATCACAAAATCAAATGCAAATATGCAAATGAATTACGCAATGAAATTTAAATCAAAAATTGCTTCAGGTCAGAGCATCCATCGCATAACATAAAAAATTGACTTTCTAAAGTGCACCTCATACCTCATGGTTTCGTGGCACACTTCAACAGAAGTTTCATACCCCCGAATTATGCCACATTGTTGGGATCAAGTGGTTCCTCTGGTGGCATTCCACAGTAAAACCAACTCGAATTGATTAATAGGGTTGCATTATTTATTCATAGATATCGTTAAAAATAACGTTATTTCAACTAAACGTTTTTTTTTTTATCACTACAGATATCAAGATCAGTTGCCCTTATGTTATTAATTTGAAACTATTTAACGTTTTATTATTATAAATTTATGCTCCACAGGTTCGTTACGTTAAGTATGCGTAATGGTTAATAATTAATTTACGTACACATTGCAATTGAAAGTTCAGATTATCGTTGTCCAACTAATAATAATCATAGAATAGATAGAGTACAGCACCACAGGCACACCGATTACTGCATTATTTATATAACCCACATGGCACTCGGGCAATTTCTGCGAATGTGTCGAAAAGTTTCTTTAATTAACTCATCAGGCTAATGAAATACATAACAAATGTCTTACGAAAACACAAAGTAATGACTTAAATAAACGTAATGAATAAGCTAAAACGTGTGAATGAAATATTAAACCTTAATTAACATATTAAGGTATTATAAATTCTTGCTCGCGCTATATATATTTTCTTTCAAAGGCTCAGAAACAGTCGCATAAGCAGACCCTGAATTAAATGAATTAAATATTAAAAGAATTATGTATCTTTTAACCGTAGAAATTTAATTTAATTAAGTAATTCTGTCCGTTATTTTTTTTTCGAAACGGTTTTTGACTTTAAATAATTCAAGTGACAGGACTTAAGGTAGAAGCAAAACTTAGTAATTATAAAGATTTATTAATACATAAAAATTGCAGTCCCGTTTGTTTAATTTTTCTGCAATTGTATTATGAAAATTGTACATAATTTCTTTTTTATTTAAGTATTAAATTATGTAATACGTCTTATGTTGTCTGCATGTTCGTTAGAAGCTGAAATGCATCAATTATTTCAAGTAAATGAATTTTGAAAAAGTGATAATAATATTTCAAATCTTGACGTGTAATCAGATTCATAAATTTTACTGCTTTTGTATAATATATAATAGCGTAAATATAAATTTATTTGCTTAATTAATAATAACATAACACAAACTTAATGGCGTTACAATGAAAACCCAAAATTATTGATTTTAAAATTATATAAAGTTCTTGCATTGGTAATAACTCATTTGTATATTTAAAATCTGACAAACACTTTTTATGTATTTGAATTTATGTATGTTCTTTAGGTCAGATTCATGTGCTACGATTTCCGAGTAATTTTTTAGAGTGTCAAAATATTTATGTTACTATTTAAATTAGTAAGTATGAGTTCCTCATTTTCTTATCAATTAAGCAGAATTTAATTGTATTCATTGTACTCCAAGTGTAGTATTCCTTGTGTAACCTAACAAGTTAAATAGTCTTCTACAGGGTAGGTTAAAGTTGAGCAAAATTTGTAGAGGGTTTTCACTTTCTAACTTGTCACTCGTGCAGATCAGCCCGTCCGGCTTAATTCAAAGTCAAACGTATGGTAATTTTCTTTCTAACTTCGGCTCAAGTGGATGGGAGGAAAAAGCCAAAGACCGAAGATGAAAAATAAAATTTGAATAAAGAGAGTATAAAACGATTTTAAATTATTCCAAATTGAATTTATTCCATTTTGATTGTTAATAAATTACTTTTTCTTCTTAATTTTCAAAAGTTTAAATATTAAACGAGGGGTATGAAAGTAACTTTCTCATTTATAACTTGACGAATACTCTTAATAAATTTCATACGAATTACTTGTATTCGCTTGAGTACCCGGAAATGTATTGGTGGATCATGATAACAAACTAAATGCTGTACTACACTTGCCTGATGTAAGTGAATTTATGAAATTTATTAGTTAATAGTAATATTATTATTATTATTTCAATGGGAAGAACTACATAGACCTACATTGTTTAGTGCATTGTATAATTTTGTTTTTGCGTGTTTTATAGATGCAACTTCTTTCTAACAGTTGGCTTCGAAATAAAGTTAAGTTTAAGTTATGGTTCTGAACATCTATAAATTCAACGCAGGTTTTATTACTGTTCTATTAAAAGGAGTCCTGAATGTCCCGGAAATATAAAATGTTTCTAGTGCAACATACCACAAATACCACGAAAATCATGTGCAAAATGACAAGAAATAAGCCACGTTGTTGACTAATACAATTTTCAAATAAAGCAAAAATTAAAAATGGAATTTCTTGTCTGCTGGAAAAGTCAGGAGTCATCGGCGACCGTGGCGACAGGAAACTACAAATTGCGTTTGACGTTGAAAAAAGGGCTGCCATGCAAGTGTGCAATTGCACTTCGTATGCACTTGGCAGAGAGCAACGTCGAGTTAGAAATAGGCGGTTCGAAATGCACTCGAATGCACTCGTTTACGGTTAATTACACGTTCGTATGCGTCATCATGTTCACTGGGTCAGAGACACGCCGGCAATCAACGTACCCAAAAAAACAAAAACAAGAAATACCCGGTACCCGGTACCCGCCGTAATTCCACTCATCTAAAGACGGTAAATCCTTTATTTGAAACAGTAAAAAAATAAATAAAAACCGACACGATGGCGCGGAGTCCCTTCGACAAACTCTCAGGTCGACGAGTTAAAAAAAATCAATGGGAGTTTTATGTTTCACATAGCCGAGAGTGCTCCGAGAGTACCTGAGAGTACTCACCGTACCTGATTCTGGAAGGTTCGACCATCTTTCGGATACAACTAGTTTTTTTAATATTAATTGTCATTAACAGATTGATTCTTTGTTTTGAACGCTGCCGGAGTTGTTGCCGAAGGACGTAAGTAATTTTTCTTACTCTCCTCGAGATGAATTTTACGTAACACCTGGAGAACATAGGTACATGTATTCGGGTTCTCATAAAGTACCCGAAAGGCAAGCTAAGCAAGAAGAAAGGAAAGATTAAATCTAAAGGAGAACCTTCGCTGTCATTACATCACTTACACACCCGAAAATAGAATACATACTAAACATGTATGTATAGTGTACATGATATGTAATGTTGTATGTATGATAATATGTAATGATACAAGTAATGTTGTAGTCCGAAAAATAATGTAAAGAGTTCTCTCAATAAAATTTAATGTAATAGTTTTGATAATAAATAAAGAAGGATACGGGAAAAGTGACACAACAGGGCTCTCTAGGGTTATTTTTTGTATATTCTAGGAAATATCCTTTAACAATATAAAAAATGAACGGATTAATACAATGATTAATATACAAATAAAACAGAGTAATAAGTAAATTGAAAAGCGTAAAAATAGCGGGAAATATGAATGAAACAGATGAAGAAGTTGAAATAAGAAATTCGTTCCGTTTTAAACCGTGAAAATCTACAGTGTTGGAACTATTCACACTAATTAGCTATTTCTATTTTACCTGTGTTTTTTTTCATTTTTTCTTTCACCTCTCTCCCTGTGCAGAGTGTAGAGGAATATCTTTCTTCAAGACGGGACAATTATATATATTTTTGTTGGGTTAGCATTCGGTGTGATGTATTACTTCTTTTTTCAATTCTTTCTTTGTTATTCCACATTCTGAGCTGGTAATCCACGATTTTGTACGGCAAAAACTTGCTTATTTATTAGTCTTCATAGTTATGAGTACTTTTGTATTTTCTACTGCCTTCAAGTTTAAATTTTTTAAAGGAAAGTATGTCAGCTCCATATCGTTTCACATTGTTTTGACTAATCCCAACTAATGCCTGTTTTTTTCCGCGTTTCTCCCGCTCTGCAAATTTCCAGTGAAAAATAAAAACAAAACACAACTGACATTATTGCGAAGTCGAATTGCTGAAACACTGCACGAGTACTCAAATTAACCTCTTCGAAGGTTTCCATTAGTATGATGAAAGACCGGAATTATAAGTTTTGAGACCGCAGAATTCACTGCGGATTTTGTGAATGCGGAAATCGCAGGCGGACGAAACGAAAAAAGTAATCACTTTGATTGTCCGTTACGAGTAATTTTGCAAATTCACACGTCGAAGACCCTCTCCCACAGACATAGGGCGATCAGAGATATCAGCGATCGAACCAAAGTGGTCGCGGGAGGCAAAGCAGAGGAAAAAATTCACAAGAATAGGAAATAAAAATTGAAAAAAATCGCATTAGATCCCTGGCCAGGTAAAATGAAGATCGGACCGCATTTATCAAAAGTATTGCAAAGGGAAATCAGAAAGCCTTTTCTCATATATTGCCCTGTATCTGTATAGATATGCATACATATATATAAATATGAATATATACAAAACTGCATGTCGTGCTTTTGCTACAGGCAATAAAACACAGGTTAAATACGTGTGCGATTGGAAAATGTTGCCTTTTGTGTATTAAATACATTCGAACGGATAAAAATCTTGTGCAGCTCTCCCGTGCCGTGTCGACGCAGTGAACTTGCAGAGATCCATAAATTTCAAACTATCTCCTTTCTAATATTCATACACATACATATATACTATTTATGCATAAACTTTTTTATTACCATTTGCAACGTTTTCCTTCATTTTTTCCCATAAATTCCATTCGTCTCCGGTTGTGCTACTAGAGACGTATTTTCCATCATCTGCGTGAACTACCTGGGATGCGTGTCGCAGTCTTCAAAAATAGTCGACTCGACTCTTCAAAGTGGTATAGTTTTTAATAGTTTTTTAAGATGACAACGTAGATAAACCCCGATCGGTGCAGGCGAGTGTGTGTTACACAACCGGGTACTTGCTTGTCATAAAAACGTCCTCTTTAATTTATAGAATACTCGCTCGTATCTCATCATACGAATCTGTGAGTTGTTGTTCGAAAAGCTTTGGTAGCTTTGGTTGACAAGAGGAAATGAGAATTTGATATGAATAAAACATGTAAATATTGTAGTGGTAATGCAAATGCCAAGATACAATTGTAAACTATTTTAACAATATTTTAAGGATAAATATAGCGGGAACACGTGAACCTCTTGTTGTAGTTTTTAAATTACACATTAAAGAGGAATTTTCAATAAGTACAAGCAGAAATGAGATACTTTACATAATGTTTAGTTAGGCGAAGGAAGTTCGATTGAAATTACAGGCTGAGGACACCCTCAATTTCCGGTAATTAAACGTAACAAATAATTTACCTATTGAACGTTTCCATTTGATTAAGGTGTAACGACGTGAATTAATTTCAACGGTTCCTTCATTTATTAGCAATTTATCCGATTCTTCCACCAATAATATCTTCAATTTAAATTCAGTTAAATTCGTCAGTTCAATTTTTAACGGATACGGCGGTAGAGAGGCCTGGTTACCGAAGTTACTTGCTCGAATTAAAGGTTAGAGATGCAGGTGTCGCGTGCGTACTTCACTCCCTGGGTACTGAATTCATTTTAAGTCGAAAAAATCAATGTTCTCCATGAATAAATTTAAATTATAACCTGTAACTTGTGCGAGGTGTGTTTGTCGGTCACATTGTGGAACTCGTGCCAATAACAAAGCACAGAAGTACTGATACCATAATCATTATCATTATTAGTATGATTTCAACAGTCTACTAGTTCAATTAGTTCTGCCTTGACTGTGTATTTTCCTTCCAAATCAAAGTCAAAAGAAAATTTGTACAATATATACTTTTTAATATTAATTATGGGAAAGTTTGTACCGTTACTAGTAGTTTGGTAATATCTCATTTTAGTTTAGTTTTTCATAATTTTTATAAGTGAAGTAAATAGCGTTACATCCAGAAGTTTTGTTTTATTGGGTTGAGCATTTGGAACTGATATAAAAATTATCCCATAATAAATATTTCAAGAGTGTTTTGAGGTCGTAAAAATGGCCTGGGAATGCTTCATTTTATTGTACAGCAGAACGCAACTGGAAAATCTCTAATATTGTGAAATTTTTTTTTATTTGACCACGCCATTTCAACCGAATCTGTTAGTTCTTTCTGTCACTCTATTACTTCTTGATATTCTGTCTCTATAAAATAAAAAAAATATGGTTGTAAACTTACGTTGTCGAAACACCCTCCTTTTCGTATAAAATGCGTGACTACTTGATGTACCATACATAATAAATACTTTAACTGTATTATAATATGTAGACCTAATAATGAAAAATATACAAAATCTTTGTCTAAAATAAAATATTCATACAAAACCTCAATATATTTGCTTTCAGGTGGTTCACGGATATCAAATTAATAACGAAGACATTTGAAGTTTTCGAGTATAAAATTTCACTAAATGCGACAGGAGAAATGAGTAAATAATTCTGTCTTCGTCTGAAATTCTTTAATCTTCTGTGGTGAAATATTTCCTAAGGCCTCACACAATTACAATTGATATTCTCAGTTGTAATTTCATGATTTTCACCTTCGTTGTGATTGTAGTGGTACAGTAGAAGAACAAGGAAAAGACAATAGGAGAAAACAAAGTTAGAAAACACAGTGCACTAAACTTCCTTTAAAAAGAAATGATCAAAACATAAAAACAGTTGCTTAAATTTCCTTTAAAGTGTTCCCCTGCACGAGCAGTAGGTCTACACATCGTTACTTACATTTCTGTATGTAAAAATCTCTAGCCACAAAAACGCCCTTCACTTCAGCGTGTTTATGCGAAGCAAGTCAAAATAGTTCACTTCCGGTTCTAATGTTCCGCAAGAATTTTTCGACTGCATTGCAGAATTCTCTGCTTTTTGTAGGACGTCCTACTTCCGAAAGGTTTTCCATTCTTACATGTGCTTGATCAATAATTCAACAACTGAAAACCAACCGGTAACAGGAAGGAATTCGCCGGAGGTGAACCTGTACACCGGAAATTACCAACTGAAATCCGTTTCAGATAAATCTATATACAATTAAATAATTGCCTTAACAAAATCATTCGCTTATAGCGATGGATTTCTAAATGTCCAATGGTGGCCTTAAAAAAGTTATTAACTTTTTCGAGTCTCTCTTTTCAAAACATTACATGATAAATTACTCCAACGTCACACCACGAACGTATTGATTTTATTAATACCACATAATTTTATTTCGATTCCTTACCTTCAGTTTCAAATTTGAGGTAGAGGTTGAGTTCTTGTCGTTAGTTTTTTCCTCGTTACTTGTTTTCGGTATTCCAAAACATAGAGAAAACACATTTATGTTGGTGTTATGAGTTAAATTTACAACTGCTCGTACAAGAGATGTATTTAACTCGGTTTCAACCTTTAATAATTTTCGTAATAGGCTCAATTATTAAGTGATTCATAAGTAAATGAAAACAAATTAATATTATTAAATTATAAATTTTTATAAATAAAATATCGAAGTATATAAACTTAATTTATTATCATATTAACTTATATCTATTATATATATATCTACATATATTAATATCATATATTAACTTATATCATACTCCGTTTCCAATTAAAATTAATTTTTTTATTATTACATTTTGTTAATTAAAACTTCAAATGAAATTAAAAAAATAGAAATTTGCATTTCATGTGTTTATAGATACAATATAACAAGATAGGAAGTTGTTTGTGGTGTAAGACATCCGTCTAAATATACAAACTGAAAAATTCAACTAACATTCTGTGCAACATTAGATTAAATGATCAGGTACAATTTAAGTTGTTAGTTATATACTGAGTGGTGAACCGTTTATCAGACGATGTATCGTGTTGTTATGAAGCAACCGTTCATCCAGGTCACCCTGTGACATTTTCATTCTACTCCACCAACGCTAACATATATATCAATGATTCTGTCACTTTACATTTTCCACTTCTGTCGTTATGAAAACCGTAAACCCCCTAGAGTTCAACTCTAAGCAAACTTTCATTTAGTTAATTAATATTTTTACATTTCTCCTAAGGTTCTAATTGCATTACAAATAAATTTCTTTTTAATTCTCTCAATGGAAATTCAACCCGACTCTCCCGGGGTTTTCTCATCGGCGCCATTCAGCTTTTCCGCGAAGCAAAAAAACGAAAACGACAGCGAAGTACACATTCTTTTGATAGTTACAAAAGTTGAATGAACTCCTGGGTCAGGGGTTAAAGGCAACTTTGATTTCCATGTAAGGATTGATTGATTGATGCAACTTCTTTGGTGCATTATAAAAGTGACGTCTACACAAAAGTGCATGTTTCTGATGTGAACCTTAGAGTGGTCAACAATGAGAAGCAAAGAAGCAAAGTTAAACTTCACATGGTCTCAAGTGGTTTGTTTTTCTTTTTTCCAACATCAAAATTTTCTCCCTCATTCCCCGATCGTAATAGATGAAGGGACCGATGGGGAAAACAAGCAAAAAGAAATGCACAAGAATCTCCATTTGAAAGGATTATCCTTGTCGACGGATAATCTCTCATGGGAAGTTTAAAAATATATATATATACACCACATATACAGAGTTATGTGATCCTTTTACTGTATTACTTGAACTGTTTCACGTCACACACGATTAACAGTATTTTTTCGCACTTGCTAATCATTGCCTAACGCTTAGTTTGTTTTTTGTTTAGAGATATTTCACAACGCAAAACAATATTTTTTTTCGGGAGAGCGAGAGAGAGGGAGAAGCGGAACTTTAAACCCGTCCACCATAAACGTGATTTATGTTGTTGGTAGGTTTAAACAACCGGTGTAAATAAAACACTAATAAAACATCATTAGACATGGGCGATGAAAGTTGGACCACAAACCACCTTCTCAAATATACCACCGTACAAAACGATTTAATAAGGATTGAATATTTGTGTTTTTCTTCCATTTTTTTCAACAAAAACCAACCAATTTTATGAGCTCTTCATTATCTCGCATGTATCCTAATAAAGTAATAAAAGAATTAATACGTTAATCAATATAATTAGAACAGCTTAAATAATGTATTATTCTATTTACCCACGGTTCAAACAAAACAAAACGTCATCACATCTCATCTCTACTCTACTAGAAAATTAATAAAATATTCAACGCTATAAAAGTTTGACGTGGATGTATTAATCCCTTTTAACCGGTTATTAATGCGAGGAAGAAAACAATAAAGTCCGGAAGCTAAATTTATGTACGCATAAAAATCCAAAACGCGGTCATAGTAATCATCATCATTCATTCGGGCCAAACAATTTGAGTGCGATATTAAACACACGGGGGCGTGTTATAGTTCGAACTTTTGACGGAGTAATAAAAATAAATCAACTTACCATGTAACAACAAAATCAGATCCGTCGTTAAGAAAATCCAGAAGGAGGAGAGAACAGAATCCAATGCGACTTGCTAGTACACAGCACTAACGCGACACTTCCACAGGATTTGTACTAAACTTCACTCGTTTTTTGACTATATACAATTTTAATAAACCATCACCGATGACAAGTGGAAAAGGTCGAGTGGTTTGCACGTGTCAAACCAAAAAAAATCAAAAAACAAAAAAGACACAAAGTTGTCAACGTTGAAAATAAAACTCCTGGATTGATGAGCCTGCGTTTGTTTGCTACTTGAAATGTTCGACCAATTAGAGTAGTGGTAAAATACTCTACAGATATGAAATAGTACCTAATGTGTATAAAGTTGTCACAAGCTTCAAGTTGTGGAAATATATAAAACTTCGCAGAGGTTCTGAAACTATTTATTTGGTGTCTTTGGTTCTAATTAAAAAATTTCAAACAAAAGGTTACTAATAAAGAAGTGAGATGTTCATTTCTACTACCCATCTTGGGCAAGATATATGAACTACGGATCGATAGATATTCAAAAGGGGAACAGGTGTAATTACCCGTTCTTATGATTTGACTTTAACTTTCTTAAATAGAAATAGAAACTATCTATCTCTCCAACAAACCTCTGAGATTACGTCACTCACGTTGGTATGCTTCAAAAATTACTACAAAATTCCATAGGAGAACAGGTAGTATTTTTAGTAAAATTTAATTGTAGTCCGAAGTAACACTAGTAGGTACAGTCCTTCTGTTCAACACTCAGTCCTCAATAATCAAATAATAATTTATTAAATTCCTAAGTTTCAAACTGAATGCGTCAGTCTTTCGAAACAAATAATAGAAAAATCCACTGAATATTAGCTGTTGAGTAATTCCTAGTTTGAGTCATATAGTGAATGTAAAACTGTTTTATTTTATACGTTTTTATTTAATTTAATTATGTTTAATAGATCGGTAGTTACCATTTTATGTTTTATTTTTATAAGAGTTCCAATTACATGAATAACGTCTACGTTTACATGAATAGTACGCAATGTTAATTGGAACCAACCTCTACGCAGAAATAGTTTTACCGATAAGTTCAATAAAAAAGTCCTACTATTTTTAATCCCCCTAGTGATTACTTCAGGTACAGTAAAAGGAACATGCCATTCAACGTAGTAGTAACTCAAAAATTTTAAGTAAAATTCATATTTTGAATTTTACTGATTTTAAAACTTTGGAAATTCAACCAAGAGTTAAGTTCTCGAAAAACAATAAAACCCCTGAGGAAGATTTTATAGATTTTATAGTATTTCAATAGGGGTTGAACAGTTTGAAGAAAGTGACAATTTCAAATAATACTGGCACGCCAGAAAAAAAACAAGAACAAATCAGGTGATTCAGGAGAGATCCCTCAAGATCTGGCGGCTGAGAAATTTAGATAAAGCAAACATGCCACTAAGTGCAATTTAAAGTAAGCACCCAACTTTGTGATTCTTATTAATATCAAAGTAAACTATAATAATATTGAAATTATATCACAAAAGCGCTTAAACTAATAAAAACTAGAAATCCATAAGAATGAAATAAAAATGAGAGAACTTGATGTTGACACTAACTTATCTACCACTGCCTACGTGAACATCACAAATGGTTTGACATCACTTCTGTGACGACCATACAGTCACATTCACACGCGGTTTCGGTGTTTAATTTGACGTTTAAAACCCAATTTCCGTGTATTCAGGTGGAGTTGAAGTCGCGAGACCGACTCGAGTCGCGGTGTCCGTTGAAGGTTCGTTGACGTTCGAGCGGATGTTTCGTGTGTTGACGATGTGAACTTCACACCAACTGTGAAGAGTTTGCGTTGTTGCGCGGCGCCCGATGCTCCAACGGCCGAAAACAAAACGCTCCAGTCAGCCGGCGGGGCCGAAACGCTGGAGAGAAAAACCTTAAAGTCGAGTTTTGGATTCCATTATTTCTATTTCTATTATTTTTATTACGAATCTTTCGCCTTCTTTTTCTGCATTTTCACTACCACCACCCTCGCCGGTTTCTTCTCCTACGTCTCTTGGAATCGAATTCATTTCTCCGGAGACCATGGAAATTGATGGTTTAATGGATGTGGAAGACTCAGCTGCACTCCAAGTGACAGAGAAAAAACAGCGAGTTATATTTATATTTTGAATAATATAGTGTTTCTCATATTGTCATTCGACTGAAGTAAATTTAAGTCCTCTAGCAAAACAGTACAATTTGTTATGAATTTTCGTTGGCAGTTCTCCTGTGACTGCCAGACAAACGTCTAGACCTGGTCTGTTTTACAAATTTCTGTTTTCAATTTCACTACACTGGCAAATTTAATTTCACAATATTAATTTGAAGTATTTGTGAGAACGTTTCTTCTTGTTTTTAATATCTGTTCCTATTATTATTATTTGTACCACGTTTCAGATGAAAATCAGCAATCACTGCAGGACCTAAGAACTAAACCGCAACAAAAAAAAGTTTAAAACCCCCTCACAACACGGCTCCAGCCACCTCGATGTAGCACAAATTTAAAAAGCACAAAGAGTTTTCAATCTCGCCTGAAACGTTTCCAAAAACTTCACAAATTGTGTCGGGTTACAATTAAAAAAGTTAAATCTTGTTAAATTTAGTTAAACACTTTGTACGGTCACAAACTAAGTCATCAAATTGATTGGATCCTTCGGTTGTGCTAAATTTTGTTCTTTTCAGTGCCAAATTTCCCCAAAATCTTCCTGTCCGATTTATTAAGGGAAATAAATAATTCTGACACTGCGTAATGAATTGGAACATCTATGAGAGATCTTTGTCGAGGGATCCTTCAAATGTTAGACTCCAAATACTCGTTGGTAATATAAGAATACCCTGTGGCAGTATGAGAGTCAACTGACGTCAGGGCAAAACGTCGACTCCGCCAAAAAGGTGGCAAATAAGGTGAAAAGAATTCAGCAATGGTGAAATTCTGACGGTGAAACATTTCATTTTATCACCAATGTGACTTCCACGTTTTTGTGACAGGAGGTAAACGAAATGATCAGACGAATTCGTGTGGAAAATGGGAAAAGTGCAAAGTTCTTGTGAAAACTGTGACGTGTGAAGTTCAGAAACATTTGAGGTTCTGTTAAACATTTATTAAATTTTACTTTTTCATTAATTGTACCTCTGCATTTAAGTACTTGGTTTCGCTAATCCAATTTGTCTTTATTAAGACCGTGCATAGAAACCGCAGCCGTAAACAGTATATATTGCACGTATGTTTAATTAATAATTTTAATTCTTTTACTCCTTAATTCGTTCGTTCTTATTATTTATTTATACACATTTATTAAAGCACACTCCCCCCCGTTTTACTAACCAATTTGTCATTCCCACTTTTCCCATTTTTTACCACATTTTTTTCGGTTATTATTCAAACTTAAGAGTGTCTTTTGAACATTTATTACGTATGAGTTAAGTGCATTGCTTTTAAAGGTTTAATCCCCCGGCACCTGTGAGCCTGTCTTTGTACCTGACCGTGTCGAGGAGACAGAAAGACACGGCCCTTTTATTCGATGATTGATTTATTGCATGAGTTATTCGATCCGTCGCCTCTTCGACCGCCGTCTTTCGCACTAATCGAAAAGGATTTTTTTCTCCCACATAATTTTATTGGTTTCTTCGAAAACTTTATATAGAAGTGCTCGTGGCAGAATCCCAAGAAAAAAAAAACACCGATACGCCTTCATGTCTGGGAATGCAAAGGTACTCAGACATGCATTTTTTTATAGGTACAGAACGAGTGGGTTCGATGCAAAAGGTTCCCTCATTTGTTCTACAGATTTATAAATAATCCGAATGAATGGGATGATGGTTTTTGCTCGTATGAAAGCATAGAATAAAGCAATTTTCTCGGCGTGTCTTCAGGTTACCACAAAAATGTCAGGTATAGTACTACACAGGACTCCTGACCCTTTTTCCTTGTTCCTCATCCCTAAAACGATTCTTGTTTTTACCAAATGAGAGACGAATATGAATATTAACGAAATATTTAAACCCTTTAGTAAATACTCTCATAAGCTCCAGATTATTTTACACCGTATTTCTCACATACATCAAAGCTCTACGCCTTTTCATGACGTCTGTATTTGATAATCACGTTGATAATACAATGCGTCGTTGAAATTAGTTAGAACTCTATAATTAATTATTTTAAAGAAAATTACCAAGCAAGGAATTCGGCTCGAATACAAGGAAAATTTCGCCGAGCTGCAGAACCAAACCGATCGAAACATGATCTGTTTGAGTAATGTGTTGTTTCTGACAATAGTCACAAACAAAAGCAACGAGAAAACAGCAAAAGTAAGGAAAGGTCAGGGCGGCCCACTGTACACACTAATTAGGACGCAGAGGAGATACTGCAAACAAAAATAACTCTTTCCGAAAAGCACTCTGATAGATTAAAGTTCTTGAGTACCGCCAGGGGCTGCTAACGGACGTCCACAACCACAAAGCCGACAGCTAGTACATCTAGAAAGAATAATCTAACAAATCAAGGGTGAGATAGCAAAGTAGAGAAACGAAGAAAACCATGCAAGGCCGAGATAAAAGTAGATACTTGATGATCAGTGAGAAAGATCAATTATACCTTTACAATTGTATATGATATTTACACATTAACGTAACTTAGTATTTTTGACCTTTTTAAGTAATTCTAATTCGCGGCAGGGGAATTTGGAATTATTACTAAATAAATTCATTGATTGATCAAATGGAAAATCATGAATGTTAGATTGAAATTTCGTGTCAAACTTTTTTATCTTTAGCAGACAGAATGTGATACAGTAGAAATAAATGTAGAAAAGGAATAACTATTTCATCTCGTCAGTGCCTTTTCTACAAACCTGAAGAAACGTAGAATTTGGAAGGAAATTCGCAACGGAACTATCCTGACTAAATTATCAAATTAAATAATTTAAACGTGGACGTTGTATTTCGGAAATGGCGTTAAGTATTGATTTGAAAAGAACGTCCGTCGTTTTTTTCGGGGGAGGAACGACAGGAATACTAAATGAAATTTCGATTTCAAACTTTCACTTTCTCCAGTGTCTTCAACGGAATCTGTGAAAACTCCAGCGTTTAATCCGACAGATTAAACGCGATGGCAACAACTTCATAATTATTGCTTTATAACTCTCAGAATTTGTTATATTACTAATTAGATATCTGTCGGAGTCGGTTAAGAAAGTTTTAGTGGTGTCTGTCGTCAGATTCATCTTACTACTCCTGGTACACTTTCACCACATCAGTATATTCTCGACATCCCACACTTTTGCATTTCAATTTGCTTTTGAAATTAAAAAAAAAAAACAAATCATGTGTTTAACGAACCATTAATATTTTAGTCAAGAAAAGAGTGGTTATTACATTTAAGTATTAGTGAATTTAAATAAAATTAATAAACTAATTAATGTATAAAATTAGACGTCGGACTTTAAAGAGTTGCTGATGTTTTCCTACTACACCAGCCTCGAGGCAATTGTTCAAAACTCGGATAGTGGGGTACGAAAACTATCAAACAACAATATTTTATTATTTAAAGGAGTTAATTTTTACCTCAAGTCCCACTCTAAATTAAACTCTTGGTTATATGATGCGATCATTCATGTACATTATGTTATATTTTTCAATAATATCACAACGTTTTGTACAGTGTGTCTGCCGTTCATAAAAAGCCTTGCAAGCAATAAGTTGGTGATTAAAAGACGTCGCACTCGAATGGTTTTTGTTCTCAACCCAACCCATTCAACCACAAATACTCAGATGAGTATCACAAATAGAAATTTGAGCAATAAAGAAATAATTCCTGTGACATCTTCATTCAGTCTAGTCTATTCGAAAACGCACATCAGAAGAGGTCTGGTCAGCCTGACAAGTAAAAAAGTCATCGGGCGGCCATTAATCTGAAGGGCCTTTTGATCTTATCGTCGTAATGTTGAGAGATTTCTGCTTTGATTCACCCTTTTTGTCATGTGAACATTAACAACTTACGTCCCAGATCAACTTACATGCTCTGACTGAGGTATCGAAGATCTCTCGTGTTTACCGATCGAATCCCCCCAAAAAGAACATCTCGTTTCTTCTTCAGGTGGCAGTCCGAATGAGTAGCCTTTGAGAAGGAAGATATATGTCTGGCATTCATGCTGGAACTCTACTTTTCAGGGGTTTTGTTTTTTTTTTCTACTTGAACGTTCTAATCAGGTCATTGATCGGTGAGTTTGAACGCGGCAGTAATTTATGAAAAAAAAAGACAATAACTCAAATGTTGAAGGATAAGATCTTTTCAATTTGGGTGATGACCAAATGGTGCGTTTGCATGGGAAAGTTACATTACGGTTACTTTTTTACAATTCTACAATTCAATTAGACATTTCTTATTGATATACAAAATACTAAAGCGAAAGTGATTTTATTTTCAATAAAAATTCAATTGTACAAACGGAGTGGCTGTATTCGTACAGGTATGCAATACGGCTGATAACAGTTCGAAAATCCTTTTTTATGTAAACTTAAACGTTTTTATTGTACTCACGTTACTGCGATCAATAGAATCGTTGCCGTCAGGAATTGAATTACTGGTATTAAAGAATGGATACAGCTATGTATAAAATAATGTCAATAAAACGGAAAACAAAAAACTGCTGAATTCAGTTCAAGCACAGAAGAATATATATTTAATCCATGATCTCAAGCTTTATTGAATACGACGACAACAACTTGGTGTTAATAATACCGCACAGAAGGACTACAAACTCACAAACTTGTTTAAGAGAAGTAACAATATTTCTACATACATATATTTATATACCCGTTCGAAAGTTCAGCTTTTGAATGAAACATTAAAACGATCAGATGACAGAAACCAAGTTTTATAGTTTCATTTTCCAACTACATTCACATCACCCTTTTTTATCTAGTGCATGGTAGTCAAAAAAAAACACCACCCTCGTACCCTGTTTTGGGTTCCACTTGAAGCATTTCTTTGTTGCTTTGTGTTTGCACATAACTAATAGACATTTAAATGGACCACATTCCGTTTATTTCTGGTAGAGTCGTTGAATGAATTCTCTTTTTACTCATGTTGGCTTAGTTAAAGAAAGAGAGAGGTTGTCGGGATAGATCACAAGATCATAAACTGTCATTTAACAAAACGACAAATTAAATTAAATGGCAAATGCATGTAAAGTAAATAAAAATTAAGTAAACTTGTAGTTTTAAGATAATTATTTTGTTGGGGGTACCATCGCATAGCAGTATAATTCCGGGTCATTACGTCTGAAACCATAGTTTAATAAAACTGACCAATAAATTAATTGTTCAATATAAACGTCAACGGTTGAATTCATTCACTACCCTACATTTAGTCTTCTTCGTATACAACGCAAATTTCTATTTGTCCAACCGATATGATTGGACTTTGAAAGTTTGCCATTCCTCCCAAAAAACTTGTTCACTTTCAAACGTCTCTCATCGACATCCTCCACCCCGACTTCATTTCCTTCTCATTAAGCCGTCTATCTATCCCAAAATCCGGATTTGATTTCGGCTGTTTGACAAATAAAACGATTATAACATTGGTACACGTGATGGTGAACATCAAAGCCCATTTTCAATTGATTTTCGAATAATCAAATAATAAAACCCGAGGATTCATTTCGTCTCGGATGATCCGCTTTTACCTGTCAAAGTGGCTTCCATTTTTAGTGTTGAGAGACGTGGCAGAAGTCAAAGTGTCCTCTCCTCGTCTTGTTCGTATGAGAATTTAATTTTCCTCGCCCGGAGCCCGAAAACTTTTTCCAACTTGTTGTAACTTCACTTGCCGACCATCAATCGAACTATCACCTCTGGGAACATTCAAAATTGAAGTCATTTTTCTTTTGAGAGAAACAACGACGACACACGACGACGACGGCGACGACGACGGCCATGATGATGGTATCATCGTTATTCATGAATCGGTTTTTTGAGTTATTAGTAGTCAAGAATGTGAAAAGTTTAAAGTCTAAAAAATTTCTAAATTAACTATCGGATGAGAAGCATTCTTCGGGGTTATTCCAACAGTTTACCTCTGCTCTTGAGCCCTCGGGCGGTTTTTACTCTTTAAAACAAACAGTGGAGATTCCGGGTAATTGGGACGCCGAAGAAGTTTCAAGACTCAAAACCGAAGAAGAATGAACTTGTTGTGCTCTTCGGATATTGGAAATGTCTACCACTCACAGGTGTTGAAAGTGCAAATTTCAACTTGTGATGTTCGTTAAGTTAAAACATTAGTAAATTAAGTTATCCTTCGTACGCAAGTTAACTACAACGCCTCACTTCGAGTTCAACACTTTCTCAGCATCTATCACCGTTCTTTTATTTTCTTACATTGTTCTTTTTAAATATTCCTCGACCACCCCAAAACCTGTTTAACTTTGTTGCGGAATGGACTTTTTGTTCCTCTGCTAGAGAACATGTACCACGTAGACACAGCTTGCAGAATTATTAAAGGAAATGAAAATTTAATGAACCAAACAAAAAATTCAAAGTCTCAACTCCACTTCTGAATAATAAAGGAAACGGTTTCTTTGCGAACCTTCAAGTTTGATTCCAAATTTTAGTAAGCCACTATGAACTTAAGTTAAATAAGCTATGTATTGAAATGAATAATTGTGAATTATTAATTAATAAATCATACATCGATCCACTGATACGACGGGTTGTTACGTTTTCCGAAGTCATAATTAATTTATAGTTTATTTTATTTCTGCTTACTTCCAAGTATGTTTTGTAGTATTAACACTTTATTTTTGGGACTGATGCTTAAACTCGTATTCCACGACAATGTCGTTGATTTTGATGCAGAAAAGCAAAAACCCCTCGAAGTTTTTATTTTTCTTTTCTTATTTTTCAAAGAACAAACTCATTTTTTCCAGTGTTTCTCACCTGAGGCTCTTCTCGTCGTGGTAGTTGTTTTCAAAAACACGCAGTCACGGCAAACAAAACACTTATTTCCATCAAAATAGACAAAACAGGGTTGATTGCAAATTTTAAATGTTTACAATGGATGCAGCAAAGGACAATGAACAGTATTTTTCACTCGTGTCGAATTGGACGGATAAAAAGAGCGGAAGGCTCAAGCTTTGCCCAAGGTGTTAATTATTTTAAAGGAGTCAGAGTGGCAGGTTCAAAACTTTTTTGTTACCTTTAGTTCTGGGTGGTGCACCTGTTTTAATGGCATTAGTCGGTCTCATTGTCCGACTTGTTTCGGGTTTAGGTGGTCCTTGTGTGGGCCCTGTCACGGGGTGAACTTCACTCACGGAATTTTCGGTACTTTCAATTTATAAAACCATAAAAAAAATTAATTAATTCACCGGGTTTGAGTTAATCTCATCTGCTAAGAGCCGGACGGTTTATTTCATTCGCAGGTAAACCCCACAACCCCTTTGTATCAGAAAATGTCAAGTCTTTGAGGAGTTTCTCTTGATTATGTTATTTCCTTGATGTGTAAGTCGAGGCCTGAATGTCTTTCATTCTTAAGAAAATATAAATTTGTGTATTATCTATTTTTCACACCAACATAAACATACCATTATTAATTATTAATAAAGGCAATTAATTAAGTGAAGTACACATCAACCGCAACAATTAAAAATATTTAACTATTTTTAATTATTAACTTAATGACTTTAACTTTGTTATTTAATTCTACTACTTACAATAGTTAAAAATTTTTACTAATATAATTACACTCTATATTACATTTAAAACAAGTAAGAATATCTTTAATGCTGTTAGGGCTAAGGACATAATAAGCCCAAATAATTTAAGCGCAATCAATGCATACATTTTGTAGAATTGTTGAACTATTAAACAGCCAGAGCTGTACATTATCCATTGTGTTCCTTGTCTACTAAAACAGTTGATATTTTTTATTTACTTTTTCCACAACCACACTTATTTAAAAATGAAAACTCTTCATCCCAATATCAAGCGAAGTTATTTGTAACTCTTCTCAGGTATTTCATAAATTAAAGATACTTCAGAATTTAGAACTTCGATCTTTGAAGAGTTTAACTAGGAAAGGATGAGCTAAAGTACTAACAAAAACTAATTAAAAGAAAACGGTCTGCCTGATGCTTGCAGATCATCGGATTGCTCTGCTTTTGCCTCAAATAAAGTATTGTTTCATCTGGAATTGAAATATCAACTGGATATCGAACTAGAGAAACAGAATGTGAGAAAGAAGAACAAAAATGTACCAGAAGAAGAGGTAAAAACTCATGGAACTCATTAAAAACATTTTACTGGAGTTGTTAGCACTTTCTAATAAGCAAGAAGTTTTTACAGCTGAAAAGGCAAAACCGACCTTAGGTTCTCCACGAGGTTTTGATCAACAAAACAGCCCAAGAGAAGGTTAGAAGTGAAAGGACCCGAGTCTTATTATTGGGAGAATATCACAAATTTGGCTTTAAACAGCCCAAGTGGGATTAGGATTTAAATTTTTGGCTTGAAAATGGGTTGACTTAATAGTGTTAACGACAACACTAACAGAAAAGTTTGTTCTTTAGACAGATAATAACAAATTTTCTGGGTGCTTCGTGGCTGGATCCAAATTGTACATTTATGTTTATTTGTATGTTGAGACCTTTCAATAGAAATAAACGCTGCATGATACACGATGCACATAAAATGGAAAATTAAACCGCTTCTTTAGAAAAGGTTCGTTGCCCCAACGGCAAATATGACGCGACATTTAAGTTGACACAGTAGACAATCTGGAGCCAAGAATGATAACGACTTTCAGAGAACAATACTATCGCGACATATCAGGTACGGTTCTATTAGAAAAGAAGGAAAAGAATGTTTTTACAAAATTAATATAAGTGTATTACGACAAAAGTAAAATTCTAGGACCCGATTAAATTAGGTAATTATTTTAAATTAAAATAGAAAATGTGTCGGAGGTACGCATTACAGGTATGCTTACTTTGACATGGGCCACACAAAAAGTATTTAGTTCATATATAAATAATCATCACATGTGACTTGAGGTACCCTCAGTGCGAAGCACCTCTGACTATCTCATAAATCTTGAAGAAGACCTTCAAGAAGTGTGGAATTCTTTTTCACTTGAAATCTCAAAAGTTAACTCCCATCTGTGCCATCAAATTTAAAGTGAGTTTTATAAGACAAACAATTTGGTTGTTGGCGGCATTTTTATTTACGCACGTGTTAACTTGTACTATTTTGTCTATTCGAAGAGAACTTGGCCCTTAGGTACCAACTTTTTATTAATCTAACGCTTCAAAGCAGGTATTCTATTCCTTTATAAGTCCTCTATAATTCATTAATAATAAATTTGATTAATGAGTGACTGATGTTGATTACTAACCACAATCAACGACTCCATCCCGGTGCTCTTTCTGAACATTTTAATTGTGTAATAAGTTCTAATTAATAATTGACTCTTAGCAGATGAACGACGTTCACTTTTTATTTTTGATAAAAATAAACATTTTTTTACTGCAGTTCAAATTTCACAAGTCTTAAGTTTCGTATAATGTACGTAACAATACGAAGACTAACAACTGAGAAATGTTACGCCTAAACCAAACTCATTCACAGATCTTGAATTTTCTCTCCTGTAACAGTCTCAGGGAACATTTAAACTGCAAAAATAATTTCCCGTATGGGAGAATTTAACTTATACAGAAATTCAAGGAAATTTGATAGCACGTGAAAAAGGCTTTATAGAGTCGGAGGGAAATGTGAGGAACGCCAAAGACAGAAATGGAAAAAGGCATCAGTCGAATTGAAAGGATGAAAGCTGAAAAAATTAAAATTTCAGCAAAACGGCCGATTTTCCGTTCCTCTGCTCTGCTCCACAGGTTTAAATTGCTTTTCCATTTCTATTTTCTTCGATTTTGAAATGGCTCATTTTCATTACTTCCATCTGGAGGTTTTTGCGGTCCGTTCGAAAAAGTCACGGGCAATGAGCCTTTCTTTGGGCCGAGATCGACGAAAGGTTTCAATGCCTTTCTCTCCTGCCAGGACGGGCTTGCCCTTTTTCATCTCCTTCTTTTATTTCAAATGGCTCGCGCTTTTTTTTACTTCTCGTCTTCATTGCACTTCTCAACATGTAGTTATAGTTTTTTTTTTCAACTTGTTCCACTTCTTCTCCTTCCTTTCTTCTTCTCGTTACTGTATTTTTTAAGAGTTTACAGCCGTTTTTAGAGTCCCACTTCACATTTAATTTCTTCTTCCTTTCATTTCCTCTTCCATTCCTCTTGATCATTGGACTTGGACATGCCTCACCAAGTGCCTTCTCTCTGAAATTCATCTTGTTCGTTCGATTAACATCATTTCCTTTGCATTTTTTTCGTCTTTTTTTATCATTTTCTGCGTTTCTGAGCACTTTTATCATTTTCTACTGAGCACTACTGGTTTATTATTTAGAAATGTAACCGCCGCAGGAAGTAGAGGAGAATCTTCTTGTGATGGTTTGAGGGGTTTCAACTTCAATTCGCCATTCTGAAATTAATCCGACGGGACCTCCGGCTACTTTCCCATCCTCTTGTACTTTCCAGATTCCATTCTTTTTTGGAATTTTTTCCAATTTAGAAATTTTTGAAAAAGTCTAGGCCAGATTCTAGTAAGATACAACTCTCTAGTTTCAGTTAAATTATGGCAACTTCAGATGAGGAGAAAAGGGATTTTGCTTTTCTTCAGGGGTCCATCAGGGGTGTTCTGCCCCCAGAGAACTATCTCAGTCTTCGAGTTCTAGTTTCTTTAACTTTCGTTTTTGTACTTTTCCTTTGTTGCGTGTTTAATTCTCAACCTGTCGCAGGAGGAGTCGATTCTTGAGACTTTTCCTACCGGTTCTTTATTTTCTGTGTCGTGCTTTGTGTGGCCGTGCCATGTGTTACGGTTTTGTGAGCAGAAAACTGGCAAATTATCAAGCAGTGAGACAACAACTCTTCGTTACGTAGGAAAGCCGAATGTTGAAATCAGTCTTTTAGTGGTAATCTTAAGTTTCCCGTGTGCACAAGCATTACTGTTTTTGCATGCATAATAACGTTATTGTGGCCGACTCCAAGACGACCAGAAACCATTTCGTTCACCGAAGTGGTTCGACGCCTTTCAATTTTGCTGGCACTTGGAGCGGCAAATTCTTGAAGAAACCCACGGTCTTTCTCTTTTTCATCCTTCATGTCTTTTCTTGCCCTCACACAAACTTTTTTAAAGAAGTTAACATCAAATAATTTCGACTGAATGATCAGTTTCAACTCTATCTTGCTCGTGAAGTTTTCTCATTTTATTTTTTGTTGTGTATTTCCTCACCAATCACCACATCGTCTCAATTCAAAACTCTTCTTATTGCTTTTTTTCTATCGCTAAACTTTAGATTCCATTCTACTTTCATCTTTTTGACATTGACTCTGTGAACAAAACCAACGACTCAAACTATCGCATGGTTCATAAACCATAAAGAAACAATAAATACCAGAGACCACTTGTATTCTAAAATATCTCAATAGAAATGTTAAACCATTTTATATAGTTATTAAGCTGTAAATAAAATTTCTTGTATTTGTTTTACTTCATATTTTCAGATAATGATTTCCTATTGATAATACTCACTTTTCTTCGTTGTGATAACAAAGCCATTCTTACTGAATGACTAATGTGACCAAAGAAAATGTGTGAAAATTACATTCATCTCTTGATTTTAGCCAGAAATAGAAAATTACAAGATGAGGAGAACCAAGTAGAGAAATGAAAGGCCAAAATGGCTGTGAAACTTTGCCATTTTCAACTGGGGGCAGATGAGACGAGACGTAGCCGAAACTTTTTTCCCACGATTTTTCCTGTTCGATTTTGAAATTTTGAATTGCACGATTTACGGAAGGTACTCAAGCTTTGAGTAGATGAATTTGTTTTTAACTCTCAATCTCACAAATCCCTCTCAATCCCACAGATTGAAAAAAATACAACTCATTGCTTAAGAAATAAAAAAAGTAGTAACAAAGCAATCGCAACCGACAATCCGCTATTCGTGAATAGTCAGTTCGCGTACTCCATGTCAGGTACTTGCCGTGGTGGAAAGCAGAAAGCGGCACCAAAATTATTACTGCTTGGTTTGCTGTACCACAAAATTATTTAACAATGATGTGAAAAAGAGTTCAAGGTACAAGACATGTTATAAAAAAGTCAGATTGTGTTAGACGTATACTACAGGACAGAAAGAAGGAGAGAGAGAAATGAGAGGGCAAACACATTTTTTTCAGTGGTAGGAGGGAACAAAAGGAAAACGGCCGAAGCAGGAAAGCTTCCAGGTTTATTTTTGTAATTTATCAGCATCCGGGAGGAAAAATTCTCATTTTTCAAATTCAAGTGGACCGCAAGGGTAAAAAGGGCAAGAAAGTAATGGACGAACTGACTAACCCAATGTTGTGAAATTTGATTGTTCGATCGCCGCAGCGCACATGGCAGAAATGAGTATCGGTCGGTGGCATTTCACGTGCACAGGGTGGCAGACAATTAAACTTCTCCGAATTGGAGTAATCGTGGCTTTCAGTGTTTGATCCCCAAAATAAATTTATTGATTTTGACTGTTCCAGAGCGAAACGAAAAAAACATTGATTGATTCCCTCCACCAATTTTGAAATTTAATTATCAATTTCATTCCGTGCGACAACACGTGTTTTCGGGAGATGTAAAAATTTACCGCATTTCTCTACGTTTAATTTTTACTCTAGAAAAAATTGAATGCAGAAACAAAAACATGTATTACCTAAACTTAAAACCAGTGGAAAACAAAGAAAACCAACAAGATGCTGTACACTGTGACACAAACAACACTTTCCGGTGAGTTACAGTACAATTTTAAGAAGTTCAAGAATATTACGTGAAACAAAAATTAAGTATTCCCTAATTTTCGATCCTTATTATTATGAAATAATGTAAAACAAGATAAACGTGAAGGAAAACGCTAATAGTGGAGTGTACAGCTGGCACATTTCATTTAGATTGTGCAAGTTAATTCAGTGCTGCTGCTGCGTTAAAATTCGAAAAGACGTTTCACTTCACTTTGCAAATTTGTGTTTGCTCTTACATTTCCATCAAAATCTAACGAAACATGTGTCACAATCTTGTAAAAGTTCTCACCCCATAGCTATACAGCTTTTCAAAGATACATAACACAACGAGTAATTGAAAAGATAACTTAATCGCTCTCGTTGCTGCAGGAAATTGATTCAGCAGACGCTTCATTCTCTCCTGATTTAAAATTCTTGTGCAAATACCATATTTTTCACAGGTGACAACCGACAATCGAATTGTCACCCTGTATCTCGCGCTCAAATATCAGCTGACTTGTTTAAGAAATTCAAAAACTCGTAAAAGACATTTTACCAACAACCTCTCATTAAGAGGATTACCGTTGATACAATAATCGACGTGTCGACTCGTAAAATTCGAAAAACAAAACATTCAAGGAATTTTAAGTTAAGTCATTGGAAATTAACAACAGTAAACTAAACTGTAAACTTTGAATTTAACAATCAGGAAAAATTAAAAACCAAAACTACATGATTTGGGAAGAAATTTAAAATGAATAAAAACTTACTTCCTGCAGAGAAAAATGCAGGTTATGAAAAATGCTTTAAAAAAATATTAAAATTAAATCGTGGTCATTGAATTTGTTTACAGTCAGATGTTAAAGAGAAAAGGCCTGGAAAATAATGCAAATATTAAAAATTGTCACAAGAGGTTTGTAATAATGTCAACGCTCAAGAAATTCAACAGGAAAATGTATGATATGCGTGTGCCTAAAGCATCGTAAAAACTATAAATAGAAAACCTAGAGAAGAATAGGCACAGAGCAACTGATGAGGGCTGACGTAAAAGGTTGAAATTCCCCAAGAAAAGGCCATAAATAATTTTGTTTTCTGAATTTTTCATTTTTCATCCATGTTCGTTTCCTGGCGAAAGTGTCCATCCGTTTCCTGATGCCTCTGGCAAACAACAATTTGTTCCTCGTTCGATCTCACGGTTTTTCCTCTCTTGTTTCCGTCACTTTCAATTTGCCACCGATAAAGTTCCCGATTAATGCAACACGTAAAAATACCAAAACAATTTCGGTCATAAAAAGGAAGGAAGAGAAGAACGGCCAAACGAGTGCTCAGATTCTCTCGGATTGCCGTCCAATTCACAAGTGCCAAAACTCAGTCATGTCGCTCTACTTCGTTGGACTTTTTCTTATTATTCTGGCCGGGACATCGGCGGAGGTTTGTGAAAATCAAATGGAACTACCCAAATATGGTAATTATACACTGTTGTTCTTGTTCAAAGATAAGTCAATCGATTGGAAAGCATTAAGAAATTTAAGGCTAGTTAATAATCGCTAGGAAACTCCAGTAAATACAATATCAGTTAATTAATTGATTGAATTCAATCTATAAGATTCGTCAACCTGAATACCTCGACGATTGAGAATTTGTGTCAAAAATTTGAAAATACTTTGAAAAATATGAGAAGTACTAGAACGGACCTTAAATGATCAATTTTTAAATTAATGGATTGATTAATTCGTAACAGTAATACAAATTCTTGTTCTACAAAAATATTAACGGTGCAGTAGAATGTTTATGGCTGGTTATGTGATAAATGTGATATTTTACTTTTGATTCTACTCCCACTGAAAAAAATGACATTACAAATTAACACGAGGATTCGTCTTGATTCAAATTTAGAGAGCCACAACGATTTTAGCATATTCCTCAGCGATGTTCCCTGCCATTGCAACCTTCTTGACTTAAGTTGTGTGTGCTGCACCGATGTCAGTATGCCACTTGTTGATTCCGCCGCCTGCGTAACCCTGCATTTGAAAGATGCAAGAATGATTGAAAAATTAATATTAATATTATATAATAATTAATATATATTAATATTAAAATTAATATTAATAATGAAAAAGTTTTGAGTCTGGACTCACATTTTAAAATTTACTTTTAGTTTTTTGTACAATTATAAATGCTTGTAATTGTAAAAAAACTCCATGCGTAGTACAAATATAAAGTCAGCATTTCTCATTCTTCATTCTGCAGATATAAAGATGATTTTAGTTTAGTTGAAATTCTTTCAAGACGAAATGAATGTTCAAAAGCGATTCCTTCAATAGTTTTTAATCTCGATGCGATGTAACGGATGTTGTAAAGCTCGCAATTTCTACAACTTATTCTGTCATACAATGATTTTTTATTATTGCAGAAGAAAGCACAATTTATATATGTTCCCGGAATTTACGTTTGGTTAACATTCAATTGGATTTGGATGTGGCTGATAATCTTGAAATAAAATTAACAGGTAAGTTTAGATCACCATTTTATCCCTACAAATGCAACCAAGAAATTTATAGTTTCTGTTTTAAACAATTCACTTTTTCCACAACAACTACCTACGGGCGAACATACAGAAAACAAAAATGATGTGGTTTTTTCGAGCGATGTAGGAGCAGAGGACTAACACTTACCCAATCTGTCTAATACAAGTTAACTCTTACAATTTGTTATTTTTTACCACCACAACAGTTATTTGTTTTAGACGCTTGTACCTTGTAGTTGATCAAAATAATGCTTTAGAAAGGTTGCCCTGCTTTTGATTTGTGATGTATCACATTCTAACAATAATTTTTGTTATTGCAGAAGAAAACGCAATTTGTGTATGTTCTTATACCATGTCGGAATGCCACTTGTTTGTTCTGCCGCCTGCGTGACCCTGCATTTGAAAGATACATCATCACAGCTTGTGTGATTATAACAATAAGAATGTATTTTTAAGAATAAGAAGGTTATAAGAATGTATTTTTGTTTTTTTACCATCCTTAGTTTTTCCATACTTTGTTTCTTTCTGTTGTTGAAAGATTTTTTCTCCAGACAGTTTCCCGCGCACGATCTGACCCCTCAATAACGGCATGAAGAAGAGTTTGGAAATCACCGCGAAATTATTCTTGGTTGAGAGGGTGACGTGCACCTATGTGCCTTAAAGCACAAATTGTGAAGAGGTCTGTATATTGAAACACGTCCGACGTCGAGACAGAAGAACTCTGCCCTCCTACTCCTCATTTCTTCTGCAGTACAGAAGCAATGATAATATTTTAACACCCCATTAACCTTTTTAAGTCCTCTGATTGATTCCTAAATTATTTCATGTTTTCCACTTTTTAAAGCCTTTTTTCACTCTCAACTTTCCAACCCCTAACTTCCTTTACATCTTAAGAGTAACTTCTTTTCATAAAAAAGTAACTTCATTCCATTTCCTTTCAATTTGGAAAAATCCCACTCGCTTGCAATTTTCAATAATCGAAGGTAATTGAAAATTTTTTCCTTCTTTTCATTCGAAGTTCATTTAAACTTCTGAGGCACCTGCTGGTCTCTTCGGTTTGTTTTAAGGTCGTAGGTATTACCTGAACTAGTCGTATACACCCTGAGAACGTTTAAGTTACTTTTAGGGAAATATAAAGTTTCAACTACTTAATAAGTTAAATTTTTCTAGGGTTCGTCAAGGGTATTTAAATTGATTTCAGTCTTTTCACCTTCTCACCTTTTTCAAGGTCTTCTGTCTAATTTACGAGGAGTTCAAATTCTATCAGACCTACACAGATTTCCTTCAAATTACAGACAATTTTTCTGACAATTGCAAATTTGGCCACCCTCATTGCACTCCGACGACAAATTGAACAATTACTAATACTGTTACATTTCACTGAATTCGGAATAATTTCGTTGCTATTGTATTCTTGTCTGAATTATTTCAAACCTTAATTTAACTTGCATTTGGCTTAGTGTATTTGTCTACGGGAAATATTATTCTTGAAGGTTTCCCGGTATCATCCTACAAAAGTTAATTACCTTCACATATGAAAGTACTCTACTCCACACCACACCACACCGAAATTCTGACTCGAGGTTGATTTTGTATTCTCTTACACTTCCAATCATTAGGTGGTCAATAATCAAAGAAAAGGCTGAGTTAACATTGCTCTTCGTAATATTTCGTTTAGTCTGTTCTGCGGTCCTGATATTTCTTTGTAAATGTTATAAATCGGTATTCTTCTAACGCTAGACGCAAACAGTTCCGTCTGTGGTAATTTCAATTTCTTCTTCATTTTCACATTCACAACTAATTATAAATCTCTTTCTTTTTTGTTATCTTCTTTGACATTGCTATCAAATAAGTCACAATAATTTTTTGCAGTATCATCATCACTACTGTCAACTTCTTGATTATCTTCTCAATAATACTCGTCGACATTATTTATTTTGCCTAATAATGTGATATTCCTCGAAAGTCTTGATATTTTTGGGAATGAACTTATAAATTACAATTTGAAAACTAAAATATAAAAAAGTTAGCGAAGGAAAACCCCTTAACGGTGATGTTTTCTCACACTCCTCATTTCCTTTCAAACATTTTACAATAAATTATAAACTAACTAGATACAACTTCACGTCGCGAATTATTTCTCTAGAATGACCTCTTCGAGTCCTCCCTTAGTTTACTTGTACTTTTTATTTCATTCCCAAAAACCTGGTTCCCCAACTCTACTTCGTTCACTTTTCCCTTATCTCGTCTTATGCACCCTAATTTCCAACCATTTTCTATTCCAGGCTTCTGTTTGTTTATTTGGACCTTATTTGTGGTAGGAGCTCCTCTTCAGATCCTCTTTCGTTAGTTCTTCATCTGTTTATTAACTTGAACCTTTGAATTATGGTAAGTACCCTAATCAAAAAATTCTGATTTTGTTCTGTTGATTTTGTCAAAGCTATCACCCACATGACTTTTATGCGCACTATATATTTTTTTATACTAATGTGTAGTGTACACAGCAAATGTAATCGTAAAACAATTGCAAAAATGCGGTTACCGAAGACTATACAGTCGAAAATAGAATAAAATTTTCAAGCGGTCAAATGACCGCTCATGGTAGACTGGACGTAGTACATTTTTTTTTCAGAAAGTAAGCAACAGAAAAAGTTGGAGATATTTAAAAATGGGTTGGATGAATATTTTAGGAAAGTCAATAAGTCTCGTGGTGATACAGTAACGTTTTTGCGAGAAATTTTAAAAGATATTTTTCAAAGGGTCAATTGACCTCGCTTGATAGGTTTAATATTAATTACATTTTTTTTTTATTACAAAATATTTAATAAATTATAAAACACAAATGAACCTCTAGTAACGGATCAATTTGATTAGTGTCATTGGTTTTTAACCATTACTCTTGGTTAAATTTACAAATAAAACCAATATTAATTTATTTTAATTTATGTTACTTACAATTAGATACATATTTTAAGATGTTGATTCTCGAAATAGGAATTTATTTTCAATACTTACATTATGTTGGTTACATATTCAAAGAGGTTGCCCCTTTCATTTTTATTGTTTATAAATTTTTATGTCTATGTCAATGTTATGTAATATATTTGGTATGTCTTTGTAATTGCTTTCCATTGACTGCACTCAAATAAAAGATGGTGTACAGAATCTATGTGGCCTAAATGACATTCGATACAAATTTCGTGGTATAATAATTTGCTTTTAAATAAATATTTATTAAAATTTCCATGTCCTTAAAGAATTTGACAATATAACAATCGAATCGCTTGATTTTAAATTTAATTTTAATTTTTTTTCTATTGATGGAATGGAATCAAATGTTAGCCAGCCTTTGACGCTGTTCTCCCACTTGATCTGCCATTTCTTGAAAATTAATATATCCACTAATTTGCGGTATTGCTCAAGATTAATAATTTTGTTTTTTGATCATAAATATGACCATTTCATACATTTAAAAGATCTTTGTCTTCACTGATTAAATTTAGTCTAATGTGATTTCTAGGAGGGGAAATTTTTATCCTTTTTTCAAGAAATAGCTCAATCGGAAGAACAGATTGAAAAAACATCCAAGGATTCGGTTGAGACCAATGAGTAAGCCTTGGTGGCAGACAAGAGACAACTCCGTAAAATGTACAACATTTTTAATTTTTTTCTTTGTAATTATGTATATACATGTATTTAAGTTCTATTTCACTAAAGTTTTCGGACAGACAAAATAATTTTGTTGACAGACAAGCTTTTCGTTTTGTAGTATATAACTTTTTATTAAAAAAATTTTTGCTCTTATTGTTTAAAACAGAAACTACAAATTTCTTGGTTGCATTTGTAGGGATAAAATGATGATCTAAACTTACCTATTAATTTTATTTCAAGATCATCAACCGCATAAAAATCCATTGTGTTCATCCTCGGTACGAATTTTTCGCTTCCATCTTTCAAATGCATGGTCACGCAGGCGGCAGAATCAACAAGTGGCATACTGACATCGGTGCAGCACACACAACTTAAGTCAAGAAGGTTGCAATGGCAGGGAACATCGCTGAGGAATATGCCAAAATCGTTGTGGCTCTCTAAATTTGAATCAAGACGAATCCTCATGTCAATTTGTAATGTCATTTTTTTCAGTGGGAGTAGAATCAAAAGTAAAATATCACATTTATCACATAACCAGCCATAAACTTTCTACTGCACCGTTAATATTTTTGTAGAACAAGAATTTGTATTACTGTTACGAATTAATCAATCCATTAATTTAAAAATTGATCATTTAAGGTCCGGTGCGCTTAGTAACGTTCTAGTACTTCTCACATTTTTCAAAGTATTTTCAAATTTTTGACAGAAATTCTCAATCGTCGCGGTATTTAGGTTGACGAATCTCATAGATTGAATTCAATCAATAAATTAACTGATATTGTATTTACAGGAGTTTCCTAGCGATTATTAACTAGCCTTAAATTTCTTAATGCTTTCCAATCGATTGACTTATCTTTGAACAAGAACAACAGTGTATAATTACCATATTTGGGTAGTTCCATTTGATTTTCACAAATCTCCGCTGATGTCCCGGCCAGAATAATAAGAAAAAGTCCAACGAAGGAGAGCGACATGACGTTGAGGAATATGCTAAAATCGTTGTGACTCTAAATTTGAAACAAGACGAATCCTAGTCTTAATTTCTAATGTCATTTTTTTCAGTGGGAGTAGAATCAAAAGTAAAATATCACATTTATCACATAACCAGCCATAAAAATTCTACTGCACCGTTAATATTTTTTTAAACCTCTAAACCTTGCTGACAAGGTGCTTTTGAGTGTCAGAACTATCCTCGGTGCTGCGCGCCCAGAACAATAAATTTAATGCAGTATACATGTAATAATTGTGAATTCCTGTTCTAATTTTAAAATTCTAAAATAGGATGGATTTTTTTTATTTGCTTATGCAGTGTTACTCACCAAAATATGTAATGATGCTCATGAATACTGTACAATTCTAACTCTAAACCAGAGAGCAGGTACATGATCATGATCCTTAACGTGTGATAAAGGACCCACGTCTCGAAGCAGGCCAAGTGAGATCTTGGTGAGTCCGACTTGAGCGACAGGTTGTGCAAGTAAGCGACGACCGAGAACGAATTCAAGACCCGTGTCGACTGAATTCAATAAAAAAATCCTGCAAAAGCAAAAACCTGAGTTATTATTGCAAATGATTAAATGTATACATGAAAAATATTTATGCATTTTTTACCGAAAACAATATACATGCATGAATAATGTTCTGCACCAAATACAAGCATATATAAAACTGTGTTTTGGGTCTGGACTCACATTTCAAAATTTACTTTTAGTTTTTTGTACAATTATAAATGCTTGTAATGCTATATAAAGATGATTTTAGTTTAGTTGAAATTCTTTCAAGACGAAATGATTGTTCAAAAGCGATTCCTTCAATAGTTTTTAATCTCGATACGATGTAACGGATATCCGTTGTAAAGCTAGCCATTTCTACAACTTATTCTGTCATACAATGATTTTTTATTATTGCAGAAGAAAGCACAATTTATATATGTTCCCGGAATTTACGTTTGGTTAACATTCAATTGCAATATTGTGAATGATGGAAGCGAAAAATTCGTAGTGAGAATGAACGCAATGGATTTTCATGTGGTTGATGATACTGAAATAAAATTAATAGGTAAGTTTAGATCATCATTTTATCTCTACAAATCCGTACAATGCACTTTTTCCACGACAACTACCTATAGGTGAACATACAGAAAACAAAAACGATGTGGTTTTCTTCGAGCGATGTAGGAGCAGAGGACTAACACTCGCCCAATCTGTCTCATAAAAGTTAACTCTTACAATTTGTTCTTAGTTTTTACCACAACAATTATTATTTGTTTTAGACGCTTGTACCTTGTAGTTGATCAAAATAACGCTTTAGAAAGGTTGCTCTGTTTTTCATTTCTGGTGTATCACATTCTAACAATGATTTTTTGTTATTGCAAAAGAAACCACAATCTACATGTGTTCCCGGAATTTACATTTGATAGGAAAATGTTGATGGCTGCTAAAATCAAATTCTGGGGGCGTGTGAGAATCCTTTTTATGGCCCGTAGCTAGGAGCTTCAAAACTACAAAATTAGTTTTGCAAATTCGGATCAATTCGGTCACCTGAAATTCGACAAAGGTTCTGGGTCACAGTCCATCGTTACAACCAGATTGTTTTCTTTAGTCACAGTGTCCGCTTCGGTTCAACTTACCTCATTATCCGGATTTGCCAGTGATTCAATCAGGCTCCTTGCCTGATGGAATGCCTCTCACTGGCGGAGGAGTTATTAAATTGGTGAACGGAGCAAACCCGTGCTCGTATCTGACTTGCTCGTCAAATTCTGGATGAACCAGAACTATTTTACTATCTAATTTGAATGCCAACATTGCCTACAATTAGAAGAAATATTAATAAAGAAACAAAAAAATTAATTAGTTACGGTAACTCCAAGTTGAACCTTGTAGTATCCCTCGCACATGCTCCTCTGAGGGCTTGGTTAAGCGTTATCTCTTTTCCAAAAGGTTGTTCTTTTTCTTTGGCTTATTCTTTTTTGACCCGCGATTTTTAGAATTCGAATCACGCAACAAATCTTGCTCCAATAGAATATTATTAGCCCTCAACAGAGCCGAGGCTAGCACAGAAATTCGTACAAATACCTGGAATCAATAAAAATTATTTGGCGTTTCTTAATGCTAATAATTAATTATTGTCAAAAATTAATATTAATGTATTGAATACATTTAATTATTGTCAATTTGTTGTTCTAAAATAGGACGAATTTTATTTTTATTTGCTGAAGCCCTGGTATTTATATATATGTACATTGAGTAACACAAATGAAAAATAAAAAATATTAAAACTTACTTCACTTTGACTAGTTTCTGAATATTTACTCCTCATTTTTAATGGCTTTAATTTGTAACCATAAGTCATTGGTTGAAAGTCTTCCTCCTCAAAGACAAGAGCTCCATTTATAAAAAACTCTGTAAAGAAATAAGAGAAAGACATCAAATCAAGTGAGAAAACCTGAGGTCACTGAACAAAAGAAGTAGGGTTAGGTGAGGAATCGTCAATCGCAACCCTCCGAACAATAAAAACGCCCTTATTGAATAGTGTGACTATCAAGTGCAAAAACATTACGTACCTCATTGAAGAATCATATTCAAGTTCGGTTGTATCATTTGTAGTACCACTGGCAGTAGCCATTTGCAGAAATTTAATTCATTGGTACGGGTTTCAAAACAGTTTCTGAAACTATCGACGCGGTAAGGCGCCTTCGAATTCTATTTCCGTTACATTCCGATCTACAATATTTCCGTTACAAAAAAGCTTTTCTTCGTTGTCTTTATTAAATTCATGCTTCTATCCATAAATTCCAATAATTATTTATATACAATTACATTTACCTACAATTTACGGATTTTCAAAAAAAGAAAAAGTTTTAAAAATCAATTTAAAAAATGTTGCCAAAATCAAAGGAGTTAAATTCTTACCTAAAATTTGAAAATCCGTTAAAATTGTTCGAAATGCCGAGACGTATGTTATCGTTGAGCTCAAGAAACAAAATGTCTGCCAATAGTTCGCCATTCCTAAACAATTGAACAAAAATAAGCGAAAGATATCGAACAGAATAGAAAAGTAAAAGTTTTTATAAAGTATGGAAAACTTACATTTGTAAGTAATTCAAATATACTGTTGTGACCCGGTCACTGAACCGAGGCTGATTCACCCTTTTCCGACCTACTTGGTCATTGGGAGTTAGTCAGGGGGCAATGTTCATGTACAACATAATTAGTAATAATTTCTAGTCAAGCACCACTACTAAAAATCAGTTTACATGAAACATTACTGCTTTGATGCAACTAACATTTCATAGATTGTTCAAATTGAATTTGCATCAAACATAATGAAATACTAATTTCACAATATTATATCTCCCTGTTTAAAATTTGTGGTTTACTTTTTTTGACATAAATTGCAAATCTAATTGAAATATGAATATCCTACTACAGTTTACCATTAGTGTAACTAAAATATTGCATAATTTATTTAATACCAGCTCTAGTTTCAGCTACATCAGGCTTCAATTGTAACCATAAGTCATTGGTTGAAAATCTTCCTTCTCAAAGACAAGAGCTCCATTTATAAGATCCTTAATTATATCTATTAGTTTGTGGAATGATATTGAAAAAGCCCTCGTTATTATTTTTTTTGGGAGGCAGACATGTAAAAACATTTACAAGTTGCACAAATGAGCACTCATCCCGAAAGAGTAGGAAAATTTCGGTCGAATAATCTGAAATAAATAAATAAAAAAGAAGGAACATATGTGGGAAAGGAAAAGAAACTTTAATGTTGCGGTAATAAACAATTCGAAGTGAAGGAAAAATCAATAGAAACAATTTCAACCAGAATACAAAAATCAAAAGTTCCTCACAATCAAATAAAATATATAAGTTTCTATTAACCGATCTTATGCACTTGTATAAATAAACATTTCTCTCTTTTCAAGTTCAAGTATTTCTGCATATGTTTCTAGCTGGTGGTAAGTCACACAAAATTACTATTGTTAGACATCTTCTTTCTTTGCCCATAAGTTCAATTTTGTTAAAGTATTTTTAATATGTAATTTATGGTGGTAGAAGGGAGTTCAGGCCCCTCTTTATTAAGTATTCAGTAATTATAAGTATTAGTACGGCAAGAACAAGTTTAATATGAAAATTTCTTAGTTTGAATTGTCGGAAGAGAATCAATTGATGCCTCGTATGCAATGGTATGCTCTGTAATTATCGCTAAGTCCCCATTAAGGCTCTATTGGCATGAACAGTGTAGTACTGATACTTTGCCACAAAAGAAGTCCTCACTCTAATGATATCACAATGGTATCATTTATCTGCGTTGTTCATATGCCTTTATAAGCAACTGAAATGTTAGAAATAAAAGAAAATCATGACTTGGCCTTTCAGGGGAAATACAAATTTTATTATTTTATTTCAACAATTTTGTTGGTTTTTCGTTCAGTGTGACAGTGAAAAAGGTAAAGAAAATGAAACTTAAAATAAAAAGAAGAAGAAGGGATGAGAAGACAAGAAAGAAAGAAGGAATGTGTGTAAAGACGGAAAGGAAAATAAAAGACAAGAAGCGTTTTTGTAATTTAAAGAATTTCAATTTTCCGAATTTTCTGATCCATTTTTCCCTCTTCTTTTTGTAGTGTTTATCGAATAATTAAATTTCTTCTCGTATTTTCAGTTCAAAGTTTTACATTAATAAACCGTAATGGAAGCAGACAAGAAAAAAATCAGATTTTCCTTTGTTTGCCTTTCAATTCAATTCAATTCATTTTTTAGGCTGGAAGAATTCCGGGGTGAAAAAACGAATTGTCCAAATCGGATTTAGGACGTTTCCTAATCAATTTCTTTACGGGTTAAAGAGATGTAGACAATATGTAAAATCTCAGGTATTCCTCATACTAATATTTTCTCAAATCTATTTTTTATTCTTTTTCTATTTACTTTAGATACTCAACCAAATCTAAAATATATATACATATATAATATAATTTAGACCCAAATAAAGTATAAATTGGGATCGGGACTCGCATATTATTACTATATTATGACAATATTATTCGGACTTTATGTGTAACAATTAATTAATGAATAGAAAGGTAAGAAACAGTTACAATCGCAAAACTAAAATTAAAAAAATTTTTTTGGTTTTTGCAAAAACATAAAAAAATGTATTGTTAAATAATAATGAAGAAAAATACCTCGAAAACATGTTCTATTGTTTTATAGAATGTCATTAATATTTCTGCGACATAATTTATTTAGCAGGCAATTCTTTTCTTTGATTATTGTTCCCTAGTTAAACACATTCAAAAACCTCCGATGGTAGTCCGTTTAAATTTTCACGGGATTTGATCTCTTGGTTCGTTTTTTTGTAATATTATTAATATTATTTATTTTTTCTTCTTCCCTTTATTCCTTCTAGGTTCTGTCAAAAGCATTCCAACCAGATTTCTCGCTGGCAATTTCTTCTATGGCATTTTTACCGTTGACTGGCCCTGAAGCGGCCTCCAAATTTTTTCTTTCTTGTTGCCATGCTGGGCACTCCGACAGTGTGTAATCGAGCAGTCTTTGTCTAAGGAGCAGCAGCCACAGTTGGGATGGTCGTATTTGTGTAGGTAGTCGTTAAACTGCCTCTATCCCCTAGGCATTTGAGCCATGTAGTTCGTTGGTGCTCAGTGTGGTCTTTGGGCCTATTTCTCCAGGTTCCGGCAGATAGCGTCCACTTTTGTCCTGGTTCGGGTGGGTCTTCCGTAAACTTACGACATTAATAGTTTTTTTTTTGGTTAGTTTCTTTCCTGCTTGAATGTGCCTGAGAGTGCTATTGCAATCTCAGCAGAGATGGTATTTGATCTTTCTCTACTCTGATCTTTCTTAGGTCAATTAAGCTGCAATCCTTAAGATTAAGCTGCAATGTTTTGAAATCTTGTTCTTCTTCATATTTTCTATTCAAATACGAGCTCTATGTAGAATAGTATTGAAGGAAGGAGTTCTTGTTGTCTTTGGTGAGTATTGTTAAATGTCGTAAATATTTCCTTGTCCTTTTTGTCTCAACCGTTTTTTCCTAAATCAAGTATTTTTTACAACCATATCGTCTTTTGTCCATTCGAATACCCATGTGCAATCTTATCTCCTTCCCACACCGATTAGCCCTAGCGCTCCTTTTCATCTCCATCCACATTTTCTGCGTCAATTTTTTTAGCTTTAATTGTTATTTGACTCTAATCTAGTGAGTAACAATTATCGCTAAAAAAACTCTCTATCCACTGATGATGCCAGCACCAAAACAGGACACGGTGTTATTGGAAACAAAATAATGATAAATATATGTGGGTACGCCTTAAAAATTTATGTTCTATAATATACTTTACATGTGCTTACTCGTTGGAGCCTCTTAAGATAAATACTTGGTGCTTGCCTTTCAGGCTGGCGGTTCTTCCTCCGGGAAAATTAAACATCATCAGGCGTCTTTGCCTTGATTTTCACATGTTTCGCTGGAAAGAAGAAAAATCACATTGGATGTTTCTTTTCCAAACCGTTCAGGTAAGTAAAAAACTTCGATAAAAAGAAAAAAAATTAAGTGTTCGTTTCATATAAAATCTGAACATTTCAATACGAAGGTTCATCTATTAAATCAATAATAACAGTTAATAATCATATAAATGTAGTAATAAGAGAAGATGTTCTACCGATAATTATTTTAGTCCTCTTGAAAAATTCAAGTTCTTGTTGTGTTTCTTAATGAAAACGGCAATAAAGTATAGTTTAATTTCGTTTAAACTGTGATTTACATCGACCTATTGGAATATAATGGAGAAATAAAAATTGGGAAATAGGTAAGAAGGACAAAAAACATGGAAAGATGGTTCTCTAGATGAAAAAAAAATTAAAGCAAACAGAGAAGAAAGAAAAGAAACACAACAGGAACAAAAAAGCGACAGAGATGAATTGTAAAAGTCAAAGGAAACTTGAAATGAAAAGGAAAAAAGTAATCTAAAAATCTAATAATGAAAATGTAGCGTCAAATTCTTTTCAAATAAATGATTAAGGTAATCATTGTTATTAGGGAAATGACAAGGTGTGAACATTTGTGGAGAGAATATAATATTTACCTGTTAAAATAAGAGTTAACGGAAAATTGAAATTGGCTGACATCTTCCTCTGAAAACGAAGTGAATAATAAAATTGGATATTCCTCCATGTTTGTCACCTTCTTATTTCAGACATCTGGCATTTTCTCCGATGGAGAAGAATCGGATTTCTCCCGTGGAAGAAGAAAACTGGTGCAGATGCACTGCATTTGACTACTCAAATTTCATTAAATGAAATAAAAAGTTTTTGCCAGTGATTTAACAAAAAAACATTTTACCAGAATTTTATTGGAACTTTTACATGTTGATCAGAAATAAATCAGACATTTTCAACTATTAATCCCTATTTAACCTAGATCCCCGAGGGATCATGATAATTTTCAATATGATTAGGAGTATAAGAAAGAGTGCTGGAACGAGATGAAAAACAACCGAGGCCTACAACTACTGCAAATATAGTAGCTATAAATAATGCTACTCGTGTCTTTCCTTTCCGAATTTGCCTTCTCATTTTCTTACATTTTATTTCTCCTTTCTGATACTCAACTTACTCTGATCCTCTCTTTCTCTCCCTGTGGAGAATTGAGGTAAATTTGTTGTTGAATTTGTTCACAGTCAGATGTTAAAGAGAAGAGGCCTAGAAAATGGTGCAAATATTAAAAATGGTCACAAGAGGTTTATAGTAATATGCCTTGTAGTTGATCAAAATAATGCTTTAGAAAGGTTGCCCTGCTTTTCATTTCTGGTGTATCACATTCTAACAATAATTTTTGTTATTGCAGAAGAAAACGGAAATTGTGTATGTTCTTATACCATGTCGGAATGCCACTTGTTTGTTCTGCCGCCTGCGTGACCCTGCATTTGAAAGATACACCATCACAGCTTGTGTGATTATAACAATAAGAATGTATTTTTAAGAATAAGAAGGTTATAAGAATGTATTTTTGTTTTTTTACCATCCTTAGTTTTTCCATACTTTGTTTCTTTCTGTTGTTGAAAGATTTTTTGTCCAGACAGTCTCCCGCGCACGATCTGACCCCTCAATAACGGCATGAAGAAGACTTTGGAAATCTCCTCCGCGAAATCATTCTCGGTCGAGAGGGTGACGTGCACCTATGTGCCTTAAAGCACAAATTGTGAAGAGGTCTGTATACTGAAACAAGTCCGACGTAGAGACAGAAGAACTCTGCCCTCTTACTCCTCATTTCTTCTGCAGTACAGAAGCAATGATAATATTTTAACACCCCATTAACCTTTTTAAGTCCTCTGATTAATTCCTAAATTATTTCATGTTTTCCACTTTTTAAAGCCTTTTTTCACTCTCAACTTTCCAACCCCTAACTTCCTTTACATCTTAAGAGTAACTTCTTTTCATAAAAAAGTAACTTCATTCCATTTCCTTTCAATTTGGAAAAATCCCACTCGCTTGCAATTTTCAATAATCGAAGGTAATTGAAAATTTTTTCCTTCTTTTCATTCGAAGTTCATTTAAACTTCTAAGGCACCTGCTGGTCTCTTCGGTTTGTTTTAAGGTCGTAGGTATTACCTGGACTAGTTGCATGCACCCTGAGAACGTTTAAGTTACTTTTAGGGAAATATAAAGTTTCAACTACTTAATAAGTTAAATTTTTCTAGGGTTCGTCAAGGGTATTTAAACTGATTTCGGTCTTTTCACCTTCTCACCTTTTTCACTGAATTCGGAATAATTTTATTGTTATTGTATTCTTGCCTGAATTATTTCAAACCTTACTTTAGCTTGCATTTGGCTTAGTGTATTTGTCTACGGGAAATACTATTCTTGAAGGTTTCCCGGTATCATCCTACAAAAGATAATTACCTTCACTCTACTCCACACCATACTTTAAGGAGATGAAAAATGAATTCGGGGCTTCCCGATAAAATAACTTTTTGGCATTGTGAGTCAAGGCAATGCGTGTCTCACCTTATTTCTCTTTTTTTCTTCCGGAATAGTCAACAAAGCAAATTTAAATAGTAATAAATTAATTTAATTATATATATATGTATATATATATAAGTTGTATTTCACTAAATTTTTCGGACCGACAAATTAATTTTTTTGACAGACTTTTCGAAGCTTTTTGAAGATTAGTAGTATATAAATTTTTTCTTAAAAAATTTTTTCCTCCCATTGTTTAAAACACAAACGATAAATTTCTTCTTTGCCAGTGATGAATCACGTAGACGATGATAACAATGATAATGAGTGATGAGTGAAAATTGCAGGATGGAGGTTATATTGGTATTGGAGATGTTGAGAACAATGTGAATGAGAATGTCAATTAAAATGGTGATAACGAGGACAACAGCGAATAACTAGGTTAGTTTAATGATAGGAAAATGTTGATGGCTGCTAAAATCAAATTCTGGGGGCGTGTGAGAATCCTTTTTATGGCCCGTAGCTAGGAGCTTCAAAACTACAAAATTAGTTTTGCAAATTCGGATCAATTCGGTCACCTGAAATTCGACAAAGGTTATAGGGTCAGAGTCCATCGTTACAACCAGATTGCTTTCTTTAGTCACAGTGTCCGCTTCGGTTCAACTTACCTCATTATCCGGATTTGCCAGCGATTCCATCAGGCTCCTTGCCTGATGGAAATGTTTGCAACCTCCCAGGTACAGGTTCGAACTATCGGGTACCATGTCAGGTCGAAAAGAATTCATTTCTTTAAATTCCAAGTATCTCACTGGCGGAGGAGTTATTAAATTGGTGAACGGAGCAAACCTGTGCTCGTATCTGACTTGCTCGTTGTCAAATTCTGGATGAACCGAAGCTATTTTACTATCTAATTTGAATGCCACCATTGCCTACAATTAGAAGAAATATTAATATAGAAACAAAAAAATAAATTAGTTACGGTAACTCCAAGTTGAACCTTGTAGTATCCCCCGCACATGCTCTGTAGGGCCTGGTTAAGCGTTATCTCTTTTCCAAAAGGTTGTGCTTTCTTTTTCTTTGGCTTATTCTTTTTCGACCCGCGATTTTTAGAATTCGAATCAGGCAACAAATCTTGCTCCAGTAGAATATTGTTAGCCCTCAACAGAGCCGAGACTAGCCAAGCATACAGAAATTCGTACAAATACCTGGAATCAATAAAAATTATTTGGCGTTTCTTAATGCTAAATATGAGGATTACATAAAATGTGTAATAAAGCAAAACGAACTACCGTTGGTAGACATTGGCACATAGAAATACATTGCTGTGTTACTCACCAAAATATGTAATGATACTCATGAATACTGTACAATTCTAACTCTAAACCAGAGAGCAGGTACATGATCATGATCCTTAACGTGTGATAAAGGACCCACGTCCCGAAACAGGCCAAGTGAGATCTTGGTGAGTCCGACTTGAGCGACAGGTTGTGCAAGTAAGCGTCGACCCTTTCCGCTTCGTCCTGCAATGCGGCGAAATCTTCCAGCAGATGGGCCAATTTGTCACGCTGCCTCGCTCTGTTGTGTCCGCAGAGCTGCAGCAAATTTCCGAAGGGTCGAGTACAATGACTTAGAAACGTGTCGACATATTCCTTGGCTTGCGGATTGCTTAGTAAAGACGATTTTGGCATTAAAGAGGGCGGAGCAATGAAACCTTTGGCCGCTTCCCGAAGGACGTCTGCGGACAAGTCCGATCCAAATACCCTATTGTACTGGGTTGAATACACGTTGCAAGGGGGCAGATAGAGTATTTGGAGTATCGACCGAGAAAGAATGCAAGGCCCGTGTCGACTGAATTCAATAAAAAAATCCTGCAAAAGCAAATACCCCAGTTATTATTGCCAACGATTAAACATATACATGTATTGTTTATCGTGACATAAATGCATTGTTTACCGATAAACAACGCTTACTTGCACGAATAATATAGTGCACCAAAAACGATAAGTTTAATACAGTATACATAAAATAATTGTGAATTCCTCTTCTAATTTTAAGATTCTAAAATAGGATGGATTTTTATCCATTTGCTTATGCTTTGATGTTAATATTATTTCTTCATAATGCCTTTCAATACACTACATCAAAACAGCACGTACAGTACATACACATATGTAACAAAATAATTTTACACTTGAGACCTCCCTCATCTGAACTTCTACATGAAAAATTATTCTGAAAAAATCACACACTTTAGCATTGTCAACTCACCAAAGCACTATGAAATGAGGAAAACATTGTGATTCTGCAAACCAATTTCAGTCTGTAAATTAACCCTTCTATATAGTCTAAAGCATCGATTCGCGATTTGACTTTGGTGTACCGCGGAAAGCTCGGCAGTAGCAGTCTTTGATTGATTAATGGATCAAAGCCCAACATTTGTAAGTGGTCCTTGTCTTCCTGTGGCTGAATTCCTTTATCAACGGTCTTATGCATAATTCCTAAAGCATCCAAACAACTCGATAACAGCTTCTGAGATTCCCGGCCATTCACCGATTCCTTCTTATTTAAGCTAAGTAAAACCTGATAAAAAAGGCGGAAGAATTTGATTCTGGCGTAAAGCGCCGTCAACTCTTCTTGTTTCTGCAAAAGATAATCGTATATTTATGATTAAGCTAAATTAAATTTTTGAATTTATTATTTTATACACCAATATTAAGACAAACAACTTTTACACTTAAATAAATAAAGTATATACTTTAGCTTTGAACCAAATTTGGAAGATTGCAATGACAGAACCTTATATTTCATATGATTTATAAGCAAAATTATTAATTAATTCACCCCTAATAAACATATAATAACTGCTTAAAAAGTAAAAGCAGTAATAATTTCTAGTCAAGCACTACTACTAAAAATCAGTTTATGTGAAACATTACTGCTTTGATGCAACTAGCATTTCATAGATTGTTCAAATTGATTTTGCATCAAACATAATGAAATACTAATTTCACAATATTATATCTCACTGTTTAAAATTTGTGGTTTACTTTTTTTGACATAAATTGCAATTCTAATTGAAATATGAATATCCTACTACAGTTTACCATGTAGTGTAACTAAAATATTGCATAATTTATTTAATACCAAAATCACAAAGTATTACTTTAAAATGAATTTACATTTACATTTAAACATAAAGATTTACATTCTCAGTTTGAACAAAACAACTTTTTGTGACAGTACTCCCTGATATTTTTACATTTGAATACAGCTCATTCAAATATACATAGATTAAAACACATTAAATATAAAAAATATTAAAACTTACTTCACTTTGACTACTTTCTGAAGATTTACTCCTCATTTTCTTTTGAATATCATCTTCTACTTCTTTTAACATTCCTACAGCTCTGGTTTCAGCTACATCAGGCTTTAATTTGTAACCATAAGTCATTGGTTGAAAGTCTTCCTCCTCAAAGACAAGAGCTCCATTTATAAAATCCTTAATTATGTCTATTAGTTTGTGGAAAGATATTGAAAAAGCCCTCATAACCCTGTCTTGTACTTGATATGGTCTATGCAAGTACAAATTGGTAAAAACAGTTTGAGCTAAAGAATGGCCTTCCAGCCAAGACACTAAACATGCCAATGTTGAATCGATTATTCCTATGCATTCTGATGGTGTTAAATTATCCATTTTCAGTGCTCCAGACTGCAAAAACAGAAATAATCAGAATAAAAAATTAAACAAAATGGGTAATCAGTAAGATAAGAAAATATTTAATGGTTTTTGGGTGTGTGAGATCAATGCCTCACAAATACCTCCACTAATTGGTCAAATGTCTTTGTTGATTTATAATCTCTATTGCACATCCCAGCATCCATCTTCGGATCCATCATCTCGATGGCAGACATTGCTTCAAACAATCCGAAGAGACGGTCGTGGAGCAACTCTCCAAGTTCCAGCTCTTTAACAGCATCGTTGAATTCCTTCGTTATGTCAACCCAATTGTAAATGGTCGCCGTTGGAGGTTTGCGTTTAAGCATGTCCTCATACATTCTAAAAACCCATCAAACCAAATTGAAATCCTAATATATTTCCGTTCACATTTTTTATTTCTTAAAAACGAAAAAACTCTGTTTGTAAAGAAATAAGAGAAAGACATCAAATCAAGTGAGAAAACCTGAGGCCACTGAACAAAAGAAGTAGGGTTAGGTGAGGAATCGTCAATCGCAACCCTCCGAACAATAAAAACGCCCTTATTGAATAGTGTGACTATCAAGTGCAAAAACGTTACGTACCTCATTGAAGAATCATATTCAAGTTCGGTTGTATCATTTGTAGTACCACTGGCAGTAGCCATTTGCAGAAATTTAATTCATTGGTACGGGTTTCAAAACAGTTTCTGAAACTATCGACGCGGTAAGGCGCCTTCGAATTCTATTTCCGTTACATTCCGATCTACAAAATTTCCGTTACAAAAAAGCTTCTCTTAATGTCTTTATTAAATTCATGCTTCTGTCGATAAATTCCAATAATTATTTATAAATAATTCAAATATACTTTTGTGTAATGAAAATCTTCATTTATTATTTTATGGTTAAATCCGATTGAATAATTGAGCTTTCAGAATTCTCAAAGAAAATGATTTTTGCCGTTGATTTAGGATGTACATGTAAGAAGTAAAGTGAATATAGAAAGAATGCATGGGTACAAAAAAAAATAAGAGAAATTAGATTGTAGACTGAAAAATGAAAAAATGCCCATGAATGAAAAGCAAAGTTTACAAATTGTACAATATATCTTCTGTTGCAGAAGTCTAAAATTTGAATTTCCTAACTAAAAGTCTCGATTATGAGAAATACAATGTGTTTCCCTTATGGGTCAAAATTGAACGATTACATTTGTTTCCCCAAGGGTTCAGCAGGTTCCAAGGCCCCTGAATGTTTCAGAAAGGCCTAGTATTCTTAGCATTCTTCTAAACGAGAACAAAGCTTTTAAAGAGTTTTTTAGACATTCAAATAAAATACAAAGTCATTACTTGAGCCATTTGGAATATAATTTGAAGGTATGCGAGTTATCGAATTTCTGTTTCCGAAGGAAGCGAAGTATTTTTACTAAAATTATTCTTACAACGTAGACGGTAAGCTAACAAAAATAAATTAATATAAACAATGTACAGTCCTATCAAAATAAATATAATTCATACGGAAGCAATCTTGCACAAATTGTTTGTACACCTCACATTGATGTTACATTGATGTACATATATAATAAGATACTAAAAATAACTTTGATGTTTTCTGTACAAAAAACAGTGCTGAAGAGAAAAGATTTAATTCAAATATAAAATTTATGCTTGCTTATGTCACCATTTTGTTAAAAAAATTTTGCCACCTCTTTCTGCTCTTTTCCGCAATTCCCAATTTTCTTCTTAATTAGGTTTGTATAGACATTTTATTTGGACGGTTTTTCAATACTGCATCAGTCATTTAACACACACACACACACACATTTTTGTGTATGACTCCACCTTACTTTGATGTACTTTAAATACAGAGTATCTAAACTAACCCTTAAACAAAAATTGCACAAAACATTCTAGTAATTGCAACTAAGGTTGCAATGCCTCAATATACCATTAATATATAACATGTAAACATATTTAGAGTATTGGGGTGCAAGTTCACATAAAGGAAGACTGGTTCAGCAGTAGGCTTCCAACTTGAGATGGAAATTTCTCAAGCGCACCTAAAGCAATTTTTTAGTGATTCTTATTCCCATCCTGAAATACTGGACAGGGCAGTTAAGGGTTAGTTTAAATTACAACCATGTTTTGGTAGCGTTTGGAATAACCTTTATCATGCCACCTGCCAATGACTGATGATTCTCATAAATTACTGAATAATTAAAATAATAAATGCATTAAAGTCTATTCCATACATCATGACAAAACAAAGTCCTAGCAATTTATAACTTCCGCAATGGGTTTCCAGTAAAAGTTAACAGAAAAAAAGTTTTAAAATTACTACGTTCCTTCCACACGATAATTTTTACTGTACTACGAATGTCATTTGTCAACTTGTAACTATTTTTACAACTTTCTCGCACTACTGTTTTTGTAATACTTCAGTTGCACACTTCAGGTCACTTAACCTAAGTGGAATGAATGGAATTGTGGAAACCCATGTCTCAAGTCATAAATAAACTTGTTTGAGAGGTTCTACACCAGTTTTACAATCTCTCAAGCAAAGTTTCGCTCTTGAAATCTCATTGAAATAGCATTTCCTTTTAAAATAATAAATCTCATTTCATTTCTTTTACACAATAAATAAAATTACTATGGAAATTAAAAAACTAAAATCTGGAGAAAAAATCTAACTATTGTGCTGCACTATTTTGACTAATTTGTTCTTATGTACAAAACAATTATTGTAAAGAAAACATTTAAATTTGAAAGCAGATGGACGTCAAAAAATTTTCGACCAAGTATTGGGACTTAGCTCTTATGGAAACCAAACGGATATGCGGTAGAAGTAAGTATAGATTATTTGGTATACAGGTATTTGTGCTTTTAAATAGAACAGGCAGAGGTCTGAATAAGTTTTTTTCTTGAGTCACGTAAAACAATTCATTTGACGTGGCGCTAAGTTCAACGGTTAATAATTATAATAGATCTAAATTCACTTGTCTATTGACTAATACCTGACTTTTAGGTTGTTTCAAAATGCTCAGGTGTCATCTCCTTTGCAGCAGAAGTTTAATTTCAAAACAGAATGGTTTCACCGTATTGAAGATGGTTGAGTATTACTGTTAGTTTGGATGTAATTAGCAATAAATTAGTTTTTTCCACACAAAACGAAGATAAAGTTGAAACAACCAAATTCATTAAAGTTGTCTTTCTAATAATTGAGGAATAAAGCCTTTATCATTTACCCCACCTTCCGTCTTCGCTAGTAACAAGTACCCAAAACTACATGATTCAACGTTTTCTTCTATGAAAATAATACCACTTATTTCATTTGCATAAAGGCACTAAAAATATAAAATGTTTTCATTTTACAACATTTATTACTGCTTGATACCATCAGTCCAGGAGGAAACACCAAGGCCGGTTGTCTGAGCATTTTAAAGCAACGTCTCCTACGAAAAAAAGTTATGTAAATCCTCTAACCCAAACCACCTGTTATGGGTAGTTAAAGTACACTCTCAACAGTTCGAACTAAACAGATGGACTGCATTCTTTGACTAAACTCTTTAATAATTCAACGTTAAAATATTTTTCACGCGTCGTCAGTTGGCACTTGCCTATAATATCTTGCTTTATCAAATTTATAGACTAATAATGGCGAGATCAAAATGACCTAACTTCATTCAAAGCAAATTAGTACTTTTTCTTCGTGGTGTAAATTCAGTACTGCCTTTCATGTATTGTACTGCCACTACAACTAAGACTCGTAAATGAGGTGAATAAATCACGTGAACAATAGAACTATTTGTCCGAGGTTCCTGTGAAGAACAAACACTGCCAAAATCACGATACCAACGCTGGAAGCCTTTAGAATGGATGCCAGATTGTAAATCGGACAATACGGACACTGACTACTACCACACACTTCACAAATGTTCAAAATGTACGTGGGCAATGAATCGAATATCGTCTCGTTAAATCTCTCTGGAGCATAATAATCGTAGACCCTGATGGGTAGATACCGAGACATGTTGGCCACTGGGTACCAACGTTCGACAGTAAAATCTACGCAAATGTCGTAGTTGTCTAACTGTTAAGAAAATATATAAAAAAATTAGCCTATTGATATCTATTAAGTATACCTCGGTACAGGTATTCAGTTTATACTTACGTAATCAAAATAGAATAAAACTTTTCTGTCTTGAAATCTCGCCCTCTGAAGGTTCCGGACTTTCCTCGAGTGAATATATGCATCTAAGTCTTGCTGCTGAATTATATACCCAGTAGGTATGGTGACATCGAGAACAGCCATTCCCGAACGAACAGACTCCTCCAGGTATGTCCACCTTTGGCAACACCTGTGGGTAGGGTTAAAAACACTGTCAGACACCCGTCTTAGTAAACCTTAGAACAAAATGACGGTGAAAGCCTGCCTACCTGTAGGTTATGTGTGACTGATTCCTGCCATGGAAATTGGCCCTCGTTCTCAGGTCGAAAGATCTCACAGGAGGCTGAGTTTGGAACTTGGCTATGTCAACGTTGTACTGTACGGTCATCTGCAAAATGGCGTAACCAGCTCCTTTCGCTTGAACTTTGACCGTACCCCAGGCCCGTGGGATTTCAAGAGTCTGCAGCTGAGCACGGTTTTCGTCATTGACATAGAAGGTAACCACTTCACCGGGGAGGGCTGTAGCCTCTATAGTCACTGTCAACGATGACACCTCTCGAATACGTTTACGATTAGTGTATTCAATAAGAGCCTTCATTGCGACAGCGGTATCCTAAAAACAAATTTTCACCTCAACATCATGGATTGCTGATGTGGTAACAGGGTTTAATCAAAGAAACATACTTGTGTAGACGCCCAACCTCCATCGGTCAACCGTTGAGCAGTCAACCAGGAAACAATTTCATCCACCATCCATTCTTGCCTTGCTGTATAAACCAATAAGGCATAGGCGGTTGCTTCTATGTTAGTAGAGTCGTACTTGTATGGTAGCCTTGGTAATGAAAAAACTTTTTGATTTTCTATTTTTGTAGGAGGTGGTGGAATAGCTTCTTTGCCCCAATATGTGTAGCCTCCCTCCGATCTGGCGTGTCGGGCTAAAATTCCAAAAGCAGCTTCGGCTGAAGCAGATTTACTCAGTAGCAAGGCATAGGCTACAATGGCTACTTCGTAGGGATCCCCCGTCTCATTGATTAATTTAATGTTTTTCTCCAGCCATTTCATGGCTCTGGTTTGCGCGAGTGACAACCTGGAACCCAAGCCCTGAAACAAGATACCTCAGTTTTTAACCGTTTTCTTAGGTATCATAATTATAATAATTATTGTAATAACTACTGGAGGTATTATATTGTAAAACAAATACTGACCCCTGACAAATCTTTCACGGTATCCAATGTAATTAGAACATGAGCCGTCAGTGTAAGGTTTCGCATGCGGATGTAGTCATTTGGCCAAAACGAAGAAGTGTTGGTCTTTCTGTCCGGAAGCCATGTGACCTCGTAAAAAGATCCATCAGGTGTTTGGTGGTCTAAGACCCAAGCAACAGCCTTTGAAATAACTTTGGGGTCGATGTAAATGTAATTTTCCCATTCGTAGAAGCTGGCCTCTTGGAATACTCGGGCACAATATGCAGTCAACCAAACGCTCGGTGATGACTGGTTCCTGAAAAGAAGATGTTCATCAAAAATTGAAAAATCAACAATCCACAAAAATTATTGTCTTACCAGTCCGAACGGAAAAAACTAAATGACCCATCAGGATTCATGTAAGACAACTGCCTCTGGTAGGCGACATTCATATGGAAAAACGCTTCTTTCTCTTGTGTTTTGTTTCTCTGGTTAACGTATCTCATATACAGTGTCGTGTAGAGATTAGCAGAAAAGCTGAAAATATTCTGCTCGGCACAATCCATTGGGAGATAAAGTAAAGAAGTTGCGTTCACAGGCATTGTTGGAAAGATGGGACCAACGACATCTCCGACAATTGATACGAAAGCTCTGTTCGATCCGAACACGTAGTATCTGTCTTCCGAATAAGGAATTATCGGAGTATCTGTAACGTTGACATGGAGATACTGGAAGACGTAGGCCCTATTACTGAGATCCAGTAGAATTGACTGATGTCTGAACTGGGGTAATCCGTCCGCCTAAAACAACGAAAGTCATTCGTGTAAGGATAACTTGCAATGGGCTATTTCTTTACAGATTGAATTATGTGCGACTCACCTCGACGCGTAGTGTTCTGGTAATTGAATCTTTTCCAATCAACGTCTGAGCAAATACTGTTACTTCAATGTCACCAAGACGTGTTGGTACGATAGGTATATAAACAGTGGCAGCATCCTGTTTGGGAATGTAAACGAAAAACTGGTGTTCGCCAAAAGTAGTTCGGGGGTTGTACGAACGAACTATACCATCCATTTCCACGTGAACAAATTTATAGTCATTTGATCCAGCTAAAATAACAGTCGCTTCTATGTCAGTCGTCATATAATTGAACACGGCAACACGAATACCGATTTGTTCACCCTGACGACTGGTCGTTGGCATTTCGACTTCAATGAAAAATGGTAGGACACCGACATACTGCAATAATAGCAATCAAAGGAATTAGAAACATAATAAGCACACTTCTACTTTAAGTTGGATCTCAAGAGTTACCTCAATAGGTTTTTGCAGCATTCCAAAACCAACAGATGGACTCATGCTGAAAGCAGACACCATCCAATGAACGGGTCGTTTAGGTACGGGAAGATCAAAAATGTACCTGCCATGGGGACCTATATTTATGTCTTTCCACAGCCAGACATTCTCATATTGCCTTTGAATTCTATTAAATCTGAGCTTTCTAAATCTGACGAAATCGGTGACATTGAAAGACGGACCTGAAAGACAGAGACTATAAGTTAATGCTCAAACTTAACTGGTCGTATCTTGTACTTTGATTTATCTGCTTACACTTATTTTCATCTGATCCGTCTTCGCAGTCATAATGGCCGTTACATTTTGAACTAAGATGATAACAGCCACCGCTTAGGCATTCTACAAAACCTTGTGAGGAATCGCAATAGTTGGGAATTCTAGGCAATAAGGCATCGCTAAAGACTATTAGGCCGTTGTATTCGAATGTTCGATTGGCATCAACACCAAAAGTATTGGATGGAAAATACACGTTTTCGTCAGGATTTCCCTCATGGGACCGCCACGAAAACATGAAAGTTCCATTGGTTTCTTCATCAAAGCGCGACATAGAGTCGATCACCTGAATTGCATAGAAAATTAATTGTTAGCCAGAGCCTCTAGAACTAAAGCCTCTAAGGCCAACTCCCTTACCTTTGAGTATGTCAGCTCGTTTCCTGCTTGCATCGTATAAAACGATTTGTCAATCCCGGAGAGACCAACGTAAGCTCCTGGTTCTCCATAGATTGCTACTTCAACTCTTTTACCAGTTCGAGCTTTCCTATTGTTTATAAAAACTGTAAACTGCAAACAAAAGATTCCTTGTGCATCTTTTAGTTATTTTTATAGATTAAGATAATCATTAATTAGTTTCCATACATTGTTCCTGGATATTCCATTCACTGGAAACGTCAAACTATCCGCTGTGATGTCACCGTTTAAAGCAACATTGTAAACGACGACAGTCGCTTCTGGCGCCATCTCAACGCTCAAAGGGATGGCAAATGTCCTCACGGTAGCCTTCATATTTTCTTGTCCCGTAAGCAGTATCATACCCTTTGCCAGAACAATGTAATTGAAGAGTTCCATGTAGTAGTTTGATTGGACATGAAGGATGAAATATTCCCCTACCTAAAATAGATCGAAAGATTCATATTACTAATAGTTACAGGATATTTGTATCAAATCAAAAGATTATATAATTTACCCTAGCTTGTTGAGTGGAACTGGTAACCTTGATATGCCTGTTTTGTGGTGAGTAATGGGTAGCCAGGTAGGCTTCTGTTCGGGCGTCTTGTCCCAGGGGATCGCGGAACAGTACTTGTAGCTTTAAATTACGAATGTCATTTAACATACCTCTACCCAATCTGTTTTCTCCTAGAGCTGCAACATAAAACAATAATAGTAAAGGTTCTAATAGGGATGAAAAAATGACTGATAATAAGCAAAATCTGAATCCTACATAGTTCTGATTTCAAGTCGACATCCAATTCCCAGACACCTGTATACTGGCTGGACATTTTAATGTCTTCACGAGGATCAAAATTAATAATTCTTTGTCTGCCCGAGTGCATTCCAACGGTGGCTGTTACTTCAACTCGCCCGGCCCGAAGTCTTTCGGCCTGTAGGGCAGTATTGTCTTGATACGAGACGGCTATCTGAATAGAAACAAAAGTAATATTATCCATAATTAAAGTAGTTTCGTTTCTAAAGTTACTAATGAAAAATTGGTACTTACAAATAGAGTAAACGGCATGGCCGGTTTAAAAACTTGTGGCGAACCACCCAGAACCGTCACCTTCACGGAAGAATTGTAAATTCTGGCTGTCGAATACCCCTGAATAACTTCGTCCAAAAATCTGTCACCAACCGTCGCAGTTACCGTCAATTCAACCCCATCGAGAGAAAACCCACTACCGGCCAATTCGGACATCGGGTATTTGAAATTGTACACTCCGTTAAACTAAAAACGTAATAAATAATAGTATGTGAATAAACCAATCCACAATCCCTAATAATCCAACCAAAACTATTTCAAAGTTTTACTCACAAATGTCAAATACGGCAGGTTTGAACCGTAGTAGTTATAATTACTACTTCTATCTTGGTAGTAGTAATAATTATCCTGTGGTCTGGGATACCAAAATGGATAAGACTCGTCAAAAGTGAAAAACTTCTCAACGGGCTGAGGTCTGTCTCCATAAGGTCCACGTTTAATGGGTCGAATGCTGGCTTTTAACGTCAAGTTCCCCCTAACCGGGGCTCCATTAGTGTAGTTCGCCACGACGGTACCATAGATAAATTTGTCCGAGTCAAAGAAAAATGCAGGCATCGTCACATTGACCTCAAACCGTGTCTGGTAATATTCTTCTACGAGGAATGTTCCCTCTTCTATCTGTCCTTGTGCCACAATCTGTATGGTCCATTCGCCATAGACAGGTTGATCCGAAAGCTGGTAGGATAAACTGACCGTGCCCAAATTTGACTGTCGTGACAACCAACGCCTCATTATGTTCCGGTTCGGGTCGAGCATGAAGACGTCGACGGAATCGTCAAAGGGCCGAAGTTCCGTTGTGATCGGAACTGTACGGAAGTTCACTAAAAAAGATAAATAGTAGTTTAGTTTCCATGACAGGCATATACATATGACACCTGGGCACAAGCCTATCTTAATCTCACCTGTTTGCCCCTGCATGTATACCGGCTTATCCGTTTGAATGAAAATTGTCATAGACCTCTGAGAAAATGTAAGTGTCGTCTCGTTAACAAAGGCGGTCCCGCCTTGCAGGCTGTCGTATGTACCCTCCACACGTAATTTATAGTGACCGGAAACAATCGTACGCGGCATCTGAAAGGATTATAAAAAGTGTAATGAATGATATTTCATAGATTACTTAATATAATTTAAATTCAATAACAACAACTCACTCTTAGAAGTAATGTTTCTGGTATTCCTTCCTTGACATCTTTACTATCGGCTGTTTGTTCTACTCCATTCCGTTGAATGTTGGCTCGAACGGTCAGAGGAACGGGCGCCTGAAGAACCATGACCGATATTCGATATGTGGTACCTGGCCGAACAATTTTTCCGGCCACAATGAAATAAGTCCTACGAGCATATAAGGTAACAAATTGGTATACATACCACGCAACGGATAATAAAAAAATCTAAAAGTACCGAACTTACGCTTCTCGGATAATAATGCTATTATTATTAGTATGCAATCCAAAGGGCCCTTGGTCCCAATACTGGTTACCCGAGTTCTGGGGGCCCCAGTTGCCCCCTGAAGTAGGATAATTGCTGTCTGGGCTCTGACCCGGACCACCCCAATATTGATTTGGAAAATTTTGACTATTCCCGGGAGAATTTCCCTGTGGTAGAAACCTAAATGTGTGGTCTTGTAGGGCTAAACCTTCTGGATTGTTCGATTGGAAAATTTGAGCCGCGGCTGAGCCCAAAGCCACGAAGAATATGTAAACTATGAAATTGATATCCATTTTCCACTTAACTGAAATAGAATAAAATAGAACATTTTATTTCCGTGTTTCAATAATAATGAAAAAGTAAAAGCCCGTATATAGAAACGGAGTAAACTCGAATTGAATATTAATGTGCAGGTAAAAGTATCAAAAGTATCACCCAGATACCAACGGGTATCCCGTCACCCCGATGAGTACTGTATTTGAAAATCTCGAACCGCCGGATTGTAAATTGCGGGTGTGACTGAATGGATTAACAATTCAAATTTTAAATAACAGTAGGAAAGATTTTTTAAATGGATGTTTAAATCACAATATGGAAATTAATTAATTTTATTTTCTATTCTGCCAAAACAACAAAGGTTCAAATATTAAAATAAAATATACCTTTATTGTTCAGATTATAGTTTTCAACTTTTTAATTCATTTTTTATTCCTGTAGTCAATAGAAATAGAAATCACTTGGCGCTTATTATGCTGAAATGAAAACGCTCGATCCCAGCACATGGGACCGATTTTTTGCCTGACAACAGAAAATTCAGGCGGTTTAAGTTGTATTTGTCGTACAGCAATTGTATGAATGATATTACTTGTGAATTGGAATAATATTTAAATTAGTTTATTATCTACGTGGCACCAAGTTGAAATCTACTGAAAGGTACTTCAAAATTTTACATAAAATGAAAGTTAAGCGCAAGAGACTCAGGAATGTTTGACACAAAGAGAATAAACCAAACGGTAGAAGTATAAATTTTCTCGAGGTGACCAACACACCAAAAATGAGGCTTGAAAAAAAAAACCTGCTTGCATCGGCCGGGAATCGAACCCGGGCCGCCCGCGTGGCAGGCGAGCATTCTACCACTGAACCACCGATGCTTACGATGGTACCAGTTGAAGATAGTTTATACAGACAACTGAAGCTAATAGCAAATGGGTCACCCTTTGATACTTGTTGGACGAGAGTAGATTAACTTGTTGGTCTTCACAAGAACTAGTAACGATAGGAAATATGGTCGGTTTGCAGTTCTTTGATCAATGTGGATTCTATACGTTTGATAATTGTAATGATCGGATGACCTGATACTGATTGAAGTGGAGGCTACAAGTAAACATTTTTTTAAAGAATGGGTCCACTGACGGAAAAAAGATACTTCCAAAGGTACGCAAAGAATTATGTAGACTGGATATCGTAATCTTCAGGTACAACGAAAATAAATAAAATTATTTATTCTTTTCAAAAGAAAATTCAAATTTCAAAGAAATTTAAAAATTCTACCAAATTAACCCAATCGGAAAAAGAGGAAATACAAGGAGGATACAATAAAACCCTCTCATCCGTTATATGAGCAAATACCCTAAAACAGGGTTGATATGCCTGCACGATTAGGTGTTAAATGTTAACTAACACGTAATGGGACAGGTTTCATGATCGCGTGTAACGTTAATTCACTTGGTACACAGCATGACCCTCACCTCTTGACACGAAGCCACCCTAGAAAACATTCTGCAGGGACTACCTAACTAATCAAACATCATACCGATCTAATAGAGAGACACTTTAAGCATGGGGAATGGAAACTATGAAGAGCTGTTAAAAGGGGTGTACTTGCAGATCCGAACATACTCAATCTAATTTCGAGATCCATTCACTTTTAAACAGCCTAGGTGGTTGAAGGTACCCTTAAAGCATGTGCAACTTGCACGGAATGTTTAATAGTATGAATTGTGCTAGGGTGGTTTGAATTGTTACCCAAATGATTTTAATGACTGATTTCAAGTAACAACACTTAATTTTTAAACTTCTATACGTTCGATTTATTGCTGTTGTAGTACGTCACACTCACTATAATACTTCTGCGTACTCTTTTTACAGCCGCTCTATGCAGTTAAAATTCTAATCCCTGTGATCCTTGGAAGAGATCTACTACATTCTGTTGAAGACAAATAAGGTAGAAAGTATTTGGTGTGAACTTCATCCATTCCAATTAATTAAATTCAAAGTTTAAAATTCTCTCTCAAAGTTAAGCAGCAATATTTAGCACAGGACTGTGACCATTAATTGCTTACTCATCTCTATCTTTGTCCCTGACCATGAGAAGTTGAACCAAAAATTCTTCAGTCTAAGATGGGTTCTTCAAAACAATCAAAATGTAATGGCACCTAATTTTTAAATACTTTTGAGTCTTACAATAAAACAAAATTTCAGAATTGAGAGTCGCATACACAACATTTTAAATGTCTAAAGTGAGCCTCCAAGTCTAAGTTTTACAAAATTTTGCCTTTCCATTTGACCGCAGAGTAAGTGAAGAAGTGAAAGAAGACATCCGGTTTTGTCTTGACGATGTGAACGTGTGATGTCATAGGCTTTGACGGAATCCTCCAACAGGGCGTGACCTCCATTAATTGAAAAACTTAAGGAGGCGACCTGAGCAGTGAATTTTATTCTACAACAATCAGTTTGGGATTCCAACCGATGACTTTTGATGTTTCCAGCCAGGAAATTGATCGTTGTGAAACAAAAAAGTAAAAAAGGGAGATACATTGTTTGGAAGAAGACGGCAGATTAGTATCAAACCGGAAGAATGGGAAACAATTACAGATGCTTGAACACAATTTCGATACAATACCCAACCAAGAAACATAAAACATAAAGCTTAGAAAAGTGAAGATTTAAGTCGATAACTGTTAAGGAAATAAAATTATTCCTTGTGCTTGACGAAACAACCGATTTAGTAAATACAGTCTCGAATGGTGCCCTTAACTTTTGAATATCATACAAAATGTAATCAACCCTAACAGCAAAAGAACAGCTCTTCTACCTCGTTGTGGTTTGAAGTACGCCTTATATTTGCATCTCATTGGTACACAACCGGACAGGCCTTTCTTGCATCTTCGCCTTGTTGGAGACCATCTTCAGAAGAAGACCACAAGCATCGGTGGTTCAGTGGTAGAATGCTCGCCTGCCACGCGGGCGGCCCGGGTTCGATTCCCGGCCGATGCAAGCAGTAATTTTTTTTCATCTATTTTTTTGAACATATAAAGTACATTGAACATTTTGAACGTTAATTGTACACTATAATGTTGTATAAGATTTAAGAAAATGTATTGTAAAGCACGTACGTGTGTCATAGTTCACGAGATAAACTAGAAGGAAATGTGTCAGGACAGACAGCTAGAGCAATGATACGAATGACTCTCTAAGACACCCAAAAATATTTTCTTAGTATCGTTAACAGATCTAAGATGGTAAATTCTTTTGCGTTTAAAAACAAATACCGCCATTTTGCCTAGTCCAACATATTTCATTGTTACATTTCTCAATGTTATATGAAAAGCACAATACTTTTGAAATTTTATTAAGTGGACATTAAAAGAAGCATGTGGAAGTTAAAATAAAAAACTGAAAATGTGTAAATTAACAATAATCTTAATAAAAATTAACTTAAACAGGTTCCAACTATTTAAAATTTGAAATTAAATTTACTGTTTGTAACTGAATTCAACCAGAAAATTTTTTTGGTGTTTCAATATTGTTTATGAAAAGTATGTTTAATGGTATTTCAATACAAACTGCAATATATAAAAGAGAAACTTTCCTCAAAGCGTTAGGTAACTGAGAATTTTAAACAAAATTTATTGAGTCGTTTGGACAAACCTTTGACAAACCCGTTTAATTAAAAACACTATAAAATGAACGACGGCAGAAAAAATCATTGAGACAAACAAACGCAATAACCCAATTGTAGATAGTTCATGCCGTTCTATCTTGATTACAATATTTATACAGATTATAAATTTATTATAAAGTGTGCAAAAGCATTCTATTTAGATCAACAGAAAAATTTTAGTAACGTTCTTGAGGCAAAGTCAACAAATCAGATGTAATACCAATCATTCTAAAGAGCAGTTAAGTCATCGAAAAATGAATTTTAATATTAACATCGATTAAAATAATCTATGGTTTATTAGCCTTACGTATGAGGCACAATGAGGCACATCCCCGTGTACACGTGTAGGCTTCCTGCGTCCTCTTTCACTTAAACATCTTCAATGTTCCTTTGCACTCTCATCGACAATTTGTAGATGGCCCCGCTGCGGCCTTTTACCATAAATACCAAGAGCTGACAAATTAATTCAACCAACGAAACAGTCATATGTTTGAAATATCCAGGGACAACTAAAGCGGAAGAGAATTGCGTGAAATTCGTCAATTGGTAAAAGTAATAAACAAAATTGAATTTCCTACATCTCCCGTTAGTGTGAGAATAATCCCCTTATTGATTTCATGACTACTCAAGAAAGACATTCAACCCTATGCTGAGATTACATTTAAGAGGCTGAATTGACTATAAAAAGTATGAAAAGTATCCACTGTAGAAGCAACAACCAAAGCATTTTGGGTTAGAAGCTAGGGAGGTTTTGTAACGTTTTGTGACAATATGGTGCTAACCTTCAAACAACAACTTTTTTTAGTACGTTTGGATTTTTCACTGAAAGGTAAGTGGTAGAAGGTACAAAACTAACTTTTGTACAGAACAAGAAACACGTAATTTTACATATTAAATCAGAAATTCGTTTTCATCAAAATTCTTAACAAGTATCGAATTTATCGATATGTAGTTAACCTTAAATATTTTTTCATCAAAATTGGTTTCTGGTAAATGATCGGGGCTGCTGAAGCTTAGATGTATGGTAGGCAATGCTTAGATTTTCCTTGCGGAAACGGCAATAAGTTAAATCAATTCTACAAGCTCATACCAAGGGCACCAAACCATCACCTTCTCTTTTCCGTTCTCCATGGCCACCCTATTTAATCCTACCGAATTGTAAAGATGACTGCATGAACTCTACATGGGCTGATTTGACCCTTTGCACATGGGTCCTCATCTTAAGAACAACAGGCCTAATCGGGGCGAAGCTTATGATGCGGCTGGCTTGACACGTTCTCGTTCCTTTCATTGATTCATTTCATCAAAGTTTAGGTGGAGTCCTAAAGATGAAGACGCTTTTCTCCCATGCATACGGTACCTTCTGAACCTCAATAAGCGGAAACGACAAATTTACGCCCCAGGTACGTATGTCCCGAGTTTAGGTGTCGGTACAAATACATTTCGACTAACATAAATGAATCGGAAGGCAACGATTTTTCTAAACTACGCACAAAGGAGATTTGAAATGCATGGACTCACTAATTAATTATTGAAACAAAATAAGGGGAGTTGTTTTTCTACTTAGTAGACTTAGTTTGTTTGATATTTCCATCCCACATGAGCAACCACTTTTTAAATCCCACTTCTGCAACAAACACTCCTGTTTTTCCACTGTTTCAAAGCTTCCTAGTCGGTTTGACTAGTTTTAACCTATAAATTTTTATATTTTACGTGATAAAAGGATTGTCAATGAAAGCAAAGCCACCCTTAGAAGAAATGATCTGTTAAAAGAAACAACCGCAGCCTTTCCTACATTTAGGGTTAGTTTTCGTTTTCTTTCAAGTAATAATTAAGTTGCAATTTCTATTAATTATTACATTTTTCCGTGTTATCTATTTCTCCCAAATTTATTATTTTTCCTCATATAATATTACTATAATATTATTTTGGGATTCAAACAAGAAGGTAAATATTTAATGGCCTTTAATTGCTACAATTTCTTTTTTGACGTGCTTTGCTTATGTCATTCTAAATTCACTTGCACAGAATTTAATTTTTCGTTCAAAAGTATCTGTGTAATTGTGTGACGTGTGATTGTGTTCTGTACAAATTACATTTCCAATTTAACAGAACTTAAGCTTTACATTATTGCATCGATGTTTCGTTAAAATAATACATTTTGGAGTTGATAAAAACAAAAAAGTATCCAAAAATTAGTTTTCTTGCATTACATCACTCGATCCCTGTGACTTAGCAATAATTTTATCATAAATTTTCATTCCGGGGTTAGAAATCACCCCTTAAAACCTCCGGAGAGTTCTAAACTGTTTACTTAAAACCGGAGGAGCGGTGAAGACCACTCGGCCAAATAATTCTAGTTAGATCAACCACGGGAGGTTCATTAAATCAATTCGTAACATCTTCACGTATTCCGTGTGTTTAATGTGTCTGCGTTCCCTCAGTGACATTAATGTTTCCTTTCTTCTTTGCTTCATCAAAATCATTCGGTCTCTGTTAATGCTTTATATAAGCAATTTAATACATAAATTAGTTTGCGGCGAGGGAATTCAGAGGGTCTCCACAGTTTCACATAATTTTTATTATTGATTTCAATTTGTTTGGAACAATATTTACGTACACATTATTTATGATATTTCAGATGGGGGTTCAATTAAACGAATAATTTCACTTGTGTAAATCTCTTGGCCTACCGTAAATAATTCACCATTATTATATATACGGGACTGATAGAGACACTGTTCCGTAAATATGAACTTTTAGCTGCAAATCAAAAATGCTCAAATACTGAAATTTTGAATTTTATTACGGTAAAGTTAAAACTATAAATTACAATGTCAATCGAACAATCGTAAGGCACACGAACAACCAATTATAGTGCAGTATTGTAGTACAAAGAGGCCAATATTAGAAGAGAAACTATCATTTGTAAAAATAAAATAGTATACAAAATATTTTGATTGACTGGTCTTTGGTTTCAAAGCGAGTGACTTACTACAGTTTAATGCAATGTTTCAACTGCAACCAATCTTAGTTGAATGATGCAGGGTGCCTTCTGTTCTTACAAACGCCACAGCTTTTTCCCCTGGACGGAAACCTCTCACGGCCTTCCCCTAACGAAAGTACACCCTCTAAATCGGGCCCCTAGCACATATGCACAACAATTCCATACCCAATTCTACAATACAATTCTGTACCCTTCCATTATTGTAACATGCAATTCATCCTGCGATGTTTCTGCAATACCATCCAAGACTGTCGTTCCTGATGTGAACAGCGCAGCTGAACATGAAAACATCACTACCTTTTCGTGCCACGTGCCACACTAATTGTTCCTTTCAATTTACAGGTCACTCAGTTCTCCTTTTTCGTTTTGACTATTGTCCATTTTTAAAACAGCCTATTGGATATATAGTCAACAATCGCAAAAACTGTCTACCCCAGGTACTGGCACTCCATCGTGAATTTTAATTAAATTCCTTTCCGTACGTAAATAAAACCACAATTGGTTACAACCGGTTAAAAGTATCAGCGATGAACTTGCCCAACCAACAAATGACATAATCGAATTCAACAGTCATTATTTTGCCTGCCTTAATAATTTTCCTATGGTATTTTACTGGTCATTTTTCTTTTGTTGCTGTAAATATGTTTCATAAGAAAAGTGTATTACATTCCCCATTGTTGCAGGATTACTGTTAAGTTTCTTGTTTGTAAATTGTTCTATTTTTGAACAATCGTGGCTAATACCTAATTTGTACTCTCACCTTTTTCAAAAATATGGAATTTAATGTCGTTAAATGTTATTTCGATATTATAATATCTCAGTACATTAATGAACACAATAATTATTAGAAATTAACTAACTAAACATCTATTACAGAGAGAACTCACTGAGCTTGATAACCACATTACATTTTTATTCACAGAAGAACGAGTAGGTCCAACAGAAAAATTTGGGGTTCTTTTCATTATTTGGTCTAAAGAAAAGCATCCAAAACAGTACAACTGCACTTGAAAATTTTTCTTAAGTGTCCTAAGGGAAAGCAAACCACATGTTGTCATTTTCCCCTTAAACAAAATCAATACATTTTGAAGGTCATCAGAAAGTAAACAACCAGACTAGTCATGAAAACTAAACATAGTTACTTTATAGTACATACTTACATTATTAGCAGTTGAAGGCTTGAAAAGTTCGTCCTCAAACCGGTTTAACGTCCATCCTAACGTTTTGTCACCTTGCACCTTTGTTTGAGCACGGGATTCAGTTTTTTTATTCCCTAAATCTGTCCGCTACCCTTGCCAAGTATTCAGATTGTTGCTTTTGAATATTCGATTGAATTTTAAGCTGCAGGCAGTACTAAGCAGGTTGTTTGTTCGAGTTAGAAATGTAGTTTACACGTTGAGGTTAATTTGCATCGGAAAGGGGAAAATTTTGACTTAACTATCCTGCTGACAGCCAAGGGTTGCAGAAACAAAATATAACTTCATCAGTGCTAATTTTAAACTCTTACTCTACAACGAAGATTACTTAAATTTCTCGTGCTTTTGTAATCTGGCAGCTAGTTAACATTCAAGCTTCTTTTTACAAACTTGGTAAATAATTTTCGGAGACAGAATGCGTGACGGATATACTTAATAAAGACTGTTCCACTAATGAATATGTAGTGCTCTCTCGTCGAATATAAGTAAAATTAATAAATATCAGAGGAATGTGAATTAACCGTTCCAGTGACTGATCAATTACAACAGAATTGCAACAGAATTATTGCAATACTCTCATTCAATATTAATTCGGTACTCTAACTAGATTTTAATCCTGATGGGATGAAATTGTATAAAACGTATGACTTGCAGTCTGACATCGAAGCATGAATTAGTCGTAACAATTGAATCTGAGAAGAACACGACTGCCTTGTCAGTGTGTATTTTTCTCATTGAAGCAGTCAATCAATTTCAGACAATTGTATTAATATCATTTTTGGAAATTACACTGAAGAACTTGAAACCATAACTGGCACCCCCGCAAACAAACTACTAGACGTTTAATTTTCAATCACACAAATCTTTATCAGGAATGTAATAATTAGAAATGTAATAATTTTACGTATAAGTATAATTTGAAGTAATTCAAGTAGAGCGATTCCAACAACGGCATTTCGAAATTCGATACCTTTGATTCTGACAGTTAAAACATTTCGGCAGTAAATACAAACCGATTATTTAATAGAAAAGTAATAGAATAAAGGTGTGAGAATATAAGGGTGTCATAATTATTGTGATTAGGGTAGTTGATAGACAATTCTTCAAATATCCCTTAATTTTTTCAATGAGATTAGAAGATCTACAACTAACAGTAAAAGTCAATAACCTTTTATTAATTTGAGTTTTACCGCCAAGCAGAAAGTAAAACTTTGCTGCTAACCAATGTGAGATTCTTTAAAACTATTATCAGATTTTGTAAATAAAATTTACATAAAAATAATAAATGCTCGAAATTAATCAACAGAATAGGAGAAAACAAAAATTTATGGGTACAGGACAAAATCAAAATAAATACTTCAGAATAATTTGGAACATTTAATACCCAGGTGAACGACGCCATCTTAATTTACAAAGGACTCTGTTACGCCCCTCCGCCAGGTACTCATCAGCTTTGATGAATACTTTTAAAAGTATATGATCAGAAAGTTATAATAATCTTGTCAAGGGAGTACAACAAAATAAACCTACTTTCTGAACCACAACAAAGCTACAAATTAGTTCTTATCGGTACTTTGCATTTTTCTCGAGTAACCAGGTACACGCCCAGGACCTACCTGTACATGGTACGATTAATCACTCCAATTTGAAATTTCTACATCAAAGGTGCCGCCTGGCACTTGTAATACTTAAAACAATACCGCGGATTAATACACGCCCGAAACGTTAATTCCGTAAAAATAAAAACTGGCGAACGTTAAATTAACCGATAGCATTTTCATCAATTAAACGTCGTATTCCATTCCGTACTGGGAATGCACAAGAGCCGCAACAATCTTACCGACCGTTGATTCAGGACTGCCAACGACTCCGCGACAAAATGGCCGCACGAAGTGGCGACATTTGAGCTTCAGCAGCGCCGCGTTACCCAGCATCGACACGAACTATTTTCGTAAATAAAAATGGCGACGAAATTAGAAACCGTGATTCAACACGCTTTGAGAACTTTTCGAAATCCGCGTAGAAAATTACCCGAGTGTTCACTCATAGATCTCAATGAGTTGAGATCCCTAACAGATGAGATAACAGTGAGCGATATCGGGCGCCTTCGAGCGCTATTGAACGGTAACGAGCTGAAGGAATTCCTCAACAAGAAGAAAACATCACTAGACTACTTGCCTGTGTATGAAGATGATAGCATCACCGTTGGTGTTTTCCTGCTCCGGCAAGGTGCCAGGTTGCCCATACACGACCATCCTAACATGTATGGAATCATTAAAGTCTTGCAAGGCATTCTCAAAGTTACCAGTTACAGTCTAATAGGTTTGGACACGACGTCCCATATCAGCTCAAATTCTATGTTTTACTCTCACCCTCTAAAGGTGATAAAGCACCCTACAGTGAGACTGACAAATGAGGATGAATGTTGTTTACTAACGCCTACAGATAGGAACATTCATGAAGTTGAGTGCTTGGAAGGTCCTGCAGCATTCCTGGACATTCTATCACCACCATACGAGGAGGGAGGCACAGAGGAAGCAAGGACTTGTCATTACTTTGAAGAATTTGCACCTGAAATAGATTCAGAAGGACCTAGTTTAACAGATTCTTCTTTGAAATTAGTGCAAGTTCCAAATCCATTTTAACAGTAGTACTAAGTAGTTAGAGCAAAAAATATCACTATACTAGGAGAGTGGATTCAGCAAGGGCTGTTTACTACATTCAGAAAATACGCCTTAAAATTAATAGCATGAATTCTGCATTGAATCAACATTAATTTAATTTTGAGAGGTGTTTATTTCTAGTGCAGAAACCAGGAAAAGAAATCAAATTTCAAAGATTACAACACAACAGTTCTCCCAGTTAGTCTTCCCCTGTTAAATTCTACTATTTGAATTGTGGTCACTGGAATTTTTGTACAAAATGAAAGAATTGATTTATTCAAACTTTCCTTTGATTTGTCAAACTGTCATATTGTTCCTCTTACAAAAGTAAAATAAATCCCATTTCACAAAGGGGATCTTTAAAAAATTGTTACTTTACTCTCTAAAAACTAACTTCTCTCCCATTTTATTGACAACAATTGCATTTGATGTAGTATTTTGGAATTTTTACACATCACATTAAAGAGACTCAAAATAGTAAAATTCAAATTTTAAACACAAAATATGTTACCCAACTGATACATTAAATCAGTCCGGCATTGACATTGATTTGTATTTATTAAACTTTGAAGCACAGTTAAATTATCATACAGTTGATAACACTTTTCATAATATTTTCATAAAATCATAGGGTGAATGATACCTTGAAAATGTGTAAAGTGTAAGCAATACTAATTATATCTGTAAAATATGAGCTTGAACATGAAACAAAAACAAAACACAATAAGAAAATGGTTGGAAGTTTTAAGTGGTGTATTAAATTGTGTGAAGTTAAAAAATGAGAACCATTGACACCTGCTTTCTATAATGTTCTGGATATTGACTGCAAAAATATTGAAGACTTTTATTGTGTGATCAACATGAACTCATTTGTAATGCAAGTCCAATATGTACATGAGTTTAGCTTGTTTTTCCATGTATTTTTTGTAATTATGATTCTGCAAGTTACTGAAGAAAGCCTACTAAACTTTTTATATTATAAAATATACAACAAAATTATGCAAATCATTAACTCCATGTTTACCTAGACAAATGATAAAAAACTTGTACAATAATAATAGTGTACATATTGTTCTTAATGTTGTTAAGTTTTAATGTGCCCAAAAATTTTCAGCCACATTAGTGTAAAACAGCTGTTAAATGCCATAGTGACAACATGACATTACACATGTACAAGAAATTCATTAAAATACCATATAGATAAATTAAATTATTCATGCTCTATCATGGCCAAGTTGAATAAGTTTGAGGCTACTAACTAAAATTTTTCAAATCATAAGGTTTTTTTTTCAGGATAAAATTGGATTCAATATTTGAATTCAGGATATTATTAATGTCATTAGTCATCTGGTAACTATTTTGTATCAACAAATTTTGTGTATTTGTATTTGAAAATTTGTCTGCTTTAATGGTTCTGAAATGTTGGTCATGGTTTTATTTAAAAGAATTAATGTTGAAAAACCAAATAGATAGCTAAATATCAGTATTACTTTGATTGAGTTTCATTTCTGTTATGGTTCCCTTATTTTGCAGTTGGTGGGGAGTTGCAGGTGGTTCAAAATGTTTTAGACCAAAAATTATAATTAGAATTTTAAAAAAAGGAAGCAACAAAATTTCCATTAGAGCAGTTTGAAATAATCTGCAAATTTTCAATTAAATGAATTAGTTTTAAACTGTTTTGTTGAACCTGAAATTTTAATTTATTACATTACTATTTATTTAATGGCTAAGCAGAACATTGCCAGTTTTTAATTATTACCTTTCTGTCATATTGTCACTTGGTAATTTTTGTTAAACTGCTTACCAAAAAAATTAGTTAAAAGAAAATAAATTTAAAGTTTTTAAATTAATTGCAATATAGTGAAATCACTTTATGTATTATTTTTTCCTTTTCCTCTTGAGGGCTCCTGTAAATAAAACGTTGAGTTGTGCCTTTGTTTCTATCACACACCACCATTCCCTACATGAGCCAATCACCTTTGTTTGTGTGATCACATTTTTTCCTGTTCTTGTGCTCCTACAACAGACTCAGCAAAATTCCCCCAGGACACATTTCAATTATTTGTTTTGTGGTAATTTTAATAAGGGATGGCCCTCATTATTACAGTTAAATACAGTTACGGTGCTAATAGTAAATTTTTTCGATTTCACACAATGTACATTTAAAAAATTTTAGGGGTGAGGGTGTTAAAAGAAGTCCCAAGCTTACGTTCTCACCCAGAATTACGATACTCCTGTTGTTATTATACATGGGCCCTATCCAATTCCAATTCTTAATGAAATCTGCTTATTTCTTGAAAGTGCAAATCATTAATTTTTTTTTGATTTTCACATTGATTTTCACAAAACTTTAATACTGAACTACTGTTCAAGTGAGTCTTTTGGATCCAAATTTTAGTTTCCAAAATTAACTTCAGTAATCAATTTCATACGGCCACTTCTTACAGTAATGGATGGCATCTGTCAGAAACTTAGGAGTTTTCTCTGGATTTCCCCACGGGTACAGTTGAACAGAATCGTCCAGGTGAATCTCTTGAACGCGTTGGGTGTTGAATGTTCGAGGGGGTGTCACCATCAATAATGCGAAGGAACCGACTAAAACAAACACTAATTTAAGTACGACAATTTAAGAAATTATCCTACCTGGTTGATTTTACCCACCTGAATTTAATATAGAGCACTGACACTCTTTTTTCATGGTGAATGAGACAGGCCGTCTCATTGCAGTCATATTTATTCGTGGACTCAAATCCAGATAGAATTCAAATATATGCTTACTGAGTATAAATATCTTGACTGCTACCTGTGCTGAGCAGTACAACCGAGGAAAGATGTCAGGCACATCTTGAAGGCAGTGAGCACAATGAGGACCTAAAATTTTTAAAATCAATTTAATATCACTTGTGATACCTAAACTGTAAGCCATAATGATTCCGAACCTTGACCATCCGGCTTTGGTGGGAGAGCGTAAACAGGTGGGACTCCTCCCACGCCTTGTGGTGTCGCCAGATCCGGGTCGAAATTTGTGAAACTTTCGAATCTTTCCACTTCGTAAATGGGGGTTGTTAAGCTCTGCTCATACCTTAAATCCCTCTTCGATTCCTGTTTAACATTGTCTTGGGTGCTTGCCCATGACCCATTGTGGCATTGTGGCGTCAGGTTGTATTTCTAAAAATTGACAAATTTTCCAAATGCGTGCAACGTGATTATACTTTCGACCTATCCTTTTTACTCACCACCGATGACTCATGTTGCGTATTATAGTAATCGTATAATTTGATGAGAGCCGGCCCTGAATTTTCCACACATACTTCCTGAACCACCAGAAAGTTTACACAAATTTTCTTGTTCTTCAAGTCCTCAAAATAAAAATTTACTTTTTCTTCGTATTCTTCCCATCGTCGAACTCCTAATAATAAAATATAATAAATCACCAAATACACTTAATACAAATGTTACTTAGGAGAAAGGTTATCAGGTTATACTTCAGCTTCATACCTTTCTTCGTTGTTCGAATTTCATACAAAGATGTTCTATCCGGGTAATATCCTGAGACCATTGGAACTTCTAAAACGGCCATGTTGATTTTGTCCTTTGCTCTTTTGTATCTCACGCAAATTTGAAATTTAGCAATAGCGAATGAATCCACGTCAGAGACGGAATGAATTCGCAATTGAATTTTAAGGTCTTTGCTTGGGTTTCCTCTCCTGACGTTGTACTTCAGATGCGTCTGAAAAGGTACAAGATTTGTATTGAATTCAAGTGTACTTATAATACTAATAATGTACAGTATACCCACTCTTCCTCCACCATTACCTGAACCAAGGCACAACCTTTCCCTGTGCTGTGAAAATGAATGTCCGTTGCAAAGGTAGGCAAACTGACTTTTTGTTGCAGCATTCTGTTTGTGTCAGTTATGTTGAATGAGTACTCCTCCCCCATTGTCTCGGCCCTTACGGTCAGCTGGTCAAGTTGGCCTGTACGTGGCAGGGTAGCAGAGAATTTGGAAATGGCTTCCAGAGCTAGCACCGTATCCTGTATGCATAATATATTACACTGCTTCATTTTGGACTAATTTCAAAGGTACATAATTCACGTTGATAATGGTAATGGTGGCGTAATTCAAAGGAGAAATATTAAATACCTGACTAGACACAAATCCACCATTTTGATTCTGATATTGAATGATCCATCTGAGGGCATCTGATGCAGCTGCCAAAAAATGAGGTCCACCTAGTTTCACGAGAGTCAAAATTCCATACCCCGTCATTTCAATGGCCGATTCTATCGAATCTGAGCAAAACAAAGTAAAATTCATTCGCATTAATGCATATGTTTCTGTTCTTCAGTCAATTCTTTATTTTTTCTAATTATAAATTCAATTCTTCAGCCGAAGTGAAAACATTATAATAAAGGACGGTCCGCTATTAGCCGTTGCACTGCCGACTACACATAAAATCTCACCTCCACTTTCCCACCACAGCATCCCATAGCTTCTCTTAGAATCTTTCAAGAGTTCGAGCATTAAGGCTTGAGAGTCTCGATACTCCCCAGCCAAAATCAAAGCGTACGCCGAAAGAAGGTCACCGTAAGTACCCAATGATTCTTCGGTGGGTTTTAAGCAGAATATGGTATTTTTTATCACTGGGTTGTCTTGAGGAACTCCAGCCTCGATCAAAGACATCAAAATGTATGCAGAGAGAACTTTCGACGAATCTTCTTCCAGCAGTTTCTCCTGAAACAATTAAACTCCTCATTCAGTGTCGAAGTTGCCAGAAACGGATTTCTCATACTTCCCGTTCCTTACATTAAAGTTTCGGTGGTATATCTTTCCAACCATAGGAAAACAACCGTTCTCCAGCTGCTGTTTCATGATCCATGAAACAGAAGCATTGAGGTCCTTCCCATCCACATAAATGTATTTTTTGGCTTGACTCAGGTACCTGACAACGAAAGATGTCAACCAAATCGAACCTCTACCGTCCTGCTCACCAAAAGCAGAATAATAGCCTTCAGGGTGTTTGTAATTAAGCTGCCTCTGATATCCTAAATCTAAATTTTTCAGAGCTCTTTCCACCAGTTCAAGGTCATCGGACTTCGTCAGGAGTATATAATCCAGCAGCAATATATTCGGAACTAGAAGAATCATGTTTTGTTCGCCACATCCGGTGGGTAGAGAAATTAAATGATCAAGGTTCTGCAAAATTATAAATGTAGGTAACAAAAAACTTATGAAATGGCGTAAATTGGCGTCTTCGGCACTTACTTTCAAAGACGGGCCTAAAATATCGCCGGAAATGAGGGCGTCAACTGTGATTGAACTCTCAATGACATCCGGTGGCACTTTAAGGGTCCATGTAACCTCATGATCGAAATTTGGACTATCGCTGCAGATAAAGCCGGATTTTATGTCCTCTACAGGAAACCCCTCATGTTTAATTAAAGTTTTCTTCGTGACAATATCTCTGAAATGCCAACCAATTGAAACAGCAAAAGAGAAAAACAAAATTATATTTTAAAGGAATCTGAATCGTTAAATTACCTTTGAACGGAAACAACGTTTCCACAATTTCCGGGAAAACTCGTGTCCATTTCCGCTTTGACGGATATCGGAGCTTCGCCTACCCTCACTGCTTCCAATGTAAAACGGTGAACAATTTTACTTTTGGGCCGAATGCAATACGAAACGGATTCCTCGGCTTTTGATATAAAACTGCCAGTAGATACATAAGTTAGCCTCACCTATTGAAGCAAAAGCCAGGCGATGTTTACCAATTGTTAAAAGCACTTTCTGCTCTTCTTCTTAGCTGCATAATTTTGAAAAGTGGCGCCTAAATATCCTTCATTAAATCGTACCGTAAAGCAACGAAATTTTCAATTTTTGGTTGCAGAATTTGTAAGTACGATATCTTTCAAGTACCTTACAGCAAATTTGCGCCGTATCTTTGTCGCAATTAAATAATCTAATAAAGTTACTCACGGGTATCTCCGTTGTTTCATAATTGAACAAAGATACTTGTAAATGAAAAATTTCTCTTCTATTAAGAGAGTGAGGAGCAACAAAGTGAAGGAAAAATGGCCGGTACGTCATAAATGTTGACTGGGTGTCGATTCCAATTCCATATTTATCATTCACACAAATTACATCGGTAGTCCATTCGGTGATTGTGTCAGGTACTTGAAGGTTCATGTCGACACTTCCAGTCTCACTGAAATTTAGGTAGCAACCCTTAAGCATAGGTATAACTGTAAATTTTCCTCATTTTTTACTTACTTGACATGAACGAGATCCCAAATCCAGCTTTCGGGAAAAAAAATACGAAGGTCTTGGGCCATAGGAAATTCCCGAAAATTCGGATCTTCAGGAACTGGAAATTCTTCAGCTTCAAACATTGAAATGTTTTCAATTTCGTTTCCTACAAATAAAGCAAAAAACGCAATGACCAGAATCGTACAAACAAAAATATGAAAAATTTTAAAGGGACTCAATTGGTTACCGGTCACATTGACATTGGAGCTTCTCATGGTGTCAATTGTATGTTTTCCATGTTCCAGATCTTCTCTACAGGGTCTAGTTTCGAGGTCAAGGTCCGTGATAACCAAAGTTCCGAAATCCTGACAAAACGAACCAAGTCAAGTACCTGATTACAAATTTAGGAATTTGAGGCAAGAGGTAGTTCAGGAGAGGCAAAAGCACGTGCAATAAGCGGTTTGAAAACTTACTTTGAATGCCTGCAGCGAGTCAACAAAGCGCGAATCCATCTGTCGCGGTTCGGATAAATATTCCATTTCATCTGTTGGAAATTGAGGACCGATTTCTGGAATTGAACAATTGGAACACAAATGAAAATTAATTTCAAAATTATATGCAATTTATATTGTGCAATGACAATAAAAGCACCTTCATCTGCTCTGCAATGATTATTAGGACTCTCATGGTAAGTCTCATGGTTCACTTCAAATTCATTCAGGACCCTGTCAATGCCCAGGCCGTTAGGCGTAGATACTAATTGAACTGCTTTGTCTGTTACACTTACGGCGCACAGGGAATTCAAAGAGCTTTCAATCAAAAGCCTGTTGTCCGAACCAGGAGGAGTCATGCTTTTAGTCCATTTTGCTTTGACCTGGTAAAGGTAACCGGATGTATTAAATGTATCCACTCTTACGAATGTAATGAAGTACACTACTCTTAATTAGTACATAATTATTCATTTTTGAGTTCTTGAATAACCTGGAATTATCTTACCTTGTTTGGCAAACATTTTCCAACAGTCAATGACAGGGTGTCCGCAACAATTTCGCCATCGTTTCTTATGTGATAGACCAATAAGTAAGCTTTGGGCGACATGATGGATGTTATATTAATATTTATTTGGAATCGTTTAACACTGCTAATATCCCTCGGATTAATTGGAAAATCCGATTCTTCATATTCAAATGGTTTTGCTCGGGAAGAAAACTCATCTAGTGTTCCTGCCATGAGAATAATGCCCCTAGATTTTATCTGAAATAATTTATCTGAATATCATACGAATTAAAATAAATATATGTTTAATTAACTTTAGAGTATGTTGTTTACACAAACCAAGTAGTGAAAACGAATCGACGATTCCGGCATTGAATACAACACATTAAACTGGGAATGTTGATTACATTGTAAAGGTCCTTCAGCTAACATTTCCAGTTGAACGTAACTTCCTGATGGTGAGTACCATGGCAAAAGATTTAATTTTGTGACTTGGTTTTCTTTCTGTGAAGGGCCTTTGAAATTTTGAATCTAAAAAAGCAATCGATGCATTACCTCTTTCGATTTCCTATCAGAAAGATTTTTTTGTCTCTCTGCTGTTAGGTAAGACCTTAATGATTTAAGACCAAAAGAATGAACGGAAAACAGTAACAACTACACATATATCAAAATCAGAAAACTTCCCCAGAAATGTCTTTCTGCTTACTTCTACAGTGGCCTTAAAATTTTTTTCATCTGCAACGCCCTCAGGAAGAAGAAGAAAATTCGATTTGCCTTTCCTTACAAATAAGTTCCTACAACTTTTCAAGCCGTTCGAATCAAAACAGACAGCAAACTTTTCATCACTTTCCACTGATGTTTTCATTACGATCTAGACAAAACAAAAACATTGCAATTGTCTAACTTTTGTTACTTCTGGTAGCATGCTATAAACGCTACAGTCACGCTCTGAATAAAACAACCTCTCCTCTGAAGGGCAATCCTGGCTTGAATTTCCTCATCTTTGTGCCTAATGAAAATTCTGGTAGATTCTTCCTTCGCGAATTTCGTATTTCTATTTTAGCGAGAGCTTTTCCTCTGATTAAAGTGCCTTCTTCAACAACAGATGCATTCACCATGACACTCTGAGCAAAACTGGATGGACTCTTAAGAATGATATCATGCTTTATACATCCGTCCTTTCCTAGTTTAAGATTCCGAGTGACGGAAGACACGTCCTCCTGGCAATAGTAAGAGAATGAACACTTCACAAAATATTGCAGTTGAACATCACCCTGAACAGGTTCGCCAAAGAGATATCTGTAAACAAAAAGAAATTTGTTTCAATATTTGACATTAATTTCTCAAGATCTGCACGAGACATTCTCACCTGGCACAAATAGTAACGTTAGCTGTTAAATTCATTTCATTTGGCGTTTTTAGCACGACAGAAAATTTTGGAAGGATGTAGTTGTCAACTAGGAAACTTTGTTTAACTGTGTCCTGCTCTGCCTTTTTCATTTTTATGTGCCATTTTCCAGGCATGGGTTCTTTGGCAAGTTGAAAAGTTTTATTTACAATACCATTCTGTGTAGAAGCATTCAACCATTGTACGAGATGAATGCCATTTGGATTTTCTATCCAAATTTTATCGATCTGCAACAGCAATATTCAAACTAGAAGGCTTACTTTAAACCATGGCATATGGAATGACGGGTGCCTGCTTAGTGGTACGACAATTACTCACTGGTTCATCGATAGGTGTTAGATCATATTTCAGTACGAATATCCTAAATCTAACTGTTTGACCATCGTTGTAAACGGGTTTATCCGTCACAATGAAAGTCAAGTCAGAATTCGGTTGTATCGAGACCTTTTCAATGTAATTAACGCTGAAATCACCGTCAGTTTTCGATCGGATAATTAATTGAATTCGTCCACTTCTTAATTTTGTTTTCGGTAGTGGTATCTTGAAGCATTTGGCACCTGAAATTAATGGCTGCTTATTTTACTTCAACTATTGAAATTTATTTACGTAATAGAAGAAATTTTTCATTAGTTCTTCACCAACAATGATGTTATCATCACTTAATAATGGTTTCCAACTACAACAATACAGGCTTAAATCTTTATCAATATAAATTCACTTCCTTGAAAGTTATTCTAAAGACATCAAGTCCGGATTTACACACTTATCATATTCCTTAAGCCTTTAGATGTATCGCAGGAATATTTCTACCTCACCGCATGGTGAGTGGTCTCTTATGGGTAATGCTTATTTAATGTTTTGGCAAGTATCACATGGTTATAAAATATGAAGCTCGGGGTAGTCACAAAATGAAAGAAATTCACAGTAACTGAACCAAACAGAATTAAACTAATACCAATCGTCACAAACGTTTTGAAATTGTGAGGGGTTCTGACTACTGTACGTCTAAGGAAATTTTACTTGTGACGACCGTTGTTCCGATCGCTTTTCCTCAAATATTAAGTTACACGTAAGCCTTATTTATCGCGAAGAAGCGTTAAATATAAATTTTAATATATTGACACTACCTTGATCCGCTTCTGTTAATTTCTCAACAACGGACGCTATCTCAACATCTTCCTTCAATTCCATAATTTTCACTTCGACTTGGGCAACGTTACTGTCATTTTTAAAAGTGATGCAAACGTTTTCCTCATGTCCAGCTAGTAACGTTCTAGGAGCGGTGAACAGGAACCCACTGAAAATCGGTCAAATGTTCAAAATATTAATCATGTGCGATTTTTTGGTTAATTTTATTCTCAAAGTCAACAATTTCGAACTCACCTGTCTGCAGCTGACGTGACACCCAACAAGTACCACAAGATGAAAAATTTGTCTAGGAACAGGGGCGATCCCATTTTCCACATTCGCTTCTCACCAGCCTCAAATTTATGCGACAAGTTTTTGTGAACTGTTTTTCAGTAGCAGTGACCGGTTGATGTGAAATCGAACTTTGACATCCTTTATCGGTTGATCTGTTATTATTGGTCAACGATGAAAATCGAACCCGAATCTATGAGGTCAATTAGCCGCTTGTCACCGCCATTTTTTGCATTTTTCTGCATTAGAAAAGCAAACAAGTTTTCACTTTAATGTTTGTCTAAAATAAAAATGAATAATTGGATTCTTACAGATGTTTGACAAGCTAAATCAATGGTCATTCTTTTCGCATTTTGGAGTAAAGTTGAACTTGGTACGTAATAAATAATATTCTGTTCAACAATCTTTTATTTATTTATTAACAGATTCGCATGCTGTTTAATGATTCGACAATTGATACTACTGCTGCGGTAATATGAGCTTGTATTACTAACTCAAATTCATCCGCCCAGCGTCAAACTACTACTCGCTAAAACTTCAAGAATCAACATTTAAAAAATATATTTGTTGGTGTATGTACCACAAATTTATAAGATTTTTATCTTTGTAGTTAATCAATAGTAATGGGTTAATTGCAATAACCATATTGACCTATTACTAGAGGTACTGTATATTATGCTTTAATTTTGAATAAACATATATATATATATTTACAAGACACTTGATAAAAGTGCATTTCCCCGATATTAATTATCAGTCATATACTTGATCAATATTCACGGGTATCAAACACCGTCCTACAATTAAACATCAGGTGCGACGTACAAGTCACAAATTACATATAAAAAATTTAATGTAAAATTATTTTAAAATACCATGCCCTTACTATTCCTGGTAAATGTTAATACACGGCTAGGATATAGGACATTTTTCAAGTATCTAATAAAGCAGAAACTTCACAATATTTACATCACAAACAAATACCACTATTTTTTATTGATCGAAATTCCCCGATTACCTCATCACAGTATCCGGCTTAATATCTTTGTCATGTCGTCGAAAGGATGTGTGCTCTTTCACCCACGTCATGACTTATCCCTGACTTGCAGTCGACTTCAAATTATAAATTAATGATCCCTTTACATTTGCTTACTATTCACCCGGGGATGGGAAACTCTATTTGTCATAAGTATTAAAGCTTTGTAATTTCCATGTTTTTTCCTTCCTGTACTTATAGCTTTTCCCTGTGCAGCACAAAGAAATTTTATCCCGTAGTATTTAAAAGTACTTGAGAATAATTCCATCCCTATCCAGAAAGTAATTCTAGAGATCGAAATATACAAAAACGTAACTTACACTGAATATTCAAACGTTGGTAATAAAATTGGCTACTAAAGAAAAACTATTTAGTTTAGGCGTTTTTGTTTGTTAGTAGTATTTTGTTATTTTTATTTTTAAAGTTAATTGCTTTCATTAAAATTGTGCAAAAAATAATAAAACTTGAATATATATGCATAATTTGTTACTTTTCTTGTTTCACAACTCTGAGTCTATACGAACAATGTGTCGAATGAGTTATACAAAATGTCTACGATGAAATGCAATTATTTATCCAACTCATTACCACTGAATTGATTACAATCGACATTAATACCTCATTACTTAACATATTCCAATCATTGTCACCACTTTTCCTAATTTAACTTATGTATGACAATTACAAAATGCATGCGGTTCCTTCATTTTAATGGTACATTTATTGATTTGAAGCTCACCTTATTGAAAGGGCATGCTTTTCTACACCTGTTTTTGAATTGTTCGAAACATTTTAACTGAAGTTTGTACCAAAAAAAGGACGTAGTTAATCTTACTAACGTTGTAATAAATATTATTTGTTATTCTTTGTTATTTGTAATTGACCTTTGTTATTCTGAATTACCGGAACTTTTGACAAGTATTCTATTAATGAATGTAATAAATTTCCCTTGTAAAAGTACAACCCGACATTTAGCATATGCAGTCTTTTATTAATCAAATAAGGGTACAATTTTTAAGTTTAGTAAAAGTGGAATGGAGTGGAGCCCTGATTCTTGAAGTTACCATTCTATTGTGAACTTCTCTTCAATAATAAAAATTTAGTGAACACAAGAAAGGTGCAGGTGCACCTAATACATGAAAATGAAATCCTAATGAATACGCAATACCATAAAAATCATAGTGTTGACTACCGAAGTTCTGAGAGTCTTCATTACGTTTCAGCAATGTTTAAATCTTTAAGATGTACGCAAAAATATCGTCAGTTTTGTGGTTAAATACTTTCCATCCGGACATTTAAATCTTTAAGATATACGCAAAAATACCGTCAGTTTTGTGGTTAAATACTTTCCATCCGGACGTGATTGTAAAAGAGAGGTCGAAAGTCATGGGAATTGATTTTTTTATTTGAAAGTGATGATTACATATTTACTTCTTCTTATAGAAACCCTGATTTCCAGATTCCATATCCATTCTATGTTCCAATTCCAAGGGAATTTAAACATTACAAAATAAAAAAAATTGTTAAAACATATTTTAGAAAATGTCCGAAAGAACAAATGATTAAAGAGCAGTAAATGGATACCAATTATCCAGACATGTAAATAAATAGTTTAAATTTTATATCAATGTTATATGCTTCAAATCATTGGGAAATCGATTCATAGTGTACGATCAAACGCAAATGAACAGTTTTCAGCAAGTTCACGACCGGTTGACCGGCAACTGCAGTCAGTTTGTTCCATTTAATTGCGTTTCATTTAAAAGCAGCACATTCATATTTGTCACTTTTATTATATAATAATCCGTATTCAAAATTTAACGGTTCAAATTCCGAATGTAAGCTTAACAGTTACACATAAGTATTTCACGAGTTCTGGGACCAGCCGCACAAGTCAAAAATTATGTTCAATGGAAAATTTGCTTCTTCACGTTTAGCCTGGAAAACAGTTAAGATATATTACTCAATTAAAATAAAATATAACAAGAAATAATTTGTGCAACTGCCAGCAAAAAGTAAACAATAATAATTTGTTTAAATTCATTGATCACGCATGAAGAGTACGTCCTTCTATCACGATAAAATTGAAATTAAGGGGAATTGTACTGAAAACTTAATGATATTAAGTATTTTATTCGATTCCTTTACGCAAAAAACCGCGTGTCGATCCCCCTTCCGTCTGCTTCAGAACAGTTACAAAGTTCAAACCAGAAAATATAAAGAGGCAGAAACTAACTGTACAATCAAGAACCGTAGCAAATTTAAATTTAAAACATATACCATACAGTAAATTTCATAAGAAGAGATCACATTTAACGTTACATGTGACGCACGATCGCTGACGCTTAAACCATTGACAAATTATCACGTTTGTGCACAACTAAAATTTTTCACGTTCATTTTATTAAGTTTTAAATTAAATAAAATCATTCAATGACATTTCATGTTTCATGTTTCGATATCTATGATGGAACTTCCTAATTTCATGATTTGTTGTCTTGCACATCCTTTTACGCCAGGAAATTAATTGTTGGGAACTTTTCGGACACATTCCTACAGCCTTTGAATTTAAATTAAGCACTCACACACGTTTCCTTTCTCACACAAAATGTTACAGAAACAAGAAGTATGTTTGGCGAAAAAGAGTGACAGTAACGAAGGATGTACCAGCAAAGTAAGAAAACAACCTGTTACGAAAGTAATTAATATCTTCTTTTACTTTTTCGAAGTGTTAATACTTGATAAATTTTTAAAAAGCTGTTGTTGCGACTAAGATAATACATACGTACATAGCCATGAGCTAAGTATTTTGACAATAGTTTCAGATATTTTCGATGGCCCAATACCCCCCTTGAAAGCACAATTTTATTTATCCAAGTAACAAAATATTATCCTAAAATATATCAACATACAGTATATAAACAAGTAGAGTTTAGAGTGTCTGAGACTAATTTGGTGATATCTGTATAAGTTAACAATATTTAAACAATATTACAATATTTTTTAATAGTTCTAAAAAATCTGGAATCTAAAAATCAGTTTATCTTTGGTATGAACCATAATTTCTTTTTTCATGTTTTCGAGTGTAAAAACATGGCGTTTCATATGGCTTAATTTTATATTTTTCTTCCGTGAAATTACTTGATTTGTCTGGTATGTGAATAAATAATACATACAAGCTTAAATTCTCAGGTTACCATTATTATCAGAAAAATTTAGTAAATTACTGAGCGACATGACAATTTTTAACCGCCCAGCCATATTTAATAGCTTTACGTCCTTGTAAACACAAGCCAAAGAAACACTTTGAATGACAAAAAAAGTAAAATACCTGGTTAGACAACAGAATTTCCTGAGAATTATCCAAAATTCCGTCCGAAACACGAGGACAAAACACGAGGTATCGCAGCGTAGAAAAAGTTGGTCGCTTAACTTTGTTGGTTTTACTTGGCATCAGTGAGCCACCATGATGGCTTCATCATCAACACCACCACGGTGATTCTTCGTACATGGGCGACCCTGACCCCGTCTGCCTGACTTCCAACCTCTTCACTTTTCCGTTGCACATAGAAAAATAGGCGAAATAATCAGAGAAAACGGTGAATTGTGTCAGAGTTCTCGTGCGTGCGTGGTATCAGCTGTAACAGGAAAAAGTTGCCGGTCGGACGTCACAACTGGTTTCTAATGAGTTTACAGGCACGTCACCTGAGAGGTTTCGAATACTTGTTTGAATTTTTAATTAGGTTTAACCTGTGCGAAGGGCGTCAAATTGGAATTTTCCGCTTGAAAGACAAAAGAAAAGGTACCGCTCCATGGGAATTCAATTCAATTCAATATTGAAAGACACTGTGATTAATAGTAATTTTAGTTGGATGCTTACCTCAGCGGTCTTTAAATATAAATGGCGTACTAACCATTCTCTTTTTAATTAGTTCATATGTTCAGTACCCGAGGTTTCAAGCATAAGCACTAAAGTGTGATTTTAAAGTTCTTTATTATTTGTGGCATGCTTCATGTAATGAACCTATTAGATTAATTGTCACACAATTACATGCCATTTCAACAAAATAAATACAGTAATTTGTATAACGGATGCTAAAAATTATATTTTGTTTATAAATAAATTTAATGAGCGCATTGCAGTTTATAATAATCAGTAGACATAGCCTAAGACCATGGAACTTGCAAATAAAATTTGTGTACAAAAAATTAACAATCATTCTAGGTTGGCATATTAAAATGTTTTACCAACAATATAAAGAACTCAAATTTATGATTATTTATACGAAATGTGAAGGAAACCCCATTTCCGCTTTTTAATTATTTAAACCACAAACTGGGCCTTTCAGACAGGTAACTATGCTGATAAACTTTTAATGAAGGAATTATTCCTATTTTAAACGCTCTTCCGTTGACGTGTAGGAAATGACTAGATCATTACCAAAAAGGAATCACATCAGTTGCTTTGATTTCAATACATGAATAATAGTAGTATCTTCGGCTTAAGAAACTTATTTAAGTACAACACAGCGAACAAATCTTCTCTATGCTAATTAACATTGTTGTGTTCTCAGGAAATTTCATCAATTTTAGGCTTAGGTACATCTGTACGAGTCAGGGGGTACTTGAACCCAAATGTTAAACTGTGCGGATTACACAACAGCTGGTTGTCTGTCACAGATTGTGACAGACTTAACTTCATATACCTGGTATTTCCCACCTGTCATAGTCTTCCATCATATTGTATTTATTCGGAGCATCTTATAATAAGGCATTCACGATTAAAAAACATATGACCTTGGTCTTGACTTTAATAGTTTTCTTTCGGAGACTTTTCACCTTTGTGTTTGTCGCATGATTAGAAAATTCAAATTGCAAATCATCTGTTTACGTGGCAACATAAAAATTAAATCAACATGTTGAAAGTGTATACTGCAGTATAATATGACCGGCTAAAGTAGTTTTTACAAAAAAATGAAATATAAGTAAAATATATGTTTAAGACCAGTTTAGTTTTAGATTGGCATTTTAGACCAGACCAGTACCTGTTTGCCATTAATTCCTGAGGTTTTCTTACTTTTTACTTGCTTATGTGGTATTGGCTGAGTGACTGACTCGGTTGACTATTGTTTTCCCTATTCATCGTCTCATGAAAAAACATAGACAACTTTAAAAAGGCAGTACTTAGTTCCAGGTCGAAGCCTCAACTACTATACTCGCAGGACTTCCAATAGTTCCTAAGAGAGAAAATTGCTCAGTACAAGAAGTTAAAGTGCGATGCCATTGGATAGAAAAAGGTCGATTCCATTCAAATGTCACATAAATATATACCTCGAATGAAAAGCAGGTGTGAATAGAAGCCTCTTCCCTGTTGTTTTATATACTTCTCTCTTAACTATTTCTCTGGGGATGTGTTCGGGAGGAGGAATAATCGATATTAGATAAGTTACAAATTCTTCAGGAAAATCAATGAGGAGAAAACAAATTAATCTGGTCAACTGGAATGCATACATCTCTGATAAGCCAAACCATCAAAATATTGTAGAGTATATTAATATGAACTCACCCTCAGATATTCGTCCAAGCCCTGGTCGGGTTGATATATGTGAAGCAACTGAATTACGGTCCTGGGAATTTCTAAATTGTCGCGATAATAATTTTTTAGAATTACCAAAAAGGACACGAAGCCCTCGAGGTCTTCTTTTGTCGGAATCGCTCCTTTTACCACTGAAACGAGTTTATTTTACATAAAAACTTTTCTTGTAAAAAATTCATATTTCTGATTCTACCAACATTACCTATAAATTACAGGCAAAATGTAAAGCACATTCCGAGAGTAACCGCCAAGAGGTACCAAGTTAACAAGTTTTTCACTACGTTTGAATGAGTTATAATTTAATTTATAAGTTCCGACAGATATACAATTCCACTAAAGCATTTATTGTCGTACAAATAAGTCAGCTGAGGAAGATTTAAAATGCACTATTGGTATGTTACATTTCCTTCAAGACAACCATCTATTAAAGACTTTAATTTTTTGATGTATTTTGTAGCATAAAAGTTTCCAATCGATATTAGTTTTGCGAAAAATAAGTACAATACTCAAGTAAATTGTTACAATGTGATTTGGTCTTTTTTCCCACTCGGAAAGCATTTCACATAGTCAAATAAAAAACAGGTTAAAATTTTTATTACATAATATCAAGAGACCAAAGTGTAAACTACAGGCTTAAATCGTATTTTATAATCCACCGGTGAACACTTTCCTAATTATGAGATCAACGTTCGGACCATCTGTCGGAAACGATTTAGTAGCATATATAAAAGATGCTCATCTAGCATTCCCGAGACAGAAGTTGTTAACTTTCTGTACTGCAGAATGGCTACCCATAGTAGTAACAGTTTCGTGAAGTGGTTTCTTCTGGCAGTTTCACTGTGCCAGGTTTGTTCGTTGCCCGGTTCTCTCAAAGATGACCAAGATACTGTGCGGAACATATTCAGTGGTAAGTAATACAAATATAATTCGCTTGTAACGCCTACCTTTAATTTGGTACTGCGACGGATTGTTCATTGTCATTGGAAAAGTGTTTACGTTGCTTTCTTCAGGTGAAGTGGATAAACTTTGCATGCAACTTCGATTTTCATTTATTTTTCCCCATTCGAAGTTTGTTCGACAGTTTTTCCTCCAATTCCGCTATTTCCGTTTCAACTAAAGCATTGACTACACGTTAATTTTCAAAATGAGAAGAAGCGTTTACGGCACGATTACTAACCACTTTTTTACCACAAAAAATTTTACTCTTTTGTGTAATATTGATTTAATTATGATAATTCTTCCCTATATGCTCCATTTTTAGCCTAAATAGTATGTAATGAATGATGAATGACGTGAAGTATTTTTTGCGACATAAGTTACTACAAATGTAAAAATTATTGTAAAAAAGGTAACGCAATTTAATCAAACTTTATTTTATTCTTTACAGAATCAAAGAGAGAGATTTCCCCGGCTGCTGTTCCACTAGTTAAATCTCCAATGTTTAATCCGTATTTTATGTATCCACCAGTTGTTTCCGGCAAACCTATTTTTTATCCTTCATTTGTAAACCCTTCAGACCTATTGTTAAATCGCTTTGCAAAATCAGGTGTAGCTGCTTCTACGTCAACCAAAGCACCTCCCCTGGATGCCTCAGATCCAACTCTCATCAGTGCCTACTTCAAAGCAAAGAAAGACGAGTTTCTGACAAAGTTATTTGAGCGATTGGCCAACACAACGGTTACAACATCTGAACTAAGCGCAAGAAGTGTTCCAGTACAAAATGACACAGACCCTGCTGCAGTACCTGCTATAGATCCGTCCTACTTCTTAAAGAAGAAGTACTCGTTCTTGGAAGCACTGTTTAAGAGTCTTAATGCTACAATGTCGCCTCCAGTAGGCAATCAGACAGATAACGCAGTTACGGTAGATTTACCTGCTACGACAACGACGAAACCTACAATTGTTCCTCCAGACTTCTGGTTTCCATTTCCCAAACTGGCCAAAACGCCCAAACCGCCTAAACCAACCAAACCTCCAAAAGCCAAAAAAGTCTTGAAGGATGCCTTAGATACCATTCTTCTTCAGTCGTTGCTGATGGATTTGGGCGTTGATCCAAAGGATGCGTCGCTCAGTAAAAGAGCTGCTGTTGGTGCAGACATGACAAAAAAACCAAAAAGCAAAAAAGTAAAACCGGAGGAATATCCTTTAGATTTTTCCATGCCAGACAAGGGCATGAAATCCAAGGGCAAGAAGTTCAAACCAGAAGAAGATTTTACGGAATTTTTCATCCCAGAAAAAGTCAATCCAGTACTGTTTTCATCAAAAGCCTTGTCCTGCGTGGACAAGTTATTTAAGATTCTGAACAAAACTGCTGAAGATGATGATGTGGAAAACTATGTTCAACCAAAAGCCACCATGGTACCCGCAAATGCTTGGACCAAACCTGTTGAGACTGAGTACACGTCAAAACTGGACGCATTTTTGGACCTCCTCATAAAGTCTCTCAACGCCACAGAAGACTCTGCTGAAAAGCAGGGAAAGTTTGAAAAATTTAAGGGTAAACCAGGAAAAAAATTTAAGAGATCCACATTTCTAGACGAGCTGCTTCATCGGGTTCCTACAACTCCAGAACCTACCACCACAACTACTACCACTACACCAGCTCTTTCCAAGGATACAGATTGTGAGTTTATCAAAGAATTTCTCGAGGAATGCTGTTGCGAGAGTTGTACCAAGTCTCAAAGATCTTTAATTTTCCGACCTTTTGGATCAGGCTACTGGATTCCCCAATACCTGTACGCTGCCAAAATGGGAATGTACCTGGATAAACTGATGGATTCCATTAACACGGCAGCGGCGAATGAAGTGGAAAACGAAAATCCAGCCATGTTGAAAAGAAGTTTGGGCTCAGCATCTGAAGACGACGAGTCGGATCTGTCTAGCAAACAAACGGCCCTAAGCCTCATCATAGCCGAATTGAGCGAACTGAAGAACAACCTGGTTGAAGCATTCACTGAAGGCATCAAGGCCCAGAAAGACGCATCTCCAACTACTAAGCCCTACGGCCCACCTGGAAAATCTTTCAAAAAGCCATTTTGGGGGCCCAAAGGAGGAGCTGCTCCTACGACCGACCCCATTGCACCGATACAAAAGCGCATTGACATCCTCAATGATGTTTTCGACAAGCTGACCAAAGTAGAGAAGACTTTGATTTTCACCAGCGAACCTGATTACGATCCAAAATTAATTGCGAACTTAACGGAAATACTGGACTTGACATCGCCTAAATTTAACTCAAAGTCTGTGGCACATAAAATCAAGGTTTTCCCGACTAGACCGACTGAAAATCCGGAATCGCCGGCTTATTTCCTAGCCAAAACAAAGGAGTACCTCCAAAACTTATATGCCAACAAAATCGACACCGATGACAAATAAGTTCGGCAAGGTTAGGCAGAAATTGTGGTAGAGGAGACTCATTCTCTCAACCTATTACATGTGTAATTTATACTAAAATTAAGTATTTGGACAAATCTTTCTCTTTGTACATGAGGATGTCAGCAGAGGGAAAGAAGAGTTAACGTAAAGGCTGATTTGACGAAGAACCAATGATACTGTGATCTCAGACTTGGTTTTAAAAATGAATTTTAATATACTGACTGATATTAACCGATTATTATTTTACAATTTATATATTCCATGATGTTCACGCTTTTTAACTGACACTACGAATCGTTTGTTTAGGCTCCTTTCAGGTCGGACGACCATCAACATCATTAATCCTGGGGGATATCCTGCATCAACAGGATTGTGATGTTTCAGGCACAATTCTTTGCTTGCTGGGTATTCTCCGGGGTTAAAACTGCATTAAAACGGTACCAGGCCTTGTGGGAAAAAGATGTGAAAGAAGAGAAGTATACCTGGATGAAAACGAGAGGAAAAACTCAATACGAGACAGTGCAACATGCCTCTCTCGTGAGAATCACGTCGTTTATCTAAAAGATTTAAATAAATCAAAAGATCTACAAAATCTATGCGTGAATCTAAAATATATTGTTACGGATAGAATTCAAAATTCTGTATTCATGAAAGTATTCATAAACTAAGAGTGACAGATTAAGCGTTTGAACTCCCACTCTAATCTACTCGTAAGTCACTGTACGTGGCAATGTAAATTTCGCCCATTACGTGCCATTTTAAACTTGAATTATTATTACTATTATTACTATTTTGCAAATGACTCGTTTAATTCAAATATGACATGTCGTTCAAATTAAGCTTCTCACCATATATCCAAGTATACTTCCTTTAGCATTGTGACAGTTCTGTTGTACATTATTAACAATTTAAGTATAGATCATTTTACATGGTACACAACAATTTACAAAAATGCAAAAGGAATCACATTCCTTCCAGTTTTGAGGAAGAATTTTTTGTTTTACAAACGGAAATTTATTATCACCGATGATATCCAAATGATATGCGAATAATTGCGACATTATGGCACTGGTACTGCATTATCTAATATGATCGTCACTAAAGAATAATTTACCTTTAACAGCCACAGAAGATAGAAAAGCAACTTGCTGCAAGGAAAATTAACGAACCACCCACTTTAATGGAAATAACGAACTGACAAATTTTTAAAGTTTTGGCGACAAAATCGTCCGTCGAAGTTCAATCACGGCGTCTTAGTCGCACGATATTCAAACATGGAAGGCAAATAGCAGAGGAGTTTGTTTTTGAAATTCGAAATGTAGGATGTTTGATTTTATTTATTATTCTCCTTATTTTTTTTTTTAAACTTGAATGACTTCCACCATGAGGAGGTCGTGGAAGTATTTCTTGTTTTTGTTATGGCTTTCCTATCTCTTCGTTTGCGGTATACTTTTATTCACGCGAGGATTTCTGTTAAGTCGGCGAACACTCCTTCAGAAATCTTCATGTATAGAAAATCTGGACTGCAGTCCATTACAGAAACTATCGAAAGAGGATCCATGTTTAGAGAACACACAGCTATACTTAGAGTGCCTAGACAGGAATCAGTTAAAATTGAGGGATAATTCACGTGAGCAATGCCTTAAATCTGACAGAAAAGTCGTTCTCCTTATAATCGATGCATTGCGCTATGATTTCGCATTTTACAATCACACGCTGGAACCCCAGCAACTTCTGCCTTTCCAAAACCGACTGGGGATCCTCGATGAGTTACTTACAACACTACCAAATAATTCGCTCCTGCTAAAATTTATAGCGAATCCGCCGACGACGACGATGCAAAGACTTAAGGGGCTAACCACCGGTAGTCTACCTACTTTCATTGATATTGGCTCGAACTTTGCAACTCCTGAAATAAACGAGGATAACATCTTGGATCAGCTATTGGAACAAAAGAAGAAAGTCGTTTTTATGGGGGATGATACTTGGACAGCACTCTATCCCGGCCGGTTTAAGAGGCAGTACCCATATCCGTCATTTAATGTTTGGGACCTCGATACGGTTGATAACGGTATAATAACGCATTTGAAACCAGAACTTTTGAAGAAGGACTGGAGTCTACTGATTGCCCACTTCCTAGGAGTAGATCACTGTGGCCATAAATATGGCCCTTTTCATCCAGAAATGAGTAGAAAACTAAACCAAATGAATGATGTTATTAGGTAAGTTTAGTTTATTTTACCACAAAACTAGCCATTCCTATTGTTGTAGTATTGTGTGCTGAGTTGTGTGTCAACACATTAAGGTCATACATGTTGCAATAAAAAATTTATAGTTTGCTATTTTCAATTATTGTTCTTTTTTAGTAATGGGTGAGATATACATTAATAAAAATATTTATCATTGTAAATTAAAAATTATTTTTCAAAAATTATAAATTGGCAGAAATTTTCTTTCCATCAAAAAATATACCATTTGCTTAGTTCATAATAGATTAAAAAGTTATTAAACTTTATGTGGATGAAATAAAATGTAAAATAATTTACAGATTTTGATTATGAAGGTTTCAGAAATTTAAGGGAAGTATAATAATGTGTGGATTTATTTTGTTTTAGGAGTGTTGTTGACACCATGGATGAAAACACAATGCTCTTTGTCATAGGAGACCATGGGATGACTCCCACAGGTGACCATGGTGGTGAAAGTTCAGATGAAATCACATCAGCTTTATTTGTGTACTCGCCAGTGCCGTTTCTCTCAGGAAATATCGTTGTTAAAACAGACTCTGTGTATCAAGTAGATATAGTGCCCACTCTGGCAGCCATCCTAGGCTTTGCAATACCCTTTTCAAATTTAGGAAAAGTTATACTACCAGCACTGCCACAGAGTAGACAGAATTCTAATGTAAACGATATTAACTCTGATATTCAGCAAGCTTTAAATATACTCTCAATAAACGTCGAACAAATAATGCTCTACATAAACACTTACTCGAGACAAATTCATGCTTTCTCCAAAGGGAAGGTATCAAGTTTGCTCGACAGGTTTCATTCTTTGAAATGGAAACTTACAACAGTAAATGATAATACAAGTTTTAAATTTTACCATAAAACTGCCATCGAGTTCCTTAATTACGTAAGGGAACTGTGCGAGGAGGTCTGGGTGCAGTTCGACTCCTTTTCGATGTCCAGAGGCTTAGTATTGACGTTTCTACTTCTGGCTTTTACCTTTTTCATTATCGAGGGCATTCCTTGCTCTCGCTTGAACTCGTTGCTCGACGGACTCTTCCTTTGGATCGCCTACAGCACTGTTGTCGTGTGCGTGGCAGTGAGCATTATGCTGCAGAACTACAAAATAGTGGATGACATGTACCTGCTCATTTATGTCTCCACCCTGAGTATTTCAATGCTTATAATGGCTATTGTGGTGGTACAAAATTGGGATGAGATCACCATGTTGTGGTTCAACACCTACAGAAACCGAGACTGGTCAAACGTGTTAACAAGATTCATCCATTTGTGTTCGCTTTTGTTGATGTTTTCCAATAGTTTTGTGATTGAAGAGGGATCCGTTTTATCGTTCATGCTCAATACGGCAGTGTGGTTGGTAGTGTACAACATAAACTTTCAAGAGAGTGAGTTATCCACCAAGAGTAAGGGCAACGAAAAAGGTTCATGGCTGACGAAGATTCTTTCTCAAACAAAAGTCAGATCTTTATTGTTGGCTGTGATATTTACATTTTTATTGAGAGGATCGCAGTATTATTGGAGGTTAGTTGGCTACATTACAGGACCCCACATTTTGTTGGGGGTACTCTTGTACATATATATCAACATTTTCAGTTCTGACAAAACTTCATCGTGTCGCAACCTATGCGTCACTATTCATTATTTTATTTCCCGTAATTATTGAAATGTAGCAAGATCATTTTAAATAGTTATTGATTTATGATTTGCAGGTGTAGGGAAGAACAGAAATGGTGCATCATAGCAACAGATTCGACGAAAGCGACCACCTCTTTCAAATCAGGAAGAGGGAATTTGGATGCCATTACACCACTGGCTGTTCTGGCACTCTTCGTGTCGGCGACACGAATCTGGCTAAGGAGCTGCGGCAATTTGGTTGGCTTTTCACCCACTGTTATTTTAGTCCGTTACGCTCCCAGCGTTGTGGTAGTTTGCCTCGGTGGTTTCTGGGTTCTTCAAGGCTTGCCACAGGAGGCCAGAAGTAAATTATTCGTTCCATGGCAGCTACAGATACTCCCGTGCACTGCCTTCTTTCTCATAGGTCTGACAATATTTTCCCTGTACGTTCAGCCCCTGTGCGTTTATGTAATGGAAAAGAAGAGTGATGTTGTGTCTGTTTACGGGAATGAGAACATCATACCACAGCTCTTTCACCAGGTAATTCGACCAACTGCATTAAGTTTGGTAATTTTGCTCCGTAAAAATATCAGTAACTTGAACATATACTTTCAGGTGAAAAAAGTAATTAAAAACTCTGATGAAAATGAGAGTTTGAGAAGCAAATCACCTCTGGTGTACGGCTTAGCCACAGCTTACAGTGCTGTTTTCATAATATTGGCAGAATTCATTTCATTGTTTGTTATATCACTCTTGGGAGATGTTTTAGCTTCCTCGGTTATAGTCATGTTTGCCGCCATGGTTGTTGTGTTAACTATTTTGGCGTATGCCCGCTTGGACTCATCCATTGTCACAAGTAAATGAAATAGTTTAAATGGCCGAATTCCAATACTTGAATATTTGGTTAAATTTATTTAATTACAATTTCAGATCAAATTTTTCATGTTCCTTGGACATATGTATTAATTTGGGGTCTATTAGCGTCATATTTTTTTTACGGGACTGGTCATCAGCCAACTTTCCCGGGCATTCACTGGTACGCTGCCTTCGTCGGAACTGGTGGACAGTTCTCGTCAAACATTATACCTGGTTTTCTAGTCGGTTAGTGTTTGTAAAATATTTTACACAATTGTTTTTATCACACCGTATGAATCCTAGAGGTATGCATGCCTTCCATCTTTCCTTCCTCATTATTTGGACACTGTATACATAGCCCTTTGTACCGTCTTCTTCGTAATCTCCTTGTACAAAAATTCGTGAATATTTATCATTAGCTCTCGCTTTGCAGGTGCCAATACATTTGGTTCATACATAATTGCCGGTTTAATATTACCGGCTTTGCTGATAGCCCCATTCACATTGCCCGTGATGTTGCCAAGTTGGTGTAGCACAACGGGTCATGCATCAGACAAAATTATGAAGAAACATGCAGCAAATGAAATTAGGGAAGGTGATATTTGCCTGTACGAGAGGGATGGTCTCAGCCAGTACGCCTTATTAAAACTTTCATCAAAATATATCCTTTACCACGGAACAAGAGTGAGTTCAAAACATTAACCTGTCTCAAAGTAAAATATTTTTAATTCAACTCGGGAATTTTATTTATAGATTTTTACGTGCATGTTAGCTGCTGCCGTTCACTGCCGACACTTAATGGTTTGGATGATATTCACACCGAGGTTCATTTTTGAGGGCGTTAGTTTTATGGTCTCACTGGTATCCGTACTTCTCGGAAATTTGCTTTTCATAAGAGTGTCAATCAAAGTTGATGACTTAATGAATGACATATATAAGAAACTTGACTTATAAAAATTTTGTGTTAGTGAGTAGAAAGGAAAGTAACAGAATGTAAAATGCTTTTAATAGTCACATCTCCAACCGATTTGTATTATATACACATTAAAACAAATATAGCATCAAATTTTTAAAAACAAAATTGTTTTTATTTGTGGAGTTTGTCTTTGTGGAAATGTGAGGAATTTTATGGAAATTAGATGAATGAAAATGAAATATTAAGAAAAATTTCAAATATTTCTTTCTCCTCTTTTAAGTTTAATCGGCTAAAAATGAGTAAGGGTTGTGGCTGATCTGGTTTGTACTAAATTCGTTCCAGTGTACCTTATAAGCGAAAATTAAAGTTTTGGTTCACTGAAAATTCTAAAAAAACATACATAACTTTGACTTTGAAAATCCCAAGTCCGGCATTATTAGCTAGTTTAGGCTTTTATTTATTAGGAGATTCCTAAGAAAAGAAGTGTACGTGGTAAAAACGGAACAATAATGGTAAGTTTTATTGGGATTCAAAATCCAGAGATTACAAGTAACATTCAGATTTAAACAAACCATTAAAAGAGAGGAATTATCCAAAATTAAAAGGTTCTAAATTTCCCATTTATAGCCTCATGGAAATGCCCGTTATTACTTAATAGATAACACAAAACGTTTGCATTGACGAGCGCCAAATCACTCAATTTCCGTAGGAGGCCATGTGCAATTCCGTTTGATTGTAGTCTTCTGCTAGAAAACTTTGGTTTGTTACTTGAGTTTATGATTGAAAGGAATTGTCTCATAATGTTTCAAAAAGCGACAAGTCTAATTCTCAGCGACATAAGCATAACCCGACGCAGTTATTGTGTTCATAAGCAATCTAAAATGCTGGCCAAAGTGATACAAAAAGGGATGTCGAAAAAGTTAGTTGTTCTTGTTATTCTGAACCGGCCCTCAATCATTAAGTTGTAATATACTTCAGGTGTACAATACAGTGGAATCATTTGTGATGAATAAATTTTTTTAAAAGATGCAATCAAAACTTCTTCATCAGAAAAACATGTTTTGACTCACAGATTAAATTAATTGTACCATTTAGTTATTTTTTTTCCCCACACTGTATAACAATTTTATTTTCAGTTTGAGTAAGAGAAGACCTATTGGTGCAGTACAAGAAAGTTATCCACTGCGGAAGTATGAAATAACTTCAAGAAGAATGTCTGTTCTTAACAAAACTTTTATGACTCACATTACAACAGTCATGATGGGTGGCAAACATTCATCAGAACTCTTAGGGCTAGGAATAGAAATAACTAAGGTTGTAATGTATATGTATATATATTTACACATAAATTTACATATATGTATATATATGTATTTTGTTTTTACTTCCATTATTTTTTTTTTAATTTTGTAGGTTCAAGTGAGCCCTTGCTTTAAATATTTAAGGGTCTATTGGTTGTCAGGGAAGCCAAATTTGGAAAATATAGATGTAGCCATTGCTTTGAATAAAGCAGCTGGTGAATTGAGGCATGAAATATCATCACTTAATGTTGTGGGAAGATGCCCTGAAATAACATTTGTTAGAGATTTAGTAGCTGAGAAATCATTTATTGTAGAAAGCATCTTAAGTAACTTAGATTTGGGCAATAAGTCAAATTCATCAGAATCAGAAAATGTTGAAACTGAAGAGAAGAATGATGATGATGATGATGATGTAAGTGTGAGGTCTTATAACTAAAAGTAACAATGTCTCAAAATGGTAAAATACATAGTAGTAAAGTCAAAAACTAGCAAATTAATTTTTATCAAGGTTAATGGAATTGGAGAGATTGAAGTAGTGTTAAAAGTAAATAATAACACAAGGTGTGAAACATATATTACATCACTACATGTTACTTAAATTAACTCAAAAATATTACAGGTGGACTATAACAAATTTCAACAGAATGTTTTGTCCCTTGACCATGACAAAATAACAGGGCGAATAATTAGTGAAATCTACAGGCAGAAAGCAATTGAACTTGAAGAATTGAAAAGAGCATCCACAGATAATCCAGAACATAAGGCATACAACATGGATGACACAAATTTTATACAATTTAATAAGAAGGAATTTGCCAAATTTTACAATAGACAAAGAATCTTAGAGAAGAAGCTGGAAAAGTACTCTTTAGGTTGTGAGGGATTGGGAATGTCAGAGAGTTATGATGATAATGATGACAATGAAGAGAACATTCAGGATTTAAATGACATGGAAGAATTTGAAAACGATGAACAAGATTTCTGTGAATATGAAAAATAGAAAATTTTTTTTCTTGAAATTTTGTTTAGAGTTCACAGTATTGCTAAAGTACAGAAGAATTTCATGAGAAAATTATGACTTTTCCATTTATTACATCAGTTGGTGTGCTGAAAAAGAACTATTACTGTGATGGTTGTCATTTGATAAAAATATGTTGTAATAATAATGATTGCCACATATTGATAAGTATGTATATGAAATAAATTAAATTACTGACATCTGTAAAACTTGAAATGTAATTCTAAAATATGGATCAGCTCCTCTGAATTTTCTTCCCCCACCATTCATCACTGCCAATTATTTTTTAAGGTAATAGTAGTCTTCCATTTTCCCATAGTTAGTATTTTAAATATTATATTATAATCATAATTGTGCATATATATGTTATGCTGTATTACCAAAAATATGGTAATAAGCAAGCTTACAATTATGTTGATGTGTTCTATCACCTGACCATAATTAGGAAATGAAATAAAAAAACTTTCAAACAGCATTTGAACAACTATAATAAATGTTATTAATTAAATTTAGTAACAGGAAGTTAATCTCAAACAGTAAAACAACAAAAATAAAGCAAAGTATTTTAAAAATTACAATTCAACAAATCCCTCAGAATATTTTAAATCAAGTAAGAGCACTTCAAGCATTAAAATAAGGGCTTGACTTGGCCGTTATTTGATTACAGATACAAAGTAATGTGTTAGTGATCCTTAATAGACTTGTAGGTAGGTGCTTATAAAAAAGCTGCCTACAAAAATAAAATCTTTCTCTTTCTCTAAAATGCAACAACAAATGAGACCAGGAACTAGAAAAGGTACTAGACCTTGAATACCAGAAACATGGAAATTCTGTTTTGGTTTACTCTTAACATAGGAACTTTTGTGGTATCTTAAAATTGAGAAGGATGTTCAACGTTGATGTGAAACTTTCCTTTCAATGAATTTCCACTGTTACGTTGCAGTATAAAAAAATTCTGAAAATATTATATGGTAATGTTATTTAAAATAAACTTAACTTCTTAAAAAAAACTTAACTATCTATGTTACATATAAAAAGTTGACATTGTGATTCTCAAAATCTATATTCTCTTAAACCAGTTTTTAGTCTTTGGGTTGTCAGAAAATTAAGATCGGAAATCCAACGTTATAAAAAAGCATCAAACATCACCCAAAAAACAACTTTGACTTCAACACCTCCTTGGATGGGTTTAGGAACATCACTGCAGGATCAATAGGAACTTCCAATGTATTACCACACCTCGTCTTCAAATGTTTCGTTCTTGGCAGAGCCCAACCATTGCTTTTGCTGAAAAGAAACGACAAATAGTGTTTACCAAGGTGGCTGATAATAATTTTTTTTCAATAAGTGAACCTTCTATTTCAAAAAGTGAAATTATGTAAACATGAATGAAGCTTTGACAAGTAAAAAAAACCTATTAATGAAGGAATTCTGACTTTAAAATAATCCTTCACTAAGAACAAATACAAGTATCTTGTGCATTTTTTATGCCATACCAAATGAATAGTCTTACTTATATTATGACAGAGTTGAATGTTATGGAAGAATTCTTATCACTTGTTAGAGTAATTAAATGGGTTGAGGTATCAAGCTGCCAGAAAACTGCTACAACAATTTTAATAGCGGTAAATTGTGGATGAAACTACTCGTACGACACAGAACACCATTCTCACGTAAATGAGCACAGGTAATTATTAAATTAAAAGCAAAGTTATTCCATCCCTAGTAAATACTAACTCTAAAATCCTTTCCACCAAATTCAGGCAACTCAGCATTATTTCCGGAGCCTCCCATTGCCTGAAGAAAATCAGGAACTTCTTGCTCTGCCTGTTGTAATATGGTCACCAGTGAAGAAGCTAAATGGCCATCCCGTTCTGAATCATAAAAACTGGTTGCCAAACCACGGTTTCCCACTCTTCCTGTTCTACCTATACGATGAACGTATTCATCGATTGAACTAGGCAAATCAAAATTGACCACATGAGACACATTCTTGATATCTGAAAAATAAGTTAAGAAATTAGGAGGAAACTTTACTTAAACAAACTAAACAGAGTTAAGCAATAATACCTAAACCCCTGGCAGCCACCGATGTGGCCACCAGGATGTTCATATTTCCGCTCTTGAAGTCTCGAAGAGCGGTTTCTCTTTCCCTTTGTTCCCTATCTCCATGAATAGATGTTGCGCGGAAATTTTTCTCGCTTAAGAAAGTAGCAATGAAGTCGGTGATTCGTTTCCTCTCAACAAAAACCAAGCATTTCGACTTGGGATTTTCGCTTAAAAGTTCCACCAGTTTGTTCCTCTTCTCAAATTTGTTGACGCAGAAAAATCTCTGTTCGACATCGATGCAAGCCCCTCCAACAATTCCAACTGTTACAAATAGGTAGTCCTTAAGAAACGAGGCAGCTAGATATTGTACCTCTTCAGGAAAAGTAGCCGAAAACATCAAAGTTTGTCTCTCTCCCTAGTAAAGGAAAATTACTGTGAATACATACAAATAATTACATTAAAATTAATTTTTTACCACATCCAATAGTAGTGCCGTGAATTTTGAAACAAAAGTAACATGTTTAGCCCACAAGCCCAGACGTCCAATTAATATTGAATTCAAGAGTCGCACAATTATCACGGAGTGCAAGATTTTGTAAAAACAGATTCACTGCTGAAATAATACAAAGAAAGGCTCATATTGAAACCTACTGCTTTCGGCATTGTTGAGTGCCCGACAATTTGCTGGATAGGCAACAAGAAACCCATGTCCAACATACGGTCAGCTTCGTCTAAGACCAAATGCTTTGTCGATGAGAAATCGATGTAGTTGCGAGAAACAAAGTCAAGTAATCTACCCGGAGTTGCTACTAGAATGTGACAGCCATTCTGGAAAAAGAAAATATTGAAGTTAAAGAACTGCTTTAAAAGAAGTATGTTAAATCTCTCTCTGCCGTTTAGCTAAATTTAACATTTTCAAGTACAATTCAGCGGGAATTAAATTGTTGTTAGAACAAGCTCCTTTTTGACCTAAGTAAACTGAGCAAATATTGAATAAAAACCTTTGTTCTTTCCCGCTGGTATGAAATGGCCGTTCCTCCATAGACAATTTCCACTTTAATAAACGTTCCGCGGGAAAATTTTCTCGCTTCGTTCCAAATTTGAATGGCCAACTCCCTTGTGGGTGATAAAACAATGACAGAGGGGGTACAAATGTTATCTGAAGTAGAACTACATTCATCCTCCAAAAGATGATGTATAATTGGTATCAAAAAGGCGGCCTGTAAGCAAATTAATGAAGAGCTGATGTAATCGTGCTTATCTCAACCATAAAACAATCTTATCTGAAATACAACTAAGTAATAAATAAATAAGTTTAAAAAGTTTCTATCCAGTTTCTATCAAGGCATTTATAGGTCAACAATTACTGGAAATGGAGAATTTCCAACTAAAGGTTGTATTGCACTTCTAATGTTTTGCAAATAATGTATGTAATTCATTTATAATAATTATTCTTCGCCACAATGAAGATATATCATTGTAACATACATAATACCATACTCTTCTGTTTTCCCTACTCAAAATTCATAAGTGAAGTGCTTAAGACTACCTTCAGAATAGCAACACTTTTGGAGTTTTAATTCATATGAAACCTTACATGAAAAGGGGCATGCAGTACAATGGACTTTTATTTATCAACAATTTTTTAGGTCTGGCACATATGAACCAACCGTTTTTCCAGAGCCTGTTTGGGCGCAAGCCATCATGTCCCTTTTGTCCAAGACGATCGGTATAGAGAATTTCTGTATGGGAGTCGGTTTGTTGTACAGGCATTTCCTTATATTGTCGAGGATTTTGGGTCTCAAACCGGCCTCTTCGAAGCTGTTGATCGAATGCGGTTTATTTTCTCCCGAAACTTTTACTTCTATATCGTCGTACCGATCGAAATTGATTCCGGACGATATGCAACTGCTAAATATTTCGTCATCGTTTTCGGTTGGAGGCTCCGGAACGTAAGTTGACTTGAGTTTGCGATCTATAAAAATAGATAAAGCGTTCCGTGTAGGTAATATAACTACTAAGAGCAAGATTAATTGCGTCTAAGTAAGAAAACTTTTAAACCGTTTTCCGTGTTGTTGGTGCTTCTGCCGTTTCTATTGTTTCCTGGTTCCCATGATTCCTCCTCCTCCTCCTCGTTTCTCCTATTTCTAAAATTTCCATTGTCACCAAATTTATTTTCGTTTTGGCTTTTACTGTAATTATTATTTCCCATATTTCGGAAGTTGTCCCTTTTATTGCTTTCAAAATTATTTCCTTTTGATTCGGACAATAATTTAGCAAAGCCGTGCTCTGTGCTAGCAAAACGGTTTACGGTGCTTTTAGGAATTGTCGGAGCACCTCCCGCAGCAGACTCTGAATCCCAGTCCTCATTGTCCATCATTAGTTTTTTCTAAAAACTAAGATTAAAGCAAAACAGTGTGAACCATGGTAATATACACATCAAATACATAAATCATAGGTATAGATAGAGGTATTTTAAGTGATTTAACCTTAACAAAAATTAAATTAACTCTTTACAACTCCCAAGTTACCTTAGAAATGGGAAACTTTTTATTGTCAATAATAATTGTAATAGATTCCACTATGTCTTGTTTAAATAAAATGAAGCTAAAACACTTTCTGCTAAATCTCCTTAAACTTCTTCTAATTTTGAATCATCACTTGATTTTTTTGTTTCTTTCAGTAAATTACCTTTAACAGAGTTGTCTCAAATATTACCTGACTTAGGAGGTGAACAATACAAGAAGCGAGTTTTCCACCATGTCACTGAGAAAATACAGAAAATTCTGCTTTGATAAGACAGTTTTCATGAGAAGTCTTTGCATGACAGGTACTATTTTTAATTATAAACTTAAGCCATTGGAACTTACAGTTATCTTACAGTTAAAAGGTGTATTACTTTTGAATGACAACTGATCTGTATTTTTAATTGAACATCTTCAAATTTACTCAGGTACTGTCAGTTCCATACAAAGTTATAACTGTCATCAGAGTACCTATAATACTTGTCAAAACTTTAAGTACTTAACACCTAGGTGAATCAAACTGTTTTCACTAACTGTTTAATAGTTGATGTGTTTAGACACCAAGACACTTGAAAGTGCTGTTCACCCACTCAGTTTTAATTTTCATATTAAAACACATTTTGAAGGTTTCATAAAACTGCGAACCTTTATTATATATATAAAATCAACCGCTTGAACAACTCATATGGCATTCTATTAACCTTGATGACTATTTCAGTAGGATTCCTTTCCTCGATGTCAAAAAAACGTGATTAAAATGTTCACTCACAAATGATGTAAGTGTGTATGTGTATTACATAAAATGTAATGTGTAATGTCACAAGAAAACAAAAGCTTTCAATCAGAAAGGTTGAGGCAGAGTTCAGTTTGATTTCCCTCGCTAATTTCCCATGCAATCAACGGAGAAAGAAGTTGAAGTCAAATTTGTTCTTACCTTAGAAAGCAGGGTCAAAACGAGTGCGAATGTTATCTTCCCTCAGTGTACCCTTCGGTTTGAACGCGTTCTGACAGGAAACGACGCTCGCAAGTCGGGCAGCGTGCCACTTTTTTATTCGCCAAATTTGAAACGGTTGCGGCGATATTAAATCGAGTTTCCGGAAACAGAAATTCTTTCACAAGAACTGTTTCATCAGTAATGAATTCAGAGTTTCGTTTTTGCAAGTATCACATTCCTTCTATTGAAATTGTTGGCTACCTGATATTTTTTTCCGTAACCCAACTGTCCATTCTTAAATAAAAATGTTTATATCGACCATTTCTGTAAAACAAATTGTTTTAACTTTTTTACTTTAAATTCTTGTAGATTATTTAATGTCAGTTTTATTCTTGCCTGTCACTTTAAAATCACTGTCACGAAATTTCCCTACACATTACTGAATTCTTTCAGTTGTGAATTAGTTACACAATACACCACTTTTTTAGACGGTAAAACGTATGAAATTGTAAAATTGATAAGGAGGATAATAAAAATTAATGGGAATTTATGCAAACGTTGTGCATTTATGAAACGTCGTAAGGTGTGGTTCATTATTCTTATTCACATTTGTTCTCTGTAAAAGAAAGGGCCAGGTTAAGCAAGTCATATCCTGCTTAAACATTGGTACGTTTTTTTTATTCAACATTACAACAAAACCACCTCTGACAAAAAGTACTCTTCTACCAAAACCATGTAGAAAGCCATAAAATTTGTTTCAAATTCTTATTTATCGAAATGTTAAACTGGCAAATTGCGGTGAGGTGTACACAAGACTAAATTTCGATTTTAAATACATTTTCTTATATTAAGATATAACTCTTCTCCTCATATCGCAAGTGTATTTCGGTCGATTTACTGTATACCGCGGCCTGTGCACTCAAAACAGATTACAGAAAATGAAAACTAAAAAATGTAAACAAAGTTTAGACAGTAAAACCCATATTGCATAGCTCCTCTCTTCATTCACTTTTTAATTTATTTATGCACTTCTTAACTGGAGAAAGAACCGATGAAGTCGGTTACGATTTTCTTAAGCTTAGCATCTACATCTTCTGAAATTTTGTTTTCCTTTGCAATTGTAGCTAGAAGGTCAGAGTGAGAAGACCTGTAATGGGAAATACAAATTTTAGTTTCTTGTGATTTAAATGGAACTTGTCAGGGTTTACTGATGGCTCCAATGACTCACTTAATGTGGGCCAAGAAATCTTTCTCAAAAGCTGTGATTTTAGAGGGGTCAAGTTTGTCCAAGTGCCCCCTGACACCGCAGTAGATAACAGCTACTTGTTCTTCAATAGCCATAGGAACTGAAAACAAAAAAATTCTTCACTAAGGAAATTGTTTGTGAAATGCTTGAAATTGCTTGAAAGGAGGTAAACCAACCATATTGTCCTTGTTTAAGAAGTTCCGTAAGTCGAACACCTCTGTTTAACAACTGTTGAGTTGCAGCATCCAAATCAGAACCGAACTGAGCAAAGGCAGCAACCTCACGGTACTGTGCCAACTCAAGCTTCATGGAACCGGCCACCTGAAAATTTGGATGTTAAATTTGTTCCTCAATTCAATAAGTTAATATTTCTAGCTGATGTCAAGTTACCTGTTTCATGGCCTTGGTTTGAGCAGCAGAACCTACTCGAGATACAGATAAACCGACGTTGATGGCAGGTCGGATACCTTTGTAGAACAACTCGGTTTCCAAGAAAATTTGCCCGTCAGTGATGGAAATTACATTGGTTGGAATGTAAGCAGATACATCACCTGCCTGAAAAATAAATGAAAATGTATCCTCAAGTCTCCAAATATTCTCATAATGAACGAAAGTAAACCGTTTCAATTTAAGTACCTGGGTTTCAATGACGGGGAGGGCAGTAAGTGAACCACCACCATGAGCTTCGCTCATTTTGGCAGCTCGCTCCAAGAGACGAGAATGAAGGTAGAAGACGTCACCAGGGTAAGCTTCACGTCCTGGAGGTCGACGCAACAACAGGGACATCTATAAGTAAGAAAACGAATAGGTAAAATAAAAGCGGTAGTAAACTGAACAGCCCATTACAAAATAACTGACGGCAGCAGGAAGGTGCACACCTGGAAAACCGTTAAAATTAAGGTAGGATGTTTTCTATTGGATACTTACCAAATACGGGTACGCTAGGGAGGGTGGGGTTGGAAAGGATGCCGATGTACGTCACATGTGTTTCATTTTTCTATACCTGACGATACGCAACGGCTTGCTTGGACAAGTCATCGTAAATGATGAGAGCGTGTCTTCCGCTGTCACGGAAAAATTCACCCATGGCACAGCCAGAGTATGGAGCTAAATACTGTAGGGGAGCAGCATCGGATGCTGTGGCCGAGACGATGATGGTGTAGCCCATGGAGCCGCTGTCGGTAAGACGCTTGACAATCTGAGCGACGGTTGACCTCTTCTGACCAATGGCTACGTAGATGCAGTAAAGTTTCTTTTTCTCGTCTCCGGCCTCATTGAACCGCTTTTGATTGATGATGGTATCAATGGCAAGAGCAGTTTTACTGAAAATCAAAACGGTCAAACGTACCTTATCCGTTTGAAATTGGTCCGCGGCGTCCGGCGACAAGGTTAGCTCGCGATGAGTTTACATGGTCCTATCACACAATTTTTTCTATGATGCGAAAAAAGAGAGAACAGAAACCAACGGAAGTTGATTACCTGGCGGTAGGCAACTGCCTGCTTGGAAAGGTCATCATATATTATAAGGGCATGTTTTCCATTGTCACGAAAAAACTCTCCCATGGCACATCCCGTATAGGGGGCCAAATACTGGAGTGGAGCCGAGTCGGAGGCGGTGGCTGACACTATCACAGAGTATTTATCGGCTCCGGTGTCACTTAACTTTTTTACAATTTGGGCAACCGTCGATCGCTTTTGGCCAACAGCCACATAAATACAGAAGAGTTTTAATTTTTCGTCACCTCCTTCATGGTAACGCTTTTGATTTATAATGGCATCTATGGCAACAGATGTTTTTCTGGAAAGGAAATCAAGGATAGGCTTATGAAGGGAAACAATAATTTTGAAAACATGGAAAATAGTCATGTAAATGTTATAAGGAAGGTTGGAAATTTTCATTACAATAGTGCCATTCCCTATATACAAATAACCATTGGCCACAGGCTAGTCAGAAGTGGGCTGAAATCTTTTTGTATGATGAACCTTACATAAATGTAAAGATTCAGTGCTTGTAAGTCTTACCCAGTTTGTCTGTCACCAATAATAAGTTCTCTCTGTCCTCTTCCAATGGGCACCAAAGAATCAACAGCTTTAATTCCAGTTTGCATGGGCTCTTTTACGGACACTCTTGGGATAATGCCTGGAGCTTTAATACCAACTCTGAATCGAGTTTTAGTGTTAATGGCTCCCTTACCATCAATGGCATTACCCAAAGCATCTACTACTCTTCCCAACAGCTCTTCACCTACAGGGACATCAACAATGGCACCTGTTCTCTTTACAATGTCTCCTTCCTTGATGAGCTTATCATTACCAAATACTACAACTCCAACATTATCAGGTTCCAAATTCAGAGCCATCCCCTAAAAAAGTTATTTTATACATTTATTTGTAAAGAGAAATTTTTTTTTACAATATACGAATGTGGTTGGGTGGTTGGTTACCTTGAGACCAGATGAGAATTCCACCATCTCATCAGCCTGGATGTTGTTAAGACCATAAACACGAGCAATACCATCACCGATGCTTACGACTCGTCCAGTTTCTTCTAAATCAATCTTTGTAGAGGCTCCTAGTATTTTTTCCTCAAGGATAGAGGAGATTTCTGCTGCTCTTCTGCTGCACGACACATGAAGTTTCCTGTTTGCGACCTGGATCGCCGGAACTGAGGTGTTGGATAACTTTGTAGTCAAAACAATAAGAAATTGCATTAAAACCTAATATTAAATGTTTCTCTGAGAAGGGATGTATTTTCTATCGACTTTTATCAATATTTTCGGTGTGGCTGCGGCAAGCATAACGTTGACCCGCGTTCACTAAATTGAAAATTCTTGAGCAATTTCATATTCTATTTAGTAAAATATCTTTTCACGGAATCTATGTATTTTAATTTACCTGTGAGACGGTGATCGGCAGAGTTTTGGCCAGTGATGTGGCAAAACGTAATGATAATAAAGACATCTTTACCAGTCTTGTTTCCTTTGCAATGGTGGAGAACAGACGAGAAGAAATTTTACCCACAATTCTCTTCTGCTGAAAAAGTCTCGACACCAAAATGCCGCTAAAAAATTTGAGTTACTTCATGTATTCAAAATATTTTTAATTTCCTATTTTTAAATCTTATTGATACATTAATTGCACGTATAATTTAAAACATATTTTATTGAAGGCATTAGTAATTAATCAGAAGATAAAACACGATTTTGTGAACAATTTATTTTTGTTACGGACGTCATAAGGTCATCTGATTAAACCGCGAAAATTTAAAAAATAATGGTGGTCTTAACAGCGTGCACAAAAACAGTTTCGTTAAGCACTTTAGTTAGTAGTTTTACATTATATGTGTTTTAGCTTAGTAAACAGTAGAGGCTATGATTTTCGTAACATACCTAGAGTCATATGGATTTGTTAAAAACTATTTTTTTAATTTTACGGATCCATTTAGAGCGCGGAATGCAAATGCATTTTGTCAAGGAAAATGAGTTAAATCAATGAGTTTTAGAGCAATAAAATTTCGTTTTGAATTTTATTATGAAACATTCGTAAGTATTTAAACATAAGCCTAATGCTAGGAGTAATAATAACAAAAGGTCAAATCTTTCATATTTCAAAGAACCAGTACTGACATACTTTATATTAAAAACAGACTTGAGTTAATTACTGTCCAGATTGGGCTGCAGCCTGAGCAGCTTTCTTTTTAGCTTCTTCCTCTGATTGTTCTTTTTCATATGCTGATATTAATGCTTCCACTTCTTTTGCTGGTAAAATTCGAATTATTGTCTTCTTAGCAGCATCATCATGAACTAAGGTTGCCATTTCAACCTTTTCTGGTGTTAATTTTGCCATATCTAATGTTTTACTCAATACTTTAATAGCAAGGGCTTGAGCATCCTTTAGTGTTGTCCCATTTTCTTTGTATTCCTGCTTTAAGTTCGACACAGCAGCCTATAAAGTAATAAAAATGAGGAGTTTAACAAAACTTAGGATTTCATTCATTTGTAGCATACTTTAATATACACTTACAGCACTGTTATTTCCTATACAAGTTGCCTTCCAACCTCCATAGTTTCCACTAGGATCTGACTGGTACAACTGATAACCATAGTATTTATCCCAACCCATATATAAAATGGAAACACCAAAGGGCCTTTTGCCACCATACTGGGTGTAGGCTTGCTTAACATCACATAGCCATGATACTAATTGTTCACATGGAATAGATTCACCATACTGCAGAAGATATCTTTGAGCTATCATCCTTAGTTCTCCAGTTAAAACATTAGCATCAGATGTAATACCAGCAACACTGCAAACCATGTTTCTGTAAAATTAAACATTAGTTACTACCACTGTAAGATGATATAAATTCTGTCATAATAAAATAAATAAATAGTAAATAAAGATGACAATTGTAGTATTGTGTTTTTCAAGTCAATAATATTTAATTCGTATTCTTAAAACTACACAATAGCTGGAAGTTTTACATATTTTTCACATGTACATTGTATATTTGCAATAAATTTAAATGGTATTACTAACAGCCACTAGATATAATAGTAAAACTATGTCACATAAAGAAATCACATATTGAATTACCCTCAGATAAGTAAACTGCACTTACTCATTCAACTGATAGATTTTCTCAGAGAAAAAGACTTCATCTAATAACTTATTGATATTTCTTTTTTCAGCAGCTAAAAGAATCCCATCATTAGCTAAAATACCAAGACATGTTCCTGCATGACTAATAGCTTCCATTGCATATTCCACTTGATACAATCTACCTTCAGGTGAAAATATTGTTGTTCTTGTATCATAACGCCGAGCCTGGAAAACAAAAGTCCAGTTACACTCACTTATTGCTGGAATGGTTAAGGAGCAACAGGAAAACAAATCTCATTCTATGTTATACTCAGAATTATCTCTGAACAGAAATTAACGAGATTATATATAATAAGAGGCTACTATATAAATGTAGTAAGGGAAGCTTACTACAATTAGAGGTTAGGATAAGCACCGGTGGTGCTTCAAGTCAAAACACTTAATGTGTAATGGAAATAACAGTCCGTATAACTGAAACATTTCATGGTTGTAATAAATCATGTGAAAACTTACCATGGTGCAATAATTTTATGTCTGGAAGAGAGAATATATATAAAAGTACACACAGAATGACAAACAATATTTCATGAATACATTCAAACATGAACGTTCAGAAAGTCACAAAAAATGGAAATGACCAAGAAGGCAGCGAAAAGTCTACATTTGAAGCCTCCGCTACGTTAGTGAGACCTGATAAGAAGTTATTTTTGTTATTTATTTTCTTAAAGTTTAATTCTTAAGCATGTTTATTTAAATATTTCCTCACAAAAAACATTCCATCGATTCTTTCCCCAAAATAATACAGTTCTGATATTGGGGGTTGTTGAAAAACAAAATTATTAATTTCCCAATTAATTTGAATTCTCATCCCCCGACACTGCCGCCGCGATAAACTTAGTTTTGCATGATATTTCAAATTATAGTTTCGTATAATGGCACCTGTTAGATTTGGTAGTATTGCTGCTCTTGAAGAAAATTCGTCAGAAATGTATTTGGAATCTACGGAAGTTCTAATTAGAATTGCCCGAAATGTGCTTAAAGAGCCTCTGAACCCCAAGTATCGTTCTGTTTCATTGAAAAGCAATGTTGTCACAACAAAGTTATTACCAGCATCTGGAGCAATGGAATGTCTCTTTGACATGGGATTTCAAGAGGTCATTTTTAATACTTGTCATTTCTGTCAGAACTGTTTGAGTCACTGTATGAGAGTTATGTTTTTGATTAACTTCTTGTTTCAGGGTGATGGTAGTTTAGTACTATCTCAACAAACATCCCTTGATTCCATAAAGTATATTCATGATGAACTACTGAGAAGAAGGGAGCAAAAAACATTAAAAAAAAAGGCTGATACAATTGTAGCAAAGACAAAAAAATTGAAAAATGAGAATAAGGTACCATTGATTGCAAATGAATTGAACAAACTGGAGAGGGAAACAACAAATTCATTCCTGAAAAAAATTATATTTTGGTGTTTTCGTGTATTGGCTTATGAGAATTATGAACTTCAAAGGAAAGCCTTAACAATGATTCCCCTGACAGAGTTGAACTTGAATGTAATGAGACATATTAGAAATATCCAGTTGGAATATAAAAAAAAGAACATTAATGAGGAAGCAATTGACTTTCAAGAATTGTTATTGGTGGAATTGTGTAACTGGTTTAACAATGACTTTTTTACATGGGTTGACACTCCACAATGCACAAAATGTGGTTTTATTGAAACAGTTAATGAAGGAATCAGCCAAGAAATTATACCTGGTAGTGATAGAGTTGAGGTTAGTTCTGTAATAATTTACTCTGTTATTTACTCATTTACTCATTTTTAAATATTTTTACTCTGTTATTTAAATATTAAATGATTACCTTAATTTCATAAAAATTATTTTGTAGAAATACAGGTGCCAGAAATGCAATTCAGTTGTCCTGTTTCCAAGATTCAATGATCCACACAAACTCTTGGAGACAAGGAAGGGGAGATGTGGTGAATGGGCCAATTGTTTTTGCTCAATGTGCAGAGCACTTGGTTGGGATTCCAGATTAGTATTTGATGAGACAGATCATGTTTGGGTTGAAGTATATTCTCTTGTGCAGTCCAGATGGATTCATTGTGATCCATGTGAAAAAGCAGTTGACACACCACTTATGTATGAATGTGGGTGGAAAAAGAATTTATCTTACATAATTGCTTATTCCTTGGATGATATCCAGGATGTGACATGGAGATACAGCACTGATCATATTAAAATTTTACAAAACAGAAATAAATGTAATGAACAAGAATTAATTGACTTTATTGTAAAACTTAGAAATTTATTGCTAAACCATACAACACCTGCAAGAAAACAATTTGTTTTAAAGAGGTAAATTAGGGCATTTATTTTTTGTGAATATGAGTAAGGAAATTTTTGTAGTTTGAATTAATCTTTTTACCATAATTGTGATGTAATTTCAGAACAGCTCTTGAATTAATTGATCTCTTGAAGCAAAAATCAGTAAGTGAAGCTGAAGAAAGAGGCAGGACATCAGGTTCAATGGCTTGGAGATTGATGAGAGGAGAAACTTCTCTTGATGATATTAATTACAAGCCGCACATATGGAGGGTTGATGAAAAAGACATAGAGAAAAGGAAATTTGAACTCTCCTACGTCACAGCTAAGGACACCTACTATAAGGACTCCAAAGCTGTAATGAAAAGTTGGATGAATGGAGTCTACAAAATTAATTCTGTTTTCAGAAATGTTGAAAAAGATTGGAAAATGTGTTATCTAGCAAGAAGAGGTAAGACATTACTGTTTCCATGGCTGGATGAATTTACCACATTTCAATTGAAAATATCTCTTAGTTAATATACTATGAATAGATTAATTATAAATTATTAATTAAAAGTACTTTAATTATTATTATAATTATTAATTATTATTTATAATTATTAATTAAGTTGTTGGTTAATGCCTTTTAGCAAATTCTCCTGGGTCACTATTTTCTTATGTATATTTCAGAGGGAACAAATAGTGGTTTGGTTTCATGGAGATTTGAAACAGGAGATAAATTTTCAATAGGATCCATAAATTTAAAACTAGTTAGTCAAATTTTTGAGACAGGAGTTGTGACAAGTAAATTATGTTCAGGCAGTTCTTGTGTTCAAATTCCACAAGGTAAGCATTTTCACATTTCATAAGTATAATATTTATTCTATTTACTTTGTAATATAATGTGATATGAAATTTTAGGACAAGAAGTATTTACCACTGACGCTTTTAAAGGATCAAGTTCCTTGGAACTCATTGTTGAATTGTTGGGAAGTAATTTTTGGCAACACTCTCAATTATTAAGGCAACCCATAGCATCGGAGGAGACCACTTTTGAAATTACTATTAACCTTTTAGAAAGTTAAAATAAATGTGGTGCCTTCTGTTAATTTAAAAAGTTTTGGAGATAAATTGTAATGTATATGCATGAAATTAAATGTTAAACAAAGTCAACCATTCAGCCCTTAAAAATGATAACAAATTGTCTCGCAAATGCGCTACCATTTAATTTACATCATTAGTTTGCATGATTCCATTCATTTGATCTGCAAAATCTGTTTATATCACAAAAGGTATTTGCTGGTACTTAACATAAGTTACTTGATGTAAAATCGAATACATGAAAAATTTTTAACTACCAGAAATTGACAATGTTCAGGAAAGTTGCCGAAACGTTGGGAACAAAGGTAAAGAGAACAACATTTCAAAACGCAGGGTGTCTTGTTTATCACATTACAGCTTTCTTTGCAGAGAAAATTTGATGCATTCTCTACCATTTCAGCAATATTAATTAATAAAACGCATCCATTTTGCCGTTGGCAGTAAGAAATTATTTCATAGCGATCGAAATTGTATTAATTACCAATCACAGAATTAAAAATAAATTTATATATATTTCATTGTAATGCAAATCAACTTATAAAAATAAATATATATTTGTGTAGTACATCGGGATAATGGAGTACATACTTCTTTTTATATTTAAAAAAAATTTCTTAATAATGCTTCGTAAATAAATCAGTAACATTTCAGCACATTTACATTATCATAATCATATTTACATATGATAACAAAAACAAAAAAGAAAAACATTTGTAATTCAATTAATTTATTGACTCTACTAAATATTCACAGCAATTAACGTGAAAAATTTGTTTTTTATAATAACTTTGGTAAACATTTTGTTTTCGCCCCTGAATGAAAGCTCCCGAGACGAGTTGACCGGTAAAAGAGAAAGTCATCATCAAGGATATCGTCCCTCGTTGGAACTGTTGACACTTCTTTTGACAATTTCGACAAAATTAGATTTAAACTTGGATTTTCGGGAAGGACACAGATTGATATGACAACGATAGGAAGTTCTACGTAGAAAGTCCTTTGCTGAGACTAAACAACCATTTTCAAGTAAACAAATCTGAGGAAGAGAAAACAACCGTAAAGAGTTGTTTTACGGGATCGTTTTAAGTACTTAAAAAATGATTAAAATTAATTTCAATTAAACAATATGTTATGTAAATAACATTATTTATCATGTTATTCAGGTGATGAAAATAGGGTTACTATGAACATGTCGACACCCTTGTCAGGAAATCGTTTTTTGTCATTTTTTAAATTTGGGCATAAAAACAGCCCACCCCAGCTATGGTTTGTCAAGTTAAACTTGTAAACTAATTGAATAATAAAAAAATTACCGGGTACAAGCAATGATTTAATGACTAGGCTATCCTCGTTGTATTCCTGGACCGTGTAATTCGATGAAACTTTCTAAAGACTTTGGTACTTGTCCCTGATATGTCAAATCGTAATTTTTAACTACCCTCGCTGCCATGCATTTCAAACTAATTTTCGACTGGGTTCGCAGTATTATTTCTGCAACTCCTGAAAGGAAATTTTGAGAAATTTAAGTCCAAATTTTACTTTAAATTTAAATTTTAATGTTACTTACAAGGAATGAAGGTTTTGAATGTTATACATGTGCGTAGCAAAGCTTAGCTCGAACAAGAACTTTTAATATATTCCCAGTGTTCATATAACTTTTTGCCTGGATTTATTTTTACTTTTACTGAATTTCATTACGGTATAGAATACACTTATTGTTTTTTGTAGTTTGCATACATAGTTGCATTATTTCTAAACTAAAAATGAGGAGTACATTACTCTGGTAACCGAATGAGTCATATTTACCTGTGGTGGCAGCTTCAAATGGCGTTTTTCCTGCTGAATTAACTGTGTCCATGTGAGCTCCCGCTTCTATAAGGTCCATGATAATTGAATGCAATGTCATAAAGTCACTGCAATATTTATAAGTCAAATTACAAAATATCGAACATGAACTGCATTAGGGGTCTTCTCACTCGTATAACTCGTACCTGACAGGTTTCTGGTAGCTGACTATGATATGTAAGGGTGTGTTTCTTTCGTTGTCCATGGAATTGACGTCAGCCCCGCACCTGATGAGAAGCCTCGCAACCTCGGCACATGGAAATTTGCACACGTCGTTAGTGTGAAAATCATCCACGGGAGTTTGAAAATTAACGCACAGATGAAGTAGCGACTGTCCCTCTCGCGTTGTCACATTTAACTTATTTAATTTGTACACGAGTCGGTGAATTTCAAATTTATCCGAATTTGTTACGTTTTTTTTCGTTAATTTGGTAACTATCACAAGAACATATAGAACAGTGTTTATGTTGTTTTCCATTCCTTCCTACAATAAAAAAGTAAGAATGACATTTTGTTTAATAAAAAATGAATGCATAATTACTTGAAACTCCAAATTGAAACTCTGCCCCTTGGTAATTTAATAAGCCACTCCCAATTTTTTTCTATATTTGGTTTGTTTTTATTCGACATCGATTTTTTCGTTTTCTGAAACCCCTCGTATTGCAACCATGAATCCTTTGTGATTATGAGATCTTTAATAATGAAACCGTCGCGACATTGATAGGGTCGAGAGGATCGAACCTTTCGTCGTGAAGCTTAAATTCAAAAATTATTTTTCAAGAATATGTTGTACCATCACTGAGAATAATTTTTCTTAATGCTCATCATTCAATGAAAAGTGAATTTTGGAACCTTTGTGAGCAGACTAACAAGATTTACAGCATACGTTAAACCGAATAATACTTCTACAATTATAACATTGTCTTGATTTTTAAATAACATTATCATCATCGGTAACAATGTCAAGTCATTACCATTATTTGTTCTACGTCGTCCTTGGGACCAGGATTTTCCATCTTTTTTTGGTTTCTTTCTAATTCGGTTATGGCGGCAGCCAGAACGGATTTAACATAGTCGAATAAAATTCCAATGCCGGCGTGTAGCATTTGAGAAAATACCTGAGGAAAAAGTCACAAGCTATTAAAAATCTACAAATGCATTAAATTTTTTTCTGAAATTTATACAGTAAATCTTAACATGTTTTGTAATATTTGCATGTATAAATGACATGGTTTACGTGCCGCATTGATATTTTTACACCATAACAAACTCTCGTACATGGCATGATGTAAAAACCATGTCAACTAATTGAACAGTACATCTAAAACGTGAGCTGGCATTTCAATAGCAAGAATAAAATTAAAAAGTTTTCAAACCTGTGCAAACCTAAGCAAGTCCTTTGTCACGGTAACTTGATTCAATTGTTTAAGGTTTAATGCATGCAGCCATAATTCGATGCACCTGTCGAACCTAGCATTGTCAGCAAAAACTGCACCCCTAAAAATAATAGGATGTGGAACTTCAGGATTATGCCTTCCTAAAATTCGCTCTCTGATTGAAAGTGACTCCATGTGGAGAGCATTTTGATTCCTTTTGATGGCCTCAAGGTCCTGTAGAGTTTGACATTCTATACAGTTCTCATAGGCAGGTATGGGAGTGCACACTGGTTTACGTATAATGTCGTCTGGATCGTTGTACCTGCAATGAATTTAATTTTCCAAGTACTATACTTCAGAAAGAGTAGCTAATGGTCCTTGATAAGACATACCTTAATTCCATTGCTAAGTGTAGGTAATAATAAGCCTTTTGCAGGCAGTAATTGTCCTTGTCATTTGCGAAGGAAGCTCCTAGTAATTCTAAAGCCTCGATCTTTTCCTTCTTTGTTACGTTTTCGAGTGTTATCAGGTACTCAACAACTTCAGCCTTTGTTGCAACCGCGGCTGCGGTCAGAGGAGTCATCTCTGCAAGAAGCAAATAAAGCTATTGTTTAGACAAATTCCTCAACGTCTATCACATCATCCGTGACAAACCGTTGAAAACATTAAATTTAGTTAATACTGTGGTACACATTTCTTTGATTTTCTGGTTGAAAGGTAAATAACTGCAGGCACTGATTGTTCGTGTACAAATACCAACCATTTTCATTTTTAACAAATGCGGCTCCATATTTAAGTATTTCTTTAACTATGGCAGTGTGGCCGCATTCGGCAGCAAAGTGCAGGGCGGTAGCACCACAGTTGGCCCGTTCGTCTGGGTCTGCTCCTTTTTCCAACAGAAAACTGACTATGTCCAGGTGACCTTTGTATGCTGCTATCATTAGACACGTGTTGTTATAGTTATTGGCTGAAAGAGAAAGAAAACCCTGGGTCAGTCCCACTTATCGATATGGATCAGCCTAAACGGAACGAATTTGGACATTGATATATTGCTCTTGACTCATTTGACTTTTCAAATGCGATTAACCAACAAGTTTACAAAAAAACTACATTAATAAAATATCTGAGACGAAGAAGAGGATTTTTTCCTGGGAATTATAATTCCGCAGCATTTAAAAATTTCCAATTCTTTACTCGAAAATGAAAAATTCAAAAATTAATAAAATAAAAAGTTTTAAGGTAACTTGGAATTCAGAATCTGTCAGAATTTATCATTTGTCACGACAAATCGTAAAGGTATTGCTACTTTTTATAATTAATATGCTCAAACTCTTTGTGTAACATCTGTTTAGAACAACAATTCTGAGAAGTTAATTTCGTTTAACCTTACACGTTGGTTTCTTTGCACCTTGACTTTGACACAACGTTAAGAAAGTAGAAGGATACCTATATTTTAAAGAATCTTCAGCTGCCTGCGTTAAGTAATTTATTTTTTTAGGATTTTTATAACCTATTGCAAAAATTTTATGCTAAAAGGGAAAAAAACATAAGTTGTGTGAATGACAACGAATATAAAGAAAACTGCAAAATTAAAAACAAAAAGCTACACCGCCGTAAGTTATGATTAGAATTATGAAGCTTAAATTTAAAAATGTATGGCTATTCAATTTAATTAATTACCAAAAATAATTTTGGACGTTTGAACTATGTATACACAGAGCCATCACATTTTCTCCATATTTAAGAGAATTAATATTTGCAATTTTCATAATACGCGATTACTGAAATGAATGAAATCAAGACAGTTAAGGGGTTAACATAAATAAAGAGTTAATGAGTATGAGAGTATTACCATTTATTCAAATTTCAGGGGAAATTTATTTTCTACGAAATTTTCGTAGCCCACGTAGTTGACTTGCGCATATTGCCGGTAGAAAATAAACCTCGATATTTTCGTAACAGCAGAGCATTATGTAGAAGTGAACTACAGCACATGTCTCATCAACGTGGAAGCAAATTGATAAAATAGAAGAAAGACTTCCTCACGCCATGTATTTGTTTTCAAAATGCTTATGAAGATGTATATTTGTGTGGCCGATGAGTTAAACCATTCGAGATACTGATGAAGTAGTATGCAGTCAATATATTGCAAGTTGAAAAGTTCGTAACTCCATTGTGTATTTGTGGACGAATTTGATGGTTCCATCCTTGAAACCGTAGGGGGATTAGACTACATTCAGATCATTTCAGAAAACCAGTTCTTTGAAGCAAAAGCATAATATCGGCACTCCAACACCATTGTAAGAGATTAGGTGTGTAGAAGCGTTCTAATTTAAGAACCAGGAAAATTGAAATAAAAGAGACGAACCAGTTTCCCTTTAAACAGTGAGCATTCGTTGCACTTTCATCACCTCCCCTTCTGCTGCTCACTTTGGCAGGATCCCAACTATATTTAGAATGAAGTAAACGACCAACTTATTTCACAGTGTCCGATATTTTGGGAAAGTTCTCAATGTGAACTGCGAGAGAAACGCCATGCTGCAGGAAGGGTGTACAAATCACGCGGAATTGCCCAACAATGTTTGGCAATGTTGCGAAAGACAAACAGGAAACGACTGCATCTTATTCAAAAGTATTGTAGAACGTCATTGGCGTCTAAGTCTACCTCAGGCTCTTGGTAGCAACAAGGACGTCTCATAGAATTTGGCTGCGGGCCACAACAAAAAGGCTAACAATATACCAACTGAACAACGACCTTACATCAATAATTGACGGAATATAAACAGTACAAAGTTATAAATCCTTTCATTGTCAAAGTAGAATACTCCAATGAGTGGGGTACCAATCCTAGGGTAGCCTTCCTTTGTATTTTGCCACCTTTTCATGATGACGTAAAGAATCAATTATTCGTTCAATTCGCTTTATTTTTGTCTTTCTCCTCCGATGAAATTGGTTGTTTTCAACATCGCAAATTCTTTTGAAATGCTGCTACTGATGAGTAATAAAATAATAATAGTTGAAAAAATAAATTTCTATTGGAACATTACATTCAACAAAGTTTCCCAGTGACCGACTACCAAGTTGGCTGAAGGTTGGTTGTAGTGTTAAAGAACAATACTTTTTACTTTTTTTACAAATCAAATAGAATAAACCTCACTGAATTGGTGTAAAACAAATTATATTTTGGATGTAGCAACCTGTTAATATGAAATTTATTTACCTATCACAGAGGAGTATAGTGATTTTTAGTCCTTATTAAGTTTATCATTTTTATTAATTTACAATTAATTACCACAATCCTCACAACTAATTTCCAAATCAAACCTCAAGTAAGAATAGAAATACGTTACTTCAAGTGTGTACCAGTATACTTTATTTATAATCACATTACTTTGGTATCAAAAACAAAGATGAAGTCAAATAAAGAGTAAAAATACAAACAGTAAGGTAAATATTGAATGTGCTCATTTTATTGTTTAAGCAGATGCGTAATGAATCAGGTTTCTTAAAACTTTTACTACTTAGTTGAAGATTCCAAAAAAATTTTGAATAAATTTTAAAATCTAAATAAAATGCATTTAATCAGGGATAAAATTTGTCAATGTTTTTTTATTCACACACAGAGATTGCTCTGTGGACAACTATTCTGTGATTGACATGAAAATTAATAATTCTTATTTCAACAAATTTTGTATGCTATGAATGACACATTTGAATTATTATCTGTCACACTTGCTGTAGCCTTTTTTTTATAGCAAGGGGAAATAAAGTTTTCAAAAAATTCTAAGATTTAAATGAAAATAATTATTAAAACTATTGTTATTATTCTCCTATATTTATTTCCTTCTTCTTTAATTAGAAATTAGCAATTTTAATGTTATTATAAATTTATAATACAAATAAGTAATGTAAAAGAAATTAATAATTTCTTCTGTGGGATTGCATTGAAAGAAAAATTATTTTGACAATGACATAATTTATTTTTTAATAAAGTTCCCAAGTGAGAAAACTAAATATTTTAATGATTTCATAAGAATTAATAAAACACTCAACAGTAAGATGTATTGTTGTGACAGGTGATATTTAATACCTAAGAATAATTTTCTTGTGTGACTGTTATTGGTAACCAAACTGACTGTGGTAGGATGTAAATCATTGAACTTGAAATTCTTATTGATGTTTAGGAGAAATGCCAAATAATCTTGACCAAAGGCAATCAGACAGTTAAAATAGTTCATGGAATTATATGTGGCAATCAAATACACATTACATTTTTACTTTAAAGTTGGACAAGGTTAAACTTTGTGTTATGTTTCATGATTATTAAAAATTAAAAATTTGAAAAAATTATGAAAACATATTTAAAGTGTTTATTACCAATTAATGGTAGTTGTTAAAATGAATGTGGACATCATAAGTAATATTTACTTACCTATATGAATATCAGCATTGTGGTCAGTCAAATATTTAACAATATCTAGTCTGCCATCAAAACATGCTGCTCTCAGTGGAGTTGAATTTGTTCTAGTAGGATGGTTCACATTTGCTCCACTTTTAACTAACACTTTAACAATGTTTAGGTAACCAGCACCAGCAGCAACCCATAATGCACTTGCACCCTCCACTACAAATGTGTCAAATTTAACTGTTCCTTCTTGCTCCAGGTTCAAATTAAAGTTTGCCAACAATGTTTTCACCACTTTATCATGGCCATTTTTCGCTGCTATAATTAGTGGTGTACATCTCTGATTGTTGTCATCAACAACATGCTGAAAGATACAAAGGAAAGTCATTATTTTTAACCAATAATTTTATTTCATATATAGGCATGGTTTTAATAAATTGAGATTGAAAATATTCTTGGTAACATATAAACAAAATAAAGATTGTCGTGTCTTCATTTTTATTGATAACACATGTTTCAAAAACTGCTTTTAAAACAATAACATGGAAGCGAGTAACATCCATATGTTAATTTCAATTATAATTATTGTTCATATGTGATAATATGTGCAATAAACCTCTTTGGCTGAGTGGACACATTTATAAGAAAGATAGGAAAACATACATGATATTATCATTTATATTTCACTTACTTGATTGAGTAAATCTTCTGCTACTGCTTCATTCTCATACAAAAGTGCATACATAGTAATTGCCATGCCGTCTCTTGCAGCAAAATAAACGCGATCCCGCAAGGAAGGAGTCACTTCCCTTTTCATCTTCATTTCTTCGACCTCGTACATTTCGGTAACATTTAAAAGTAATGAATTTTTACGTGAATACAAAAGAAATATAAATATATTAAGAGAGAAAGGTTTAATGTTATTACGAAACGCGACAACTGTTCATCGGTGAGAATAATAATTCGAATCTCCACGAAACAGGAAACGGAATTTAAATTTTTGCCTGCATAATTATTGATCCGAAAGCACAATCATGCTGGAGTCAATGTTCAGCGACGTAAAAACGATGTCAGCAACAGCAAAATTATAAAAAAAAAAAGTTAAACAAAAATTACACAGTTCTCCGTTTTTAGGGATGTCAAACGTCTACTGCTGAAACACTGCCAAATTAAATCAGTGCTGCCACACTCAACATCTACGTAACAAATTAAGAAAACTTTATTGACTCGAACATATTGTTTTTTGAACAATAGCGGCAGTTTTACGCAGCACTAGAATCTTTTATTGACCGAATTGAGAGCTTGTGCTCTGATGGTGAAAACCTCTTGATAGTTACCTACAATTTTGGTGTTTAATCATCGTGTGATCAAATATTGACAGACAAGCGCAAGTACTTTTGAGTCCAGTTGTGGTAACCGTTTTTCTAGTTCTTCCAGTAAAAAATCATAATTTTATCTTCACCTTGGATTGCTGAGAGAGTAATTTTAATGCCGCAAAAAAAATAGAAATTAAAAAATCGCCCCAGTTAAAGATTCTTTGTGGTCTATTTCAAGAAAATTTCGATTAAATTTATCCAACTTGGTCCAGAGTTTAAGTTCTTCTTTACAGTTACGAAGTAACTTTCTCATCCTTTGAAGAAGGATGAATTGTGATGTTGACTGTGGCATTTCTCAGGGTCAGAGTCTCACTGAAGTAAAAAGTCAATCTGCTTGTATTCCTTGGAGACAATTACTTCGTGTGCAACGATCAAGAAATTCAATTTATGAATAAAGGAAAATAATGAAATACAAAAAATGTGTATTGCATGTGATACATGAAAATAAATTGGTTTGTTTACAAAGACCATGAATCTGTTTTTATTGCAATATTTATTAATTATCCAAGTGTATGATTACTTCAATATAGGAAATAAAACGTCAAAATATTTTACAAAACATGTAACCTGCAATCTGTAAGTCTTAACAATTTCGGTTAAACCACTGACTAATGAACTTAATCTAAGGGAATATTTATTCATTCATTCAGAAAACCGTGTTTTCGTTTTCTGGTGGGTAAAAGAATCTTGCGGAAATGCCATGGAATTTTCATTAAAGCAATAACATATTAATGATTATTAATGTAATAACAATTTTCAAATAATTGTGATAACGCTTCTACCTATATTTTTTCTTCGGGATAAAACTTGTTTCTAATAAACCCGTTGACGTTAGGCGGACTCATCTTCCTCCTTGTAGCTTGCCAAAGCGACTCACAGCCGAGTGACTTAACCGATTAATAATAATCTATTCCTAATGATAGCTATTTAGATGCATTAACCTTATCTGTCTTCCCATTTCGTGTACTTTGATAAAGAAATTACCATTGACATGGCATTAAATAATAAAATGATTTTTCAATAGTTACAAAGATTCTACATCATTGTGTCACGTCAAGGAAGGTGGTGACTTATCTTCCAGCTCAACTTTACAAAGGTCATATTTTTATTGTCAATGGAAAACTTATTCATTAGAAATACTACTAACAAAAATAGCATTTTTCGACTTTTAGATTATTTTCCTTCCGAAGGTTTTCCATGCGGAATTTTATCTTTATTAGATGTTACTTTAATTTTTCGTAGAGGGATGTGACACCATTGAGCCTGATCTTCCTCAAAATATGAATGAATTTACTACGTAAATATATGAAACTTTAGGCACATGCTTATTCTTGGGAAAGAGCGACGTTGCCATTGGAAAGCAAAGTTCGGTATTATGTTTAACCCTGTATTCTTCATTCTCCTTCACTGATATCAAAGTTTTGCTTAAAAAATTTACTTAAAAGAAGTATTTGAAATTAATTCATATAAGTAGGATATTATGTCTGAACCGATGCCTTAAATTGACGTTTAACGGCCATTATTTCATTGAGATTTTTTTATTTCTTACTCTTTCTGGTGTGTGTTGAACATTGATTCAACAATATTTTGTGCCTTTTTTGTAGTGTTATTTATAAATTTAATTTTATAACGTCGAGCGAATTATTTTCAAAAAATATTTAATATTTACATAAAAAAAAGATATAACAAAACATGAGACCAGTACAACTTCTTTAGATTGTTGACATACATTAAGAGAATTTGTAGGGTCGCTCTGCCAAATGTAATAAGTTTTTATTACCCAGCTGAACTGATGAATTAATTAATTTGCTATTGTTTTAAAAATTTAGTGAGGGCAATTAATGATAACTAATAAAAAAATTAAAATGCGTAACAATAAAATTATTAAAAAAATAAATCAGCGAATGTAAGTTATTGTTTTGGTACTTATAAACACGTATTTTGAACTATTTTGCTATTAAACGACACACAAGAATTTCAACCGTAGGCCCATAAAGCTAAATGATTTTTAATGATGCCAGAACGTCTCAATCGTCCTTATTAGTGAAAAAGTAAATTCATAGCAAATAGTTATTTTTTTCACATCACTAGTCGCGGTAGTAGGTAAATTGCTCCTTGTTTATTACATTATTGTAAATTAATGACGCACTAATTCCAGTTTCATGGTTAATTTTATGGTTAGCTGATGTTTTTATGGCATAAAAAATCACTTACGCCTTAGCGGAATCTGTCCTTTTACCCTTGCGAACAGTGAAATTTCAAGTGGAATTTAAGTTGGTAGGTAAGGAATGGAAAGTAAGGTAGGGAGAAGAGAAAAAAATATTTACAATATTATGCAATTGAAACTAAACAATGGAACCAAACTACTCGATTGAATACACTGTTCTTCAACTGTAAGTTATGCTGTAGTTCAGAAAGCACTCCACCTACCGTACATGTTGCATCAAACGTCCTCATTATTTTACGTAACAGTTTTTACAAGAATTAGTAGAGTTTTAATTAAAAATTACTGGGACAGAATAAAAATAAAATTCGACTTTCTTTTAAATAAAGAAAGGTGTACTTTAAAATTAAATATAAATAACCATTTAAGTCAGCCTTAATTAAAACAAACAGAAAAAATGGCAGAGGTATTAAACCCCTACAAGTGTAAACGTAGACTGCTTTCTACGGCTTATTTTTTTGCAAAATCTAAATTCTTCTGGTTTCTAGTGGACAAAAGAGGAGGATTCAACCACATGAAAGTCAAAGATTCAATGAAATTGAAAAAATCCGAACCTTGCCACACGCCCATAAAAGTTCAGAAACTTTTTAGGAGATTCGATTCTTTGAAATTCTATACTAGTTTTCAAGCCCCATTGACGGCTCCTGTCAGAGTTTGTACTCATCACGGGCTGTTTCTTTGATCAAAGTCCTTTTTTTTGCGAATCCTTTCTTTGTAACTTTTTTTTTAAGGCTTTCCACAAGTAAAACGTAGCACAGTCGGTTCTCGCTCATCAAAACAATGTTGCACAAAAAAATACATAAATATAACCTCAACATTTTTGAAACGAATCCAAAGTCGAGTGAGAGTTTTCCTGTTTTGCAAAAGTCGTGTCTTTGTTTTAAAATGTCCTTTGTTTTTGAGTCAAATTCATCTTGGATTATTGAAAACTATATATATAGTGCTCTTTGTGTTCTCCTTGGGTGACAAAACATAAATTTGAGTTCGATGAATTCAATCACTCAATTATTTCCTAGCAAGTGTGGGCCGACCATAACTACAAATACGTTTAACTGACAAATCCGTTTTGAATTACTCAAATTTTTATGTTCTTATTACTGTAATTTTTACTAAATTTTTTACCTGCTGTTATTCAGTACACCTTGCCACTTTCTTATAGTCTTCGATGACACAGCAATTCTAAGTAGTAACGGCAATCCTCATTCTGCACCCGAAAAAGTCCAACAATACCTAAGGAAGCTAGAACCATGGCATGACAAATTAGTAGACCTGGACAAGTGGCCAACATAGAAGCATCACATCAAAAATAAATGAAAACAGGCAAAATTCATTTCAAGAAAATTCATATTAATGATACATGGAAGATCCAAACTACCCGTTGAAAATAAAACAGCAATTTATAATACCATCCTCACACCAATTTTGATGTACGACATACAACTATGGGGCTCAGTAGGTAACTGCAATGTCAAAATTCCAGAAAGATTCCATACTAAAACTCTACGAAAAAATCACTGACACGCCATGTTTTGTTCCAAACTCCTCCGCAGAGAAGGACCTCTGTGCGAGCCGAAGCCTCACCTTCGAACCATCACCAAAAGGTATGTATTATAACAATTTATTGCTAATGAGATGTAAACGAGTCAGACAATCACTACATGTACGCAATGGCCAAGATGCCTCATAAACGAGAGGAAAGGTTTATATGAGACCGGCGTAGAGAATATATTAATCCCTCAGAAAAATAATTCGACTCCCAAATCAGCAATAGAAGAACATAGCAAATTATACAAAACAATAAAAAATTTAACCTCAAACAACAGGATAGCACCGTTAACCAGCCAAGACATCTTCAATGCTTTCAATAACCTTCCCTGGGATGCAGTTTAAAAAGCCTTATATAAAAAACCTAAAATACATCGTATACAACCATTCCATAAGGGCAGCAACTTAAAATGGAAAGTCTACTGTGGGGTCTCATTGGGTCTTTACCGCGGAACATTAATTTCGATACGGTCCTTCCAATGTCGTTATTATCTGGAACAACTGATATCGGTATTCCTTCCAAAAATAATAGAAAATAAAACAATTCCAACAGTAAACATCAATATTAAAGTACAACTCGCAATTAACATAGGTATTACAATAGATTTTGTACTTCCAATGCAATGCTGTACTCTCTGCTCAATGCTCTTTTGGAAATTGGTGCAACTCTGTGGTGGTCGCTGTACATTGAATATACCAATACCTGCAGACCTAAAACCAATGGCAGCGTCTGAGATGTTTTGTTTCGTCACAGATGTCACTAGTCATGCAACTAAATCATCTCAATTAAGACAGTTTTAGTGCGTCAGTTTCGTGAGTAGTTGTGTAAAAATTCTTTTAATTACTAGTTTACATTCATCTGATCGGGATTTTACCGAAACACCAAGTTCAGGTCAGTTCAAATGCCCAATTCATGTCTTGTCTCCTTTTATATTTTGAGTTCGCATGTTTCGGATTGTCCATTCGTTCTGTTTTCACGTGGCTGTGATGGCCCTCTATGAAAATAAAGAGCAATTATAAAGGCATAAAAATCATGTTGGTCTTCAAAAGCGTCAAGTGCATTCGTTTAGAAGTGTCGGTGTGTGAACTTACTGAAATTCGGCTCCAGGGACCACGACCTGTTTATGTTCAAGTAAAATATAAATTTCTATTTTGAACTTCTACAATAATTTTATACACATGTACACAACGAGTGCACAGTTTTTTCTTCATTTTAATGTCAACGTTAAGGGTGAAGTAAGTTTTTTCCTCCTTTGTGCAGAGGATGTTGACCAGAACAATGCATTTTATAATCCTAGTAATTCGCATGACTAAAACTTTGTCGTTTTGTTTCTCAATTATTTAAATTCTAATGACTAGCTGTTTATATTTCACGCGTAACGCCGGTGAATAGTAAATGACCAGAATTTTTAATAAAAAAATGTGCAAATGCTAAAGCAATAATGCTGCTGGATAAACACGTGGTGAGATGTAACCATAAAGTTATGCTTCTAATTTATCGATACTGTTTTGATAAAAATAGTAAAAATTGAGAATTCACAGAAATAGCAATTTTGAGTTCCAAGTGCCTTGAATTTTTTCAGTATCAAAAATTTTGGTGTCACATGCAAGTGAACTACGGTTCTCATCTAATTTATGCATTCTTTCACAATTGTATGACCATTCTTTAAAGTATTTAATTTTTAATGTTCAAATATTTCAGATTCCAAATAAATAACCAAAATTTCGTATATCTGACCTTAACTTATTTTTTAATTCCGAATTGCGTTACCCAGTGCCACGTACTACGTGCAATCGGTGAACTTTTATTATAATAAAATTCGTCGTTACGTTATATGTAATGGATGCGTTAGTTATTTAACCTTGATGTCAGGTTGGACGCAACGATTGTTCTAATTAAATATGAATAAAATAAGTAAGTGGGTGACAGGTGGTCGTTAAATATTTAGGTAAAAGCAGGATGAGGTGAAACAACTAACTAATTGATAAGTTCACGCAATTCAATATAATTATTGGTAAAAGGACAATATGGTCGTTTACGTGGCTGGGTTTCCGATATCTTTGATGTTTTGATAAGACCGCAGAATCTGAAGACATACAAAACATGAAGTGGTACTCTACAAAAGGTAATTTTGCAATTAAGTCACATAAACGCGTTCTTACACGATTCAAGACTGCAATTGGAATTTAAGGCGCGTATATTTGATGTTTGCCCGAATTAGAGAGGTTAATTTCTTGTAACATAATATTAATAAAATGTAACATGTACAAATTGTTAAAGACAACTGTCAGTTTTATTAGTTTATAATTCTTAGACCATGTCGATTATCTCATAGAATGCTTGTGCTTACTAAATTAATTAACAATGCATTCTCACGTACTTATACTTAATAGTACTTACAGTGCGTTATACAAATAAAATTTTAAAATACTGATGTTGTTCCCCTGACTAAAACTTGTTAACTATTATGGTGAAAAATATATGTATTCAATTAAGATTATAATTCAAGTTCAAAATAGAAAACGCTCATGTTTCGTTTATGTGACAATACACTCAAAAATGTCAAATGTGAGAAGCATATCGTCGTGTTTGGATAGTACAGGTCTTGTAGACAGGGAATAAGAGAATAAAGTGAAAGTGATGGACGATGAGTAACGTCCAGCAAAATCAATGTGAATAGCGACTATCGAAGAGCAGGAACGTGAAATTGTTGAAGATGGGCAAAACGGTTGCTCAATTTCCGAACCTGTTTTCTCTTATTTCTTTCTGTTCTTTTTAGTTTTTGAAATTATTACTTCTGCAATTCGCTTAGTGAGCCTTAATGTTGAAATCTGCGTCGCTCGAACTTGTTAAAGTCAAAAGTTTTGTAATTTACAATGAGCTAATTCTCTTGCAATTTTTTTGCCTCGTATTATCATTTCCTTTTTAACGAACCATTTAATTTATTGTTTGATTTCTGCACTAATTCGACCGGATTAAAAGTGAGTTTTTCGTCATTTTGCATGCTGACGTTACAGCAAGCCCACCACTCCGACATTAAGAAAGTGTTTTAGCGTCTGCAGTATGCTTTTTTTGGGTTTTGAACTTGGGAACCCTTTGACTTGGTTTATCTGCTTCTTTGAGCCAGATTTCGCTGAATGGCCTTGTGACAGGGGTCAAAGGTCGCTCAGAAGACAATTTATTGAGGATTGGAAAGGAGTACCTTATTTTTTGCAATATTTTACTTACCCCAGATGTTCTCTTTTGCCATTTTTAATTTGACTAATTTGAGAATTTTTTATAGGACCATAAACAGGGCTTTAAATTAATTCACACACTTTGACTATAACGAGAAGTAAAGTTTTAACCCGACCGAACCTTCGGTTGTAACATTTGGACAAAGTAATTAAATTTTCTAGTTTTTATGTTCATCTCCAATACGAATTCTCACATGAGGATTGTATTTTTGGCTATTTGTTATGTCATTTTACTGTTACATCAGCTTACCCGTCAAATCGAATCCTTCTCTAATTAACTTCATGTTTGCCGTTTTCGGGGTTTCCATCCATCAATACTTGACGGAATTAGCACGCGTTTCTATGTTTCCCGTGCAATGAAAACGAACAAGCCACACTACATGCCTGTATTTATATTTTCTGTGCATTTCATAGGAACTAGGATTTTGTCTATTCGGCTTACGGCAGGCGACCCCTAGAAAATTCCGCATGTCATAAATTTAAAATTAATTACTTGCAAACGCTTAGGTTGTCCATCGCTCGAAGGCTGCAATGAAATGAGAAATGAGTACTACAAGAATTGAAACTGAGTATTGACAACCGGGCTGGGTACTCAATATTTCAAATAAAGCACGAATAGGATAGATATGTAGGAGTTGTTACAAATTGCAACTGTTACGCTTTGCACGATTGTATGCTTTCTCGGGCGCTTTTTATACTTTTATCATTGAAAAACGACAAATACTATTTCCGTTTGCAATAATTTTGCTGATTTTTCCATTCCCGGGTTGCATTGCGTGTTGATCACAGGAAAATGTTTTATTACTCAATATATATCATGTCAGACATACAATTTCATGGTTTGAAACATTTTATTATTTAAAGATCTATTTGTGTTATTTGTAGCTGCGAGCCGTTTTAATTGGTTTTCTTTTTTTGAGTAAGAGAATCATTCCTCAACAACGCTGGTATGTTTCTACTTGAATAATTGCAACGGTCAGTGTTTTGCATTTATTCAACTGTCCGACTATTCGTGAACTATTCAACTACATTTCACAAGTTTATGCTCCTAAATACATGCATTTATCAAATATGAGAACGAGAAGTTAAAGTTGTAATTGCACGAGAGATGCTCTGAAGTACTGCCATTACTAATTTAAAATATTTAAAAGTTGCACATCGGCGTTACATTTTAATTATTTTTGAACTTACGCTTTACTTTGTTTAGAAAATGCAGTTTTCAATGTGTTTTACTGTGCAAAGTGCATAAGACACTTTTAAACGATTGTATTAATGTACAGTCTCATACATATAAATGATTATTAATTCAGAGGAAAGGGGCTGCATTTAATATTTTCTGCCAGGTGGTTTTGTGAACATTTAGAATGTAACTTTCAATGTACGGTCACTAGAAATAATTACGGCTGCGTGTCTATGCCTGATGGGTGTAACTTAAATGTTGATGTTTCATCATTGCACAGTAAAAACTGATTAAAGGTACAAATTATATACTTCCCATGGGAGTTCATAACTCAACAAATGTCAATTTATATTTATTGTATATATATGCATTTATAATGTTGAGACGTACGTATAAGATAATAGGTCAGCTGAGTTACATAACAGTATTCAATAACTGACAGAATAACTTTAAATAATTTATTATTTTAGGCGAACTATGACAAAATTAAAGTAAAAAAAAACTTAAGTGCTCTTGACCTCCTCAAGAAAAAATTATTCCACGATTTATTTCTTCTTCTATTAAACTTGAACTAATTTCGGGTGCCGGTTGCATCAGTCAAAACTTAATAATCATCACATGGTTATTAGATACGATCCAGTAACTAATACTCCGTGAAAAAATTTAAGTGTTACGTAAAATAAATTGGCATTTTCACTTTGACTTCGGGCTACAGTTTTTCTACCTTTTGATGTGAACAATCACAAAGGCGTCAATTTTGTCTGTTCATACTACAAATTATGAAAATAAGCGATCACAACTACATTGTATATTGAATACTTACAAAAAAACTTGTAAAACATCTTTTCGCTGTTGTGTTCTTCCTTCAGTGTTTTAGTTCATATGCTTAATTGGTTCTTCATACTGGGTAAATTAAGCTAATGTCCTACGCGTCGTAAATGACAATTAACTTTATTTAGCTTGGAAACCTACTTGATTAGTTGTCCTTCAACTAGATGAGTCTATTCAAATGATTAAGAAAACTTTTACATTCATAATAGAATCAATTGATTAAATTTGCTAAATTCGAATTGAAAACAACGCATGAAATTAAAAATCAGAAAATTACTAGAGCCATTTTAATAAATGTGATACTTTGAGCTGTGTGGCTATAGTTCAACACATAATGAATTGCTGCAGGGTTACATAATAGAATACATATGATTGCAGGTTATACGAAATATAATTCATCACTATTCATGAGGTTTTACGCATAATATACATTTAATTGAGCACTATTTGGCAACAGTTTTTCTTATTAAAAGTATTACTAAGTTATTTCGATATTTTTAAAACCATTGAAATTGTTTGTTAGTTTTATTTCTCTTAATTCATTTTTACATATGTTTATACGCACCTGCACGCGTATGTATGAATGTCTAAAACATACTGTAATGTCTGAAACATATTTTATTTTTTTTTTAAATAGAGTTAAGAGATCTTAACTAAGTTGACAATTATTCAGATGAGAAACAAGATTGTTATTATTTATTTTATGTAATATAAATAATACATATAAACATGTTAACTGTAATTAGAACTAAAGCATTCGTGTGCTAACTAAACGTTAGCACGACATATGAGTAAAGCTTTATTCAAAAATAAAATACTCTCAGTTGCTTCACATTAAATCCTGGCCTAACCTAGTACTACATCTTCAGGTTGATTATCAACTAATCCCCTATTAAATAAAATTTGTCACTCTTTGGTCTTACTTGATTGACACATTTATATCTCACTGTGATAAAATCTGAAAAACTAAAATAAAAAAGGAAAAAAATTTTTTTTTCCGTGCAAAATCGATTTTCCTATTTCACGTATGCTAACACTAGATACAATTTGCTAATAAGTGTGTTTTCTTTTTTAGGATCCCAATCACATTTTCATTATTGAGTGACACGAGAGGCTATAAGAGAACGTACCTGAAGGTAAGAAATAGTTTTAAGCGTTCTAAATTCAATCTCGTGCCAAAGGATTATCCAAATGTGGAAGTGGTTGTGTTATCTGTCAGTTTAAATTGCACCAGGTCACTTCTTAAGAGTGTTAACACGGGCTCGGAGATACGCCAAAACGGGCAAATTCGTTTATTCTCCCATTTGTAGAACGTTAAAATTTCACCGGTCGATCCATTTTATTAAAACTAATGCTGTGTTTATTTTTATTGCCGATTTTATTACAGAAATCAAAAAAATTAATAGTTTTGTCGCAATTGATCACCTTGATTAGTAGAAACGCAAGAGCTTCAAGAGCATATCTGTTTGAAGAACTGCATATCACTTTCGGGGTTTTATTCTGATGAAAAAATCCATTTTATACTTTTATGTATGGACTCTTGAAATTTTATAATTTGTTAACGTCTCACTATTCGGGTATTACCATAAATTATATCGGCTATAAAAATTTTCAGTCCTTCTTACTTTAAAGTGCAATACAAATCGTTGCTACTGTGTACTCAGTAATATACTACTTTTAAATAGAAAAATTTCATCGTGGGTGGGTGATATTTGTTATTTCGTTTCCTACATAAATTTTTGTCTATCTTTCGTATCAGTCTGGCAAATTTTATAGTTTTATGACTACCAGAGGTTCTTTATGTTTCCATTTATAGCTTAAATAGAAGTTTTGCTCGTACTGAATCATCTTTCCGTAGGTTCGGTCGTTGTGTCCTGTTTGGCGTTCCCTCTATTCGTTAATAATAGTTATTGCATGTTCTAAAGAAGGTGTGCCCTAATTTTCCCCCGATGTGACCTTACAATCTTTCACTCACTTTCAATTTAACTATTGGAGTTTACTAGTTATATCTATTATCGACCGGCCTCACCTGAAATAAATCCTCCTTTGTTTGGTATGAGGAATTGTACTAGTTGTGGCAGACACCGTTTTAATTCTGTAATTAGTTCTTGAAAATGTGAAGGGTGTAGGAAATTTTTTCTGCTTAAATTACAGGAGAGATACAAAGCAGATTTAATTCGGAGAATTACCGCATTGAAACGGGTGCAAAGCGGAAGTCGGCCTAGGTCATAGTTCAATATCTTTCTATCAGATCTAAGTCACATATGTTGTTGCTGCTGCTTGGTCTAGGACTTTCAAATTTAATAATCGGAGGCCTTTCTAAAATACAACAGTTTGGACTACACAATTCAAATACAGTTCTAAAATACAAAAGTGATGCCACTCAAAATATATAAAATTTTTGATAATGGAGAAAATAGGAATGTATGATATGTATCGAGCTTACTATACAATATATTATATGTAGTGGGATAAGAAGAGGAAATTAACGAGTGGATGACTGTGTGTTACGACTTGAATGAAAGAGTAGTGTCTATTAATTTGATTATTATTGTTATTGATTGCTGGAGATTTAATTCAACGGCACAGAATTTTTAACACTTGTTGACTACTAACAGTACACAGCTTTATCGTTTACACAGATTTTTGTTTATAATTTTTTCTGTAACACTTTCCAATTTTTGGAGTAGTTATACCTGTTTTGTAAAGAAAATATTACAAATGGTCTGCACTTTGCCTGTTTATACAACCCGTCTATGTATTCACTGTGAGTGTGTTCTGCCGTAGCAGGTATTTCAATTTAAAATTTTTTTAGGAGTGGATAATGAAATAGAAAGGACAGGGACAAAATTCCAACAAAATTGACCATGAAAAAAAAGGAACAAGTGAAGAAAAAAACGAGGAACGAGGATTTCGAAATAGCAGATACGACGTAGACAAGTCATGAAAATATAAATTTCTAATTTTTATGCCTTACACACAGTTGATGTTTTGAAATACACAAATAAAAGTAAATTAAAAAAAAAAACAAATAAATATCTGTCGTGTACTTGGGTTGACTGCCGTGCAAAAAGGACAACTTTAAGGTGCAAACTTTGAAGTTGCTCGCATGTTAAGATGCTTATCTGGACGTGAAAAGCGTTGTATAAGTAGTATACCTTTGAAATATTATGTGTTGGTTTGACATAAGTTACTTGTCAACCAGAGAATAAGCCAAGGCGAAGGCAAATACCGTTCTTCGGATAATTAAAGGAGATTGTTGGGAAGATTCTAATCTGTATATGCAAAGGTCAGTGTTTGTTTTCAGGGAACCACCACGACTGGATACCTCGTACCTGAACCTTTGTTCGTGTTGATTTGGAAGTGCGACAACCGCATGACATGCTGTCAATGCTAAGAGAAAAAAAATTTTGCAAAAAAAATAGAAAACGACTATTCATCGAGTTTCAAGTAATTTATTTTACTGTAGCAAATATAAAAAAATTTTTAGTCTTGCCAAGTAACATCCGCGGTTTGAATGATGGCGGACGCTCAGTTTCGTCTTCTAGTGGATGGCATGGGTTCCAAGAACTGTTGAGCTGATATCATAATACCTCTTCCTTGTTTGCTATACGTGTCCTGGTACTCGCTACGACCAGGCCACACTTTCCAATAATAGTTGAGGCTTTCGGGGGCTGAAAAGAAGACAAGTGCTTTTAGGCAGCGGTTGAAGAATACAGGTGTACAAGTGCCGTAAAATATTCAGAAAAATTATGTTTAGAAAAAAATTCTCAAATTACTTAATAAAAATAAATGAATAACACGTTTTAAGTTTAATGTGTGGTTTGTGGCGTAAACTCGTTTCGGAATTGTTAAATTTGCTAACTGTTTCGCCTACGTTCAGAACCACAAATTGCTGCTCCCTAAAAAATTCTTTATGTTACGGCATCGATTATACTTTTGCCTACAGTTTTACTTTTTTCGGTGACTTTATTAAGAATTTGGCAAAACTGAGTGACATTCTAAGGGAATAAAACTCAAATTGAGAATGTTGCAGTATGAATCACTGATTGAGTATAATTTTCTTTAAGTTTCACATGTAGCAATAGTTACAAATACTTTAAATAAATGGTTACGAAGTGAAAATCATTTCAGTATAAAATGAGGGAGAATTTTATGAATATTTATTGTTAGGTTATGGTTTTCGTTTATTTGAATTGGCAATTAACAACCGAGACATTCAAATGTTGTTTCCTAATTGTGAAGTTCACAAGAATCTTAATTTTATTTCTTAACTATTGGTCGATGGATTTGCACACTTGTGTATCCGTACTTATTGTAAAGTAAACTTACTTTTGCTAAAACTGATAGGTTTCGCCGGATCCGTTCCAGGTAGTACATGCGGTACTAAACGAAATGTTGTAGGATCTCTGTAGCCGTTTTTCAAACCAATGACTTGCTTGTACATTGGAGGAGGACACAATTTGCAGTCGGTTTCGGCTAAAAGTGTCCTGTATTTGGTGAACGGCCAGCCTAAGTTAGAAAAATGTAATTAGAAATGGCGTGATTGACTCTGTGTGCTCCCCTCCATCACCACATACAGGCATGATTACCAGTAAACTGTTCGCTTAATTAAACAAAATCGTTGTGCACATTTGGGGACATTTGTGTACATATTACTGACAAAATTACAATATTCAAAAAAATAATAACTAATATTTTGCGATTGGTAATAATACTACTATTACTGCTACTACTACTACTACTACTACTAAAAATAATAATTTATTGATGGCTTGGGTCATCAGGCACTTTTTAATTCATCATTAGTTCTTATTAGGATGCAATGCAGTTTTTCTTTATATTAGTAATTATAATGTGTCCTTTAAGGGTTATGGAAGAAAATTACATTTTCGTTACTCGCATTTTAACGAATCGAAACTACTAGTAATCGAAAAAAGCACAAGTTTTTGAGGGTTACTATCGAAGATTATTGGCCGAAACGATTCGTCTTATTAGTCTAATTGCACAAAATAGCACAGAAAAGTAAAATTGGGTAGCAAAACTCGAAAAAATTTGTGTAATTTCAATCGATTTCGTGACTTCTATTTAATAGATATAGAATTTTAACAATTTTTATAACATTTTAGGAAGTGCCGTTAAAAAAAAATTGAAATTTTTAAAATTCACTATCTTTACCTGCTGTCATAAATTTTTCCAGTTAAATCACATATCAATATAACAGCGGTGAATATCAATGGATGTGGTATCAGATAAATCAACGTATATTATTATTTCTCTTCCTGACTATCGTTACTTTTTCCATTTTCGCCTCAATTTTAATAATTTTTAATAATTTATTTTTATTTTTTTTTGTATTCTGATACTCTTTGTATTTTTGAACCTTTTGTTTACTACCTTTTATTGTATTTGTATTGTGTCAAAATTTGTCAAACTGCCTATAACAGGCATTATACATGTTAATTCAAAAAAAATCCCATAAAATCATAAATAAAAATTTTGTGTAGGAGACAAAATAATCCTAACAATGTGTGAAACCCAAAAGTGTAATACCGTCGAATAATAAAATTGCATTGGGAGTAATGATTGATCAGAAATTATCATGCAGTTGTCAATGTACTTGTTGATTCTTGGTATTGGCTTTATTGTGTATTTTCCCAATTACAAATTATTTGAACCGTCAAAATATTTTCAGATAAATTAATTCTGTAGGAGGGTTACAGTTGCCACAATGTTAAGCACAATTGAAAGTATACTTATTAAATAAGAAGAGAATGTGGGGGACGCCGAGTAGTGATGTCATATTGAATGAAAACTTATAGATCATCCGATCAGCATCCCTGATTTATTTCTAAGTAACTTTTGTTTCTCTACATTATTTATGACTTGTGCGATATTTGTGACGCAGTTTGGTTGACCTTTGGAAAATTCGGAAATCCAGGGTTGTTACTAGTCGAGACGTCTCCCCGTGAGGAAACTACTCGTATATGTAGTTGTAAGAATGTTAAGGTTGTCCGATTGAGACGTCAGACGAGTACTTGGTTTTTACATCCGGTTTATGTTACCTGTTAATTAAGTGGCACCCTTCGATTCTTCCTAATAGAATTGATTTCCAATTTCAAAATCTTTTATTTTTATTAAAAAATATAATTGACCCTGCAGTGGAATGTACGAACATTTCTTTTTGTAATGAGGACACCACAATAGTGAGATAAATTGTTACCATTCATTTTGAAAGAATCTACTACTAAATTATTAAACTATAACTAAAACTATTTAAGTTGTCATTCCACTAGGCCTCATCCTCTACTTTTATTTCTTCTTGTACCTAATTAATTTCACTCTTCATCACATAATATAGAGTAGAGACAATCAATTCAATAAGGTAATTAAGAAAAAACGAATTTAACTAAACTAATTGTAACTCAAGTCATATAAGAATATTTTGCAAAGTTGGAATTAACTGTTGTCTATCTTCGTAACATGTTCTTTGGGTTGGTAAATTGGCGACATTGTCGCTTGTTGCTTTACTGGTATTGCAACGTTACTGAACTCAATGAGAAACTGCTTACATGAATTATTAGAACTTTAAAGACACTTCTGTAAGAATTACACCACAAAAAATACGAAGTTTTGAATGACGTTTCATTGCCTCATCATTGTCTATTTTATTGCGTATATCTTAAAATATATTTATATCATATACTGAAATAGAATTTACTACATTTTTCATCGTACTTGTTAAACGATAAATTAATAAAACAATTACTAAACGAATAATAATAAATTAATATGAACATTTATAAAATGGTACAGCGGAGATTTGGGTCAGGTCCCTACGTAAAATCGTCACTTAATCATTGGGACGTCACAAGTACTGGTAACTCAACAAAGGGTAAAACCATGACATTTGGTACTTGTTGGACAGGAGTACTCGTGTTGAATAAAATCCACAATGTGACATCACGTACGGTAGCTTATACTTATTTAAAAAAGTTTTTTCAAAGATTTATAGTGCACGGCATTATTGTGCAAAACCGGTAACGAAGGTTGAAATCCGTTTTCCAGAAGCTTAATTACTTTATTAGCACATCATAATACCCCGTGTAATCGTGAAAATTACCGCTGTTACTGCCTTGTGCCGGTGTATTAAGTGTATTTAAATCAAAAGGCACGAGTACCGAGTTGAAAAATTCAGATTTGGGCCATACTTCCACAAGAGAATAATGAAACACGTTTTACAATACATTTTAATTTATAGTCGTGACGGAGCCTGTGAAAAGTTAATGGAGAAGTCGAAGTAATTCGAGCCACCTTACCTCTTCTTAAAAAATCGGTTTCATAAATCGTTTTCATAGCTTCGTCTGTCACGCCACAGGGCGAATCCAACATGTCGTTTGTGATTGCCGTCATCTGAAATAAATCAGGTATCCATTGGAAATGATCCGCTGGTGTATTAGATAGTACAGGATGGAGCGTACTAAATGTTAAAATATTAGACCTGTCTATTTCATTTTCATGCTTCAAACGAATTGAAACATTAAACGAGTAATGGTACCTGCAAGTATTACGGGTATTGGTTTCTGATAACTCAACTTATAATTTGAGGAGTAGGAAATAACTTACCGGTAATAAGTTACCAAAGTCATAAAGTTAAAAATTGCTTTATACGCTGTGTCATGTTAGTGTCTTGGAGTAATACTCTTTCGTTTGTATTAAACAGGGATTGCTTATTTGTTAGCGTTAAGGTGATGGCATTAGAAATTTCAGAAAAACAAGAATAAAAATTTAATAAATTTATTAATTCCAATAATCCACCTTATTGTGTGCTACAACTTATTACAATATTATTGTAGCATAAATTACCACAAGTGAACTTCTTTATGATTAAAACTTGCAAAAGTTTGCTACAATTTTGTTTCTTTTTTATTTTCTACCTTGCAGTTATGAAGATTAATAGTAGAGAATAAGATTTTAAAAATTGTTAACATTCAAAAATATGTTAATATTGATAAGTGATATTGAAATTTCAGGTCAGGAACTACTGATGATAAAAATGGAAGTATTTGTTTAATTAAATTAGTGTAAATATAATTATCGTAGTTGCAAAACTCAGTTGAGTATCTTTTTTATTGAAACATATGAAACATTTAACAATAGCAGGAATGATTATTAACAATAACTATTAAACTCCCGTGAAAGTGAGTTATTATTACAACTGAAATTATAACTTAATTTCAACTGCACTATTTTTTCCAATAATACTTTCGGCTTTCAGACGCAAACATAAAATTTATGTGTTTTTGTTATTAAAAGTAGTCTATTGATATCAGTAAAAAACAAATGTATTACCATTAAATTTTATTGAACATAAAAGGATATAAACGAAGTTAGAACTGGCGATAGAATCATGTCCAGGAGCTCATTCCTTAATTGGTTAAAAGTAGTAATAATAAAAGTTTTATCTACTTTAGAAAATTCAGCCAAAACGTTATTAATACGTTTCGTCGTTCATTTTAAAAAGGAGAATTGATTTTTCGTCAGCGATTGCCTGTGACTCGAAACTCTTAATTTAATGGTAACGCGACCTCCAAGGCACCAACCTCCTATTTATATTAATTCAAGGTTCTCATAATATCCTATTAATATTATTTTATGTAATACCAGGGGTTGTGCGCGAGAGTAAAATTAAGAAATGAAAGGTGCGAAATTGCAGAGAAGAATTACTAACAGCGTGAGGATAAAAAGAAATTATTTTTTACGACAGGATTCACCTTGATTTGGTGAGCGTAACTGGCCACATTAATAATTCATTCCGGAGAGTACCTTACACGTCCGTCGAAACTATTTACTACCTATCACGGAAACTATCCGAAAATGGTAGTTTTTGACTTAAATAGTCAGTTGAAACAATACACCGCAAATGTTTATATAGCCGTGAAGAAAATAAGTCTTTAACTGAATTTCACTTAACTCAGTTGAAGGAGTACCTTAAATCGCTTTTTGTGTTCAGGTATTGTTTCCTTTGATCAGGTACGATAATCTCCAATTTTGCACATTACTATAATTGCAACGTTGAGGTTTATCCCTGGCAGACGATTTTGCACTTATTAACTTCTAAAGTCGGTTTGCTCTAAGTATAACCCGCCCGAGCACTGATTATAGTTATTTCGAACGTTTGACAGCGATTGTTTATGAATTGATTTTCACGTCCGCCATTTTCGCTTCTAACAATGTAGAAATGAACGCTTAGTACCGACCCCGAGAAACCGTGAAATTAAGCAAACAAATTACAGGAGCCTTATGAGTCGGAAGAGTTGAATAGTTTTTTCAAAACGGAGTTAGAGGAACTGTTGTCAATTCTCCTCCCTATGACTTAAGAAGAAAGAATTTAAAACAAATTTTGGCACGATAAATTTAAGTAACAGTGAAGCAGAGGAAGAATGTCAGAGAGTAAGGAACGATGGTAATGACATAATAACAAGAAACGTGGTTTGAATAAAAGCAACAGTTGAGTGACTCGCTCATATTTGACTGTATAGGAAATGGATGAAGCACGAATTTGTATAATCCTCTTTCACCTTTTCATCACTTCGCTACTGTTTCAATAGTGACATAAAATATTATTTCATAAAGTTCAATCAATTATATACTATTCTTAAAAGATTCAGAATCCCAAGCAGAAACGAAATATCTGTTCTTATGAACTCTTTGTGAGTGCAGTGAACTTGTGGAAAGAAGTTTAAAGAAGTTTATGCAAACAAGAAATTAGTCTTTGAAGTAGCAAAATAGACAGTGAATATGATCATTGTATTAAGTTATTACTTAGTTTAACATGTACAGTATGAGAAGTAATGTATAAGCCGGATGGTAATTCCTGTTTATCGGGTGTAATTGGTTACATGTGTAAAATATTTTGTAATTTGCTCCTTAACTTATATTTAGGTTTGATATTGGCAGTTAGACAAAACTTGTGTATGTACCAATCTCTTACCTGTTGTTCGATCAATTCAATGTTCTTTTGAATGTCTGCCTTCTTCTCTGCCAGCTCCCTGTATTTACTCCTCTCGCAAGCGTGAGCGTAGCATCCGCAATCTTCCGGGGGAATCCTCGGAAGGTAGAAGTCTTTTCCTTTTGTCTCATATGGCGGTTCGTCCGCACTAGAAATTTCAGAGGAAGATGTATTATTTGGTCACTGCATGTCCGCAGATATCTAAACTAAATCTTAAAGAATAAGTTCTAGTTCGTCCAGGTAATTGGAACAGTTTTAGACCTATCTAACAATTAGAGACCTGAATGCATCGTCGGTGGACCCTTTCATCTTAGTTTCCCTTAAGTTTACTAGTCCGATCTATTTGTCGCCATGTTTACCCAATATCAATGTAACTCTGGGGTTTTTCTAAACAATAAATTTAGGATTAGGTTGTTGACATTGGAGTAAAGTCCGAATGAAGTTAAGTTACGTCTCAATTAAACGGGCTTTGACTGCGGATGATAATAACTTTAGACTATCCTTCACCTAAATACACTGCGCTTCACTCTCAACCCTGGAGTAAACTTGTCCATATTTTTCATATTCGAATATTAATGACGTTCTCTTCCGCAAATTCTTTAATATATTATATTTTTTTCTTGTCAAATTTGTCAAGTGTTACACTAAAATAAATTGCTCGACCCACCACTCTCAACAACAACTCTCCTGGTTTGCTATGGCGTAACTCAATAAAAGGATTAAGTCAAATTTTGACTTCCACAGGATGTCGTTAAAAGTCCGCCCTTCACTAAAATTGCTTTTTCTGAATTAAAATATGTTTCTCGGAAAGACTACGGAGAACACGTAAATATTTCTTTATATGAATTGGCCATTTGTTCTACATTATATTATTTTTATCCCATTCAATTTCTTACTTATTTGTCATTCACTTATTTATTTTTATCTCTTATTATTTCTTGAATTTTCCTCACTTTTCCTTATGTATGAGATTAAGAATATGTCTTTTAAATTAAAATTTTTACATTGTAATTATTATTTATTAAATTACAAATAAATTTTTTATGATATCGGAATGCATAATAGAAATGTATATACCTAAGTATTATTTATTATCTTATATTTTAGTTATAATGTACAAAAGAGTTTTATTTAAGTTACCTTATTAAGGATTTGTTGCTGCTCAGCACTCTCAGGTTACATTTACTATGAGTTGCATGAAAATACTATTGTAAAATGGTTATTGGAAAGGTACACAAAAGTAAAAATTATTTTTTAATGATTTAAGTCGTAGTGGTGCGACTATATTTGTTGGTTTATATATGAATGTACTTACTGTTTAGCAATGGTTCTGAATAAAAAGGTATATTGAAGAAGGAAAATATTAAACTCAGTGTACTGGAAGTAATGAAAAGTATTAGTTTGAAGGCACAGGACAATATGCTTTGCAGTCGATGGAAACATTCTAAGGTGCTTAAACTGTACTTCCTTACAACAAGTAATTTGAAGGTTCTGCAGAGTTACGTAATAATTCCGCGTAACAATCAACTTGAGTGACACCTGAGTTTCAAGAAAAGGTGGAAACAAATTTTACTTCTACCATTTTAATTCGTTGTTAAGACAAGTTTGTTAAGACAAATTTAGTTTATGAAAACATGACGTAATTTCTTCATGTTGTGAAATTGCTCTGAACATGACCTTCGGACTGTATGGTCGTTTTCATATTTTCATAATTTTGAATTTCCTTTTCTACAGAAATATATATATATTTTAATATTCAATACAAAAACGATTTCTTATTGATTATAAATTTGTCGGTGTAAAACCGAGGAAGTTCGACACATTGCAATTTTCACACGATGACTTGGTAATAAATTATTGTATTAACTTTGAAGTTAGTCTCTTCAACCTATCTGAAAAGCTGAAATTCATAAATTAACTGTAATATTACATAAATAATTGTTACAATTATTAACTTTCTTAAATTAATACTTCACTCTGAGATTAGTTCACTCAAAATAATTGTTTTATTTATAGTAAAAGTTTTAATATTTCTACGTCAAATAGAAGTTAAGCAGAGGTTTAATATTTAGAGTTGGGGATAGCAAAACAAACTAAATCAGTCCCACGCAAAATCACAGTTTGTTTTTAGATACCAAGTACCTATGTACTGGTAAACTATGAATAAAATTTACGGTGATTAGTGTCAGTAGTAACCCTCACATGGAGCCTAATGGCCGAACTTTCGTTTTAGTGAAGATGCAGACGCTTGAAATAATTGGATATCCAAAAAATAATTATCTAGCAGGAGTCTAATTATTTTAATAATGTCAAGGTACCGTAAATAAAATTCTGGTTTGATTTTAATTTGTTATGTAGCCGTGGCCAGCTGTGCGAAAAACATGAAGTTCAACCTGCTGCCTAATGTGTACATAAATTAAATACATTTGATTCATATCGAAAGCGACTATCTAACAGTGAATGAACTACCACCGAATGAACTATTACAATCACATTTTCGGCAGGTGACTTTTTGTATCCTTTTGTAGAATCAAATATGACATTGTTGTATTTGTGGACCTTGAGAACTCGATACGGTGACTAATGACTAAACTGCAGTGTAATTAAATAAGAAGTACTCTAGAGCGATTCTTCATAACTGAAACGCTCTTTTTACCATTTCCATTTATGTTTATTTACAAAGATGGAGAGGTCACTAGCAGCTGGGGAAGCCTGGACCTTGAGACTGACTGATCCTTTTACATCACAAAAACCCACATTTATACACAGCCACAAGGGTAATTATAATATTTTCTAGTCTATTTTGCATTTAATAAGCACAAAATTCTATTTCTGCAAAAACTTACACTTCGACCAGAGGTTTTTCGTAGGGCCATACGAAGTCCCTGGCTGTTTGAGATTCAAACGCAATTTTGGCCGCGGCCGACATTTTGCCGAGACGTGAAAAATTCCTCTTTTACTTAAAAACCCTCTACGAAAAATTGTAAAACTAAAATTTTGCGACCTAATTTAATGGCATTACAAAACTTATGTAAACATTGTTTTTGTCGAGCTTTTGCCGCGAACAATAATAGTTTGCTGAATTTTAGCTTTCCTAAATACTCTATGACCTTTTGCTACCCTTAGTTGTTCCTCTAATTGATGTTTTGACTATTTCAAACTTCCCAGTCTAAAGCCGTAGAGATATTTATATATATAATTCACGAATTCAGCTTCTGAATATATAAAATTGGGTTACAGAAAATATATTACAAACCGCAGTTTAAATTACATAAATGAGATTTATATACGAACGCAATTAATAATAAACTGATTTAGTTCCGCAAAATGTTGGCTTGAAAAATTTAAGAAACTTACAAACACATAGTACGAAATTAAATTACATTTTTCTAAAAATGATAAAGGAATAAAAATTGTTATCAAAAACGTATTCGTATTGGTAGAAGAAAGAAAACATTGAAACAGAGTAATAAACGCTCTGACAACAAAATCATAAAAATCAAGTTACCATCACTTGAATGCTATTTGAGTTATATATAAATAATTGTATTAATTTTTTTGTAGTATAAACTAATAAAATTATGTATCATAAATGCTTGAAGTTTAAACTCGGGTCGAACTTGGAAGTTTATTTGACGGATACTTGATTCGAAAACGTTTTATGCTCAAGAATATAGTAAATAAATTATTAAACATAAAGTAAAATGTTTTTATGTTCAGCTACTTGCGTCAAAGGGGCGCAGTGTACCGAGTGCTGTCACTTAAATTCGGCTTTAACCCGCAATTACGCAAGTTGTAGTCTCTCGTTTTCTCAGAGTCGTGTCTTAGTAGAGGGACAATATAGGAAAACCCGTTTTAATATATTTCGACTTTTACTATGGAAAGAACTAATAATTACATAGAAATGTGCCCTCGTTTCTACCCCAAAAAGCAACAATATAAATCCAAGTGGTTGGTTGAAAAGATTGGCGACGAAAGAAGGAAGGACATTCAATTTAAAGGTTTTCAACTAACAAGTTGTCGACCTTTCTCAGCCGCGCCATCGTTGAGTTGGTCGTGTAAAAACGCCGCAAACAGCACAGGAAAATAAATAAAAATAAAAGTGGAAAGCAGTCGACGGATCCGTCGAAAAGAATGGACAGAAAGTTGTTTTGGAAGTCTAGTTCACTGGATAGAAAACTGCTAAACCCGCGAAGGTGAAGCCGTTAATAATCGCAAAGTATACAATATTTGGCGCATGTAAATATTATTATTAACTTTAATATTGTAATTATTACGAGACATTATAGTTTGGCAAATAAGAAGGTACTTGGGTTGGCCAAGTGCAAATTTTTTATGTTTTTTTTTCATCAATTAAAATGATTTTTAAGGTCTTTCGAATCACTTGCGAAGGGTAAAAATCAAACAAGTAAAATTGCCAGGTGTGCCAAGAAACTTGTAGAATAGGTGACCACTCCAATTTCTGTTAGTGGACACTACAGGGTATGCATTCGTCCGAAATAATCGAGGCCTATACTAGACATTGGTTTTCTGTTAAGCATGTTCTTTACGAACTATTTCCCATTATTTGTTATTGCATTAATAACCACACTGGAGAATAGAAAATAAAGAAGTATCTAAGTTAATAAAAAATTTTATAGTAAGTACACCGACATGAAATAAATTATTCAGACAAGCGATAACAAGACAGAATGATTCAAATATAATACGAAATTTTGTCTACTTAAGGTTCTCTCAACATATTGTGAAATTAGAGTGTGACCCAGTGAACCGGCAGCATTCATTCATAGGAAGTATTTCTCAGAAGCAAAAGACAAGTAAAGACAAATGGCATTGGTCATCTGTATGTAAAAGAGCCCTCGGCCAGTGTAATTATCTTGTAACTATTCCGCTAACTCATTTACGAAATCTTTTGTTGCAGCTGCGTTGCATCAGTTTTTTTGCCGTCCAACATCCCGTAAGTGTTAACTTCCTTTTCGGTGTTCCCAATGTGCAACAACAAATTTGTACTCGAGAGAAGAATTTCGTCAATACAATGCTATTTGTCGCGTCTGTTATCTACTAATTATATGAGGTGGGAAATATTGTTCTCGAGGCAGAGAGTCGCCTCCGAACCTGATGGGATGCATTACGTTTTACAATCTTCGACTAAAAATGGCGCTAATGATGTTTCTTTAATGCTTATTATTATGATTGTTGTAATGAAATGTTCGTTAAATCATAACTAATTGCAAAGTCCATATTTAAAACTGTTGAGAATTTCTCACTTTTAATATCTGGGTTCATGTTGTCCAAAGTATTGAATAACAAGTATAGAGGTGGCAACATCTTAATATCTCTTCACAATTATATTTTTTATTTGTATTTATGCTCCCACATAAATTTATAAAACCAGTTTCCAGACTTGAATACTTCAAATCGTCTCTGAGTATAGCTCTATAGGTGCTTACATTGTTGATCGATACATAAAAAATAAAAATTTATTAGAATGTAAAAGGGATCGTTCAGAATAGTAAAACGTAGATTGTGTATTGTTCCGATTGAGTCTTTCCCTTTAACAAATAAGTTGTTTATAAATGGAGAAAGGATTGTAGGAAGAGAAATACAAATGACAAATACAAAACTAGTAAAATGTCAGAATATTAAATATTTTTATATTTCTAAGGCATGCAGACACAAACTCAAAGCCTGGTTTTTCAAGTGGCGAGATTTTTTCAGTATATATATATTTACTATTCAAATGAAATTATTAGTTCTCTTTACTTTTGGTGAAATTAAAACGAGTACTGAAAGTATTTGAGAAGAAGCAAATAAAAACTGAGAAAAAAATTGCGATAATATTAAACTTATTATTCAAATAAGGCTCTAACATAATAGAGTTTTAAAATTTGATTACTAGTTAACGATAATGTACAGATTATAACATCCTGAAGGAATTTTATAGTTAAGCATCATTTTTGATAGTGTACCAGCAGCCATATGTTACAAATTTACTTACTTACTAATTTGAAGAGGCAAGCGGACAAAATTACAGTCCGAATTTTAAAATATTAATAATTTCTCACGATTGGGTTACTTCCTCTCGTTGACGTTTCATAAATAATTTTTTTTACATTATGCAACAATAGGTTTCATGTTCAACGATGTTTGATGGTGTTGATGAGAACAGTATGCGGTAGCGATGCTTTGTACTGTGGTATGTTTCATTCCAACTGACTTCGTTGGAGAGGGAAAGATCGAAGGTGAAAGAAAGCAATCACGGACCTGTCAATATCAAAACGATTTGAAACAAATTAGGTAATGGATTGTTAAATAAGCGGAATCAATACACGAAACAAGCTGTTGCACTTTGTTTATGTATCATTACAGTGAGGGAATTTGATTTATTTTCTCGGTTTAGATGATACCTGAGCTCGAGGTGAAAACATGGAACCTCACCAAATTATAATTACACATGTATAATGTTATTGGCGTAATTCATTATATAATTTTGTATAGAAGGAAGGCTGGGCTTGCCATTGCCGGCGAGGGGACTTTGCATTGTACTTTTCAATTATTCAGAGGTGTAATAGTGAAAACGATCGAAAATAAGACATAACACTAACAAATTTTGCTTTTGTTGTCATAACACGTATTACGACTTAGTTATGCGTTGCTCACAACGTTTTTCTTCCCGATGAAACTTGGGACCTTGCAATTAAATAAGTATGAAACATGAAACATACCAATTAAATGTTTTTAATTCAGTAAAGTAAAATTAAGGTATGTGAAATAAAAAAAAAATGAGTGGTAGAATTAGTGGTAGAATTGCTTAGTTACATTGACACAAACTCAAGGAAATAATCTTAAATAAATTAACTTAAATAATTAATTTTCTTACGGAAAGCTTTACAAATCCAGGAAATATATATGGGCCTGATACTATTTATTAGTATTTGACACTGGAACTGTCACCACACTGCCTCGACATTTTTGTGGTTGTCTCGACTCATGTGTTCATAGCTAGCTATAAAGCCATTAATATGCCATTGTGAACTTATTTAATTTATTTTTAAGATTTTGGAATTGTGAATACGGATTATGTATGTTGCACCATAGTGCAAAAAGTACTGGAGGATTTAATTGGTTTTTGCGAGATGTCGCAGTACAATTCATAATTTCTAAAGAGAACGTGATCTCTCATATGAAACTTTTAGTCGAAGATGATTTTCCCCTGACCTCCAACAACAAGAGGATCGGAATCCGGAATTGTTGGCACTTAACGTCATCAGGACGGCTAGCAAGGCCTCGGTAAACCGGGTCAAATCAGAAACTTGAACATCTCACCAAGGAATAAAGGAGTTGGCGACACCAATGAATGTGGTCATTCATTACAAATGACAGGCGTTAAGTAATTAATAAAATACAATAAAAGAGACAGAGCTGACCTGACCTGTCGTCGGTTTCTGTGCCGCCAAGTATCCGTTTAGTGTTGTGCTTTAAGGGAAATCCTCCAGCTAAAGAGTATTGACCATATCCCGTTTGCGTAGAAAATGGTGTCCTGCAGTCATGTGTCGACGACGTGTCATAAATACGCGAGAAAAGTTTAGAACCACCACAATAGTAAAATATTAAGTCGATCTCGGGAAAATTTGCATTTTATTCTTTTAATTTGGTTCAGCACACTGAGTTTTAGTAGATGCTCAGATCCAAATAAATTATTTGGTTATTGATAATAAAGTATTATATAAAAAATTGTCTCAAAGAAAAGTAACACTGTGTAGACTAATAGTAGTAAAACACAATAATAACAATAATAAAAAATTTAATGGCATTATAAAATAGCTCAATAAAAGCATCTTAAACACATTTAATTAAAAATTTCAAAATAAAGTTGACAGAATTCTCCCAGAGCTCGTAGAACTTAGATCTTGGCCATTGTGAGAAACTTTTGCGAGGGCTTTATATATATTTTTTTCAGGTTTCTATTTAACTGAATTTTATTTCACTTATGTTGTATATTTTATTATACACAATACGTACACAGTGTAATGAAATCCTACAATAAAATAAAAAAAAATTATTTAAAAAAATTATTTCAATTACGTGCAACAGAGTGAGCACAGCTGTATTTTTGACAATACAGAATTTATTGATACAAAACATAAAATGGAATCTATAACTATTAATAATATCTACGTCGCGATCTGGTCTTCAGATTAGTGTTAATAATGGGACACGATCTTTTCGTGAGGGGACTTACCAGACAGTTTTTCTCCGGTGCAAGGAAAAATTTAAATTTGCCCGAGAGTTCAACAATAAAAATATTAGGTTTCCTTGGTCTCTTGAACCTGAATGCAGTTGTGAAAACCCTGAATACAACTCTTTGCAGTTCGTAGAAAGGGACAATGCGGCATTCAGCCTTTCTGGCATATTGAAATTTTATGTTCTTAAGTACTTTAAAACTACTTTTTTTTATGATTACGTTGTCGAGTACATTACATTACCGTTTATTGTATGACCGTTGAAGTTTTTTATGTTATCATTGACTTTCCAACTTTAAATGTAGAATTGTTTCATGGACTACGTAATAATATATAAAAAACTACTAGGGGTGAAGTAGGAGTAGCTGTCACTGTTACAGAAGGCCGGAAAGACTTTGATGTCTTTTTTAAAGGTTCTTTTAAAAAACAGTTGCATGTGGTGTGCCATTCTATTTACTCATTTCGAAACGTGGTGCCTTGCGAGTGTGGTAAACCCTCTTCAGGTAGGCCCACCTTTCTCAAGGTAGGCATGGTGACCAGAGCACATGCTTCAATGCTAACAGAAGTGATTAGGATGTTATGGGTAATATAAAATACTTAGGGAGGGACTTATTGATAGTAAATTATGAATTTATGTACCCGCATAAGGCTCTAATAATTTGAAATCAAAGGTTTAATTAGAACAGGCAGGCTTGCAACTGAGAAATTTCAGTCATACTTGACCCGGTGGGATTTCTGTCTACGTGCCTGGAGAAGTCGTCATCAGAAAAGCACGTCTGCATTTGCAAACGTGACGTAAAAATTCCAGGTATGACCATCGAGGGCCGTTCCTTCGTGATGGTAATCCATTTCTTCAAGGATCCTTTCATATTTAGGTTTTCCTCAGGTTCATAAAGGTAACCTCTATTATCCCTCGATCCTTCCGAGACAACGAAAGGTCATGTTACACGTTGAAATTTATATTTGTTTTACTTGTTAAAAACGGAAACCCTATTAATAACCTCCGGTAGCGTGAACGTAGAAATAAGAAGGATACCACGAATTAAATGAAGAGATGCAAGGATTTTAATCCTGTACGTGAGGTCAGAAGAAGAGTTCAAACATCGTTTCTCTATAGGATTCTATACATACACAAAACAATGTGAAAATGGGAAGAGAGCGAGAGATGAGTTAAATGGTCGAACTGTGAAACTATTCGTACAAAACAATAGCTGGGGATCGAGGTTTGTAGTTATAAATAGTTTTCAGTTGTTAAGTTTGGGCGTACTGAACTAACAAGGCGAAATGGCCAGCAGGACAAGGAAAGATTTATCAGTCGTAGTTAAATTTTATCTCGGTGTCTTTCCACCACGCGAACTTACCCTATTAAGGACTCTTCTGGAGAGCTGATTATGAGCTCTTGCATTTGATTTTAATTTAAAGAAACCCACATGAACATAATTTGATTCAGTGAACTCTAGATCGACTGAAGTTAACAATAGCAGGATTTTAATCTTTTTATGGTTTTGAATGCACATTTATATATTGTTTGTATTTTTAGGCTCATATATGTATTGACACTTTGCTTTAATGTAGTTTTATTGAGAAACCCAACTTTTCAAGTAAATCAGGAAAGGAATTTTTTTGGCAAATGAATACATTATATTTCTTGACAAAAGGACGAGGTTTAATTTGCTTTTCGGCAAAAATATCATTTAATTATTATTCCATTCTGCCAACTAAGTGACACAGGCGAAATAATTAATAAAATAATAGACGGTTGTAAGAAATCTCTTCCCGGACTCTGGTACTCGTTACAGGCGACTCTTTTGCGTCCCTATTTTCTTTCATAAGGTTGAATGCTTTTCAAAAGGTTTAACGAAGTCGATGGTCAAAGGTGAGAAGGATGCTCCCTTGATGAGGAAGAATTGCGGAGGACAACACGTCCTAAATTTACTTTTCAAATAATTAACGTCGCTTATGTGTTTGACGGGCCCTAACAAAGCCTCCGTAATTATCGAACTTGAAAAAACAAACGAAGAGGAATCGATTATACATTTTCTCATTGAAAAAGAATAATATTTGCGTGAATGGCTTCTAAACGTGGCGAATAACATTGGGAAAAATAATAAATCGGATTTAACGTGTTTAATTAAAGGCAACTTTGAGTGATGGACGATGTTGTTAAAGAGGAACATGGAAATCTTAATGTTAGACCTAATGATAGATGTTGGTCTTTCACAGGAGTCATTACGCGGAAATCATGGTAAAATTACTGAGATATTCTGTTTTCATTATAAGACAGGTACGAGGTTATTACTCTAAAAGAACCATTGAGTTATTAGAGATCAGAAGAGAAGTGGCTCTTGACTATCCCAAAATCTTGTTAAAAATTTTAACCAACAATATAGCAAACTTTAAGAACTAAAATACGACGTTAAATCTGAGGAGAAGATGAGTTTTTAGGCGTGCAAGATTATTTATACATTAAAAAATAATAAATAATATTGTAATTTTTTAAATTTCTGAATTTTAAATTTCTTATACGAAACCAAGTTAAATATAATTTGGAAATATCTGTTACACCTGTATCTTTATCTATTTGCAAAATTAATGTGTACAATAATAAAATTGTTTACGATAATTAAAAAAATTCTGCTGAATACCCAGGAGACACTGACTGCAGCATTCAAGTGGAGGATATGTACAGTGTAACATGTTTTTACTTTAACTTAAGTATACATAAAGTGACTGTTTATTAGTACTGGACCAATTCTATTAAAAATGCGTTACAATTTGCCTTAAGAAAGTAGTAACTGTAGTATGTAGTAACTGAAACAACTACCGATTAAAAACTAAACTTTTTCGCTTACAGTTAATGTTACAGTAACGTTTTCTAACTGCGGTCGATAAGCTTTGACTAAGTTTAAACCGAAACAGAAAAGATTTGAATCATACGATAATGCATGAAGAGAGAACTACAAGGAATTCAAGCAACAAGACTAACCAAAGGAAAAAAGGCAGCATAGCTGAAATACTACCTAAGTACCCACAGAAGTGAATCAGAGTTTAGAGGCTAAGAAAGCATCGAAAACATCACACAATCATACAAACGTCGCTGTTCAATAGTTAAAGAACTCGATGGAAAGCCTGGTATTCAGGCAGCCGATAATGAAGGAACATTCTAAAATAATTTCGATGGAACTAAAACTGAAGTGTAACGCGGTTACGACATTACAGGTAGAAAAGGTTAAACAAGAGTTTCTGTTTTCATTAAAAGTTAAGCCTTGAGATGGTAATTTCAATCAAAGAGCAAATCACGTGCACTCCATCAAATGCTGTAATTGACAAGCGAAATAAAACATTTAAAAAAAATAAATTTCATGCCAAGACTTAGAGTTCCATTGAACCGGGCGGAGGAAAATTGTAAACACGTGGAAAGGTCCCAAGTTATCATTTTACGGGAGTCCGTCTGGTTTAAATGGGTGAAATACAAAGACAAAAGTTCATTGATCACCTTGATTGTCAGCCATTTTAAAATGGTACACTGAAAGTACACCAGCAGAATACTTTCGAATACTAAAAGAATATGTGTGCCAAATAATTTTATGTAATTCTATATAAAATAAAGTTATCACTTTTATTAAACATTAGTTATAAATAACAACATGCAGGTTTAAAAAATTTCACTGAACTTGACGTTACGAAAATTGGGATCGGGAAACCTACTGAGCAATTCCTGGTAATTCAAAGAATTACCAATCGCAGAATAACTTTTAGCTAAGTCACCTACTCGTTGACTTCCTACCTGTCACGCCCATTTGACGACAAATTCCACTACTTTTTTATCTGGAAAAAATTCAGAGGAACAGAGGAGAATATATATTTCACAATTGCCGTTCGCAATAAACAATTCTGGAAAATTACGTTGCAACATCAATATGTTTCAAATCTCTTACTGTCCTATTGCTCAAATATTATGTTCCACCTTGAAAATATCACGAAACTAATACCGTAAATATTTGGACTTGAACACGAAAAGCGGGGGCAATCTAAAATTCAATTTTAATACGAAATCCATCATTTGTCTAGGTCTACTGGTTGATTGACATGAATGTGCCTGTTCAACTCTTGGTGGATTCTTTGCGATGTTGGTTTATTACTAGACAAAATTAACGAAAGGAAATTAAGTATAAAGAAGTACACTTACGAGTCGAGTACTCTGTGTTACGTAAGGCAAAGAAATGTTTATATACAAACTCCTATTTTGTACTACTCGTCTGTGAGATGATTACCCCACGAGCATGGTAAGAAATTTGAAAATCTTGCACTTCCCTATCAAAAACTTTTATTAATGTAACGCACTACCGAAGCTAAGTAAAAAAAAAATAAAAAGGAAACGTGGCAGCCGTTGAGGACGATGTCCGAGTTCTCGTTGAGTGGGACTGTGGCACAGGTACCAGGTGACTGGTGAAATGGACCATGATTCATCTTCAAGGTCGCCCAAATCTTCTTCAACCGTCACTTGATGAGACGAATGTCGACATTTCAGTTTGATTGTAGTCCCGCGTTCTGACTTTGTCACGTCCGGCAAATTCATCCGAGGTGACTTCCTGTCATAGACCTTTGTCCCACGAAAGAAAGTACCTGAAAATCCAACAACCGAAGGTACTTAAAGAGAGTCTAGTAATGGAACCTAAAAACAAAGGTGCACGCCGGTGTTGGCGTGCTCAGTTGCACGTAAGCAAGGTCGATGATTTGTCTTTTTTATTTCGCCATTGACGCCACTGACGACGACCGATTTTTGTCTATTTCCTTAAATTACAGGTGTTTTTGATTGAAAAGTGAAAATTACCGTACTTTTTTACTGCAGCGCTACGACCTTAAGTTCAATTACTCCCTCGCGTGCACTATTATAGTTTTTGATGGAAAGAAGGCGTTTTGAACCTCCAAAAGCTACATAATTTCAGATTTAGTCAATAATATTAGGTAATTTCAATAACACATTCGATGTTAGACTGGTAGACATATTATTACTGCGACTAACAGGTTGACTTAGGCTAAACTTGCCTTGCTACCTCGTTACTGCGCTTACCTGTGCTGTACCGGACATTTTTTATTTTTATTTTTTTTGTTTTCACACGAAGCCCTTTACTTTTGAAGTGTTCGGAAAATTATGTGAAATTAGTTTTGCACTTTTCTAAATTTACCGGAAGTTTTTTACAGAAGTAACGTGTTATTTTTACGAGACTGTCAATTGAACTTAAAGGAGAAAAATAACAAAAACATAATTTTTTTATTTATATATATTTTTTAGTATATAAACTTTTAATTTATTTGACGTCATATATCTTAAAAATTTACTTCGATATTAATATTTTTTATTGGTATTTTGTGTCACTAAATTTGTATAATTTTTTGTATGCATGGAACATAATTCATAGTTATACAAAAACACCGAGGTTTGCAACACGTAAATATTACTGTACAAAGTCATAGAAATATTTAAAATATTTATTAACTTAATTATAAACAATACACGTAGCTGTAACCCTGTACACAACTGAGAAATGTTGCCTGAAGAGCAATCGTTGCTTTTTTTGTAGTTATTGTACGTCAGTTTGTTTCTGTTTCTAATAAAGAAGTGTTACAATATTTCGCTACCGTGCGGCAACTTCACGCTGATATTAAAACCGTAAAGAAAAGTACCGGGTACCTGTTTGTGGGGCCAAATGTGGACATTTCTGGCCAAGGAGTATCAAAGGTGAACATCTGAGAAAGATTAAATATGTTGCAGTGCAGCGTATAACTCGCACCGATGATTTACATTGTATGAATTAAGAACGAAACCATGTGTAACGAAACGAAACTGAAAAATATCAGCTCAAGGCAGAAGTAAATAAATAAAAGTAACACCGTGTGTGAATAAGAAATTAACAATTTAGTAAATCGATACGTAAATAGAACAAATTATTGATTCATCACAGGTCAGCCGACAACTGTATAAGCTTTTATAGTCTTTGTGTTCGTGTACGACATTTCTATAAATCAAACCATTTAATTTTTCAATTATTTGCCGCAAATGTCAAAACAAGCGTAGAGTGTGAAGTATCTAGTAATATCTGTTTTATGTACATTTTTTGATATTGAATTTACTTCTATATATATTTAATACGTTGTCACGTTTATGAAACTTTTTAAAATCTTTATGGTTTTATCGTGTTCCTGTTTCATGACACTACATTCTATTTTGTGTGTTCAGTTGTCTGTACTTTGTCTACTCAGTTCCTTCAGCATATTTTGCCTCTATAACTAAGCGGTATAGTTGTAGAGTATTTTTATTCTTATCAAATACATCCTCACATAAGGTACAGAATGTTTTCCACTTCTTTCACGTTTATTTATTTCTTGCCACTACTCAATGCATTTCGGGTACCGATGTGCTATAGGTCAGTTGTACTCCTGGCTTTCTTCAGGGTTTTATTGTTGTCTGCCAGGTTGACTCGTCATTAATACTTTCCGTGTCCACCAAAGTCTTTCACATCACATACATAAAATCCGTGACCCTTTAATTATTTTGTTATATTCGGCCATGTCCGAATTTCATTATTTGAAATGACTGACGCAAAAAAATAAATAAATAAGTGTTAAATGAACGAGGGGGGGGGGGTTGATTCCCTGCAATTAAAAAAATTTCATCCGGTGCCGTTCACACCAGGCAGAAACGGAATACTTTAATTTTGTGAATTTTGTATTGTTGTTTTTTTCGGTTATTATTTGTTAATTTTGTTTCGTACGAGGTTAATAAATTCATTTGAAGGACAAAAACTCTTTTAGAATTTTATATAAGGCAGGATTGTTATGATAATCAGCGAGCATCATAGGTACTAATAGAAAATATGATGTGTTTTCAATATAATGTCCTTCAGATTTATCTATCCTATAAGAAACTCTGAAAAGTGAAAACCAATTGTAATATGTATGAAACAATTAATAGTAATATAGCAGTAATGTAATTAGTAAATTAGTGCCATATATATAATAATTTATTACTTTTTATTGTAATAATAATTAATTAGTAACTAAGTGTATTAATTCCACAAAACTATCTTCGACTGCTCAAATCCTGCATAAGTAAAGGTACCCGGAGAGTTATTGATATTCCAAATTTATTTATTGATTGATTTTGTATTCAAACTATTACTTAATAATACACATATGTGTATAATGACAATGATTTTAACGTGATGATAACATGAATACGGTGAAGCTACTTTAACTTTAGAACTTTTAATAACTCGTTACTTGTCGTCAGTCAATTAGCACCACACACGGAATTAATCATCTTACTTTTAATTATTAAATAATAATGTCATTAATATTCGGTAGTAGAATATCCCTTAATACATTTTAGAGTGTAGAAGGTTTCAACTTGGGTTACGCTGACATGTTTTTACATCTAAATTTAGTTATGACATGATATAATTGTACATCAAAATTATGTGTTCAATTTGCCAAATTTCGTTCGACATTCGACATTCTGTCGCTTTCAGACAAATTTAGAATGTGCGGACAATCACGTCCTTAAGGAAAGAAATTTTCACACGTACAAATCGAATTTTTCGTTTGATTTTGTTGACCTCTGGCAAAGTCAATTTGGCCAAACTTTTCGTAAAAGAAGTTCCTCGGTTTGACTTTCCATGGATGATTCTCATCAGTTGGCCATTTGAGAAGAACGCCATTTGTGCCTTTCTCTCTCTCTCTCTCTCTCTCTCTCTCTCTCTCTCTCCCTTTGCCACTGTTCACGGCCAAGCGTTAGCGATTCATTCCGAAGAAGGTGACCAATAGATCGTTTGTTCCTGCTTGGGTCTAGGTCGGTACCCACCTTATGACTGCCAAGTCTTGTCTAATCGATTAATGTTCATAATGGTCATCGAGTAATGTTCGACGTCAGAATATGAATAATTTTCACAAACGACATTGTAGGAATTCTACAAAATACATGAGTGTTTCCCAGGGTGGAAAGTACCCGGAGGTACGATTTGGCTTTTCTCAATTAATCAGTTCCTCTCACCTGAAATTCCAAAACATTCTCATGGAAAGAACTCCCGAAACCTTTCCAATAGAAAGTTCTAAATTTGATGCGAGCTGTTTACCTCCATCAATAAAAACACATGCAGTATTTGTAACACAAATAGTTTTAATTCATATTTTCATGGTCCCATTAAGGAAAATCCATTTGTCTTGTGATACCTGAGGGCTCCTAAAGAGTGTCAAACCATCACCTCTGGACGGTTGCACCAATTTGCAAATAAGACCACATAAATCAATCAAATTACCGATGTATGACCGGGTGGGTGATGACGCCTTACAAACTAATTGCTGTCCAGGACTCCATTTGAAAACTATTGACACATGCAGCGAAACTAGTTTGACTCGGTTCGTCACATTTACATATTAATGACGGAGTATAGGGAACGTGGCAATTAAAATTCTTAAATTCTCATCTTGTTTATCACTGCCAAGTCATTTCGAATCAGTTTTATTTATTACAGTACTTAAGTCTAATGTTTTCCCATTTAGGACACGAGCTGTGGGCTGAAACGGGAGGTTGTCATTTTATTTATATATTTTTCCCAGGTAGTGTGGAAATTAACACTTCAATTAAGTACCGGAGACCTTCTTGTCCGGATTTATACTTTAATAGTATATATACGTTATTGACTTCACCAGTGCGACGTACAACTCGTGTTTTAGTGTGTATTCAAATAAATTCACCACCGGTTTGCATTGCAAAGACAACTCGAAGAACATTACCTAATGGTTTTGTATTTTATAATTTACTTTGCTGCACTCCTTTTACACCCATCTCACTTTTTGTATGACATTGAATGTTACTTTGGTGTGTACTTCATCGTATTTCGAAGTACACAAAGGTGTAAGTGAAATATAAGGAATGAATATATGTACGAACTACACATAGGTTTTTTTATGGATTTCATTAGACATAAATGTCATGGTTAATAGTAAAGCAATGTGTAATCGCTCTGTTTTCAGTTTTGTGTACACTTTTACAATGGTATGGAGCAGTTGTGTCTCCTGCCTCTTTAAGTGAATTTCGAATGTTTTATAGTTTCCAGATATATGAATATAATATAAACAAGGAACTCTGATGTGTCAGTGTCACTCTCATTCACATCGACCTCACTACTATTATTCTTGGAAGAGAGAGAGAGAGAGAGAGAGATGAATAAATGTTAACATTGGAGGCTTCTTATGTTATTTATTTAATTCAAATTCAATCAATCGCCAAAACGCGATGGGTGATGGCCGTGTTCTATACAAGCACACCATATTTCCAGCATTAATATACGGATTATATGGTCAGGTTTGCCTCTAGCAGAAGACTCTTCCGTAGCACCCCGTGGCATCGTTGTATACGAATTCTCGCTTTGTAATAATTAAATAAGATGAACAAAAGTTCGTGATCGGCCGTGAAATATATGCACTTGAATTCTTCCGAGACATTTCTGGCCAATGTCGCCTGTGTCGTGTGTCTGCGTTTCTGTGCTTCCACAATGCATTAAATGAATAAGTCAATAGGCCAAGGGTGACCAAACGCGGACGATATTCAGGTATGCGGGTGAATTTCCTTATTGGATGACTTCGATGGCAGGAATTATATAACTGATCTTGAAACCAGAGACGTCCGATGCCTTCAAGATGCCATTGGTCAACTGACCGGGCAATCAATTCACAACTGTCAATGGCCCCGACTTTGGATGTAAATGTGAAGAAAGTAAACGCGGGTCTAAAGGACCCAGGACAGGTGCCTAGGCATTGAGCGACATCCAAATTGTTTGGATGTGAATTACTTTGATTGTTGGTCACAACAGTTAAACGAGACAACGGTTAAAAGAATCAGTTCAATAAAATAAAAGATAATCTACAAGGAGGTTGACTTGTTGGAAATAATCGAGAGGAATAAAGCGGTTAGTAATTTCAAGGATCATGCACAATTTGATGCGTTGGAAAATTGTACTTCATTCTTTGTGTGTGTTCTTACACGAAGGATTTAATAGTTTTTATCGAAAGTTGTTGTAGTCGTTTTGCAACTGACTGATTTGTGGTAAACCTCCAGATGGCCGTCAGAATTTCTATTTATTTGTGTGTGGGAAGAACAAACGATACGTTTTATTACGTATTGTTTTTTTCAGAAATAGTTTTTATATATTGTTTCAAACCTGAGTCGCCAGTTTCCGTAGTAAATCTTCAGGGTGTAACAAATTTGACAGCCTGTATCGTGACAGAGTTTTACTGTAAACATTCGCTATAGTCTTGTTTACCTCTCTTTGTAAAAATGACATCAGGCTAGGCACAGTTGTCTCTCTCCTCATAAAGTTCAACATACTTGATAGAACATCGATAGAAAACGTAGTTTCAAGGGTCGTTTTGTAGTAGTAGTAGTCTGTGCATATCATTACAGCATATGACTGTAAATGTGTCACTTCACCACTTGATATGGGCGGCTATATCCCAAGCCTATATAATTCTACAAAAAACTTGTTCAGGTAGATAATTTCAAAAAATTTAATATATTTATGTTTATTATTTATTAATATTACTAAAGTTATTAAGTATTATGGCTTGATGTTGATACTTTAATATTGGTAGCGGTTTTCTCATATCCATCTCTGTGATATCACCTCCTTGTGTTGTCTCACACTGTGATATTATTTGTATCTTCATATCACAATTTCCGACTATCCAACTGCAACTCCTCGAAGGTGAAAATTCATCATATGTAGAGGTCTACCTCTTCTTTCCGACGAGACAATTCGCGGAACCTGACTCAGAGGCTTGAATCAGGTATCTGACGTTATCCAACCATCTTGACAAAGAAAAGATTATATTATACATAAAAATTGTAGTCTGTAACAATAGGAAAGGGGCACATCCTTCACAAGAGAGAGAGAGAGAGACCTTAACTTCAGCAACGGCAAATTGCTCAATAGTTGAATAGTGAACTAATAGTTGAAGTGAAAAAAAATAAATTGGAATTCATCACTTTCGGGACGTTGGCGATTTAAATACTTAAATAATCCGAACCAAGGCGCGGTAATTAATAAATTATTGATTTAGAAATTCGGCCTTATTCGACCCTAAACTCGCTCCACTTTGATTAATCGTACAATTTCAGCGAAAATTGCACGGAAAAACATAACTATTAAGTGTGTATTAATAATTAATAAAAATTGCGCTTGCAAATTTCTAGTGCCGCACATTTTCGCAATGGCCCCAAACGCCGATTTTCAATTCTTCACAATGGGAATTAAATTTTAATTTGAATTGATAGGTTCGTTACAATTAAAAATAAGTTCACACAGACCGTGTGTCAGAGTGGTTAGTTAATAGTTTTGTGTGTAAACTAGTCATTTTCAATCCAAATTATCTACGCCATTAAAATACGCAAAGTTATGCAGTTTATGTTCGTTTATATGGTGGTCGTCACTTTGAACTGCACAAATTGCAATGGGAACTGAAATACTTAATTGTTATTTAATAAAAAGCGAGAAAAAAATTTATATTGTGAGAGAGCCCTCGTAATGAGAATGGATTTATTGTGTTATAATATGTAAAGCATTAGTAATAAATATTTATTTGTTCGTGTAGTTTTGAGTTGTGATTTATTTAATAATTCGGAAATACTAAAACGGCTTCACTAAGTGTAGATCTCTGATTGGTTTGCTTATTCTGATTTTATTTGATTGCCAAAGAAACGAATTCAGCGTAGTGTCCGTATGAGGCACAAAACAATTCACAAATATTACAGGGTCGGTTGTAATAAAATTGTAGTGTTACTATTGGAATGTCCGGACATGAAAAATCGCTGAGACTCATGCGATTTGAAATTATTTCTACATAACTTATTACTTAAATTTGTGTGGTTCTACGTTTTAAATTTGGTTGTTCATCTTTTTTTAACGTAAATGAAAGAAAATATAAGTTTTAACATTTTAGGACTGTTAAAAATTTGAAACTTTAGTTAGAATGTCTTGGTTGTTGGTTGTGGCAAATTTTGTCTAAATTTGTCATAAAAATTTCTATTTTGCTACAGTTGTTTTTCACCTTCTTTCCCCTCTTTCTCACCTTTCTCGATTTGTACAGGTTTCAAGGTGTCTGTTGCATCATTTTTGTCACAAGGGCAGGTGGGGTGTTCGCATCTACTTAATTGATGTTGTAAGTAGTTGAAATTCCCATATCCAATTCATGTGGTAGACGACTACAATAGCTGAAATAGTCGTTTCTATAATTAACTTAATAAAGTTAAACAAACGTAATTCAATAATAGTTCATTCACTGCAATTACGTGAACCTTAACCTGAGTGAGAAAGCGAGAGAGAGAGAAGGTCACGAGATCAAAACTGCAAACTTTGTCACTTTAAGTCAATTTGAACGATTACGCGTGATGCAAGTTCATTTTTAATTTTGAAACCGTATAAAATGGCGAAATCGTTTTAAGCGGAATGAAAACCTTGAAAGCGCAACACGAGAAACAAATTGTACATCACAGATATCTGGAATGAAGTTATTAAACGTATCTTTTAATCAAACAAACTATAATTTGTTAATAGTTGAATGCAACTGCCTCCGATAGTTTTTCTTTTTAGTATTCTTCATTTTTTACGGGCACACTTTCTCCTGTAATTGCGAACCAACTCTCTTAATTCTATTTTGAGTTTACATGACAAAAGTTCAATTTTAACAAATTTTCTATGAGGTCAAATTATTTGTTAAAACCAACTTCTTCTGTTTAAATTGGGTCATCCATTCTAAAAACTCGCTCACTATTATTTTACGTACAATTGATATGGTCCGATAAATACCTTGATGACAGCGTCTATTTAGATTCTAACCGATTTCACGGGTTTACTTAATAATTGTAATAATTGTAATAATAAAATTACATGCTTTGGAATATTAAACTTAAAGTGTAGAAATTGTTTTCTTAATAAAATTGGGTTATTCACTTCAGTGAATATCTAAGTAAATAAATAAAAGAATAACTTTTGGCAATAAATTGAAGTGCAAAAGATGTGGAAGAAAGAAGGAAAAGCAAAGGAAATTAAGAAAATTCATTTGAAAATATTGACCGATGTATTCGCTCGCGTAAAGCTGTGTTCACTCAGGGTAAAAAATAACAATAATTAAATTAATGTGACCTTAATTATGTGAATCCCTTGCATTTACATCTGATGTTATTAATAAAACCATAGAAACGTCTATTCGTGGTTTAATTGTCATTCAGTCAAAGATTGTTACATATTTGAAAGAACATTTATTGTTTACGTTAAGTAAACATATTAAAGGGCTTAAGCGTGTTTTTGATATCATTTGTTATTATATAAGGTAAGTCACTCTTTAAGAATCGTATCCCACGAAAATGAAAAATAAGATTTTTATCCTGAATACTGTTGTCATTAACTCTTATTAACTCTTACACTAAACAACTCCCGTATTTTTGTATTACACAATGTTGACGGTACCCGTCAAGTTGCAGTTTGAAGTAAAAAAACATAAATCACACACTCTGTCGTACATTACAATTAGAACTGTAAACAATATGATAGCACGTTATCATTATATGTAATGAGGTGTGTGTAGTGAGACCCGAGTAGGTGACTTGACTTGTGCCGGGAGCTTTCTATCGACTTGACATTCTTTTGGTATTACAACATTCGGGCTTTTGAATATCAAAATCACAGCACATCACCGCTCGCAAATTATACATTAATGATGGCATTTCTGACACTTGGTTGGAAATGCACCCCTTCCCCCCACAAACAAAGGATTCCTCTGGAATGTTCTTTTGTTCGGCTACGTGTGACCTCCTTCGGTCGACCTTACTTCCTAAGCATCTCATTCACGGTTCTCCATTCTTAAAACTGACTTTTACTTAGCGGTGCATCCGGGGCTCTAGGAGGAGGCACCAATTTCTTGAGTGGGAGAAATCCGAAAAACGGAAAAACCTCCAGATCGGGTTCGGCACTATTCGAACTATCCGCTGGGGAGTCGACGGTGTCTCGGACGACCGGATAATTAAAGTATTAAAGTAATGAATTACCGATAATAACAATAAATAATAATATTTGTCAGGAACAGAAGAACATTAAAAAGTACTAGAAGTCTCGCTCGAATAAATCAAAACTACGTGGTACTCAACACTAATCCATGATATAGTGGATCCCGCCTTATAAACACGGCTTTGTTGATTCAAAACTAAACGCTTGATTAACTTAATCCGACTTAAACTTAAAACTTAATCTGATATTGAGTCACTGAGAGGGACGGCTGTGGTCCAACTGTGGAGTTGTGTTTTATTGGAAACGCTGGAAGGTTCGTTCGCCAGGCACAGATACTCGGCCATGGGATTTCGAAAAGGAGTAATGTGCACTTTCGGATTGACATTACCGATCAGAGAGGAATTCACATGGGTGGGTAGCTGTCTTACCAGGTGTCAACCCGTGGGGAACACCAGACGAAAATGACACAAAATTAGTATATTTTTATTTGGGGGAGGGAGAAACTGACAGAAACACCATACAATTCGACGCCTTGAGATTTAAAAGATTTCAAAATGGTCGACCCACCTTGCGAAAAACTGAAATTTGAAAAGTTTGACTGTGACCAAACTCGGTTCTGCATAAATCTGCACACCTGACAAATGACCAGGAGTACCTGAAACGTATTGATATCAGAGGAAGGGTTAACGACAGGAAAGCAAAAGCTGTACCTGCGATATGAGTCGTTGTTATATCTCTGTCTTGCTACCTGAATACCAATATGTCATCCTTAACTACAGCCTGCAACAAGCAAAGACCGCTGAATTTTGTAAAGGAAATTATTGAACATCAAATGAAGAAACCGAGATTAGAGTTCGAGCAGAAGAAATCATCCGGAAAAAGATAAATAAGATCTATAAAAGGACACCTAATTCTAAACGATGAGGACATTCCCATCGTGCAATGTTTGAAGCTTCTCTGGATTCTTAGTGTTAATAATTTAAAATTTAAAGGACACATTGAAACTATTAATATAATTTATTGATATAAAGCATCAATATTCCTTCCAAAATTAAATAAGTGCATTAAAAATAATTTGTTATCCACACAAGGAAAAAAGGAAAAACAGACCTTAAAAAGAACCTTCCTACTCAATAACTTTAATAATAACAAATGTTCACAATAATTTTTTTTTGAAAGAATTCATAACTGACAGATGCATAACAAAAATTATTTGGAAAGAAATGGTTAAATAAATTGATGAATCGCCCAACGACACCAAAGAGGCCGAATTACACATAAATTCTTCTCAGACATCAAAAGTAGATTTAAGTATAAAAAGTTAGAAATAAACGACTTCTCAACCCAAATCCTAGTTGATGTTGACGTTGATGATGAAGTTGATGACGTTGGCCACTTCCTCAGTTGTTGTTCGGAAATCAGTTAGAAATAATCCAAGAAAAAATTTTACATATAAAAATACATACAGAAACTTTTTAAAAATTTTAGAAAGTTCACTGCAGCAGTGCACCTTTTAAAAATTTTTAATTAATCGAAATAAAACAAGTAGTTATTGTAATTTTGATACAAAGGTTATGGTCAGTTGGAATCTATACTAAATTTATACTAATTATTATTACAAATACATATTCTTAGAAAAACCTGTGATCTGAAGAAAAATATGTGGTGCATGAAATCAAGTTTGAATGGACTACATCTCACGAGGACCTGCGATCGAGGAGATTGCGATATATACATTTTTAATGACACCTTTAATTCCAGGTTGTATTCCGAGTATTAGGTACCAAGTATCCCTCCAACAGTTGTGAAACTCGCCTGGAAGTGAATTTCTGCAACCGTATTTTAGGTTCAGTCACAGACTCGTTAAGGTTCCGTCGTGTCCACTCAGGTACTACCCGTTTTCCGTGTGGAATATTCGTTTCCAAGAATTCCTGGAAATTAAATTTCTGGAATTCGTGACTTTTTGACCCCTCTTTGCTCCCACCTGGGGTCTTCGATGGCGCCACTTGAGAAATATTTTCAGGTCTTAATACCTTGCGCCTGGTCGTAGGTATAGCCAAACAGGTTCCTCAAGGTCATCGTCTTGTTCTTTCTTCATCAGTTTTCCCTTTTTGTTTTGTTTTTTTTTCTTCCTTCGCGTGCCAATGACTAAGATGTATGGGATTGTCTCCAGCTGTTCACCCAATCCTCCTTTCCTCTCCTCTTTTGAATTAGGTATCTTCTGCGTTTCCTACGGGATATCCCGTTTTGGACTCGTGTGTACCTGAACCTGTCACTCCAGCAATTTTTTAATCCTTACATGGAGTTGAAGTGTTATGTGATACTTTGTACTTGCGTTTTTATTCATCCTACGCTTAAAATTTAAACGGAGGGTGTGAGGTTACAGTACAGAACTTACTCAGACGTGCTGAAATAGGAAATGTCGAAGAAAGAGACGAAACTGTGCAGGCGTGAAGAAGGAAATTAAGTGTAAAACTTTGAGAATTCATTTCTGGACAAGACTATGCAATACTAACTACTTACAAAGATACAAGGAAAGGTACACTGACGTAATTTTACATTCGGAAGGAGAAAAAGCTAAAAAAGTTGCATGAAATTGTCGTACCGGGAAGAAAACGTTCTGTTGGTTTTTTCTTGGTTTACTTTGTCACATTGCTTGGTGGTTTCCGGTAAATTATTTTGGCGCCTCTGTAGTATGTTTTATCTAGATTTGTTTCGGTAACAAAAATTTCAGTGACGATTTTATCAAATTTCCAAGGGGTCACAATACATTAGTCTTGGTCTCATCCGGTTGTCGTAACATTCTTTTACTCAACCTGTTCTCTGTTGAGTGAGTTAAATGAAAATTTGTTTTGTTTTTGTTTCCTCTTGCTTTGAACTTAATTGTCACCGTCAAATTGGATTCGAGTTGTTCTTCCATCATTTATTTTGGTACACTGCATCTATTTCAATTATCTCATACTAGCTATTTATTTATTAGCTGTTTCCTGATTTGTTTGTTCTATTTTTTTCTACTCTTTTCGACTTAAATAATATTTATTTAGAAATGCAAAAATTAAGTTAACAAATTTTTACTTTATTGCGATTCATCCTTCCGTACCAGTGTTGACATTTTCCAAGAATTTTCTGTCCAATAAAATTTTAGTCGTAATGATATTTAATAATAAGAGACCTCAGACTAATTTATATTTTCTCTAAAAGGTTCCGCAACATTTCGTATATTTCCCGTTCACATGCTTCTGTTTACAGTTTCTACCTGTACTTTAAACAAAATAGACTTTTCGGCTGTACGTCAATCGCCTCAGGTGTTTTGGGCAACGGTCACAGCTGGAGGTGTCATGTTTATTTATTTTTAGTAATAAATCAATTAATGTAATTTATTTATGATGATGGGTTGCTGGCTGTTTTGCATAATACATTAACGGTTACCTCGAATTTTTATTAAAATTTAATCGAATTCAATTTATTTTCACATGAATAATATCGCATTAAAATGATTGAACTCTTTGCTGTGCTTCGATGTGTTTCTTTTTACTTTTCGCCAGTCAAAAAACAACGCAGACTCTCCCGTAGGAAGTTTTAGACGGTTTCTCATGTCGAAAAGTAACATTAGACGGGGGAACATGCCACTTCCTTCACTTGTTTTATTTCTACCAATCAGTTTGTCCATAAGGTCAGTTTGTTGGTTCTCCGTAGAAGTTAATTAAATTCTTTCGATAGTGCAGTTCTCAAACTTTCGATAGTTTTCTGTTCACGAGAAACAAGGTAAAATTTGAGATTAAAATGCATAATGAAATCGCCTTGCGGGTAAATTCTTTTGTATTAACGACCTCGCGTCGCGCACGGTCGGGAAATGTTTTTCTTTACTTGTCTTTTACTAAATAATTACCCATGAAAGTGGCTACTATGTATATGCAGCTGTATGAGTCACATGGTTGACAAAACGTAACAGAGAAAAAAGAGAGAGAGGCAGACAGAGAGGTAACGAAGAGTTTTGCTTTCTGATTTATGTGAACTCAAGCAGAATGAAATTGGTCAGAAAAATACCAACCAAAAAACGCTTTGAAATCCATTCTTTTCGCCTGAAGGTTTCAAATTTTTGCGTTCGCTTTTGCTTCCAAATTTTTGTTATTAATTATTCTGGAATTGTTTACGAGATAGTAGCACGCAGCACCCAAGTACCTGCCAAATGCCGATTTCGGTTCGAAAAACGCAAAGGTTGGAAAATTTTCGGAATGGAAGGACACAATCGAATCTCCAAATATGGAATGAATTGTAATTTAATAATTAATAAATAAAGGGCCAAATATGGAGGCAGTAGAGCGAAAGGCGCAATTCACAGTGGAAATGGAAACCTTAGGGGACGGAAAATGAAAAAACAAAACGAACGGTCGGTGTGAAAATTTCTACACGAAAAGCGACGTGGCAGCAGTAAAGCGACCTTTTCACGTACATCTTGGCGTGACATTGTTCAATCTCATGCAGAATTACACGAAAAAAAAAGCAGGGTCTACGTGTGTGCCTCATGCATAGGCTGAGGCACCTGAAGATAGCGAGAGAGAGAGAGAGAGATGGCTCGCAGTTTTACATTTGGTCAAAGTCACTTTCATTGACCCGGCCGAAGTAATCAAAGTCTCTCGACACGTTTGGCATATTGCCGGTTGCGACAATAACAATTGAAAGGCTCCATAGCAATGCCGATGACCTTTCACCCTTAGCAAGAGGCTTGACCGGTCAACTAAAAACCTTGTCCCCCTGCCATTTAAGCAGACGCCATGTCGAAGACTTTGAACGAAGACTTGCGCCACAACAAAACCATTACCATCCTCCTCATTATTATAATCAGCAACACAGCAGTGCTTTCTACTTGAATGGCGGCTTCTTTCTAACAACAAAGTAACAACTTCACATGATGCCATTCCATTCAGAACGTATTGGGTACTTGTACCATGTTAGTGTCTCCTGATTGGAGTATTTTATTATAATGCGAATTTATTTTGCCCTGTTCTTCTGCATTAAATAATATTTAATACAATAAATGAGCGATCCTTTTTACCATCACATTTTCCTTTTGTGAATTGCGAATCAGAGAGAAAAGGAAATAGTGTAAGAAATATACTGTAGATAATAACATAACAAAAATATTCACATTTACAAGAGTGATATTACATATGAAGTGCCAGAAAAAGCAATTAATATTATTCAATAAACCAAGAAAAACGTGTAGGTAGCTGATGACAGAGCAAAGTCACTCGCAAAGCATCTGGAAGGTTGGTGGAGCAAAAAGAGGAGGATGTGGTGATTCGGTCGTGAAAGAACATTGAAAATTTTGCAGGTTAATAGCAGGAGTGCGAATCAATGAATTCGAACTCGACGCATTCGAACATCTTCCTAAGCAATTGAGAAATACCACAAAAATGGCACTGTGGGAGAGACAATCCAACATAATTTGATGGATGAACTTCTGGAGACCATTGAACGCAAGGTGAATCTTCCTCCACGTCCTGGTTCTTCTACTTGCCCATCGTTAGAAGGCTCTAGAAAGGCTTTAGGAGGGTTCTGCCTTCCACTTGTGTCCGCCAGAGATTTGTTTTCACCAACCCAACAGTCTGCTATCCTTCCATTTTCCTCACTTATCGTACCGTCTGTATATTCTCTACCTTTCAGTTTGTCATCTTTCGTCCTTTTTTTTCTAACCTGCCCACGGTCGCTGTTCCAAATTCTTACTCAATCTCCGGTTTTGGACCGTCTGGCGACATTCCAACGCATGTCTTTCCCGCCTCTTCGCGCAAGACCTTCTCCCCGACTCTCCCATTCGGACTTTTCGAAAGTGTCAAATGAAAACGAAATCATATACGATGTGTCCTGACGGTTCGAGGAGGTGGCGGGGTCCAGGTACACGGTCAACAATTTTGTTTATTGCAATTCATCACTTCGTCAAGAAGGACACCACCGAAAAAAAACTACGTGTAAAAAAATGGGAGACGGGTACTACCCGCCAGACAATTGTTACTGAAATTGTACTGTAAGTAACAAACTGGTGTGAACTATTTCCCTTCAATTTCCAACGGGTACTTTCTTGTCTAACTGTCGTACCTGCCCTAAGGGGTGACCGGCCGTGTGCGTTGCAGACGACGCATTGTGGTGCGTGTTTTTGACAAGTGAGGCCAAACGTAAACTACTCCACTCCAACTGGAAGACATAAAAGTCTGAAGAATTTTGTTTTTTTCCGTGATGGGCGAGTGGTATTGTGTCCTAGGAATGGCAGGCCGAAGGTAGCACAGTCAAAACAATGTTCTTTCCTCTCACATGGAGGGAGTACTGTTTGATAGGAACTGTGCCAATGTCAAGAACAAGGTGACTATGTCGTTTCACTTTGGTCGTTTCCCACCTTTTAACGATTTTGTTGTACCTGTTACCCGTTCAGGCAAGGCATGACAATTGCTGTGAATTTTCGTGTTGCTTGCTTTTTGGGGTATCAGTCGCAATCAGATGGAAGGTGGGGTGGGAGGTGCCCGAACTGTTCTCGAGATCAGGGTTGATTTAGCTCAGGTGCTACTTGCCTCATGTGGAATACCTGAACAATTCTCCTACTCCTGCCCCGTCTAATGTCAGGTTGGGTTCAAAATAAACTTATTAAATATTAATAAGTCTCTTTAGAAGTGTTTGGTACGGTTGACCTCACTGTGGGGGCGGAATTGCGTGGTTCTAAGGTCAGTCCTGTCATGTGTATTATTTTTGTCCATTCCGTTCCCACAACCTTAACAAACGTCTTTATTCTTTTGTCGCCTAGGTACATGCCTGTCCAATTACTTTTGTATTAAGCGATTTATCACCGGCTCTGTTCACTGGCAAAATGATGGTGTTTGAAGGACAGCTGTGTCCGTTTTCTGTTCTTGCTACCCTTTTTTTGACTTTACACACGGCAAGGATACCGCAGCGCGTCGTCCATTTTCCTCAGCGAGTGTTCATATGGTTTACCTACAGCTGACCACTGTTCTGAGTTGATTTACTGGGCTAAAAGAAAAAAATTAGCCATCAATTGGCAAAACTCACTGCTTTGGTAATACACAATCACTAATATTGTTAATTGTTTGTAAGAATTGTAGTATTTAAACCGAAATGCTGAAGCATAGCAAGGTTCAGTAACTTTGCGTATCGGCCGTTTCAATGGTAATGTTGTGTCTTTTTTTTTTGTTATTAGTAAATGCTCAATGCTTGGCGCCATGTGGAAATGCACGACTGAAATTCAAGTTACACATAATTAAGTAAAACCGTGGCAATTAGTTTTAATTAATGGCATCACCAAAGTTCTTCAGTACTTTTATATGAAGACCCTCATTTACAAACTGTCAAGTGACACAAGTAAAATTACTTTTGTTTAACCTAATGGATGACCGCAACTGTAATTTAAAAAAGCGATCGGATATTCTAGTTTTGTCCTCAGCAGGAAGGGTCGGTAATTTATGCCTTGGTCCTCCGCTTGGTACAACGAAGCATACAAACGAAGGAGTTAGAGCGCTATAAATTTTTACACGGGTAGCAGTGAATAGTAAAGTGGTAGTACCTTTTATGAACTGAGTTGATATGAGGTGGCTAACCGCAGTAATATTAACTGAGCTGGTTCAAATCACCCTTAGTGACTGACCCCTTTGTCTAGTCTTACCTAAGAGGTCAGACACGCTCTTCTACTCTTTGAGAATGCAACTGATAATGCCCCGGGGACCACGAATATTCTCACCTTAACTTGATCCCGGGAAATGAAAAAAACATCAGGCAGATAAATAATTAATGAGAAGTTTTGGTATTCGTGAAACGCTCGTAAAACACTCAGAGACCGAATACGGAGAATTGGCTTCCTTCCATTAGCATTCGGTCAGTATAAATATATATTATTATTCATGGAGCTCCCGTAAATTAATTCCGAGTTTATTATCCTATACGGATAGCTACATTGTTCATATGCCGCGTGTCTCACGGGGAGGAATCTGCTAATTAAACATAGCAGTCTTGTCTCGAAGCATTTCCTGTCAGTTTCCGTTTTACATAACAACGTAAAAAATTAATAATTAAGGCTTTAAAATTTCGACGATTAGCCATGATTTCTTTCACTAGCGGCAAATATTGACTTATGATAAGAACTAAGAATTAAAATACAGAAAGTTTTGGCGTTGCGTTGGATGATAGTTATAGGAAAGTTGAGCGCATTGCAACAAACCGGAGCAGAGAACGAAGGTAGAACTTCTTAAGTTGTAAAAACAAATCGACCTGTTCGAAGGTATCTGATAGGCGGTGTTGCTTTTCTTTGACGCCTAAAATATGCAAAACTGTTAAAAGTTGCAAAAGGTGACACGTTACAAGTACAAGTACAAACAAATTGAAAAAAATTTAATATTTATTCATCACAACAACAAGACAGCATGAATTATTCACAAATAACAGTACACTTAGTAAGAAGTAAAATGTATAACGTGGACGTTAACTTGCAAATTTGTACGAGCAAATCGTCTTTTGTTAATATACTGAATACATAGTATCACAAACACAACGATGTAATTTTATAGTAATCCTCTGAGAGGCTAATGGTCGGCTGAAACTTGGACAAACGAATCAATTCGCGAAGATTAATTAGCATGATTTTATTGGGGAAGGTGAATAAAAATCAATAATGTAAAATTATAACTAGCAAAAAATCAATGGAAATATATAATTTTTCAATAAAATAAAAACAATACTTAGTTAAAATAAGAGCAATAGTATAACGTATGTGTGGGAGGCGAGTGCAAATTAAATGATAAAAACTAAAAATGAATGAGTTCAACAAATGTCCAAACATTTCGTTTAGTTGAGTGTACTTGACTTTCATAATGTTTATTCTACTTCATCCTCCCACAATAGTTTAGGAGCTGTTTTGCAGGTTTCTGTACCATCCTACCTTCCACCCATCGCGACCTGCGTTATAAACTGTGAACAATAAAAAGGTAGACAACAAAACAAACGGGAAATATTAATTACTGCCGCTTTTAAAACGCTAATTAAAACGATTTCTTAATTTATTTTTATGTGTTTAATTATATGTAAATGTATGTAAAGGTGAACAAACAATGAGTGAGAAAAGACATTGTTGATGAGACGGACAAGGTTGTGGCAGACGAAGGACAAACTCGCAGATCCTTGGCCGATTTCTGTAAAAAAAAAGAAACCGAAATAAATAATTCAGAATGCTCATTTCATTTCGCACGCATTATTTATTTATTTATTTATTTACTACTCTTATTGTTTTCACTTAAGAACACGAAGAACCGCTCCCCTCGTGTGACAGATGAAAAATATTCCACTTAAAGGTGTCTGATTCGTCTAATAAGACGAAAGTAATTGGAACGAGGCAGGAGGTATAATTCAATGTGGAGATCGATCACGGATCGCTGAATGATCTGATTTCAAATGAAATCTCATGTGTCCGAAACTGTTACAGATAAATAATCAGATCAAAATAACTCGACCGCGTATGATTTCGATTGATACTACAGAACAAGTTAATTTCCTGGGATTCCATCAATTACATCTGATGAGAGCAAAATGGCGAACTGTTACGACATTTCTTGGCGTTAGTAGAGCACAAAGGCAGACGAACAATGGCACTCGTCGCATAATTTGATTATGTCACTTTGCCCGAGCCACTGACTCGGAAATTTTTGTTTTTATTTGGTTGTAGTGTAGGTGATGTCGGTGATTTAAAGATTTTTGACCATTTCAATTAGTAAAAATACTCACGGACCATTTCACCGCAGTAAATTCAACTTTATCTAACTTGAGTTCTTGTAAAGTTCTCCTTTCATAGGGTCACATACCTCGTGGACTACAACGTGCAACGTCAGTGTTCTCCACTGAGTTGATTCCCCTGCTTCATTGTCAAAGTTAACTTAAATATATTTATTTATACATAAAAACAAAAACTTACTATTGGACATTACGTGCTGCATCAATTTCCTCAGATTTCTTGTAAATCAACATTTCATGGGTTTACTTTTACTCAATGTTTTCATAGTGTCAATCAGTCCTAGTTATCTGTTCTGCTTATTTTCAGACATCCGAAACACAAAATACGGGGTTTACTTTTGAAATATTCTGACTTTGCCTTTGACTTTGAAGGGAAGATATAATTTGGTTCAATGATTCCATACATAGGGTTCATATGGTCGGTGACAACGAAGAAGAGAGACGAAATATGCGGTCTGCTGCATGTTTGGCTGTTTCGATTTGAGTTTAAATGTATAAAATTTTATTATAAATATCACAACGCATTGTAACTGCACACTGGGTGCCCAATTTGACTTCAGTCTGCTTCCACACAGTTGTCGGGGTGTATATTACTTATATTAACAAACTTTTGGGTTGAAGACAGGCTAGCATTACTGATTTTCTTTTGACTGCCTCAAGTTCTCATGTTATTTACAAAGAAATTCCCTGTCACGTGCAAGATTAATTGCTTGCGTGTATCACAATCAAGGTCTCGTGCGAATCAATGAAAATACTGTGTATGACAATTGATGACGAAACAATAACTGATGACCCTCTCCCTGGGAAATGTCTTTGATCGCATGGTGCAATTATTTACATTTACCTGTCCGAATTTGATTGAAGTGCCCTCAAAATAGAAACTTGTCTTAGACCTAGACAAATATGGAAATAGGAGTTTTATGTTACGGCAAAACCTTTCGACCTGTTGATTGTAGTTGGTGCGTTTCCTCTTTCGTGCTCATCTCCTCACCTAATGTCACCTTCTTGATGTGCATTTCTGTTATTTGTTGTAGTTGGTTAAGTAAGTTAAGAACCAGGTGAAAACCCCTATTTGTATACTTTCAATGCTAAATTTTCAATGTCGTAGATCAGTTTCTGTTTACCTTAACCATGTTAACCCGAAAACCAGTGGTGGCAGTCTGAGCAATAAAGAATTCCCTTTATATTTACATAAATTTCAGAATACTGAATTATATACATGATCGGTTGAGGTTCAGATTTGCGTGCGCTTTATCTATTTGTCGGTTCCATTCCACTCCACATGGGGGAACAAGAAAAATACACAAATTCTCGTCCTCCTTGTGAGAAACAACCACAGGTAGGAGACCATAAGCGAAATCACCTGAACAGAAAGGTCAGGATTCTCAGAGTGAGTTATGGAGTGCACAAGATATATTTGTGTATATACAATAAATCTGGAGCGACTTGCTACTTTATGGCTCATGTAAGTTGTTAGTTAGACAAGTCCTCATGCGACATCCATAACAGTGTGGTGTTTCATGTTAAATTTGTATTTTTTTAAGGTTTTGGCCAATCCGAGACACTACACTGACATTGAGGACAAGGGAAATGGTAGCATACCGTCCGTCCTCAACATCCCCTGCTGGAAGTCCTGCCCTCCAGCGGTCATATCTTTACGCATATATTGGCATTATGAAGAATGGTATTACGTTATTCTGGATTTGAGTATCAATCTGTTGGGATAGTTCTTAGATTGTAGGAAAGGTCAAGAAGATCATCAGGAGAGCCCCCGGGTTGGAAATATAAATAGATGAGCTCAGCTGGTCAGAGAAAGTTCTCAGAAGCGCCACATTGCCAGGACATACACACATAAACACATAGGGCATAGACCACATACTTATGGTGTCCATTCCAGGTGAATGTTCACACATGACCGCCCTTGACGTTTCAACCTTTCTCTCCTACCATGTCGTAAGTACCTGGCAGCACGAAGGAGATGATTGGACAGTTCCACGACCTGATTGTAGTTGCACGTCGTCGTATTAGTGGTAGTAGTCGTTCTCTATCTCACTCTGAAAAATTGGCAACGATGTTTCTCTCGGGCACAGACACATATTGAAGGGTCAAGGTCGTTGGTTGCGCCTTAGATGATTAAGTTGAGGTGTTTTGTTAGGTGGAGAGACCAAGTCAGAGGTCAGAAGAAGGCAGACGCCCGAGTCCGAAAACGGCACACCGTGGGAATGAAGAAAGGGATGATGAAATAGCTCGCGACGGAAAAACTAACATATACAATATAAAACATGAAACAATATATTGGGAAGTAGTGTATTTTGTGATACTAAAAATAAACATACAAAAGTAATCGTCAAATTAATGTTGGTCCACCTGTTAAGCAGTTATTGGTTTATACGTTGAGTTTTAAGTCACTGCACTACAAAGCTGTTACTTTCCGTTAATTTTGTACGCCCGGGTCCGTGCCGGGACAAATGCGACAAAAGGACAGCCATACAAATACCAAAAATTATTTCGTGTTGTGGTACGGTTTAGTATAAAATTAAAAAAAATACGTTCTAAATTCTTCATATATTATAGTTAAGAATATATAATTGATAAAAATTAGTTTCCAGTTTTCAACAAACTTACAATTCTTGTATGCCCAAACTAAAAATTTAAAATTATTAAAATTTAACCCAATTACACTACAGTTAATTGTCAACTGAACTTCCTCTAAAATAAGAATGACGGAGAGCACTTTCTGACTAAATTGAATAGAAAAACATTTATGCAACTCGAGCACACAAAAGTAAAAAGCAATTCTAACTGATTTGCATTTTGTTGTTTTCTCGTTTCGGTCAAAATTCAGACGGGCGGTGAGGTCAGGTCAGGTTGGTTGTTAATTTTGTCTAGGAGAAAGAACTTTTTCGTAGGTACTCATCGACACAAAATTTTAAATTCAATCAACAGAATGAAAGGAACATTTTTCAAATCCCCGAGAGAAGATCAAAATCACTTCGTGTGGTGGATTCGATCATTTCGAACTTTGGACTTTCACCACCCGAGAACAAAAGTGACGAATTCTATAAATAGAACTGATCTGTTAGATCACTGATAGACTGAAGTCATTTGATTGCACAATCTCGTAATCGCTTTATTCGTGGGAGGATCACTTGCACCCGCGTAGGTGTCCAAAATGCAATTTTGTCCCACTTGACTCTGACTTCCGGTCTATGGCGGAAATGAATTAAATTGGTATTTCTTTGCGATTTCTGGAGCTTTCTATTGCGACTGATTTGAGAAAAAGACCAAATAGAAAAAAGGAAAACTAATAGAAGTGTCTGTGGGTGACACTTGAGCAAGTTACAAGCTGACAACAAACTACAAACCATAGTTTTACGTTTAGGAGTGTACGTGTCTGATTTGAGACTACTAGCAAGCCGGAAGTTCAACTTCTATAGTGTCGTGTACTTGTGCCGGTGCATTGCAAGCATACGTTCATGCTATTTAATATATATCAAATATAATATAACATAATGTAAACGTAATAATTTATTGTATACATTTAAATACAGAAAAATATAATTTGGAGAGCAGTGAATGTGCGACAATTTAGAGTTTCAAACAGATGAAGCAGAATTTACAATAAGTAGAATGCAACAGTATAAGTACAATGTACTCGGTAAGGGAATTTATAATGAGCTAAAAGATCAGGTGCCCATGTACGTGATCAGTCCGTCAAATTATTCTGACAGTTTCTTAGAAAGCGAACGCCTACAAATGGCTGCTGGGCAATTTTGGCCAGGTTTAAGTGATGTTTTGATAACCCGTGTGGGGTGTAAACGGTAGCTGTCTTACGCTGTTCGGAAAAAAAATCAGGGTCAACAGGTCAAAGGTTAAGACGATCTGATGGGAATCGAAGGTCGTCACGAGAAGAAAACGAGTTTGAATTTCTCACCTAGGAAAACTGCAGATTTAAATTTTGTGATTTTTATCGGGGGACTCCGGTGATCGTGGGCCCTCTCTGGGTCCAGCACCCAATTGGATTTCTTTGAAGTGACTGGTCTGAATTCTTTTAGAATTAAATCTTCTTCAAGTCTTTTGTTCTGATTTTTATCAGACGTGTCTTATCATGAAGTTCAGAGGGAAAGACTTAATGGGGATTTTAGATCAAGGTTAAAGACTCTGATGAGACCGGATGGTTTGTTTTGCTGCAATCGTAGCAGAAACTTGTTACCAAGCTGATGTTGTGGGGTTTATTAGTAGAATAGCTGTACTACCTCCTTAGATAACTTATTTTTTGGTATTTACGCACATTATTATTATATACAGTATAATTAATAATATAACTGTTATATATATAAGTACAATTCATTTAATGACATAAAATAGGTACTTTTAACATTCTGTAAAATTTGTAAAAATTTTTTAAGGTTGTAAGCTGTAAATTTTTTAGGTATTTCATTTCTGGGAAGACAAACAGCTACTGGAAACTTCTTCCTTAATTTATTTCAAAAGGCCTTCTGATCGTATTCATTCAATTTCTGCACAAACGTATCTTGTTATACTGTTCGTTCACGGTTGAGAAAATGTACGAATGAAATTCATAAAATGTAATGCTAAACGTCATCAAATGTAGAGTTCATTGAAAATCTCGAAGAGCAGAAGGAGGCATCGAAAGGCTTTAAATTTAGGCAAAATGACCGCGTTACACCTACACTCTGAAACGCCGTAAAAAGTTTCCTTTTGCTGAGGGTCGTTCCTTTCCCATAGCAAAAATCAAGACAAATTAAAAACCGCAAAAACCTTCCGATTGAAGGAAACCGAATAAAATAGGTTTTTTTATAGTAGTTTGATGTTGTGTTTGCGATTGGCAAATCCCAAAGATTAAAACGGTCACTTTTAACACCTCACGTAATCATCAAAGGTGTCAAAACTCAAGGTCAGTTCACCTGTAATTTTATTTCCGTGAGCTAATTATTTTTCACGATATTTGGAAAATGTTGGAGGCTAGTTGAGCAAAGTTCGAGCAAAAGGAGAGAGAGAGAGAGAGAAAATGGGTTGCCCCTGCTGTGATGTGATCTTTCTCATAACCACGTTGTTGATCACAACATTTAAAATTACAACAAATAATAGCTAAATAAATCGAAGTTCATTTAACACAATTAATATCCCCAGGGTATTTGTAACTTTTGTAGGGCTACTACTACCCTTTTCCAAAAAAAGAAAAAACTTCGTTGAATATAACCAATATAATGAGACTCTTCTCATTCGGAATCATCAATCAACTCTTTTATTAATTATATGTTTAGTAAGTAAGCGTGACATTGATCAAATCTTATGATTACTGTTGAATCTGTAATGATTTATTGTATATTTATTAATATTATGTTTATTTGCAAGTAAAATTATTAAATATATACAATCTTCAATTTGTTGAGGTTTGTTCTTGTCTGTTATTTTCACATCCTCCGCCTGCTTCTTTTCGTGGCAAAGTACCCTTCACTCTCGCCCCAATTTTAGCACTGAGCTTTTGAGTTATTTGGGCAAATTAAATGACGAATTACCACAGACATCCAGTAACTTGTTGTCAGTTATTGTCAGAACCCAAACAAGAAGTAAGAAAGGATTGTTCTACAATAAACAATTAGTAGTAGAAGAAGAAATGGTATTAGTGGAAAAAACGTCTGACGTCATATTTGAAGATGCACCTGCAAATGTTACCGGTAAAAATTGAGTAATTGCCATTTTATGACTGGGTAATTAATTTTTTAGTCTAGCACAAATAGAACAATAGACGTAGGAGTCAGTTTACATAAAACCAAAATGGAGGTCACTGCAGCGTCAAGTAAGAAACGCAATGTCAGACAGGTACCACTCGGTTCTCTGTTCATTGCTGGTTGCTCACAGGCACTTCTGTCTATGACACAACTATTATGTCTATGCAGTGAGGCATCTAGTTCGATTTTTGATTTTGTTTACGCAACATTTAGGCGGAAATTCTCAGCCAAAAAAAACATGGGGTATTGGAAAAGGTCAGTTTTACTATTAGACCGTCGACGACAATTTGAAGTTTCTTTCCAGGGACGCAGAAATCCAATAAAATTACGATTTTCATCTAATGATAGTATCTATCTAATTTATAGCACTTTTTCTATCTCTATGAGTTTTTTACCACTCGCCTTGGTTTATTTATAATTTTTACACGCTCTCCTAGGCCATCGAACGATCAAATTTTTGCAATCATCTCAACGCCCTTGTTTCTCCGTCTGACACCTTCCACACGTATCCGAACTCCTGCCTAATTTTTTTCCTTCCTACTGTTTTACGTGTTTAATGCTTTGATTTAATTATTATTTCTCCCAATTATTTTTACATACCACCAGACTTTTAGTTTTTAGATCTTCTCACTTGGGTTGAGGCATGCAAGGCATATTTTCAAAAAGGATTTCTTTGCAGTACTTTTTATTGTACATAGTTTTGTGTATTTTTTTTTAAATAATTTATTTATTTGTAATAATTATTACAATACATTTATAACAGATTCTAACTGGCCATAAGCCTTGTGTCAGAACCAAGTTTTGTGTGTTTATATGTTTCATTGATTATAAACTCTAATACAAATGTATGCGTACGGTATCGCGTAGGTGAATTTTTATTCTAGTTAATTTTATATTTAACCGCCCTCACATACACACTTGTTACACTACAATTGATTTCTGAGAGGCAATAAAATAAATATACTGGTATTTATATTCAGCATGTAGGACTTAATGTCTAATTAGCGCTTACCCAATTTGTCGGACGAACACTGCCATTTTTGGGAATTTGCCAGATTTGCACTAGACGTTAATACCTTCGACTTTTCCTTAACAGGTCCCCTCACTCGTCAGTTACAACCTAGAAAATGTCAAACTTTCGAAGACTTCAACTCCTTCCCACGCTCGTGACCGAGTACCTTCAACTAACAACATTAGATATATTACCTATTATAAATTTGAATTTTTGCCATTGGATGGGACGCCATTTGATGAGAAATTTTGCCGCATTTCGCGGTGGAGACAGTACCCCCCGGGTTTTATTTCCCAATCAGGTATCCAATGTGCGGTGGTTGAAGTACGCGTTTCATCCCCCAGGTACCTCCTCTTTCCTTCCCAATTATAGGGTTAATGACTTGTCATTACCCACGTGTTTTGTCGGGATGATGAAAATGCAGGAGGCGTTGAATGCCAATTTCACTCGGTGCGTACCTGGGTCTAAATAAAAAATTACAGGTAATTTCACAGGATAAATGGGCAAAGAATGAATAATGTTTGCCGGTTATACATGTCAACAACAATATTAACGTGAATAAGCAATTTTGTTAGAGGAAAACATTGCTTTTACATTGCAACTGTGCCGTTCGCCCTCAGATTGATTGTGTACTTGTATACAAATTAATGATTGTATTCTGGTCATGTATGGAGACTTAACGGTCGCAAATGATATGTGTGATGCCGTGAATATCATGCCATGTGATATTATAATGATACGGTGAGGAAGGCATGGTCTAGGCAGTAGATGGTAGTAGGCCGTGTTGTCTTTCTTATTGTTGACAAATCGGGGCGTTTACCACTACTTTGGGTCCCAAACCTTTTCTTAGGTGTAAGGCTGACGATAGCCGTGACAGTCTGAGATCGAGTAGAGTAGAGACTACTACATACCAGGGTGATACTTTCAACAATATTGAATTTCTAAAAAAGCAAAATGCTGCCTTTCAAACAAATGTTCCAAAAAAAAAACGTAACGGGAAAGAGGATTGTTTGGTGTTACGTCAGGCAACGAAATTTAATTAGTTTAGTAGAATATTATTACATATTAAAATCAAACGAAACTTTTATAAATATGTAGTTGAAGAATTAATTCAAGTTTTTTATTACTTATATATTTATAATTTTAAATGTTTCTTTTTAAATTATTTTTAAAGTACTTATTTTGAATTATTTGTTAAATATTTAATTATTTAAATTTATTTTTCAGTTTTATTTATTTCGCAAACGTAAACTTATTTTACTTCATACATAACAGTAATGCCAACTATTTTTCAATATTTTCTTTAATTAATTCACATAATCGTGAGTGGCATTACACATATCACACTATCGTCATTGAGCGGTAGCCATGTAAATTCTTGTGCCGGGTATTTGCGGTTTTTGGTACCCGTTGGATTGCACAACTACCTTCTCTCTCTCTCTCTCTCTGCCATCTGTGACCGAAGTCAGACTCTGCACATGCAGGAACGTTGCACACCGCACACAAACTATTTCTCTCTTTTTTTTTAGTCGGTTGCGAATTGAATGTGACCTTCACTTTGCAATAGGTAAAAAAAAATAAATAAATAATTAGACTCAATTAATTTGTGAATGCGAAGGAGAGTGGGAAATTAAATTGTTCGTGATGATCCTTCGAGGGCCAGGTGAGCCCTGAAAATGTGCAAAATGATATTGGTCAGTCAGTCGGACGAACTCTAAAGAAATTGGCGAACTAATGACTATCATGACTTTCTATTGCCAAACTAACGTTCCATTAACCTAAATAGATTTGAACCATATTGTAATCGTCATATATTAAATATTTCACGACGCGAGACAGATAATTGGTCGCTAGAAGAAAATTCTATGCTTCGATAGATTCGATCCCGGCGGCCTTTGTTTTAAGCCTCTGACAGAAATAAGTGTGAAGTAACACGTTAGAGTGTGACCCATTAGCCGCCCATGGCGTTTCATATACAGTTCAGTTACTTCACTTATGTTTTTTATGTTCCTTGGACCTCTTCAAGAATGTCCAAAAACTTGCCAGTGGCATTGTTTTTGAATAATCTTCTTTGATTTGGTAAGGAACTCGGGTCATCTTCAATTACTGTCCAATTGCACAATCAACGCCGTTCTTTGTATATTTACGACTATTAAAAGTTCTCTCGTTAACTAATTAAATAATTCGGCTGAATGTTTTTGAAAATGTTTTGAATCGATTCGTATGATACGAGAATTGAGAATTCTAAATAAAATAGACTGAAACATTAACAGCACAAAAGATCTCTCAGAAATTGAGAAGTTGACAAAAGTTTGTAATAAGAAAGCATTTAACGACTAAAAATATATGAGTACTTTATTATGTATTTTAATTTTTAAATAAGTAATAAAAAATGATAACATAATAACGAAGATACCGCTATTCAAAATTGGTATACCAAAACAATAAACAATGCATTGTGAAATTATGATAAACAAAATCATACGAGTTATGTGAAACATTCAGAATTCAAAAATGCAGCCATGACATGTACGCAGTACACAATAAAACAATAAAAAATTAAAGAACATACAGCTGAAATTAAGTGTAGTTAATAGATTTAGTTAATAGGAGGATTAAGTAGACAATGAGCCTGAGTATTGTGGGAACAGAAGAAGTAGAAGCCTCAGCAAGCCAACGGACCGATGTGCCACAGTACCCTCTGGGTACCGGCAGAGCCTCTTGCCATCTCTCACCTGATTGACTGCCCGAAACCTGACTAATTAATTTCATGCAAGTATGTTTGAGTAGTAGTTTGTCGAGCAATCCGGTGGTTGTGTTTGTGTTGATGCAGTTTTAGGTATGAGCAAACGAGCTGTTGGCCAATCAAACCGCACCATTTCGCGAGTTTATGTGCAGAAGTTGGTTTCTCACTTTCCTTGACTCAGATGGACGCAAAACGCTAAAAGTGTTATTTCCATCTTTTTCAAATTATTTTCGCCTTTTCGTTGCTTGCCCGTTTGTCGAACTTGTTGAACTTTTCTTGACTACTTGCACAATCGTTCTTAATAGAGAGAGAGGAACAGACAGACAAACAGACAAACATATCAGACTAGTAAAGTACATGTTGGCTTACGAAAACGCTTGCACACCAATACAAACTGGCCGACAAAAGGCTAACACCTTGTCAGTGTTGTTGGACTTGTACATAATCCATTTTTTAAAATTATTTAATAAAAATAAACAAACATTAAAGAATGTATTAAGCAGTTGAAACGTCCGGGGATGGTAAAAGCTAGAAAACTTATTGAGTCGGTTCGTCTCTTCACTTGAAGTAACAATATATCTACGGTAACCGTAATTTATTATTATCAATAAAATCGTATTTTAACATTATGTAAATGTCTCATACAATTAATTACTCAACAAAATATAGTGGACGAAGAAAATCATTCAACAATGTGTGACAAGGCATGCACAACTGTAATTGACATAAAAGAGCGACAAGACAAAAGATAAAATTAAATAAACAAAAATATTGAAAAACATATTTTGTATTTTAAAATTAACGCACTAAATATGGTTTAGAATTGTGATAGAATAACAATATTTCAGTAACGCATAAATTTAGTTTTCTACCATTTTGCTTACGTAGCGAAGCTACCAATTAAGTTAATATTCTCGTACGATATGAAATTTTCGGGAAATTCATCCCAGAGGAAATAATATTGAAATTATAGTTATAGTCGCATAGTGCAGTAAGAGCACACAGATTATTATTGTTAAAAATAACTTAGAACAACCGTTGTTTGATTAAATTTAGTCATCCTAATTAAATGAATCATTCTAATGTGCCTATGTAATGTATTAATCGAACTGTTAATCGGACCTCAATACTTTAGAAGTTACCTAGATATATACAGAAAGGACAACCGGAGAATCATCAGGCAGGTTACTTGTGCGATATTATAATAATATATATATGTCTCGTTCCGAGACACATACACTCGTAACGTACCCACGATAGGTCAATAGAAATCAGTTAGCAGATTAAGAGATTCATTCATAGTCGGTGAACGTGTATTACGTTTATTTGATATTTGATTGATTAAACTTAATCGTAGCAAAACAAAAGCACAGAAAGACATGCCGCACGAGACACCAATCCGGTTCTATGAAAATACCGTAGAAGAATAGAAGCTATTGAGTTTGGACGCAGACATTTGATTTCACCACCAAATTTACCGAATAAGTTCGTCTCACTCCTAGAATGAATTTGCAAGTTATTAAACTTAACTGTTACAAACAGTATTTTATTATAATACAAAGTTGTAACATAACTGTAAATGTAACATAAGAAAATTATTATAAATCGCCAAGGACGTTTAACGTCCTCGAATGTCCTTTAAGCGTTGTAGTCATTACCGCTAGACAGACATGCACATACATACGCATTCCATTATCTAAATGGATGCCTCCAGTCGGATTCCTTCTATGGTCAGACTGTAATTACAGAAAGTCACTTCTTTTCTCTTCTAAAACTGTCAATCAAACGCGGTGACCTCAGAGGAAGAACCAGAAGAAGAAGAAGCACCGCGGAGGTTGCTCGAACTCTTCAGGCACTTGCCGAAAATCCAACTATCTTTATTTCAAAGCGGCACTGGAATTTTATCTGAAAGATGCTGTTATCGGTCATCGTGTGCCGAGGTTAGGCCCTCGTTTAGGCCCATCTCCCATGGATATTTTTGCAATCGTCACACGACGCCATTAGATAAAGAAAACAGCAGAAAACTCTAATGAAATATTAATATTTTTCAACGAGATTTTTATCTTTTGACATTGTCGTGTCACGAGAGAAACAAAACTAATTTAGTCATAGTTCAATGCCTGGTTTGTGGACGATGTCGATGAAACTTGTAATGACACAAAAGTTGAGTTCTTCAATCGCAACAGCAGTCTGCTGACAAGACACATTGAGTTTCCATCAAAGCCACGTATTCGCTTAGATTTGTGCAGAAGATACCGATTATTAATTTTTGTTGTATTTAAATTGATATTCAGACGAATTAGGTACCTATCGCATACCTGGTACCTGCAATTACCCGATTGTCCTTAAAGTTGTCCGCTCTGATGTTTCACAAGGTCGACTGAGGGTGCATGTGCAATTACATTGTGCAATGTTATTACAACAATGTCAGGCTAGCCAGTGTCCAGAGGTACTCGGGTACTTGGCTTCATCTGCAACTTATTTTTTATTTGATGTGAAGGTCGGTGATGTTTGCCAACGACCAGGTTCTTGCACATCACCGCGATTCTGTTCGATCCTCTCCATTCATAACTTTCATCCGGATTATTTCTGTTTACTTAATTTATTCTTATTTTGCAGATAACCAAACAACTCCCGTTGGCTTTTGACGTCGATATCATTTTTACATTTCATTGAATCCGAATGAGACGAGAGAGTTTGCCGTGCCTGACTTATCAGGGATCTTATCTGAAGCACAAGTTTTGAAATAAACGAGAAACAAAGATGTCCTAAACGACTTGAATGTCAAAATAATGAACGCTCGTGGAAATTAACATATAATTTAATGGCTCCCATTGAGGAGATAGTCCGTCTCTTTTAGCCTGTCTTTTTGCTCTTTTTCTCCACTTTTTACAATAATCTTTCTCCCTTGTAAAACACGTCACGCCTCCTCCTCTTCGAAATATTTGCTAAGTACCCGAATGAGTACCTGAGCGAGTGCCTGAGGGGAACGACCCATGCAAATTATTTGTTAGTTTGATCACAGTCTTCGGGTCAAGTGCTTGTTCTTGCAGTTGGTGCATTAATTCTCTTCCGGAGGCGCTACACTACTTGTCCACTCGAACAAGTCTTCCTTTTTTTTTGTTTTTGTAGTTGCAGTTGCTCGTTTGGAAGTCACGAAAAAGAACTCAAACAGGTGCTTCGTCATTGTGGTGGTCCAAAATATTCTTCTCCTCTCAACGGGGTTTTTAAATATTCGAGAGGACTTGCACGAAATGAGTCAGGTGGGCATTTTGATGTGAAACGTACAAACATACACAAACTTTAATACGTGGCTTGGAAATGCACACCTTCATGGATGGGAGGTTAATTGAGTTAGGCTTTCACAGGTGAAAGGTTTTATTTTAATTACTGAAATTAGTCGATATCTGATTCAAGTTTTGCCGAATTACAAGTGTTATATACGTCTTTGAAGGTTAAAAAAGCACACTCAAGCCTGTTTAGTAATTAAAATGCATATTTCTCGTTCTTTGTAAATATCATCATTGAAATTAGTTGTTGCGATATTTATGGTTTCACGCTTATATATATATGTCATTATATTGTTTTCGTTGTAATTTATGGTTCTGCATCTGATTTAAATTATTTTAAGAGAACTGCCGCTAATGTGACGAAAGTAGTACGGAATACAAGTATGATGTTAAGTAGTGAGTACCAGGTCGTCATCTGATTTTGGCAATAAACCAGTCGAATATAAACGAATTACTTTGAGTATCAAAATATTGAAAATTAATTTGGGTTATGGCCCCTTCAAGAACCGTCAAATGAATAAATTGAATTGGTTCAAGTAGTTTCCTACCTATTACTAATTTTTTTTGGAATTTACTAAATGGCCAAAGCTGTACCTGACAAATATCAAACGGTTCACGTTTAATAGCAAGAGGGTTGCTTGTAAATGTCAGAACTGGACGGGTAGTGGCCGTCTAAAACGACCTTCCCATCAATTTTAAATAAATTTTCGTCACGAATTAAGCCCAGAAAAGAAAAGTCATGTGACACATTTTAATATGGTCGTGATTCGCACTAGACCGTGAAAGTAAATGTTTTGGCACAAGCTGAATACATAGGATTGTGCAATGGCATGCAACAACCACATGAACGGAGGTGTGTGGTTGAGCTGGACTGGCAAGATGACCACCGGCTTTGACACCAACTTGTAATTATTTTTAACAGAAGCTGGCGGAGTGTAAAACACACGCACATGCACGTGCATGCACACGGGGACAGCCCACGCAGGAGACGGGCCCACTACCCCTAGCAGCTAAAGTAGTTAAAATAGTTAGTTTCTGTGGCAGAGGAAGAATTATTTCTATATATAATATTTTGCTGTCGATTAGACACATGAAATTGCTAATAAAAATGTCCCGATGGAAATATTAGTGCAGTTTTTACAAAATATTCTTTTGACAAATTTTAGATGTAGGAATGAAGTAGTTCTCGATCATTGAATGACAATGACAATCTTTCTGTACTGCCTTATTGTCTGAAATGTTATGATCGATTGAGTTCTATTGGTCATAAGTAGAACTCTTCCCAACGCAAAAAATTGCGCCAAAAAACCTAAAATAAACCTTGTTAAAGGCCTATGTTGAAGGCTTGCTCATCTGAATTTATTGATTTATCAATAATTTCAATAAGCGTTAATTAAGCACCTTCCTGAACTAAGATTAATTATCTGATCACGTAGCAGGCATCCGAACTTAATTAATTTAAGACCTTCAAAATGATCTCTTATATTGATCTATCCGCATCCCGGATCTTAATAAAATAATCTAATTTTTGTTTTTTTTTGACGGCTCTCAATCCCAGCACTCCCTCACGGTCACAACGACAGCAGAAAACTTGAGTTAAAGAAAATTCCCGCGTCACTTAATTTGTTCTTTTAAGTACTCGTGTCGATAACTGGGAAAAATCTAGGGTTTCTATTAAGGTCTTTTGGTATTAGGCATGGTACGTCGTCTGCTATTAGGGTCAAATCGTTTGTTTTGTTCTGCGGCCTAACATAACACAAGTCAGAATTTCAGTCCCATCATGCAAATCTCTCAATTAACCCGTTGCATCTGAGGAACCTGAAATTTTTGATGGTTGATTTTTGACCTTTTTGTTATTTTTCAATCGTCATTTCTACATTACATACAATTATAATTAAATATATAATGAATTTTGCACGGGTTTCGCGTCCGTAACAACAGTTACTCATACAGGATTATACAATAGAATAGATCGAATAATTTTTTTGTCTTTGGATAATTATCTTTGGCATTAGTTGCGCAAAAATAAAGACCGAAAGAGCCGCAAGTCAATTCCACCAACATATGAGTGTCAAACATAATTACATAATTAAGTGAATTTCACAATCGTTTAGGAGACATGGACGAGCTAATAAGTAATAATAAATTGCAGGAGAGTGACACTTCCACTCCAGGAGACTTCCGGAGATTCTGAGACGACAAACTAACATACTAAATAGAACAGACTGATGAGTACAAAAGAACAAGTTTCTTTGCCCCTTGTTATGTTTCTGTATATACTGCTACATTAAGACCGTTATTAAATCAATTTGTTTAATTAGATACACTAAAATATATTCTATGCAATTGTATTAATTACATTGACATTAGATAATAATTTTAAGCGAAAAATGAGAAATTTTCATTTCATATTTTTTATTTGTTTCATATTCGTGCATTGGATATTTTATATCCAAAAAAGGAAAGGTTAATGTCTGTATAAGAAGTTGATATAGCAAACGTTCACTTTGAAAAGTGTCAAGTTCTAGGAAAAAATAGATTTTAGTGCTATTTAAGATGTAACGAAGGAGGTGAAGTTCATCACTAAAGATTTTAATCTGAGTTCTAAACATCCTAATCCACGTGTAAAAAATGATTGATTTTTATTTGTTGGCCAGTGGCCTTCTTAATTTTCCCATAATTTTTCTTGCCTTTCGCTATTTCCAGTCTGATCATCGTTTGATCAAATCATTTTGTTCCGATCTGATAGGATCAGCAGCAGATCACGCATGACGTGCGTGTAAACTTCTTTAACCTTCTTCCTACGCCCTTTACTTGGGGGAACTCCTAGACCCCAGAAATTAATGATTTTATTCAGGAACATCACTCCCACTTACTTTACTGAGTTAGATATTAATATTATATATTATTACATAGAAGAGTGACATATCAACGTGATGGAAGCTTTTTAGCATATATTTTTATATTAACTGTAGAGAAATACGCCAGACGAGCTTTAAAGAATAGAAGAGCAAGAGTGAGCGATTTAGGTTACGTCGAATAAATTTATACTACGTTCAAATCAATATATTCAATAATATATATTGTAAGAAATTATATCGTGAGTTAAGACCCTGAAAAAATAAAATAAATAACTGTAGACCATTAACATAAAATTATACACAAAATTCAATTATTTCGTTCAAGAACAATTTATTTTAAGTAAACGTCGGGTCGTCGTGTCTGTTTCAACAATTGTCAGTAAAAAAACAAATGTATTAATTATGTAAATACGTTCTATGTTTATTTATTAACTTAATAATTACACGTTGGAGGAGTTTGGTGGGCGGAGGTAACAATATGTGGGAAAAAAAACATAACGTGTGCGGAAAATTGACTTTCCCGATGACTCCTTATGAAAATAAAGTCGCTCGTGATTTAATCAAACAATTCCTCAGATTTTAAATTGCTTAATTAAATTTTAATTTAATTCTAATTTAATTCTCGGGTGGTTAATGGGCCGTTCCATTCGCACGGAGTTTTCCTTTGAGAATTACACGCTTTGGGCTTTTCAAAAAGCTTCGTCTTCGAATTCCGTCGTGTCTTACCTCGAGGCTCAAATCCTGTCAGTTGCTTTTTCCATTTATTAACTTAATGTTGGTAACTCTAAGGGTTGCGTAGGCGTCCTGAGTTATTAATCATATTTATTTAAATTATTTTATTGTATAATTTAATTCATAAAGTTTGTATCGATTTGGTCACTTCTTGGATTCATCTTTCATAACTTCTATATTATTTTTGTACGAGGTGAAATCCACACACCTCTATTATTTTGTTTTCCACGTTCTTATTAACAGTAATAAATAATATTGCAATAAATATTTAATTAAAAAATGAATGAATTATGAAAATTACATAGCATATATATTTGGGCATATGGAAATTGTCTTTTCAACCGGTACCAGCTACCATAAAGACCGTTCGCTTAATTTCACTTAGTCGATTCCTAAGGAAACCTTTGATCCTTTTCTTACAATTGTAAGTCGTGCCGACTCATACCAAAAAAAGTAACATCATTTTCTACACTCTGTAGTACAAAATTATGACAGAAAAGAGACAGGAATGTTAACAGGTTCGGCCGTAGAAGACGGTAAAAAACGGTCAAATTCTTCCAAGTCAAAGGAACGCCCATCACATCGACAATAATATTTAATTAATGAGTGCGTGTGTGATGGTTACGAATAAATTGAAAAATTAGTAAATTTAATTTAAAATTTAATTACGGCTAATAATATATTTGAATAGAATAAACGAAAATAGAAATGATCGACACGAGTTGTTGGGTCAACTAGTAGATTCTACACGTGACATTTGCCCTAGACAATTTTCGGATGGTTTTAGAGAAAAATATATTGAAAAACTATACATAAAACTGAACATTTAAAGAAGTTTAAAGGTGAAAGGAACAGTTTATTAGAGAACTGCACCTAAAATTTCTACTTCATTGGTTTAGGTTAGAAACAAAAAGTGTGATTTTAGGTTTATATTTTAAGTGTACATTTTCAGCATATATTATATTTATCACGGACCTTATGCCTACTACTTCTTTTTTTTATTAATACTGTATCTACACCTATGCAATGTTACTTGAGGTTTAGAATCTTTGTATTTGTGTGAATAAGAATAATTCAGTTGAAATTGAAATAAAACAGAAGGGTTAGGACACGTAACGCGTCATCGTTTACCACCCTTATTTAACTTCCCTTCTGAAAATTTGAACAGAAATTGATTTATTTGAATTTCATCTGCCGTTTTCTTTGCTTCTCCCAGCATCCTTGAACAAAATGGCAGCGTTTCACCGTTATTTTACGTATTTGCCCGTTTGGACTCCCCTCAACTGACCTTTGGAACCGAACACTCACAATGGGCCATTAAAGTAACTTCACGACTACCAGATTAGCTCTTTCTATCATAACCTCCATCATCGATGTCCGATCTGAAAGAAAAGAAAGGAAAACCGCCGGCGCACAAAACGCCAGGCCAATAAATTTTAAAGCTGACGAGAAAGGTTCATCCATTTCCGGTAATTTTTCACTAAAATGGCGGTATCCTTTAGGTCATGGTCGTAGCATCACCTCGACCACCGATAATCTGGCGTTGTCCATCAACCAAACAACCATTTTCTTCTTTTATTCTGCCAGATTTTTACCTCTGCTTTTCCCATTCTGCCTAAGACAAGGTCTCACTCGCCATTTGTATGCAACGATCGATCGAACGACCATCGATTTCCTTTAAAATTCTACATCCGACTTTCTCCTTCTTCTTCCATCGCCGGTTGAATGTTATTTTGTCGTCTCTTTACAAGAGCAATACTTCTATTTAATTAAATAGATACATGAGGATTGATGAAGGTCTCAATAAACGAAACACTTCTACTGACTGTCATTCGTCAACAGGTGGCTGGCCATGAGATTTCGGGGTGTGATGATCACTGAAGTTAACATGTACGCACGCGTAATTAGCACGCCAAATTCGGCTGTTCTGATTTGTCAGGCGTGACTTATTGCCAAAAATCCAAGGCAGGACAAGGAGAGAAACTTATACAGGAAAGTAAATATTGCAATAATTAAAGAGTGGAGCTGATGTTGACTGGAATGAATCGGCAACATTTCTAGTTATGTCTTAGAGATCATTCAACACCATTTAATTCGCGTATTTTTTTTTTAATATTCCACGTGACGAGATTTTGACACATGTGAGACCTGAGATGGACCGTTCGTCGTTCGTCTGGTAGAGACGTAGAACTGAAAAACGCAGAAATTAATTATGTGGTCAATCGTGTTTTGAGTGGTTCACGCCTTTTTTTACTTCTCTTCATTTCACAACGTACCGTTTAAAATCGATGGAACCGACAAAATTTATTGAAATTGATTGATTGCCACATAAAATAAAATCATTACTAATTTGAGCTTTACTATTTTGACACAGCATTACATTCAATAACACAATCTTCTCGTAAGATAAGTTACGATTGCAATAATATCCTTTTTCGCTTATTCTCCATTATAAAAAAATTATTATTTTTAATATTTTGATTTGCATTTTGTTACTACAATAGTACACTTGTTACTTAAAAACACTTGTAGGTAACGGTTTACTATAAAGTTAGAATATCATATTTATTGTAAGTTAATAATTGGGTTGATGTTACCATATGACTATTGTTTCTTATTAAAACTCACCTTGTGGCAATCAAGCCATGCGTCTATTTGTCTTTCGCATAAAATCGTTTCATTGAATCAGGTGTATCACTCATTTTCACAAAATCACTAGGTTCTTACCTGTTTCAAGGAATAATAATTAATAATAATAATAATAATAATAATAATAATAATAATAATAATAATAATAGTAATAGTAATAGTAATAGTAATAATAAAGTACAAGTTCCCAAATTAAATTTCAGGCCTCTTTAATTCTCAAGTGCGTCACCATTGTCCTCTTGCCTCGACGATCAACATAAATAATAAAAGAAATAGTAAAGAAACCTAAGAGAAACGTTGATGAAATCCATTCGGGGAACTCATCAATAATCATAAAAAATCGATTATTAATCAATTAATTAAATTCACGGGTTGAGCAATCGTCGGCCTCATAAATCACCCGGCCCGAATTCCGTTTAATTCGTACCTGAAACATCTGGAGAAAGGTGAAGAAGGGTTTTTTGGGAGGGGATGTGACGACGTTCGTACCTAACGGCAGTAACCCACCGTCAGGTGCATCTGGGGGTCAAAGTTGAACGCGGTAGCCAAAAAATTGTTGCCTCAAAGACGATAATAATAATTTAAAATCCTTCCTGGGAGTTTCATTACCCAGAGCGATTTTCGATAGCCAACCTGAAATACTTGAAATTCCCTTCCAACTTTATATTTTCAGGATTATTTATAACACACGTATTTATTTATTTACCCGGGAAAATTTCGACGGTAGCTGACTTGTACCTGTACCTTTTGTCCGAAGTGACATTTTCCAGGGTGATCGATTGAATCTTTGTTATTTTGGCTCACCTTGAGCCTGAAACCATCCATTTTAACCTTTTGTGTGCGCTCGTTTTGCCCTTAAAAAAGGTGCAAAGTTCAGGTGATTTAACTCTCTCTCTCTCTCTCTCTCTCTCTCTCTCTCTTTCCATGTGACACACATTGAGACTAACCTTCAGGTTTTTGCTAACTTTCAGAATATTTTCGCTTCACGGAAAAACGGTCTTTGCACTTTGATTCATTAAAACTCTCTGGCGAACATCAGGAAAAGGAAAAGTTACAAAGAACTTCCTTTCCTGTTGTTCCTTTTACCAAAGGAAAGTTTTTCTGTCCTGACTGTTTTTAGTTGATCTTTGAGTCAAATTGACTCTTGCAACAAACACCTGCACACCTACGTGCGGGTATCGAAAAACTATTATTTATAACCTAATAGAACTTGGTATTAATAAAATAATAGAATCATTGGTAAAAAAAATACATAGAAAATTTTACTTGCAATAACGGATTCTTATAAATAAATTTATGATTTATAAATTTAAAAAATACACATTTCAATATACGTATTATAATATAATTTAAAATTAAAGAAATATCTTCTTTGTAAGAAAAACTCTGAAAAATTTTCGTTTTTCCAACAGTTTTTGTAAGTGAATTTGAAGTTTTATCATGAATGCGTACATAAATAAATTTTTTTTTAACTTGAACTTCATCTTCAGCTTTCCACTTAAAATTTAAATGTTGACACTCAGGTGAAGGAATTGCAGAAAATGTTCAAGTACTTTATTGATTGTCGTCACTCATAACAATATTCGTTTTTTTTTCATCGTTTCATCTAGAATAAATTTTTGTATTGAACTTTTCTTAAGACGGAAGTTCTCATGTGAAGGCCTCGGACTTTGGAAGCTTTCTCTTTCTGGACGGCACTGGCCATTTCTGGCAGAGTCGACTTTCTATTTCTAAAATCAAACTAATCAGGGTATTATCAGCGGGTCAAGGTGACACAGAGATCGGTTTCAACGTTTAAGTTTGTCAAAATTTTCTCCACGAATGAATTCCTCAAAGGTCAAATTGTTGGGCACAAAGTCAGTTGTTTGGGAACTTGGGAAAATCCCAGGGCGTGTGAGAAAAGACAAACAGAAGGAATGAAAGAGGAGCGACATTGAGTTTTATCCGCTGACACAACTTCTTTCGAAAAAGATGACACTTCATCTAAGGTCAGCTGGCACAAACGCGTAACAATGTGGGCAGTGGAGAGGTACCAGCAAACCGGATGTCCAGCCCGGGCAGGTACCAGGCCGGGTACCAACAACCTTTTCCGCTCCGACCTTGACACATTTTCACCAACCGTGAGTTTGCCAGAGTCATGAAATGCCGATTAGAACTCCGGCCGGTTTCAATGATGTATTGCATCGACAAGTCCTCTCCGACAGAGTACCTGATATTTAAGGCATGAAATTCTTGAAAGGTACCGACTTCTCTACCAAACGCAAGGCTGACTTCACGGCTTGTCGAGTCACAACTTTCCTGCTGGCACACAAAATCCTTTGTCTGTCGCCACGTCTTCCTTTTTTTATTTTCTTGCTATTTCAATTTATTGTTGTGTAAATTCCATTTTATGGTGTCTAATTCCACACTTACCTATTAATAACACTTATGTATTGATTGTTTCGGCCTTTGAGTCGAAAGGCCAAGTCGCTTCCTTTTCACCGTTCCTCTGCTCTTCTGCCACGTTCAACGTATCCTTCATTCTCGCCTTTTTAATCCCTTTCACTTACTTCCTTCATTAAGTATTTTCTCTACCCAATACTTTTGTCCAATATTGTTTTGAAAATTTAAATTTCCATTCGTGAGTAAAATCTGACATTGTCACTCCTTGAAATTTACCCAATTTACTTGTGAGAACTTCCTACTAACAAACTTTAGTATTTCTTATATGAGTACAACTGTTTTTATAGGTCACGCCTTATTGGTTTCAAATATTGAAGTGACTTTAAGGACATTAAGTTTTATAATATATATTAAATGTGAAGTATAAATATAAAAAGTCAAGACATACACGCACGTGATATATTAGGGGTCAGATTTCTTGTTACTACCGTTGAGTACTTAACTAATTGTTCATTTAATTGTGCGCTAACTCTATTCACACAGCGGCATTCTTATAATAATTTGTGTCAAGAAGAGCAAAATAAAAATGTTACTAAACAAAAAGACAGCCGATAAGGAGCTTTACTTAAAATTGACACAAATTCTTTATGTAAATATATCTGAATGACTGGTTGTTCCAATAGAACATGTAGGTTATGGAATTCAATAAGAATGAAATTCTTTTATGAATTACTTGATAATTTCAAGCTGGGGTGCCCTGTTCATGCAGCATGCCTTGTAATGTCCCATTTGGCGTTAAATACAATTCAGTCGAGTTTTTACACATTCATTCATTCATTCATTCATTACTTCCTGTAGTCATTCATTCTTGTCCTCATTCATCGCTTTGGAAAACCTTTCTTATCATTAGATCACTGAAATACCAATATCCTCTTTTCATTGAATTGCATGAAGTCAAATGCTTGCACGTCAGATTCCAGTGAAATTTTTGACGTCCTGCAATTGACCTTGTCGAACCGACCGACCTCAAAGACAGAGAAAAATGGAAGAGAGTTGTAAAAATTAACAAATCAAAAAGGCAGACGCAACCGATCGAGTGGAAAATAAAAAAATAAAAAGAATTTTAACGATTCCTATGACAGAGGAAGACCTTGGCGGAAGACGACGTGGCAGAAGAATGCAAAACCAGGCGGAAGACAGCATTTCAGGTCTTCCTGACCATGAAACAACTGGTGAAATCAAACTTTTAATTTCGCATGATGGTGACAATTATGGTGTGCTCTGATGTTTGCGCAATCACAAAAAGACACGAGTGTGATGGTTGTAGTGAAGTGCACAGAGCACGGCCAAAATGCAGCGGTTCGGCCTCCACAAGGAGAGAGCATACGTGTGAGTGTCTGTCTGTCTGTCTGTCTGCACATCTGTGTGATGTGTGTAAAATAATTTAGGAAGAATTCGCAAATAAGCGAAATGGCCTTTGAAGGTCGAAATCATTTGAAATTTCTATAGAAGTGGTGGGTTAACCCTGTGACTCAGGTGTACTCCTATTAAGTTAGAGATAATTGCTGACAAATATGTTGTACGTATATAAATGTCGTGACCGTTTCTATTTATTCATGTAACTGTTCCATGGTAATGTCCCACTTGTGCATTAACCTTCTCTTTCTTTTATCTTAAGGAATAATTTTATTTGACACGAAGCTTAATGAAAAAAATCGCAACTTCCCCACTATCTATATTGTCAATTAATATTTGCACTTATTAATAAAAATGAATGAGAAGTATTATTAAAAAAGCGATCATTGGTTGTACCAAACTTACGAATACCATTAAACCATACAAAAATCTAAATTTCTTTACAAGAATAGTTCATCCTACGAGGATAGTATAGATGATGTGCAAGCTGAACCATCTAAGGTTATTGATCTAAGACGCCGGTGACAAAGCATAACCACTTTTCGCATGTTATCTAAAAGACGACGACTAATGCCGGAGAATTTCAGTGAAATCTATTAGTAAACACAAGGTGTACATAATAGGATACGAGTTACATAAGCTATTCCTTTGATGAAAATACTTTTTGAGTACTTCTTCCATTCTTCCATTCCAATGCAATTGATACGGTCCTGGGGAAATCAACCGACTCTCATTGTTAAAGTACCAACGAACGAACGAACAAATAAATAAATAAGAAGTTATTATTAACGTTTTCTTACATAATTATTAAACGAATAAGAAATAAGGATCGTCTGTTAGAGGTAATCATAGTTGCTGGTAGCCGTCAAGGTTACCAAATAAATTCCTAGAATTTCTTTTTCACCCGTGTAATTAGCTGAGAATGGACGATATTCAAGAATAAATGGACGATAAAGACGATGTTGAAGAAAAACCGAAAGCGTCGGACGAAAACGTACGACAGAACCAGGACCCAGGTACTCAGTCATCGAGAGGTCATCAGGAAACAGTAAAAATGTCGTTTCTCAGGGTTAAGACGCGACAATTAGAGGTGTGAATGATAGTTAATAAAATTAAAAAACCGCCGGTTAACAGTTTTGTTGGTGATAATAATAGTCAGTTACTTACCATAAATCATTTTTCTTTATCTTTTAATAATAATTAAGTAATTGGTACTTGTGTTGGTTGAACTCGGTCTAACGAAAACGGCGGTAATAAGGTAATTGCACCATTGAAGAACGACAAGAGGTAAATTTATAATGTAACGGTGGTATTTTGGTGTCCAATGGCGGCTTCTGGTGTAGTAAAATTATCTTTGACTACGAACGGTTACATCGTTGTACTTTAAAGGAAAGCAGAGTGGCGAGGCCCTTCTAAAATAGAAACTTCAATAGGTTGAACGTCATGCTAGGGCACCATTTCTAATTGGCGAAGACCACAGATAATCTGGATGTTAAATCATGTATAACAAAAGCAACAAATGGAAAATATTAGTGGGAGAAAATACTCGAAACAGAAGAAAGTTAAAATAAATAAAAAATAGATATTTTAAAAGTCAAAATCCGTGTTTTTGCAACTCATTATATTTAACTGTTTAAAATGGTTTTTATTTTAGCATTTACTATTGTAGCGTCACAGAAGAATTGACAGAGGATTGAAAGAAAAAACTGTTAGGTAGGAGGACTGAAGTTTTGGGTAAAAACCGGTAACTATGAGTAAAGAAAAACTGCGCTCTGGTGCTCTGGACCATTCTCGGTCAAATCCTTCACGACAAAAATTCCATTCACTCTCGCCCTTAAATTCTCTGCTACTTTCGGAAAACAAAAATTATTAATGTGACTTCGTGTTAGAATTAATAATTAACATAAATTAATCTATTGATGATAGAACGAGTCTTACGCAAAACAAATAGACAGAAAGTTATTTTCCATTCTGCCATTTTCTTCCTGTGAGGCGTTTCCCTTCGATCTAAAAATCAATTTCTCCGATCGTTTTTGTCCAAATTAGGCAATTATTTCCACCTGTTGTGAAAAAATACCAAACATTGTGTTTCTTCGGGGGGCAGATAAAGGACAGGAGATGACCCAGATAAGTCCAGGTATTTTCGAAATTTTGCGGGAAAATAAAAAAATTCAAATCGGCGCGGCGCAATTAAAACCTCGAAAAAAGGCTCTAATAATAGTTTCTCGGCTGTCTCATTATTTTTTTTCTATTTTCTATGAAAGTCGTTACCTGGCCGGCTAACCAACCAAAGTTCGCAGGTGAGAAAACGCTCTGATGAAATGTTACGAATCGAACGGAGCCTCCGGTCAGAAAAATTCCACCCAATTTAAATTGCCCTTCATTTTAATTGTTCCACAAGACGTAAATAATGAAACGCCATTTTGATATTAATTACTAGACAATAGAAAAACAACTGAAACAGAAAAATAGTTGGTGATGAGCCTCATTCTAATCGTAGAGCCGGCAATTGACCGGAGACAAATATAATAACAGCATTATATAGCTGTTGATAATAAAATTGTTGATATAGTTTTGCTTATGCTCTACCAAATGGAATATTCTATTTTCCAATAGATTCTTTTTATTTCGCTTCACCTTCAACCATTCTTTTTTTTGAAATTTTGAAAGATGGGGTCTACGTTGAAGGTTGCACTGGGCCGTTCACTTATTAGTAAAAACCCGGCGCGCCTGGGAGTACCCACGGGTACCCGGCGAGTACCTCCCAAAAAACGAAAATAAAAAGACACAAAACGCCTCACAAACAACTGGTGACGTCAACATGGGATAGTGATAGTTCCGTGGCAAAACAAAATTGGGAAAATTATATCAACCTCACGCAAGCACGCACACGCACGTGTTTTTCCACCTAAAAAGATGTTTCTGGTACTTTCGTAAGATCGATCTCCTGATCTTACTGCCCGGGATATTTCTTTCAATCTCATTTTTCATTGATCACGTTGTAATTTAGTAGTTCCACTAGACATAGAGTAACTCCCTGACTAACCTTGAATTGCCGAATTTTAATGTAGAATAGTGTAGTGCGGTTCACTGAATATTTTTATTACAAATGACCGTTTAAAAGTCCCGCAATCTCGTTATTCCACATGAAAATAATAAAGAAGATGGAATCTCATTGAAAGTTTTAGAATATTGAAGGTGGAATAATATAAATTCAGTAGAACCAATAAAACTTTAGATTTGTAAAAGCTATTAAGGCATGTAAATACATTTATTATTATGTACGTGACACTATTATTATGTATATTGTCATGTACCATGTATCTATATAAATTAATACTCGTATTCAAATGTTTTCAAGAAGTATTACTGCTTTTATTTTTACAAACCGCAAACTACATTTAAAAATTGTATCAATTTTATCTTAAAAGATATGTATAAAATTTTATATTTAAATTGGGTTCTCGCTGTTCATATATATTTATATTATTAGTTAAAGTAGCGCTTTGTAGTGTCTTTCGCTTAGGAAAGGTTCAAGTTTAGTTCAGGTTCAGGTTCAAATTGAGCGTGAGCTTTCCGCTCTTGACTTACTTTTTCTTCAACCGTTTCGTTTGTTTTTGCATGAAAGACTTCATTGCAATTTCAATGACGCACGAATTTCTTCGGTGATTTAAATAAGTATTTTTTTAAGCCGAAACGGATTTTCATTAATTATTTATTAATCCTTACATGAAATAAATTATTTTAATGTACTTAATTATTCAAAGTATCAATAAGAAGAATAATGAAATTTAAGTTGGAATGGAGTAATATACTTAGCATTAATATTGGTAAAATTTACGAATTGTAACTTAATTTATGATTCAAAGCTTAGGAACAAATAGTTCATGAAGTAGCACTACTACGCTAAACTATAATAGTTGCACTTAGTTTGAAGAATTTGTACGATTTCTTGGTTACCATGTAAGAAATAAAATCAAATTTAAATAGGAACCACCACAGTTGGAATTATATTCTGCAGAAAATTGTGTCAGCTACAAAAGTAAATACTTGAATTCAAGAAGGTTCCTACTTAATAAAATGTAAATTTAATGCCCAAAACACTTAAAAGTACATAAATAGAATCATCAATATCCACCATCGGGTAGAAAAGTAATAAAATTTCGGGTCAACATTGGGTCGATTACACATATGTACATAACGTTTTTTAAATTTTAAATTTACATACCTTCGCCTGGAGGAATTCACTCGTTCCTTCTGTCAATCAGAGTCGCTCCCGTTCGTGTTTTAACAATAACAAGCAGGTTATTAACATAAAAATAAACAATATACGTTTTTAGCCGAGTTCATTCGTGACTGACAAAGTGTAATGTGAAATTATACAGCAAATTCTATCGTAAAATTTTATGTAAAACAAGGTGCCATTTACCGGGAATGAGTTTTTTCACCGGACCTGGCGTTCAGGTGATCCTCCACGTACACCGCGTTGTAAATTCAATCCACAAAATAAATTTGAAAATTAATTAAGTAATTAATTACTTTGAAGGTATAAAATTAAATTAAGCCTGCAATTAGAGGAGACGAAAAAATTTTTTAATTACACATTTTCGGACGGACGTGAGAGCTTTATCGGTTGAATGAGACGAATGATCAAGTACCTCGCTCTCTCTCTCTCTCTCTCTCTCTCTCTCTATGTCTTTACGTAAATACATAAAACATATTATTATATTTTATATATTTGTTTTGATTGGGAACCCGAAGGAACGAGAAAGAAATTGGGAAAGAAGTAAAAACCGTGTCATTGAAGTCTTTAATGTCCAATTTTAATTAGTCAATAAATAAATAATAATGAACGGTCACGCGGTGACGTCTAAAATATCAATTAAATATTAATGAGTTGTGTAGTTGCCATTTTTACATAATTCTACAATGGACAAATAAAATTTTATACAAAAATTTAATCATAAAACGGCAGATTATAAAGGCGAACTTGCTTTTCTAAATTTCACATCATATCTAATCCCACTATTAAATAACAGAATCATTTAAAAAAATGATGTGTTAGTTAACTCTCAAAATTCTACTCACAGACATTTGTAAAGTTTGTAAACAATGCATAACCGTTAAAAATACAAATGTTGTATATTCACTTTATGATACAAAACATGTTGTACATTAATGGTAAAGCAAAGAGATTGATGAAATTGACCGCATTCTTAGTTCTGGCCCAGGTTTTTTTCCATTTACACATCAATAAGTCAGGTAGGAAGGAGACGTGTCCTGCTGAATGGTACAACATAAAAAATATATATACAAAGAAAAAGAAACTCAACAACAAAATGAATCGGATGTTATCGTCTGTTGAACACCAACATTGCCTGACCGGTACAGAGCTCATTTTCATTTTCCCATCGAAGTCACTCGGAATCCTAAAAGGACTGAATGAAGATCGGAATGATCTGTAAGAATGCAGATCGATAATTGTCCGATCAAGACAAAGGGAATGCCTTGAAAAATGATTTACCCGTATTTTATCAGAATTTTGCAACGGCCATTTATCACCAAAAAATTAGAGAGGTTTTACGAAACTATTTCACGGCTACAATTTAGTTGAAAGTTATAACTATAATAGGGCTTAACATACGGAGTAATTATAAACCGAAGAAATGGTGCACATGTTATCCTTCGAAATATTTCTAATTTCGATTTTGGATTTGTCTTAATAAATCGCACCGATCGGACACGTGGCTTCGTCCTTAGCGTGAACACGTGGAATGAGAAGATATGATTTAGGAAAGGAGAAGAATAATTTATCTATTTATGGTACTAAATTATTTAAGTGGTAAATGGGTTAGTAGGTGTAACTAAACGGTTTGTCGGTGTGTGCCTGTGTTTTTCTATCCTTCGCCATGATTAAGTGCTCGATAATCATCGTATATTGCTTTATGTATTCTTTATTTTATGCTTTACGAGTGCTACCTTACTGCATCCGTCAAACCTGTAACTATTTTTTACTATTTCTATCTCCATCTCCAATTTTACCTATTATTTATCTAATTTTGTTAACATTCAGTACTTTTTTCTATTACATAATACACGTTTTGTACTACACACGAGGTTTATTAACACGTGTCTTGTTCTGTAATTTGATGAAATGGTATTTGAGTTTCAAGGAAGTAGATAAATTCCTCTTAAATCATTTAGATATGTGCGACGAAAGAAGAAAAACCTACAGTGTGGGGCTATGACTTATCCATGGAAATAATACTCAACATGTTCATGTAGGCATAGAAATATAAATTACGCAAGTACCCATTGATAAAATGAGTAATTACTGAAGTATACACAATTATATAAAATTAGCTTTGTCTTAGTATGTACTACTAAAACTATTGTAATTGCTCCTCATGTCGAATGAATTTAAAATTTTTCTAGATAAATTTTACTTTGTAATTGACAAATGTTACATTTTTACAAAAAAAAATAACAGAGATTAACTAAAAGTTCACTGACGGGGGTTTATTAAATCAGGGAAAATAAAAAATGTAAAATAAAATATAATAAATTATCAGTCTAATATTACCATATTTTATATTTCCAAACAGAAAAAGTGAAAAAATCACAAAATGTACGAGTGGAACAAGTTCTGAATGATATAAATTTGTAAATAATAAATATCTAATGTTACTGTTTATGTACAAAGGTTATGTAGACAGATTTACATACCTAAACGCACATAGCAATATCAGCACAAGTTCAGGTGAAATGAAATACAAAAATTATTAGTTTAATTATGGACGAGTTCTTAGGGTGGTTGGTAGAGGGTTAAATTTCTGAGCAAGGCCGTGAAAAGTGAGGTTGCACTCTTGAGGATACTTTCCATATTTTTGTAAAATTTTTTAATTAGACGGAATGTCAACGCTAATTGGATATTTCCAACGACCCAGGGATTTTTCAGTTATTTATTGCCTGGCCGTCATTTTAAAGAAAACACAAAAACACACACACACACACACACCGTAGCATTGAAATGTGTAAATCTACTATAAAAAGTTTATGTATTACAAACAAAGTTGATTTTTATTACGGTCCTGTTCTTTTTAAACATTTTTGCCATTAGAAGCGAAATGTGTGGGAAGAAAAAAGAGAGAGATGGTAGGAAGATTTTGTCAATGAAATTGTTGACTGTCTTATATTGAATATTTATAAAAGTTTAGTTCATCAGTTCCAGGTCTGCAGCTTCTGTTCTCTGGGATGTAAGCCAGAAATGAAGGAACAAATTTGTTTGAACTCATAACAAAAAACTATGTTTAATACAAGAATCAGGAACAGATGTGCGAACTATGTATTTTATTAAATAATAAAATTCTCGGTGTAAAGTCAAATCTAATTATGACTGCATAATTTGTATAAGTGTAATTATATTGTCTGAATTACTCAAGGTTTCAGAAACGAGTAGAAGCTGCTCTTCGGTCTTTCGCAGTCTAATACATTTTACATATATACTAATTGAGTGAACTTGGAAAACCGACAAGTTAAAACAATTTGACTTGCTCATTTGGTCCGCAACTGGTTTTCAAAATCGTGTTCGTTTAATTAGATTTTTGTTCAGGTGCCATTTGAACTTAACCGCGAAATCCCTTTCACATCACCTCAGTGCTCGCGTACGCCGGCGTTTCCATTCAAAATTTACAATTCAGCTCATTGGAGAAGACCTTGAGGCACGAAGCCCTCCGAGTCTTAATTTGGCAAGTCCTTGGGGGTAGCGAGCGACACGTCGGAGCTCGGGGTACCCGCCGAGCGACCGGGTACTACCCGGGTACCTGCACCTTTCCTTTCTGACCCACTGCCAGAGCTACTTAAAAGGGGCCAAGAGGTTGATCGTTGAGGTCCGGCAAGTCGTGCAACCGTCTCTTACGTAACAGATTATATTTAATAGAAGTAATTGCACGACTCGGTTCTCGCGCAAATCTTAAAATGGGGGGGTTGCCTTGGTGGATGTAACGGACCGTGCGCAACTGGGACGTCGTACTGTGTAGCCCGAGGCCCAGGCGCAGACATGTCTGGGTCAATGTCACACCGATGCCTCTTCACTATTATTCTCGGCCAAAATAGTTCCTTTTCCCTTGCTCTCTCTCTCTGCATGCATTCTACTTATATTACTGTTCATCTCTTCGAAAATTGACCGTTTGATCTTTTGTTGTTCTGTAATGACGGTGTGCACTCAAGGACTCGTCAGCTTCTTTTTTTTTATCAGACTCATTTTCATGGTCTCATCATCTCCTTTTTAAAGATTTCTGTCCATTTGTTCTGGTTTGCACATTTAATTTGTACCTTTCGATTCGTCAGATTAATTAACGTTTTGCTCAACCGGTCTGTCAGGTAATACCTTCAACACATCAGGCGTCTCTTCTCTACCTTTTGTTTCACTCTAATGTTTTATCACAAATCAGTACCAGGTGTTCGATTTTTTTTCCATTGACAATCAAGCTTAAAAAATATTCTAGTTGACTAATTTACCTTTTTCTCCTTTCGTGCTCCATTTATGTTAGTGCTCCAATCTGTTTTCGCTCTAATTTATGAGACAATTCATGTACCAGCTTTTAAATTATTCATTTTCATTCATTATATGGTAGAAAATTATTTCATACTCTGACAATTTTTTCTCAAATGTAGCAAAAGACCGCATTTCTTTTGTAAGTGGTAGGTAGTACTCAACTCTATGGCTTGTTGCTCTCAAGAATTTCATTCAAATCATTTATCTTAAGTAGATTTTATGTAATTATTTTGTGATTTAACATTTGAAAAATCAAGTATTAAACTAAACGAATAAGATTACCTAAATTATGGCTCCTTTTGTACAAATGTAAATAAATGGCAATTATGTTTCAAAACGTTAACCTTCCATTGTATTTCTCTGTAAAACTCTCCTCGCACACTCAGAAGCCTTTAACTTGCGATTACGTTTGATTACGGTCTTGTTGGAAACCTTCTTTATTTCTAATTTCAAGGTTCATCCTTCTCACCCATCGGCGAGTAAAATAAGTTACTGTATACCAAAAAAAAAGCACGCACACAAATACGATGTTTTATATATATGGTTTTCCAGAGGAAACATTGAGGTTGAGTGTAAAAGGCAAAGTCACTCGCATGCGTTCAACTTGTGGTCTTTTAAATTGAATTTCAAACCGCCACGTTCCAGCAAACTTTGCTGCAAATTACACACATCATGTTGGTAGACAATAAAAGGCACCAACTGCACGCCGCTTATTTCAAACTATCAATTGCAGCTTTGTTATCGGTAATAGTTTTTTTTTTAACTATTTTACAACAAATTTTCCATAAGGACGTTCTTATGGTCTTCCTTTACCACTCAAAACATTACTCAATTCACGTTTAGTTGGTAAAATGGAAAATTTTGTTCATTCTGTCATTATTGCCCTTTTTGCATATTGTGTACTGCAATGGCCAAATACATAATTTATACAGTAATAAATAAATAAGTAAAATGTGTAATAAGTTTTACTTTGTGATTTGAGTAAAGTAGGACGTTCAGATTGACTTTTTTGTAACATTTATACTGAGCAATAACGAATGCGTAATGCAGCTATTGTAACTGCAGAGTAGATAAGCATTTGAGTTACTCTGAAGTTATAAAAAATACATAACAATAACATTAAATTATAATACTTATTAAGTAAATTAGAACAAAATGCAAACTAACGAAAATAATGAATAATAAAAATTCATACAAACATAATTACAATTCGAGGCAGAATTTTCAGTGACATAACTAGAGAAGTTACCAAATACTATTACTCTCATTCACGATAACAATACTTATACAATACAACTTGTGTAAGCGCCACTAAAAATTACAATAAAAACAATCTGGTTCGTGAACTAAAATTCCAACTTTTTCTTTAAACTTTAAAATGTATTAAAACTACACTAGAGCTATGTAGTAAATGGTGTCGGAGCCCGTAACGCACAAATACTTTTGTATTCACTTCTCATTCATTCAAACTGCAATGGACCCGGCAGCCATGTGTCACGGTCAGTTGTTTTTGTAAAAAATAACCAATTTGTGTGTGTGTGTGTGTGTGTGCATGTTTGTTGATTTTCTGTTGAATAATTTCAATAAATTCGACGTGTTCTATGTTTAACAATAAATTAATATTAATGAATTTGAATACATTAAAAATAAATTCGTAAATAAGTGTAACATTTGCTCAACGGTCAGGTTTGACAGAAATCATTTGAAATGGAACTTGGTGATAATTCATATTAAAGATGGTGATCGTGATGTTGATGTTGATGTTGATGATAAATTTGGAAGAAACGCCGGGACCAGGACGGGGTTTTATTGACGAAGTCAAGGCCAAGATGTGGATGCCAAAAAATTCGTTCCGAAAGTACATAATATATCATTAGGCGCTAATAAATTAATCATTAATAGATTAATAGTCAAATTTGTGAATGTCGCAGTTTGACCGATCTAACGTGTCCATCCTTCCACCTGACAATGTCGCTACCTGTTTTCTATGGACAAATCGTTGGAATTTGATAAATTTGATTTCCAACTTGTGAAAAAATAATTTACCTAATGAGTTGGGACCTTCGCGTGTTTTTGCAACTCTTGTTTTTTGAATATCGGAGGACCTCTAAGATTGCAACATACTGAATCGCACCTTTTTAGGCGGTTGAACCTGCATTTTTGTGTGTCTTCCCAGAATTTTTTTTGGCAATTCAGATAACTCAAAGTATTTGCGAAGTTCGAATTCTGAGAGAATATACGATAGTCAAATAGTACAGTTGGGGTGGATGGTTGGGTCAAATTTATAAATTTCTTGTACCAAACGGAAATTTAGAAGCCTACAGGGTGACTGTCCTTGAAACATACAAAATTTTAGTATTATTTTTGACATACGCTCTTCAGGTATTACGATTAGTACATAAATTGCATTACGTGGATTATTTATTATATCCATTTTTCTGGGGGGATTTCATCAGGTGTAACCTAAAAATTCTCATGTTTTACCAGCTCATTTCGGCTTTCTAATATCTCACATAAGTTTGTTTGTAATGCGTGTACTACCCTTTCTAATGTGAAATCTCAATGTCATTTCCTTTTCCATGAAACAAACAAATCAAAAATAAATAATGAAAATAAATAACTACAATTATCTGGAAACCCATGTCCGTGCAAAGTCTGCATGCGATTGTGTTTTACCCTTGGCGGACACCACAACCTCCCGCAATTCTAATTGAAAATGTTTAAACGGGAATGGAAATGTAGGAGGCACCGTTTGACCCATAAATGAGGTTCTGCTCGTTGTCTGGTACCTGAAAATGTAATACCTGAAATTGGTGTTACGTAAAGGGTAAAAATCATATAAATCGTGAGATTAATTTAAAACAAAGACCGCAATTAATGGGACATTGTCAGGCGTCCTTGGATGAATCCATTCAGATTTTATTATTATTTTATCACCGTGAATTTGATACCTGAATAAGTTATTAGTCTGCTAGAAAGTAAGAAGAAAAATCTCGTACACTTGTAGTAAGTACAAAACAGGTAGTCAAACGGGTTCTTTTTTGGTAAGGACCAGACTAATATTACGGCCGACGGGAAGATGCATAACCCATGTGATGAAATCAAAATTACGCTTCGTAATACAACTATTTAAAACTTAGAATGATGTTATTAAACTATTCTGCTTGTACCTGGAAGTTAAAATTTATAGAAAATATTTTATGACGAGAGTTGAAGTACACACGAAAAGAATGAAGTAATCAATGGTGACTGTGATGAATTTTACCAGAGATAATCAAACGATGAAGACAAAAGAATAGAATTTTACTAATCAAAATTAGACATTAGACATTAGACAATGGTAGAAATTTCTGAAGGAGTTTTGGACGAAGGATTTTGGCCACTTCAGGGTCATCTCACCGACCAGTTGCAATAGTACGAAAGTGAAATGAACAATATGAGAAACTGATTTGCTTCCTTATTTGACGAAAGGAAAGTATATTGACAAATTCTATTCTCATTACTCCTTTGGTTTGAACACCGCCAGTTGTAGATTGAATGTAAATTATTATTAATTATTGGTTGTTGTTGCCTCTTACCTCTAAAACAGTGCAGCACCCACATTTTATGAATAAATTCTCGATGTAAAAAGAATTAAACAGCAGCCTCACTTAAAATCTGCTATTATGCGTTTCTTTATTGTTATGTTTTTTTATGTTATTCATTTATTAAAATATTAAAATAAATGTCATTTTATAATAAAGAAACAAACCAACACCATGGTAAAACATAGATTAAGTTTCATATTAATTATTTGAAGCACACTACGACTGGTACATAAACTACGAATGTGAAATAGTATTTATATATTACTCTGTAACCGTATCATACATATATTTGGATGTATTGCTTGTGTAACTGAAAGAATACACAAGCAAAGTATGGCAAACATTAGAGTCCGACTCTCCCGAATATAAATCTTATAAAATATTTTGATTCCTTCACTCTATTAAAGCCTATTTTAAACCTGAACGAATTTGAACACGGTAGAACTCGTCTATTTGTTGTTTAACTCGCCTCGTGTAGTTATTCTTTACTTGTGTTACATTTTATATTACTCTATTATTAAACATTACACAATTTGATTATTTAACGGTAATTGCAGGAATTATTTTTATGAGTAAAAAAAATTGGCATCTTTCAGTCGTAGAGTCGTGGCACCAGAACAACCGGAATGAATAAAACCTCTGTTGTTGGTGCTATTAAGTCGGAGTGAAAGGTTCTATCAATTGAATCGATTAGAATATAAGAAATCTAGCGAAAATAATTTCGGTCGAGCGATCGTTTTAGCCGGAAGTAGAACGAAACATCGAACTTTATTGATCGATTTTGACGTTGAGAAAAATATTGGCATTCGAGTGGAAACCATAATTGATTTATTGTAATTTAATAAGTATGAGTTTAGATGGAATGATTACAATACAACGCTAATGATTTGATCAGGTGAATGCACTTTTGCACTCACTCAGCTATTGAGTGTTACACTACAATACAGATGCAATACTTTATTAAGTAATCTTTTATTCTCCTTTATTATTCTAAATCTTTTATACACTCGGATTTAGTCTAAGACGACTAAAACAGTGACACAGATATTTAATTTACAATTCAAGGTGTAACTCATAAGGAAGGGAGTGTTGCATTGTTACACCATCCGATCGGATCTCGTTAAATGTCAGTCTTGGCAGGTGGCGGTCGACTTGTAAATATTAAAATATATATTAATACATACCGGAGTATAAATTTCTATATTTAACTTTGATTTATGAAATGAAATTATGTAATGCAACCATCGATGAAGGTTGCGAGTGATGAAAAAAAATGCAAGCAATTCTGTGTCGGGGAAAAAATAAAAATTACTTTCCACAGAAGCAATAGAAGGAGCAGAGATGTTAGTAACAATACAATAGATCTCTACTTTTGTTACTAACTTGACATAACTTTTTAAGATGTGTGTAGTGTTAGTGTTCAGCCTAACTGAAAACAATAACTTGTTGTCGTAACTTAGTTACTTAGTAGAGTTTGGTACGTGTGAGGGTACTACCCGCTCTCTTCCGAACTTAATTTTCACACTTCCGGTTTCGCAAAAACTATTTTATCTGATTGACCGCTCCTCGAGTAGTAAAAAGATGAAAATCAAACTTTATGCAGATCTAATTTATTTCATAACATTTTTTTTCTTAATTTCACATTATCATATGTTTTTTGGTTCAAGGCCGAATGTAAATGAAAGCGAATATTACAAGCGTATATTATCGCGAGGTATATTTTTAGATTCTTCAAAACCGGTTTCAGTATAAATACATACGTGCCAGTCTTTCTCTATAATAAATACTCATTGAAATTCCTAGCAGTAGACACGGCCGAGGTGAGAAATTTGGTCCGTCAACTTCTCAAACGTTTCCTAATTCCTCCTCACGTCTGTTTTTGACTATATACGATTTTAACATGCGCTTGACAAATAACAGATTATACTGCTGATTTGTTGAGAAATGTTTTTGTAGCTCGTATACATTTTCTGAAGGGAAATGTCCAGGTGTCATTTCATGTGGACATCAGTTGATAAAATGAAGGATGGAGTTCTCTCAGGTGTTGATTAACATCCTGAGGAAGTTCTAAAGTAATGTTTGACTTGTGTGACTATTGTCAAGGCAAGGAGTTTGTCAGTTTTTTGGTCAAGTGTGACCGAAGGCGTTACCGTTAACATGTGCCACCGGCAGGATTTCTACTTCCGGTACCTAAAACAGTCCCCCGAGGTTTAATTGATCTGGCCACGTTGATTAATTGAGTCATAAAGAAACAGCCTTGCCCGTAACAATCGACTTCTGCCCTACAGGTATTACGACATTTCTTCTTGTGCACACTGCAAAAAAACTTTAACCTCCTCTTCTTGCCAAGGAAAAGCACCCCTGGAATTAAAGGAAAATTTACAATTCTTAGCAAATTATTAAGTAACACTTGTATGTGTATTAATTCTTCGCCAGCAATTAGGATGTAATTAAATTGCGAGTGTCTTAACACTCGTCTCAGGACTTGGTCAACCGACCGGTACCCGAGGTACTCGCCACCTGACCTGTACTCGAATAACATTTATTGTGCTGGTTATGATGAAGGATTACTCATACGTAATAGGACGGTTGTAACTATCAATGATACCACAACCACTAGTAATAATAGTAATGGGAAACACCAGTTTACGCACTCGTTTTTTTTTTTTACAGGAGAGAAGTATGCTGATTCTGAAGTAGGATGCTCAACCTGGACGACTGAAAGAAAGGTAAAAATTTAGTCCATTTTTGATTGGTTCCTGAAACATTTAGGTAAACACCACAAGATGTCCGTTTACGAACTTTATTTATTGTTTATTAGTTTATAATCTGTTACTTCTATTATTTTGACATGCTACTTATCGTCAACATAGAAATTAATTAATTCTCCTATTTTGTTTTTTTAATGTATTTTTATCACACATAATTTTTATCATCTCGTGACCTGATCCACATGACTGAGTTTTTACGTGTTACTATCAATACTACGTTTTCCATATATTATTTTCTTCTATCATATTAAACTACAGTTATCTATAAATTTATCTATAAATTCAAGCTTATTCTAAGAGTGGGAATGGGTTGACAGCTCAGTGTTAGTTTACAGAACTATTGCGAAAAAACCGTTAAAATTTGATAGGAATAGGAACAAAATTTGATGAGAATAATGAATTTTTATGAATACCAAAATAGTGTGGGAGAATTAAATTCACGTACACATAAAAATCAGGTATCCTGTTAAAATCTCATTTTGCGTCAAAAGTAGTAAACAGAGAGTAGGGTGTGTTCCAAAGCAAAAAAAAAGTGTCCCAAACTACTTTCACAAAATAGAGAAATGTCCATCCCGCAAATGTGTCAAACACAAAGTGACGCAGCTAACCACACGATTAGATTATGTTACATTATTATGAAAAACATTATCTTCTTATTCGTTCTGTTTTACTTGTATTTGTCATAAATTTCAACGTATCGTCACGACGGCGTTTAATTTCGCTAATTAAAAATTTAAACAAATATTTTCAATATGGAAAACATGAGAAAGGCTTTTTCTTCGTCTTCTTCTTCTTCTCTTTCACTGAGGTTGGTATTGTTATCATTGGGTATCCGATGACGGTCGTGACTCCTGTCCTTTTACCACTCACTTTTAATCACCTCACCAGACATTTAAATTTGGTTTATTTAAAAACTTTAGATTTAAAGATATTTGGATTAAGATACGTTTCACACGTATGTTTTGTGCAGGAAATATTTTGATTATTCAAATTCTTTTTAAGGCAACCTGAGAATTTAAATGTCTGACATTTTTTTTTTTGGTTGCCTAATTTTGGTTGCCAAGTGTGCTGCCGTCCTTGTTGCCCTTTTTTTTCTGTTCCCTCTACGTTTGCGTGTTATTTTTGTTATTTATTACTATCGCGAGTAACTCTTTACTGATCTGTACCAATATCGATGAGGAGATGTGGGGAATAACCTTAAGAATAACAGCAGTGTAGATTGAGACGTGCAGTGGTACGCTTGAAAATGCTCACTTAGTAATTAGTAATTACTAAATAAATAATAAAAACAGCTAACCAACGCCGTAGTTCAATGTGTTTTAGCGTAAGAACATCAGGTACATAAAAAATTAATAGGTCGTATATTTCTTTCGTACTGTTGAGAAGGAAACCAGACGTAGAACCCACCCACTACTTCAAACAGTTGCACGAAAATTTGTAACCTTCGATGGATTTGGCCGGTCTCTTCCAACCCCTCGGGGAGTTTTGCCCTGTGCCTGAGACCTTGTGACGAACTCAAGTGTGTGACATGTCTCACCTTTGAAAAGAACGACATTCCAACAACGGCCGAGTAGTCTCTCATTAAAACCAGCCCAAAAATGGTAAATCATTTTGCTTTCAAAGGACTCCTCAGTGTCACCGAGAATCGTAAAAATTAGCCCGACACTAATAGAAGTGACGAATTTGATCATCTCATATGTCATTGTTACGAATGACAGGCCGGGTAGATTTAAGATAAACTTGTAAATAGAGACTAATTAAGGACACACATATTTTATATAAATAATGTTGTACTCCAAGAGAACATTTAGGTGAATTGGGAAGGTCTTAAAATTCGGTATAGTTATAAGTTGATAATACTAAACTAAGCAATTGGTAAGAATAAAGTGTCACAATACATACAACACAAGTTAGTTTAATTATTCTAGTTGTGTATAGTTGTGCATAATAGGAGAGCAGTCGCTGGTTCTCTAAACATTCTTAACATTCACTTGCAGCCCAACATTGTGATCTTCAGCTACCACACATATTGTGTATTGATACTTTTGATGTGAAGTGCCTTTGTGTTGTAGATAAAATCTACAATTATGAGAGGTTCATGCCTTGTACCACGTCAAACTCGTGTCCCTCAAAAGTTTCGCGAAGTTGATCGACTTAGCATTGGAAGCGAACAGCGGTAGACTACAAAACGAAACCATTCCGATTGCCAATAAAAGTTCGATTAATTCCATTCTAAACTGTCAGTTTGTCGGATTCATCAAAGGCAACCATAAATTTATTTTTAGAACATTAAAAAATAAGTTAAGTAGGTTTTGTCGAACTGGATCATTCGGCAGCTGTCAACTGAAAGGTCCAACTTGTCAGTCTTGTTTGTCGAAAACGTGCCGGACATACCCACCTGCACGCATACCTATTAGACCATCGAGTTTCGAATTTGTTTACATCAACTATTTTTCATATTACCACACATCGATGGCGTACGGTCAGAGGATTAAACGGCAGTCCAATGCACCCGTAACTGGGTCACATTGTCACTCCTTGAGGGAGAGGAAGAGCGCAACATGGAAATTTATTACTTATTAATAATAAAATACCATTACAAAACTGAACGTAACATTATTAATTGATTCACTGCGTTTTATTCTCTCATTGTGGTATGTCCCTTAAAGGTTGACGGTGTAATACATAACCCAACATCTTCTAAACTTTGTATATATTTATTTAGTTTAATGTTTTTATAGTTTCATGTTAAGAACCAACAAGCGGAATGACTCAACATTTTTGTTCTCCATTCATTTACGGTTGATAGTATTTATATACATTGAAATTATTAGTAGTAACCCAATAGTAATTATTTATTATTTACTTGTGTTGACTTCATTTCGGGAGAGAAATTTTTTTGCAAAAGTGAATAACACCCTGAACGCAATGTCTTTGTTAATTTTATATGGGAAAATACAAACGCAATTATTAATTTTCAACAATTTTGATAAATATTTCAATTAAATTGCTCTTTGTTCTTGCTTTATGACCCAATAATTAATTTTAATCCATAATCATAATCACAAAGTACTAAATTTGATTTAGTTATTAATATTCCGTAGTTTATTATTCAAATCGTGTTTTATTTACTTCTTCTTACCACATATCCTTTTCTGCTTTGCCCCGCGTTCTACTTTTACTTTTTTATTAGTCAATTTGTAAGTGGTGGATGCAAATCCTGTAGAAATTAATAATTTGTCAACATCCATAACATGTTTGAACTTTGTGAAAGTGACATTTAGGTGATTCTTTTTCGTAAATAGAAAAACTCCAAGATGGTACGACATCTCAAGCATCAATCCGTGATTTTTTTTTACAAGGTAAATTGGTGAAATTGACCTAGTGGATTTCTAATAATAGTAAATACGTTCGAAGAAAGAATTGCATAAAAGTTAACCAAATGCGAGAAGCGAGGTGTCAAGGTAAAATGAAAATTAATAGTTAATAGATTAAAAATAAAAGTAACAGAAGAATAGAAAACGATACAGAGCACAAACAAAATGTAAAGTTTTTGTTGAAATTTTTGTTGCCATTTGATGCCCGAGAATATCTAAAATTAAAACTAGTGTCATCGATGAAGAATCATTCGAAGGCATCATCCGTTTGAAGGTCGAGTACCGTTCCGAGTAGCATGAGAAGATTTTCCTGGAATGTCATTCAATCATTTCACTCGAGAAAAATCCTTACGTACCTCATTCAATCGCATGAGTAGTCGTCAAAGGCTGTCGGAAATCCGGGAAACATACCTGAACCTGACCGTCATGAACGTAACAAGTCGTATACGCAACCGGTGATGTTTGTCTCTTGTGATTCTTGTCTTGTTCTTCTTCGAACTCGGTAAAAATTAATTTTCAGATTTCTCAGGTGCCAGCCACGTGGGAAAACGCCATGGTCCCCCCCTTCCCCCACCTTCCAGGTGTGGTGAATAATGTGAACTCGGGCTTTCACGTCTCGCCTTTCCATTGTTGATTTTCATCACTACATTGAATTTCCATTGACTGAACCGTTCGTTTTGTTCACACAGCTGGTTGACCCTTTGAAAGTGTACACGTACGCCAAATCAAACGCCACTTTGAAGTTTGGCACTTCTGGAATGTTTCTCCTCAGATGTGTTTAAGTTATGTGCGACGGAAAGTTGAAAGTTGAAGTTAGAAAATGGAAGGAGAATTAGGAAAAATAAAATGACAAAGAAAATTTGAATTTGAGTTACAACTACACAATATTTATGAACATTAAGTAGTGTGATGCAGAAAGTCCTATATAATAACACCACTATCACTGCTTTATGCGTAATGGTTATAAAGTAAATGCTTATGTGTTGTATTCGGGTAAAATATATAATATCAAAATCTCGTGATTCACTCCTTCATTGACGTTAAGGTAAAAGGCAACGGACACGGTTAAAATACAGTTGAAGTGTGAATTGTCATGAAGAATGTATTAATTAATGAGTACTAATTATATTATAAAGTACTTAATTACATAAATTATTATTCATTTATACTATTATACGATTAAAAATTAGTTATTAAAAAATAGTTGTATGCAATTACACGTAGGTTGTATAGTTTTATGCGACGATTTTATAAGGGGCGAAGAAAACTAATAGAAAACTTACTGATTTATTCAAATTGTAGTTGGCGTATTTATTAAGAACTTCTTTTGTACAAACAATTAGAATTGTAGAATTCTAGAGTAGAAACTAGTACAAAGTCATTATTTTCTAGTGTTTTTAATGCTCTTAGTTCTGTGGTTCTCAACAATAATCACTATTAATTGTAACAGGTTAGTAATTAATGATAATAAATACTATTATTTCTCAGGTTAACCATAGCCTATTGTGCATGGAAATGGTACAATACAATTCAGTACAATACAAGTAGAATACAAATGTTTGCCAAGATAGTGCCACAGTTACTGTACAAGAAAACGGAATGCATTGGATTGAAAATGTAGTAAAATATCGTTTCAGTAGTTCAAGTAATAGTGAATCAACTGTTGCAATGGGTAAAAAATACTAATACTTTTTCCTACCAAAAAGCTCATTTTTAAAAATCATACAGACCTGTGCCAGTGAATTTTCTTTTGCTGCACTAATGCAAAGGTTTACTCTAACGTTTCTCTAATTTTTTATTAAATTTTTTATAGTCTTAGACGTCCTTAAGAAGAAAATTTTTTGACTTCTCCCATTAAACCCAATCTCAGCTCTACCTTTTCGGACTACTTTCTCATTTGTTAACGGCTTTTTAAGTCGTGCAGCTCTGAAATATTTTCTACTACCAGTCAACTACCTTTTTGAGATCGTCAAACAACAATTCGAATATCAGGGCAGTGACTTTCTTTTTGAGTAACAATGACTTGAAATGAGTTTTCTATGCGTAAAATAGATGGTCGTTAAATTGAAATAGAATTTTTAATGGCGTCTCTTCCATCTCTTGGATGCTTACAAAAATCTCAGTTATATTTAATATGACCTATAAAAACTATAAAGAAGCCTATTTTTCGAACTTAAACTACGAGAGCGTAAAATCTTTTTTATAGTTTTCTCCTACATGTAAATCCTATTTCTCGTTTTCTTCCCAAATTTCCCCGTCTAAGAGCCGGTTCATCGATTTTATTAATACGAAAACTTGCACGTAGTTTTACACGTGATTGTGTAACACTGGTAACACAAGTTCCAAGGATTCCTTCGCAAAGAACGGCATTGATTTTGCGTTTCGTATCGATGACAGAAACCTCTGACACAATTCGGTTGTATCAGGTGCGGTACAACAGCTAGTTGAATTACGGCCTTTTCTGTAGAAAAAAAATACAATAAAAGTAAAATTTGTGCCTCTACTGGGTACCAGCACCAAGTACCCGTTCATTTTACACCTTATTTTTGCTCAGATTTTGTTCAATTTGTTATTAACAATTGCTCATCACGGTCTGTCTGTGAATGTTCTTGTATATTTTTGTTTATTTTTATTAATATTTTTTGACATATATTAGTCGTGTAACGGTTGCATCGATACTTTATTGATGTTATTATATTAAGATAATAACATTAATATTAATATTGTCTCTCTATTTTCTGTAATTTGTATTTTAAGCATTTCTCGTGCCTTGCTCTTCATGTGTTTATTTGTTTATTCTACATATTGTTTTCTTATTTTAATTGTACTTTGTCTCTGCCAGAGTACTTCAATAAATTTTAATTAGTTTTGTATATTCCCTTACTTCAGGTACTTTTCAGTACAAAACCATTACACCTAATCAAAGATGTTCGTTTTTTTTCTTCCCAGTGGGTGTTCCTTTTCTCACCTATCCATCATTCGCTATCTCCTGAGTAGATATTACACTGATGTTCACTCGTATTCTTTTCCATTTCCTTATTCTTTTAAGTGTTCCGATCGTAACTTCCTGTCTTCCGAAGTATGGTTCTTCTTTTCAAGTTCCTACACTCATGAGTCTCATCAATCATTTTCATTGGTGGTTAACCTTATGTTATTTTTTTAAATTCATATTATTCATTTATGTATTTAAATGATGATGTCTTTCGAGAGATTTACCGTGAGTCAAACAGCGTTACAACTGAATATCAAAGTAATGTAAAGTAATACGAGTCCTTTGGATAAAGCCAAACTGATTACATGTTTTCAAGTATAAAACAGATCGTTCAATACGTTCACATAAACTCAAGAGCTTTTTGCTATTTAAATACATCAGTTCTATATGAAACGTGTCAGAACGTGATAGGAGTGAAAACATGACGCCAGCGAGGGGTATAAGTTCTCACCTGTGTTATTTCATCAGCTGACTCCTGATAACCCGGTGAATTAATCCGTATTTTATTTTATTTTATTGACATTCATTGACAATTCCCTTAACATTCAACACGATCGCGATGGCAGTGAGCATTCAACATTCAAGTGCAATGGCAATTGATAAGGCTAATCGGTTGCCATAATGTGATGGCGACAATATACATTCTTTTCCAATTGAAGCTTGTTGTCTGATTGATAGTAAGCAACCGCGGGACGTTAACCCATAATTTGTACTCTGGAGAACTGTAAGGCACTAACATGATAATGAATTACTAATAAATTAGAGTAATGCTTAAGTTTGAAAGGGAAGCATGATTCAATTACGTGGTCGAACATAATAATCAAGCGTAAACCGCGCGTGTTGTTGTGTAAACACATTTTTAATTGGTAGCAGTCTAAATTATAACAGTCTGTCTGGCCTGTTGGACTTGTTTCTTAAAGTAAATTTAGGTGCTCAGGAAATAGTTTCGCAATGATGGAGTTGTACAACGGGAGGGCAAGTACAGTACCAAAAAGGCATGCTAGTTCTAGTGGTTCCAGTGGGTAGAGCGTAATTTAGAGTTCTATTGTAAGATAGAAATTTTAAAAAAAATATATTTGTATGTAAGAAATTAGTACTTAGAAGTATGCACTTACAAAATATAACTCCATTAATAATTTTTATTTTATTTTTGTTATATTAAAAATGATTTAATAATTAATGTATGGAGTCAATTGTTGAATTAAACAACAAACTAGCGCACACTGCATTACACGTACTATTTGTTAAATGCGTTCGAAGAAGAATAAGAGTTTTAATTATTAACAAAACAGTTCGTTGTGGATAAGCAGAGGCAAAAATTAAACTGATACCGAAGAGTAGTTTTCTAAAGGTTTTGTAAATTAACAGTACGTCGTGGATTTTTCTGGGGAGCTGAATTATGCCAAACATTTCCGGACGGTAGACAACATCTAAAACATAATTTTTTCCTAAATTTTTCCGCATGATATTTAAACCAAGCTAACTACAAATAGTTATGAAAGAGTTATTTTTTAGCGTATGTCTTTTTTTGCATTTATTATGTCATTTATTATCAATTGTGCATGTCTCTCACATTCGTTCAAGACTTCAATAGTTTCTACGATGTTGTTTCTCGTTTCACATTTCCGTTCGAACCAGTTCAAAAATCACTGAATTATGTACTTTTTATAGAACTAGATTACCTAGACAGAAAAACTGACAACCATTAAATAATAGCAAAAATAGATATAGAAAAACACCGCATTTTTGAACTAATAACTTTAATTCTAGGGTACTGAGATCGCAAGTTTTGAAAAAAAAAACACTGAATAATATCAACTTAATGTGCAGTTACTTAATAGGTTCGCATTACTATATTTATTATATATATATATATTACGGAACAAACTAAGTAAATGAAGTTTAATAACCTGAAAACATTGCCAAGTTACCACGACTGAGCGAGACAAAAAAACAAAATCGTACCTAATAAAATCCTTTAAGTAGATTAGTATTGTAAAGGTAAAGGTAGAATTTAATTACACTCTAATTATTTTATTACTCAATTAATTATAAAATTTTAATTATTAACAAAAAACCGAGAGGTCCGTCGAGAAAAGCCAACAAGCCGGGAATTCTTCCGAACCATAAAAAACCATAAAAATTTCAACAGCAAACGGTGGAACGAGGTACCCTTCAGGTACCGTTGGTCAGTCACGGGTACTCGAAAAAAAAAATCCGAGTCTTTTGCATCAAACTCGTAATTTTTCATTCGTCCCGTTTTCTTTTGAGCAGTCAAGGAACTGCAACTGCGGGACGCAAAACAATGGGAAACACGGCAATATTTTTTAGCACAATTCAGTCCGACATGGACGCAATCACACGCGCGAGTACCTGTACCTAGAGACACAATGTTTTGTGCTTGCCCCCTCCCCACCCTGTCCACCTATCTGCGTACCTGTCCGTGGGAAAAGACGGGAAAACGCCTAAGCTAAGCATCGGCTCGCAGCCGCCTGCCAGTTAAGAAGTACTCGCTGTCAACGGCCAATTAACCGACGGGTACGCAAGCTAAATAGAAGAGCTCAGTTCCCTCAGGTACGCTCGTGGGGGTCCCCCGACAAACTCAGGTCGTTTTCACTTTCGTTTCGTTAATATCGCCAGTTTAAGATCAGTGTGCCTTGTGAATTATCTCATAGGTGACGGCGCATTGCCGGTTCGAAATTTTTTCATTAAATTTCTTACGACAAAATCAATCGAAAATTTTCGATTTCGGTCGAATTCATCGAGTTCGCAGGTACCGTACCTTTGTCCGGGTTGCCGCCTCGTATGGCGTAGTTTGATGATTTGTTCTGTGCAAATTAAATCGATCTAATCGAGTAGTATTTTTTCTTATGTGTCAATAATAAGGGAAAAATACCTACAGTTAGATTTTGCGAATAAAGAAAAAATTATTTTTGGGGGGGAAGCCGCCGCTGGTTCTTTTTTTGTCCGTTTTTGTCTATCGTAGACCGTCCGACCGAACTTGTCAATTTTTGGATACGAACTAGGACAGCGGAGGACCGAAGAAAAGTGCCAGGGAAAAGGAGCCGAAAAAAAAGGTAAAGGTTCTGTTTTGTTGGATGTTTTGAATCTCGGAGGGTTGTTGAATGGGCCCACGCAGTCGGTACGCGTGCGTTTGCCTCTTTCTTTCTCACTTCGTCTTGTCCATAAGCAGTGTTAAGTCACAGAGGAGAGACATGAAAATGAAATGAAAGATGAGCGAGCACAAGTCAAACGAGTTACGAAACCAATTTCACTTTAGTTTTGCTTATTTATATTTCATCTTATTTACATGAGATGTTTTCGTTTTCGTTTGATGCGTCTCCCATCGTAAAATAAATAAAAACGAGGATTAATTAAACGAAGATGTTAAATAACGTTTATGTATACGCACGCGAACGTTGCATCGGACGCTTAGTAACATTTTCCGCCCTTAAAACAATGCGAATTGCAAAAGAAGAAACTACAAGGGCAAAGTTCGTAAAAAGAGTTAACTTCGGAAGCCGCTTAGTGTTTACTTTTGCAACCATCAGACTACATTTGTAGTTTCTCATATAAGCCAACTGGGGTAGTGAAAGAGAAGACAAAAAGGAATCGTAACTTTGAGAGATGAATGATTGCAATTAATTGGATATCGATTTGTTTTATCAGTTAATAATAAAGTTTTGATGTTTTATATAAAGAATGCCGTTATTTTACGAAAAGTATTGCAAATATATTATTGGGAATGAAAGCTATTAATAATGTCTATTAGTAAAAGATTGAGAGGTATGAAACACATTAAAATTTTTAGTTTGATGTTAAAACATCCGAAATGTAAAATTTCTCTCTAGTAAAATAGTAAGGGTAACATGGTCATAGATTTATTTTCATTATTAAAATATCATATATCGTATTACTGTTATTGTGTATCGGCTCGCATTTCATAACTTCAGGCGACCCCTGCGGACCAGGTGTAAAACAGGTACAATAATATTATTAATGTTAAAATGACTTTTTGATAACAAAATGTAATGTAATATTAATAGCCATAACAGATACTGAATGAAGTATTTATTTATGTAATCGCTCAAATGCGGATTAGTTAAACTTTTATTTAGAACAACATTCATTCATGTGGTCAATTTATTCTTGTAATTATTAATTATTTTCAAATAGTGCTCACATTTAGAATACGAAAAGTTGTACGATTTATAACTTTAAGAAGTTTATAACTAATTTGGACTTCATTGCACGAATTACATAAAACATCGACTTAATTTAACCAGTAGTACAATACTGTAAATTAATTTACATAAATTTGTAACGTGTTTTCTAATAATATACATAATAATGTTCCCGTTAGATTTAGTAACTGCTATGAATACTAATATAAATTTGATATATGTCAGAGGGAATTATATATATTTGGAATGTGCAGCGTGAAAAGATATATTTAGGTTGAAAAGACACGTTGCATTTTATTTAAATAACACACTGAGAGTATTAAAATTAAAAATATTATATATATATATAAAAGAATTAACATGAAAAGTAGGTTTCAGTTTAACATCTAAAATTATTAAGGTGATACTAAGGACAGTTGGAAAACTGAACATAAGAGTTATAATAAATAAATAATAATAATAAATTATTTATTGCAATAAATTATTCTTATACTTTAACTCTAAATAACAGTATATACGAGAAATATTGTACAAAACCCATAAATTTTGTAAGATAAATAATTTACAATTAAAATAGATACAACCAATATTCAATTTTTAATGATCGTAGCTATCATTACGTAAAATACTCATCTTAAAGATTTTATTTATATTTTTTTTTCTAAGTCTAGTTTTGGTGGTCTAGTATTTTAACTACTAAGAGGTCAATCTTTCTTTTCTAAATTTTCACGTCTCCAAAGAAACAATACAGTCGTAAAATATATAAGGGTTTCGCTTCATTCGTTTGCTCTTTTGGACCGTTTAGGGTACTGAGGTTTTTTTGTTTAGGAAGAGGATACTTTCTTCGTCACTGCAATCGGAGTTCTAGAGAAACCGGTAAGCGAATAACTTTCTACTAATTCCAACTGTTGAATGTCATTATTCTGAAACGAATATTATATATTAAGCATATATTATTTTGTAAATTACCGTTAAGTATGAAATTATTTACGAAGACCAAGTACCGAAGTACCTCTACGTACCCATCGAGTTAAACGCGGGTTGATCATTCAGGCGTATCATTCAGGTACGAAGTCAGACTCGACCGGAGAAACACGCCGGCTGGAGAGAGTGACATTTTGGCGAGAAGACCAACACAAACGTACAGGTTGCATACAATTAAGTAACCTGCGAATTTGACCGGAGACTGTTTGGCCGTGTCGAAAGTGGCTGGCTCTTTAAAACTTGTTTATGAACGCGGAGGAGTTGAGTGGAGGAAAAAAAACCACGGCAGAAAAGACAAGGAATAAAATCAATAATTAAGCAACGGTAATTGATTTATCTGGTGACTTACATTGAGAAACTCAATTGTGTCGCAATGTCGGACACCACTCAACGGTCAATCTCGGGACGAAATCGTGCTATCGGAGAGTAGCAGTTGTAGTATCAGCGAGCAAAGTCAGAGTACCTGAAACTGTCACTGGTACTCGTACGAGAACAAGAGGCCGAGTGGCTCTATTGATTTTCGGCAATTAACCTATCAACCGATTAATTTCGTGTGTTGCGCGGTCCAGGGAACCGTGATATTTTTGCAGATTTGCCAAAAAGCAGGAAAAACCACTTGGGAAGTTATTGATAGAAGAAAAAAAGCGGAAATGACTCTATTAGGCATCTATTTTTGGGTGGGCGATATCGACCGCGTTACTTTGTTTTCTCTGTTTCTTTTCTTTTCTTTTGTTATTTGCTTGTTGTGTGCGTGTGCTACGTATGAATAGGACTCGAGTAGAGAAAAAAATAGGAATGAGTGAACTTCAGACGTGGAAACAGTCGATCGTAAAACTGCACCAGAATTGCACACTGAAATGCAGTTTCTGTAACGTTTTAGTCATGTTGAACGTGTTTGGAAAATTACACAATGTTACCCCACACAAAAGGAACTTAATCCCCTCGCTTATGGGCCTAATTACATAATTGCTATTATTTGCTGCATTAGAATACATAAAAGGAATAAATTGCACTCAAACGACTTTGAGAGATTTCACTCAATAAATTCCCAGTGAAATTTATTTAATTTTTATACGCCTTATTACTTGTGATATATCTCTCGTACACGTCAGAACGCCAAAATGTACTACATATTTATTGTATTATTATTTAAATACATAAATTGTGCATGAACAGGAAGGCAGGAGTTCAATAGGAAGCTCTAAAATCTTCTGAAACGCCTTATGTAATCCTGTTTATAATGTCAGAAGTAAATGATTTTTCTGGTTTACTGAAAATTTTGGTAGTGCAAGAAGAACCAAAGGAATATAAAAAGTCATATATTTACAGACTCAATACCTGAATTGTTTCTTTTCGTTGCAAGTAGAGCAAAAATAAGTTAAGAAATACAGCGTACAAAAAACTTGTCAGAAAATAGAAATGACAAAGACCCTGATCTTGACATGCACATTGGTCGAGTGGTTAAGTTAAACCTTCAACCTGAGTACCTGGCACTCAGATGACAATGGAAAATGAATTGTCAAATATAATTCACTCGCCAAACAAGAGTAATTAAATTCAATGTCGGCAATGTTTATTACAAATTAATTTGAATTAAATCCTTGACTTATTAAATTAGTTAAAGGAAACCCCTCCCTGCCTCCGGTCAATTGAATTCTTTTGTAACGATGCCGGGTGTAACGGTAACATGTCTCTCTCTCTCACCTGAAAACTCGACCAAACGACGTAACTTAAAACTTTTATTTACTTGTAAACACATTTATTTAATTACGAAATGCCAAAATCATAAACAAATACAGTTCTTTGTTTTCAACTATTTCATTCGTTTAGGACACATTCGGTTGGATTGGACACCACTGAGAAAGATGTTTTTCAAGACCGACATTTTGGGTTCAGAGGTTGGGAAAAGAGAAAAAGGACGGGAAGGAAAGGTTTAAATAAATTTGACTAGAAGAATCATAAAGTAGACAAAGATGAAACTGATAGAAAAATAGAAGTTCATATGAAACAATGCGGAATGAAAACTTTTTAATTTAAACCGGAAAAGGACGAAAAATTCTTCATAGATTTTATCTATGATTCCTTAATTTAGTGTTACTATTATCTAGACTCTTATTTAATTGACAAGAATTTTAGACTTTACCTACTTCTTATTACACATTATTTTCAACCTTGTTTTGTTGTTACGTAATTTTTAAAAAAGACATTTCGAAGCACTTCATTAAAAAACAAACAGTTATGGTGCTATAGTTTTTTTTTATTTATATAAGAATTAACATATATTTTCAGTTGTAATTTTTCAAAATCTGCTTACGTGTAAGCCTTGTAGAATAATTCCACTGACTACGAAAGAATCGTTAGAAAACTGTGCATGTACGTTTACAGTAAGTAAACCGAGGGAACCCTAAAATAACGTGGCACATTAACTTGGCAGGAAGGTCACTTTAATTTGGAATTTCTCTATGTAATAGCCCTTAATTGATTTCTAAATGTGTGGGTTTCATAGACAATTAAATAAATAAATTTTTGTAGTTTTGAAACCTTTTAGAACGCTTGTAGTCAAATCAAATCCCATCGAAAGGTCACAGAAAATGTCTACCAGGCCTACTCCCAATAAATCTATTAGACCAATTTTTTACTTTTCTCTGTAAACTTCGCCAAAACAATAATTCTTATCTCGAACTACCCTTGTAATGACTTTACATTGTAATGAACAGAAAATTGTGCAACCAAATGAAATTGACAGGCATCGTCACCATCACCGTAAATTTAGGGGTTCAAGTGAAAAATGAAGTGATAAACAATTTTAGTTGCAGTGTTTAACACTTTAACACGTCGATAAATCATTAGTAATATTACAAAATTATTGGTTATCGAGTACTTTAAGGGTAATAATTTCAAAATTTTCAAAAATAAGGAAAGTGTGAGCGACGAGGATTTTTACCTTTTATAGCGTGAAACACAACATACATCAAACTAATGCCGACTTGGACAAAGTGTAAATTGCAGACTACAATCTTGATGATAACATAAATATTTTATGTGTATAGGAGGTACCCGCGGCGAAGAAATCGGAAGGCTTTCGTGAATGTTTATGACCCACAACGCGTAAAACGTAAAGTATATATATATATATATAATATGGAGTACTAAGGGAGTAGTTCAATAGAAATGGTTAAAGGGTGTCAACAGTTACCGACATTTTTCCTTGACACTACTCAGTTAGAATTTTAATATTATTAATTAATTAAGGTGCTTGAAGGTACTATTAATACATATTATTAACGAATAATATGTGTAAATAATCGTATTTCTTACTTATCGATGATCAGTGTATTTTGTTGCCAGATCAGTAGGTTTGAATTTATTTTTGTTTTATATTCAACGTTACTCTTTCATATCTGAAGTTAAATTCATTCCTTTTGTTAACGCGTAACCAAATTTTGCTTTTCAACACCACAGACTCCAACTAATAGCCTCGATATCTAATAGTTTTTTGGTGTTCATCACGAAGGTGATGGAAAAAAATTGAAATTTCCACTTCCTATCAATTATAGAATGAGAAATTAAGCCGGAGGACGTTCGTAACACACAACGAAAATGACGTTGAAAGCAGACGATTAAAAAATACCCTGAAGGAACCGATCACAGACTCTCTGAGGTAACAAATAATCAGACCCAGAGCTATTATTAATAAATTAATAACTAATTTCGGGCGGACAGAAAGGCCACCGATGGAATCGATTGAATTTTTTTGACGTTTTCCGATTCCGAGTACCCCAACAAAATTCATTCAAAATTGTGGTGATTCTTTTACAACATTTTTGAACAATAATTCTAACTATCATCTCTTCACAATTCCATAAACATCACTACAGATATGTGTTCTACGGTACCGTCCTTTTACATATGTACGTATATAGAAATACAAAAATTTTGTACGAAACCTTTGGGTTGCTTAGCAGGTTCAATTACTGTCATCCTCTGTTCACATCTCCCCAATACAGAATGTCAGAAAAACAAGGATGAACCGGATGAAGAAGTTGAGAGAGTTTACAACGTAGAGAAAGTGATAACGTCGAGCAATAAACTCTTAAAGTTAGAAATGCTAGTGAAGAAAATTTATTGTTGAAAATAACAAGTGGATAATCAATTACAAGGCGTTAAATCCAGCAATCTGAATCACCATCAAAAATATAAAATTTGCAGAAAAAACATGAGAATTTTTTTCTGCATTCTTGCAAACTATAGAAATTTACTTATAGTAATAAGTTGATGACCTTATTCAAATCACTAGAGAGTTTGTATATAGGTCAATGTGTGTAGAAAAAAAAATTATTAGAAAGGCTTTCCTAGAATACACACAAAAAACAAGTCGTAAAAATTGTATATACAAAAATTAGTTTTTTCTCCGATAACAAGAAAATACCGAAAATTTTATCAATCTATAAAATATTAAGATGTTTACGACGTAATACGAGAAGAACGGAGTCTCCTAAGTCTAAGTCTACAAGGTTGCGACAGCCTAAAGTGCTGGTAAACAAAACAGGCTTTACATTTCTAACTCACAAAGGTTCTCTTTCTGAGTGTAACTGTCGGTTTTCTACATATAGTGATAAAATTAAACTACGGTTGACTACGAGTGAGGTACAGTAAGGGAATTTTTCCTCGATTGACTGACGGAAGAATTTGGAAGACTCAAAGGGAAGGATTTACGCCACAGCATAAAATGACGGGAGAATGTGGATCAGACGAAAACAAATGCCAAAATTAATTAATTAATAGAACTGCACTAGGACGCGTACCTGAACGCGCAAAAGGTTCAGGTTGTCATAATAAAAAACAGAAATTAGAAAACCCGTTTTAAAATTCTCTTTCACTCGTTTTCCCATTCGCAAAATTCGTGCCGATTCGGTTCGATTCCACTCGAATTCCAATCAAGGTCGGACGAACCACTTTTCCAGGTGCGTTCAGGTTCTTTTGTTCAGGTTCTTCAGAGGCCTGGCGGGGAGAAAGTAAAAACGAAAGACACACCAATGTGAATTTTAAGGCTCAAGGCAGGTCATTGAGTGGCTCGCTTGACGGTGACCTGCCTCTTTCGACCAGCCAGGTATGCAGGTATGCCACGCTGTGGACCTGTGGTCCTCCGCCGCCACTTTCGAAAACAATTTCAATTGTTGAATTATTCATGGCCGAACTCGTTGTTTTATGTAATTCGATGAGTTGGATAGGTTGAGAGCTGCGTATTAAGGCATGTGGAGTTGTTGTTCTCGTACCTAGTTAACCTAGTCAAAGGTAGCTTGTCAGGTTGCCATTGGTGATGACACCTGATGGCTTTCAAGTTTGTGGAACGCTACTCCACCCAGAGATGTACCTAGCATTTGTCTCCATTTTATTTTTCACCCTCTCTGATTTTTTCACAAACGCTCCCTGTCACTTTTTCAAATCTTGGCAGGTACCAAAAAGTGAACCTTGAAGAAGAAACTGGCGTTGTGAGGAAAATACTTATAGACCCCACAGCACAAATCTCAAGTATAAAAGAATGGTCTGTGAAGTTTGAGAAGGCACATCCACATCAAACTGTACAATTGTAAACGAAATATGAGAAGGAAATATCAGATGTGGGTTAAAACTTAAAAATCAAAGGACGATGTGCACCTTGGCTAAGAACCTGGATCAATAAGAATTTAATTTTAATTTAATTTAAATGATTATGGTCGTTACGCAATTTAATTTCCGTAATTTAATTACACCCACAAGTAGTTATTGTTTAAGTCGCATCCACTTAATTAACAGTCTAATTACCAAAACAATGTGCATTGTCAACTTAACGAGCCATCATGTTAATAATTAAATACATAAATAAATAAATAAATTATTAATTGAGTCGATCTCCGTAAGGTTTGTCTACTCGAACACTCAAATTTTTCTGGTTTTGTTAACAAATTTTACTTTTGCCGAACAGTTTTGATGTTGGCAATGTTCGCTACCGTGCGGTCCTTGATTTTTGTCACGTTTTGTCTACTTCGTTCTATTCTTGTCCTACGAATTTGCTATTTCTTGTAATTTCATTCTCCATTTCTATGCCTCTCTCTTTCACTCCCCTATTTCTGGCTAATTCATTTCTCTGCCAAAAAAAAAAACACAAAAATTCGGTCGGTAACGTAAAAACTGTTTCCTTGCCTAATAGAAAAGTTCAAATGAGTAGTACTCGCGCATTCTAAGTTTATTTTAACATTTGATTTTACTCCATTCAGACCTAGTTAATACAGACTACAGAATTTCCATTCCTGGTACGTCACTTATGTGGCCTTGTAACTCTAGTAGAGCTGGGTATCGGTTGTGCACCTGAAAAAGACCCCATGTGAAACCTTAGCCCACGTTGAATGAATGACATCGAATGAAGTATTGCTTACTAAATCATAAGTTCGATTCACTTCGATTGAACCTTAAGTGGAGGTCAGCAATAACAGTCAGGTTTTTGGTTTGACTAACGTAATTTACTTTTGTGTGGCTAGAAATTATTGTTGCTGTCGAGTGGTTGCTCGGCCTGTAGGGGAAGAAACGTTTACTGATGAAATACCAAATTAATGTTTTTGATTCATAATCAATTGAAGAGAGGCCTTACTGCTGAGTAACATTCACACCATGACAAAATCATTATTGAAATGTACCTTAACTTAACCCGTCCCTCCACTTCCTGGAACAAACCTGAGCGAACCAAATTTCTCTATGTTCGCCGTTGGGTTACAGAACCGTTTAGGTGCCGATCACCCACGCTATCAGCTTCGGTTATTTGCTAATTCCCAACTTCAACTTCGATTAGAAGGTTATCGACAAACGAGTTGAAAAACACGCAAATGCAAGGGAAAAGCGCTTACCAAGCCAAGGTTGAGCAAAAGAAATGAAACGATGCGAATTGTAATAATAATGATGATAAAAAAAATGACGATGATCACCGTCATAGCGACGGCAGTCATCGCAATAATAATAGTTACGAATGAGCGTGATGAAACAAACAGAAAAGAAAATGAAAACTAACAAAGAAATTAAAAACAAAATGGAAAACGCCCGGCAGGATCTGATTTATTTCGAGTCCCAAGGAAATCAAGGAATGTAGTTTTTACGACAATGTAAAACTTGGTAGTAAATAATTAGATGACCGGGGATAGTTTTGGGGGGTTCTTGGCGGGGCGTGCGAAAATTCGAGAGACACGGGAGTTTCTCTGCGATTCCCCACGGGTATCAGGAGATCACCGAACGTACCTGTGTACTTTGGTTCCTACCTGGAACCGAACAGAGACATTGGCTCGCCCGAGAGAGAACAAACACCTCACCAACAGAATTCCCTGATATCACTATTTTTATTACGGTAATAATTAATTCAAGTACTTGAACATTGACCTAAATATTTCACGCATTTTACACACAATTTATGCTAATTTCTTAATGACTGAACGACAACAAAAACTTTTGCTTTCGTAAAGGTGTGAGAGCAACTTTTTTAGCAGCAACGAGAGTCGGTGACGTTGATGCTGCGGACGACCCGTTCGCTTCAGATTCGTCAAATGAAGGAGCACAATCGTGGAATTAGTCGTTCTCATCGTGAGTTTTTCTACTCCAACTGTTACTTCTCATCGACGTGTTCAGTGGGAAGTTTAACACATTTTAGCGCATTTCTCTGAATTTGTTTGGTATGATTTGAAGGAACTCTCACTGAGTGGCTACCCAAATAAAAGTTATTTTATTTTTTATCTACCGTTGCGAGAAAGCCTATTGGCACACTTGTTTGTAGTTTATATCCTTTGCACTTGAAACCAACAACCTAGTGAAACTACTTTAAAGTACATTAAGGAAACGGTTAAGTAATTTGTGAGGATTTATGCCACAGTGAAAGGATTATATCAAGAAAAGCTACTCTTATTATATATAAAAACTTTCAATTTGATACTTGTAAATTAGAAACTAATCATAAGCCAGCATAAAAGTACTTTTATTATTTAATGTAAACTTACTTAATTCACTCAAACACAATAATTATTACACTCTGAGCTTACAGAAAAGAACTATTTTTGATGTTGATGTGGTACAGTAAAATAATACTTCTCGAGTGGCCGAACTTAGAGAGTAAAGATAATGCGTTATACAGTACAACCTTTTGTTGTGCTAAAAAACTACAACTTATTAGTTTCCGTTATTTGAAAAATGCTTTTAGTGAGCTAATGGATGCTGACATTCCGAGGGGAATCACTCTACTTCACGGAGAGAATAGTTTATTGAGAAAAAATAATTGGGCCGATAATAAAAACTATTATTAACAATAGATATTTAGTGATTCACTGTGCCAACAGAACAATTTTCCATTTGAAATTTGACAACTCCGTAAATTTCTCAACGATAACGCGTTTTACGCAAATCCGTAGAATAAATATACGACTTGTTTAAACTGTGAATTTTCAAGTGGAAGATGGCGATCAGATTTTTTGGCACAAATTGGCCATTTTGACTGGCACTCGTGCCCGCTCGATACTCGCCTTACAATTAGAGATTTTTACTATTCGTAAAATAGTAGTATACGTTTCGTCCTTTCACGTTTCACTATTTTTTTTTTGTTTCATATTCACCCAAACTCGGAGTTGAGCTGTTGTTTTGTACTGATATGTTTGTGAAGTAACATCCATCGTAACAGATCTTGCCTCGTGGAATTTTTTATGATTGTCTTAAGTACAGTTTAGAAGGTTTAATGTAAGATTCGTGACAAGTTGCGTCAGTTCTGAGAATAGTTTATATTCTCCTGGGAGTTCGTTTAAAAAAACTTTATTTGGTGAATATTGCTGCGGGAGTAAAAATTTGTTTAGTCTTTTCTATTTCTAAATTATATATTTCTATTGTGCTTGCTTCTACGTTTTATCAAGTTACCACACGTTACTGAATTTTGTAAAAAAAAGCTGTTGTATATAATTAACTGTTTTCAATTATCAACTCTCTCCTACCTTTTTGTTTTACATATTTTCAATTTATTGCAACCCACTACCCTCACCCTACAAACTTTAGAAATTCCACTTTCTGTCGTAGGCGGTGTCCATTAATGTACTAGGTATAAAATGTGGTGAACCTCTCACTCTTCAGAACTTCAAGTATATCAAAAGCTTGTAAACCCCATAATGATATTCGCGTCATAAGGAATTTATTTAAAACAATTAATGTGTCAGTGAATGCCTTCCGGTAAATTACTTTCTAATGTTCGAGTTTATATGCACACAATGCAACCTCTGGCCCCCTGTTTTATTGAATTGTTTTATGTTACCGATTAGTATCTATTGAACCTCATCGATGACCTTCCAACATTATACCATTTAATTTAATTAGTACTCCCCCGACACAACATTTGATGGTTGACACAGGCCTGTCAGTGGCACTCTCCCCGGCGTTTGTTACGAAAGAATTCGATCGGCGATGATCAATTTCGTAAATGATAACGAAGCTCCAACACGAATCGACAAATAATTGTCTTTTATCTAATGGCGGCGATTACGATCACGATGGTACAAGATTGAATCTTAAAAGGAAACGCGTGCGTGGAATACCGCCTGAAGGCAAAACAAAACGCTGAATGAAGGCATAAGTGAGCGGTGAAGTGATATCCGCCAAAAAATCTAAATGCGTTTAATTGAAGATCGATCTCAGATCGGAGATCGTACAAAGTATCGCTGCGGATTTTGCCGGAAACGACGTAACGCACAGACGTCACGGAAATCAGAAATTAGCGTCTTCGGAAGTTGTAAAATTCGACCAGTTCTAGCAAGAGCAGAAGTGTAACGGCCAAGTCTTTTGTCTCCTGGTTGGAAACTCCCCCTAGACGAATGTTTCACTCATAACTTCTCTCTCATAACTTCGTAACAAACTAAAGAAAAATCACCTGGTCACCCATGTCCAGTTACCTTTTATTGTTTCCATCTATTAATATTAATTAGAGCCGCCGAAGGTTACGAACTAATTTCGACTTGAGATAAAATTTAATTACAACCAACCCACAATTCTAACGTTGTCTTTCTTGGAAATTTTCTACGTGAAGGTAGGCAAAGCGTAATGTTTTCATAAATTAAATAATATTTTGTAACTGTTCCTGTTACTTTGTACTCAATTTTAATTTCACTCAAAGTTATTTAGGTATAGGTGTAAATAATTCTATGTACTATTATAAATAAGTTTATCTCTTGATTTTTACACAGCTACAATTTGTCTACTAAACTATTTTTACCCTATTTTGAGTCGGTTATGTGGTTGATGCTGAAAAATACCTAAAATATTTTTAAGAACTTGGATAGAATGGTCGATGGTTTGTTTCCTGGAGAAATTGCGTGGGTAACCAGAAAGGTACACTGCCACTACACGATTATACGTATTAGCGATGGTAAAGAAACCATGCGATTCTCACATGTAGTCAACTCTCATTACTCCGTGCTTTTCAGTTTTAGTTTTGTGCTATTAAGTGAAAATAATCGTAGGTAAACTTTCCCATTCTGGAATGGACCATGTCTACGTATGTACGAATCCGTATTTTGACTAATCACCCGGCTCTCGCGAACTTGAACGTCGGTTTCGCACGCGTACTTACCTGTGAAAGCCCCGTTTTCACGTGTCAGGTAACATGGAAGTGGTTGCGCAACATACACACCAAGTTTTCGAACGGTTCTCTTTTCGATTGTTCCGCCATTTTTCTCGAGATATATTTAGAGACTTGGATTATTTTTCATTCGCCGGTCGAGTGCAGTCAACCTGGCCTTGATGTGTTCATCACCATCAACTTATTTTGGGTACCACACTTCCAGATGTAATACAAAAAGTATTTATACGACGGAACGTCGCACCATAACGCGTGCGTGCTTGCCCAAAGTTAGACGGCCAAGAAACGCGAGCAGACCTGGGTAGTACCTGAGAGACATCAATTTGAATGCCTGATGCGCCATTTCGTACCTGGAATTTGGCAAAGGGCTACCGTAGTCCTTGATGGAAAGCCCCCGGACTGAATACTAAATGGTACGCGTGCGGAGGAACACACAGGAGCCAGTGCGGATGAGATGAGAACGAAATTATTTCAACGGGTGTTCGGCAAAAACAAAGAAGCGACCTATACAGAAAAAATTCAACAAAACGGCATCGTTAACAGGAATAATTATTAGAGTAGACGGCTAGATAAGTCTATTTTACTATGTCGTCCCGCTTTCGACACCTCCTTCAATTAAGAATTATTTCCTCATCGGTTTCTCAAGGTGTCGACACTTAACCGTGTGATTTTTTCTCAACTTAAATTTTGTAAGTTTTGCAGTAAATTTTTTTTCACCGAGGTTGTCTTCTTCTCATCTCCTAATTACCGCAGTAAATCATATTTTCGTAAGTGACGTTCGAAGCTACGCCGAAACACCTAAATTGGAACCTGTTCAGGAACCCCCGTACCTTCTTTCCTAACATTACAACTATTATTTTATTTATTTATTTATTTATTTTCTGACGTTGTATTGATACCGTGCCAAACGTTACAAAACTGTTGAGCTCAGTCAATTTCCTACGATTCCTTTATTCTCAATGGTTTATGTAAATTGCCGTTTGGCGGACCCCGCGAGTACTCAAAACTTTCAAAACTCGTCCAAACTAAATTATTATTAGTAGTGCGAATGTTTTTTTTTGTTAGCAAAGAGTTGGATAGTTGTGAAATGTTGATGGAATTGTTAGTGGTTGTCATTAGTCTAACTATTTTTCATGTGTTTTATTATTTATGTCGAGGTACACACCCGCGCAGGTACCCCTGACCGGGTACTTAAGGACTGTAATGTTTGTTTAACGAGCTTTTTACAGTTAGAGCAAAACTAGTTCTGCATTAATTGGACATCGGTTTTAGTATTGACATGGTTTTGGCGATCGTTTCACCTGTCGTGGGCAACATCAACACCAAAATGGGAGACCGTGATGTGAAGGGTTGACTTTGAACACTTTCAGTTTGTTCTCGCCCTTACGAAAGACGTTTCGTTTTCAAATTTCAATTCACTTGAATTTTCTAATCAAATTCAATCAACTTTTTGTTGTGAAGTTAAAATTGAAATAAATGCACATTTGCAAACAGTCAAAAATTCACGTCGAAATTTTTACGGAAATATTGAAAGTGGTAGACGCTGTTCGGAAGCGGACGAGAAGCATTACACCTGAAGATTTTTACCTGAGGTTCTCACTGCACGTAGTTGAAAAAAAATGTACTCGATGATGTGTGTGACCCGATGTATACCAAAAGCAACAGTGTCTCACAACAGGACAGTAAAGAAAAATATGTACTGAACTTTAAACACCCGTTAAAAATTTTTGCATGAGAACGCCCGCGTTGTTTGAGCGTAACGGCACAAGTCACGCGTTCGTACTTACTCGAGAGAAAGAAATGAAAGCAACACCCGGGTGGCTGTGCATTTATAAATAAATAAAAAAAAACAATTTATGTATTAAATTGTCCGAGAAAATCATTGCAAATTATAATGATAATAATATCACTAAATGGTAATAAATTACGCAGCACGTAAACTGTTAATTTGTATCCTTGTTTACGGGCAGGTCAAACGACCCACAATGGAGGCCCGCGTACCTTCAAGTTCCTGCCTCGTACCTGGCTGGAGAGCGGAAACACTCGCCTCGGAAAAACCTTGACCATGCAACAAAGAATGTGTGAATTTTCCGATATCAGAAATAAACTTTCGCGATCGGTTTTTCCCGAGGTCTCCACCCTCGCTCTCGCCCTCCCCCCCACGCACGCGTACCTGGGTAACTCGTGTGTAGGTACGCGCCGAACGATGACGTCACTTGGCATGAAGCAACTCGGTATGATGTCACTCTGCCGCGGTTTTCATATAAGTTGATTTTTATTGAACCTCTCTTTTACGGTTTGCTCAACTCATAAAGTTCAGATTCCGTAGGTTTTGCACAGGTATGTGACGTCATTCAGGATCCTTGATGTTTCTGTTGAACGTCCTGCGTGACACTGAGGGAACAGCATCTCATTCTTTTAGTCTCTAAACTATTATTGCTTTCTTCATTTCCGAGAGTGGTTTTCCGTCAAAATAGTTCCGCCTTTAGTGGGATCCACTCGGCAGAATGCCGGCCATCACTTTTTAATTGCCTTTCAATCATTGTCGATAATCGGTTTATTAAAAGTGACAAAACAACCAAAACGGAAATTAAATTCGGACGCGTCGAACGACCGTCCTTGTCACAAATTTTCAAATTTTATCCGATTATAATATTACCAAAACAAATTGGCATTTTCGGGCAGGAGGGCCCAGACATTTGAAATTCAAATGGGCTCGAATGGAGTTTTACGTACGCTTCGATAAGGTCAAAGCCTGATAAATGAAAGTGAGAAAGAGGTCAAGTGGCCAGTGCATCGTCTCCGGTGCGGGGGCGGGGGCAATGGTGGACGAGAAGGTCCGAGACCCGCAAGAGTACCTGAAAGCCTAAGGAAAGAAGTCGTTGCTTGGTGAGTACCGGGTACCGAGGTACACGAAGACATGCAAGACAAGTAAATGCACCAGCTGGTGTTCGGTTTAGAAAGTTGTTTTTTTGTGCGGGGTTACACCGATTAAAAATTAGCGATTATCAAGGTAGTAAAATTCGTCGCCGTACTGTTCGGGGAGTACAAATCAGTTCCCCGGTAAAAATAAAGCAAGGAGAAAAACAGGTGTCCACTTAAGAAACAGGTCACAGAAAGAAAACGGGACTTCTCACACCTAATTCATTCAAGCTAAAATATTGTTACTTTCGTGTGTCTTCTGCAGTGTCGTATTCCGGGTATTAGAGTAATAAATGTTACTCAAATTAATACTAGAACAATTGATGCCCGCACCTGAAATATTAAAGTAACATTACTGCTACTTTATTACATTACAGTATATGTTTCCTCGTTCAGTAATGCAACTTAAAAGATTATGAGTACTGCCCACTATTGCACCAATAAAATATTTTGTCAGAGTTGATTATTACTGTACATTTTGTACAGAGGCATATTTAAAACTAGTAATTTTATATCTTACGCACTCAATGTAAATGTATAACCAAATACTAACTCTTGTTTACTTTTCATTGACAGGTAACTTATCTTCGTACATTGAATTGTGTGCAGTCGGGATTGTTATTCGTAAGTTAAACAAATTTAACTATGCATAAGAATTCAGAAATTAACATTTCCTATGAGGGAAGCAGCAATACATCGACTTTTGCATTATTTTATTAATTAATATACTTTATTGACGTAGTACTGTTACGTATGAATTGATTACATGTTTTGATGCATGAAAGTATTAGTATCGATGACTTTATATCAACCCGCAGTGTATATTACACCTAGTTGCTGTAGAATTTCCTTCTTAGTTTGTTTAATTGACTGAGAAATACTTATTTATAATTTTTTATTGGTATTTCCCCTCTATTCTCTACACTACAGTTTTAGAGAATATATGTAAACAGGTAGGATCTGTGCTAGATACACAAGATACACACCAACACCTGGCACTTACAAAACCTATATAGAAGCAAAACATTTCGACAAGTATGGTGTTGATCGTGTCAGATTGAGTAAGAAGGTGGACACAAGAAGCACCTGTAGCAGTGGTGCTATTGGTCCTATGGTCCTACCTAGACGGCACCTCATGGCAAACAAAACAAACGCTTTAAATCCCACCTGAGCCCCGTGAAACGAAACCAATAATTTACCTGTCCTTATTCTACACGGTTTAGTCTGGATTGCAACCGATTTCTACGAATTTCCAACAATTTGAAATAGCCGAAAATTCTCTTAGGTCTCTCGACCGACTGCCTACACGAATCAACTTTAATTTTTATTGCATCTGTTAGTTGTATGGCCGATGGGCGATGTGTAACACCCGCCATTGCCCGTGGTGAGGTCAAAATCAAGTGGAAAAAGCACTGACATCATCATCTTAATCAACGGTACCGGCTTAAATATTCAGATTTCCTTCTTCGGTAGAAGAATTTTTGGTTGTTGGAAAGTTGGACTGATTAATCACCCACGACTTGGACAATTAATTAGATGAAAAAGACAACGCCGGCGTAGTGGAATTTTGCGAAAAGGTTGGCAAAGAAATTTCAAGTTTCATTGCAATCAAAGTACCCCAGGGCGGACCGAGCCCGCTTTTTTTAATTTCGAACCATCGAGGAGTTGTCCTCTGTGGTAATACCAACGTATCAGTTACGTTATTACCCAGGACTTGGCTATGTCGCCCCGTTTAGTCTAGTCGGAAAGGAGGCACCGATAAATAGTACAGGAGACGAACAGGACAAGTAGAAACATGATGTAATATTTGAATTGTGTTAGAGAGAGAGAGAGAGACAAGTCGTGGTGCAACAATTTTGCGGTTTTCCTCGACTTTGCTCCGGGCGGCAGCAAAAACCACGCCGCCATCTCTGGAGAGAGACGTATTTTGCTATTTATTCGTACCTGAAATCTTTCCAGTTTCACTTTTTGAGTAGTAATTGTCATTATTAAATTTGTAATTTTGAGAACCGATTAAAAAAATTATTGTAATCTTGGAATGTTTGTTTACAGTGGAAAAGTGAACGCTGCAGTTTGAAAATAATACAAGTAAGTCAAATAGAATAGTTAAAAGTAATCATTATTATTTGACTTACTATTTAAGCAAAGACAATACTTTAATTAATGCCAGCTATTAACAGAAGAAAATAGTTAAAATAGACGTTCTTTAGCAGAATTTTGTGAAAAAAATTAGTATAATTTGTTTTACTATATTTAATGGTTAAATAAAAGGTTACTTTCTTTCCTTGATTTAGTTAACATGTCGTTTAGTTCTGTTCATCCGAAATTCATTTTTATACCTAGGTACCTTAGAATACCTGATCATCACTAAGTCTTAAGTTCATTCGAGTGTTAATCTCATGAAAGATGCTATCTATGTAGTAGATTTAGTCTAAAAACCACGTTTTTCTTGAAAGGCCTTGAGAAAGAAAAGAATTCCTAAAAGAAAATTGGTATGAAATGGGTCGCGTTCATCGAATTTGTCTGTCACGTTTGCCATTAAACCAAGATGAATAAATGCGGTACCTGAGTACCTAGCAAGTAGTACCCGGTCGGATGTAACGTTGGGTACAAGCAACGCCTAGAGGTCATCGGCGCCGAGCTTTTGTGTTTTCTAGGCACGAGACCTGGACTGCAGGGTGACCACTGGGCACTTCCCCTCGTTCGTTCAACCTGTGACGTGACGTTGGTACCAAACGAGTACTTTTTTATTTTCCAATTCCATCACGTTTCACTTGGTAAATGCGAGTGTTTTTCTGGTGATCACGGGGAGACCCCGTCCTGCAGTACCCGAGTAGTACCAGAGAAGAACTGTCTAGGGCCGTCTAGGTTTTTTCTGAAGGTTTCTGCGATTTGTGCACACAACGGGTAGTAAATCACACGGGGTGTGATGATTGATCTCAGATCTTATCGATTTATTTATTACTTCGTTGTCATATCTCCCTTCAAATCGGTTTTCACCTTCGGTTTTCTCTTCTCCCTTCGCCATCTTGCATCGTTTTCAACTAACTTTCCGTCTCCAAAAACTACAGATTCTGACATTGAAATTTTCTCCTTCGTCGGCACGTTCTAACACTCTGACTTTGTTTCCGTGTGAAAAAGTTCAGGGAAAATTACCGGTTAGAACCGATATTTACGACGTATACTTACAATTATGCGTTTGTTATTTATATAGTATTTAACGTAGAAGTACAAAGAAGTTCATGACTATGTGATCGTAAGGCCGATATGAAGCAGAATTCTTTAAAAGTATCGATGAACTGGAGCAAACTTTGATATTAAAAACGCCAAGGTCTCATATATTGTTTTAGGTAGGCCGCACCAGACATTTTCATGCAGGTGGTACGCCGTCAGGCACACCGCAATTATTTTGAAAAATGACCCAAAAATTGAGTACATACCTGTAGAATTCCTCCAACTGTGTGTATTTTTTATGTTTGCGGTCTCAGAAACAGAAATATGAATGCAATTTTTGGTGAAGAGTGTCCTTGGTAGACAAAGAACTAGACACTTGCTAGTCCCTACAAGAATATACTCAGACATGGTAAACGTTAGGAAATTAACTAAAAGTTGTTCATAATCACATCACTAATAGTGATATTCCTTTTGTATTTGTGGTGTCACATAAACTCATTCGAACTTTGGACAATTATTTACACTAAACTGGCATGTTACATAAAAAAGTACATACGTTGGAAGATTCGTTTCCATGATTTAACATGTTAACATGATTTTATACCATGGAAGGGTTAAAATAACTTCAATAAGATTTATTTATTTGCTTTAATAATAGATGACGATTTATCTGACGCTGTCGAATGTCGTATATTATGTTTATGTCTCCTACGCGTAGTTTTCCTTCAGATTCCGGAACTTTTACTGCAGCGGAAGACCTTAGTTCCCAGAATCAATGGGAAGTTAAAATTGAATGTGTTCGGTTCAGGTACTCTTTGTGCTTCTTTCGTTTTTTAACAGCCAGTTAAGCATGTTGCAAACTCAGGTACCAGTCCTAAAACGGAAGGAATAAAGAAGTAACATCGGTCATGGTTCAGGTCGAACTTGGTCGTTTCTAGTTCCACTTCCACCTTGTCGGTGATTGAACTTCGTCGTGTTGTTTTGTTCCGGTCGAGTATTTTGCACTTCGTTTTGATTCAATACCTGAACATGTTTTCTCTCTTCACACACACACGGTTTCGAACCTGAATTTTTGACCAGCGACGATAGTGTCACTCAAAATTCAACTCGTCAAAAGACTCAAAGGCAATTCGTGATCCCGGAATTAGACCTAACCTAACTGAAGTGCAACGTCTAGTTTTAATCCAGTAAAATTCGACTGGAATACTTTGGGTTTTGTAACATGAAATTCCGTGAAATTCGTCTTTGGCTTTATGTAACTCTGAGGATATTGTAAACATAAAAATAATATTGAAAATAATTAGGAATGAATGATGTTTAATGTCCGGATGTTATGCAAAACAACTCAATTGCATCAAATGCGGTTGTTTCTTACCCGACAGAGTCACGAATTGAACGATCTAAAAAAATCCTGAAATGTTAAAATGGCGAGGATAGAGAAGTACCAATGGTACTCGAATGTTGTGGTATTTGGGTACCGACACAAATTAATATCAATTTCCGAACTTCGTTCTGAAGTTTCATATAAAGAAATACCAAATTTCAGGTTTACCACTCTGCCTAGATCAGTCACAACTGCATAGTTGCACTTCTTCTAATTAATCAGGTTCTAGGAAAGAACAGTTCCCAAGAAAATTAAATTCTTAAGGATAATGATGACTTTAGGCTTACCTGAGAATTTCATTCTCACACTCCCAAAGTCGTAGACTAACGTTTCATGTTTAAGTGTCCTGTGCTTGGAAAAGAAACAAGTCAGACAACATCAGTGGGCAAGTGAGGCCTAAGGAAGTGGAAAATCGTGTAGAGGTAGGATTGAACAGGGAAGACCTTTTTAAGCACATCTTTTATGGTCGATCAGACCGAAACTTGATCAGAGAGATCAGGATCTCAAGGATGAGCACCTGAAATGATCAAACTGGTGGGCAGATCGTCCCCTGCTGCTCTTGGCGCCCCACAGTGTGGTGTGCGGTGCCTTGACCGGACCCACCGGATACAAATCGGAAATTTAGTCCTTCTGAACCGAACACACCCTATGGTTGCTATTTATTATATATTGAACACATAATTGTAGTAATTAATTATTCTCAAAGTATCTCACACTTAAATTCATATCAATCATAAGAACCGTTTAGAGATTCTTCGACCAGGTTTACTTGGACGTCTACTAAGAGATCACAACTACTAATGAAGTTTATTCGTTTTAACTCTCCATTCATCAAACTCACGACCTGAATACTTTTATTGCCCAAAGCAGACCACATGAGTACTTATTTTGCACTGTTTAACCGACACTGTCATCTTGTCATTAATCAAGTTGGCTAACCACTAAACGAACTTAATGGATACTTAAATTTATCGAAGACATCCAGGGTTGGGTGCAACTTGCACGAGAGGCTAACTGAATTGTAATCATGTTTTATACACGTAATATTTGTATACAGCAGATTGTTGTAACTGGTGTGAGGTAGTAAATACTTATAAATAAGAAATAATACCAATCAATAAGAAGAGAGACACTACTAGATTGACCGATTAGGATTTTTTTGTGAATAACAAGACCGGTGAACTTGACAAAAAAAATAACGTGTGTGTGTAAAGATGCGGTCATCTTTGCGGGCTTCTTTGGCATTTGAACTTGCCATTTCGCTCAGGTTTTCAGGTTTTCCGGACCTAAAACTTCCTTATCGTGAAAATTTTGAACGGAGCAACCTGAAAGTTCCGGATGAGTGAACGTGACGGTTGATTTCCAACGAATCTGGTGAAATCAAAACCTGGAGCAATAGAAGACTCAGTGAGAATGGTCGTAGGAAAACGGCAGAAGAAATTGACACTTGAGATTTATTTACTTGTTATGTATTAAGATATGTATACATAATTAAAAACTTTATAACTGTAATGTGATTTGATTGATGTCGTGGAATTGTGAGAATTCTGACTTAGTTCAAAGAAACTTGAACAAAACAGAATATTCAGGAAAAGCAACATGGTGGAATCAAATCATAGAAGAAGAGTAGAAGATGATGAGGTCAGGTTCTACAGAGCGTTTCACCAACTTAATCGCCACCACGGAGTTGTTCCTTCTGTCTCACTGTTGTTCCGTAAGAAGCACATCTACTGGAACATTCTTCTCATGTTACGTTTGTCCACCACGCCTCCTTCGAGTGCGGAAAAATTGGAAGGTTCGCACTTGTGCATTTCACCGGGGAAGAGTTCACTATGTAATTATTTACATAATCCATCCGTATGGATTTCTTATTTAATCGATGCCTGAGCTAATAACAATGGAGGCTCCGACGACGTAACGGTGAAAGAAGTAAAATAAAAATTACAAAGAAGCAAATTAAGCGTAAAACAATTTTGCATGTCCGCCCGCTTTGCCCTTCCTTTCCCCCCCCCTCCAACACCCGGGTGTAATAATTCGGCGTGCGTAACGCACACTCAATTCAAATAACTTCGTAGCGATTGTCAGAAGAGTACCAAGAGGTTGGGTTCGAAACAATGGGTACTTGAGTACCGATTAATAAATGTCTTTGACGCGGTCTTAAACCTGACACACATAACGGGTTCGTTATGTTTTTCTTCATTCGAGTGTAGTTTTATTAGCACGAATTAGTTGTCTTATGTAAGAGATTGGACGAGTACCGAGGTACCCGGTACCCAGGTAATTGGAGTTTTTTCTGCTCTCTCTCGCCTGCGAATGTCACACGGAATTAATCAATACAGGCAACTCGTACGGTACTCAGTTGCGTGCCAACGTAGGCGACCTTGAAAAATTGTCCGCTGCATTGACAAGCAGCTGAAGAAGAATCATTCACAGGATAGTTCTTTAAGTCATGTTCAGAGAGTACTGGTTCTCAACAAGAAAGTGATCTCGCAGTTGTTATTTCGCTAGAAGTAAACTTCGGTTTGATTTGCATCAGATGTGTCTGGGGTGTCGAGTACAGCTGGGTACAAGTTGTCTGCTTTTGTACTGCACCTACCGAAGAAACTGACTCTTGTGAAATACGAAAAACCAAGGCTTCGACCGAAATTAATTTAATCAAAGTTGTATTTTTACACTAATAATTTTCTTCTTTCTAGAGTTTCTTCCGTCAAAGAATGCAAATCGGGTGTGACGCGTTAGTACTTAGGTACCTATGTCAGGCAACACAAATGTCAACGAACGAGGAATTTGGCAAATGCCGACGCTCCAAGGCAAGAAGTCCTGGCTGCCAAAATTTTTGTTCAATATTTTTATCCTTTAAAACTTAAATTTGGTAGTTAATCCTGTTACTTAATGCTGCTTGTTTTTTTGAATACGAATGGTTCAGAAATCGACAACGTCTCTGATCCGTCAGAAATCGTTCCAACCAGAAGACGTGGTTGTCGGGTGGAGGCAGTAACCACCAAATGACTAACACAAACCGAGTCATTCAATAACATTTTATTTAACTTATTTAGTACTTACCAGGTACTACTGTTAATCGAATATTTGAATGCTCGCACTGGGTAGCTTCCTTGGAAGGCATTGGGTTGTTTTGTCGCAATCCAAAGGCAGAGGAATCAAAGCAAAGGATGCTGCACTGCCCATAGCAAAATGCAGGGCCATACGAAAAAGCAAGAGTTTGACTTTTTTCTTCTCTTCATCGCACCTCGAATGGCCTTATGTAATTCGTTTAAAAATAAATGTATTGCGTAAGTTCAACTAAAAGGGTGAGCCATTAAACGAAAAGAAGTTAACTAAAAAAGAAAAAAATCTCATCATGTGGCAGGGGAACATGTTAAATAAATAAGAGCACTCTGAATAAAAGTAATTTAAATTGTAAATTTGGGTTTTTGTCGTGAATAATGAAATGGTACCCGGGGAAACGAGTATCCTCCGTGGTACCGGTTGAGTAATCGGAGCATTCGTTCACGACAACCCTAATAGATAGAAAATATTTAAAAAAATAATTGAGTAACTGGAAGTTGAGTAGCAGGGTTGTCAGTTGGATCTCTTGGTCGTTACATAAATGAACGCGAGTACTACCCCACAGATATGACACCTACCCGTTTCGTAAACAGCTTTTCTTGAGTACTCTAACTTTGATTTTTTATCGTTACATTTATGTACTCTATCTATCCAGTGGTTTAGTTGTGTCTTCGGTGCCCCGAAGCATCGGACATGGAGGTTTCTGTAAGGAAAAATTCAAGATTCGGAATTAATCTCTCAACAGTAATTTTCATATTTAACAGCAGAATTATTTACTACTACTGTCAGAGTACCCTGATTGAATTGAGGCAAACATATTTGACCGAAACATCGGTATCAAAAGACAGACATGACTTATGAATCGAAGCAAAACAAGTGTGGGAACCAACGAGAAAAATGTTTTGAATTTGGTCCTGTGGTTCTGCCTAGAGAGTTGACAACTGTCGTGGAAGGAGACAACACGCACAGCTGTCCTGTGTGGTGCGTCCGTCGGTAGTTCAGTTTCAAATGACAGTCCTCACTTGTGTGGAATCCACTAGTTACTATCTGGTCTAATCTATGTAGTTCAATAGGTCGGTGCCGGACTTTTTCTTCCTCGAGGACATCACAACTTGAACCCTGACGTAACCGAGGGGAACACAGCCGATGTTTGCCATTGTCGTTCGAAATTTGGCTTCCAAAAATTGTTACGCGTACCTAGGCAATGGATTCATGAGTTGCTACCCGTCAGTAATCTCCTTATGCTCAGATAGAGCGAACGTTGTTATGTAAAAGAAATTGTATGTTTTGCTACGATTCAATGCCGGTTGCACGTGAATGTTGCGATTTGAAACGTCCGTCCGTGATGAGGACTACCCAAAAAAATGAGTACTTGGACTAAAATTCGTTTTTCTTTCTTTCTTTCAGGTAGAGTAACAAGTAGAGTCAAGTCAATACCTCAACTGAAGTACGCTTGGGTGTAAGTTTAATTTTACGTAGAAATGTTGCTCGTTTTCATAAATGTATTCATAAATCGTTAGAAAGTAAATTTAAAATAATTATTAGAAGTCTATGGAAGACTCTTTCACTATTTATGTAATAACTAATGTGGCTGGGTTGTTAACCACCCGCAAATTTTTCCCCTCAAAACATGGATAATCAGGTGTTTGTCTTTTTTTACAACATTTTCATCTAATTGTATTTTACTTATTTTTATTTCTTTATTCTCAATCTTCGTGGTTCGAGTACTTTTATCTGTACCCTCCACGGCGAGCTCGGATTTGCAATGAATTTAAAGGTTTTCCCCATACCAGGTATTGGTACATGGAGTCAAATTACTCACCTTAAAAAAAGAATGAAAAACTATTCATTTCCAAAGAACGGCTCGAGTCTACATATAATGTAACCGCTTAACGAATCGACTCTTCTATTATATAACAATTAATTCAAAGTTAAGATCAAAATTCCAGTTGAGTAAAGAAAGTGTTGTTGTGACGTCACAATGAATAGTAATCATGGGCGTTGTATCAGTCAGGGGCATTGAATGTTTTATTAACATCGTTTAAGTGAATTTCATTCTACTTGTTTACTTGTCAGGTACTTGAAAATAAAAACCAGGTCTCGAGCCTCCGTGGTATTCGTCCGTGGCTGTCGAATCTGGCGAAAACCACGCATTTTGCCCCCATCGAATTCTCCCAGGAAGTATGAGAATTTCCGATGAAGCTCGTAGGTTTTCGTCCTCCCGGGACCGGTTTTTCGCAGTTACTTGTTCTTGCCAAAAAACTTGGAAAATTAAACTTTTGGGACGGGGTCGGTACTGACGTTAATAGCAAAACTGAGTCCGTCCTTCCATTAGACTGGGGAAGTTTAGCGAAACAAAAAACAGGAAGTGTCCCGAGGAAAGATCGCGGTTTTCATTTTCGTTCAGCTTCTTCGGATATTCCAAATGGAAAATTAACTAATTCGTGCGAAATATGGACTTTAGACGAGAATTTGGCATTTCTGTTATTCTACAAATTGCTATTTAATGAGTTGGGTAACTTCTGTTTTTGAGAAAAATTTATTTTCAAATTTAAACCCACACCATCTTTCCATCAAATTCGCCTTTGATTTCCTTCCCATATTTTTTTCGTCAAACAGGGACACACCAAATGAGAGGTTTGAAGAACCTTTCTTGTCTCGTTTGTAATAAAATTAATTCGCGTGTGACTCCTGGTTGACCAGAATGAAAAGGAAACTTGTCTACTCTTATATTAAATTTGTCAGGTATCTGAACCGTACCTTAGTACCTTCCTCAGATTTAGTTTAGTTTTTCTCGTTATCCCACGGACACCCAATCTTGGTCAGTACTCCTTTCGAAGGTCCCTCACGCCTATCCACGCGAAAATCCTTACCTTGGATTATAATTTTTGCATACCGAAATTCAGTCGCACAATTGCTTGTGTGCGGTAATAAATCTCTGAATTGTAGTGAGTTTTCAACCGGCGTCACATGGCACTCATCAAACGGGATGTTACCGTGGTGAACACCTTGGAAAATCGGCATTTAACAACATCACATCACTTATGACCTTAGTATTTAATGGGACCTTTTCTTTACGTGACGTAACGTCAAATAACTTCCAAATTTAGTGTGTTGTGTCGAGTTGTGGCGTCACAAGTGTGACGTACACAGGCCAGTGTGATTCAGGTGCATCGGAATCTTGATTGTTATCTCACAGAGTTAATTATTCTGTCTTAGTTACGTTGAAAATGTCACAACGAGAACATAAGTCATTAATCAGGATTAATAATGACCATGCGATTGTGTCAAACTTATGTGATCAAGGGTGTGTGTGTGTGTGTGTGTACAGCTCCAGGTATGTGTGACAGAGAATGTAATTAATCCTTCAAAATAAATTCCTTGTTGTTTAAGTAACAATATGACTATGAATATGACTGGTTGATGTTTATTTTTGTTTATTGTATTATTTGAGGTTCATCACACTTGCTAAAAGCTTTGCCTATCTACTTCTTCGACTGCGCGACGCCTCTTTTAATTTGGAGGAGTTGTGAATTTTTTTTCAAGGGCGTTAAGCAATTTGGTGTAGCCGAATGAAAGTGAAGAAAAAATCCGCGGTCATGAAGCAAAGGGCAGAGCCGGTTCCTTAGAACATGTGCCATGATTTATGGGCTCACGCGTGCGTTTCTCTAAGGACGTTCACGCGTATTTTTTGCATTCTCATGTGTGTGTGTGTGTGTGTGCACAAAAATTATCACCCAACACTTGGCAGTCGAGTGCTCTTCGAGCTAAACTTGTACTTTTTGACCGATTTGGCTGAAATTTGAAGGACCTTCGAGCAGACGTCACACGAATGGAAATTTTCAAATAGAAAAATAGTTGCTTTTTCTAGTTTTTTCGTGTACTGTTACTTCGACTAGCAGGACATTCTTTTTGACCTTCTTCCGTCTGTTTCATTTATTTCTTCCTCTGTCTAGACTTCCCACCTTAACCCGATTTCCTTCCTTCGCCAAACTGGACTTTTCAATTTATGTCACACGAATTGATTTTTATTAAGCGGTGGTCCTTAGAAGATGATGATTTGGGAGTGCTTTTGACCGTTTTGTTCTTATATGTATTTATTTATTATTGATTTTCGGCATTATTGTTCTTCCTTATAGTTTACTTAGAACCGTACAACCGTAACCTTCTCAAAATTTCTTAAAACTATGTAGATTTTGAATCATTTATTTGTGTCGTTCTTGTGAATTCTAATTTCATTCTTTCTTCTTCCTGGGAAAGTGTCTATTGCTATGTTTGTTTCGTCCGTTATCATTCGTACCTGATTTTATCACTTCCTGTAGTTGTGAATCCTCAATGGGGCCCTGTGGGAGACCAATAACTTGTTCCTGTTCTAACTACAACGCAATAGTTTTATTTTTTTTCTTGCCATGTTCCTTGGAATTGTTTTAACCTTTATACTGCTAGTTCTTTTGCTCGGTGGTTATTCCATTGTTCTAGTTTTCCGTGTTTATCACGTCAATAGAATAGCTGCGCTGAACACGATTGGTGTGCAACAAGATGGGGCAGGGCGGAGAAAACCTTTCTCCCCAGAACAATTCATTTCTTTTTGATTTTTTAATACCATATGGTTAAATAAAACGTAACGAATCCTGCATGACTGATTTAAAATTTTGCGACAACCGTGACACGACAACACAAATTTTGCGTTTTGCCGACAACCTTTTTGTGTTCATTTGAGGAAATTTATTTCATGGGATGTGTCCTACCCCAGACGTAGTTAAATTCAACGCATTCTGGAAATTTCTACAGCGTCAGACGTTCTGCTAGCGTCTCTTAGAAAATTCAATGCGTGCTGTTGTTCTTTTTGACTTTTGAACTTCACCAAAAATCTCTGGTTAAATGATTTCACATCTGTCTAAATGATTTATTACCCTGGTAATAAAGTTTTTGATGAGCGTTCAACCAAACAGAAAACGACCATCAGCAGTGAGCAGGTGGAACGAAAACCAACCGTCCGACTATAAAGTTATATTTATAAAATTTAAACTGTTGTTATTGAATCATTAATAATATATTTATTACTTATTTAACCAACAAGAGACAAGAAAAAATGTGAAGGCCCCGCAGAATTTTCCTCAAAACCTTCACTACTTTTGATAGTCAAGGCATCCAGGGAATCCCTCAAGTATTTTATTTCAATACATAGCATAACAATATATGTTTATTTTGTATAAAAACACAATTTAAGGAAAAGATTAACATTCGGTTAATTTGGTTCACTTTCCTTGTTTTTACTTGTTTAATCTCATCATTCTTACATCGTTTCATTCTTTTTTGAGGGCCACGTTTACATACACAAAATACGAAATAATATTTTGAAAACAAATAATTTAAGACGATTAATCGTTCATGTCTCCATTGTCTCGAGAATTATTTCTAAAACAACGCGTTTGATTGCAGGCTACCACAAAAACGTCTTACATCAGAGAGACTGCCATAAAATTTCAGTTATTTGTCAGGTGTACATAATAAAAATTTTAAGCAATTACACGCAGATATATATTTTTAAGGCTACTTATGTATTATAAATATGTTAATAACCAGCTTCCTTATTCTTCTCTTTGACGGTGTCAAAATTCAGGTACAATCGCGTGGACCGGGAACCCGCGTTGACGTGATAACATTTTAAGTACCCAAAAACGGAGCCTGTTCTTCTGTCTCTTGCCGCGGGTCATAAAATAATTCAGCGTGCATGTGCGCGCGCGTAAAATTCCTCATTCCCACAAGTCTAAACGATGAGTAATGCTTAAAAATAACAGTACAGAGTGAGATGCGAATTGGATTTTACGATGGGTACTCGTGATGTAACACCGGTAATTGTAAGTCGGTGATATTAAAAAAAAAAAAACGCAAAAGAAGAGTTGGGCAGGACAAAGGCCCGCTTCAATTACGAATATAAACGCAGGCGTTATTAACGCATGCCGATACGCTCAGGTGAGAGATTTCATCTGATGAAAACCGCGAGCGATCGAATTACCTCCCGGCCGTGTTTTGGATGGAATTGTTTTGTTTCTGGTACGTCGGTACCTGGTACCCGGTACCCAAGTACCTGGTTTTCGCACGATGTCGGAAGTTAAGTAGTGAAGATTCCACTTTTACTTTCTAGTTTCAGTCAACTGTCTGGGCGTTCAATTCGATATTTCTGGTTCTCCGTTTATTTACGTGGGGAAACCCGCATCCGGATCGGCAGATCGATCGATCGATCGATCGATACCTGATCAATCCAATTGGCATTTTCTTTTTCACGGACGTGAACCGTAGCAAAAATTAATCAGTCGTAATTCCTTGACCTGTCCGTTTCGATTTCATTGGCAAATTTATCGATGAATCAGGTTTTAAGTAAAATCGGTCCGAGTTTAATTATTTTCACATGAGTTTTATTTATTAACTATTAAACAACACTAGGACTCCTCTATTTCCTGACTTATCTCCTACAGCTGGTAATTTATCCACTCTTGACTACTTCACACAGCTGGAGACTACCAGAACTTCCTCTCGTCTTCTTTGTGAACCTTATTGAAATATTTTTACAAAAGTACAACAAGTACAGTATTATTACAATACTCGCGGTGAAAGTAAATTTGGCGTATTTATGAATATTATGAAGTTAAAAAAATCTATGTATGATTTCATTTCCTTATATACATTACCGGGTAGATCGGCTTGAGGACGAGATAGAAAGGCAATCTTCATACCTTCAAATCTGAAAATCATCGTGCAATGACTTAATAAAGAAGTTTATTATGTGTACCACCAATTTTGAATTGAAAATTTTAGAAATCATCATGTGTAATATTAATAAGAGCCTGAACGAACCTGTTGCTGTTATACATAACGCAAATTCAGTAGAAGTACACCTGGTTGTGTAGTTTAGGGGAAAGAAGTTTTGCTTAAATGCTTAGTTTGGGTCCAGAGTTTGTCATGTACTCGTTCATATACTGTAAATAATACAATAGAAACTGTATGGTAATAATTTTATTTGATTATTCTACATTTATGTTCGGTTAGGTTTCCTGAGGTTTTGAAACGAATAGAAAAATCAAACCGGATTTCCGTGCCTGTGAGATGAGATAGGAACATGGCACTTCTTTCATTTGGCAAAACCGCAAATTTGTCCGCGAGCCTCAGACAATTCCCCGGCATCGCCCAAAATCTTTCCATACTCCCGCATGTCCATTTTTTTTTTTTTGGATAACCGGAAATTTGTTACCAGAAGAAAGGTGTGCGAGGTGCGCGTATCCGTGAGAGACAGACTGAAAGAAAAAGAGAAGTTGGATGAAAAAAAGTGAAATTAAGAAGGCATAAATCAGAGGCGCTTGCAAGATGGAGACCATCGATGGCTGCGTCTGAGCCGGGCATGTCCGGATGGTACCTGGGCCGCACCTAATGCCCATGTACGTGTACCTGCCTTACCTGATGACTGGTGGAATTTTCATAGGAAGAAAATATATTTGAGATAAAATAAACTTTTATGCTCATTGAAAATTTATTTATATTTCCAATTACCGAGTTTTGTTGTAGTCGAGTCTTTTGGAGTTTTTCTCATTTGACGAAGACAACAGCAGTCTAAAATTGTTTTGTAATACTGTAAATAAATAATAAGTAATGCAGGTGAATCATTCACAATACTTATTAAGTAATAAACCGAACTAAATGCTATGTGTCAACTTTAATATCGGATATAACGATGAAATACGCGGTACGTCAATGCAAAGGTGGCGTATTTAACATTTTTACCATTTCCGGTTGAACTCCTGAGATGTTTTGTTTTTTCAGGTGTGATCAGGTGCATCTTGTATTTTCCTCTTCCATCTTCTTCTGATCGAGTAGCCTTCAATATTTTCCGAGTGCCATCGGGAATAGTTCAGTCAAGTTGAATAATAGTTGCACATCCGAATTTAGTTGCCCAATTTATTTAACTTAATATTTAACTTCCTCTCTTTTTCTGTCTACGCAACTATCTATCTCTTTAGGATGTTACATTAAATCCCAGCTGTCACTTGCTATTTCGGTTTTTAATGGCAGAATTTCTAAAGTCTGACGCCCTCCGGCTTCTCTTCCATTTTCTATTACTTCATCATCCTCCATTACCTGTAACAGGTGATAAGTACTAGGAAAGAATGTCTTTTCGCATCGGTGGAATCGATCAGGCTTTCGATTGTTTCATAATTTTAGTCAACGAAAGTCTTTCTAGTTGAAACGCCGATTATCCGGGTGTTTCTGTACTTTTTATTACCGTAACCGTCTTTCTTTCTTTCACCCATTTGCCACGCATGCGGTGGGTACCGAAGGATCAATACCCGACGAGGTTCTTTCACCCGGGTACCACCAGTTCTATGCCGAGCTTTTGCTTTTGTTCAGAGCGGTACACCTTCGGGCTCTCTCAACTCAGCATTTCCCCCACTTTATGAAAAGAAAACTTTCTAAACACTTTGAAATTACTTTGTCTAACCGACTTGATGTAACGAAAATTATCATTTTGTCTATTCTTTTTTGAAATTTTCTGCCGACAGTGCAGAGAGGCGATGAAAATACCCAAAGTTTGACACTTTGAAATGTTTTGTTTTTGGCAGCGCAATTTTCTAAAACAAGGCTGTAGCCTCGAGGGTATTCTTTGTAGTTGGTTTCTTTCATCGAGTTTTTATTTTTCCTGGTAAGAGGATTTGAACTCGAGCAAATCCTTGAGTTTGGACGTTAGCCCATTAAAACAAATTCATTATCGGATGGTGTCAAATTGTCGCATTTTCAATAGCAAACGGAATTGTGACCGAGTCTAGGCCGAGTCAACGAATTCGTGTTATTTAAAATATGAATGAATAAAGTGAATAAATTTGTATTTGTAAGAATACATAGAATATTTGTAACACGTTCTAACTTTTGAATTGACGAAATTATATTCAGCTAATTTTCTTTCTCTTTGTTAAAACGATTAATATAATAAAAACCTGTTGCGGATACTTTTAACTTATGTATTACTTAAATACAAATTATGTAAAATGCAATAAAGAAATGAAATTTAACTTTCTATTGACTGCCGATTCGTGTGACTAGAAATCACTCACAGACTGATTTTATTTATCAGGAGTTTCTACCTTTCTATTTTCGAGTTAGTCGTGAACCTTTTCCCAACCGACGCTCCAGAAATTCAATAACTCCTTTTGCATGTCGACACTTGTACTTTTCACAGCGCGTCATCAAATGAATTCAAACAAATAGTAAATTACATAAGACTCCGTTTCGAGTGAGTTCCCAAATAGAACACAATGATGACCGACATCTTGAAATCGTCTAATGCTCGACTTAAAGGTTTTCCCACTCATCTCAATCCGAGCGATCTGTTAGATCATCTCCGGGCAGACTTTTCACGGGTACCTGCCAAACTACAATAGGAAAAATAAACAAAACTATGCGGTTTAATGCTTTTGTTTGGGTTGAATGTGATCGTTCGGCGAGTTCTCGTTCCGGCGTGCCCGGTGGCTCTTCACCCTGGCCGGTGACGGTCACAACATCACACCGAGTCTTGGTGACGGAAAAATCAAGTTCACCAAATTAATAATTCATGTATCGGCATTGAATTTGACCTTCCGGTAATTTGGATTCAGTTTTATGAACTTAAATTGTTTAATAATAACTAAAGCGATCTTGAAAATATGTGAGAAGGATAAACAGAGGGGACAGTGAACGATGAGGTCGCCGATGTTCAGGCCTGGACCTGCGCCTGACTTGACCTGATGAGCACCGTGGCTGCCATCCAGGCACAGAGAGAAAGAAAAGACTTCTCGTACGTGATGTTTGTCTCGTTCTTTTCTAAAAAAACCCATTCTTTCGTTGTGGAATGGACAGTTTATGTGTCAGAAAGTCCCACTTTAATGTTTGTCGCCATCTTTAAAAAAAAGCACATGGCGCCGTGTTAATAATCACTTGATATCCGTGCCTCAGACAGGTTCTGACTGTTCTGAATGTAGTAAGAATTTGAATTAAAAAGTCAATAAGCCTTAATTATTTGAATCGTTTAAAACATAAAAGATACATAAGTCGCCGTGTTATTTTTTTCAGGTGAGAGACGAGCATTGGTTCGTTGTCGTTTGTAGTTTTCAGTTGTACGTAAAGAAATAGTAAAATTGTGCTACATTGTACATATATGTACATAACACTTTTCTCTTTGTTGGAAAAAACCAAAGGTTAAATGTGGGATTTAAGTGAGGTGTTGCCCACCGAGTTGAACTATCCATCAGACTTAGAGAGACTTATACTCTAATTTGTCTTACATAATTGTACGACTTATCCTTATGTAATTAAAAAGTGATACAGTTAAAACGAATTCTATTATTTCTAATCAAGTTGAAATGATTTATGTTTATTTCACGAGTGGGTGAAAATTAGATTTTTAAAAGAATGGCACAAACCTTGTTACGCGGTAATCCCGAGGCAGGATTCTATGGTGTATTATTGGAAAATGAAATTGTTGTTAACAAAATGGCCGTCTCACTATCACCATTTGTAGCGAATCCTTGATTTGGTCACTGAATGAGACTTAAATTGTACACGTAAATCCTTTTCGACCGCCCTTGTTAGATGTTTAACCATGGAGGACGAAGGCTCGCAACGCTTTTTTCTGTTCCGATCTATTCGAAGGTACAGGTAGAAAAGGAAAAACGCAACAGGTTAACGTTGGCAGATATTTATCTGTAACATTCTACGGTTGTCCCAGTGACCCAACAACGTAATCCTAGATGTCAGAGAAAAAGACAGTAAAAAACTAAGGCATTTGATCAAAATTGTTTTGAATTTCATTGAAGAAGGAAACACTCGAACGAGTTATGCAAATAACACTGGGGTTAAAGAACGAAACAACGAAAGCAAAATCGAACGCCTATTAATTATTTCTAGTCGTCTGACCTGTCAACGTTCGAATTTTTGCGGGACCTCAAAATCTCACACGATTAAATAAATAGAAATAGAAAATAGTGTAGTGACTCGACTGATTGCAAAATCATGCAAAATGACTGACATTGAAAGTAGCAGTAGATACATAGGTGAAAATAAATTTATTCGAGTAGCGAGAGCCTCAGGTGAGGGGGACAGAATAACTACAAATGCTATTCATTGTGAACGAGTGAGGTGTAAATACAAGTGAAAAAGTTGATGAGGGGACCTGTCGGGAAAGGTAAAATTTAGAAAAAACCGTTAGACAGAAGGAAGTGTAAAAGAAAATTAAATAGTAAAAATAGACCAGGTACTTGTGCTGTTTGGAGAAAAACAGAGGATTCAATGGGAGAGAATAAAAAGTTCATAAGAAAGTATCATGAGTTAAAAGTTGTACTCTATGACGACAAGTGTAATGTAGACGTACTACAAAAGTATAAAATAGAAGTTACTAAAGTACATAATGAATTAATAGAGACATAGAAAGGAATTCAAGGGAAATTAGGCAACCAGATGGGTTCAGGCATGTCAAAACATTCCGTGGCAACAAAGGAACGAGGTGTTAAGTCCAATTAAAACGAGTATCACCATCAGTCATTTGAAACATAAAATTAAGCAACAGTTTAAGCAACATTAATAAAATAAGTCACGAGTCGAGGCGTAGCACACCGAAACGTAAACTTGAAAATGGGACACATGAAAACGACCACCAATTTATTTATTTATTTTATTTTCGCACAGCAAAGGTTATTAATGGGCGCCCCGAAGGGAGAGGAGGACTTTAAAAATTTGAATTTTCGTTCACATAAATTACATAAACGCTTATTGACGTTCGAAAAAATGAATCATAACATAAGAAGGTACCCACGGGTATCTTCAGGGCGACGCGAGCCAATCTTTTTACACAGGAGTTATGTCATTGATTTAATTTGCTACCGTTACGGGAAACCCGTTAAAAGTCTGCGGTCAAATTAAAGTTATTTATCTAAGTGGGATATATGTAAATAGGTGTTAATAGACACCCAATTCTCATTTATTTATTTATTTTATTATTGTTTTACTGATTCGTTGGTTGTGCAACTCGATCGCCTCGTCACGAAAAAAATGACAAGGTACCCATCAGGTACCCGGTTGAGATTGTGCAATTTTTTACCATTTTAGAATTTTACCAAATGCAAAATCGGATTCTCTTCGATGGGCCGTCACGAGTGTTGTCATCGTTTTATCCGGAGTTTTTGCTTTTTTTGTTTCTTCATTTTGCTCGTCCGAAGGTTAGCATCTCTTTTTTGGAATTTCTCTTCGTTCTGATGTTACTCAACCCGTCGATACCTAATCTTTCCGATCTGTTTGCTGTGAGTGATGTGTGACAGATGAAGGTACCATATTTATTATATATGATAATAATATTACCGTGCAGAACGGTTAATGTCGCAACGGATTAACATATTGTATTTTGCAAAGATTCTTGTGTCAGCTAGAAAATTTTGAAACCTTCAAATAGTTTTCGAACAAGGCGACCTTTACCTTCCTGGAAGTTAGTTTTTCACCTGCATTTTGTCAGATTAGCCGTACAACCATTTACAACTTTCACAATCTGTGTACTTCCCAAAGAAGCTTGAAATATTATTTATTAAAATGAAATAAACTTTATTAAAGACATCGGACATCAATAATTAACGTTAATAAATGTTTCTCAAATAGACTGACACTGAATTAGAGCAACAGACAACTACAACACTGGTTAAGGTACAACACTTACATTATGTAGCCGTCTCTGATAACTAAAGAACTTCTGATCTAATTGCTCAATTTATTAATGTTTATTGGCGTTGTTAACGGAGTAAAAAAATCGTAACAAGTAATTTGTACGGTTTTCTAATACTCTTTTACGAGCTATTCGACTGTTTTACCCAATACTCATAACTAATAGTTTCTACTAAGTTCTATTAGTCTAATTCTCTTTACTGCATTGTATGAAAAGATCGAATCATCATGTTGACCTTCGACCTCTCCTCCTTAAATTTTACAAATTCCGAAAAGAAAGACGCGAAAGTTACAAAAACAAATAACAAAAATGTAAATTAAAACAAACATGTCGCTCGAACTAAATTACAATTGAATGAAGCACATTTACGTGCACGTGGTCATTAGTTTGGCTATCACTTCGTAGCAAAAGAGTGTCATTGTTGTTTGATTACGGTTACGTAACAGGTGTTCCTAATTAATTTAGAGTATTGTTCAGGTTGAGGATTAAGGTCTTCTTCTTCTTCTTCTTCGTCTTGTGCGACCTCGTCACCGGTCGTCTTTTAACCAAACAATGGGACGTTGAAGAAGTCATTTGATGACCGAATGTCGTCAAGTCATTTTCAAAAAGACAAACTTTGATTTATGTTTCTCCTTTGGAGGTGAAAACCTTCTCCAACCTTCGAGAAAACCTGACGGTTGCCAAATCGTCGATTTCCATGTGTAAAAAACCAGGTGCAGACGAACAAAAGGAAAAAAAATTAAAATTCCACGTCCGAAACCTGAGAAATTTCACCGATTGACAAACCAAAAGGTCAAACATCAAAGGAAAAATTGAGGAGTGACGCCTCGGGTCGGCGAGCACCTGTGGCATGTTCTTTTCTCTGTCGCTTCAACCTTTTGCTGTCCGAAGGTTGGAATGTTCCTTTGACTTAAAACATCACCTCTCTCACCGGTCACCCTCTTTCTTTCTCTCTCTTTTCTACCGCCCTTACGAAATTGCATTGCTCCATTTTTCTATTTCTTTCTTTCTTTCCTTTCTTTTCTTCCTTTCCCTGGACTGGAAATTGGAAAGTAAATCGAGCGTCAACTGGTGAAACCTTGACGAAACGCGTAAACATTGCTCGCGTTACGAAAACAATATCGTTTTGATAATAAAAAACGCCTTTATTGAAGCGGTCAGAATTGTTCTGAGTATTCGGTCGGTTGAACATTGCCTAAGTCAGACTGGCCTGGGCCCTGGCCGCTGGGCCCTTAAGGTTAAGAAGGTGGATTTGTCTTTGAATTGGGCCCCGGTCGATCCCATTCATTTTCTTTATTTTGCCTTTCATTACTTTCATTTATTGCCAATTATTGATAATGACAGTTTCAGCTGGTGTCATTAACTGACACAATCACGTGTGTTTCGCGTGCCTGCGACCGCCATTTCGTGGCATCATCGTATGGTCACGTGCTCTTTTAGATAACTGTACACGGATGAAAGAGTGAGAGACGAAATTGATACCGGTAGATTTCAAGTAGTAAATTTGAACAGAGGTATTTGTGTAAAACAATTTGTTACTACTTCGTACTCAACTAATAAACTTAATTCTAACTTTTTCATTCTTGGTTATTCATTATAAATTACAAGTTTTGCCTTGGCACAACTTCTGTATTAATACAGTTTAAAAAAAGACTACGTGTTGGCAAGGTACGACGTATGAGGCCTAAGTCAAACACAGCTGTTACTCTGTAATTAGACAGAGGCAAATCGCTTACCTTTTTCACTTTGTTTCTTGCTACCAAGGCATCGTATTTTATGCAACATAATAGAATTTCATAAACCAATAATAAAACTTAAATATAGTATATAAATATAGTATGAGGTAAAGATATTTAAAGTCCTCTTATTATAAATAATTCTGTTACCTTAAAAATATACATTGCGAATGTAACATTGTAATTAATCAAATGTAATTAATCGAGCCATTTCGTTAATGGCTAGCGTCTCTGAATAGAAAATTCTATTTTCTACTCAGGGACTTGTGACAGTGTGACTTGTTGTTTTAGTCAGTTCTTTAGCGAATTGAAAATACTTTGGACTGAGCAGTGATCTTGCCAGATTGCTGAACTTTTATGACTTACTACGACTTAACTCCCAAAGCACAGCCGACAAATGTTTGTTTCAATATTTGTGAACGCACAGGTCAAATTTCGCACAAACACCGCCATCCACGTGATGTGTCGTCGTATTACATAAAATGCGAACGTGCCGGTGGTCACACACGTACAGGGCCAGATAAACATAAAGCCAGAGCTTTTCGGAGCAGTTGATGACTTTTTCATAGCAGTGCACATTCTGGTTGTATGACTTTCACCCTCTCGACCACCTAAAAATTTTAACTGTGTGGTCATTCTGGAGGGTTTGCTCCTATTTTTTTTTCATTCCAACCCCTCAGGTCTACTGCTCTCCTCCTTCCGATGCTTCTTCTTGTCCTTCTACCTTCCTTACTGAAACCCATTCTGGATCATTCTCCTTTCGACATTCATTATCAAGTTTCATTTAATATTTTCTGATCGTACAACTTTATTGTTTTGTCCTGTCCTTCCGTTTGTTTCATTCAATTTCTTCAATTCATCACCTCGCACTCATTTTCAGCAAATCATGGTACGTCTCTTTCTGCTCTCATCTTTGGAATATGCAAGCCATTGTTACGGTGACGTCGAGTTGATTCGTCCCAAAAACGGTTAGATCAGAGGCGATCATAGATCAGATCGCACGTGGTCGAATCCCATGCTAAAATAAATTCTGCAACTCACTCAAAGGCGGAGGTGTGCAGATACAATGGAACACTCGTCGACGGGGCTGAACGGTTTGATGTTAGCGTTGATATTGACGGGCCTAGGCTGATGTCTCTCTGTCCTTGCTCACTTCAATGCTGTCTGCGAGCCCAAAATTTTCATTGATGCCTCCCAAGAGTTTTTTACCACGGCACCTCCTACCTCGTGGGCCTACAAGTCATTGTCCTGTGACTGTGCCTGCGCCGTGTCGTGTTTAGACCGAATTTCACGTGCCCGACTTGAGGAACCATTGGATTTGGTGCACGTCGATTGTCTTTGTTGAGACCTTCTTGACCGGGTCGTGAGCATAACATTTTTATCTCTTAGGAATAGAAAATAACTTGATTGTGACAGACGTAACGAGAACAAACAACGTGATGTTTGAAAACGGTATTCAGGTTTTCTTCTGAGTGACGAGGACCTCGATGTGTTGATGTTACGGTGAGGATCACCTCAGTGAATGAGGATTGCCACCCACACTCTGGCTTGATTACTATTTTCTTTAACAGACTTTTAGTTACATAACTGTCGTTTGAGGCTGGAGTGGCCGAAACCTTCAGGTTCACCGAACATGACGGGCAGATCACCGGGTATATCACAGCCCACCTCTGATTCTTCCTCTCTTTACCTTAATCTTGATTGCAGATAAGAATAGTGGTTGAAGTCGTAAAACTATCGCAATAAAAGTCAATAGTTCTGCAATAAATATAAAAGTAAATCAGAAGTGTTTAAAACCTCAATGTTAACTACTTGGATTTGCGGGTTTTTTTGCTTCCTTAGTGCTTTCTTAGAGGACTCTCTCACTTAACATCACTCATATTTGAGTTTATTACTTCGTCGAATAATACAAATTGGTGAAAGGCTCAATCAATGACTTCCCATCCATTGTGTTGATAACCTTATACAGTAAATGTAAAAGTTTGTTGTGCTGAAAACTTTAAAAACGAACTTTGTTAATTACTTAGAAACAACATAAAAACCCTTGTAGTATACAGTTTTCAAAATAAAATAATAATAAATAATTATTTCTGTTTGCGTTTTCGTATTCAACGCCCTTAACAATTTTTGGTTTTTGGCTGTTAACGATCCCTCAGGGTACTCATTGCGAAAATATGTTGAATCACATGGAGGTACTTGTTAAAATGAAAACGAGTTTCTTAATGCGTGCAGACGTAACAATACCCAATTGTCTTCTACCGGTCTTGTTACATGTGAGTAAACACGACCTCCTATGTGTAACATGATCGTCCAGATAACCTAAGTAAACCGTTTTGAGTTTGAATAATTTAGTAAGTAGCCAATGTACGAAAGTGACAACTGGAGGTCACCTAAAAGCCCTGGTCACCGCAGGACTCCACGTAGATCAGCCTGAGAGTCGAATGAATGAGTCGGTACCACTCAGGTACCTGAAACTACACCGATTTCCATATGAGAACACGTCCTTTGTTTTGTATTTGCGTCAATGTGACGGAGAGGGACCCGTACGGTTGTAACGGTCACTGCGGACACTCACTCGCCTTGTTTAGTACAAGGTGAGAGAAGAAATGGTCCAGTGACAATGCCCTACATGGTGCGCCATTGTTGTACCTCAAGTATGCACTGGCTGAAATGCTTTTTTTGTGAGGAATTGATTGAGGTTGAATAATGAAAAATGGTTGTGTCACTGTCTTGCTACCTCACAACCACACTGCTACAGTAACACTACTAGTTGAATGCCTGAACACCTGAGGACACGAGCAAGTGACAATTAGACGGTCCAATAACGTGGTTTAATGCATTTGTCCTCCACTTCGTCATCTTCTTGTCTAGTCTCTTTCTATTTTCTTTTTCCGCCTCCACTTTTTTTGTATTTGTATTTGGTCAACCTTTTATTTTACATTCGTAACCCTTTTGTGTTTCCTTATGTATTTTCCCTTGGCCCTGTTCTTTCCCTTAAATCACTTCATGCTTTCTAATATTCGATCTGCGTTAATTTTTTTGGATTTGTCGAACTACACCTGACTTCCTTTTCTTTCTTCTCGCAGTCTATCTTGGTTTTCTACCTTTCTAGGCTTTACAGTGCTTACAACTCTTCCACACGGTGTAGGTTCTCATGCATTTTACAGCTCAGTACATGAGTTATTATTTTACCTTTATCTAATTTCATTAGCTGTACAAACGTACATTAATTAACATTGATTAAAAGATGGATTCTGTTATTAAAATGTAAAATAAACATAATTTATTTGTTAATGCACACGTGACCGATAATGCACTGCGTCACGTACGACCGATTGTCCATCGAATTGCAACTCCGTTTTTTTTCTCCCGATAGGAATGTCCCAAGCATCCGAAACTTGGAACTTACATAAAATAAATAGCCCTTATTTAACAAATTGTATTACGTAATGTGGAAGTTGATGTCGTGAAATTTTTTTTTTTGAATGGCAGACAAATAAAAATAAAAGAAAAGTTTATTGACATTTTATTGTCGACAAGTTTTGGCTCTTTACCGTCCAACGGAGGTCTTCACTTCGAATTGTCCTTTAGTAAGTTCGGGTAAACAGTGTTACACAGGGTGAGGAAGATTCTTATTTTTCTAGTTGATTGTAAAAATATTTCAACCAATAATTGCTTACATTGCAAAGTATCTGTCATCTTTTACTCGTGAACTACTTTGGTAGTAATTGGTAGTAACTCAGACTTTTAGAACAGTTTGTATCGGTAACATCAATTTTTATTTATAAATTGTTGATATATTATGATAACATCGTATAGAATAAGTGTAGTATCAGTTTTGAAAGAATCACAACATAAAAGGCAGAATGTGACACAGCAACCGTAATAAAACATTAATATTCTCTCTGCAATGTAAACCTGAAAGGTGAAGTAACGACCTGCCTCGATCCGTTCGCACAGACAACGTACCACCTATGAAGGTACACATGTACTGTTAAAACAATCAAGGTTAGAGGACAGAGGAGAGCAGTAGAGTCGGGCGTCAGACCCGGCGCTGCCAAAAACGGGCAGGACAAATGTAAAACAGCGAGGCATCACCTTTGGATACGTCTGAGAGGTGACGGTTGACTCGGTGACACGACACGTTCGTCTTGTTTATGTGCGCACCTGAATACCTGAGATCGATAGGCGTCGACTTGTCAGTTGCAAAATTTTTAGCAAACTGTGCAATAAACAGTTTATATAACATTGTCTCCACGCGAAAGTTTTGCTTTTGCTTTCATCCAAAAGAAATACGTTTTAAGGTTACAGAAAGTTACAAATGCTAAAGAACTCCTTACGGTTGGCGGTAGTGAATATGATATAATATTTCACAGATAGTTTGGGAAGTAGTTGTGTCATAATTCGGGAGAATACATTTGTAAGATCATATAGAACAATTTATAACAATGAAGGACAGAAACACAGAAGTTTCATGTCAAATCAAAAGATTCGTTTGCAAAGAAAGAGGAAGAAAGAAGAAAGTATTACATAAGCAATTTAATAGGCCAAGTTGTGGGAAGAAACAAAAAAGTACCTGAAATTCACTGACAAAGGAAAGAAGAAGGACATTCCTAAATAATCCCGTTGCAGTAGCAGAAATAAATAAATAAATAAATAGAAAACGAAAACACCGATGCACGAGGATGAGTACGATAATAATTACAATGATGTCGTAGTTATTAATGGCAGGTAACTTTTTCTCAGGTGAGTTACAGCCTGATGTAACTCGGTTGTATTTTTCTTCTCTTCGTGAAGCATGCGGTCTTCCTGTTATGTTACACTTCATTGCCTCGTTTATGTTCTTTTATATGTTCGATGTGAATATTTAAATGTAAATTTGTAACAGATTCGACCGCCGATTGTTGTCAATTGGAACCGGAAGTTGAAGTATTCTCATTGTAACTCATCGGGCTGAACATTGTATCCGTCCTCTTGTAGAAGAACCTGTTTCTTCAGTCAATTATGTCATTCAAGTGAGTGAAGAATTCAGATTTTTGTTTTGGGTACTCGGCCGTTGTAGGCACTCGTGTCTTTTGGAGGTTTCTGGGTCGTTCGGAGATGAAGAAAATCACCTGAACGTCGAATTGGGCACAAAAGCACCTGTCGGCGGTTCGAGTTGTAGTGCAGGAAATGCAATAAATTTACATTGGAGCCGAAAGGCAGCTTAGTAGTGCAAAAAGGTAGTGGGTCAATTGAGTAACACAGGTAACTGCGTCCAATTGCAATACCTGTGAATAGTTGTCATTCCCACCCACGTCCTCGGGGGTCTACACGTTTTACGTTGTATTGTTGCTGCAATAGTCGAGATAAACACACGAAAACCGGTTAAAACGATGGAAAAGCCTGGCATCATCCGACCAGGAGGAGGGCGGCACAAAAAACCTTGAAATTTTTCTGGTGACACGACCTGACCTCAGGAATCGGCCATTTCCCCTGGAGACCTGGAAGACCCAAAAGAACTGTTGAATATTTGAGTTTTCGTCTCTGTTGGACAGACTCGGATCGACAGGTGTGCAATACGTACCTGAACAGGCACAATCAGACACTGATTTTCACTTGTCCTTGGAGGGAAATTGTGTTGGCAGTTGCCGATTTACCAACCGATTGGGTTTGGCCAAAATTTGAATTGCCAATTTCAGATATTCTTGTGCAAAATTCGTTTCAACTTGAAGTGTTTATTTTCTTCTTAAAGACCGGGCAAGACGTGACCAGACTAGACTAGACTAGCCATGTAGTCACTGAGTTTTCTCTACTGCATCCTTCATTTCTTTGGATGATCTGACGTGTCCGTAAACTACCAGTACTCCTACGCTGACTGATTCTACCAAAATTTGAATGTTCTTGTCGGTCGTAAGAGCAACACAAAATGCATCGCAATAAGGAAGTGCATAGCCGCACCGCCTACATCACGCCGAGCCTGCAACTTCTATCTTAATACAGTTAATTATTCGTATTAATTAATATTATTAAGTCGTATAGTCGTTAAATAAAAATATAAACCAAAATCTTTGGCCTCCAAATATTGATAAAAATAAACAATTCATTATTAAGTATTAGTTAATTAAATATTAATATTTCACGTTCTCTTGCTGACTCGTAAAATGAGTTTCGTAACAATTTATTTATGTAAAAGTAGTCAAAAACATTATTACATTATTAATAGAAAATCAATAAAATTCATTGAGTATTTTTTATTTTATATTATTTTATTATTTTGTAGTATTTATTATTACTACACATGTCCAATTTAACTAACAACAGTAACAATTACATTTTAGTACTCGAACCGCAAGGACAAATAACAAACTTGCTAACACGTAAATTATTAAAAATACACATTTTATGTAAGTCAAAAGAAATAATGTACAAATTAATAATAAAAATTTAAATAGAATTTTAGATTGTAAGTGTAGTTCTCTAAAAAATTTTCTTCTTTCGTGGCGTTAAGTTTTCAAGTATCTGATGGTCATCATCTTAGCAAGTAATTAGTTGCAGTAGTTAGACATAATTACAACTTAGAACCAATAATTACAAAGCCATAATATTATTTATATTATCTCGTGAACAGGCCCGGTGTAGAAACTGTAGGTATTTGTTAAGCAAATTTTTTGAATTGCTAAGAAGTAGTTACCGGTACGTTATATTTCAGGATGTTAAGTTGTGGAAGGTATGTTTCACACAGGTACGAATACTGTTTAACGCATATTTTATTCACTAATAGAAATGTCTGAATTGACAGAAGTAAATATAAATTACAACCACTGTTGTTCTTTTAATAGTATGGGTAGTGGTATCCTTAAATTGTTTGACATTGCAAGATGCCGTCTCTTGGACCAGGTATTCTACGATTACTTTTTATCGGGTTTAAAAGGTACCTGAAATATTCGTGTTGAAAAGCACAGAAGAAGTGCAACTGGAGGGTGAAACTACAATAATTCAACCGCTTCATTCTGTAAAATTCACGGCTTTCCCAACGTCATCGAACAAATTGCACTGCCTCTGTGACGAAGTTGATTTTTCATCGTTACAAGCGAATTCTTGTAACCGATTGTAAGTCAATTGAAGTTTTCCCTATGGAAGAAGTCCTCAGGCGTACCGACATTGAACTTTAGTTCGTGAGAATTTCTATTCATGTGTGACAAGTATTAGTTTATGTTCTATTTGGGAAGGAAAATTTTGTATTTTGTATTTTATTTTATTTCATGTAGTTGAATAGTCCGAAAGAGCCACAGGTCTCGTCCTCATCTATTGTAGAGTCATGAACTCTGTCTTTTTCTACCAAGCAACTTCTGTTTTCTCGAATAGTTTTAGTCGGCAGTGCAAATATTTGCAATTAGAGCAAATTCTCATTTATTCTGCTGAGTGCAAAGCAAAAAATAGACAAATTCAAACTCAGCCTTGGAACGAATTCATTGACTTGCCTTTCTGTCACTTGGCGACATTGTCAACCGAATGTACCTGACGCAATTTTCCTCAGTCTAAACCCGTGAGAAAGCAACGTTCGCCCACGTACTGATCGAAACTAAAAGTAATTAGTTTTACCATGTTACACTACCAAACAGGAGACTCTTGTTTGTAGTTGTGTGGTCATTTTGAGGTGACGGGAAACCTTGGAGTACTCGGGTTCGAGTTGGAGGGTGACACGTGCCAATCGCTGGTACCTGTAATTGGTCTAGGAAACCTACCTGACTGTATAGATTTATGTTTTTGTATGTACATATACCAAGAGAGTACAATTCTGTCACTTACTATCTATAAATGTGGGGTAGAGACTATTAAACTGTAACTTTCCAAGGGAACCTTATAATTTCGAAAAAAAATCAGTGCGCATTGTTCCGTCCAAAACGAGTACCTCAATAAAAAAAGAAGAAATAGCGAGTACTCGCCGTGTGTTTCCATGAATTTCACCTCGAACCCTTCAGTACCGGCCTCGTTCTCCTCCAGAACATTTTTTGCCCGAGGTGAGCTTCTTCTGTCAACTTCAGCCAAGGCGAAAGCCTTCACAGGAAAACTCACGTGAGCCAGTGGCAGACAGAAAGACCGAAATGTGGACGGAAAAAATTCTAAATTTCAGCAATAAGATTTATTCCGGTGAAAAAGCAGGTGCATAAATCTTGGCAAACAGCTCCGAGTACCTGAGAGTTTCTTTCCTTTGTCAACTAAGAACTGTTTTACATAATTTACGTAATAGTGTTATGTTCTATACACAAAAGAGTAAATTTTTAGGAACTTTGATACGCAACATGCAGTCTATATGTTTTAACCAGCTTACATTTGGTAATATAAAAAAGTGCTTTATGTTTATTTTTGGATTGCATACATAACAACCGCTTTTGTTCAGTGTACCTTCGTTGATACGTTGAGTCCAACTTTCTGCTGCGTTCCGTACCAAGCACCAGTGATCGATACCTGATTTCTTTTTTTTTCAGACATCTACAAATGAGAAGTCTCCGATGGGGCTTTAAAGGCTCACCCACAGGTTTTCCTCTCAATAATGATCAAGTGGTTATCCGGGTCAAGATTGAAGACTGGTACAGAGAACGAATCTCCTTCGCCGTACACGAACGATCCCTTGGCAGCCATAACAGGAGTCGGTGCAGCCGAAGGAAAATGTCACATTTACGCCGTTAGCAGGTACGTCCGATAACAGGCCGATAAGGTGCAGACACCCATGCAACCAGGTCCGGTGCATATCCGCGTGTATATAAATATATACAGGCAAGGAGTGGTTTGGTTCGAGTTGGTTTTTCTTTGGGTTTGACCTTGCCTTCGAGTCAGGTTTCTGCCTTTCTACCGGGGTACCGGGTACTACCTTTCCGATTGTGTCACATCGGAATGCAACGATGGATTCGATTGCAGTGGTGTCCTTTAGCCGATATCTGATAAACAGGCTTTTTGCGAAAATGGCAGTTATAATATGGCATCACTCGCGAGCGATAGGAGTCTGAATTGGTCGCAACTGGTAACTTCGATCAGGGATGACATCACTTCTTGATAGTTTTTAAGTGGAAATCAAGTGACATAGGTAGATGCGGGTGGACCACATAACCGCATATAGCGATGGTGAAAGTGAGGATAAAATTTATAACGTGGAAACGTTGAAAACTCCATTGGACTGGCCTTGCACATTCCACCATTTCTAAATAAGTGCTTTGTTCACCGAGTGTGTGCGTGTGTGTTTGTGTGCGTATGTGTTTTTTCTCTCATGTTTTTGTGCAAATTAGGTCTGATAAGCAGAGCAGTGTGATGTAACCATTTTTTCCATCTTAAGCGAAGATGGCTAGTTTGTTTCGGATTTCATTTGATGCCACCAGGCGACAGTAACTTTCCTCTTGAAGGATTCGACAATTGAACTTATGCTGAGTGTGTGTGTGTGTGTGTGTTCAGGTCAAAAAGTAACCCGTACACTGCGTGTACTTATAGTGTTGGTAATTTACATTACGGATTCGGTCACCTGTGATTGCACTCCTTCTTTCAGGGTTCTTTTCTGCTTTCGTGTACCTGAGTTTGAACTCAAATTAAAATTACTCTCTTCAAAAATTCAATCAAAACAAATACCTGGATGGTTTCCTTTAGTCCTCATATTTATGTAATCGTATTCTAAATTTAGCGTTTGTAGTTTGTAGTATTTGCAGTTACCGGCATCGTTCTCATGTCAATTTTTAGACTTTTCTTATGTGTGCGGCTGCTATAAAATCTTGAATTATTGTTTCTCTGTTCTTCTGTCTCACTTTGTTTCATTCGTGTCATCTTAATTTTCTCTCTTATTCTTTCGCAACCTTTCGCAATTCATTGTCTGTCACCCAAAGTCCTCTCTTCCGTTCTCTTAGTCTTTATTCGTCCGTTGAGATTATATGTCCTGACTCTTTAATAAGCCTCACTTCATTCTCTAAAATCTGTGACATACTTGAGATGGAACAATTTCACACTTCTTTCTGATCAATGAATGTGAACGTGTAGAGTAACTTTTAAAATTTAAGCAACTCTTTGACGTCCTTCAAATTTCAACATGAAATCACCAACTTCTTAACTTTAACATTTGCCGAAGTTCAAATGTGTCACTGATTGATTTCGGTTGGACCACTGAATGATCTAAAAAGGCACAGCCACGTTGCGATCAAATCCGGTTCTGCCACCGTGGAATTTTCATTTTATTTATTTGAGTTTCAACTCGTTCGAATAAATAATGATCTGACCGACGAGATCGTTCGAGTGTTGACGGAATGATCAGAAGGCGCCGGAGGAGCGCTCAATGAAGAAAAGACAACCTGTTCGACTGCAGGGGAATCGAACGCCGGTTTTCATTCTGAGAAATTGCAACTTCAATTTCTAAATAAGGCAATTGATTGATTATCGATTGAATCGCTTCGCGTGTTGTTGTTCTCCAAACGACCTTCGAAGGCTGAACCAAAAATAGTTGCTCAACAGGACAAAGTGTGTGTGGTTGGAGCCATCGATTCATGTTCTCTTGCATGCTCTTGCAGAACTCCTAGTAAACAAAGTGTGGTTTCTCGAAATAATAAATACAACATGGTAGAGACCTGGTCGCCTGCAGAGATTTTGATAACCTAGTTTTCGATTTAAAGTTTAAAGTTTTAAATGCCATTAGGCTTTAACCTCTTGGTGACCTATGCACTCGATGAATGACTTAACTCTCCGCACTAATATTACAACTATTTGTGTTGCACGAAAGATTAGCCACAACAAGAAGAGCAGAATCGTTTTATTTTTTCTGTTGGACCACAAACTATGTGGTACTCTTTCCAGTGAATCGCTTCACTTTAATTCACTTACACTTAATTGAACTTAATTGAAGGATATTGAACTTGTATTTCATAAATCTCGTCAGATAAACTTATATTAAGACACATAATAATAAACGTAATGAAATAATGCGCTATTTACCCCGAAATTTATTAAATTTCGGTGGTCGGTCCAGCTCCAATTACGAGTACTTAAAAGGTACCTGGTAGTGATAATTTGATACAAAATTTTCCGAAGTACTCCGAAGTGGCTGCGACAAATTTCAGGTACGATAGCCTCGCCGAAGGACCTCGAACGCAATCCAAACTTTCATCTCCGATATCTCCCTCCCAGGTTTAACATCGCTTCTTTGATTGTCCATTTTTCACCTGTGACATTTTCACAACACAATTTATCACCTGTCGATACCTGGTCAGTGTCAAACAAACTTATCCGGTAGCGGTGATCTCCTTGAGTTGACTTTGTCTTTCGACACGCGAAATCCGCTTGCATTTCCCCAATATGTCGACGTATCCGAACACTTCGAGTATCATAAATGTGATTGATTTGATTTGATTCGATTCGAGGAAATCACGGAGATGTCATATCTAATGTTATCCGGAGCACGTTGCAGACGAACTTCACGTGGTTTTATCATGGATATTTCCTCCTCGTCTCATCTCGTTGGCTAGCAGTAGGCGATACTACAGGAATTTCACTAGGATTGCTCAAATACCACAGATACTCAATCTACTCATCTAATTTATCTATTTTAGTTTTATTTATTGATACCCAAAACGCGATAATTATCGAGTCGATGTGTTGTTTAATAGCAGAATATACTAATTGTTCGGGGTGAAAACGAAACACCATTTGAGGTACACTAATTGTTGTAAAACACATCGTCAGATGGAATTGTAAAAACCTCGATAAAATTGCAGTGAAGGTTGTTAGTTGGACGAATGAGAACACTAAAAAACTAGTCACGATATTAGTTTTCTGCCAACTAGAAAGGTTTTCATGTGACCGTACACAATGTACTCCATCGAGTTGGATGTTAGAATGGTTGAGAATAATACGACTTTAATAACTGTAATGTACGGCACGTAAAATAAATTAACTATGTATACAACGAATACAATCTAATCGCTTTGGTGACGCTTTAAATGATTTCTCTTTCCATCTTCTCGAGTTATCATGAGAACGACTATCACCGACTTACTTCTTACTTAAACATTGTTTATAAATAGACACACAAATTAATTGTCAGTACCAATTTCGGCGTGATGGAGTCGGAGATTACGTGAAAGAACGATCAATCACGATCTCATCTGTTGTTTTCAAAGCATTAAGATAATTTCTAAATTTCTACAAAATTGAATTCAAATCAACTTGTATTTTTTTTTTACTCCATTGCCGGAGAATTTTGAGTTGACTTCTGTACAGTTTGTAGTTTAAATGTTCTATGCATTTCTCTCTCCTGATCTTTTCTAAATGCTACAGGTGTCTTGACTTCGAATTTTCGTGTCACACTCCCGTCACAGTCGACTAATAAGAAGAATGAAACGAGGCCGTCGTATTTCGCTTTTAATGTGTCTATTGAGCCATGGCTTCGCCCTTATTAAGTTCTGCTAAATGCATATTTTATGCTAAATTACGTTGAGAGAGAATAAAAGAGAGAGAGAGAGAGAGAGTGTGTGTGTGTGTGGTAGATAGGGAGTTGTCGGAGCAAGTACAGTATGTCGCATCTAATAAATTGCGAATTCTATATGAATGTAACGCTAGCATTGTGTTTAGCTGACGTGACGGATCAACCTGTGCGTATAATTAGAATATCACTTGCAGGTATCAAACGTCTCATTGTTTCTCACCTCCAGCTCGTGCCTGTCTTAGTTTTATGGCTTATCACTCGTGCATGCTCTATCCTCTCTTACCTCGACCACATCCGAGATTCGCAACTGTCTAAATCATTTCAAGGTGAGATCCTCGAGTTCGCTTTTTATCATTGTATTGTCTCGACGTCTTGGAAAATGCAAATTTCTTTCCCGTTCCGATGAGAGTAAGAACCTGAAGAAGTACCCTTTGAGTCGCCGTGTTGCATGGGTAAACATAGTACCCGACACCGTTCTCGTCTATTAGGAAACGTTTATTTAATTAAAATCCACGGGAAAAGGTATTATTTTGGCGTCTAAGGCCACATTTCTTCAATTTCATTGGCCGCCCTTTCACTGGTACCAGTCATATACGATTTTTATGTTTGCTTTGGTGGTGAAATTTGAACGGTGTTAACGGTCCTTTTGCTTCATACTTTGAAACCAATTGGACAGTGGTTTAGACATTTAATAATGTTCAAGTGCAAAGCCACACTCCAAGGTTGTCCTTCTTAGTTACTGACTTCTCCAATAAAAAAAAGCCTCTTGAATAATTTCAAAATTTTTACAGAAGAGCTTTAAAAAGAGCTCACCTGATACAATGAATATTAAGGTAGCTGCCTAAATGAAAATGCATATCGAATCAAAATACAGAAATAAACTATTTTAGCGGCATGGTCGCTTGTATGGCATTTAACCCAGAGAAATGGAACTTAAAAATAACACTAAATAATATATGTTTAAATGTTGAGTCAAGAATTGTGAAAGAAAACGAGTATGTTCAATAATATTGTTTGAGTGTGTATGCAACTAAGCATTGATTAGAACCAACTAGATAAAATTAAATTTTATATTGTTCTCTTCTAGGGTGAATCCTCTTTTCAATGAAGATCATTGCGAGGACGAACTAAACGGTAATTCGAACGGGACTTTGGATCAACGGTTGTCTCCCCGGAAATCTATAAGTTCCGGCTACGAAAGTAGATGTAACTCATCGTCTGATAGTAGCAGTTGTACAGAATGCGACGAAGGAAAGGTAAAGAAACCCGTCGTACCTGTAAAACGGGAGAAAAGGTTGACGAAACTGAGCAAGTCGGATAAGAAGAAGCGTGGCGAGCATGCGGAGAAGAAAGACACAGGACAAGAACAGAAGGTTGTTGAGGAAACCCTCAGGAATTCGTCTTCCAGTCCAAAGCGGAAACCTGCAAGGGTTAAAAATGTTCCAGGAACAGGATCGTCTGTGCTCAGTCCAATTCCAGAGGGCAAAATCGATTGCTCAATTCCGCCACCGATTTGGCCCAGGTATGAGGAGGGTAACATGGAAAAAAGAGAAATCGACAAACTGCGAGAGGCGGAACTGCCCGGTCGAATTTTCCACAATGGTACGACAAATCCGGTTAATTTTATGTTCAAATACAACGAAAGATACCCGAAAAGTCGGGGTTTCGATGGAAATAGAATTTTATTCAACTATCTCGATAAAAAGGCTAACTCGCGTTCGATTAAGTCAGAATATGAACAGAACTGGGTCGAGTGTTGTTTGAACCAGTGCGGAGAATCCAACAAGTCGTTTGTGCACGACAAGGAGGATGGAGGAAAAAGCCTGGACGACAGCGGAAAAGGTCACACACCCGACAGTACACTTGAAAGACTGTCGATCGACAGAAACGAAATGACCCAAGAGGTTCTCAGGGACTTGGCGGGTTTGATAGCATACGCCATGAGTAGAAAGAATTCTCCTTCGCTTGAGAGCATCCTCAAGAATCTTGCCGAGTCGATACAAAAGAGCTTAGAAGTTCTCTCCCAGACGGAAACGGAAGACAACTTTAAAATTTTATGCGACAACCTTAACCATAACAAGTATCTAAGTAAATTGCTAACAGCCCTCGTGACGACGCCGCATCAAGTTCAGAGACCCAGTGAAGACGGAAAGAATGTAGGGGTTGACACCAACGAGCTGTCCCTCAAGCTGCAGAAGCTTTCGAAAACAAAAGGTAGAAATTCACCGGACGAGCTCAGCCCGTACAGGTTGGATAACCTGAAAGAGGATGTGTACAGCAGTGGAAGTGAGGGGAAAAATAGCAGTTCGTCCAGCAGCGGTTGCAAAGACCTGTACATGAGCAGCAACAGCAGCACGAGTGCTGGCAAGGACAATGTTTTCATACCAAGCAGTTTCGAGTCGATCCGCGATCGGGACAAAGTCTTTAGGAAAAGTGAAAAGTCTTCCGATGAAGAGCCTGAAAGCAAAGGTTCAGGTGATGAGGTCAACAGGTCAGGGGACAACCGACTGACTCTCATCCACCACCAGAGAGAGTTTTCTTCTTCGTCAGCAGAAAGCGCGTTTGGGTCTTCGGACAGTTCGCCGCCAGCGTCGGACTCTTCTTCGGGCAACGGCGTTCTCAACCCGGTGTTCCTACACGAGAACATATACAGTGTGCCCAAGAGCATGAGAAACGCGATTATTTGCGACAGTTTTAGTAGAACTAAGAACGCGGACTGTGGTTCGGTGAGAAATTGCGGGAGCAGTGCTTTCGAGAAATTGATAAGCGCAAAAAGGAAGACCAGCCATGACAGTCAAATGGAAGATTTAGGACCTCTGACGTATGCTGACGAGGGAAAAACCCGGCTGTCGACGGTTGTGGCAACAGCCAAAGTGGACAACACCGTGCTCAAGAAAGTTGAACATCCATATTATGTAAGTACACTTATACTATGTACAGTTGCCTCTATACCGAACTACTTGAGATCTCACCCATGTCTTCAACTTCTTCTTTCGCTGCAGTGGACACCACCCTGTCACTGCGATGTGAACCTCCACCTCTTACTCTAACAATTTGCTTTTTCTTTAATGCTAAGCTTTCATGCACACGTTCATGCCGCACAACATCCTACTGTACCAATTTTGTCACGTTGTAATTTATTTAATTTAAAAACTGTTGCTCACTCGAATTCATACGAGAACCTAACCGTACAGGTTTTTGCGCTTTGAGGAAAAATTGTAATTAATGTTATTTCCGCCAGTGCTGCAAAAACGAACACTTTGACTTTTTCCTAAATGCAACTATCACTACAATCACTATTACAAGAAACGGAAACGAATTGTTTGCCGTTACAATGAGATTAAATGTAACGTCTAAAAGTCGCGAGAGACACGCCAGTGAAAGTGTCACATGTAAACAAATTTCTATAAACATTTTCGAGTTGGTACAGGATTACATCAATTCAATATTTTTCAGTCAGGTTTTCAGATTTTATGTAACTAGTCAAGAGCTTGGCGGTCTAATTCCTCTAACTAAAAACAAAATAAGTTTTTTCAAGGTCTCTACATTGTAACTGATAAAAAAAAATTTCACGTTTATACATATATATATTAACTCATACAATATAATGTTACATAACATGTAAAAATTCTAACTGATAATAAATCCCATGTGAGATAAGCAAATTAAACTTAATAACAATAAATAAAACTATTTCTAAAAACATTAGCTGTTTTGTATAAAACTTTTAAGGGGTTTTTCAGACTTTTCAGATCTCATCGATCTGAAATCGATCACGTGAGATCTGAGAAAGCACGATCGTTTTTCAGAAACAATTTTAAAATGTTTATACATAGATTATACATATTATTTACAAGTAAAGTCATGTCGTGTATCTTGGATTACTTCAGAGTCACTTACGAGTAGATAAAATTAAGTTTTGTACGGGAATTTTCTGGAATGTCAGTGTTTATTCTTTCGCAGCTAATGGTACCTGCGTGGGTATACAATCGTATTTATTGGAAACGTTTAGATTTACTTTGCAATGAGGAACTACAGCAGCATGAGAAGGGTACCAAATAGTAATAAAAAAATACAGTTTTGCAACGGTTGGTAGCGATCAACTCTACTCTAACCGGTACCCGTCAAGACGGCATCGCCCTTAATTGCATTAAAATGCAGGTTACCGAATTAAAAAATAAAGTTACAGCAATCGATTAGCAAACGTCCATCACTCGTCCGATTTCCAAATTATTAATACTACCCGGTACCCCTGCCCTGCAACCCCCGAGCACCTTTGCCTGACCTCTGAGCCGCTTCCATCGTACCCCTGCGAGTACGCAAGTACTTGCGAGTATTTCGCGATACCCGAGGACCAAGACGAATAACTTCCGGCGTTAAAACTAGTCTTGTTGAGTGAACACTTCTCTCACTTGAGAATCCATAATATTATTAACCGATTAAATTTCAGACATGACTTTATTTTCAATGAGAATGAAAGGTACGCGTTACGCACCGGGAGACCCGTACGAATGTTCTCAGGGGTCACTGTATGGTAACTTTATTGTAATTTCTTCCTATGCACGCGTTCTAATTTTATTATTTCGAAAGAAATGAGTTGTGAACCTCTTGAAAAACTTGTTCCTACTTTTAAAATATCAAGAACAACTCGCAAACGGTAACCATTGGTACTTGGTCGTGTGTTTCCAAACATTTTTTTTTTTGTAAATTTCAAGGACGGTTTGAGTCCGTGAATAATACTCGTTTTGTTTGGAAGCCTGGGGACAGATGTTTTTGCATTCCGCGTACCAAATACTGTTATTTATTAGTTCTACTATAGAGTACTGGTATACAGGTATACAGTACTGTCTGAGTTGTGGCCGCGAAGTATAAAAATTAAGAAAAGAAGCCTGCCTTTTCTATTATATTCTGCCTTAGTTTTCTAGTTATGAGTCGTTTCCTAGTTCGTGGGTAGATAGTTAGTTAACTTCCTTTTTCAGTTAACGAGTAATTCTAGAGTAATATTGTATTTAATAGCAATACTTTTTTGTAACAATAGAGCTTTCGTATCAAGAAGTTCACTAACTGATTCGACTGCTTGAAACTATATTGTAGTTGTTCAACTGCGACAGTTGCCATAAAGTAAAATATGTGCAGAAGCCAAGCGATCAGTTTATTTTAATTTGTGGTCATACGTAACATTACTTTTTCTGGAGCTTTCCATCAGTTACACTTTCAATTCATATTATATTTTGAATTTTTTATACTTCCAAAAGCTTTACTTTTCTTAGCGCAATTTTCCCACAACTAAAATTTGGTTTCGTTTAGTAATACTCTCTTGTAAGGATGCAATTCGTGGTTCTTTTCATAATTCACTACTCGTTTCACAATCAAAGGTTATTTCGTCTGTTACGCTATGTATTAATTTCTAAATTTTTGTACATGATATTTATTAACGATGTCTGTCTACTTTTACGGGCCGCAATGTTGCTCGGAAGTGCACACAACTTCAAATTAGGATTTTCAGGTTTCAATTAGGCTCCCGGGCGATGATTTCAAAGTTGCACTCAACATGAATACCTCCGTGTACCAGATTCCAATCTCATTATATACGAAAAAGCAATGTGTCGGTTGACTACGTGACCTCAACCCGAAGGCACCTGGCAATTCAAAAACAACGCGTTGCACTGCGTAATTACATTTTATTAACTAAAATTAATACAACAGATTTTCATAAGAACATTTTCACCTTCGGGCGTTTTAGGTTTGCTCGTTTCAAGGTACGAGACAGACAGGCAGACAAACAGACGACTGCACCTTCCCTGAGGAGGTTGCCCCCCGACGCAGAGAAAATTATAATAAAATTTGCACGATCTGTGAGAACATTCGTTGCAAAACTCAGGGGAAATGAGACGCGTTAACTTCATTGTTAATTACTCCCACGACCGAAGTATCCCACAGTAGCTGATGACCCAGGTTGTAGGGTCAGGTCTCAGGTACAGAACCATTTCCGACGGCCGTTACAACACTCTAACTGATTTGCGATAATTTGGTTTGCAAGACTCTCAAAGCAAATGGCTATCTGAAGTTACTAATCGGTTTAGTTTTTCTCTTAGATTTCATCAGCTGTGGCCTCGGTGTGATAATCTCCGTACCAATAGAACAGCTTAAGGTACCGGAAAACAGATTCCTGGTACCTGGAACCCACCGCCTGTGGGTGTTTGTTCGCACGTTCGCACGTGCAGTGCAATTTGGTTTGCTTGTTACTGCCATTCTTTTGCGCATAATTCGATAGAGGCTCTTGTGCAACGGCTGTTGACTGTTGTGTACTTGATTTTGTCTCTCCCATTCTCCCTCTCTCTCTCTCTCCGTTTGTGTCTCTCCATGTAAAAAAAAACCCACTAAATAATTAAAAACCGAGGTTGCCAAACAATAGAAGTGAAATTTTAGTGTTTGCATACCTCGCAATTGAAAGTTTTGTTAACTGTTTTGACATTCTAATTGAAAAACCCCAGTCAGATGAGTCAAACATTAAATTTACTAAAATAGTTTTTTTATAGTTTCGTTTTGTTTCACTTCACCCATATTATTTCTCGCGTCGAAACCTTTTCTCCTTCTTTACATTTCATCGTCACACACAGCTACAGCTTCTTATTGTTGTAGAATTGTTCTTCCTTCACGAGTTCTTCGCACTCAGATGTCGACATTGTTTGAATTGAATTTGAATTGACCGATAAAACTATTGTTCGAGCTTATAGTTGTGTCAAATTCTTGTAGTTTCGTTTGTAAGTTCGTAGTTTGTAAAATTCTTTTAATTTTCCTATTGCGACATGTCGAGTGTTCATCGAAATTATGCTTTTACGAACGTAAACCAATGAGGAAATTTTAAATTGTTTTTCTCGAATCGCTCGCGGGGCCCGTGAAATTCGTCGAACATGTCGAAAACCCAAAATGATTTCTTAATTAAAAAGCATCCACGATTTTCCCACCTTTGAACAAGTTCATTGTTCTTACAAAACACTAATTATTTATTAACCAAAGAGGTACCCATCGATGCAATGCCCAGGTCACGTGACGAGAAATCTATCTTGCATGTAATACCCATTGTAGTAATTCGTGTACCCGGCGTTGCACTATTTCCGGTTTATTAGAGTCACAGGTGTGGGAAAACGAAGATGTCGTGACACATGCATGTGAAGAATGCACATTCTCTGTACTTGGAGCGATAGTTTTCACTCGTGCGATAGTTATCTGTCTGGTTTGAATCTCAGGTGACCCGGGTGGTACTCGTAGTCATTCGCTTGGATCTGGAAACTGACGGGTTTTTTACGTATCACTCCAACCTGATTCTTAGGAAATTAGTTTTACTTGTACCACTGAGGAGGCAATTCACATCAATTATTGACTGTCAAAAAACCATGTCATTCACTACTATCGGTTTTACTCATAATTTTGTGAATCTGAGAAAAACCAGCCTTCTAATTTAGTGAGTAAAAATTACTAAACGTAAACTGATAGTTGTAATTGTACGTGAAATTTAAATGAATTCTTTCTCTTAACTACACCGACATAGTTTCAATACCATAAATTTAAGGTTTGTTGAGAAACATTTCCTTTTGTAGTATATTGTTCACTCAAATTTCTTAATTCCTTGTTCTTTTTTTTCACACTCTGAGAAGCCTCCAAAGTTCAACTGCACTGAGTTTGTACCAAGTTTGCAGACTTGACAAAGCGTCACTTGACTTGACTTGAAGTTTGCACACGCCGACGTAGCATTCCTTTGTGAACTTGAATATTTGAGACTTGGTGGTGTTCAATTTTAACCGCAAAGTTCTGAACCTTGGAGTCTCGTACCTTTGTTCTTTGTGAAAGTTTCTTACACCTCCATCCTACCTCCTCTTTCCCCGCTCTGAATTCATAACGATATTTGTAGATTTAAATTCCTGTATCAGACCGCACGTGCACCGTTGATTCATCAAGATTTGGTCATCGTCGCGGACAATTACGTAAAAGTTTATTGATTCATTTGAAAAGTTTTAAACTTTTTTAAATTAATGGAGGAAGTACCCGCTGCGAATTTTTGTACTCGAGAAACCAGGAAAAAAACAAAACCTGGTTTTATTGTTTTTCTAGGTAGAGCAGTAGAAATGATGTTTTATGTGGGACAGGCGTGCGATTTTACGGAAGAAAGGCAGTATTTTCTTCTTCTCTTCTAGACCTTCTGGAATTGGATGATGAACAAACCTCGGAATTGTAGCGTAGCAGTGCTCAATGCTTAGTAACACCGTCATGAATTTTTTTTTAAGAATGTGACTGGGCGAGAGAGGAGGTCGCCTCACCTCGACATTTTGTAGAGGCACACGGTGATGACATTTATGGTGCGGTTAAATAGTGAAGTTTTATTTCATAGAAATATATTGTATACAAAAGCGAGACGTGAACTCAGTCAGTCAGTCAGTCTGTCGGTCGACCATTTTGAACATTCAGATGGATCGGCCTGAATATTTTTGAGCTGGTGCAGTGGGACTCACAGAAAAAGTAAAAATTTCTAAAGGGAAAAACTTAACTTTATAGAAAAGTGGCCTCGAAGTAAAACTATCGTTTGAATGACAGATGCGTTTCACTCTGATTGAAACTGTTTGCTCTTTGAACAGGACACCAGTGGAGAGACATTTGTGGATTCAAAGCTTAAAGTTCTGCTTAACTCAAAAGTGAATTCTCCATTTTCGTCGCTTTCTTTACCTCAAATCTGTCAATTGATGTTTGCTCTATTCTTACGTTGTACTTAAGCATTTAAATTGTCTATTACTTTGACTATTCTGTTATGTCATCATCAGTATTGTTTGTTTGTCTGGCGGTCGAGTGACCGCCATTGGTACATCGCTGTTCGTTTCACTTAAAACGCATTTTTATTGTTTGCATACGAACGTTGTTACTTCGTTCTTGTTATCCTAATTTTATACACTGCTTTCCACGAGGTCTGTAAATTTTTTTTTCAAAATTGCAGTTCAACCGAGACTTAAAGTTCTCTCTTTAATTCAACCATTTCAATGTAAATAGTAGAATTAATGGGTGATTGAACAATTACTCAATTGATTATTCATCCTTTACGCAAGCTCTCGAATTGAATGTGTCGTATTTCATTATTGCAAAACGCAAATGATTAAAGTACTGAACTTTGCAAAAGTATTGAACAAAAATTTCACGTCATTGTTCAAAAAATCATAATTTTTTTCACGACTTCGTTTCTCGCCTAGAGTTTAGCGATTGTCAAATTTCATAATATTGCTAATATAAAATAGAAAGAGCAGTATTGGAGGAAATACAGGTGCTGCAGAGCGGTAGCAGTAAGTTCTGTGAGTACGAGGAAAGTACTAACTCACCAACTCATGAAGAAAAGACAAGGTCTGATAGGACTAAGCTTGAAACTCGACAGTGTAGGTTTGAAAATCATGAAAGGGATGTCAATATATCAATGATTTCCTTTGCCGCCATCCTGTGAGACGTCTCCGATAAATCGAAGTCAAAGTTCTCCTAAAAGCAGAACCGACGGGTGTGGAAACTAATGATGTCTGAGAGGAGTATCGACCCGGCTAATTTGACACTGACAAAAATAACCATTTTAAAAAGTCATAGGCCGATTGCAAGGCGGACGGACAAATGGATAATCGAAGTGCCGAAATTACGGAAATAGACAAAGGATCGAATGGGACATTAGCAGAAGACAGATACAACCGAATATGATTGATTGACTCCGGTCCCGAGACGAAATTAACTTTGAGAAAAGTTTAATTGAGAACTTCGTTACCTTTACAAACACAATTGCATCACTCATTAATCTAACGGATTTCCTTTTTATATTACAATACCTAGGGGTTGTATATTTTGTTAAATTGTAATGCTCTCAATTGATAGTACTTATAACGCTACAAAATCCACAACATAAATCTGATTAAGTACGCTGTGATAAGAATAACATTGAATTTAATTTAACAATTGATAAAATTAGAAATGAAGTGAACAAATCAAATAAACAAATGTAGTTGTAGATTTTATGGTGTTGGAAATAGTTTCCTGTCACATCCAACTACATCCATGAATAGTAAGAACTATGTCGTTGGTATCAATGACAGGTTTTTCGCTAATCGCCTGAGAGACATCAAAATCACGTCAATCAAAGTGATCAATCAAACCATCCAAATGTCCAGACATTTTGGCAGACGAGTTCCTCCGACGCAGACTAATTGCCAAAACGATTAGATGGTTTGCCAGAACGAAATCTGAAATAGAAAACCTGCGTCCGATTGATAAATAACACGGATTAATTAATCAGAAAATTTGATTGGGATTATTGGGCCCCAATCAGTTCAAAGGTTTGCTCTGAGTAGGAGACGCACAAAACTTTATGTATACATATTTATGTATACATAAAGCTTTGAATGAAATGACTTGAAAGTCTTTGTTGGTGCATCAACAACATGGCCGATGCTGCTTAAGACCTTGAATTGCGGTCAATCCAAATTGAAATCCTGAAGGTCAGGAGCAGGATGTGAACCTGAATGGCATCCCTAGGTACCAGTTAACTAACAATACCACACGAGATTACAATAAATAGTTTAAAAGTACTACTATTTTTACTTTGCCTTGTTCAGGCAATGCATTTTATACGTGTGCAGTAACATAAATGCATGGTAAATCTTGATATATTTGAAATAAGTTACGCTACAATATAATTATGTGTATTGATTCTTTCTTATACAATAATTTAATACATCAAACTTGTAGTAATTCCATAAAGAATTGACAAAATATGTTCCATTCCCAAGTAATACGACGAATGCCTTGGAACTCGCCCTGGCAAATATTCTGTGAATATTCAGCAGGCCTGAACTCATAGATAACTTCGACTTTCGTCCAGTCAGAAAGGAAATTTCTCCAGGAAAGTCAGTTTTGGCTACTTGAAGGTGCACTTTTTGAAAAAAAAGCTGGAACTAATTATTGAAGCATGGAAATTGTTTTCTTTTCCAAGGACGTCGTCCATCATTAAATGCGGGCAGTGTGTAATTGGTAATTTTCTCAGGGCCCTTTTGTTTCTTCTTTTTCGTTGCTCACACAGTTTTACCAAAGAAGATCCGATCCGGAGGAAAGTAAAAAGTACAAATACCCGAGGCCGAACGACTAATAATTTCCTTTAAGTAGTTGTATGATTTTTTTTTACTTTTTATCTATTTTTTTTCCTATTGCTTCTTCCGTGGAACCGCCTCATTTAAATGAAATTTTTAATGACAGTGGAGCATCGTTTTGACTTTGGCCTTTCCACACAATTTAAAGATTCTTCTCGCACTTGTTTTCTTTATGTTATTTTTTGTATCGATTTCTCACCTCCGGGGATTTTACGCAATCGATTGGTTCGAACTCAATTAGAACTCGCTGTTTTACGACTAGAATTTATATTTTACTTAAGAATAGAGCGATGCGAAACACACAAGCAAAGTGGGGTGACCTAATGTTTCCCTACGTATTTTATTTTACGTAAAGGTTACATCGGTTCTTTGAGATGGAATCATTTAATCTGACACGTTTGTGGTTCATCAGAAGTAGAGTAAGGCAATTGATGGTATGTCAAATTATTTCTGAGGTGGTACTGTAACGTCCCTGCACTTACCCGTGTTAAAATCGACAAAGTCCTGTTAAGCACACGAGAAGAACATCAGCTGTTGCTATTTGTTTGTGTCTCCTGCTTTATTTGGCATCAAAGCTTTCAAAATATTGTATTTGTAATATTATACTATAACAGTATTATGGATTCACGTTCATTTTTCATCGCCTTTGCCTGTGTGACCGACTACGCGTTTCTGTATATTCGGTTTCTATTTTGTACTTTTATATTTCATCCGCTCTTTAATGCTGCTTTGTCATTGTAAGTTTCATATTTATATTTTCCTCCATTCCTTTCAGTATCAGTTTTCATTCTTCTCTACGACGCATCTCCAGTGTTGGAATTTTGCATCTCACACTTGCATCTCCCTAACTCATACATGACTTTGGTACTTAATTAAGAGTACAAAACAAATTTAGTCACTCGGCAAATCGAAATTGTTGTAAATTCGACGTGTTCTAATTATGTATTATTTTTATTTTTTTAGGTAAGTAACAGTTTTTTCGTCTACGATTCGTGCTGGGTTCCCTTCAAAGGTAGGCCGCAATATTTTCTGGTGACATTACATTGTTGACAATACTCGTCGGCCTAAAGGGTCTTTCATCGCAATTTACAATTGCAGTATGGAGGCTGTGTAAATATCTGTAGACTGTAGACAAGCCATTTTATTTTGGATGATCAGAAGCATAAACGCAGAATGAATTCATTCTGAATGTTTCACCTGCTCGTCATTACTCAGTTCTTATTAACCTTCTGACCTTTGGCCTTCTCTCGTCCTCCTCCAAAATATTCTTCTCTTGGTTAGACCTCACCAGTCTTTCCGATGATGGTTGCCAAATAAAACTGTGATGAAGCCACGTTGGAGGGAGGACTTGACGAAATGGCCGGGTCAAACTTCGAAACCCTCGATTGGTGAAGTAAAAGCACAAACAAGTGGTTGCAGATGTAGTGAATGAAAGGGAATGATTATGCATGGAATGAAATCATTTGTTTAATTGTTATAATCATATAATGCGGCACGAATGTGGAAAATGTCGAATTTGGACTTTTTTTTGATCGGCGGCGATCGATTGATTTAGATTCATTCGATTGGGCAACAGCATGAGAAACCAGTTTTGCTCAAAGTTAAAAGATCAATTTAACACGTGAAATTTCAGTATCGAATTGTAGCAAAAAAAATTTATTTTTTCCACAAGAACTCGATCGTACGAAACTCAACTACATTCAAGTGTTAATTTTTTTTTGCATTTCATAACTAACCAACCTGGGAATTTTTATACAGTCGACGACCAAAATTTTATGTTTGTGTGCAGACATCCAGGTCTACGGTACACACTACAGACACTACAGTACCATTAACATACGGTTAATGACTGCGACACACTTTGAACTTTCCTTTAACACCGAGGACGTTAAAAAGTTTCAACGGTTTTCATTCCAATTAATGAAATAGGAAGTGCAAATTAAAAATTACAATAGTAGCAGTAGTGTCGGGTAAAACTTCCTGAATTCTCAGGTTTTATTGCTGAAGCCTTTAAACCCTCTGTCCAACTTGGATAATGAGAAGAAGATGTTTGAACTAGAAGCAGAATGAGCAAAACAATACCAAACACTTCGTTAGTCATTTAATTAAATTTAATGATAAGTAATAAACCGATAACAACAATTTTATTATCTTTAGCATTTTGACTGTTAAACACGATGGAAAATGTTCAGGTGCAGTTTACAGGGCCTTTCAGAGGGCAAAACGCTGAGCCTTTCCCCCCAAAAAAGGCATCGATGGCATCGAGGAAATTCCTACCGCGGTCAATGACTGATATCGATAGTCTAATTGGTTGTAAACTATTCTAATTAGTTTAATACTTTCATTTCGAGTAATTTATTCTTTTATTTTACCGCACCTTCTTATTAAAGTTTAGTAATAATCCGTTCGATTAGTAGGGCCCCCAGTTTAACTGGGTAAGGTGAATTTCTGGTTTTCCTCTTCTAATGGACTGGCTAATGAGCCCACATGAACCTCCACTCGCTCACACCAGTCAATTTAATTAATTTAACTCTTCCCAATTTCGGATTTTAATTTTAAAAATTTGCTACATGTCAAATTTAAATCTCTCTCGGATCCAAATTTGTATTTAAATTTGCGGCTACAGGAAACGCTGACTTTGGCGTCGGACTTTTCGACCGGTTTTGGCTTCTCAGTAATGATTTTTTTAAAAGAAAATTTCCCACTGCTGCCATGCTTACGGTAGGATTATACTGTCGGTTGTTCAGCACTCGAATATTATCTTTGTTAAGAAGTCTCTGACGACAATTTATACAAAATACAAGTAGGCTGCTGATAAGTTGCCGTTGAATTTATTCTGAAAGAAACAAAGCTGCAATTATGTTTTAAATTTTAAACACACTACCAAGAAGTCTAGTACCATATGTTGCCTTACTAGTAACTGGTTTCCGGAACCGAGGAATCATTCCATGAGAAATTATTCCATTAGTACCATTAGCGGCTTATATGAAACCGGCAAATATTACATATCGTGCGGAAGCGTTCAATTGACACATCCTGCCTGTAATAAATTAAATACACAAGAACAGTTTGTAGTAATTGTAGTTCAAAGAAGAATACAAGGAAACCGTTTTTACCCGCAAATTCTCGTGATACCTGAATTAATTAGTGTCAGGTGGTAGCAGTAGTAGTAGTAGTAGCTAAGTCAACGTTGCCTCACGTCTCAATGGTTTTACATTGCTATGTGCTGTTTTTAATGAAGTGTGATTTAAGTTTTTTGTGTGTCGGATGAGGGTAGACTCACACTTAAGTGTGAGTGGGAAGGATGAAATTTTAAATAGCTTTAACATAAGCTGACGTTTGTGGAGGATATTTGGCGTCTAATGGCACACCATGTAAAATGACGACAAAAAGGAGAAGAACGCAATCCAGGGATGGTAAAGTGCAAAAGTGTGCGGAAAAACTCTTAAAAGCAACGTGCCAGCAAAATGGACCAACACGATGTCGAATTGAGCGTCGATTGCGGAATAATGACTTTTAGGAATGAAAACAACAAAAGAATAATGACTGAGTAAATAGTTACGAAATCCTTCAGGAGAAAAATAAGCACGACATAAATAATCACGTACCAAGGAGATATATTTATGTGAGATACAAAAATGGCACCGGATGAAACAACAGGTTTTTGTATTTTTCAACTTATGAAGCCTAGTAGACCGGAAGAAGGAAGTAGACGAAACGGATTTTTTAAAAATCTGAAAAAATAAAAGACAAATTCAAAAGGACTTTCAGAGGAGTTCAATTCATTTGGAAATTCATGCGAATGACACGGACGGAGGAAACTTACCAAAAGTGGTAACTGAAGAAGTGACGTCACCGTCAATGGGCCCGGAAAGTTTCACAATTTTCGATTTTTCTTATTAGAACGACTTAAAATGTAGCCAATGGAGCATATGCAAATGGAAAAGACTTGGCCGATCCGAATTTGGAACCCAAAAATTGGTTTTTCCCAAAGCGGCCCACTGAACTTGGAACGAATTTGGGTCCAAGCAGGTTTTTACAATTTAGTCGTTCCGATTGAATAGACGACGAGTTAAAATCGACTTTATGTTATGTACTTGGTACATAAGATTTGTTTTCATTAAGTCAAAATAAAAGTACTATAATTTTGCATTATTGCAACACCCGTTTATCTATAATCACTGGTTTTCTTCTTTTGTATTTTTATTTTTCTGTCTTTCATCGGGCGCAGTTTTGCCTCGTTTTTATGACTCTGGCAAACATTTGGCATCCAAAAAAACGTCACATTCTGGTTTGCTTTCCTGTCGCCCACCTCGTCAGTTTCTACATTTTCTTCTCTTCCTTCTTTTATGTTATTTTGCTTTCCATAGAAATATTAACGACACAAAAAAACGGATTATTAGAACAATTTCCGTTAAATGTGCTCTGATAAAGTCTCATCAACTTTCAGAAATTACCCTACAAACAGCAGGACATTTGATTATAATCTAACATTTTGTGCTTGAAAATGACTAGAGAAAATAAAAAAAAAACAATTAATAGAAGGGAACCAAAATAATAGTGCAATTAACAACTTTGTTGCTCAACATTTGTAGCTGTCAAATTTTAAAAGTTTCGAGCCTTTGCAATTTGCACATTGGTCCCCGTTGTTTATTTGACAAATATTTGGTACTTGAGAAGTGGAAGAATTGCATGACTAAAACATCTTACGGAATCAAAAATATCTGCAGTTAAATTCTCACACTTGCTGAGGGTAGAAGTTAACGCTTAATTGATGTACAAACACACGGGACATTAACTCGGAATTATGCGACTGTGCAAACAACCTCAAGATAAAAATTACGTATTACATGGCAGAAAGTTCAACGGAAACGAAGAAACGCAAATGACACGAAGAACCTACACAGAAGTAAATCGTCCCGAGTCTGAGAAACTCGTAACATCGTCCTTTGGGCTATTCAAATAAAGTTTGTAGGAGGAAAAAGGTACACAATAAGTTTCGATAAGTTTGATTGACGGCTTAATAGACTGAGAAATTTGACAAATTATTAATGGTGAATGCGAATGGATGACAGGATGGAAAAGAGTCAAAGGTAAGGAAGTGTAACTTACAAAGAAGCAAACAATGAAAAATTGTTATGTAATTAACTCAAAGAGAACAGCAGGGAAGCAAAAAAGAAGAAGACAGAAAGTGTTACGGAAAGTCAATCAGTTTAATTGTCGGCTGTTGCTGTTACGTTGTCGCACACATCACATGATTATTTATTTAACAAAATTTCATTTATCACATTTGGCAAGTTTATTGTGTAATATTTCAGTCGTAACGAGTCTTTTCTTCTGGTCAGAAAAGAGGTCAAATTGTCCTAAAAAAATACTCTGAAACAACTTTGAAACGAGACTTCTCAATTCCTCTTAAACGAATTATATAAAAAATAATATACAATAATTAGAATGAGTATATTAAAAGTTTTAAAGCTGGGAATGGAGGAGCTTCTCACAACTCATTGCAATTACAGGTTAATTACAGTGCGATGTGAACTCAATACACCAGGCAAAAAAACACCTGTAGACATATAATTAGTATATTATAAGAATTTCTGGCTCAGACAAATATCATATGAGGCCTCACCTGTCCGCCATTTTGCTGACAGTTAGATGATTCCACTTGGTCTGGTCGGGTGACATACTCTTGTGCATTCTTCTTCATTCCCTCAGGCACAGAAGCTGTAAATGCCTCATTCTTTTCTTTCTTGCCTGGGTGTACCTGCCAAAAGACACAAAGCAGGTGAGAAGGCGTACAAAATGACTCTTTTGTTTACTTCCTTATTTGATTATTAATTAACAAGGTTCCAGGTGTCGTAAGTAATAATTTTTTTTTCTCTAGAAGTTTCCCTAGGCACACACAAATCGGATTCCAATAGAAAATCTTCAGACAAAATCGTCTGTCTGATTGTCTGACCTGCTTGCTTGCTGGTTTGTCTGCCTGTCTGCCGGGCTGCCTGTTTGTTTCTCTGTTTGTTTACTCGTCGGATTGCGCGAATTATTTCTCAATGTTAATTTCTTAAGAAGAAGCAGACGCTTTTCTCTACCTTTGTCGTCCTTTGAATTATTCCCTTTGTTTTTGCTTCTTTCACCGACTTGCGCTGCTGACTTTTTTCTGCAGTTTTGCAAGGCTCCCGACATTTATTTTTTAATTTATTACTTACGTGTACGTGATTAATGTGGTTGAGTCATGTCAACCCACGAATTTTTGCGCACTGAAAACGACCTCTCCTTTCTTTCTTTTGCACGATTGTCAAACTTTTCTCAATCTGATTTGTTTTACTACTCTGTTCTTTTTATTACTGTTCATTAAAAGTGTTAAACAGATCCCGTCGCTTGCCATTTACTCATTTCTAAAAGTTCTTTCTAGTTAAAAATTTTTTTCTCCCAATAAAAAGCTTAAGCGTTTATTATGCAAATACTCTCTGACATGAGGAACTTAAACGGTTGGAAGTTGTGCAAATTCTACATCACGAAATAATGGAATTGTGTATACATTTATAAAAAAAAATATGCAAATAATAAGGAAAATGTTTAATCGGTGAAGTCGCACACCCTACCTTGAGAGAAAAAATTCATATCAATAAGTATGAACTTGAGTTTTATGTCACTTATTGAAATCATGTAATTGTATTGGTCTACGAAATGGAATGGGTGAACTGCACAGTAATGAGACGACCATTAACGACCCGGTGAACTGTGAAAAACAAGAAAAAAGTAGTATTTTTAATTAAGCACCTCAGGTGTTTACTATATCTTTCTAAGTACAGTACATCCAAAATTTATTCTGTTTTTGTTTGGGCTTTACTTTCTGTGATTGCTATTTATCATTTATCGATTATAATATCTCTTACATAATGTTTTATTGTACACTTCTTCTGAGAATTTTTTTTTGTTTCCGTCACCACATTCGGGATTTGTGTACAACGAAAATAATTCAAAAGAAAAGAGTACGAGAATGAAAAAGAATGTTCGTTTTACTTCCTGCCATTAAACCGTTCAAATGATTGACGTTTGATTTTTAGTTTGACTGTTGCTATCTCGTCTCATAATTTCAGTTATGTCTCTCTCTCTCTCTTTCTTGTCGTCTGCAGAAGGACAATCAATAAACTTAGCAGTCTATTGTTAGCGTTCCGCGCAAGGCTCAATGTTTATAGTTTTAATTGGTCACCCCTGGCCCGGAATGCAGGTGTAACAGATAATGCTTGGGTTTGCCGCTTTCACTTTCTACTGGAAAGATGCAACAACACAAGTAAAAGCAGCTATTATATGCGTGTGTTGTTCTCTCCCAGTGAGTACGAGTATTTTCTTGAGTGGCAGAGTTTTTGTCATCGTTTCAATCTGCCATAATATAGCAGCGATTACATTTTTTCTTGTTTGCTCGGAAACCGGGAGGGGTCCACTGATAGGAAACTATTTGCTAGTCAATTATTGAATTTACCCGTCATTCCCTGTAAAGTTTGCTTTGTCATGTCAAATTCGATAGATTTTATTGGTGGTGTGATCCCAACCAAGTAAATACGCAGAATAAGAGTATCAATAAGTTTTTATTACCACTTTCTCGCGAACCTTTGAATATTTGCATTGAAAATTAGTTACCATCAATGTCTTGTTTTTTTTTTCCATCTTGGTGGTTGCCTCTGGAGGAAAACGTTATACGCGTTTACGTAACGAATGACTCTCCAGTGGGTGGAGGTCACACCCTTGACTTATTAATATAATACGGTTCAAAAAAAAGAGATTATTGATATACTCCGACGCATGAAATATCAAATTTTACGGCTCCTCGAGGGAAAGAACAGCAGAAAACACTCCACAAAAACAAAATGGATATCCGTGAACTTGATGCCAGGATGAAAAATTCGGTCCGAACATCTGTGGAAAAAGAAATTAACCTTCGCCCTTGCTCGACCAGAGCCTGAACTAGAACTTGAAAACAAGTCGGACAACTTCCTTCCGGCTATGGCTACTTTCGTTCTCGGAGACCTAGTTTTGCATATTATATTTCATAGAGGAGGTTGCGTCCAAGTTCGCCTGTCATTTCTACTATCGCTAATTTAATTGACGCGGTGACATAATGGCATTTGGTGCCGTGATACCCGGGCGGACGAGACCCAACCACAGGTGCATGTTACAAACAGCTCGAGTGGACAAAGCGGAGAAAGAATTAACCGCCTTGGGTAACGAGAATTTACAAATGTAATTGCAACGAGCCAAATTCAGACGGACTAATTACGATAATTGGGCAATAAACCGGTACTCTCCTGGCATGGTAAAGTCCATAAAACGGTCAATCGTTATTACGGCAATAGAATTGATTAATCGTTTAATAGATCAAGATCGGAATTTCTTATTAGATCGCCAACTAAAATCGTCGAGAGCTCCTTCTCTCTCAGCCTCAGTTTACAAGTTGATTTTTTTCTTCCGATAACATTATTTACGTTTCAACAGACTGTACACATTACGTAGGTATTTATTAAAATAACAAATTTTGTACTAATTTTAACCGAGAAGAATTTCATTACGACTGCTAATAATTTTTATATTGAGCAAACCAATGGAATTTCGATATTAAGCATTTGCTATTTAGTCACGTATTGAACAAGAAAGCAAAGAGTTAATTAAGCATCCACACACCCCAGTGTATACACACCGATTTGAAGAGTATGAAACAAGAAAATTGTTGTGAAAGATCAATTAGATCTTAGATGTTGGATATGCAAATAGGAAAGAACCGCGGTTTGAAGTATGGAAACCCCGTCTTGTGCAGGTACTCGAACCCTGGAACATCTTCCAGGATGAAATAGAAAAAAAAAACAAATCAATTCCCGAAACCGGAAGTGATTGCCAAAGAAGATTGATCTTCGGCCAATTTGGTCCGAAACTCGTCTCGCGCACTTTTCCTGCGAGCAAACCTGAAGAAACGAGTTCTTCAGGGCCTTAATTACCTGATTTGTATTCAACGTCGTCTCTATACACGGCCGAAAGCGTGATGTAATATTTGCTTACCATGTTGTAAAAAATAAATTTAAAGATTCCGCTGGTGAAAAAAAAACAAGGAACCTCTGCTGTGTCGTTGCCCAACTCCTTCGACAGAAAGGTCTGATGCGAGGTAAATGTTACCGAGGAATTCACTACACTTAGGAGTATATTCATTCATTCCAGTCAATCCGTCGGATGGGAAAGTCAAAGTCAACATCTCCTGTGTGCCATCTCCTCGCTCTTGCAGGCTGATACCAACAAACTTTCAGAAAGCATGCCACGAGATGGAACTTTCGTAATAATCCATTAAATTTTCCTCTCCCTCCACTAATGGAATTAATTAATTAATAATTCATAGACCGGTAACAATGAATCGGTTCTCAAGCGAATTACCAAGAACAATTATCGATATTAAGCGAAACTAAGAGAGAGAGAATAAGAAAAGATAATGGCGAAGTCACTTGAGCAAGAAACGCTGCCATCCACGCGGGACCCAGGCACATAAAAATTACGAAACTTCTTTTATTTTCTTCGGAGACATCGCGACAGGTACATGAAACGCTTATAAAATGCCAGAAATGCTAAAGTTGTTGTTGTTGTTGTTTTGCCGAGCGGTCCAAAGTACCCGCCCCTGACGAAAATAACCCGGTACCAAACTGGTGGAATGTCAAGGGAAAGAAGGGCCAATTTAACCGTGTCTAGTTACCGTCAAGAAACACCTGTTGCCCAATTCTTGTTGCTTAATGTAGGCGTCAGCGGAATTTACATTTATGTACATGCTAATATTAATAAAACACGTTACATGTGCAATTTAGGCGTCTTGAAGAAGGTGGGTACAACTAGAAAGTCCCCTTAACCAAAGTTTCATTTATAGCTCGAATGGATGTGAATACAAACATTTGTTTATTTATTAATCCAAAATTTGATGCGATGAAAATATACAGCAAAATGAGTGCATCTGCAATGTCAAAGTGTTGAAGTGTTCAAAATTTCTGTAAGTACAGGGCGTCAAAACAAGTGTCAATACAAGAAAAATTTAACACCTGATGACCGTAATGGAGGTTCATAGAGTTAATATTATCACAAGCTTGTGTTTTGCAATGAAGTCAGTAATGGGTTTTGTGTAATGGGCAGTTAGAAAGGGCATGACTAAGCGGAGACAAGACAAAAATGTATAATGCTTGACCGTATATATTACCATAAAAGCTAAATTGAGATATAAACACATATATATAAATATATATATATAGAGAGTGAGAAAGAGAGAATTGAATTGTTCGTCACACCAAAAGCTGTCTTATGAACTTATATAAAATATTTATAAATATTTAACGTTAAACTACTCGCTAACTCAAGTAGTACTCACTCGGACGAACGAGTACTCTCTCCAAAACTCTCCATCGACACTTTTACTCCATCAACATGTGTACCCGTCCTGCGTGGTACTCTCTGGCACTTGTGTACTTTTCATACGGCGGTTTCTTTTACGATTCGTTCACGGTTAACTGACTGATTAACGTCATTCTACGTGATATGTTACTTCTCACCGGGTGTGCGATTAAACCATCGTTTTTACCTTCGACTCTTCTCCGAACGGGTATCAATTCGAAAAGAAATAGATAATCGGAAATGGATGAACAAAGGATTATTGTTGGATTCAGACAAAGAGATGGATTTCAATTTCAATCGAGCAAATTAAAAAAACAAAAGGAGACGTGGAAACAACAAAAAGGAAAATCAAGTGGAAGTTGAGAAACATTGATTAAGATTAAATTTTGAAGTGGAACGATAGTTTTGACAGATAATGGTCGGCAAACGGAGATTAAGGGAACTAGAAACTAATTACATTATTTTGGAACTTTGAAAACTTATTAACTTCCACTGAAGTAAACAAGTGATGCAACATAACGGTACACATTTACAAATACTACAATACCACACGGTACCATTATCATCTATTATATTTTTTGTAAATAGGACAATACATAATTAAAGTATCTATGTAACACAAATATAATATACATGGTGTTATTTTATAATTCATTCTGTGTGAAAAGGTGCTGTTTTCCAGTGTTTGGGTACTATTTGACTACTTTTGGAAAACTTTACTCAACGGCTAAAACGGGAAATGTAGTTAATCAAAACGTACAGTCAAAAAAGTGAAAATAAAGTGGTAGAACAAGAAACATCAACTCGATGGTGACCTTTGCTTGTTTAAAATCATCCGCGAAGACGATTGCAACACATGCAGCTTATGACCCAGTAACCAAGTCGACATGTGACCACTTAAAAGTCCTAATCGAACAAGTAAACTGTAACGAAAAAGTAATAAAACACTCGAAATGAGTAACACTAGTCCTAACCTTTGGAAATTGAAAATTTTTTTACGTGCGAAAGAAAGCAAAAGTTAGAAAATAAGTCGAGTTGAACTGTTAACATCATGTGGAGTTGGGGGTCATGTGTGCTAGCAGTTGCAGTGTACAGTAATTTACTGTTCTGCTGTGACTTAGCATTCTTTATAAGTTACCTATAACTTGTTGTAATTAAAAAAATTGGTACTCATTTTGTCCCCTCCACCTCGAGTGCACTAATTTGTACACAGTAGAGCTAAAATCTAACTGTACTGACTTCCTCGTCGTTCGGTATGCCCTTAAGCAGTACTCAGTTCCTTTAAGTCTTGGCCATGCCCACGAGCGAGTATAAATTTTTGTGAAAAAATTGACAATAGACAAAAATTTACAAAATCAAAAAAAGCACGAGTTGCATCAGCAGAGTAAACCACAAAATTTTGCGGTCTGAAATTTTCAACAACCGAAGAAACATTCGACGGAACATGAACATAAATAAATGTTGACGTGTCCGGAGCACCGTAGGTGACGGTTCGCCCCGGGGAACTATCTTAAAACTATTATGTAACAGGCCAGACCGACCGAATTGTGACGGCGTCGTGGCAGCAGTTGGATGTACAACAAACCGAGAAAACGAAAAACCCAGGAGTTGACTCTCCGTTTCTGTTGCTCCGGCAGGAACCAAATGCACCGTGACGACGTCGGTTGGTCCCAACAGAAGATAAAGTGGCAACAGAGTAAAAGTTAAAAGTCGTGTAATTAGCATAACGTCCGTAGTCGTGTTGCATCACTTAACCAAATTATGGTAATTGCTCGCCTCGTTTTCTGGCTGTTACCACTTGAGGTGGTGGCGATCTGGATTTCACGCGACTGACCCTTCCAATTGCACACTTGACCTTGTGCCACTGCTCCTTTCTTGTACCTGAAAAGTTGAGGTCCACAATGGAGGACTCGAAATATTGCAAAGGACGTGGCGGATTCGCCTAGAATTTTTTTCTTGGGTTGGGCCCGTTACTTTCGCTTACTGCCCGAGAGATCTGATTTACTTTCCTTTGACTCCTTCGATTTCCTTTTTCTATGCATCACCAGGTATCCTGTTTCGGGGTGACTCCCACCAGCTCCTATTTCATTCCAAAACTGACTACTATGAATGAGACCAAAATTACTACGTAATTTTATAATGTGACGCCTGGCAAGAAGCATTGTAATTTTTATTAATACATAATGTTTTTATAAAACAATTTTATACAATATATTTTTATGTAACAGTGACTACATATAGTTTTCACTATATAATATTGTGTAAAATGTTTGGGAATTGTCCCTAAAATTTTTATTCTCGAGGTCAGCTGTGACGTTCTTGGTGATTGTTGCGAGGTGGTCATCAAATTGAACGTCGCGGTGAGTGTCTGTTTGTCTTTGCCTTTTTAAGTATAGAAAGAATCCTGTGTCAAGGTGAAGTTCCCTCAGTGTGCTACAGTTCGGTTTTTCTCGAACTTATCATTTGCTTTCCGCAATTTGTTTGTCCACGACGTTCACCTCCGCATCGCATTCCAGTTTTTTTTTCTTTGCTTTTGCGTCACCCGGTTTTATTTTTTGTTATGCATGATTTATATTTATAATTTCGGTTGCTTAATTTGTTTAACCAAATTCCGAGCGCGCTTTATCGGTTGCAGTTGCTCTGACATGCTATTGCACACGAGGGATTGCCAAAAGTTGTTTCCTGACATGTCTCCTATTTTACTGGAATTGAGCAAGTCTGGTCACCGATCGACTTGTGAACTTGATCTTAACTCGACCTGCCACCACCTCGCTTATCTTTTTCTTTATGCAATAACTGTTGACACAAATTTCCAAATTCTCTTGTTGTTGATCCCCGTATGGATTAAAGATGAAATTTCGAGTTCAACGATTTGCGTCCGATTTCACAAAAGTGTGAATTAATGGAGTCCGACTGGGTTGGGGCGCCCTGTACTCTGAATTTCTGACTTGGCAGTGTTGGATTATGTAAGTTTCCACTAGTCATTCCATTCGCCCAATCATTCACGCTTCCTCACATTCTCTGGGTCATGATCGTACTTCTCAATAGGTTCAATTCTTGGCCGAGATATTTAGTCTTCAAACTCTTTGGATGCTCCACAATTTACTGACGCTCGTTGACCGCAGTAATCGCTCGGGTTTAACCAACTGAGACCTCCCACGTGAAGCGCCGAATGATTTCTACTATGCATTTCTACTTACTTTTAGGCTCCACTATTTTTCTAAAGTCTTTATTACCAAGTTTAACTGCTTTACATTCTAATTTCCGGTATGTACAGCTTCTTTACGATTTTACTCTTTACGATTCATTCACGTTGCTTAATTCAGTTGCTTAATTTTGCTTAAACTAACGTGCAACTCCCAACTACAATTTTAAGTTGATTCGTTGCCTCTTACGTTCCCATGCCCGAGTAGTTCAATCTATTCATAGCAATGTACTCGACGATTACAACGTCTCACTTCTACCATTTTCCATCAGTAATAAAAAACAGTTTCAAAGGGCTTTTCACCTCTGCTTTTGTAATATTTCTGCCTGATAATGACCGGGTTCTAACAGACACGGCCCCTTGCGACCGGGTCACCCCGTGAAATTAACAGTTCGGAGAGAAAGAACCGCTAGCACTGATCAAACACCATGTTGGACCCCGGAGAACAACCCACATAATAACAATAATAAACATTTTTGCAATTGCTCCCTCACCAATGGGCAGAACGCCAGTTGCCCTCCCAGTCAACGAAATCAGGTTCGTACCTGCAGACTAGAAACAGTGTAATAATATGCAAAACCGGCGTTTATTTTTGGCCATAAAATGACTTCATCCTTGTGGCGTGGTGAAATTGTTTAATCATTCAATTTAACTGTGGACCTTGCTTATTGCAAAATGTATAATTTCAATTATTAATACAAATGTATGAGCGAACGCCGGGCGTATAACATAACCGAGTACGAAATTATAGTTTTTTTTTCTCGAATTCGCACTGAAACTATGATTCATTCTACAATAGAGTGATTTACCTGTTTTGTGCACAGGAATTCGAACATTCTCGGGTGGGCAGTACAACAGTACGTCAACAGTCTGTACACTACGTCGCGATTCATTCATTCTGCATCGAACAACAATGTTTTACTATTTTGAACGAAATCTTGAGATTAAATTGAATCTTGGGGATTGTAGAAAGTCTCCGTGACTTTGTTACCATCTGTGGCGAGATCAGAATCATCCAAAATAATCCTAAGATTAGTTCGACGTTGCTCGTGACGGGTTTGGAGAAAAGGATTTAGGAATTTCAATGAAAATTTCAGTTGGTCCTGGTGCCGTTGAACTTGCACCACAAAGCAACGGTTTTTTACATGGGTTGCGATGCATGATAGATACTTTCCGTGTCTTTTACATATCCATTAATTATATTTGTTATTATTAATTATTGTTGTAGTAATATCGCAGATAATATTAATAGCGCAGATTCAAGGTATCACTGAAAATAGTGCAGCCTCTGATTTTGAATTGCAGTAGTAATTGCTGTGGTTTGTAGTTTTAGTAATTTTAGTAGTTTACAAAACTATATTTTGTAACTCCACTTGCGAACCGAACATTTAACTGAACAATTAATCATTATTACCAGACATTATGTTTTGTAAAATTTCAATTATTTTTTTGAAATATTGAAGTGACCAAAAAAAATTTTAGATACTATGTATACCTTATCAATAAAGACCTGATGAAGAATCAATTCTATGACCGTTTAATTGTGGTTATTCAGAGTTATGGATTATTATGCATACATAAACATAATCACTTGAATTAACCCTTGGCTAAGTTGACTTAAAAAGAGCATAATAAAATTTATTATTCAGTATTTCTTTACCTAATTAATATTCTAAACTGATTTTACGTAATTTTTATTAATTGAAATTTATACATTCCTTTCAATTAAATTGTAATTAGTTAAATACCATTGAATATTTGAATTTTACCATTGAATTTTAGTGGCAAGCGTTTGATGTAACAGTTTCAAACATACTTATTTAATTAAAAATTATTAAACTCTGTGGAATTATTTAACTCGATGAGCGAGTGTCAGTGTTTCTGTTACATGACTTTTAATTATTTATTTGAGACTGCATAAATCAGAAAAAATAAGGTGCACATAATTTTTCTCTTTTACTTTTCACGCAAACAGCAGTTTTGATTGCTTCCGTTTCAATACTAAATGTACGGCTTCTCAGTTATGTCCGTTCTCTCTTTCCTTTCCATTCAAATGACACCGGTTTCTTTTCCTTACATTTTCACTTTATTGATTCCTTTATTGATCAATTAATTCGGTCGATTACTTGTGAGGTGTCAGCAGGACCGAAAGTGAACGTATAAAAAAAAGTCTCGTTGAAATGCCCGGGGTTGGGTTTTTAATTTCACGTTGTTAGTTGGCCCTTTGATTTTGTAACTTAAACTAATTTCATTCTCCATTTTATTATTTTCAATTCTAATTAAATTGCAAGTCGTTGGGGTTTTCACTTGAGCACGTCCGATTACATTTACACGTCCGATACATAAAATTTTATGTACTATTACCCAGAAGTGTTTTATATAGTGTATTATATCTATGTATAAGCTAAAATGATTTTCACCTTATTAGTACTGCCGGGCACAAATCAAAGAGAACTGCAGGGTATCAACCCTGTTCGATGCCTATTCAATAATGTTTTCTAGAAGTTAATAACAAAGTCAAGTGCTAATTAAAATGAAGTGATTAGTAATTTGTGATAGTTGCATGAATTGTAAGACGTCTTCAGTATTACTTAGAGTAGTGCTGGTGACAGTTGTGTGTTGACGCTATAATAAGTAATAAATATTTATCGAGAATAGTATTGGATGTCAGTCAACAATATTTCACTCGTGTCAGTCACCTTTTCGCAACTCGGGTCAATTTTAAGTCAGTTCAATGAATTGACACACATCTGTTAGGGTTTTACTCAAGTGCCTGATATTCGACCCTCGAACACTTGATCTGCAGCCTGGCGACAATCGGTCTCGTAAAATACCCATCAGTTGGATGACAGACTGATTGTCGCCGTTAAAGTGAGGGTTGCACAATAACAAGAAATCAGTGAGGGAATAAAATGTCTTCATTGGAAATCTCACACGATTGTATATAATTGCATAAGATCACAATTGTATTGTAATGCTTACAACTAAATAGAAATGTACTTTTCTGCGTGCCATTTAATTAATAATATCAAATCCAATAAATCGAATTTTTAATCATTATTTTAGTATTTATCTCGGATACGTAATCTCCAAACAGGTAATCGAGGGTCGAAGATAACCTGAGTCTCGGATACCTGTCTGTCGCTTAAATGACACTCGAGCTGTCCCACTAACATCAGGTACACAAGTGCAAGTACAGTTTTCTTGTCGTCAGATCACAATCAATTATTTAACCAATACCACAATACTCAACGGTACCGATTAATATTCATTATAGTAAGTTAATACCTTGAGTTCGGGTTCATGCATTTGATTTATTACAAACACAAAAATGTGACGTTCAAGTCGAAGGATTTCTGGTGCGGACCGTAGTTCAGTAGAGCATCTGGATAGTTAAATTGTCTCAAAGCCGACTAGTTTTCCTTCTCTATTTCTTGAACTAGGAATACGTGATTATCCTGTCAGACACCCACCAGATACATAATGTTTCAATGAACTTGTTATCCTGACCTAGACCTTGATTCAGTTATTACGGCGTTTTAGCAGTTGCACGATCACAATTCGTTCGATCACTCTTTCTTGTCGAGAAAGTGATCCGAGATCGCGAACTGAGACTGACTGATCTTTCCATCTCTCTCGTTACACATCCTCTTCTTCAATGCAACACCCAAAATTGCCACACCCCTGGCATTGAAACTCGTCAAGTATGCGACTTTTATTTGCCAAACTCACTATCATTTAACGTCCCATGAAATTTACTTGTACTTGGAACCTCGTCAGAAGCCATTTTGTGATGTAATCTTTGCTGTACATTTTTTTATTAATTTAAGATCATCTTAATCTCTTTAATCGGTTTTAATTAAACATCTAAAATCGATGAATGCAAATAATAAATAACCAGAACTAAACATCACTTATTGATTGACATTAATTTGTTGCTTGACAGAGTGAGAAAACGAGGAAACAGAAGTGTTTGATACAGCCATAACTCGATCGAACTAACTCGCATTGCTGACAAAATATTTTATTTTATTATTCGTATTATTATTTATTTTGTTTGAATTCAGTTCTTCTGAACTGCAGCTAAACTGTCAATCTCCTGGCTGAACGTTTTGCTTTCCTGAAAGCTTTCCTTAATACTACGTCTATGTATCTTCCTTTACGCTTTGTTCTTTGAATGTTCTATTCCCGTACTCACCTTCCATTATTGTTCTCATCTTGCCAGAGACACATTTTTAAATTGCCTAGGTAGTCGTTTTCAATTTCAATCACAATTTCAACGTTAACTGCCAATGTGTTGAATTTCCAATAACAAGTTAACATTGTGGTAATTGAGGCGAAGAAAGTTGATTGTAAACAACATTCAACAGACATGATTTTTGTTCCTGGCCCTTACGGTACTTTGGACCTACAGGTCTCCCCAGACGATGGCTCAGAGAAATGTTGAATAAGACTAATGCTAAGCTACGTAATAAAGCAATAATAGTATTTACGTGCAAATGATAATCTTTAAGGCAACAATGGAGGATAGTAATGGCGTGAATTGCGAAAGTAGATAATAGTATCTGGTAAACGGTTTGAGGAAATTCTAGATTTGCACGATCTCGTCAGATCTGCGAGCGTTTCATTTTCAATTTTCCGCCAATTTATTTCGTTTGTCGAACGTGCGCAAAACTTGTTTACCCTAAAAGACATTTGCGCTCCGTTTGAAGTGTGTGTCGAGTTGCAACTGTCCAAAATATCAGGTAGACTGATTACTGAATGGTCCTAATTGAAGATTGGCACAAGTAGTTGACTACTCAATCGGGATGAAGTTCTATTGTTTTGATTCGACTGACGTGACTGAAGTGTGTGGAGAACTGGCAGTAAGATGTCTGCCTTGCGAAGTAGCGCACTGGGTCATCATTTGACGCTAACTCAGCTCTACAAAGTATCTGATAAGTAAATCTGATAGTGTAGATGAAAGTTTTGTATCTGTCCAAAAAGGGGCAGCTACAACCAAGCAGTGCAAGGTAAAGTTGTGCTGTGCTACTCCCAGTGGTGTTGTCGTACCATAACCTTGATGTTGTCGACAGGCGAAGCAGACGGACAGAAAATTTACTATTCCAAGAAAATGACCTACAGACTTTTCGATTGTTCGAAATCTAATGACAATTATTAAAAAATAAGAACGAAATTATTTTTCGTTTATTAGACGACGGCGCCTTGCTATTAATTTGTTTCTATTTTAGTAAATAATGATACATTCCACTTGTGTGTCCTTCTCTTCGAACAAACCGTCTAATTAATAAAGATGACGATTGTAAATTCCATCGGTTGATGTTAGCCAAAGGTGTCCAGTTCTTCTGGGCAAAGCCCTGGTTGAATTCTTATGGTCCCTGGCACCGACCCTGAGTGTGACAATGCAATAGAAAATGAAATTATCAATGGCTTAAAGAAAAAAATCAAACAATTCAGGTGTACCACGGTGAATTGTCATCTCTCCCTACAACTACTTAGGGAAAACAAATTCCTCGAAAATTTTATTGATAATTAGATTGATCAATCAAGACCTTCGTTTCTGACACCTTGTCTATAACACCTGACGAAATCCGTTTGACGATTTAATAAGATAGTCTTGTAATAATGGGGTATCCGTGACACAAGTCTTCGGTCGTATAGAGGACATGGTCATCTTGAAAAAAAAAAGGAATTTCGTATGGTGTGCTTCCTTTCCCCCTTGTCCATGTGTTCTGTAACAACTTAAAACTAGACAAGAAAAACTACTCTTCATTATAATAATAATAGTGAAGACCCCCGTGAACCTGAAAATTATAATGAGCCTCTAATATGTGAATTAAGCTCTGCAGAGTTCAATTTGATAGAAAAGAAGATAATGTAATTTAATAGGTGGGCATTTTCTGCTTTTCTATATACATAAAAGTGTTTTACTTCGATTCAAGTCCACGCAAAAGCTCTGTCTTGGGGAAGTAACAGGTTCAAGTACCAGACAGTTTGAATTCATCAAATGCGACAGGGTCGTATAGAAGAAAAATGTTGCAATTTTATTGCATATTTAATAAACGTTAATGTCATTAGTTAACCTGTTACGCGGAAGATGAAAACCTTAGTTGATTGTCATTGGACAGGTTTGTGTCAAGGTTATGCGTTTGATAGGTTATGCACCGACGAGAGACATTCTGGTACCATTCAGGTCGTCGCCGGAGGCGGTCAACCAACCCCAGGCACCTTCGACCATAGAAAAAACATTGACGAATTCTTCCCGAACCTTCAGATGGGTCAGTAGAAACGAAATATCAACGACCGATCTAGTCTTAATTAATTGGAAAATAAAATTTTATTTTGAACGTTAGCAAAACGTTGGCTAACTTTTCTCGTCCGGTCGGTCTCAGTCCGCCGAGAAACTCGATTCCAACGAGCCTTGTACTTCTCCGTTAATTTGGAAACAAACAGGATAACAATTTACAACAACGGCCAATTCGAAGAGTTATGTGACACCTGCCTAAAGCATTTGATTGTGACATTTACATTTTTCATTTTGTATCGACGGTCGAAATTAGACGAGGGCTGGTACCACTTTGCCTTATGAGTTGGACTAGGTTAGAGAGAACTAGGATTCGTACATTTCAACTTCCTGAGCATTGACAACGTAAAGCTAGATTAATCATGGACATCTTGATGATGTGGTTCTTCACTGCAGTTCAAATGTTGCAGTATACATAATCAAGCACGTCTATTTAATGTACGAATACATCCCTGTCTCTATCACGAAATGGTAGAAATATTCTGTCTGTCTCATTTCTTTTGTTAGTTTTCCTTTGTGTTTCTCTCTTCGTTTCTTGATTTACGTCTGTCTCTATATTTCAATATTTTTACTATTTACATTCTATATTACCTCCTCTAATTAAGCTTCTCACATGCCGCCACATCTTCGAAGCGACTAATTTGAATTTAAATTCCAATGAACTTTTATCTTTTTTTCTATTATTTTTTTTAATCAGATTTTCCCATTCTGCCACATCGCAGCAACTGGAATTATTCTTTTCTTTTCAAAACGGAACGTACCTTTTATCGCACCTGTGACTATTCAAAAGTTTCGCGCCGGACATCTTGACAACTATGACCAAGGTCTGATTAGAAAACTTGTTAATTGTCAAGAGCTATTGTTTCCGACAATCGATGCCAGCTAAGAAGAGAACTATCTACTGGATAAGACTGGGAAACTTGAGCCGCCATTTGCCTGTTCAATTGCCTTTTGGAAAAAATTTCAGATTGTCCCGGGTTAGTGCGACTATATCTTGCTGTTTGGACAATCACATTCCTCATATACATTTCTATTGTTCAGATTTCTCCAACTATGTACAATCAAATGCACCTACCTGTAAAAAGAATTTTTTCATAGTAAACCACATGCAGATAAAAAACATGCCGGTTTGCGAGAAGCAAAATAATTGTCTAATAATAATATCACCAAATGTGAATAATGAATTGTGTAACTGTCAACTGATTGATTCATATAATTGAATAATTGATAACTCCAAAAACTGAGGGCGTAACCAGTGATAAAATTTTATTAAGGTAAATGTCAGGCTGCAAAAATGTCACAAATTTTGCATTAAAACCGTACAATAGAAGCAATTTTATATTTTATAATTTTCTAGGCCCACACAGAATCATACGAATGTGACAGTCGTCTCCTAACATTCAGAATTATTGGTCTACATAACAGTGCTATGTCAATAATTTAATTTTTCATACCTGTCCGTAATTTGAATACAATTTTGTATTTCATACTATCCTTGGCTTTCTTTAAGTTCTTTTCACCATAAGTAGATAAGTAACGATCTTTGCTGCTTCACTCCTGCACTCAAATGTATTTAATTTACTTTTTGTTTCTAAGAATCAAAATGGCACTGTTATTGTTATTATAAATTTTATTTGTTGTGTGAATTTTGAACAATGAAAACACTTTCGTATATAGTTATAAATAATTATAGTTCAAATTCGAGAAACTGGGAGGAACTACTTCAAACAATAATTTCTTGTTTTATTCCACTTCCTTGATTTTTTAGTTCCAAGAACAGTTTACAAAATTAATGTTTGACATTTGGTGCTGGTTTTATCATAGTTGTGTAAAACATTTATGTGAAGAAATTTTTTGGACAATACGGAAACCTTTGCTACAATGTCATTTGACATCTGGAACAAAATTACCAGTGTTTTTGCAATAGTGTGGGTGTCTCGCATTATTGCCTGCTGCAGGGCAATTCCCTTTTTTGAAACGAAAAGGGAAATGAACCCATCAGTTAAGTTACTTGTTAAAAGTCATGGAGTTCAAACTCCAACGCTAAATAGAGCGACATAACTGTGGGATTATTAAATATTGTTCAAATAATCCGTATGTAATAATAGTTATTGCTGGGGAAAAGATTCATTCTTTTTATTTGTCCCAGAAATGCATTTAAATTGAAACTATAAAATATGACTTTTACTTTCATCCTGCTTAACGAATTTCCAGCTGCCTGAAACGCTATATATAGCAATCATTACAGAGAACGTAACCACACTTTCTATACTTTCGTAACGTTATAACTTAAGCGACCTAAGATGAGTACCAAACTACCGATAAAAGAAATTGACCAAAAGAGCTTGAAGATTCAGTTATTTGGGTTTTTAATTTATCTGCAGTGAGGTGTTGTGCTCTTGAAAGAAACAAATTGAAAATATTTAGTATTTCACGTATTGTGAGTTCTACATTTCCAGATTTCGGGACGGTAGGTGCACGTGTTGCCTGATAACCACCTTCCTTCTGTTGTATCACTGTAATCTGGGTGGCAGTGCAATCGTCAAAGATTTTTGTTTCCTCTCGTAAAATTGTTTTTTTTTTTTTAATTTCTTCACTAATACCTGACATAAAACTCAAAGTTAATAAAATGTGTAATTCAATAGCAAGAGTTCCAGAAATAGGCTGATGAAAGTTGCACCATACGTCAGTTATTCAGATGAACTTCATTATCGGTTGTAAGTCAGGTTTGGTCAAAATAACTTGGTAAAATGGTATTCGATAGCGGTTGATACCATCAAGAGCCAACCTTGCTCCCTTCAGACTCAAAGTACCCCAGTTACCTACCCTACAGATCGTTGGAAATGGTACATGCATACAGAATTATTATATTACTCTCTTACAAAAATTTATTTAGTAGTTGTTAAGTACCAATACCTGGCCGTAACTCAACAATCGGTACCCTTGCGTTTGATTCGCTGCTACCATACTTTTCCTACTCATCATTTCATACGGCTCGCAGTTGCCAAACTAATTTATTCAAACTTCGAAACAGTTATTAATTATTGATTTCGTGTTTAAGAAATTTCACTTTTTTGAACTTAATAATTGCGTTTTCCATATTAGTAAATCATTTTTTAAATTGAGTGAACAATATGCAATAAGAAAACTCAACGGGCACTGACTTTTGTAAATTTGCTTAGACAAGGAAGCACGTGCTTGTTCAACGCTTGTAACTTTGTGGTCGATGCAAACTCTTAGCCATGTTGAGAAGTAGAGAGAAGTTACCAACTGATGTAATGAAGTTTGCAGACTTGACTTTCAATGAGCAGACAAAACAGTGAGGGAAGGGGGTATTAGAAACTATTTAACTACTTGGAACAGTTGCGGCTAATACGATGATGGACGCAATTGTTCTTAATCATGTACCCCAAGTGAAACATGAAATATTTTTGCAGCTACGTCTTCCTCCACACATCGGTATTTCACTACATTGATGAATCCTACATAATTACATTATTGCTTTACTCCGTTTATACCTATCGTGTGTGCCTCTTTGAGTTTTTGCACTTCCCCTTGTACCATTTTTGCATTTACTGAACACATTGATTACACAATATCAACTCTATATTGCACATATCTTTTCATCTATAATAAAAAGCGTTTAATTTCTTTATTATTAATCCACTTAAGTACAGAATCGATGTAAAAATTAGGGCCACGCAAGGAATGATGGACTCATATAAAACACCCGTGCTTTTTCTGGACGAGGACGACCACGCGGTGCGAAAGTAAAAGACGTGAGCAATTACACGTACCTGAATTCCGATGTCGTTACCCAAGAGTGATAAAAACTAATCTGAGACCCAGGGAATTGTGTAATCAATTTGTATTTGGACCTATTGGGCCGGTCTCTGTGTTTGCAAACCAACGTTCGTAGTGTAGTTTATTAAGAAGTTTAGTTTTCTCTGTATGTTGTCTTAGTTGCCACTGTTTTCGAAAGGCAGCAGATTCACCCAAATGTGTAACCAACTGACACTCGTATTTACTGTTGCACTTTTCCTTCTACAAGTCTCTGTCGGAGCAACACCACCACACCCTCCCAGAACACACAAACAAACTCACTTTTCCTTTTTTCTTTTCTTTTCAGGTTTCAATCGGACGACCAGACTTCACCCTGGACTTACCCCAGGCGGACAAACTCATGAAGAAACTCGCTTCGTCGAAAAGGCGCAGGTGCTGGTGCAGGTTTATGACCTCGATCCTCGGTCTGGTTTTCTTCCTATTGTCTGTGATGATGGTCAGTCTGGTGGTCACCAAGGGAAGACGAATGTTTGGCGCTCTTTGAGAGGCAGCCCGTCCGTCCCAGATCAGACGAGAGATCCGTCGCACTTTTACTACCCTCGAAATCGAAGGAATAACAATTATTAAAATACTGCGTAATTCACAGTCAATTTGTTTATAACAATTTAAATTTAGCGCATTTCTCGAAAGCGTCTCTGTCTTGTTTATTTTTCATTATTATAATTTATTTATATTAAATCGTATTCTGTCTTTGTATGCATAACTTAAGGAAAAACTATCCCTATTGAAGTGCCTGCATCTCGGTCTGACAGTCTTTTCTCTATTGTCTGACATTTCCTGCGATGTCAAAGAAATGTTTGATGAGTTCATCATAGGAATTTGAACGTACCAATCCGAGGTTTGGGGTGACTACACATGGTGTGAACATTTGGTTTTGGATTCAAATTAACAAAACAAAAATCGTATAATAACTAACATGAACTCTAATTGGGTGGTGGTTGTTGGGTCTGTTCGTGTGTAAATTTAGGTTTTTTGCGTGTTTTGGTGATGGCACTTTTGAGGAAGGATTTTAATTTCTCGTTTTCAGCGGTGGCATTAACTTTAGTCGAACGCACGAATTATTTTTCTTTCTATTTTCTATTTATAACTTTTTATGTTCTAACTGTCTGGGGATTATTTTGCAAGTAGATTCGATGTGAATCGTTTCGATTTCTGACATTTAATACCCTTGAGAATTCGCAGTTTATGATTGACATATTAGATCTGCAGCTTATTTACTTGCAATTAGTTATCTATTGTATATCTATTAATCTGCCAAACCGGATTTCGTTGAATTAATTAGAACCCTTCATGTCATATTACATCCTTCAGGCCAATTTGGCAGTGTACACAGGAGATATTTACGATGAACTTATTCTTATAGTTTTTTAGATTCACACGTGGTATGTTTTGAGATTTGAAATTAAGTGAAAAACAGTAGTCAGAAGAAAGTGAACAACATTGTAGTTTCTAAATCAATTAACCACACCATTTCAGTGTCATTCACTGAATATCGGGTATTGTGTCAATCATACTAAAATTCTTTGACGACTTATGTAACCCTCTTCTCGTCTATTAAGATTTCTATATCAAATAAGTTATTCAACTAGTTGTTAATTGCTAATATTAATATTTTCTATTTGAAAGAGATCAGAATTAATTTATTTATAAATATTTTATATTTTGAGAAGTGAATTAACAGCTTTCACTAGTCAACGGCTTTCCGCAATAATTCAATTCATTGCTTGTTTTGCGGGATACCTTTTTTTTCAATTTATTCGCAACCTATCGTTTTCATTTCAGTAACACGAGTCAACTCATCAATCATTCACTCATTCACTCATTCATTCACGTGCTGGAGCCGGTGCTCGCTTAACCAAGTTCACACCAATCCGGAATTTTATCCTCAAAACTCAAGAGAAAAATTCATTTCTGCCGCCTAGTGAATTTGGCCGCGTACAAAAAGGAGGAAAGAAGGAAATGTCTAGTCCTAAGTCTAAAAGTCAACAAAAGAAGAGAAATTTAAAATTTTAGACGAGAATCTTCAAATTTTAATAGATTTTCTTCTAGTGAACAAATCCAATGCCATTTCTCTCTTCCTAGAGTTTCGTTTCCTCCTAGATTAACTTCCATAATCTTCACTTTCTACCGTTTTCTAACTTTTTTTGCTATTCCAACTTTTTCTCGGGACGTTTCAATTGGATTTCTAAAAACTCCTGCTTCCCATTTGAGTCAGTTTTGTTCAAGTCCGTTTTTATAGCCCTCGAGGATTTTCTGGTCTCTAACTTTTCTTTTCTCTAAAGATAACACTTGCCGTCTTCCTACACCTTATTCTTACATATCTAAACTTGCAATCACGTGCATAACCGGTCAGTTCCTCTTGTCCAGATTTTCTAGGTGCACTGTCGAAGGGAGGAGGGGGGGGGGGTTATGGCGGCTGCCAAAGAACATTATCCAATTTTTGCGGATCAACATTTCCTTCCATGGTTTTGAAATGTACGGTACAAAATAAGTTTTGAAAAATAAGTGGATGCGAATGTACGAAGTGTGTTAAACCACTGAAAGAATGAAGACCATAAGATGCGAGTGTATTAAAGAACATAACGCATTTAAAAAATGGGTATCTGAGGAATCTATGAAATTAGAAGGAAAAAATAAAAACAAAATTAAAGTAAATAGAATTATTTATAAAATAGTATAATATATTAAAATAGCCAATAACAATTAATACAAATGGATTTTAATAACTTCACGACGATAATTTTTTAAAAAATATACACAACCAACCAACAAGTATATAGGCAAAACAAAATGCAGTCAAGTAGCAGATGTTTGACGGTAGTATACCTGCATGAAGTTAGAAAAAATTGGTTTAACAAATTAGTTAACAATTACATTAACTCTGTTCGCCTGGCACACAAATTTGATTTAGTCCCTGGAACACAGACTCTACGTCTGATGATGATACAGTATTATGGGTTTCACAAAAACAGGTTTAATCTGTAAGTCCCAGTTGTGAGAACCGACACAAACATTTTCAAGGAGTTCACCTCACGGCGAAAGGCTCACTTTGAGGAGGCCTCTGTTAGTGCACTACCATCGGACAGGAAGACCACTCGTTGTCAAATGAAAACAACAACAAATTATTTTCTTGCTGAAAGTGGGTCGCTGAAATAATGCAGGTAGGTAACGCTCTAAAGACAACTACGACAAATGCGTAAATAAATAATAAAGTGGTGACAAATTCAATAATATTTTTGTTACATGGAACCAACTAGAGACGGGAATCTTTTTCCCCTTGCCTGGTGGCTCATCTGTCGTCTGAGGTTGCTGCCGTCAGAAGACTTTGGTTACTCTCGGAAAGTGGTCTTGTTGTGGTAGGAACACGTTTTTTGAAGTTACAGAAAAAAATTAAGTTTAATTCGATTGTTTGTCATTTTAAATGTCATCAGGCACTGGGTCACGTCGACTACACGTGCCTTTTTTATTTATTTATTTTTGCATTGAAATTCCGTTTCTAATAAATAATTTCGTACCGTTCTATGTTGTATATGTGTGTCACCATTGAATGTGTCGGGGTCAAACTGTGTAAGCCGCAATTTTCAATATCTCCGTGATATTTTTTTCTGTTTACCTGTGGACATTTGCAAAAATAGTTTATAGAGTGAATTTAAAGTTCGTTTGTCTGTGTCCGTGCATGAGCTACAAACCAACAGAAAATGTTTGCTCTTTAGTTTATAGGTGCAAAATAATGTTCGAGCAATGGGAGTGCTGGTTGTGAGACTTTAGCTGTAAAATTGTAAAAAAAAATGGCCGAACCGAGTGATTATTGATTATTTTAGTAGAATTTAAATTCTTAAAAAAATATAAGTGTCATTTATTTTTGGAAAATGGGTTATTCTCCGGTCCTGTATTCAATAACTAAAATTGCTCTCTCCTATGGAGCTGGCTTTGGTTTTATTATTCTGTTGCACACCGCCATGGAACGATACAGACCAGATATTGTCGACAGGGAACATCGCCCAGAGTCAATCACACCGAGAATGTTACTATCAAAGTATGATTTTATAGTGATTGGTGCCGGATCAGCCGGAGCTGTTGTGGCCAACAGGCTCTCGGAGAATTCGAATTGGACCATTCTGTTGGTGGAAGCTGGTGTCGATGAGACTTTCATTAGCGAACCACCCATGACTTTTAGAGCGTTGCAAAAGTCCGAGATGGACTGGCAGTTTCAAACAGAACCTTCAGGTGAGTCAAATTAAACTCTTTACTTATCATCTTTAACGTAAAGCAATAAACCGAAGCACCGCCTCGCATTCACAGGGAACTGCTGTCTCTCCATGAAGGACAAAAGATGCAACTGGCCGAGAGGTAAAATAATGGGTGGTTCGAGCACCATAAATGGCAACATCTACGTTAGAGGAAATAAAAAGGACTACGATTTGTGGAAAGATTTGGGCAACGAAGGTTGGGGCTATGACGATGTCCTCAAGTACTTCAAGAAGAGTGAGAACATGACCGTCGAGAAGTATAAAAATGACCCATACCATGGAACCGGTGGATATTTGACCGTTGAGGAGTACCGTTACCACACACCCTTGGCCCATGCTTTCATTGATGCCGCAAGAGAATTGGGGTATGTGTTTTGCAACTTACCGACTTACATCATACCTCAAATGCGTTGTAGAAAAACTGATAATTAAGTGACTACTTAACAACTGTAAAATACGTGAAGATCCAAAGATCCGACATCAATTAATTACTGTCATGTGAAGTGTAAAAATCTTAAGAGAAGTAATATTTCAAGAAGGATAGAGTGTGAACTTGAAGATAAAATCAGTAGAAGTAAGGTCATAAAGTGAAGCAGAAAAAAATTACGCCAGTGTAAGTTAAATTCGAGAATATATATGAAGATTAAAGGATAACAAAGAGGAAGACAAGCTTTACAAAGGGAAAAATAGGGAAAATACACCTAACCATATTTCTTTTTCTAGTGAACAGTGAATACGTTTTACTGAATTTAAATGTTTAATTAAAAAAATTTCCTCTTGAGCTGGCCCACAACAAAGGCAATTACCTCTGCAGAATTGGTTTGCCTCTTTAGTTTTTCTGCATGCGTGAGATACTCCTAGAGAGAAGAATAAGGACTGTGGTCACTTGTGACCACCATCGATTCATTTCTTTCGTTTTTTTAGCGTAACATATAAAACGTTTATATAAGCGTTTCTCTGTAAACAACACTTTCAACTAGAAAACTATTTGATGTGAAAATTTGTGGAAGCAAGTAAACTGAACTTGAGTGGAATTATATAATTTTTCATCCACTTAGAGTTTTTGTGTTTCCCATGTTGTTGTGATGGTGATTTTTGGGGGTAATTTAAGGAATCTTGGACAGACTCATATTTTTTATACTCTACCCGTTTCTTCCCACGGAATACCTATTCTCTTGTTATCTGATCAATTTCGTTGTATGGTTCCTTTTGCCTTTTAACAGTTCGAGAAGTTTATACCTTGAAGTGGTAAATCGTAAATGTTTGCGGACCTTCTTAATTCGCACCCTCCAGAGATTTGTGATAATACCATTTTGTGTTTTTCAGGCATCCCGTAAGGGATATTAATGGAGCTTATCAAACAGGTTTCACTCTGCCCCACGGCACCCTCAGAGATGGACTGAGGTGCAGCACGTCGAAAGCTTTCATTCGTCCTGCGGTGAAGCGCAAAAATTTACACATAGCCATGGAAACGTACGCGGAGAGAATACTCATAAAAAGAGTTAAGAAACAGGCCTACGGCGTACTGATAAAAATGAAAGGAATGTTACCAAAGAGGATCTATGCCGATAAAGAAGTGATTCTGTGTGCCGGAGCCATACAGTCACCCCAGTTACTGATGATCTCTGGAGTAGGCCCGAGAGATCACCTTAGAAAGATGGGAATTCCAGTTGTTTTGGACGCAAAAGGCGTAGGAATGAACCTACAGGTACGATTTTATGCCACTCAGGTAAAGTTTAATGTGTTTAAGAGCTTTCAGTTGGAAACCGGTTATTACAGGATCATGTTGCTATGGGGGGAACAACTTACCTTGTGAATGGAGACAAGTCCAATGGAACAACAGACGTAGGGTTTGTTCTGCCAAAGTTACTGAACGCCGAAACGCTGAACAAGTTCCTTTTTAAAGGGGAAGGGCCTCTCTATTGCTTTCCGGATATTGAAGTCATTGGATATGTAAAAACCAAGTAGGTTTTTGATCGTACTGTTCTACCATAATACTACTACTGAACCTATTTTTCCAAAAATATTTTTGCATGTAATTGAACTGTTCAAATATCAATTCAGATGTAACACCAAGGAAGCATGAGAAATGAAGCCTTTGAGCTTCGAATGATATGTGAACTTTAATCTTGTGTTTCTGTATTTCTTTTGTTATTTAAAATTCTTCTAAAATTTAATATATACCACATACAATGACCTTTTAAATTTGGTGTCGTGACTAAGTGGTGAAGATTTCAAATAAAGCATATTACATTTTGTAGTGTGATGCTTGAAATTCACAAGCATTTGATTCTGCTTTTTTATAAATTTCAAAATAATACTCTTCTAGGTACACCGATAAAGAAGAAGATTGGCCCGATATCCAGATTATGGGTTCTTCCTATGCAGAAAATGTCGATGGTGGCATCTTCAGTAAAAGAAGTTTAGGGTTGACCGATGACTACTTTGCCAAGTGTTACACTCCAATATTGTTTAAAGAAGCATTTACCATCACTCCTTTATTGTTAAGACCAAAAAGTAAAGGGAAAATACTTCTGAAGAGTAAAAATCCATATCAGAAACCCTTGATCTATCCGAATTACTTCGAGGACGAGGATGATGTAAACACTCTGGTAAGCTGTAAAATACTATTGGGTATTTGGGTATAAATAATAAGTTTTATTAAATGTTTTTATATTCCATAGATATATGCTTGCCTACATTGCTAATTCGTTTAGTTAACATTATTGCTAATTATTGATTTTTGGTGTTGACAAACGGTTTCAACCACTTTAGTTTTTGTTTTATTGTTTCCTTTTTCCTGTTAGTTTGGGAGATTATTATGATAAAAAGAATGTGCAGATATTGTCAGTTTGAAAACTTTATTCTAATTAATAATTTAACATAGTACAAAAACAGTGGTACAAAATGTTGATAAAGCAGTACGTTATACTTGAGTTAACACAATAATATCCACATGCTTATAGAAAAATTTACCAGTTGAATTGGGCCCTCTTATTTTCGTAGAACACAATCAATACAAGTAGCTATTCATAAAATAACTTTTATGTTCATTGCAGGTCGAAGGCATGAAAATAGGACACGAGCTGGTTAAAACAAAATCACTTGGAAAGTTCAATCCAATCTTGACGAGTTACAAAATTCCCGGTTGTGAACAGTATGAGAAACCCAGTGACGAGTACTTTGCTTGTCAGGCAAAACATCACACCCTGACCATATATCACCCTGTTGGAACCTGCAAAATGGGGCCAAAGGACGACGACATGGCGGTTGTGGATGCCAGACTTAGGGTTCACGGCGTATCTAAGCTTAGGGTCGTCGATGGTTCCATCATGCCTTTAATTGTCAGTGGGAACACAAATGCTCCCATAATTATGATAGGAGAAAAAGCAAGTGACATGATAAAAGAAGACTGGGCAGATAAAGTGGCCGTAAACGAAACAACAGACACTTCTCCAGACGATGACTTGGAATAATTTATTTATTATTAATTAGATTTATTAATTTATTAACTTAATGACGATGAAATTTTTAATGCTTTATTTTTAACCAGACACGAAAGCATTACCATTATGTGTATCCTGTCGGAAGTTTCCAAATTATTTCGAAATGTAAAGTTCTAGAAAGAAGTGGAATTCAAACATAAATAGAATAATCAGGAAGACTGATCTTTGTAGTTACCAACTCTCACAAAGTGTTACAACTCATTACACCAGTGTAACAGGACAATGAAGTGAATCAAGTGACTTTCATCAGCAAACTAAGGAACTACCCTATGTTGTCGCAAAGGCAGTAACTGACATTGGCAAGCGCAAAACCTAGTGTTTCCCTATTTACCCCTTCTTGACTAAATACCATAATCATCTGGATATTTTGTAAGATAAGTTCGGTAAAATAAAAGGGGCACGTCCAACAATAAAATTCCTATTCAACCGATTCTTAAAAAAGTCACAACAATCGTAATTGACAGTCTCATTGTAGGGTCATACACTTCAAAATATTTTACGAAAACTAATTATAAACAGGGCAAGGAACAACATCAAGCAAACATAATTTTTTGGTTATTATAACAATAACAAGTTGCCACTGCCTAAATACTTTTAACAACTCTGACTCGGACCAAACTGAAGTGCAATTCCGGGAACGCGCCGCGTTGCGAATTCGAACGCAAGGCCGCACTAACGCAGGCGTTTCTCGGTCCCTTCCAATTGGTCAAACAAAAGAACAAATAACACACTTGAGGAGTCCGAAAACTTTCCCGAGCAAAGCAAATGAAACTTGCACTGCAGTTCCAAAACAACCAACCGATGAAGTAATTAGTTGATGCGAAGCAACTCTACATAAATTGTGACGAAAGCAAGGTCTATACTATACAGATATATACTATACTATACTATACGAAAGCAAGGTCTATATTGAATACCACGTATACGTATGCAAATTTAAAGAAATCACCAAAGAATTTTATTTTTTAATTATTTATTTAAGAAAAATTTAAACTTGTTCTGCTACATCAATGCCATTTTCTAGTTTAAAACAAAGCAAACTATATAAATAATTCGGTAAGAATAAGAAAACAAACTGTGTAAGGCAATAGGAGAAGACTTGAGGAGAGTAACACACGTCTAACAATTTTTTGGGAAATGAATCCAATTTTTTTAATTTATTAGTGCAGTAACAATAAAACAATACATACAAGTAACAAAATAACAATGAATATAACAAAAAATGAAATGAAGTAACAAAGACGTGAACGATATGAATCTTTAATGTAATCAAGTAAGTGTGATTTACTGCAGGAGTGTGACTTACAGAAAAACGATCCAACAATAAATACTCGTCTTCAACTCAATTGTCGATTCTAATTCAAATAATGATAATTGACTATTCAAATAATCAATATAGTTATTATTTTATAATTACTATTTTATAGTTTCGATGTTGTTACATTACAGTTATAGTGTCATTAATTTCAAGATACTAAAATACCCAATCACATTGGAGAGGGAGTAAAAGAATGGGTAAGGGGCTACGGTCCAATACAATTTTAATTGTAAAATAGATATCACGTCGTAGTAATTAAGAATAAAATGTAGGAGACCGTTTGAGCGTGAACTTTATATTCTTTCAATCCGCTCCAAGGCAAAACGTGCTAGCAGAAGCTTTTTAACGTCGCAAAGTTGTCTCCAATGAGTTCTCATTCAAATATGGCTGAATGGTAAACAAATCATCAGGTTGTCTGTATCACTTACCGTGTGATGTTTTTAAATTTTTTACGGCGAGCTGCGCCAAATTTCAACCAGAACGGTTCTAATAAAAAAGAAGAGGAGGTTGAAGTCGCTAAAGAGGCAGAAACGCAAGAACAAATTCTTTTAAAGGAGAGCATTTATGGTAATTCGTTTTAATTTTTCATTTCAGAGTTGCTAATGAATTTTTACGTTTTAATTAAGTCACAGCAATATGTTACTCGCTGTCCCGTTGCCATGAAATGTACTACTCATATTGTATGTATTGGAACAAGTATTTTAATGTATAGGACTTCTTTCATTCTCTTTATGAAATTCTTTCCTTGGTGCTTTGGCAAGATAAGTCAATCATTTAAATCCTTTGTGATCATTGTATTCTTTGTGATTCTTGCTTGATCATGCTAAACACCAATGGTTTATTAATCATCATACCCAACTTTTTCTTACAAAAATTATTGGAGTGAAAATTTTAATTTTCGGTTTCTAACTTAATGCAGTTGTGTGTAAAAATAATTGATGCATGTTAGAAATGAATAAAAAATTATTTGACAGACTGATACTGAGATTGATCAAGACAAAAATTATCTTACTGAAGTGATGTATAATTATAACAAGTAGTCTTCATTTGTAATTTACATAAAATTTCAACTCAATGATTGTTTCAGTTTATGGAATTTTAAGGTCTCTCAGGTTTCTAATATAAAATCATGTAGATCAGAAAATAATATATTACATGTATTTTGAATGTGTTATTGATAATATCAAGCAAATAAATTACTTGGCCATTAAATAAAAATTGTAGTTGATCAAATATATCAGTCTGAACAAGATACCCCTTTGTGTTCCAGATTTAATAAAAAATATTAAGGACCCAGAGAAGCCATCTACATTGGAAGATCTGTTGGTAGTTTCAGAAGAAGGTATTCAAGTGATAAACAACAGCAATACCAGCAATTCAAAGTTTGTTGTTATTGAATTTAATCCTACAGTGCCTCATTGTTCATTAGCAACACTCATAGGTTTATGTATCAGAGTCAAAATTCAAAGATGCCTTCCACAGCAAGTTAAGCTTGATATCTTCATTAAAAAAGGTGCTCATGAAACTGAAGATGAGAGTAAGTTCATTTTCATGTACAGTTTAATTATTTGATGTGTTGATGTTACCTTGTGTATAAATTTGGAATGTGAATTTGGTTTTCCTGGAAAATTGACCTAAATCAATTTTAACTGGGATTCAAATTTTATTTCAGTTAATAAGCAAATAAATGACAAAGAAAGAATAGCAGCAGCAATGGAGAATCCAAATTTAAGGCAAATAGTTGAAACATGTATTTTGGAAGAATACTAAAGTTATTCATATGAATTCTGCTGGTCAGGTTTGTATGTAACTCTGTAAATTTAGTTCTCTACTATAATATTTTTTAAATATATTTTTTTATGTTTTTTTAATGAAATATATATTTTCAACATCCTTTTTTGTGTCATGTTAAGTTGTAAAAACCATATTTAGCTTAGTTGGTAATTGTATGATCTGTGGTATTGTTTATCCAGTTTTAGTTCATAACTAGCATAGGATAATACCTACAGTTTGTGATCTTTAATAGGAAAGGTTTTTTCAGTTTTGTCAATAAAAACAGTTACTGTAATTTTTGGTCAATTTTGAAATCAGTTCTTGACATTTGATACAAATATTAATTATTTTAGTACTCTAAAGGGACTTTATATTGGTTTGAGTGAGATTACTCATTTTTACAACATTGTGTCTTTTCCTTAGGTGGGAACTAGGATTCAAAAACTTTCTGCATTCAAGTTAGAATTTCTTTACACCATTACTGTAAGCAACAGAAAACATGCTTAATGCAATCTGACTTAGTTCAGGAATCTTTGGAAAACGTTTTTCGGTTTTATGTAAGAGAGTAAAATTTCGGTCAAGGCTAGACGTTAGAATTACGGTGATAATGAAAACTGATAAACAAGATTAATGAGATCTTGGGGAGACGGAAAATGTTAGTTGACGTGAGAAGTTGCAAGAGTTGAGCGAATGCAACGTGACGAACGTAGCAAAGAAACCGTCCGAGATCGTAGCATTAAATCCGCTCCTTTTTTCTGCGCCTCACGAAACACTCTGATTGGTCAGCGAGTGTCTGTTCCCTAGCGAATTCCATTTCAAAATTTTCAGTTAGATTGCAACTGTCGCGGGAACGTCCGGGGACTTGTCGTTTTCACGGAGCCTCACCAGGAAAACTCGTGACTTGGCCGTTTCCGTTTAACATTGAGGAATTCACGTTACGTTTGTTTTTCTGTTTTCTGAGTATGCTCGCGTGTGTACATGTGTTTGTGTGACTCCGTCTCGATCGCACTGTCTCTCTCCCTCTGTCGTCATCGGACACTGAAGTTTATCAGAAATCCGGTTTCCCTCCGCGGTTTTTAAGTGAAGTGAAGATTTACGTCTAATTTCGCGAATGTCTGCTTGTTGTCTGCCTATTATTCGTGTGTGTATTTGAGTGCTGCCAAGTGAGTGCGTGTGGTCTGACTGTGAGTTTTAACCTTTTGTTCTATTTCAATGGAAAATAATTTGCGTTTAACAAGAGACTTGCACGGAAATCGGGTAAGCCGTTAGAATCAAGTCAGGTCAACTTATTGTGTTTGGCCCAGGTCCAACTTATTTTGCTTTAATACGATTTCTGCATTACGTCCTCGCTTTTTGCTATCCCCTCCCTTGAACGAAATAATTGATGTGAAGACGGAGACAAAAGAGCAGTGATCCTTTATACGTACTGATCGAATGGAATTAATAAATGACGAGTGCCACGAGAGGCAGACAACTAAATTTCTTCAAATGTCTCCTAAAATACTTTCCATTGGAAGAGCCAAACTGACAAAATTCATTTTCTGGTCATTTCGTTTTGCTCCGTTTCATTCGAATTTGGTTCAGTTTTGTACATGTAAACATGTTTTTGAACTTTCTTGAAAAATGTTTTTTTTTTCTTAGCATTCTAATTCTCCCAGACTCTGTCTCGGTTTTATCCATCCTTGTGTTTTATTTCCCCATTTTTATTTCCAATGGTCACATGTGAGAGAGGAAAATAACTGTAAATATGCAGACTCTTTTTGTAGGTGTTATTTTTTCAGACAGGTAAAAAACATGGGATTGAATAAATATTAGTTTCAAATTTACATTTTACCAAACTTGAGAGTTTGAATCAGCTTAATGACATGGTATGAATTCAAAATTCGAACATGGTGACTTTGATTAAATTTGAATATAGCATCATAATTTTTTCCCAGTGTGCCCCGTATGGACAAGAACAATGCCCATAAGATTCAGTCTTTTGCATTAATAAATGTGTTTTACTGTGTTCTTAAAAGCACTCCTGGGAAGTCTACACTGAATAGTTGATTTTTACATTTCACCAGTTTTCATGTTATATGTTGGGCTACTTTGTTTACAGAACTATTTGATAGCTGCAATGATTTATTCTTACATTAAACACATTGCCTCAAAAATTTAATATTCCTAATCAGTCAAGCCTTTAAAATGAATCTTTGTATGTGTCATGGAATTCATTTCATTAAATTTTTCTCAAATATTTTTATTTATTATCATGGGAGAATTATTAAAAAATCAAATTTTGAAATGTAATATATAAATTCAATACAAATAGTAATGGTTTTTTTTTAATCCTCCAGCCATCACTTCAAATTCTAAAATTCATTTTTCATTTCAAGCACCTGTTGCCTACATATAGGGAAATGGAACAGACAGGGATGTACAAAATGTTGTATTTTGAAGGAAAATGTTTTGGTATCAAATCATATTGCCTTGATATTATAAAAAATTAATTACAAAACATTTATTAATGAACATTTAAGACATTAAAATCACAGCGAATCATTTTATAATTTAATTGGTATCATACCAGTGGTATTCAATTAAAATTTATCTACTTTTGTAGCTGTGCTGCATGGGAAAATCATGCCTAGTGTCATGTAATTGTTTTATAATAATTATTAAGGCAGTACTGAAGTTATGTACATCATCAAGGCTTTAATTTGAAATAGTGGAAGTTAGGAAATTGTATTTGAATTGGGAATTATAAACAAATTCATGTCTTGTTTCCTGTTAAGAAATTTGGTTTATTTGTCTGGTACGGAGAGATATGTAACATATATTTGAGTGTAAACCTGATATGTTTTAAACCGAAGTTAGGAGTTTGTCTTTAAATAAATTTAATATGCTTAGTTTTACACTGTATTGGGACTCAAAATGAACAGTTTTAAAGTAAAAACACTTTAATTTAATATTTATAAATTAATTTTAAATATAAATAGTGTGGTACACACTTAATTTATGTCCCTAATTTGTGTAAAACCTCAACATGCATTATGTATTATGATAAATTAAAGCTTGATTTCAATAAACTCCCAACCAACTCAAAACAAAATTCACTACAGTAATTAAATAGAAAACACCAAATTTCTTCATTTTCAAGGAACGGGATCAGGAACAAATGAGTGGCATCAAGCATTTTGATTTTATTAATTTTTCAAATGTTGTTTCTAAGGTCACACACAAAATTAATAAATTCCGTTCCTTACCAGATGAGGAGTAAAAAGGAAACCGTGAGATTTGCTACAGAATTTTAGTGCCCCTTACATGTAATGATTTCGATCTGTACCGTTCATTGAATTCAAATTCGTACTGTATAACTTTGTTGTGCATTTTTACGTAACAGAAATTACATCTGGCCGTGTTCAGTAATTTGATCAGTCCAATCATTGAAATAATTAAGTTAAATTTGAATACATCTCACCCTATTCACTAGTCTAAATTTACTCTTACCTTTCTAACCTTTTTCTGAGAAATAATAGTTTTTAAGAAGTAATAAATCTATTTGAAAGGTAAATATAAATAATGAAATAGATGAGAGTGATCTTTTATTTTGAGGGTCAGAACTTCGAACAAAAGTAAAATGTATTTCGAAAATTGTCAGTGTTTGTCAGTTAACTATCTGATGGATATTCTGAGATATGACAATTGAAATATGTACTGCTTTTTTGTCACCGTATCATATGTAGGCATTGCTAGGTGAAAGGTCAGAAGAAAGTTGTCCTGTTGGTGGACAATAGAGGAATGGGTGAGCAGTCAAAAAACGAGAGTTTAATGAAATGGAAACCTGCCAACAATAAAATAAAATCTTAATGAGAGGAAGTCTTTCTTTTGAGTAGCTGCAGGAAAGGAAGGTGAAGGAGCACATAAACCGAGCATGTAAAACATTTCTAAATTCACAAGTTCAAGTTTTTGAATGTAGAAATTTTATGGGATTTAAAAGTTATGCTTCGTGTGAAGTTGAAAACTCTATGGGAAAAGATGAATTCATTCACATTCTTATGAATTTTATTCTAGCTTTCCTACGTAAATAACTAAAGAAATCTTATTTTACTTGCAAGTTGAATTTTAAACATTACAAACTTATATTTTCATGTTGTAACACTTCTTTCACATTTGTTGCTATTTTTTATTTCACCCGATTGTTAGTGCCATTGTCATTCGAAATTCACTTCTTTCATATTAGATATCCTTTTATAAAACACGGAAGGCAAAGAAAGTAAATCTGATCTGATCACCAGGACTGGTAAGAGATCTGCAAAATGGGGTTTCTGTACAATATTGATTATAATATATTATTGAAATATCAATAGAATTGTGTATATTGGTAAGAGTGAGAAACCGCTCACACACCAACCGTTCAGTGCGCGTGAAATGAACCCCTGGAATGGTAGGAAAGGCGTAACAGGTGATTCAACAACTGATGAGGTTCCCTTAAGGCTCACATGCGTGTCAATGTTGTCTGAATCAGTCTTCAAGTGGAAAAACTACTACGAATTAAGAATCATGGAAAAATTTATTTAAATTTCCAATTTCGTCTAGAATTTAAATGGAACGAATTCCAATGCAGTTTCATTTCATTTACATTTTCGATTATTGGATTTTCCATTACCTTATCCAAACATTTAGATTATAAATTACGCGGGCGTTCTTTATCCAATTCAATTTTGAAAGGTTAGATATAATGATTTTTGCGGCTTTTTAGGTTTAGGTTTTATTTGCGTTCAAATTATGGCGGATTACGGCGGTCGGTATCAGCTCATTTGACCAAATGCCCACTGCAGGTAAACTATTGAGGAAGAATGTAGGATTTTAGAGATAAGAGACTTTGCCTAATTAAGAGACGAAATACTCGATTTTATCTCTTGTATCTTGCCAATTTTACAGGGGATATTTACTCATTGTAAAATGCCGGCAAACAAACGTTTGTTGGACTGAACGTTGGAAAGGACGCAGATACTTTAACTTTGGTGTGGTAGCCCTAAGACTTTCATGAATTTGTATTATACACTGTTGTTTGGAAATAGTATCATTTTGAATGCTTTACACCAGCATTTTTACTGGTCTAACACCTTTCTTGTTTGCCTAGGTCACTATTCATGGGTAATTCTTTGTCCAACAATTATGTAGTACGTACCAAATGTGACCGACGATTTCTAAATTAAATTGCTCCCAGGAGAAGTTTATTTAGGGAAAAGGCTCGAATTTGATTTATTTGAGTGGAAAATTGAATGAGACAGGAATGGGAATTATATTAAACGGGAGTAGGTCAAATGCAAATTTTTATACGTGGAAATGGGGTAGAGTAAAATCCCGCTTTTATGACCTGTTTAATTCAGGAGCCCTCTCGTAAATTTGACTTCTTTGTTTAGAGCTTTGAAAGAGCCTGACTCGGTATATAAAAGTATACCTCTAACTCATTGACTGGAACATTGTTATTGTTCATTGATTTTTTCTACCATTTAAAAATGTCTACTGGAAAGATGGGTTTAATTTTTATTTGTGTTCCATTTGTATTCTAAATTTGTCGATCAGTTTTAAATATTCTCATTATTCAATGGATACATGTAGAAATGTTACAAGGCTTACATATGATGTTTTTGTTATTAATAACAATTTTCATGATAGTTTAATGTCACCCAAAGTACTTTCTTCCGTGAAATATTTTTTCTCCTGATTATACTTATTTTTAATAGTTTTGATTTTTATTATTAACAATTTGCTTCCCACAGAAAGGACGTCATACATTAAAGAAGTGTTGAATTAAAGCATCAGCGCATTGAAGATATTGGTCGTTTTCAAATATTTACAGGGTTCCTGTTGTGGTCCTAATTTTTTCTGCATGTATCCAAATTTGCTTTCTACGGTTTACATTGCTAAGCCTTAATATAATGCTAGTCTTATTTTACGACAGTGAGAAGAAACCGGTTAGTCCTACCTACATAATAACGATATATACACACAAACTGAAAAACTGTAAATTCAATTTACAGAATTAAACCACGTTGAGTAATGGTTTTTGTTGTATAATTTTAGTTATCCGAGCCGTAAAGTTGACCTGCTTTACTGGCACAGGTCGTTAAAGTCCCTGGGCAGGGACTAGAACCTTATTTCTCCTAAGGTTAAACGACCCGAGGAAATAAAACGTATAAAATTTTGTTGAAGTAAATTTAAGAGTTTCTGAAGTATAATTTCATTGTCTAGAACGGCTAAAGGCATGACTGTACAATTAGTACATTTTTAAATTTAAATTTTGCTGCTGTAGGCCTTCAGAATTAAGAGTAATTGTTTGAAAAAATTCAAAATGTAATTATTGACTTCTCTTTGACAAAGTTACTGTATACTATTTGGATCAGTGCTCTAATTTTCCGTACTTTAATAGGCCAGATATTTTAGGTTACAATGTTTAAAAATTCTATATTGAATCATTTATTTCATCCTACTTCATTTCAATTTTCCTCATCTAACGGCCACTTATTTGTCACTTTCTTTAAAGTCACCGAATGAAATTTAAAGAATTAAACTGTTTCTACTCGAATGTGTGGACATTTAGAAATGAGAACAGGTAAATCACAATGGCTCAGAGTGAGCAGTATATCGACATTAAATTGCTATTGGCAGTTATTCAAACTGTCAGTAGCAAAAGAACAATAGTTTTCTCGGTATTGAAGCGCATGGAAAGCAATTGACCATTTCCTTCTGGTCAACTGTAAAACTGTTTAAAGCTTAACAAAGATTTTTGCCTTATTTTAGTTGTAATGTGAAAATACACCTTCAGTGACTCGCGTAAGACTGCACTCATTATGTTTGCTTCCTTTTAGAATTTTGTAGAAAAGTTCTCTATGCATATATACTAATACGAATACTTAAAATAGGTTCTTTCATTCTGTCCGTATATATATGAAAAGGCTTTCGTAATTTGAATTGGAAATTGGTACATTATGTTATTACGGTCACTGTATTTTACTTTTATTACTTGCGAAAGTGTCAGTTACTTCCATTCCGGGTGATGCGGTTACCTACTGATGTTTACTTTCCATTCTTCATCAACAGAGAGTTCAACTGCATGGGCCCAGTTGTATGTTAGAAAATGTAATTCAGATCGTTTGTTATCTATTTAATCTCATGAGAAACAATAATGTCAGGTGTCTGACCTAATAATAATGTGATTTCCTCAGATAAGTCAAACAATCGGAGAACTCAAGTTTCATCAGTAGTCACAACTTATGTCTGAAGTAATACAATCCATTTCCATCCTCCTATTCATCGTGGTCTTCATTTGCGCCATTCAACACTCTAAATAATCTTCATATTCTTCGGATTACATAGATTTCAGTGTGTGGTCCAAGAAGCGGCAGAGGTAAACTAGGAAGGACTGTTGGTCTAAAATGGAAATTATTTTGCATGTGTACGGCACATTCCATACGATAATTAGACCAGATTGCTGAATTATTCTCTTAAACATGGGCGTGTACATTCAACTGCCGTATTTAAGAACACCTGACACGCAAAGCACACCAGAATTGATTTAAAATAAAACACTACTTTACAGCATCAATGGATTTGATTTTATTCAGTTTGGAACCTGATGGTGATCTGAATTTGTAGGTTTTTTGGTATCCTATATTATAAAGAACAACGTAGGAAAAGTTCATGACGAATCTGTAACAAAATACCGCAAGTTTCAACAAAACAAACTAACAACTAAAAAACTGTGTATTAAAATATTACTTACAGTATATATGTTATGTAATGTACAGTGACAATATTCATTCAAGTGCAGAAGAAGGTGTTTAAATCTTGGAATTTTATATTAGCAAATAGGAAAAACAGAATATTCAGCTAATTTTGAAAATCTTTCTACTTTTCGTTGAGCCGTACAATATGTTGGAAAGTTAAATTTATGTAAGATGAAAAATTACTGCCACAGCGAAGTAGAAAAGTCACACAAATGGATTAACGTAATATGTCTGAGGAATACGAATATAGCAAATGTAGTATTTTAAAGCTTTGACAAGAGGTCTGCAATGGAAGTGAAATAGAAAGTGAGACGCAAATTCAAAGGAAGGCTGAATAAATTACATGATACATTTCACGCGTTTACGATTTGTGATTCTTTTCGGGTCTTCTAGCGATGTGCAACTTTTCACTTCCACTGTCATATATATATAAATATATGAAATTATTTCATATTAAAAATAAATTAAATTTCTTAAGGCTGTGAGATTATTTGGAAGATGGCGAAACGCCAGAGCCCCTTCGGTGGGACAATAAAAAGTTATTGAGTTCTAATGGCAATTTCTCGTCTTTCTCTTCAAGAAACATTGATTTTTGTTATGGTTTTGAAGTTCGCGTGCCAAATTTCTTCTCTCCTATCGTATCCCATTATTTTTGCATTCTTTTTGATAATTAAAACAATCCCCAGACCCCGTAAGTGTGCGTGCAAACGCAAGTTCTATTGCTCCTTGCCTACTGCATGGTTGTACACCCCTTGATCAATAGAAATATTTTCTATCCCTGAGACTACAATGTTCACAAAATATTAATAAAAACCTCGCTAGTTTTACTCCATTTTACCCAAATTATTAATTGAACATGATCTGTAACTATACAGTGAACTGTTGGATCACTGTTGGTCGTTTATTAGAGTAATTTAACGTATTTCTTCATAAAATTAATAATTTTAAAATGGCTATACACGAATGTCAGAGAATTTCCATTCCTCTTTGCACGTAACAGGTGATAAAAATATTATCATTAGTGTGTACTTAAACCGCGGAAAGTCTCAGACTTGTATCCAAGCATCTCTTACTAGTATCCATCCGTATGTAATACTAGACATTTTACAGTAAAAATTTTCAAAATTTTGTGCACTTGGCAACAAAATATAATACGTAGATGAATGAAATTAAAATTAAAATGACGTTATGCAGTTCATAAATAATGTTGAGGGTGTTTACTTTTTAGTAATTAAGAAAACAAAAAAAGAAAAAAGATTTCTGAAACGACAAAAAAGACAGCTGATACTAAAAATCTAAACATTTACCCTTGATTCTACTGTATTTGCGTGTTCCTTCGCTGGTTTGTAGAAGTATACTGTAGGTCAAGTACTTTATACTTTAAGTATGCTGTTCGTAGGGCAAATTGCACAGTTGTGAATTATGTCTTATTTTGTTTTCAGGAGCTTTGAAGACTCGGAAAGAAATTCAGTCAGCACCGAACGATGGTTTTCCTCCCTTATTGCCGTGAATCGATAGTTCTGTCCCTTCATTCCGGGTTCAAGGAGGTAAAAAGGCATGAAATCAAATGCCAAGTCGAAGTCCTCTTCAGACAGGGTGGTAAGTACCTTTGTAAATAACGTGTTGTGGAGGTTGGATGTGGAACGGTGTTAGTCATTCTAAAAAATTACCTGACCATAATTGGTTTTTGTCGAATTTCTGTACTAGCAGGTTTTGGTTGAATCATCATTGACGTATTATTCTCTTATTACATCGATTTCTTATGTGAATCATCTTACCTGGATGTTCATTTAAATTTTCATGGTTTAAACTACCTGACCATCCATCCAGTGGAGCCACATATATTTTCAGCGATTGAACCTTGGGATTTTCTCGAATGCCTATCGTAGAAGTCACTATTTTTTACTGTAATTGTTTCGTGTCTTTTGCCATTCTTTTTAGACATTGTGGATCATTCCTCTTTTATTTTATGAAATACTACATTTAGTGTTTCAGACAATTTACCGTAGATTAAGGTACTGTTTTAACCTTGATAGATGCAGTCTTTCTAGGATAGCCGTGGTGTGAATTTCTTGTAATGGTTTACTTGTTGCTTTGACTGAATTAAAATGTACTTAGCAGATCCGCTAGCACACAGGCGACCCGCTAATCCAATGGCAACTCGAGGTTTTTGATGCATGCTAAAGTAATATTTTGCAGATGTTCATGTTTGTCTAGGATTTGTTGTAGCATTCTTATATATTTTTTATATATAGTTTTCTTATTGATATTGAGATTGATGTAAAAACTTCTGATTGTCTCTTAATTTATTAAATTAAGAGTGTGAGCGATCCTGAAGCTTACACATTTATTATCATAGTTGTTGCTGCCTTATGCCTATTACAATGAATTTAAATTTTCTTAAATTTTAAGTTGTAACTTTGACCACGCTAACTTAAAGGGAGAATTATGATAATTTTTTGTTTGTACAGGAAGTACATAGGAACTTTCAACATAGTAACGGACAGATTTTAACCCAGCTGTGTCTTTTATATTTTACTGAATTAGAAATTTCGAACTTAGACCGTAGAAAATTTTACTTCTGCCTTAAAGCATTACGCTTTGGAAAATGAAATCTCATAAAATTAAAAAAGTTTTTAGGAATTTTCACACTCGTACTTCATATTCTTTCGTATCCGCAGTTTCTAAGATAGAAAATCACGTACTGGTTCTTCTTCCGAAATTCTTTTGCGTCTGCTCCTGGGTTTCATGCTTCGATTATCCCTGATAGGACTCGAACATTGAAAATTTTCCCATCTTTTCATTTGTTTGCTTTAGCTTTTCCCTGGCATTCTAATCCGTCTCGAGGAGGATCTTAAAATGTCACATCGTAAAGTTGTTTTCTTGTTTGTACTTTTGACGTATCGTGAACAACGCAATAGCCGACGCTTTGCAGATTTCGAACAAAATACATGGAACGAAAAACAACTAACACACGTTTCAGGGAAAATAGGTTTAGGTAACTTCGAAAGTTTTAGATTTGAACCCTTCTGTTTGTATTTCGTTCAGTCATTATTGGTGTGGCGGTGTAATAGTGCGTTTCTCAATTGAGAATCTTACCTGATTCTCTTTTCCATTTCAAATTTCAGTTACAAGGGATCGATGCTGATTTCAAACTAGGGCCATTTTACCCTTTCCGAGTACAGCATTATATAGTGTGTACGAGATTGAGGACTAAGAGGCCCTTTTCTAATCGATGAAAAAGTGGTCCTGTTTCAAAAATAATATTTTAACTTTTGAGGAACTACAGAGTACTATGGATAAGTATTATTTGAAAATACTTCATATAAGAAATATATATTTCTTCTGGAGTGGTGTAACCCTTCACTGGTATTCTAGTGAAAAGGCTCTTAACGTATGATTTCAAATAAAATTTCTGTATTGTTTGTAACATTATTTACAGTATATATAATATAAATAATATATACGTATTACACGGAATGCGGAATATTATACAAAATTATAGGAGTTTCTGCCCTTTTATTCAATAATCACTTATTGCTTATATTCCTTAATAATAAACATCATTTTATTATGCGTGGTATATAATAGAATATATTGTAATGATTCCGTGTAATATTGTATTTTGTAATAATATATTTATATATTTCAAGTGTACAAAATTGCAGAAGAAATTTTACTGTACACTTGTAAATTTGTATGGACGCACCGAATTTTGCTCCGAGGTCTAATGAAAAAATAGTGTGTAAAATAATGTAATAATAGATGGGATAACATGGATATGTATAAATAGTAGCGATAACGAATATATTAGTTTTTGTTGAGCATTACGTTTGTTTTTTTCAATTTTTGAAATGTGTATTTTGCGATTACATTAAATATCGTATGTTATACCGACAGTATAGTGAACCAGTTACTAATCTATTCGTTGTTTCACTGACCATCCATTTTTACTCAAAAAAAGGTGACCAATAGTATTTTTTTGACAGTAGACGTGTCCTGACTAACCAGAATACTTGTTGAATCCAAAACACGACCTAGTATTTTTAATTTTTGTAGTTTACTTAGAGTTCAAGATATTTTTACAAATTCATTAGATCTGAATAATGGTGTTTTTTTTAAACTCGAGCCGGTTCTTATTTTCAAATAAAACTGGTATCTCGGTTGAAATACGGTCATTGGGTGAGTGCCCTGAAAATGTTTTGTCAGTTTTGCAGCTGAAGCAGTTATCATTCATCAAAGAAAAGTAAATTTCGATTTCTTTGTGCAGTTCAAACTAAAATGACAAGATTTAAATTTTGCAGGGAAGGACCTTAACGCCATAGTTTAAAAATAGATCTACTTTTTATTTGATAAACGAAAAGAGTGATATATATTTTGTTTAATCATAAGGTCAGTAATGGCTGAGTAGTTCTTTCTCAGTGGGAAACTAATAAAACGAAGTCAGGGGCGGCTGGCACTGCGAAAGCTTTTTTCGGTGGAAATGGCGCTTTAGTTCACACGGCCCAATTAATTCGCGAGCGCGGGCTTTTGCGGTCTGCGGATTATTTTTTTTCTAATTCCACGTTTTACTGCTTTCCACGTTTTGTTAATTTAAATATGCTGCTGTCGCCCTTGTTTTATTGTTTGGTTTTGCCCCAAACGTGACCACACATCAACTAACATGTGAAGTTTAAAGTTCATTTTACGCCAAATTATTTTTATCAAAATTCGGAAGTAATTGTTTGGAAGAGAGACAGGTGTGTTCTCCATTTTGTAAATGCTTGTGTATAATATTGTGGTTTACCTTTCAGTTGGCCCGTAGTTGGATAGAAGCGACTTTTCATAAGCGTCAATGCGTCAGGTTCATTCCCAATCCTCAAGATGAGCATCGGTAAGTTGTTTTTTAAATATTTTTTTATTCATTTTCATTCTTTAATATAGTTGTTACAATTTGTACTAAAAAATTATATGTATATTAGTGCATCAGTTAATATGAAACCCTAGGGTGGTGGAAAAAAGAGTTTTAATATTGATCCTATTTAAATTTTCACGGCGTACACTATTTTTATATGTACACTTGTCGTTTTAGGTCGAATAACACCGTGTCCTGTTTTGATGATGGGGGTTATCCCGCATAAAATAATTGATTTTTGTAACTAATTATGAAAATAGTGTAAGACACAATTGACCATCGGCTTACTAGATGATAAATTACCACTAAAATTACTACAATTTAAACAGAAATTTAAAAACTCAAATATTTCGAAGCATGTTTATTTATAATAATTCTTGTTACTCCAGCTAGTAATTAGTCTTTTTAAATTTGAAAAATTAAGTCAAATTTTATATTTCTAACGTCCAAATGCTTTACTGAAATATAATAAAGACAAAAATATTAAAAGCAGCAATAGTTTTTCACGGGGCTCATAAAAACTGTACAATTTCAGGGTTAATTGTGGTCTTAAATTTTATTTGTTTACTGCAGCCGCTCGGTCTAATTACCTAATTAAATGCCAATAACTTAGTGAGGTACCCTTTTACATTTCCATGCATTTCGTAATTCTTTCCTGTAGGTAATTACAACGTACAAACAGCAAGAATGTGAAAAGACTTATTGATCCAAAACGAAACCTATGGTTTAGTTTTGGGTGAAATATAAATGAAAATCCAACGGATTTCGTGGGTCATCAGATGTTACTTAACCCGGTCTTTTCAGTTTGAAATCTCTTTATTATTTCACTAGTGAAGGAAGAAGATACATCTGACGAGGGACATCTCTCTCTAGTAGAAGAAAGAATAGAATTTCCTTTTGAATATTGAAGTAAGGTTTCAGGCTTTTCAGACCCAAGGTTTTAACATTATCCTAGGTGATGTTATCCATGCAGTGAAGAAGGTTTTTAAGATCTGTTTCTGCCATCTTGGAACCCATGGGAATGCCCCGAACCGCAGCTTAAATCTAAAGAATTCAGCTCCTGGTGAACCTGTAAATTTCGGCCTTAAGTTGTTTTTTGTTCTCGTTTGCCCTAGAGATTGCAAAACTTTGCCTAGAGGTCTAACAGAAATTGTCTGATTTTCGGGGTGAATAACTCATTTGAGCTTCATTTGAGCTACTGCCTGGTTTTCGATGCAACGGTACATTTTTTAGACGTTTACAGTTCTGTGAAAGTCAGTTGTTTTGTATACGTCTGGCATACATTCTGCCCCTTACCGTAGCGCCGAGTTTATGTTAGGATACAATAGAAAGATATTATTCCGACTAAAAGTGGCTCTAAAGTTAATGAAAATTTTAAGTGTTATGTTTTGAGTCTTGGAAAGGTTCCTAATTTTCGCTGAATATTTGACCTGTACACTTCCTCTTACATAATGCGGTTGTAACAATAGCAGATTCCATTATTTGTGTGTAGTATTTTCAGTGTTTTAATATGCCATCTACATAAACATTTTGTGCTAGGTTTTAACTTAAATAGGCATAGTGAGAGTCAATGGTTTCTGCAAACAATTCAAGTTTTGACATTATCTGTTCTCTGGGTGAATTTAAAGAGATCTCGTCGATTTGTGATTTCCACTAAAGCCTGACGAAACGGAATTTATAATTTTGTTTTTTTTGTAAAAATTCCTTTTAGTAGTGTAAGCTCGTTTTTTCTCTTTAATCTCATTTTTATCCAATAGAAAGGACGTTACTGATTGTAGTTAATATATAAGTGATGCGTTAATTAAGGGATGAAACGCAAAGAAACTTGGCGCGGGTTTGAATGCTTTCTTTTGTGTACTAATTAGCTTAACTTTCGGTAGTGCAAGGCTTCTGAGCAATCTTTCAAAAGCCTTTCTTTACCATAACAGAAAAGTAAAAGCGGGCGAGAAAACCCAACTGTCGTTTGCCTGGCGGAAACTGGAATGTAAAGGCACCTGGTGAAGGTACTTGAAAGATGAAATGTTTACCATCACTCGGCCTGGTGGAAAGGTAAAAGCAACTCTAGGAGTTAAAAGAGAGAGAAGAGAACTAATAAAAAATTTTATATAGAGGCGAAAACTCCGTGCGAAAATTTGAATAATATAAATTAGCATGACGAAAGCTCTTGGAAACTACATGCAAGTGCTTTAATAATGTTAAGTTTCCCGGATAAATTTTCATAACGATAATTTTCGACTGGCAATGAATTAAAAACACTCGACATAATTATTTTTGCTTTTTACAGTGAAGTCAAGCGCATTCCACAGCTTTTTGACTGTCGAAATTTTGGTTTTAATAGTTTTTAGGTATCAGTTTGCCGCTTTTAGGATTGTCATTTTTGTTACGCATGTGAATATGTCCACTCTGCTGGTTTCCTAAAGGAATTTATATGTTGGAACGAGAAATATTATTGTTAGGAACCATTGAATTATATAGTTGGGATGGTGTTTCAAAAAATATGAGTTTACTTATTCTTGCGAAATATTCGTAAAATGACCGACATTGTTATAAGCAAAGTACAGTTGAATTTCCAAAATTGCAAAAGACGAAATGTATATTTCATTAAAGCACATGGTATTAAGGTAAATATTAAATTATAAATTTTTTAGTATTTAAATAATACTAATATACCGATTCGGTTTATGTATTTGTATGTGTATTGACACAGTCTTACATTTTCGCGTATTAATGCGTAAGAAAAAGGATAGTGCTTTAAGGGGTAACTGTTAATACTAGTTCCATCGTTCCAACAAAATACTAGTTCCAAACTTCAGTTTCCAAAACGTTCAGAGTTCAAGGGACTTAGAGTCTTATGTCTGCACAAGACGTGACGGTTTTTGCTGTTCAAAGTCATTTGTTTTGCTTTTCTCTGGATGACAAAGAACAAATTTTGTGGAATTTTTTCAGTCCAAACCCATTTGTAGTTGTATTTTTCCCACCAAGTTATTCCGATGCCGTCGTTCGTTAGTCCTCTTGGAATACTCTTAATCTAATTTGAAATCCCACCGCACTGAATTTGATTAATAAATTTCGCTATGAATGTTGAGGGACCATTGAATAATACTCAGAGATAAAATGAGTTTTGCCGTTACCGCAAAAGTTTGGCTGTGGCTGTATCTCACACGTATATGTATTTCTGATTGAGTTCGGATAATGGAAATTTAAGTTTTACCATTGTGAAATACTATGAAATGAGATTATGGATTTTGAAAGAAGAAAAAAGCCGTAGTAATTTTGACCGATCTGGAGTTACAAATTCATTAGTCAGGGTTAAAATAAATTTGAAGCCGATAATCGCAGTTTATAAATGTATATGAAAAAATTATTTTACAGAGAAAACAATTAAAAGATCATAAATTCAGGTAGGGGAATGTTATATGAACGTCGGAAAACGCAACCTTTATGCTATGGAAGAGGAAATAGAAATAGTTCACTTTAAATAAATCGGGTTTATCCTTCCGACTTTCGCTACACCCACAGCAGGAAATTCATGGCGTTAACACTCGGATCCCCTTGGAAGGGGGTTTAATCCAGTTCTTTTTTCTAACGTACAATTTTTCAACCCTTAATCCATCTTGTTTTAATGTCCCAGAATGTGCTCTCATCCTGGACTTTAATCCCATCAATTGAAATTTGTGGTCGGATTTAGTGAAAAATCTTCAGTTGTAAATGTATAGTTTAGGATTCAAGGTAAAATCTTTACGTTTGTCAAAGCAGTTTTGTCAGGTTTCTACCACGTCCTTGTCAGTCTCAAAGCTTAACCCCATCTCTCTGAATTACTCATAAATCGAAGACGAAGAAACATGGAAAATGAGCTTTGAGTAAAATGATTTGAGTTGGTGACAGTGAATCGACTGAAGTTGCACGTTTTGTTTGGCTCTTTCATCCGAAGAAATTTCTAATCAAACTCGGTTCATCCGTTTTGAATTTATGAATTCGAGTCGTATAAATTTAAATTAATGATTGGAAATCAGAGGAATTCGTCCGACTACAAGACCGGGAAATCTAATTTGGGAATGAAAATCGAAATTTGGCTAAATAATCTACATCGTCATCACCGTCATAATCGGCATCCTTAGTTTGTTGTGGTTTGTCGATTTCTCGCACGATATTCAACGTAAATCAATTGAAATCAATTTGTTAACGGCAAAACCCGGTTCTGTAACGAGTAACTGCTGACACCAGTCAGAGGTGATTTGAGTTCGATTTCTAATCAAAATCAAATTAATGTACTATAAAGATTACTGCTAAGTTTTAATTCGTTCCGATAGCATTTTTTCGCACCTTCCATCAAGACATTTGCTGATGTTTATATCGTAAATCCGACTTTTTCAAAAAAATTTGTTTCTCGAAATTGCGACATCATAAATTTCAAACTACGCGGGAATTTTCGTTGCTTTCGACTAACTCACAAGACAGTTGCTTGTCCGACGACAAAGTTTAGAATTGGCAGTTTGATCCGGGGCCCTTCATCGTTAACTTTGGCGTGTCGATTTGAGGATGGAAGGAAGTCAAACAAAGTTTGGACGAACACGAAGACAATTACATCTTGTATTTAAACCAAAAGTTTAGAGTTGAAGTTGTTTAATTACTTTTTCAATTCCTTTACATCCAAGTCATCTTGCTGAAATTTCAAAATAATTGAGTAAATCCAATGGTACACACAAAGCCATTGATTTCTGTCTCGAGCAAATATATTCTTTCCTGAATACCGTAATAGAATGTCTAACTCGTGTGACGTTAGCAAGTATAACTGTGCGGAACTTTCGTTTTGCTGTTGCATGAGATTAGCTTACTCGTGGCTTTTCTTTGACATTTCTGCCTATTTCTAAGTGGAGGAGAAAATAATATTGCAGTGATGATAGATTATACATTTCAGAATACATACAGAAATAATACCTTAACCGGTCGGGAATACAATAGAGTCCAAATCATATGTAAGATTTATTGATTCCACAAATGGGTTGATATTTGTGTTTCATAAGTGAATGAAGTGTTGTAGCGGGCAATACATCTTTAATACTCGTTTATTATTTCTAAAAAGGAGATTGTAAAAGAAAATCTAGAACAAGAATTATATAAAGGTTTCTTGTTTTTTACCATAAGACGCAAATACATTGTAGCGTTACTTTATATTTGAGGCTAATTAAGAAGACTTTTTGAAACATAAAGCTCGTAGCATTTTCTTCCTTTTAAGGGAAATGAATTTGAATCGAGACAAAGAAAGGTCAATTTTCTAACGAGGAATTAACGAGTAGCCGTGGGTTTTAGGAAAAAAAATTCGTGTTTTATTTTAAGAAAGAAAAGGCTGCCACCGAGAAACGTTGAGTTTTCATCATTTCATATATGATTCTCAATGGGTTCTCGGACGTAAGAGCAAAAACTGTTACTCCACGATGTCTAGTTAATTGAGGTTCCTCCTGTTTCCCATTTTATTCTTAGACAAACTCCACGTAAATTTATCATGCGATGTATTGCTTTTTCCTTGCATACTACGCTTGACTTTAGAGCCTTTTATGTCGTTTTCTTCGTGCCTCTCTTTGGTGACCTGCAAAACAAGTTTGTTAATTCATTGTCATTTGTCGTGCAGCTAACTACTTACCCGCACTTTTCAACTTGATGTGTCGTGCTTGACATGTTGGTTTACCCCACGGCACACACATATACATTTGCAAGCACCCTCGCCTGTTCTGGATTTTTCGTTTCTTCTTTGACAGAGTAGGCCATTCATTAACAGAAGAGACTTTTCTTACAATCAAGAAACGAATTTCAGGGTTGTAGGTTGAATCTACCACGTCAATCTCCAGAATTGTTTTCAGTGATCCTGGCTGTTTCAGTAGTATTATAAGAATTTTTTGTACTTCACATTTACTTTGTAGGAGTACTTTTTTCATGTTTAATTTTTTGTGCTGTATTTACAGTTTTTGTAGTTAGACATTTTTTAGTTTTTTTTTTTTTTTTTTTTACTTTACTATCGGATTTGAAAATAATTCTTATTGGTGAACTGTGCGTCACTTTGAGTTTATGCAATTTACTAAGTATTTTTACAGTGAAAAAAGCATCACTAGATTGTTCAACTAGTACCCGAATGTTGGACCCTTGTTATTTTGGAAAATTCATTTAATTGGACCTGCTTCAATTTTCGGATTTTCCATTTGAGCGCAATGTTCTGTGCAGAAATATTTTGTTGTTTCCCGGTAATTTGGGCTTAGCTTTTTATCGACCCTTTTCTCCTTGTGGCTTTTGATTTGATTACTTTGTCCTGAAGAAAAGGATCTGTTGAGCTTTGGCTGAGACCGGAATTTCTGCATTCTTCTGTTTGTTTTTTTCTTGGCAATTGGATGGTTCCCGCTGGATTTTAGCCGAGAGGTGGAAAAATATAGGTAATCGTTTTAGAATTCTTTTTTTGAGGATTTTTTTTGTTACGAAATTTTGGATTTATGGATTTTTATTCACAGGAATGCTGGTACCTGTTTTGTGTTATTTGAGATGAACGAATTGAAAATTGTTATTTAAGAAATAAGAAATCCACGTATTATTGTAGGGAATGAATATACATTTTCCTTGTACCAAGAATTTTTTTTACATTTGAAATGTGTGGTTTGGCATATGAGTTAGTTCTGTCTCGGAACTTCGTTCTTCTAGAAGTTTTCGCGTACCTTGACTGTTTGACTGAGAGTGGAAGAAGAAGTTCATTTTGGGAAAATGATGTGCCCCTGTTAATGTTCTATTTATTTTGGTACACTAATGCTTATTTTGTGTTGGATTTATTGAACTTGTTGGCATCCGCTTTTTATTATTAATGAATGATTTCAGATAATGCATTTTACAGAAATTCTGTGCATAAAAATGCGTAACATTGAGTCAGTTGGCGTTTCCCACAATGGTTGCAATAAAAGTTCATTAGTTCATTTAAACGCAAAGGTCGTTCCATATCTGTACCACACCCTTTTGAATGGAACACTGCCGACAGAGCGCAGCTTAAATGCCGTGAAGTATGAAATTAGAGCGTGGACACAGAAAAGACTTGCACTAATCACATTAGTGGGACAAATATAATTTATATTGTTAATTACTTCTTCAAGGGCCCCATTTGGTGCGTCGTTGATACCAATTGTACATGTGTTGTTTGCCTAATGAGCTGATTTCAGGTGTTTCAATTTCATAGATGCAGTGTACCCTACACCCTTACTGTGTGTTATTTTACAGCGATTTTTCATAAATGAATAATCTCATAGTTCAAGTTGATGTTGAAAGAGATGGGTATTTTACAGACTTTTAATCGTGTGGTTGAATGAATGGACGAAAAATGTCGATATCGAACTCAAATAAGAATTTAGTAATAAGTCAGCTATTTGTTTTAGAGATTTGCTTTATTGACAGTTCCATCGCTTCACGACCATATCGAATTAAATGATTAAACATTATTTTTCTTCGTTGGTTCTGAGAAAGCATTGAAAAACATAACTTGCTTAGAAACTTTCCCTCCTTCCGTAGGTAATGGAAAAATGAGACCCAGGTTATGATTTAACTACACGCAAAACAGTTTCATAACTTTTGAACGGAAAGCAGGAAGGGGTTACTTTCTTTTTCAAGAAGAAATTAGGGGTTGTTGAAAGTTGTTGTCACTGAATTTTACTGCAGTTTTAAAAATAACAGTAAAATTTGTTTCTTTCAGTTGGTCTATAAATTAACATTTTACTTAGTGTTCTTTGTTACTCTTGGAATATAGTTACGGTTGGGAGTGCTTTCATTTTATATTTGATAAACTCGTTGGGTTTCAACAACTTCCTCTCACTCCTCTTGCTCACAAGCGTTAATAATGATGTTCGCTACGTTCAACATTTTTGATGATGGAGGATTAACCCAAACAAATTAGTTCGTTGAATTATTTTCGCAGATATATGTTTTCATTTAATGTACACCACATATTTGTATACAATCTTATTCCCCTAGCACCATTCTAATACATACCAATAAACCCAAACATTTGTTTCCCAAATAAATGAACAAATTTGAAAACTCTAACGCCAAAGTTTCATGCAATGACTTGAGTTACAAATAAGTAAAAATTATGACAAAAATTGATAACAATACCTAATCTACCGTAATTTGTGAATGTACATAAGTGTTCGATGATCAGTACTTATTACAACAGAAAGGCATACCATTAGGATTTTAGGTGCGGTTCACAGTTTGAAGCTTAACAAAGAAAAGGGAAACTTAAAAATTGTAAACCTTAAAGAGAAAGTGAATAATGTCAGAAATCTGAACCAGCAATTTACCTCCCAAATCCAATTCCCACCATCCTTTCCTGTTTAGTGAATTTTCCTCATTTTGTTGGCCTCAAATTCCCAGCTTCGTTCGTCAATCATCTGCCTTATGAGAACTGTGGAGAGCCGAAAAAAGACATTGAAAAAGGTAAAGCCATGGAAAATGAAATTTCACACACAGACACACCTGGGTACTCTGGCGATAACTTTCCCATTGATGCTGACATTCTCTGAATTATCCGAATCCGAAGATGCGGAAAATTTGTAAAAATCTCTCAGTCACTTTTCCCGTAGACGTGGTAAGATTTTTATTTTACTGAAAAAAGGAAAGCATTTGCGGAATTTCATTTATGACTTAAACCCTATGGTGTTTTGACTGAGAAAATTCTAACGTGTGAATATCAACATTACTTCGCTGGAATTTGCCATCGGGATAAGCCCAACTCAAAGAATTTTATGTAATTTACAGTTTACGCCTTCCACAGTTCGATGATCTTGTAATAGTTTAGTAACTGTTAAAACGATGAATAATTTTTTCACATATGGAAATTAAACTGTTGTTTTGCACTACAATCTAAAACCGAAAAGAAATTTTGCTTCTAATTCTCTCTTTGGGGGCCTCTCAACTCCTTAGTTCCTGATTTAAAATTTTTGAGTACTTTCCTTTGGGCTTTATGATAAACAGGATTATCAATTTCTTTCTTTGTGACATGGGGAATTGTAAGGCGATCAAAAACCTTTGAGTTGTTTTATGAGGTTCAATGGATGAAAGCCTTACCACTTTCGACTCACTGAAAAATTCCGTTTATCCTTGGTCCTTACATCACAATCTAATAAGTAATTCATATGTACGTAACTGGTAGGTCATAGGATATAAATTTTTACTACGCTCTGGATTCAGAAAATATTATTAATACTCGTATGGGAAATAAACTACAGATTGAAGTAAATGAAAATGCTAATTGTCCCCTGGTGTAGAATAGTTTTTAACGAATTTTTTTTACAGTAGTATGGGAAGTAACGGTAAAATCGATGGAAATGAATAAGATTTATGTGGAATACGAATGGCGTTTTTCTCTTTGTGAAAATGGAATAGAATTTTAATAAATTTGAAAACATGGAACTCAATAAAAGGAAATTGGAATATTAAAGAAACAGATTTGAGATTTGCAGAAGCAGTTCTGGCAAGAGTGACACAAGCACGGGGGGCGAAACTAAAATATCCAACGGCAGTGTCTAGAATAAGTGGGTGAGATGGTACCGTGTGCAAGTTGTATTGTATTGATTTTCTCAATTCGATAAATAGACCAGAATCCGTCCGTAACGAACCGTATGCAACGGTAGTTGGGAAAAATAGCTGTTTGCTGTAGAATCAGTGATAAATCCATGGATTTATATTAATAAATTCCGGTGAGTTCCTGGAGGGAAGCTGTTGTTTTTTCCCATTACTTCTACGAAAAAAGTAGTGTGTTTTCATAATTTGGGAGGGAAAACTTGTTAAAGGCTCATCCTTCCGTAAAGGGAGGACGCTGGAATTGCCTAAAAATGCATAAATATTCTAAAAGGTTGAAACGTAATCCACGGCGCAAGTATCTTAATGTTGAAAGCAAAGGCTGGGATGAAAGCAGAAGAACCCAAAGGTCAAACGGTTCAAAATTGCCGGGAGCAAAATTTTAAGTTACAAGTTTATTTATAAGAAACGATTGCATGTTGCACAGTTGTGCATAATTTCTTATATTTTGAATATTTACATTACGTAAAGGGATGGGTGCAAATAATTTGTAACAACATTCAGGAGCTCGGCTTTAATAAATTTTGAACAAACCCAAATTATCGGATACCATGGCTAACTATTATGTGAAACTTTTTCGTAAATTAAAATTCTCAGAAGTTCGTGATCGTTAAATTGTTAATTACTTCCACTGGTTAATCACGTTTAAGTTATAATTCTCCTTTTTGTGTGATTACATGAATAAACAATATACATCAATACATATATATATACACAGGTTCAATAACGGAAGAGAAATTTAAAAAAAAGGATGCCAATTTGGATATGGTCTTGCGATCACCTTGATCGACGTGAAATAAGAAGTAATCAGAAGAGAAGCTTTAACTATAAGTAATGTTCATGATCTTTAGGATCGAAATAATAAAGAAAAAATGTGGGTAATACGAAATGAAAAATGATTTAACCAAGGTCTGATCTCGTACAGGCCTAAATTAGTATTCATAATGAGAAAATATTTTAATTTTATTACGTAGCAATAATAATTATTATTTTAATGGGACATGGAAGGAGTTTTGGAGTCGAGCGATAACAGGAGCTTAAAGATGTTAAAAAAGCGATTCAGAAGCGAAAGTTGGATCTGGAAAAAACAGTCGACAGTATGCCCTTATTACATAAAAAGGAATCGTGTTAATTGAGGATGGTTGACTGTATTTCTGAGAATGCAAGGCAACTTGATTATGAAAGTGCAGGACTTAAAGGAAGTAAATTTTATTTAATTAATTACGAAATGTTCTGAAATCTAATTTTATTACAAAAGGCTAATGAATAGCCAGATGATTTGAATTAAACAAGATGAGTGTCTGAATATTGAAATGATGCGGTAAGTGAATTTTTGTCACCTACTGCAATTTTCACTTGGTTTTTTTCGTATATATTTTATGAAAATAATATGTGAATCTTGCCTGTTTACATGTTTGTAGTTTGAAGTTTTACTCGATCTTTTGTAGTTGTATGTTCTCTCATCTCCCGTTTTCTTTTTTATTGCATTTTTATTACTGACTTGATCTGTTGCGGTTAATTTCAATTAAATAGTTTTTCGTATCTCTCCAAGTTAATAAAAATTGCTATTTTCCATAAGTTCTTCTTTATAATTTATTAGTTTCCTCTCCTAATATTTTCTATTAGTATTCCTATGTAACAGATGTAAATATAATCTACATATTTCAGTCAGAGGTCTACAATAATTTGAATTCAGGATTGTAATATAGTTTTTATTTAAGAGTATTGTGCTTTATTTCTGTAAAATTTATCGCAGTGAAGGTTATGCATTTGTTGCTACCTTGCAACTTTTTTGTAACAACTCCTTGACGTACACTAAAGCCCACTTAAGCCGGATATTGTGAATGTATAATTTCCTGGAGACTAATGTTTAAATCACTTCTCCGTTAATGTACCAGACATTTTTCCTTAGGCAATGTCTTTCGGAGACCTGACGATCAGACGTTATAGTCATCGTCCTCCTCAGCAGGAGAAATTTAATTTTGCGTATCAAAGGCCTTTAGTGATGTGCGTTCTTACCCAGTGCAGTTTAATTTTGGAATTTTCTTTCTTGACAAAGGAAAAGGATTTTTTCGAGCGTTAAATACAGACTGACACTGATTAATTCCTGTTTTTTCTCAGAGTGGAACTGAGAATTACCTGACGAAGTACCTGCCGGGTTTCGCAGTCGGTTTGTTGTACAATCACAAGGCGTTGCTTCACATAAAGAATGCGAACTTCACAAAACCATTATTTTAAGGATTTTCATCAATAACCTAGACTAACGAAGTGAGGCGAAGAGTGATTGTTTGGGTGGAGGAACACCACAGAAGCCTCCAAAAGCACCATAAAGTTGAATTTCAAAAGTAAAATATCTGCGGGTATTCGGAAAACTAACAGTGGCGCGTTCCTGCTCAGAATGAAGCAAAACTGGTTCAAAATTAAAAAATTCAGAAACTGACTGAAGGTATTGTCTGCAGCGATTACTCCCAAAAATGAAGTTATTAAAAGTGAATAGCGAATTTTTCACTTTGAATTTAAGTTTTAGAAAAGTTGCTAACAAGCGGATGAAAAATTTGAGTCGGCCGGGGAAAATGCTGCTTCCTCAACTTCTTCATTGAATTTTCTGGAACGACACCAAAACGGAAAGTAAATCTGTAAATGGGAAAGGAAATTATTCTACGGGAACGAATTTACTACTCCTAATGATATCCTTGATCATTGAGCTAAGAAACTTTCAAATTGTAATTTTATGAAAGTCTAGTTTGGATTGTGTGAGATAAGGAATTACAAGGGAAGTCTGAACTTGGTGGAGTTTCTTAAGGACCGTGTTGGCCGGAAGAAGACTAGTGAATTGGACTATTGAGGAAAGTATCATGTCGGTGTCACAATTTTCAGTTTCAGATCATTTTAATTACTACTTTTTATTTATTTTATGAAAAGATTGTCAAAATTAAGCAAACAGTTCGTTCAATGAATGAAATGTAGCTTAATAGCGAAATCGGACTTAAAAGAACGCAAATATATATTGTTATTTATCTTCATGTAACTTATTTTTTAGCTAGTACTGAAAGTTCTTTGCATTATTTTTTTAAATGGATTTTTCTTCAAAAGAATGGGTGCCTTATTTTTTATTTTCTTGTGATTCATTTCTGATATTCTAGTAGGTTTCTTATTATTGTCCTTATTCTAACCCGGAATTGGACCCCCAGGGAACCATTGCTTGTGACGTTGGTTTGGTTTAATGAATTTCAAACTTTTGTCTCGGCTCCTCCAGGGCATCGGAAAGTCTCTTTCAAAGTGCAGACATGTCGCAACAAAATGAAAAGATATCATTCCGCAGTGTATTTGTACAGGGTCTCTCTGTGCAATAGCTTTCGATTATCTTTCAAGAATTCTGTTGTTAAAATTCCTGTGGTTATGTAAATGTTATGAAAATAACCGAGTTTGTTAACCGGTTTTTTTCTCCTTCTTTTCCTCGGAAGTTTACTGTACCGATATGATTGTGTGTTACTTGTTCATTTGCAATGTTCATTTTTCTTTCTGAAGTATAAACATTCAAATAAGACATTATTAATGAGTTGCAGATATGATGATGACAATTCTATGTTCTTGTTATAGGGGAGTTTTAAAGACTTGTTAAAGTTTTCGTATTTCAACTTCATTTGTTCGGTGCTTTTATTTTTCAAACAAAAGTCTTATCCGGCTTATGTAGGCTATATTCAAAAGTCTTCCTGTTAAAGATCGCAACGGCAAGTTCCAATGCTTTATATATACAACATGCGTATTAACCAATCGGTCGCTTCAAAGCGATCTCGAGCATGAAACATTCTGTTTCTGGAAGGTAAACGGAATAGCCAGGAGATAATTTGGTTGGAATACGCCCGTAAAGGGCAATTCTGTTGTAAGAAAGAAGTTAGCGTGGCCGTAGCCGAAAGGTTTTCCCATTTTTTAATGTGAAAAGGTTGTTTATAGCAAGAGCTATGAAGTAGGAAAAATCCTCTTGAGAATTTCGGTTCTTTCTGCCTCGCCTACAGATGACACAACTTGAATTACCGCATAGGTTTTTACACTACAATTTATTCTTTGACAATCTTTCGAGCATCTCTTCCGACAAAACTATTTACTTTTGCTTAGGGACTCTTTTACGTTCTGCGACTCATTGGGGTTCTACGTATTTGTATTCATTTTTCGTATAAAAGAATTCGTTTTGAACGTACCAATTTCTTAATCTTGAAACAATGTTAAATCGTTTGTGGTACAAAATTGACGAAGACACCTCTACAATTCTAAAATGTAAAACCAAAGAGAAATTCATGTGTAATAAGCGAAATGTTTAATGGAAAATTTTCTCATTAGATGTAAACGTTTCAAGCCTTAAAAAGAGCCCAGAAAAAAACTGTAAAATAACCAAATTTTAATAATGTGACTTTTATGTTGTTTACCAAATTTTCACTCTAATTTTTTTAGCAGCCGATCACATACCGAACTCTCCTTTTTTTGTTCTTTATTAATTGTTTCTTTTAAATCTTTTTTGGGTGTTCTACGACACCATCACTTGAATTACTCACTTATTGTTTCACTAATTTGAAAGGTGATTGAATCGCCTATTCCATTATGTATCACATGTGCTGTTTAACTTGCAAAACCTATTAAGTCTCAACATCTATTTTGTTCTTCTGTTGTTTATATTTTGTAGTTTAATATTGGGTAATATGTACAATTTTTTTTTCTAAGTAATTATTATTTTCGAAACCGGTCGGGGTTTACATTTGTAAACTTTATCCCAAAGGAATGGTTATGAAAAATGGCACCATTATTTCTAACCAAATTTTTGTGTTTATCTACTTACTAATTCAGTAGTTCAGTCAGTTCAGTTCAGTGTTTGAATAAAACTATGTAGCAATAACCAATAGCGCAATTAAATTTACTAGATATTACCAATTAAATCGCAAGATTTCTTAATTTACCTATAAACACGTGTCAAACCCCATAAAGGGCACATCCCGCGACATTTTTTATGACTATTTATGTGGTGTTCTAACTTCGTAAAACCGAAAATTTTATTGAAAAATTTGTGTCCCGGGTGCCACAAATTTTCCCTCAGTATCCATTTGAGTCTTCTCAACGGCATACGGCCCAGGAAATTGACTTTCTCTACAGCGGTCCACGAGCTAAAAATCCCAAATTCCCCTATACATTTTATTACTACAGCATCTGTGAAACTCATTCGGGTGTGAAACCAGCGCGACAGATCTGGACAATATACGTGATCCAACATCCAACTCTTTGTAACTTTGCAAGCTCATGACCCTCAAAATCTACCCGCAAAAACTGTACAAATTGTCGGGTTGTTAAACTGTCCGCCTACTAGGGAGGATAAAAGAAACATTTCGACAGGTCATCTGGAGAAGGAAAATCACTTGGGGAATAGCATATTGTACCCTTGGGCTAGGAGCAAAAGTCTCACAAAACTTGAATTTTTCATATACATGAAATTGTCAATTATCTAAAAAGATTGAGGAAATTGTCGGTAACCTTCTTAATGACCATGGTTAAGGTGCCTTATTGGTAGGCCTAATTTTGTGTAAAACTTAGAATTTAAAGTTAAAACAAAAATCATGAAGCGACTCATTTCAGGTGAAAATGCACGTTGGAACTCAAGTCCACCGTAAAAACTAAAACTAGTGATTTAGTACAAGGTATCTACATTCAGTAAGGTATTCTTCACTACTCTTGGTCGTTTCATTTCCCATTTATTTATTTTTAAAAATCGTTTCAAATTAAGTTAAATGCGAAAGAAGATATATAGTGAGTAAGTTTTGGTTCCTTTGAAACGAAAACAGCTTTCCTTTTTTTGTGATCGTTGTCAGAACATTCGGGTACAAGCATTGTTCATTTTCTCACAGAAGCGACTACTTCTAGAAAATGAAGTCCATCATTTTGGGAGTTTTTCATCGCTGGCATGAAGCACACTCTTGGGAAAAAGGTTAATTTCAAAATTGAAAGAGAATCGACGACCGCTCTAATGTTGATTGCTTTTCACTTCCCAACCCAAGTGATTTCGAAAAAAACAAATGTAATTGTTCGGTCTGATAGAGTGAAGGGGATGACATGTTAATTTAAGTTGTTGCTTTGATGGTTCCCCCCAGAAATAAAGGTACTCAATTTGTAGCTGGCCTGCAACATGTATTTGGTTAACTTTAAATTGGTTCTGTGTTCTCAATTCTATTGTACCGTTTACTACGTTCCCATAGATTCCTCCTTGCATGCAGAACCTGATGTGTAATCTGTGGAATGTATGAACTTTGCTGTGGAGGAAGTGAAAAGGGTTGAGAAAGACATAGTTTTCAGAAATACTCTGTGAAATACCAAATCAATTTAATTGGAACGCGTTTCAATTGTACGATCAGTACATTGTGATTGGTAACAAAGGCAACATGAGTTTATTCTTTGCACAGCTTAATGAATGTAAGGAATGAATTATGGATATAATGAATTTGCAAGTGGAAAACTATTTAAGGAACAATGTAGTAGTTGTTGGAATAGAAAAAAGCACCAAAAGGGTTAATTACACTCCGGGGTATCTACCAATTGGTATAAGAGCTATGTGACAAGCCCACGCTTGTTGAAAATTAATAAAGCAAGAAAATTGTATTCACTTGATTTGTTCCAATTTAAATTTGCTGTAGTTTTATTGGTATTGATAACTCGGTGGAACATGCACTCAATTTATCCATGTTTTATGTTATTTCACACATGTTTCTCTCTCAAATTTTCGTGAGCAAAATTTCAAGTATTATTGTAGTATCGCTTTTTACTTAAAACCTTAAGATATTTTACATAATGGCTTGTATGCTGTCGTGAAATACTCCGCCCGATTCCTACATACATCGGCCTACAAATTCAAAGGTTTTCTGCTCTTTCTGATTTGTAGGTTTCATTGTAAAACGCTGGATATTTGAAATTTTACTCACCTAAGATTGTCAACACCTTGAATGTAACATTAAACCCGTTAACTGGATTGGATGACTGCTGAAAAAACATTTTTTTTTCGTAATTGATGCGTGCTAAAATTCTTAATGCATTGCGAAGAAGCTTACCGTTTACAAAGTTGATGGGTTAAAAGCAGTAAAAGATTCAAATTGTGGAATTCGATTGAGGGTTTTTCTGTTTACGTTATTGTACGTAAATCTCTCTGTAGATTTGTATGCAGTCATGACATAAATAATCAAAATGTTGAGAAGAGGGTACAGTCGGATATTCGGAACTTCTTGATGGATTATCGAAAGTGTTATTCTTCATAAATATAAACAAGTTAACTGGACAAAAATAAAATTTAGTACGAAAATAACGGAGTAGAAATCAAAAAGTTCAAGCTGGAGTTTTAAATGAGAAAAAACTTTTGCCAAAGCTCGTAGTACAGTCGAATAAATCGGCGTGTTTAATATTTAAACGTAACTGTACAGTCAAAATACAGGCACAATAACATGTTCAGTTGAATCAGTTGCGTTTACAAGGCAATGTTGTATTTATATTTATTACAAAATTGCTTAAAACTTTCTTTAACTTAAAACTTTAAATTGTTTTCTGTAGCTCAGCTTTAACATGGCTTATATGCGATTGACCGTGATTTCCAGCTAACATAAATTTCAATTCCATACGAATTCAGTTGCGCGCATCTTTATTTACTTGTGTTTATTTATTTGTTTCGTTAGAAATAACTTCCTCTTAGACTCTGTGGGAAGCAAATATGGCAGTATCACAACTGACGTTTCAATTTTTTTTTTGAAATTATTTACATGTTGTGATAAGGCACTCAAAAATGCGGCAGTACTTAATGTGAGTGAAAGGTTTGTCAAAAAGAAATTAGGGATTAATTTGCGTCGTTATTATTTAGACGCTTTCGTCTAACATGGAAACAAGCTAAAAAGAGTTGTAAGTAGAGAAAGAACTTATTTTTCTCGTTAGCACCTGTTGGATGTGTCAGCATGTAATTAAGTGAGAAAAAGGCTGGTTGGCCCGACGTGATGAAAAAAAACAACGAAATTGCCCTACAGAAGGAATAATTAATCGTTTTTAATACAATTTTGATCAATTTAAAACGTTTAAGTTCGATACCGCCCCGTTATTAATATTGACATTATCCTTCCTATTGTAATTTTTTTGTTCTTGTAAATTTCTGTTAAAAAGGTTCCGAAATGTTTTGGTAGAATTCTACTTAGGTAATTTTGTATCTTTGCGCTGAAGTTCTAGTCCTCTGGTATTGTTCCGAATTTACTCATACGAAGAAGAAAATAACATTAATAATAAACTGGAATAAGAAAAATCATTTTCCCGTCAATTTGAGCAAAATATTATGTTAATTTACATAATGTAAAGTAACAATAAATATATTGTTTTCTATAAAGACTGTTGTTATTGTTGTAACAGCCTGTGTTGTATATGCTTCCCTTATTGTTAGTTTTTAATTGCACAAATATATTCCCCACCGATCATTTTATATATGTAATGTAATGAAATTAATTTATTTAACTTGTGAACGTACAATGTACGTTTCCAAAGATGAAATTGTTTTTCTATATAATTTGAAATCAATAAAAATTGATTCGAAAAAAAAAAATTTTTTTCTCTTTTTCGATTATGTGTAGTATTATTTTCTGTTCTCCCAACTCGGAGTAATTTTTATAAAAATTGTCGTATATTTGAAAAAACTCAGCTACAAGTCTTCTAGCAAAAATTCTAAATTGTATTGTTTTATGTTTTAGGTAAGTTTTATTCAATAGCGGTTTATCTTAAAATTTGAGAAGTGTGGCATTCATAAGGTAAGAAACTTTAGAATAATGTTTCGTTGCGATTATTATCATGATTCACAGAAAAATTTAAGTGTAAATCTTCTGCCAATGTAAAACAATGCTTGCTTGCACGAATTAGATCTTTGGGCAAGAAACTCAACGGCATTATCCATTTACAATTTACAATTTCTCTCTGACTCAATGAAATCAAGTTTAGAACCTCATTAAAAATAGTGCAAGCAGTAAAGCAAACTTGTTCAAACTTGACATTTGGCGACCGTAAACCAAGAATTGACGTTATTGGAATAAATAAAGGCTATCACAAATAAAAATGTAATGGGGCTCTTGCGTACTACATATTTTTTTTAAAATTAATTTTAGTCTATCACTTTTTCCAATTGTTTTTAAAATATTTGGTGGTTCTTAAGTACATAAAGTACAATACGAAGGTTCAAAGAGGTAAATTAAAAGATTATACAAAACGTATTTTATTTGTTTTAGATGTACTCAAAACAAATAATCAATTATTGAAACCCAATACCGATGTGTTTGTTACGAATTTAAGTAAAATTCTTAAACCGAAGTGAAAACACGTAAAATATGAAGATGGAAACAGTCAAAGAGAAGAATGACTACATTTTTGTAATCCAAGGAGAGTGAAAAAGAATGTGTCACGGCGAGAGAGAAATACACAAAGCAGTGCGACTTTTGACTGGGGAAAATATAAAAGTAAACACGAAATGCCTGACATTGTTGTCCAAAGCACGTTTAGAAGAAATTGTGTGTATTCCAATGCAATACGTTCCTAGGAGGTGAAAAATCTTACGATGACAGAGAAAAGTTTCAATGTAAGCTTTCAGAGGCAACAAGGAAAATGGAAAATACTCAGGAAGGCGTGAGTTATATGAAGGTATTTGAGGTTGTTGGAGGGTAACCGACAGATCAAGGGATTATTTACATCCTTTCAGTTGCGATCCTTCGTTTGAAGTACTTCTTAAAATGAAATAGTCGGTAAAATAACGTTGACAAAGAGAAATTGTATTGTAACATCAAAAATTCTTAACTCTTAGTGTAATACACTTAGATTTTAAATTATACACATCCATCCCCTCGGCAAGAACTTGAAAAAACGGGAGAAGGGGGATTAAAAAACTTTAGAAACTGGCTAAGTTTGTTGTAATCAAATTTATAACCGAAAAGACACAGCTGGAACATCGGCAAACAATTGGGTAGTATGTAGAAAAAAAAGTTCGGTTGATTCGTCTAAGTTTGGAAAAGTTAGAAGTTTAAAAAAATGTTAACCTTTTCATAAATTCATTTCATCGTCCTGTAAAGTCTGGGTTATTTTCAGTCCTTTTCAAACAAAATACCCAAAGGGAAAAAATTTTCATACGAAATAATATAAATAATGCATCATTCTGCACGAACTGTCCCTATTGTATGCCAACTAAGAGAACAAAGCATTTTTCAGGCTGAATAACTTAGTGTTCCTAAGATAGACTAAATTATTGGGGTTTGTTACGTTTTTAATTATTTTATCACCTAGTACTGAAATTACCTTTTCCTCATTAACATAGTTTTATCATTCTTTCTTCATTCAGTCAACCTTTTCTAGTTTCGCGAGAGCGCAGCATTTGTCCTCCATAACTCTTTTTCTCCATTTATTACCGTAAAACTGTAATAGATTTTCCCAGACGATGTATCGTCGGTCTTTCGTATTTATCTAACGTAACCACGGCTTGGGGCACAGGAATTTGAAATTTGAAAGAAATGTTAGAGAGAAATAAATTGAATAATTCAGGTTCTGTGGAAAAAATAAATAACGTAGAAATGAAGGAAATACATTTTAGGGGAGTTGGGTAATGCGAAAAGGATGTTAGGAAAAAAGTGGATAAATTTGAAAAAAAAAAACAAGGAAAAACATGAAGAAACTTTAGGAACGTTCATTTATATTTATAAATATAGTCTTCAGACATTGAATACCGAAGTAAAATATATTCGATGCGTTGTATTTAAGTCAAAAAAAAACCGCTAAAATATATTTTACGCTTTCCCCTACAGAAGGCTCATGGCTTTGCTTGTGTGGCTTTATGCATTACATACCGATACTTTCTGAATTAAATACATTTAGTTAAGTTCTGGTAGGATTCACCTTGCTTACAACGCTGCTTCGCTACCTTATTTATGAAGCTGTAAATTACTTTCAGCAAAACTCGATGACTGTATTTGCTATATTCAATTAAACTCGAATTAAGGCCATCAAGAGAAGTTTACCGAAATGTCTGGTTTATTGTGCTTTTATCCCGGCATGAAATTGTGCTGTTTGCCTAAGTTTTATAATATTTAAAAGTTTTATTAACTCATTTAATAAAGATCAAAAGAGTTTGAGAATTGCAATTGATGCGAGAACAGGTTGGAATCATTATAATAACGGTCAATTGAATAAAGTCTCGTTTTTACTTTTTCATTTATACTGGTTAACTAGTTTTGTTTTATAAGTTATGCGTTTGAGAATGAAATTGTTCAATTGTTTAACTGATGAGAAATTGTTGTTGAAGTTGAACTGGGTTTCGGAGATCTTTGTCACCGCAATGGCTCGCTCTATAGTTTATTTAACGGAAGAATAGGATTTATGCAGGAGGACGATTACTATTAGTATGTAGCAGTATTTAGCTTCTCTCATTAAAACTCTAGTGTTTTCAAGGAAAATTTTCCTTGTAGGATTTCAAACAGCTGTATTCGGCCTGAGATTTATGTTTAAAGCCGAAGTGATTTGAAAAGTGGCTTTTTCATGTGCATTATCCGGTGTTTTTGCAAATGATCCTCACATACAGTGACGTCACCCGTATTTTGTTCTAGTCGTACAACAACTGTTGCTGTTCTCATGTCGGACAGTTTTTCTTCTTTGAATGGAACTCCAAACTGGATGCCAGTGTATTATTTTAGATAGCATACTGGTTGGATGACAAAGACACCTAATTCATCCCTGGCAATTAGTCTCACCCTCCTATTCGTTTTTGGGCTGCACGCACTGCAGGTTGATGAGATTCCTGACAGCTTCATTTACCTTAAAATTTATTTCCATTTTGAATAAAATCCCAACAAACTTGAAATTCACTTCACATGTTTGGGATTTGAAAGTTACGAAGTTTGGAGTGTATATCTTATAAAAACTATAAACTTTAATTTAATTTTGGTAGTTTCTTAATGTCGGTTTCCTTGCCTTACTTCGGTCTATTTTCTTCCATTTCCATACTGCAATGTGCGAGACATTTAAGTTTTTTCCTACTTTCTGCTTTCCGTCATGAATTATTCCCAAAAATCGTATTTTATAGAAGTTTGTTTTTAATTAATCGTAACTGTACACTTAAATACCTTGTTTCTGTAGGTCATAGTAAATTAAACTCTTCCTAAATTAACTGATCATATTAACTGATATAACTATTTCACGACAACAATTTATAGTTCTCTAATTTTTTGTTCAAATTATTATAACAACCACTGTGTCTTTGTGTATTAGTATTGTGCAAAATTTACTTCCTATTGTTTTACGGAAATGTATTACGGAAATATATTGTATATATGTATCTGAAGTAAGTAAATTAAAATAGTAATTGTTAATATCATCAAACGTTCTTTAATATTTTAGCGCAGGAAAGAGTTGACAATTTCCTGCCAACATATAGTTGACATTCCATTAATAATTAAATGGGAAAAATTCACAAGTATTCATTAAGAAATGTAATTTCGCAAATAATTTGGGTGAATGATTCCCGGGAATGGAAACTCACCAAAGGTAAACACAAATAGATTATTCTAGATTTCAATTAATTCAAATCAATAAAATGTATTACACATTACTTAAGTTAGAGTGCTTTTCAATCTTTTTCACCGGATTGATTGAGAGTTTTCGAAGAACGGGAAATAAAAGAACATAAAAAAATTCCAGTGAGAGAAGTTGTTTTCAAAGACTTCGAAAAGGTTGAAAATTAAAAGAATTTTCCGTTAGAAGTGTGGAATTAATTTTTTTCACCATTCCTCCAACAAAAAAAGAGTGAAATTTGTGAGTGGATCCAGGCAGCTGTCTCTGGTCAGACTCGCAGGGCAAATGAGGTCAAAGGGTAAAATGTAGGCCGTGCACTTTAAATTCAAATTAAACTGAACTTATTTATTTCTTACTTTTCTGTATTTATCGCATATTTTTTATGTCAGGTCCGTACACTGCCGTCAAATGAATTTCACCTTCATGTGGGAATTTTTTAGAAACGCAATTTATAAATTTCCAAGTAATATAAATTTAATACGATCTACGATAATTCATTTAATAGATTACATATAAGTTCCTTCTGATCTAAGAAGCCTAGTTGGTTTTGTTGGAGTGGTAGAATTCTATGAATTGACTATCAAAAGCGAATATAAATCGGAATCAGATGGCTATACAAAACTATTCCGTATTATAAAACGGAATGAAAAAGAAGGCTTCTGTTCATCTGATGTGACACGAACGGACAGAAGTAATTAGTATTATTAAATTCAGGATTTGTTTCAAACCAGATTAATTAAATAAAGTTATTAAGTGCTTGTTACATAAAAACCGTGTCGTTCTTCATCACCTGAACAACGGGGTGAAAACTTGTAGGCCTTCCAGCCGTTCAGGAAGGAAGAAAATATTATTTTTTTTGTTTTGGTAAAATATTGAACGAGAATCAATAATTTTCGCATTAATCAACATATATAGCCTGCGGTCTTCAGTTCGCGGTACCAAATAAATAACTTTGTAAGTTTGATTTGTAAGAATTCTATGCATATTACGGAACAATTTTTTTATTTTGTTGCACCAGAAGGTTGCGAACTTAGGTAATGACTTTGATTGAGAATAATAATAAACATGTTAAATTCTTAACGATATTCTGATTAATAAATACATTAATGGTACTTTTCTCTTACAGTTTAAAAATCTTGAGCACGTCGCCAAGATATACTTAAGATTGATGTAATTTTTGCACACGTCATACGCTTCACTACATAGAAATTGAAATCTAACTAAATAAATTCTAATTTTACGTAAGCCGTTACCGGCAGAATGTTGTTAACAAAAACGAAAGTTTTATTCATTTTATTAAAACTTGCAGAAGACAAACTGAAAAATGAGTTGCAGTAAAATTAACAAAATCAGGGTAAAATCTATGGGCCAGATTGAAAAATATGGAGTGTATCTAAGAGTCTGATCAACGGGGAAGATCAAAATTAAATTTCCGATCTTTTGCGACCCCAGGTGCCATGTTATATTTCATAGAATTGAAAATTTTAACTCAATGGGAGGCCTGAAAAAGCGAACGAATGCCCATAAAAGGAAATGATTTTTATTTAAGGCCTTAGAGGGAAGCGGGAGGAAAAGTTTGGGAATTTTCAAACTCAAGCAGCCGAATTCGAGACTTTATTTTTGGGCGGGAAAATTGAAAATCGTAAATTTTTCCGTTCTGTTCATTTCTAAAAGAAAATCAGGTCCCATTTCAGTCAGCTATTTATTCATTTACGAGTGGGGCGGGTAGCCCGTTAGCAGTACTGTTTATTCAGTACTACAGTACTACGGCGGAAAGGTCAAATATTGCGGGTCAGGATTTCTTGCAAAATAAAAGAGAAACTGCGTCTTGCAGGTTGAAAGCGTGCATTAGGAAAAGGGACTTTTCAATAAGAAATTTTTTGTTGAATTGGTTCAAGTGGTTTCAATTTTTATTCTTGGAAAGCTTTGCTTTACGAGAGCTTCTTATTTAGTTTTTTTTTTGCTTCTGTCATTCGCACTTGATACATCTAGTTATTCTTTCCCACTTTTTTCTAACTTCAAACGAATTTTATGTTTCTACTGTTCCGTCGCGTATTTTCAAAGCTCCAGGATATCTTCCAAGATCTTAAAATAGCCGTCTTCATTTCAGTCTTTTTCACGTTTGGTTATTGATCATGCAGACATGTACCGTGTCATCCTAAGTACATCAAATTATAGGTCAAATCAATTAATTACACATGTTTTTGAATATTCATTTTTGTGCGTTTTTCTCTCTTGGTTTTATCCAGATATTTATTCGTGCTGAGGCTGCAAATGCGCTCGAAAATCTCAAAAGAGAATGATCGGTGAATAAATTTCTGATTATGCGTAATTTTCATAAGACTGATGATGGTTTTGGGTACCAGAAGAACTAACATTTCTATGACACTGAAGTAAATCCATATTAAGTAACAAGAATAAACTTGACAAATTGTAAAAGTGTTGAACCGTAAATAATAAAAAAAAACTAAGCTGTAGAAAAAGGCATAATTTATAATTGTTTAAATGAGAGTTTATAAGAAAACTTTGAATATCATAATCAAAAACAACTAAATTTTTTGGTTGGTTGCTGCCATGAAATTTGTTACACATGCAGTTTAGTTTACTTTTTCAGGTAGGCACTTAAAATCGCTTAAAGGTCTCCTTGAATTGTAAAGAAATAAGCTATGGAGAGTGTTTTTGTGTAAACATGCAGACTTTATTACGCTGCTCATTTCCTAATGTATATTCTTTTTAATATTTTATTTCTATGATAAAAAATACTTTCGTCTTACAAGGTTCACCCTCTTCTTAAATTAAATTAAATTAAATTAATTTTAGAAACTTGTATACAATTTTCTTAATCGAAGGCCATTTGGAGGTGTCAGCACTTGATATTTGACGCTTAAGTGGGTTACAAGCTAAAATAAATTACATACTTGTGTATTATTTTAATACATTTTACAAATGTGTATTATTTAGTTGTAATACTTTTGCCTTGACCGATGTTTCTTCTGCAAGTTAATTAATGTTAATTACTTGTAAACTTTATAACGCTATTTTTTTTTGGACTCTGTGGTTCTTGTCATATTGAAAAGTGACTGTACAAATTACCCAGCACGGTAGAAGTGACAATAAATAATTGTCATCTCTAAATGAATGCAACACTGAGGGAGGTGGACACATTAGCAGAGTTATAGTAGCAATACGTTTTCACGGACTTTTTTTATTGTGCTATATATTTATTTACGTTTTATATAATTTATCTAGAAATGAAAAGTGAATGTTCTTAAGTCTTTAGATAATTAAATAAAATTATTTGCGGAAGAAGTAAATGGAAAATGCTGTAAAGGCTGCAAGTTGAGAAGAAATACAAAGTACAGCCAATGGTCAGCCTCGTTCGCTACAGAATACAAAATGCAAAACAATTGTTTCTTATTAGAAGCAAAGTTGATGTGAGCACTTGACCTTTTGAAAGAAATGACTGAATTATAACCTGGAGCAGTGATTGATTGTTTGATTCCGCTTTGCAGTAAAACGAACAGTTAGTGTGAAGAATTGATTTTAGAGTAGAGTGCATTCGGCTTTAGAATGTGATGGTAAATTGAAGCATTTAAGTTAATAAATAAGGGAAAACACGTTAGTAGTAGGTTAGTAAACTTGAAACACTCTTCTACTATTGAAATTTGAAAAATTTAACCGGATTCCATTGAACAGCTGTTGCAATTAATATAATATGGGTTAACCAATGACAGGGTAGTCTTTTGTTTGAAAAATTTTGGTTCTCTTTGTGTCAATTTTGGTTCCTCCGAGCCCGGGGCTGCCCTCGTCATTCGAACCACAACATGACATTTGCTACGAACACATCAAAGTAAAACTTTAGCATTTTGTCTACATTTCACCTACATGAGGTACACAAATTTAACTTACGTATTTCTGCCAAACTGTAGAATATGTAAAAGATTGTCTCATGCTTTGTATACCTCTTTGCCATCATAAGCTATTCCGCTGTCATTGTCAAAGGTCGAAATTCAGAGATGCTGTTAGTTTTCCGTTGCACCTGGTTCAGGAGAGGAGAAGGTTCAAATCTCACTCCATTCGTCTGTGAGGCAGATGTTTGCGTTTCGAAAAGGTTTAATGTCTGGAAGGGAGTAATCAAGAGCAAAAATGCCGATCGATTTGACGAACTTTAAGTAGACCCCCGAGAGAAAGTTTGTTTTAAATGAGAAATTGGTCTGGTGGAAAATACAGAGATCTCACTCCACAAAAGCATTCAAATCCACTCGTAAAAGAAGTATTTTTGTTATGACCCATAACTCCATTTTTAATAAGAGAAATTTTTAAACGCTTATTGAAAATGGCAGCTTTTATTTAATAAGAAGTTATTTTCTTATTCTATCCGTTATGTTGCTTAACACGTCTACGTTTCATGTTACGATCTTCTTGAAGAGCAACCAAATATTAGTGACCTATCGACTGAATAAATAACCGTTTTCTTTTTATCCCTGAGGGTAAATTCGAGAATCTTTTAGAGGCAAAAAGTTTTTCTCATATTTCATAATTCTGAGAGCAGGCTACCAGTTTTCCCTGGAAACTGATGCCGTTGGATAGGATGTTTCTCATCTTGGGGATACTAATGACATTACAACGCACCAACAGAGCATTCTCATCGGAATTGAACGAAATTTCTTTTCTGCCATTGTACGGTATATTTCTAATTCACTTCCGATTTTTTCACATATGAATTTCGTTCAGCTGTGTCGCTGAATGGATGAAGATTTATTTTTGGGTTTAATCGACGCCGTAGTTAATACCGGAACGATTTTTAAATTTGTACACTTGAATTCTATTTTGAAAAGTAACTTGATTTTTGAAGGTTGATGAGGCAATTCAATTGGACTCTCTCCTGGTATGAAATTCTTAAAATAAAAATCGGAATAAATTTATTTTTATTAGATGTTATGATAACGTTGTAAATAATACTTTTATTATGATTTTTTGTATATTTTTGATTGGACTGATGCAGGAAGGTTTCAACAAGAATAAATTTTGAAACCATTGGTATTTTAGTTATATAAAATTTTTAGTTCTTCAATTCTTTCTTTAGTTCATTTGATTCGAAAATTATATAAAAGCATTAGAATATTAAAATGACACGTATGAATGAGGAAGGGTTTCAGGTGAATAAAAAGTGAGGGAACAGAAAGGATGGCAACAAAAACAACCAACGAATAGCAAAGCACATAAGTCGACAGCTGTCTTTCAACCGCCGCTGTGTGGGCCCAAGTTTTTGCAGGGAATGTCGAAAATGTTTTTCGCTTTGTCTCTAAGGTGAGACGAAAAATTTTCAGGCGGAAGCCGTTGGGATTTATTGCATTTTGATGTGGAAAGACAGATAGTTGAAAGACAGCAACAGGCTATGAACCGTCGGAATCGTCGAAAGGGGGATTTTGCTCTGTTTCAGAGGTGGGACATTTGGCCTCTCCCGAACTGTCACTTTCTTCGAATTTATGATTTTTTTGTAGTTTCATTGTTGTTGGTTTTCTGTCCGCTGTCGGTCTGTAGGAAAATCAGAGTCTCCATAAGCTACCGGTGTTAAGGCGAAAAGGAAAATCGATTTTGCTGGCGGAGTATCTGGCCGGGTCTGTCTGCATGCAACGCACGACCTGCCATTTTAATGCTTTTCCGGGCCACAAGCCCTCGACACCCCGGCATTGCTTTCCCCGGCCGAGAGGCTCGATTTTCGTGGGTACTCCTTGACTTGGTTTGTCGTGTCGCAATACCCAAATGGGTACCCTCACGGCCCAATTTCCCCCTGCGACAGAAGCGTTTCTCATCCTATCGTAACCGCCCCTCCGATTACAATATGCGTTTCGGGGTTTTTTTCCTTTCGCCAGGTTCTTTTAGATAATTGAATTTTACCGGAAATTTATTGGACTTCCCCTGTTTTTTACTTTGTATTTTGTTCGCTTTCTCTCTGTACATCTCTCTTTATATACAAAAGAGTAGAGTAGAAGGCAAATGTAATCAGGCTTGGAATATTGGTTATCGATACCGAAGCTTATGTAGCGAGTGTGATACAATTTTTTTCATGGGCCATTTTCTACAGAGACAATGTATTTCAAGTATTCAGTCGTAAATTTCAAAGTTTAATTTGTCTTATAATGCAAAAGAAAATGTGTGCAACTAACGATATCGGTGTTAGTTACAGTTAGTTAATTATTAATTGTTGTAGTTTGAATGCAGAGTTATTTGCAAAATAAATTCGCTAAGAAGTAGCCTACTTTTACATGACTTACAGACAACTGAACCCTGCACGTACACTTTTGTAAGAATTCACAGAAATATATGTACTTTTAGAAAGGTGGCATGTCGTAAAATTTAAGTTTTCCTCCGGGGTTGGTGTTATATTCTAGAAATACTCCCTAAGCGCAGAGTACACAACTGTTTAAAACCCAAATAAAGTTGGCTCTATGTAATATGAAGTGGAGTTACGGATAATACTTTGAATTAAAATATTTCTGTAGCACAGGAATAAAAATGAACACAATATGACGCTGGTTAATCCTCCTAATAACCGAATCGATAACAATAACGGTAATGTATAGTCGATAATAACTGAAATGTAATGCGTTAAAAAAACCGGAATAGAAACCGTTCTGTTTCACTGGTGCATTTTCACTGGCTTGAGAGTCAGATACCTGACAATCAAAGAGAACGAAGAAATGCGGTTTATGTTTAATACAAATAGTTTTGGTATTTAAACAATACTAATTTATTGCTGTTTCCGGTACAACAGCTCAATGATGTGAAAACTTTATTCAATATACTTGTATCTAAATTTTTGAACGTTCATTTTCTGTCATTAAGCATTGATATATCGTGATCATTTTGGTGATTTTTGTGAAATTTACATATTTACATTGTGCTTTTAAAGAATTTAAAAATTTACTTATCAAGTACTTAGGAGGCAGTTTTTGTTTTTTATAATCAAAGAATTAAACAAATGTATAAAGTAATATGACATTGAAAAATGCAATAAATGTACACTGCACAGGACTTTTCTGAACTTTTTCACGTACATCGTCGACTTGCTTTCCCTAAAGTTGTTGTCCACTCTAAAGTTTCATTTTTTTTGTTGGTTGGGAAATATACTAGTAAGATACATTTATAATTTCTTTGAAATTATTTGAGTACTCGTTGGATTCGAAGGGAGTCTTTGTCGAATCGGAAGGTTACAAGTTCTTTCTACTCTTTCGTAGGTTCCTTAGACGAATGACTTTTGAACATACTGTCATACATTGAGTTGAAAGTTTTAGCGTTGACTTTAGGTGAAGACCGGGTCAAAACGGGTGTCATTTAAAGCTTTGCAAAAGGACTGGTGAAAAGCAGAGGATTAACAGGTTTTATTGATGTACGGTAATTTGATACTGTTGAATTATCCAAATCAAGGGGTGGTTGAAACAAAATGAAAATTAACATCAAATTAAAGCGTTAAATATATATGAAACCACTCGGGTGTGGAAACAATCGGAATTATTTTCATTTTTTTGCATTAGACGACACATACCGAAACGCAGTTTTTAATGGGCAAAGATATTTCGGTTCAATAATTAATTAAACCTTATTTACAAGAAGGTTCGCCTTTGCTTCTTAAATATTATTTTCAATTATTTCTAGATATTTTTATGTCCATATGTCCGTGTATGTCCTCCCTGCGTTTTACCCAAGGTTTTGAAGTTCTAAAACAGCAAGAGACGATATTATAATTGTTCCCATTCCGAAATTGACATTATTTTCTTGGCGTTCATATTATTCATACGTATTAAACAATTGCTTGGTGTACATTAATTTAGACAGTTTTCTTCTTTAATTATTTTTATGTTATTGAGTTTTGATATATAAATAATGAGAGACGTCCGATATCTCCGAATCATCTTTCCGCTAACAATTGTTCTTTATCCTCAATTGATTGTTTTCTTTGTTCCAATTTATTTTGGTTTTGATAGATAAAACTTCTCAGTATTTTCAGTCGGCATCTATTTCTGTTTTACTTGCGAATCTGTTATTACAAATTGCCATTTTTTGAATTGCGATTCTTTTTTTATTCGTTTTATTAATAGGTAAGTTTCTTCCTAAAATAACATCCTCTTTAGCAGATACTTTTTTTTAAGGGAAAAACTTTTATAGTTTCACTGTGTGTTTCGATTGTGTACTGAATTGATTATTTCCTTCTCTTTTTTAAGCATACAAATTTGCTACAATACTTATAATAAAGTACCAGCACAAATTACTAGCCATAAAACTTGTATCAGAACTATTTCTTACCCTGCCTATAAAATTGTAATGGTATTGATTGAAAGTTTGAGAGCTTCATCTATAAACCAGTAAGACCTTCACTGTGAGCAACTCTCAAGGTCTGCAAAACGACATTAATTCCTGTTGGAATTCATTAAATTATGCCTATTGCCGATCACTTTTAACTGAACTAATAGCACTATCTATTTTGTATTTGTGAGAAAGCACAACGTAATAGTACAGTAAGAAGCAGAAAAAATGGATACAGAGACGTAGACTACCCGTGAAACTACTGCAGTGAACTAAAAAATTTTTTTGCTACAAATCAAATTTAATTCTAAAATGGGCGATTTTAGGGAACTGATTTTAATTTATCGATTTAGGTGTATGAATTTTATTTAAATATTCTAATATTGACGTACTGCAGCGGGGTGATCGATAGGTAGCGGTACTTAAAACATGCCCCGGTGAAGTAATTAAAGGGCGTCGTAAATTACAACGGATGGCGCGTATAAACGTTCCCAACCCCCGGGACCCAAAGGGCATTCAAAAGGTTAGGGGTTCTCCTGTGTATTGCACGGGAAATGAACACAACCCTGTAGGAAGTGACTGTTTTAGGTTTGAATTTGAACAAGCGACATCTTAGAATCGGGGTGCTTCCAATTGGAGAAATTGAGGAAGCGTGTGCATTTACATAAGTAAGTAGGTATTGGAACTATCGGATGATCTGGTAAGAATTAATAAAATTGAATTTGAAAATGCGGCACCGCGAAATTTAAAAAATTTTTGAAACCTGCCATTCCTATTCTCTGAGAGTTGTATTTACAATAAAATTCCGTACTGCACTCTACAGAGCACGAAGGAAATTTATTTTATTATAAGGTATTGCGAATCTTTGTCTTTACAAAGGTGCATAACCCAAAAATTAGTAATTATTTTAAATTGCCCGGTAGAGTTTGAAGCAGGACACACAAAGCTGTGTCGTTCCTCAAAATATTCTTTTTCACATATTCACTTCTTACTTCACATCAAGGTTTTCATGTAACTTAAGGCAAAAAGGAAACCAAATTTTGATGTCTTGACGTGCCAAGTAAGGAGAACATTTCCTCAGAACATAAGCAACTTGATAGACGGTATATCGGACTATTGCCATATTTCACGAAGCAGAACATTATTTTTATATTTATTTCCTATTTCTACTCTGCTCTTATCTGTTTGGAGTTAATCACTGAAGTGAATCAGAATTTTGCTGGGAGAGCTGTACTGGTGGTATCTGTTACACTATTTAAGTGGGATGAAAACTGTATAACTCAAATGGGTAGATTTTATGTTTAAGAAAGAAAGAGATTTTCTAATTAAAGAAACATAATTTAATAATAATAAGAAATTTCAATAGCAGTTGTGTGATAATCCTGCTACATATTTTTGAAAAGTTAGGCAGTTATTTAATTTAAAATATACAAAAATAACCGGCTGTTATTAGCTGTTAGCAAGATATTATAATATTGCCACATTTAAGATAATTTTTCGCTTAAAATGTCATTGAAAACTCTTAAAATTTTTTGGTTAATGTCAACTCGTCTTAAAGGAGTAAACATCTTCTTTCAAGTTGCTTATGTCCCTTTGCTTCCGGAAAAAACGTCAATGTTATTCTTACTGCTGTTGTTGATGTTACCACCACTGCACTTTTTCTTCTATAAATCAATAAAACGACATTTCATCCGTTCGGGTAACATGATAAATGTATAGTTCGCTGCTTCTGATACGGAGCTTTCAATTAATTAAAAACAAAATTGGATTCCCATTCTCCTGCGGTTGGGGGTGATGATTTTGATACTTTTTGTTCTGAAGGAGTGATAAATGAAGTGGACAATAAAGTTCTTTAACTTTCGAAGCAGAATATAGTGTGTGGGTAGCAAGTAAGTGGGAGCAGAAAGGGTATTCTACCAAAGCTTAAATATAAACTTTCTATTATTTGTCAACTACTTTCTCAGGAACCAATTTTCATGTTGAATACAGCATAGATAAAAAGGATATTATTATTTATTTATGTCTGTAATGCCACAACGGTTCAACTTCCTTTCTTTGGCACTGATTTAGGTCCGGCGAATTAATATCTAAACAGATGTTTAGTGAGGTTTTTATCCCGCTGTGAAGTGTCACTGTTTCATAATTAAAGGAGGCTTCGGAGAAGTTTGATTTCCCTTAGGAAGGCTAATGTTGATTTTCCTGCTTTAATATTCTGGTTTTAAGTCGAATGGATTATGTCACCAAACATGGCAACCATTGATAATAGCTTACTTTTAAAGTTATTTGAATACTAGCATAAAGGGCTACCGAGAGCTACGTCAAATCGTCTTCAGTAGCGCAAGAAAATTTACAACTGTTACATACAGCATGTAGGGAAAAAGATGAAAAGGATTGAAAACGGTTTTAAAGGGATCGTACAACTCTTTTATAACACAAGAGCCTTCATTGAGTATCAAGTTGAGAGTTAAAATAATTTAAATTCTTAGTTTTAAGTTTTCTTTTTTGTCATTAAATACTAAGTACGGTCATTACGAATTATTCACAAAAATTTTATTTGATAATAGTCAAACAAAGGAGACACAAAAATAACTTTTGTAACTGTCGCTAAACTTCGATTAAAATTCATTTTTAGACTTCGCTTGAAACGAGTTTTCGCTAAAATATGTCAAGATAGAAAAGATTCAAAGATTGTAAAGGTAGAAAATGTTTCTATACTTATCTATTTTCATGTGATAATACTCTATGTCTTTTGGATGATCATATGATGTAGGAAATATTATTAAATATTCCACAACTATTTGTGGCTATAGAGCAAGTGGTCTTGAACTAAAGAAAATTGTGTACATTTTCAGAGCTTTCAGAATAATAAAAATAATTTAAAATTTATATATGTATGTAAAGAATAAAATGGGAAGAAAATGTGAAAAACACAAAACGAAGTACAAATTAGAGTAGAGTTATATATTATTCTCAATGTAATAGTTAGAGAGTGAAGCCAGCCTATGTTTATTCATTCAGATGGCGGGCTACAATTGTTGATTGCAGTTTACAAATACTTTAAATTAAAATTTATTATTCCACTTGAAGATTGAGCAACAGAAAACGTTATCTTTCCTGAAAAGTTTATACTTCTGCCTCAGGAACTAGGAAAAAACCTTTAGCACCTCAGACAGAAATTCGTTATTTATTTATGGTTTCATTCATTGTCTTACGATTTTCTTCTGCCTCGCTTTTGACGTGTTCTTGATTGGTGAGAAACTAAACGGAATAAAATATTATTTATTGATTGAGATTATTTGGATTTGACGGGAGATCCACAAAGGTGCAAAAGTAGTTTTCATGACTTTTCGTCGGACTAGCCTCGTGATGTTTCCCTCTTACGAACAGTTGAAATATCTTTGACTACAATTTAAGCTATTAATCATAATGCTGAAATTTTGTAAAGCACCACTTGTGAAACACAGCGACTTCACTAAAATGTTACTGAATTCGTAATACAAATTTACTGAATATCACAAACGTAGGTTGTCAAGTTTGTCACATGACAACGCTATTTTTCGTTGGTGATGTTAAATTTTGTCGCAAATTCCAACTTTACGTGTGTTGGTTTCGTTTTGCATCTGCTCAGACCTTAGGACCTGCCAGACGGTTTGAACACACGACTTTTAGGAAGGTTTCAAGTTTCTACTGTTTAATGTGTCACTTGGTATCCGGATTTATTATTTGATACCTTTCACCTGCCTTTTGCTGAAATTAAGTCGTTCCGCCCTGAAGTCCCTGCAAGCGAACTAATTGCTTGCAGCAACGTTTCTGCAACTTAATACCAGAAATAATTAGTTTCACGTTATTTTACAGGAATTTTCTCTCTCCAACCGGTCGTGCCCATTGCTGCTGATTTCGAATGAAAACTTCGAGGTTTTAAATAAGTTTGACAGTCAGTTTGATACTTGCGACCTCGAATTTATGGGTTTGTGATATTTCCGCATAATTTCCTGTTCCTTTCACTTTCAAAGTCGATGTTTTTATTTTTCCAATTATTTAATTAAATTTTTCTTGGCTTTTGTTAAAAGTTTGTCTTTCGACATTCTACGGTTTTTGTTCAGCACGGCATTCCCCATTTTTGTTGGAGTGTTTTCGTCTTTGCGCAAAGAAAACCCAAAGTTCTCAGTTTGCCTAGCACAAGTTTTTAACGTGTCTTTAAAGAAACTTCAGAAAAAGGTTGGAGTTAGTTTTCTATTAGTTTTATTTGTTCTCGATTAAAGGTTAACACCGCCGTTGAAAGTTGACGAGTACTTTTAGCAAATTTGACGAATATAACGTTGATAAAAGAAATAATGTGAATTAAAGTGAAAAACATTTTAGAATGTCCTGAAACGTGAAGGTATTTTTTATTATAAGTTTGGGTCGATTGATTTATAAGATGAATTAGAAAATACTTGTCCGTTTGTTCAATCGTATGAAATTTCTTCATTTCTATTCCCTTTATTTCCTTCACGGTATGTTTGAGTTACATTTTTAGGCGTATTCCTTACGTTTCAGGCCTTTCTGTCTCAATTTCTGCGGGTTTTTCATTTTCTCCCTGATTTATTTCCGTTTTCCGACAGTTCTGCTGACTTCTTTCCTTCCTGGCTTCTATTAAATTTCCTTATGGTAATAAATTCTATCGATTCCCCGAAAAAATTACCGTCATTCATCCGATTCTTCCATTTTAGAAAACTGATGTTTCTGTATTTTATCCGAGTTTTAAACCCCGCAGAAATACATTGAGGTAATCGGAGTGACAGCAAGTGATACATTGACCTAACTGTAAGTGTACATTGAATGTGGCGGTCCGTGAGCCTACTTGAATTTTAATAATGAAATATTTAATTCACAATCATACCTGTAACTTATCTTATTTATGAAGTTTTTAAACTTTAATGTATTGAACGGGTTGAAATCCCTTGGAGAAGGAAAGCGTAATGTATGTTACACGAGGGAAACCTTAAAGAGAAGTCATTGACTGATAAATAATGTTAAATGAGTTCCTGAAGAGATTATTTGTAGAAAGAAGTTGATGACGTAAAAGTTTCCTTAGGAAATATTGTCAAATGGAAAGCCTTTATGGATTGCGCTAGCTTTAAGCTAACCGTAGAAGTTTGTCGCTGCCATGGGAATTATAGCAAATAAATCATAGTTAATGTTGCTGCAGAATCACTATTCGAATGATCGGAGGTATAAGCTGAATATTTTTCTCTAAAAGCTTTTTAATTGAAAAAAGACGGTTACGATGGATAGACGTTTCGTGGACAATAAGGGTAACCAAAAATGTTAAATATTCAAAAGTTGAAGGAGTCAAGTTAGGCAACTCCGGATCATTTTGCCCTCTTAGCTGAAATTCAATTAGTGAAAGCAAAGTAATATTACTCTAGTTTAATATTTCGTATGATACTTAAAATTTATTATATTAGGCAACCCTTTTCGGCCCATTTATATTAAAACTTTGTTTTAAAAGGATAAGTAAAATGAATGGTCAATTTTTATTGCTCATGTGCGTGGTCCAGTTACTAATTTTCGTACGGAAAGAATGAAGAACATATTCATACGAAAAACTTTTTAGTAGTTGGAACTATAATGTAAAGTAAGTGCTACTTGTACCATCATCTTGTGTGCAAAATGTTGCAAAATTATTGTTACCGATCTTAATTTTTTTTCGTATTGGTAGTTGGAGTAATTACTTTTTTATATGAAGCTATCCCTTGATGTAGTTCGTTCTTTACGGTTCTAACTGTCCGTCCTTAATTATCTATATAATGTGTATGTATTACTTGTGAATTACTGTGCATTAGATTAATGTAAATAACATACAATTTAAATGTCTAAGGTTTATCATATATTTCATCACACAATAGGGACTTAAATTAGGTCCTAAATGTATAATACCTCATCGAAAGCTTCTAGCAAGCAATTTTCACTATTTCAGGGGAGAATTATTTAAGTTCCAGTAAGTGTTGCTAGAGCTTTTGTTTATTGTTTACACAATCTCATAAATATTAGTTGTTCCTTAAGTACTAAATCATCCACATACGACGCATTGGTGTTGTATTTAACGCTGCAATTTTAGTGATGATTTTGTCTTCAAACTTTGTTCCTACCTCATCGTAAAACCGTAATCCTGTAACCTTGGCTTAATCAAAAGAGGAAAACAGTGGTAGAATACCTCCGAATTATTTGTTAAAACCACAAAACAACCCTTAAATTATCCTGAGAAGGTGGAGTTTAGACCACTTAAACTACAAGCAAAATGAGCTCAGGGTGGGGTACGGTAATTTAACTAAGTCCCCGTCGCCAATTATCCTTGTATCTATGTCATATGATAAGACTGGGAGAACAATTTGATTGTCGTTGTAGGAAACAAATGACTTTCTACCGCTTTCCCTTGTTAAAATTAGACCCTTTTGAAGCAAAAGAAATTTTCTGCTAAAATCAGTTTACACTTAGGTTCGGTGAAAAAGAAAACTATTTTTGGGATACAGATAAAGATTTTTTTTGGTTTTTTCAAGTGTAGTTTTGGTACATAGTTAAAACCTTGATTAAATTCCGTTGCTTGTTGCTTGTTTAAAAACCGTTTTGGACTTTGAAAACATAAATTGTGCTATTTGTATTCTGCTTGAACTAGCATCATTATCCATTATTGTCCGCTATTGGTGGACCTTTAAACCAGATTTTTCAGCAAACATGGGAATTTAGGGAGTCTGCGGTGTTTGTGCCTCTGGCGTTCAGACTTTTTTCATGTGCTGCAAAATGAAAAAACATATAATTTGAATCTTTTATTTGTTTTTGACCTTTTGTGAGTCTCAAAACTAACTGGAGACCTATTAATACTGGTTTTTAAATGTTTGAACATTTGTGTAAAATACTCTCCGGGTGATGGAAAATTCTCATTACTTCGGGACTCTACTTAAGAAATTCAACGATTAGAGCAAAATAATAAAGTAGCATTGATTGTTAAAATTATAATTTATAATTGAAATGAAAGCAGTCGATCATTTCAATCCCAAAAGTTTTTCTGCGGTTAATTGAAGAGTTTCATTACAAGCTGTAGACACCTAAGCAATTGTTGGTGGTCTAATTTTCTTTTTCGGCTCACTCCACCCAGAAGATTTTGAGTGATCGATAAAGCAATAAGTATGTTGTGTGCACATGTTGTGTGCTGCTGTGGTGGTTTAACATTCTGTCAACATATAAGTTACGGCCCGAGAGACTGAAAATCAAGAAAAGAAAGTTGTCACCCTCAGCAAGAGGAGGCAAAGAAACTGAACAAAAGCTCTGATTATTTTGAAAAGTGTGTTGTAAGAATCAGAAGTCCAAAGGACGAGATGGACGAAAAGTTTAACAAAGTTTTCAAACAACTTTGGCAAAGTTAATGGACACTAAAAATAAGTGTAAAAGTAAGGGAAAAGGACCGGAATATATTGAATTATAGGGAGGTTTCACCATTGCAAAGGAGCGTTGTAAATACCCTTAATTAAAAATAATTAATTGTAATTAGTTTGATGGAATTAAGCGCCTGAGTGAAAGGTTTGCCACGAACACGGCCTTTTCGTTTGTAGAGGTCAAAGGAAGATCAGTGCGAACTCCTTAGTTTAAAAGCAACTTAACCACGTGCAGTTTACAACTTTCGAATTCTTAATTTATACCAAACTTCACTTAAAATAATTGTTCCCATTCCGTCGACTGAATAGAAAGGAGAAGTGGGTTCCTTTTTAAGATTCGAAAAGGATTTGTATAGGGCAGGGAGAGCCACTGACCTGATTTTGGTTGTCGACGGACCGTTTGCATTAATTATTTTGCAGATGTGGACTGTTGGAGTGTGAGATTTTTGTGGTGTATCATCACAATTACTCACTGACTTGATAAGATTTGGATGTTAAATATTTACCAGTGCAAGGCAACGGTGAGGTACAGACTAGATAGCCTTGTTATGTTGTAACAACGCTGAGACATGGTCAAAACTACTTAGTTAATGGTATGTGTGTTGCAACACGGGATAAACAAAATAGAAAAAATGTCAATACAATGGGAGATATGAATACTTGATGTACCAGCGAACTACCAATATTACTCTAAGCCATGTGTACAAAGAGAACGATGACAATGACAGTTTCTCTGACATCAATTTTCCTTTTTTCCTGTATGTGAAAAACTGTGTCGCGTTTCGTGGTAATAATTTATTATATGTCGCAACTTATAACTTATTGAAGCTTTGTGGTCGTGGAAGAAGAGGACGTGGAACGACGTGAAAGAATACAAAAAATCATAAATGATTAATCATTTGCGTTTTCAATAATGCGGTCAACGGAGGAACTGTCAACCATTCAAATATTTTAGTGTTTTTGTTCTTGGCTATACATTTTAAATTCAATTATATTATTATGGGCTGTTTGTGACCTACTTTACTGTACGTATTGTAAGCGACATTCAGACTTGGTACGATGGGGAGAAATTTAATTCACGTCTTGTTTTAACGTTTTTAAACTTGGTAGTACAGTTACCGCATTACACCGCATTGCTTAGTACTTCAGGAAATACCTCAGGGAGTTGTTATCATGGTTGAGTACACCTGTCAAATCATTGTCAAGAATTTAGCGCTCGTCGGATAAATTTTAACGTAACGCTTGACGTACGGGCCTGATGTTTTCTAGTTGTTTATCGAACCTCTGTAGTACGTCTGCAAGAGGACTTACTACATGGAAGTATCCGTTTGTTGTGTCGTTGATTTGTTACTCGTTTGCATAAAACACGGTTTCGGAGTCGAGTGGTGACAATTACCTAAATGGGTAATTTTTTCCCACTAGAATTCGACCAATAAATAATATATGACTTTGCTTGTTTGGTTTTCCCGTTGTGAAAAATTTAGATGACAACATCGCTAACCTTTGACCTTTCGAATTGGTAAAGGCGAAAAAATGTTGACACGGTAATCGATCGAGTTTTGTATTCCGTCAGAAAAGTTTTGCAATTGAGAAAGTATAATTTTTATTTTGTAAATGTTAATCGGGCGTTGTCAATTGTTGGGAACCGTTCTTCTGTTTGCCTGGTTGCCTGGTTGGGTAAGGGACCTTTTCAGAAGATTATTATTATTTGTGTTGTTAATATTTACGTTTGCGAACCGTTAAAGGTGGTAGTTTTCCTTCGATTAGTTAAATGAAATAAGACAGACCTTGATGAATGTCAACCAGAAGGGATGGAAGAGAAGAATTTTATCTAGGATCTTGTGTTTTACATTGGGTCCACGGGATGTCAACACTTTTTGATGAATGGGCCTGTTTCAGCATTTTTTTCTTTAAGCAAAATATTAAAAACTAAATAATAGGCTGTATTTTATACAATAAATAACTACTCGATATAACTTGCAAGTATTTAAGATTGAACAAAAATTACTCGATTAATTTTGTTTTTATCGTAAATATAGCGCTTCTTAATTGTTCAATTAATTAATAGGAATGAGGAGAAGCAGGAATCGCGGTAGATTTCAGATATTTATGTACTCTCGTGAAGGAGACAAACTGCCGTGTGCAGACATTTTAGCAGAAATGACCTGAATCAATTAAAATATGTGTAATATGTATAGACAAGCAGAAATAAACATTGTTTTGAATAAAACAAAATAGAGAATCATCTTAAAAGTAAATTTGGGGCTGTCGTAGTTTTCAGAAAGTATCGCCTTCAACGAGGTTAACTGCTATTTAATGAATTTAAGTAGAAATAATGTGGGAAACTGCCATTTGAATTTTCGTCTGCTGGTAAAGAAATAACGGTCATTATGCGAACGGCATCGCTGACATTACAATTGATTTTAGAAGGATTTAAAACCGCTTTGAGACTTTAACCTTAACCTTCAGCAACGGAAATGCGTGGAATTTTTTTGAAAGAGGTACTGCGAAGATAAATTTTGGTGTTTGTTGCTGAATAATGCGAGTTTTTCTTTTATTAATATGAACGGAACTCACGAAGAAGCCGTAAGATCATATGAATAAACTTGAGAACAGATGACTGCTCCAGTTCTTGATGACGTTTATATTACGTATTGAAGAGGTGTCTGCATATTCAAGTGAATGCCTAACCCACCGGTTATTAAAACTCTGGAATTTTTTATTTATTTTTCTGTGTGCTTAGAAGTTTGGTGGCATAGGTTCTGGCTTCCAATCGGAAATGCATTGGTGTTCCTTTGGAAGAATGATGGAGTGGAAAGTCAGACTAAAGTTAATGAATATAAGTAAAATCAATGCGACCTTGGTCTTCGTATATATACTTCTTAAAAAATGCGTAACACTTGTGTGATTATTTTTGTGCATATTTTTGTTCAGGATTACTTATTGTAGCTATTTATTTTTATGTTAACTATCCATTTGCCTCAAGACTAAGAATTATTAATGCATGTATTTTTTTTTGTTTTAGATGCTGTTGCGGCTCGTCTCTCACCCACCACCGGGGCACAGGAGCCAAACTCCAGGCTCCGTTTGAAGCCCAGTGGCTCCCGTCGAAGCACACGGTCGCTGTGCCAACGGATGCCCATGGAACAATCGAATTTCAGGGTGGTCCTCACCCTAGCAAAGCCCAGGTAAGTTTCCCATTCCACCTAACCATTGCCCTTAATCGAACTCGGCCGTATTTCACCGCCTACACGGGGAGAAGTTGAAAATAAATGTGAAAATGTTTGGCAGTACGTGCGACTTTCCTACGACACGAGGCCAGAGCTCATTCTGCAGCTTTTCACGCGGGAATGGAACTTGGAAACGCCCAAATTGCTCATCACAGTCCAGGGCGGAAAGGCAAATTTCGAACTTCAACCAAAGCTCAAGAAAATACTGAGGAAGGGGTTGTTAAAGGCGGCCAAAACGACGGGTGCTTGGATTTTCACAGGTGGAACCAACACAGGTGAGTTCCTTTTAAAACTTTTTAACGGATCTCCGAAAACGTCCCAATCGATCTTGCAAATTTATAGTCCAATTTTTTGGTAACTTCAACTAGGGAATTTGTACGTTTTATTACAGTTGTGGGCATGCGATCCGTACGAAAAAAATATTTTAGAAGGGCCCTCTAAATTTTATGGGTTTCCTGAATGTTGTTTTTCCTCCTCTTCAGTCTTTCAGCTCCTTTCAGCTTGGGGACCTGACTACCTAAATCTTCTTGGTTGTTGAATTATCTGAAGCTTTCTTCACCTACAAAAACTCTGTGATAGTTTCCTCTTAAGAAAACTATTTTTTTATAACTTTAAAACGTTATCTTTAAATTAAATTGTCACTTTATAAAGCTTTTAATATATATAAACTCAGTACGTCGACATGTAAGTTTAGAAATTAAATTTTGCAAGTGCCTTCAGATTCACCTGTATTAACATCATTATCACGTGTTACTTTCGTAGATATCATTCTGAATTTGACTGCCTACTCGAAGGTGAATTGTCAACTCTGAATTGGTCGGATTACTTGAATCGTTCGATTAATTGATGAACTTTGTTCAAAGAAATATTAATGTTTTGTAATTATGTTAACGACATTGTCAACTTGTCCTTCATTGTTCACTTGTGTGTCATTCATGTGCCTGGACTTGTAACGTTTTCATATTGATTTTTATTCTCATTCTGAAATGAATTTCTTCTTAGATATTGCAAGGTCTAAATAAACTGTTCATTTATCTACCAATTCCTTCTTAACGCAGCTTTCGCAATAATGTATTATTGTCGTGCAATACGACTCGAATCTACACCTATCACTGAAAGTAAATTGTAACATAAATTCATCTGTATATTTTCTACTTTGACCTTTGGAAAATCCTCTTCGTCCTCGACTCCGCCCAATTCATTCTAACAATTGCAATATTCTGTTTAACTAAGTACAGTCAAATTAAGAAATTTGACTGAAGGAGTACAAAATTACCAAAATACCAAACTACCCTCAGGATGAGCAAAAACTTAATTTTCCCAATTCTTAATTTCTTAGTAAAACGCTTCCTCCAAGAAGTTTCAATGTACATCTCTTGCTGGCTGGGGATTGAAAAAAATACAGGTTTTCCACTCCACCGGAACTTAGTAAAAGTAATTTGACGGAGAATAATTTTCTGAGAGAATTCTGTTTGGATGCTCCCAAGCAATGCCAAGTGGTGGTTTATTCCCCTCTGACCTCAGTACTCATAAATTTTGAATAATTTTGTCAGTGTTTTTTTATTTTTAATTTAGGCCGGATGTTTTGTACAAATTATTCTCTGTTCAGGTGTGACGAGACAGGTGGGCGATGCTTTACTCTTGGAAAGATCTCAACGAAACAACAGAATAGTTACCATAGGAATCGCACCTTGGGGAATCGTCGAGAACAACTACGAGCTGATCGGACGTAACCGAGACGTTCCATATCACTCCATATCATCTCCTAGGTGAGGTTTAATCATATTTACACCAATTGGTTTAATCATTTCTTTATTAGACAGGTGTAACATTATGGAAAATATTTTTCTGTGCGAAAAATAAAAAAGAAAATCAAAATAAACAATATGAAATTACGTGCGGAGATTACGATCAGTAGTTAGCAGCCTCTATAATACAGCTAAACTTAATTTAGGACCTAAGACCCCTGCAGTTTTCTGCTATGCCATTCTCTAAATTAGTAAAACTCTCCCAAATAAATCCGTGAAAGGTCACCCTCTTTCCTAAATCAACGTAGTCCATCAAGAAAAGTCGTTCAAATTGATGCAAAACCGAAATTAATCTGTCCGTCGAGAAAAATCAATAGCGGAAATTATGGAAAATGAGTTTGTAATAACAAAATAAATCATCAATCATTTGGAGGAAGAGGTTTTGAATTTTAATGGCGGATCATCATTTCCGTTTGCCACATTTTTAAGTTTGAATTACTTGGATTGACATATATTTTAGTAGATGAGACCCGAATTTAAAGGTTCCGTCACAATTTCTCTCGGCAGAATGAAGAAGGTCCATTTTGTGGCTTCTTGAAAAGTTTTCGTGCCCCTGCCTCAAACCAACAATTTCCATTTGATTTTTCTGTCGTGTTAGAAAAAAGTTTTTGTCACAGAACTTGCTGGTTGAAACCTTCGATAAAATTTGTCTTTTCGACTAGGCTGCAATCATATGAATTCAATGCGGAATTGTTTGGCCACTGATGTTCGGATTTTTTTTAATTTTCTTATTTGAATAAGTTGAATCTGAAAATGTTACTCATCGTGTTTTATGTACATTTTATTGTAGAAGATAAGATAAATTGTCGACTTACTAAATGTAGGAGACAGGTCTACGTTTGAGAAATAAACATTATATTTGACTTGACTTATTAGCGTCCGTCAAAACCAGGAGCTGCTTAAGGAAGACTAGTCTGAAATTTGCACAGAAATATCCAATGTCTGAGAACTTTTTATATATTCATAATAACATATAATCTGTTAATATTCTGTACTTTAGATTATAATTTTTCCTTTGAGGAACTAGAAAAATGGAGCTAGAAAAACGGGTTAAAGTAGTGCTAACTAAAAAAAAATAGAGGAAAACTAAATGGACCACAAAAGTACAAAATTTCTAATAAAAAGAGCTTGCAAAATTTATAGCAAATATTTCTACTTGATGTCATGTATAAGGGAGTAGAGCTTTCTAATTTATATGATTATAAAAATAAGTACTCAGGGGTGGTACATAAAATTGAGTCTGATTTTCGAGTTTCATTGCCTTTGAACTCGCAAGAAAGAACATAAAATGTTTAAACCTTTTTTAAATTAAACATCAATAGATGTCTTCAAAGGGAACATAAATTTTGCTACCGTCCGACATTTTCTCGCGTAGCTTCCTTCACTGTCCATTCTAAGTCTTTTGGTTTTATACGTTTTATATTGTTTTTCATAGTCCTTTAGTGCTTTTCCTGTTCTCTCACCTATCTTCTTTCTTTTTTTCCCCTGAATGTCCGCCTTTTATCGCTCGTGTCAGCCTTTCGCTGTAGTTAACTCCCATTTTTTTATGCTTCTCATAAGGGCTTTTATTTGTTTGTTCGTTCGTCCCCTTCATCGTGTTTACCTAGTTGTTGGTGTTCATTTTTTTGATTTTTTATGCTTTCGATAAAATTCTTCCGGGAACTCGCTTAGAAGTTGTTTCACTTGTTTTTATTGTTGCTTCCAGAAGATTTTTGTTGAAGTAAAACTTGTAACTCTACTTTAGTTGTAGTATTTCAGTTAAAAATGTACTATTATTGATTACCAATTGATGGTCTTTTACAGATTTCGATAAGTAAAGTTAGTCAAAAATAAGGAATCATTACCTATTGGTGGTGATTTTATGTCATGTACAAAAAATTGTAGTCAAAGAAGATTCTCAAGCAACGCTCTTTGGCATAAGGACAATTTAATTTTCACGGCTTTTATTTCTAATTTTCTACGCGGTTTAACCGTTGAACTTCTAATCGGATCCGAAACGTTTGACCTTAGCATTTGACAGTGTTTGGGACGAGTAACAAAAGGTTGGCGGTTTATTTTTGTAATCCCCAGAAGAGTGCTGAATTAGAGAAGAAAATTAGCAGGATTGAGAGGGTTTTTTGAGATTGTGCCAACTACTCTGGAAATTAATTTCCACATGGACTCTATCTTGTTAGAGGCTCCTGTGAGGCAACAAAAGGTGCCTCTTAGGAGTGGTAGCATTCACACCATCGACCACAGGTTCAATGTAATGTAACAAATGATTGATTTTTCTGTTTCAGGTCGAAATTGGCTGCCCTCAACAACAAGCACGCGTATTTTTTGCTCGTTGACAATGGAACTGAAGGAAGGTACGGTGCAGAAATCATTCTCAGACGAAAATTGGAGAAGTACATATCAATACAAAGACTACATCCATGTGAGTACTTCAAACAGATGTTTCTTACACAGATGACGGTGCCTAACGAATCGTAATTTGTAACCTGGTGGCGGATTTAGAAATGTTGAGGATCCCAAAGTTGAATTTTTAGATTCCGTTTTTCCGAGCACAAAAAATCGGGGCAAGTACCCGAAGGAAAAAAGCATTTGTTAGACCTTTTCTACACGACCTGATCGTTTCAGATGCGATGTGTGTATTTTTCATGCCACATAAGAACATCAGAACGAAGTATGTTTGGGTCACAGAGTAAAAATTGCCATACCTTCAGGCATAACTCTGTTCTGTCGGCTATCGATCGAGCATAAGTTTTTGTGAATTTGTAAATTTACCGTACGCATGGTCAAGGGGCAGTAGCCGACATTTTGGTAACCTTCGGACATCATACCGAGAAAGTAAACTCCTAATGGAGTTCGTATTGCCTAAAACATGAAAAGTACTTATATGAGAAAAAAATTTTGTCAATGTAAATTTAGTTTTTTTATTCTATAAAAGAGTGTGTTTAATGGGGTTTTGCTCAGTAACAGACAGATGTTTTTAATGCGGCAAGGGGTTCTTGTTAACGGTTTTTAGCTTACCACCAAAAGCAATTTTATTTCACGAGTCTTTACAGGTATATAACAAATAAAAGGTTTTCCGTACGGGTACAACAGCCGTAAGAGTTTAATTATTTGGTTTCTGAAAAATGAAAATGACCATTTTCTATAAATTAATTATAGTGAAGTGGTTGAAAAATTTAGCTAAGGGAACAGGAACCTCGCTTTCGTCTAATTTTTAATTAAAAATGTTACTTCTTTATAGATTAGAACAGTAGTCTCTGTATTACATTTAAATTACATTTACATTTTAATTAAAGGCAGTTGCTATTGAATTGAACGGTTTTTGAAACCCGACAAGTTTCCTAAGGTTGGTCAAGTTCTGCTCTGGACTTATTTTCGGAGTTTTGAGATTTGAATAAGAAGTGGGTTTTAGACTTCGGATGAGTGAAAGTTTTTTTAAAACAAAGCTAAGTCTCAAAACTTTGCACCTGACTCGGATTTTAGTTTTAATCCTTCACGTTGCAGTAGTGTTTGCGGTAGGAGAAATAAAGGCTTATGTAATTCATCACAGGCAAAATGGAAAAATGAAGCGATTTACTATTTTTACCAACATGGATACGAATACACGAAATGTTATCAAACGTTGGATACAAGTTATTGTTACTTTTCGTTTTCTGATATAATATAACAGAAATATTGCTTTATTCGGTTACATATACATGTAAGTTATATATAAGTTTTGCAAGCGTTATATATAAGTTCATAATAAGATGTTAATGTTTCTGTGCTACTCATAATGGTCACACAGTGTACATATTGATATAGATATAACAGATTGTGTGACTTCCAAATGTTTTTTTATTACGTCAAAGACGACAACACTTATCAATTCTTTTTGTTCTGAGTCACATATTTTGGTAAAGAACAACATAAGGTTATTAAATATTTAAGTGCTAAATATTAGCACAATGTGTTGATAAACTTGGAATCAATTTGTAAAATTAATATCAATGTCTCGTTTGTCATTGCAGGTACTCATTGCAGCACACCTGTAGTCTGTCTCGTCATTGAGGGTGGCACCAACACAATAAGAGCCGTACTGGAATATGTCACAGACGATCCACCCGTGCCAGTTGTCGTTTGCGATGGTTCAGGTAGAGCTGCTGACCTTTTAGCCTTTGTACATAAGTAGGTATTTGATTTGCTGAATTTTTGCAAGTGCGTTCAATAGGTATGTCTTACTGGCCTGTTTGTTATGTTTTACAGATACGCGTCCGAAAGCGGAGAACAAACCGTTCTAGAAAACATGAAAGACTATCTAATAGGGACAATACAGAGAACGTTCGAAGTAGGAAGCGAGCAATCTGAGTGCCTCTATTCGGAACTTTTACAATGCACAAGAAAAAAAAATCTCGTAAGTTCCGACTTTTGTAAGATTACTTATGTCAAATGCGGCGTAGAACAAGTAATACATTGTTATTTTTGTTTCGTATTTAGATAACCGTTTTTCGCATAACAGATCGACCAGAATGCAAAACACAAGAACTGGACCAAACAATTCTGACCGCTTTGTTCAAATCGCAGCACTTGTCTCCTAGCGAACAGCTCAGCTTGGCACTCACGTGGAACAGGGTCGACATTGCCAGGTCGGAAATATTCATATATGGCCAAGAGTGGCCACCAGGAGCCTTGGACGAGGCAATGATGCAGGCCCTCGAGCACGATAGAATCGATTTTGTGAAGCTCCTGCTCGAGAACGGCGTGAGCATGAAAAAATTCTTGACAATACCTAGGCTGGAAGAGCTGTACAACACTGTAAGTATGGAGACCCCAGCTTCTTGCTAGAATTCTGAGTGTACTCATCAAAGTGTGACACAAAGGCAAACATTAATAAGAGGTCAGACATACAGAAGATAATCATCGGAAGATTATGTGAAACCGCTGTTGATATTATAAAGCTCGTTACCGTTTTGATTGTGTTGTTTACAGAAACAAGGACCAACAAACACTCTGGGGTACATATTAAGAGATGTCAGACCACATATTCCGAGAGGCTACGTTTACACCCTTCATGATATCGGTTTAGTTATTAATAAACTAATGGGGGGAGCCTACCGGTGAGTATCTCTGTTTTATTTAACTTTCTTGCACAACCTTTGGAATTTCATGACAAGACTCGATCTTCTTCGTCTAGGTCATACTACACAAGAAGAAAATTTCGTTTGATTTACGCCAAAGTCATGAAAAAGTCACCTCACGTACATCGCAACAGCGCATCTTTCATTCGGTACTACGGGAACCAAAATTTGACGCTTAGCCTTCTAGCCGAAGCACTTCCTGCTAGTAGTGACATGCCGCTGTTTGACTACCCTTTCAACGAGCTGATGGTACGTGAAATTTGCTTTTGTTCCGGCCTACTTCGGTTACATTTATTTTTCTCACGCTTATACTGTTATTTATAGATATGGGCTGTTCTCACTAAACGGCAACAAATGGCTTTACTCATGTGGCAGCACGGGGAGGAAGCCCTCGCCAAGTCGCTTGTATCGTGCAAATTGTACAAAGCTATGGCTCATGAGGCTGCGGAAGACGATTTGGAAACGGAGGTGTACGAAGAACTTCGCAACTATGGAAAGGAATTCGAAAACATAGGTTTGTAGTTTTAAAGTAATGGTTAATTGATATTTATTTCCTAATAAAGTGTCGTCTGCCACAATCAAATGGGAGAAATAAAGTATATTAAAAAAAAACATAATCACATGAGCAGAAAATACAAAAATTTTAATAAGGAATTTTCCTGGAAAATGAACACTTCAGGACACCAGATAATTTGAAACTTTTTGTTGTACTTAGACAAAAATAATAATATGTACAATTATTAGTAATCGTAGTGTATAACATTAATGTTAAAAACAATAAGAACAAATGAGAATGTAAAAAAAATTAAAAACTCTTTGGCATAGCCGGGATTTGAACCCAGGACCTAGTGCACCCAAATGTGGGAATCATAACCCTGGACCATTGAGCCATCGAACTTCCGAAAATACTAGGCAGACCTGATAGGACAGTATAATGTTCAGAATCAGTAAAATTTTAATAAATATATATAAATAAATTCCATTTATTCATTTTTCGGCAGCGCTAGAACTTTTGGACTTTTGCTACCGGCAAGACGACGACCAAGCGCAACAGTTACTCACCTGCGAATTACAAAACTGGAGCGGTCAAACGTGCCTAAGTTTGGCTGTTGCTGCCAATCACCGCGCTCTCCTTGCCCATCCTTGCAGTCAAATCATTCTGGCTGATCTCTGGATGGGTGGACTTAGGACGAGGAAAAACACAAACCTGAAGGTGAGATTGGTCCGACCAAACCGAACAAGAGAAACAACACGAGGCTACAACCGAATTGTTCCTTTCAGGTGATTCTCGGTCTGATATGCCCTCCATATATATGCCAGTTGGAGTTCAAATCGAAGGAAGAACTCCAATCAATGCCCCAAACAGAAGAAGAACATCTAATTGGTCTAGAAGAAGAGAACGACAGTCTCGACGGTGAGATTAAAGTTACTCAGGGACATAGAAACACCGAACCCGATTCAGAGGTAAATTGTCATTTAGTTGTAGTTATTTCTTATTAGAACTTTTACTATTTAAAATTATTTTTAAATATTACTTTAGGGAGTAGTTAGAGACGTTATTTAGCTTTATATGTAATTAGGAAAACCGAAGGTGAACAATTTACGGTATTTTTGTTCTAAAACCAAAATTTATATTTTACAAATAAAACTGAATTAAAATTAACAATCTTCTGTAACATAAAAATTAATTGGAATTAACTAACAAAACTAACGTAAAACCAAAAATCCGTTAAAATTGTCCAAGAGCCCCCGAGACGTCCGACTTACATGAATTAAACAGAAAGACTGACGTCGCGGTGTCACTCTTGGACCAATCACCCTCGGAGTTTCAATTTTAAGTTTTTCAACAAAACTTTACATATATATCGACATAGTGCGGTAAATTACTGTACATAGACAACAAATAATAGGTGAGTTGAGAATTTTGCAGAGTAACAAAAGAACATTGTAAATTACATTGCTTTCAAAAATTTTGTTCATAGTTTATAAATACATTATTTTGTATATAATTTTACGTTGGTTTAAAATCTTGCAGCAGTAAAATTAGGCTTGGGTAACTGGATTTTTTTATTTTATTTTATGGACTATTGCATAAACTATAATTTAGCCCCTAGGGATGATTTTAAGGGTTAAGTACTCAGATGCACGTGCAAATGACATTCACAAATGTAATTTTTCAAGACCCCACCACTGTAGAAGGCAGGTAAAATTGAATAGTAGACGTTGCCGCTATGAAATAACCTTTCCTAAATTCCTTGTTTGATTTACGGTTTCACAGGTACCTTTCCGAAAATGTAACATTTAGTTGTCTTCCGCAAGGAAAACAACTAGAATAGTCTTGTTTTCATTACAAAAGAAGTCAATTAAACTTTAAATTTTGGTTTTACACTGAAGTATTGCTGCTGTTTTTTATACGTAATGTTTAGTGAGTAACATAAGACACCCATCTTTATGTATGTGTAAAAAAAACAAGTCACCCCTTTGTATCGATCGATGGGGCCCGATAAGTTTCACTATAACTGCGACTCTTACTAATTGATTTGTAGACGTTACGTACTACAAAGTTTTTCTGGCGTTTTAACTAATGGCTACTTGCCTTTTCGAATTATTTTCTTGTAGAAAGGAACAAGATCGATGAGTGTGAAGAGTAGAACGTCGTCAAAGGAAAACGATCAGGTAGGAAACAAACTGCATAAGGAAAATGTACCTGGCGAAAAGTTCGTGCACGTGACATGCTGGTTGTTTCAAAGGTTTCACCCTCTTGAAATTTTCTGTCTGAAATGCTTTACTGTGAATGATATTTGTCGGTTCTCTTGGTCACTTGACCACAGTAGGTTTGCTTCGCTTCACATTGTTGAAGTTTCAGACAGTCGAATTTTTATAGTCAAGGAATTTCCTTCTCGTTTTGCGTACTTTAAATTGAAGTGCGCTGACGTTGTTGTCTGATGTTATGTTAATGTTCAAAATGTTTGCAATATTGGGAGGCAGCCCTGCTTATGTCCTGTGAAAAGATGTTTATTCATTACATACACACATAATGTTTTGTTGATAATTACTTGTGGTGTTGGCTTATTCAAGCAAACACCTTTCACAGCATGAATGAACCAGATATTTTCGATGTACCCAATAAAGGCTTTACCACAGTGGACGCCCTGACTTATGCTTTCTAGTATACTAAATAAGTAGGAAATCTTTGAATTACCAGAATTAGAAGGAGTACCTTTCCTGTGCCATATATTTATATTGTAAAAGTAAAGAAAATGAAAAAAATTATACTGTCAGGGCGTTGCTGTCCATTTTCTTGTAATTCTTCTGATTGTCTCGGAGAAACAAACATTTAAAAACTTTTTGGTGCTCATTGACTTTCTTACCTTGTTATTTTCAACAAGAAAAAGTTCATTGTAAACATCTAAAATACAACATCGATGCGTTGACAAAAATAGTTCGAACTAGTGAGTTAGACTTGTAGTGTAACATCAAACTGCCAGGGGTGTCATGTTTTGAATTCTAACCGAAAGAAAAAATGTCTGCCTTGTGCATTTTGTTTCTCTTTATTTATTTCAGTTGAAGCGTCGTTTAAATTACTCGATGTCGCTGGACGATTCGGCTCTGTCGAGAAAAGACTTTAGAGTAAATATTATGCGGTTGATTATTCTGTTACTTAACCTATGTACATATTAAGTTTAAGTACTAGTTTTGTTTATTTTGGTTTGCTGAGAATTTGATAAAACACAGAAAAGCACTAACGGAATGCCTGATGAGTGCGCAAATTTGGTATTTTGTATAAAACGAGTGATCCACTGCTTTTAACTGTTTAAATACTTCTATTTTCGGTTTGTCTCTATCTGTTTAATAGTCCCAGCAAGTCTTGAACGAATTCCTCGAATGTCTGCCTCATACTAGAAAGTCGTATTAGTTTTGTTTTCTCTGAACATATTTGTACGAATTGAACTTAGCGTTCGTAAGTGTCAAAAATGTTTATGCAGTCTTATGAAATGGACATATGAATATGTAGTTCCATAAACTAGATAACTTGTGCAAAGAACCAGGACTGCATTTAGACTGCTACAACCGTAGTTATCCAGAAGTTGAAGTTTATAGAAGTTGTACAATGTTTTCGTATTTAGAGCACTAGGAAGTGTACGTTTCTCTGGTGGATCGTGCACCTTCCTTTGAAAATTTTTACCCGAATAGAACAATTTCTAGAATTCATTTATTGTGACTCCTAAGTGGGTTTCACTATACTTCAATGCTGTGACCTAATATCAGTGGACATCATGTTTTAGTTGATACAACACAAAGTTACAGTAATGGTACTGCAAACAATATTTGATACAAATCACATGTATACACAACACAAACATTCACACGAAATCATGTTTGCATTCTCTTGTTCTTGAATAACGTTTTTGATGTGAGAATTCTTCGGTTATCACTATTTGATTGAGTAGCTATAAGAAGTAATTAATGTGTCAACTGATAGACAGACAGGAGCGAACAAATACCCAAAGACTCCTTCTAAGTGATGTTGCATGCATTTTCAATGGTTGACGTGTCATCAAGCTGTGTTTTCTTGGGGTTCCTTCTTCTACTGTCGCTGGTAACTTTTAATAATAATTTGAATTTTATTGCTTGTATTTATGTTTTTATTTTCGTAGGTATTGTCTTGTGGCGTTTGCAGTGCGTGACTTTGTCCTTGACAAAAGATGTCTTAACTGTTCGGTTAGATTATGGAAATTAATGCAAGACTTTGGGTAATGTTTTCCTCTTATCCCGTTATATTTCAGGCATTGATAGCACAGGATACGGCCGTAAAAGAGACAATAATACAGGAGAATGGTAAGGTCATCACCGAAGATGACTCGGACCTTGGCAATTCTTTCCACCACATACCCCTGGATTTTCACGACGTCAAAGCCGCACGTCCTCTCAGGTTGAAGAAGAAGTTCTATGAGTTTTACACTGCTCCAATAACTAAATTTTGGGCACATTCGGTGAGTCCCAAAACAAGTGATACCCTGGATGGTGTTTTGAAGTTTTGCGTCCGTTGTTGAATGTTATAGACTACTTCATACTTGTTCACAATACATAATGTAACACCACTGCTTCTCTTTATTGCAGCTTGCTTACATGGTGTTCCTGATGTTCTTCAGCTACGTTGTGCTTGTCAAAATGGAAAATGTTCCATCTTGGCAGGAGTACTACATCATTGCTTACATTTGCACATTAGGATTTGAAAAAATCAGGGAAATTGTTTCATCAGAACCTGTGGCCATCAGGTACTTTTGAAGTTTCAATAAGTAGTTTCTGATAAACCAACTGTTTCTTTTAAAATTTCACATCAACCAAATTTTGTTTCAGTCACAAATTTGCCGTTTGGACGTGGAACATGTGGAATCCATGCGATTCTGCCGCCATCATCTTCTTCCTAATAGGTTTAGTCCTGCGTTTGAAACCCTCGTCCATGGCAATCGGCCGGGTTATTTTCTGCGTTAATATCATTTACTGGTACCTTCGTATTCTAAACATTTTGGGAGTGAATAAATATCTTGGTGGGTAGTCTGGTTTATTGTCTTTTTGAGAGTTACTTCTCGTGGAGTCTAAGTTTTTCGCTAACCATGTTTTTCAGGTCCGCTTGTAACGATGATGGGGAAAATGGTGAAGAACATGATTTACTTCGTGGTTCTCTTGTTGGTCGTCCTCATGAGCTTTGGCGTCTGCAGGCAATCCATTTTAAATCCGAATCGCGAAGCAAGTTGGACATCTGTAAAAGAGGTCTTTTATCAGCCGTACTTCATGCTTTACGGAGAGGTAATTTATACAGATAGAATAATATGACGTAATAAAAGAAAAGTTTATATCATAAATATATTATTGTACATTTCAGGTATTCGCCGATGATATTGACCCACCTTGTGGTGAGCACCCTTCCGACTCTCCCTGTCCAACAGGTCGGTGGGTTACTCCTGTGGTTATGTCCATCTATCTCTTGGTTGCGAATATCCTACTTATTAACTTATTGATAGCCGTATTTAATAATATTTTCATCGAAGTTAACGCCGTGTCTCATCAGGTATTTATTGCATAACCACTTCACTTTGCGTACAAACTTATGTACATTGAACTGCATTCCCTTGGTATTTATTTCAGGTATGGATGTTTCAAAGATTCACAGTCGTCATGGAGTATGAACAAAAACCGGGAATTCCACCGCCGTGGATAATCATCAGTCATATATTTCTTCTCGTAAAATACCTACGGCGAAAGCTCAAAGGAATTGAAGAAACCTACGACAATGCGTTGAAGCTTTTCCTGGATAATGACGATCTGGAAAGGTTGTACGATTTTGAAGAAGAATGTGTCGAAGGTTATTTCAGGTAATGTTTGTGTTAAACGGTAACTGGTTCATATTTTGCAAATTAACTCACCACTTCATTACGGTGAACATTAGAAATGAAAAATTGATTTAGTTTTCTGGTATGTTTAGTACTGTTAAGTCTGGTTTCGGAATTAATTCATTGTCTGTTACATAGAATAGATTCGATTGAATACAACATAATCCGATCGTCCTTTTTGTGCAGGGAAAAAGAACTAAAACTGCTTCAGTCCAGCGACGAAAGGATCAAAACAACAACAGAAAAAGTGGAAAATATGTATCAGAAGGTGGAGGACATAAACCAAAAGGAAAATGCTCAGACAACATCCATTCAAAGTGTCGAATTTCGGCTCCGGAAGGTTGAAGATGTTGCCGAACAAATTCTGAACCATCTGGACGTCGTACACAGGTTTATGGCAACTCATACGAGAGATTTGGCATTTCCGGATTTTCCGGAAGTTAAAATCGCTCCCGACAGACCTCGAACTACCTCGGTTAGGTCAGAAGACGTTAAAACAATGGCAGCAGCTGAACCTGAATTTTCTGACAGACTATTGTCGGTTAACACAAGACGTCGACCTACTAGGTAGGGACAAATGTTTTAGGAACATTCAGTTCAAATGGTACTAGGTTAACTCACAACTAACAGTTAGGGGTAACCCTCTGTTACCACCATTTCTCAGCAAAATCTCATCGACTGTTTTTCAGGTCGCTTACCGAAGTTAGGCCTTCGGAGAGTTTGTTTCTCTCAACCGAACGCATTTTTCTGGATCCAAAGAGACGAGGGTCGGTTGCCGAAGATGTACATTACAAAGGTGAAGATGAAGTTGAATATCCAACCGAAGAGAAGTCATTCACTGATAGAAGGTAGTTGGTACTTTTGTGATTTGGAAAGTAACAACAGTAATTTATTTTTCCCATCTGTACTTAAGTTGTACATGAATTTTGACGTTGCTTGGTAGGTTGTCTGGAAGTAGCGGAGCTGACAAACGAGATGACAACTGCCTGTGCCGTCCTGAAAGCATCAAAGGAAGTCAGCTAGAAGTAAGCCAGGTGCAAGACACTCAGGTGAGTATTAAATCCTTATGTAACTCTTATAAGTAACGTCTACCGATTAAAATATTAAAAGGCGTGGGATTAAAAATAAAAATAAAATAATAGTAGTAAAATAAAATACAGTTATAACAATTATATAAAAGGAATAAAATAACAGTGTTGCATAGTATGTAATACAGGTGGTCGGTTAAAAACTGAAAATACAAAAATAGAAATTAGATATGAATAATGGGCATGTGTAATATAATACTTAAACCTCTTGTAAATATTTCTTAGTTAAAGTGTAATTTGTTTATGATGACAACCAATTATTATAAATTTATGACTTCTTTTCCTTGTGCCAGTGTTGTAGTTCTTGTTGTTTACTTTCTGTACATTTACATTTTAATTTGTCCTTTTTTTTGTACCCATTTATTTATTAACCCTTTGCACTCGAGTCTCCAGGTAAAATTGGCATTTAATTGTGCGTGGTTTTGAAAATGAGTCAGAAACTTTATTACGAAAATATCACCTTTCGTATATGATTTTGTGAGGAAGTTCCGTACCTCAGCTGAATTTGCATCAACTTTTACCTAATTTTCTCTAATTCAGTTTCGTGTATTGTGACCAAATTCATCCAACTCTCGTCGTTTCTTTACACTGAATTTTTTGTCCTTTGCTATGTTTTGTTTTCCCTCCAGTAGTACTACTACACCACGACTCTTTTCAATTTATTTATTTGATGAAGCAACCCATCACGTTTTACGTCAAGAAAGTTAGCATCAAACGTTACAGATTTTCAAAGATCTTTCCTCACCATTTGGAACGCTTCCACAGCTGGTTTGTGTTAATGTCGACATTGTCGTGTGTACCGCATGCTTCATAGAGTTCGCCTACTGTATAATTTTCTCTGTGTATTTTATTGTTTTTCAAAGACATGACTAGTATATGTTGGATCATCAATTTCGTAATGAAAACACGTCAGGGCAATTCAAATGGCTGGTTCTCAACTCAGAGAGCTCTTTGAGTGCACTGTAATTTACTCCTCAATGAGAACAAAGTGTTAAGACTTAAATTTATAACAAAATAATTAATAATTATTTAATGCCAATACTAACAAATAATTGAACTTTTTTTCTGACGAAAGATACTCACCAATTAAACTATGATAATTTATTTCCAGTTTTAAGACAAACTGAAAAAAGGGCATCGAACAGTCGTGTCGAAGGGCAACAGAACTTGATAGGCAAATGAGGGCGAAACTTGAGAGGTTGACACGACTTTACACACACATGCACTCAGAGTTGGTCCGGTTCCATCCAGGCAAATTTACAATAGTTTAATGAACAAAAACTAAGTACGAAAAGGACAGAGTGACAAAAGTATCCTGGCCGTGTGATGTCCTGTAAGCTAAAGGGGACCCTGGACAACATCCCGTCATAGTTAAACGACGGTAGATGGCCTAATTGTAACGCACTACAAAGTTATAGACTAGAATGAAGCAAGTGGTTGTTGTGACAGATACACGGGGCTTTACCACACCTGCATCACTGTTTTATGTAACTCAAAAGAAAAGACACCTAATGAACGGTGTTCGATCACTCGTACCTTGTGGGGGTCCCAAAATCATCAGTAGTAACCTTCTTTGTAGTTCTCCATGGTGCATTCGTACCTGGCTTTGTATATAAAGCAGCCTCATCAATCAAACTCGTGGCACACTTTGTTTGTCATCGTATGAGTTTCTAATAGATTGTCCATTACACATTTTCAGGAGGTCGAAAAGGCACTTTCTTCCACTGATGAAAACGTTGGGTTAAGAAAAAGGCGAAGAAGTTCGGCAGAAGACAAATCCGACAGAGGAAGTGGACTCCCCATCTGTCACCTGATAGCCAAACGGCAGCTAAGTCAAACTCATTCTGAACCTGACGTGGATTTCTTGGCATTCGGAGGTTCCATGCCTCGCACTGTCACTGTGGAGAGAAGTGTGACGTGGGCCGAGCCTAGAATTACTGTGATTCCACCGACAACATCCACGGCTCGATCCATGCTCCTGACGATGCATTCGGAATATACCAGGTAATAGGAAATATCCAGGATTTTGTCAAATCCTTTATTTTTATGGTCAATTTTAGAAGTTAATATCGGGCCGTTCTACTAAAGCGAATTTCGTATGAAAATGTCTAAAAACAAGCTTTAACCGGTTTCAGCATAACAGATGAACTCGAGACGGTGTGCGGCTTATTGTCACCCCCTAGAACGCCGAGTCTTTTGACACCACCGAATAAAAGCGAAGGAACTCACAACAGACGAACGCGCCATACAAGCGAGATGTCCAATCCGGAAATGGCATTATACATAGAAAAAGAACATCTGCGGGACGCCGAAGAAAGTGATTACCAACTCATGCAGGATTTGATTGACAAAAGATTTTACATCGGAGAAACATCAGAGAGAGACGAACGATTTGACAATAACGCCTTTTTCCTGACAGTTACTGACGAGAGAAGTGATTACAGGAGGTAGAATTGGCGGATACCTTGGTACCTGGTAATGTGGCCTTTTGCATAATTTGTATGAGCCGTCATGTGTTTGTTTTATGTTTCAGTCCGTCACAGTGCAGATCGCTACGAAGGAGCAGCGCGATTGAGATCAAGGACCTACCGGCATCGACAGACGGTGACAATCAATCCAATTTACAATTTCAAATAGATGTTTCAATCGATTCTTCGGGTGCGGGAAATCTGGAGGTGTACTCATCGAGTCGAGGAAACTCCATGGAGGACCCACATCCGGTCGGTAAGGAGCCGATGACCCAAGATGATTCAGTGAGTGAAGTTTTCGAAACAGACGAAGCCGCTCATGTGAAATATGTGAATGAGAGATCAGTCGAGAGAACAAGTTCACGAGATGTGGACATGTCAGAAGACCGGAAACAGCAGCAGGAGCCGGAAATGAGAGAATCGAGACCGCTTCACCAGGACCCGCAGGACTTGCTGCCGAAGAAGTTTCATTCAAGTCGAACGAGCTCGGAGTCGGAGGGGTCCGTACCAATGATGAGGTACTCCCAAAGCTGCGACATTCCCGGGGTTTCTGGCGAGGCTCACTACGTCAAAGAGCCAACCAAGTCGACGGTCGGACGAAAGCTGTCCAGGCAGGAAAGCCAAGGAAAGTTGGGACGCCAAAACACGCTGGCACTGGAGTTTGGAGGACCTCACACCTCTAAGAAGATTTCTTCGCAACCGAGTTTGCCACCACAGGAAGAAGAGGAAACGTCCCCACTCGAGAAAACGGAGAAAGGAAGTCGAGACAGCTTGATGATGCCCTCTGAGACGATGTGTTGAAGGACATTTTCTCAGGTCGACAAAAAACATTAACGCATACAGATACCATGTACTTTATAATTGTTAAGCAAGTGAACAGGTAGGAAAATTGGGGCTGCATGGTTGCTGGAACAACCAACCCAGGCGCGTGACAACATTCAAGTGACCAGCTTGTCAGCCATGTTTGACTGGTCGGCTAGGCTTTTCAGGTACGCGTTTCTCGTTTTGTGCCATCGGACAGAGATACCTGTCGAATCCGCCGGCTTCAGCTCGGTTTCATATTATTTCCCTGTATCGGTTTAGGAGTGTGTTGTATCTATTTGACACATTCTCCCTCCCGCTCTGACTATCTATCTTTCTCTCTGTTATCTATTTGGATAATTTTTACTTATATTCTATATTTATATATGAATAATTAGATTTTCGGTTTCTTCCCGGCACGGGGAGAGCGTCTTGGGTCTTTAATAATAGAGAAGCAATAAATTTAGTATGTTAGTGAATGGTCGTCGTTTTTTTACTCCCCGCTTTCCATACCATGAAATGTAGGCGTTTGATGATTTTCTGTGGGGTAATCAAGCATATGAAGTGTACAGTGAATTTGATGAGATTTAGATTTTACAAGTCTAACTGTACGGTTCTATAAGTGATAGGAATGACACCTGTCCACAGCTTTTCAAATTTTCGTCAGTCAGGGAACCGAAGAGTTGTACTTTTTGTTTAATTTACCTTAATCGATATTGTCTCAAAGGCGTTGTACCAAGTGGTACAAAAGAAGTATTCCGTTTATGTTACCTTTATACCATTATGTCGAATGTAATAATTCATTCTTTCATTTATTCGTTTTGTCGGTGAAAGGGATGTTTGTGCAGTTCACAGGTTCAACTTCATAGATGTGACACTTTTTTGACGCACTGACACTCTCTTTTTAAGGTTCAAAGTTCTCAACAGCTCAGGTAGCTTAGGTAGCTCACTATTCGTTTTCTTACTATCACTGTCAGGCTCCAATGTTGACCAAAAATCAGTCACTCTATTTTAGGTGCAATATCTGTTCTCTAAGATGAATGGTAAACTGAGTACCAGAAACAAAATAAATCGACCAATGTGATATTAGACCAATCAGTCATGCAGTCCCGGAATCAGAATAATAGAGAAAGGGCTCATTTGTCTAGTGTTTACCTATTTTAATATCTAATTTCCGCCTGCCCAGGTAGTTGTTGGACGCTCTCCTGTTGCCTTGGCTGAAGAAAATAAGTAAATTTTTTGATCTCTCTTCGCCTTTTACGAGATAAATTTTAAATCTATTTAAAAATTTTATTAGTAATTAATCCGACTAAGTCGATGAATCAATCCCATTTTTTTAATTCATTTGGCGAGGTGAGGCAATTGTGAATTTTTTCAGTCTCACTTAAGTTATAAATTATTTTTGAAGAATTTTGGTTTTTTAATGGTTTTCAGAATTATTTTGGATACTCCGGAAAAATAGTTGTAGGACTTACGCAGGGTCTACCTCACATCCTCACCTCACACTCCCCTCTTTCTGTTACGACCCTTAAAGTAATTCTGACCAGAATTTGTTTTTAATATTTTTGTGACGCCATTTTACTCTGTTTTAATTCTCTAAATAATAAAAATTCTATTTTGAATTTTACTATTTGTCGAAGGAGTTTTATTTGAACTCATTAAGCCACCAGTAAGGGAATGAGATTCGCATATAACGATGGCGTATGAATACACTAATTTATCAGGGAGAAATAAATTGAAATTTAGTGATGTTTTTCTGTTCGAGTTCTTTGCATCTTTTGAGTATAATTTTTAACTTTACTTCTCTGATGGAATGAGGGCGACATCGTTACATGCGAACAGGTTGGATTCTGTTATATACGTCTGACGGATTTTCTGTTTTTAAGAAATTGTATTTGTTTTTTTTTATTTGCTGAAATTTGGCGGTAATATCCGGCTCTCGAAGCAACAGAAGCCAAATTTGAGTTTCAATCGTTGTCCTCATGGGTGATCATCGGAGGAGAACATTTACTGTGTCTTAAACCGAATGAGTAAGCGTGAGGGGCCGCGTATCCGGCTTGTCCTGGGTGGTATGCTGGACCTGGTCCTGGTGACTGACCAAACAGGGGCCTCCCTTTGAGCCCAAGGGAGTAGGCTGGAGCTCTGGGCTTGTAAACTTGTGTCTCGACGGCGGATTTTGGACCGGGTGGAACGAATTGAGTCAGATTCTTCCATGCCGTACCGCTGCAAAACAACGTGGAAGGAAATCACAAACAGGTACCTACCTAGGGGATTTTTTAAAGATTGACAGATACGTAAATCGCATTTTCCAGAAACTGAAACCTTTTCTTTAATCTTTAAATGTCGCCTTCAGGTTATTTATTAAGATAACATATACCATTCCTTTTGAAACTATGTATTACTTACATTGTAATTCCGCCTTGATTGGAATATTGCGGGTAGTACTCAGCAGGACTAGGGCCGAATGCAGGAGCTCTGGGGGGTAACTTGAGTCCCAAACTATAAGACGGTGTGTATGGTTTTATCTTTTCAGGGGCGTAGGACAGAGGTCCAGGACCAACGCTTTTTCCTGCAGAAAATTCGTAAAAATAAATCTCAGCAATAGCACACTTACATTGTCATTTTGGCTTACCCTGCGGTATGGCCCTGCTCTCCATCGTCCAACCCTGGTACGGGTACCTTCCATTTCGGTCGACTCCTCCGACGTTGTATGGCCCCGGAGTGGACATGGTTGTTTTACCGTGTGTTCTAAGGCCGAGCGAATAGGCCGGTGCTCTGTTTTTTGATATGTCATGTCCCTCGAACCCTGTCAGCGTGGACAGTTTGTAGCTCGGTCCCGGAACACGCCCCTGACACGTTGACATTTTCTCACTTGTTGATTTTGTCCGGTTTTAATGCCAAAAGTTTTAATATTTTTTATAATTTTCAAATTTTTATTTGTTTAATTTTGATTAAGGCCGTGTTGTTTGCATCGCCAAATCACAGCATTTTTACTCTGTTGTTGCCTCGGCTGATGTTGCCTCTGTTATTACTCTCGATGTTCACTTTTTTCACGTGGAAACTCTTTTTCTTTTTCCACGTTATCCCCTGGGGAATTTAAGTAGGTCTAAATTTTTAAAAAAGCAAATACCTGAATGCTCGGATGATAAATATATGACCTCGAGTTCCTGAAGTAAAGAGTGCGGAGGTACTTGGCCTTGTCGTGGGAATTCAATCAACCGGAAAGGAATGGATTTACGATAGTTTTGTTGTTATTCCCCTACCAAGCACCCAATGATATTTCCTCATTTATATTAGGCAAGAAGCAGTCATTCCTAGTCTCTGTCGCTTCTTTTGTTTTGAGTGTTCATTTTGGACTTCTCTAATACCTCTAAATAATTAAATATTCGCTGCAGGAGGAAAGAGAATTTTTAATTACATATACTAAACTTCGAAAGAGCTTTGTCCAGAAAAATTTAAATTGCCTGACAGAAATTTAGGTACTCAATCAAAAAATATTTTACATGACCTGCATCCAACGAAATAAAAAAAAAAGCAGAAGAAACGAATTCGCTCGCTCAAGTTCTCCCACTAAGACGTTCAGACTTGTCTAAAAATTAATTTTGATCGTGTTGAAACCGATTCGATTTCATTCTTTGATAGTCAGAAAATAAATTTTACCTTTATGACTGACCAATTTGATTGAATTTTTTGCGTGACAAAGTCCTGAAGGAGTAAGAGGTCTTTAAAGTCAGATCGAAGTTAATTAAATAAACGATCCGTCACGTTACTTTATGAGTTTTAAGCCTCTAGAAAATTGCCTACCTTTGCTCTGCTCCTGTAGACGTCTTCGCAACGTCATGGGAGTGTAAGGAAACTATCCTGCGGGCAAATTCTTACTTAGCAGGATGTTATTAATACCAAAATAAAAATCTATAGATATACTCAAAATGCTCATGCATTAAATTTTACCCCCAAAATCGTGAAATAGTCACCTGGAGTCTACGAATAAGATTAGAAATTTGTCAGAATTTCAATAAAGTTGATTTGATTCTTCCATCCCATCCGGTCCAAGTTGAGTTGCCATCAGACGTTTGCGGAGGGGCATTAAAATCACCAAATGGATTACCCTCACAATTTACTCTCAGTTTTGGTTCCCGAGATGATCGAATGGTTCCGTGATTCTTTTTGTGAGTGACATGGTTTTTAATCCATCAGTTGTCTTCTCCTTAAAATTGCAGAACCCCAAAAGAGTGCGCCTTCATTGACGATTTCTTAGGTCGCAAATTTAACACTCGCACAATTTATGGATGAATTTTATTTAAGTGACTTCCTGAATCAAAAAATAGTCTCAGTTTTCGTTTATTTTGTTTATTCGCATCTGTTACCGTTACATTTATGGTGGACAGTAACATTTCTTCAATTAACATGGGTTGTCTTTGTTGTCGGAGCCCTCTGATGTCACTTCTTACAAATTTTGCAAGTACAACTTTTCACGATAAGCAATTGAAACTTATTCGTCAGATCTCAAAGAATCCCATCTTTTTTTCGTACGTCGAGCATTTTTATGTTCTGCGTTGTTCTTCCCACAAATGGTGGTCTATGGCTTGCTTAGAATCTACTGGTCCACAGTTTATGCCTCTGCATTTATTTTCCGTGAATGTTAGCAATTCCTCCGACGCAGGTACCTCAGTCGATTGTTGCCTTAACTGACACCGTCCAACAAATTTACTTACATTAGCACGCTCCACACAGCTATTTCGATGTCACATTTCTTCAGATCTTGTAGTGAAGCTTCCACATTTCGCATTGCTTTGGTAGTTTTAACAACCTTCTCGTTAACCGCAATTTCCCTTCTGCTGTCATAGCGTCGGTTGAGAGGACTCCATGTTTCCTTGTAATTCTCATCCTCATGGATAAATGGTTTGCCACCCGTACGGTTTCTCCCTTCAGAACTGTTTTCAAGTACCAAAAAATTCCGCCTCAAACCTGCATTTTCAAGAATCTCTGATTTGAACAAATCTCCCAATGTTGATCATAATATTATCTCTCCGTGTTAAAAATGTAGGTAATTGCCGTCCCCTTTGACACTGCCGTGCTCTTAACTTCCTTTCCGTTTCCTGTACTTTGGTAATTTTTTTGTTTAGCTCGTGGAGTAATTCAACAACATGCTCTTCATCAATATTTTCTATCAATCGGTCGTACATTTCATTTAATTTGAATGAGCATTAACATGAAGTTTGCATTTGACTCCCGGTACCTAACACTCTTCTTCTTTTTTCCGGATATTGTTTTCTTCCGTTCGATGCGTCAATCCAAAAAACCCGGCTGGAAGGTTAAAAAAATATAAAACCGCCGTCCCATTAAAAAAACCTTACAGTGTTCTCACGGCCTTATATTTTTATTTCGGCTCGTTATACATTTATAAATTTCTATTGTCAGCGTCAGCTATAATTTCGCGTGTGTCGTACAATTTATAACATGTGGTAACAAACCCCAAAAGACATGTAAAAAGCCTGCAAAAATTCTATCAAAAATATTTTTTAAAAACCGTTAAAAAAAGAAACGGTTTTTTTTGGCATTTAGAAATCGGGTAAAATTGAAATTATTTGGCGCGAATTCCTCCATGTTTTATTTGGCGCTGCTTTCGCTCGATTTGGCCGTCTCGAACTCGAACATGCTACATTTGGCAACGTCGCAAATAAAAATCTCGATTCCCCGCAACTGCGAAACACGAGTTTTGCCGATTTTATCATCAATTCCACGTGCAAAAGGTTCGTTGCTTGAGCTCGAGGTTTTCTCTTGCAGGAAAAAGAGAATTTTTTTTACGCAGCAACTCGCACAGTTCGGACCACGTGAATTCCGCTCATAACGATCGTTCTAGTCGTCGACGTCGTTGTTTTTATTGAATAATTATCGTTATTTTATTTCTTTTCCCCACACCCTTTGTACATTTTAATCGAATCAATTGGAAAAGGTAAATATTAAATTTTTTCATTTTGCAGTTTTGTGTTTTCTTGTCTTTCGGTACGTCAGCGGTTGTGTCTCACGCGGGTCCTCCGCCTTTATCGCGTGCGTTTGTGCGTTTTCACTCATTGGGCTGTGGGATTTTGCATTGCTTGTGAAAAGTATTCGCGTGATTTAGCACGAGCACGCGGGCGGATTGGCTTTCGACACGCATTCGGACACGCGTAAGTATGCACGCACGCACGCTCCCACCTGCATGTCCGCGGACGCGTTTGACCGCCTAGGCACATGGTGGCCCACTGCTGACGACGGTTTTTTGTCGCACATTCAGGAGGATGTTTTGTCCAACGAGGGGATTCAAGTGAAATTTGTGCGACAAACAGACGTCCTCCCGGGTGTGGCACTAAAATGCAACTCATCTTCTCTTCTTGTGACTTGCCTACCATATTTTTCATTTTTGCTTTTGCTTTTGATGGTTTTGCTACCCGTCACGTCGTCTACTCAGAGGAGTAAAACTGAAACAAGTTGAAATGTTGACGGACTCGTTTGGTCATTTGTCTGTTTGTCGGTGTCTGCACGTTGGATGTTTGGCCGTCACCGGCACAGGTTGCCTCATGTTCAGATCGCAGCCGAAGATCGTAGGTGATCTCTTGGGAAGTACCAAACGCGGCCAAACTTTCTTTTTTACTCCCTCCCAAATCGTTCTCCTCCGGTTTGTGTCCATCTCTTCTGCCAACCTTCTTCAAATTCCAATTGACCGTTGCGATCGATCTATCGAGATCTCTTGACCGACCCGATCAGTTCGATCATTAGCACGAGGATCTCGAATATTTCCGCTCAATTTAACATATGTAGTCTCATGCGGCCAAATTCTCGCCTTCTCCCTCCTCGTGAAATTCTTGAAACTCGCATTCGTTTTAAATTTAGATGCGGAATACGCGCGCGTTGCTCTTTCGGCCAATTTTTTTACGTTCGTGCGTGTCACCTGGGAAAAGTGAAGGTGGAGAATTCATCCTACCGGCAGAAACCTGAGGTCTTACCTGAGAAGGTTTGCCCCACTTTTAGGTCAAAGAGTGCGCGAACCTGATTGTTTACATTGTTTTAAAATTATCGGTGATTGATTGATTTGATGCGATCTCGTGTGATCTGCTCCGCTACTTCCGTACTATTTGATGAATACCATTGAATCTCTTCGTCAGGATTTTGTCTTCTTCCGTACCGCAACTCTGGTGTAAGTTTCCACCTGGTCGAAGGTTAATTGTGTTGACTGATTTTCATAATTGGAATTTCTTAAATCTTTAACGTTCATCGCCACGATGACTAATAAATATGCACAGGTCATTAGTCAGCTTATTGAAAGTCAATAAAATTTCTATCTTTTTACAAATAATCCTTCCAAGTGGAATTGACAAAATGAAATCATAACTCAACTATCATTCTCGTTTAGTCCCGTTTATTCTTTTTAAATGAAATGGAAATTCACTTTACTAGTGATCACTTCATTATTATTTGTTTTCGGATCGGTTTGACTTGTCGTGGACTTCCCAAAACCGTCTTAATCATCGTCTGGAGTCACTCGGGAACCAAAAAATGAACTTTGGGAAAATCTTCTTGAGCATCGACTCATAATGACTCACAGTTTTTTGGTTTTTCTTTTGATTAATTTCAACGAACGTTGGTTGACATTTTGACGTCGAAACAAGTTTACTATTAATCTAGATTACTGTTACTCTTATTGCGAATGATAGTTAACTTTGCAATCATTTTTTTCTATCGCTATCTCTGATGAAGTTGCCTTGCGATTGGCTTACGAATGCCACAATTCTTTTCATAAATTTGGCAAGTACGTTGACAAAATAACTTCCGGTTTCGTTTCCGCCGTTTTCCTCTTCCTACGAGGTTCACTTACCTGTCTGTTAGCAGTTTCCTTTCAGGTGGCTTCTTCTGATCGAACGGTAGCGCTAACGTTGGTCTTCCCCTCAGATTTAAACTAACTTTTACTGTTTGAAATGTCTCGCCCTTTATGTAGGTTGACAGAATTTATTACTTCCTTTGATGCTTCACTAGGTCGACACCTTTTACATTCCGTTATTAAATTTCATGGCAGAGTAATTGGGAAAACTCAAAAGAAAGTTGTACCCATGTTAACGTAGAAATAGGACTTAATGTAATGTAATTATTAAGTACATTTAATGCCGCTTTTATTACACAGAATCCTACATGTAGAAATGGCTACGTTGTACGGTATCTGTTTATGTAATAATTCAATAGGTTGCTCCTGGAATATTGAATGCATCGTATCCTGAAGCACCTTGAGGTATTCGCTTTATTTCTAATATTATTTTATTACTGTTGTTAGCAGTGTAAATTGCAGTGTTGCTAAAAATAGACGCGAGCACTCAGGTAGTGTCAACATGCTTACGAGTTAGATTCACTTGGAGGTGTCTCACGACAACCATGAATGAAATTATGTAACTAATATGTCGGGCATGTACATATCGTGACACACAACGTGGGCTAAAAGTACTTGAGAGTGAAGCATTGCAAGTCAACTTGCCTAAGATCAATAGAATTGTGTGATCGTGCAGTATGCAATGCAATGCATACTGCAGTTATTGCTAATACATAATATCATAATAATACCGGCAAATTCTGACTAACTGAAATACAACAAAAAAAGGTGAATAATTAATATTGGTAATTAAGTTTAGCCTTTAATGACTTGCCGATTAGTTTCTTGTTAATGCTCATTTAAGTTCATGTAACTTACGTATGGTGCACATTTAATTAACATCCGTTATTTTATTAGAATTTTGTTTGTTTCTCAAGTTTTTATCATTCGCATTATTTTTCTATTCATAAGCGATTTTTCTACTTTTATTGCTTTTCTATTATTTTTAGAGAGATCACTCTTATCGCTGTGCTTTAATATTGTTTTCACGCCATAGTTTTTATTAATTTATAATTCTCTACTTCCTTGTGGCTTTATTTATTCAAATAACATTTACTGGTTAAATATTTGTTAGTCAGAGACACTTAAGAGGTGGGAGCTGCTTTTATGACTTTATTTCCATTTAGGAAACTACGCTACGGCTGTGGACTCTGTTAGTTGCCCACATGTCCAACGGCCTTGTAGTTGCAGTAGACTTAACGGTATTATTCATATCGTTTACATTCTCTCAAATTACGAACATATGTACTTTTGCGTTTTTCTATAGACGACATAACCGCATACTTTGTCTACGTGTACCGATGAGTGAATTGTAGGTTGTCTGTAATATTTAACCTTATGTTTTCAAATTATTGTCAAAAATTAAAATTATTGTCTCTTCGGTAATGAAAAATGTAAGGCAATAAGAAGCGTGATATTACGTTAATGATATTACTAAGTGTGGTGTGTGGGCCTTTTATTTTTTCGTAACGCTGTCACCATTGTTGGGATTAGTCAATGTTTTTCCCCCTTCGAAGGTCTAATTTCTGAATAAATTTGTCTTAATCTTTGGTTTCTTACTTTCTATGAGCTGATGAGCCATTAACGTGAATCTGCTCTATGTCTTTACAATTTACAATATTTCATGATGTATCGCATAAGTCCAAATGACGTAATGTTGTTTGGGTAGGAAAGGTAGCAAGATGGTACCTTGCGAGTTGAAAAAAACGTTTGCGCGAAGTCAAAAGATGTGATTTTTCATGTTTTGAGGTTTTTAGTCTGAATGTTGTTTTCGCAATTTCAAGGATGGTACAAATGGGTGGTTCTGACAAGTTCAGAACTCAAACCTGATACTTTTGCCCGAAATGCGCGTTGCGTGTTTCAGTTATCTTCACATAGAGAACTGGTGTACAACTGCGTTCTTCTGCAAAAACTTACATATCGCTTCTTATTTTATTAAAATCAAGTGGGCTTGCAAGATTTTTGCCTCAATTGCACTTTCACCTGTCAATAAAGCCGACCGCCAGGTACCCATTTGGTTAATTTATCTGTCTTATTGATCTGTAGAAGTGGCCAAATGATTTGAATTGCGGCCAAACGGTGTCTGACTTTTGTGTGGGAACGCACTCGCATTTGAATTATTAATTTTTTTGGTTTATTTTGTGTTGTTGTCAATGGTCGACACTCAGGCGGACTGACCTCGGCTTGCTCTGCCTGATTCGCAATAAATTGTTTTTTTTTCGACTGGGTTTGCCTCGACCAGACCTGAATACTCTAGAAGACAATGTGTTACCTAATGTGATTCACGGACGAACTTGTTTCAAAAGTCTCAAGTGAAATGGTAAAGTTCACAGGTTGCGGTATTTTCAACGTTGAAGAGAGTTTTAGGCCGATAGTAGATGCCGTCCGGGACTTGTTGCGGGCAGGATGACAAAAGAATCCGGTCCAGACGAAAGTGTCCATTTGCGATGTAAACCGAGTGGGTAGACACAATTAAATCTAAGAAAATTTTACTTTAACAATGTGTAAATACAAAACTCGTACCCAGAAATGATTTTTCCAGTGGCCATTGTCTCAAGTCTTGGAAACTTTGCTGGTGCACCCTGTTGGTGTTTTCGGTCCACGTCATTCGTGACGGCTGGGCCCCACCTCATGACACGTCCTGCCATTTCAGGTTTCTTCAGAGCTTCTGTCCTGCCACGTGACGGTGCCTTCGGTCGAAACTTGTCCACTCGTCCGTTCACCGTTCTTTTTCTTTCCCAGAAAGTGGTGACTTTTGTTGTCGCAACTGAACAATTGATTGTCGGTGAAAGACGAAAAAAAAAGAATCTCAAGCTGAAAAATTTGTTTTGAATGAAATCAACAAAGTTCAAATTTCCATTTATTTGTTTTCTCGTATTATTTTTCTCTTCATTGGAAAATGTATAGAGACGTAGGTGTCTAGGATGGGTATCTAGCCGATTTTTTGCCGTTCTTCAACTGGCAAAATTTTTTTGTCTCCTCGTCCGGTTCTTGTCCGAGGGTCTTAGGTTATTTTCGGGTTAAACATAAGGCCGGAAAGTTGGAATTCCATAGATTTGGGCGGAACCTGTCTGACCCGGAAGAAAACCGAAAAACGGCAGAAAAAAGTTGACTTTGGATTACAGCACATCGAAATCATTCGTATGTTTTCCATTTAATGTGTGTAGTTGAATAATGAATTTGTTTATTTTTTTTCAGAGTTTTTAAAGAAGACGTATAAAATGGTATCGAGTACAAACGTTGTTAAAGAGAACGGCGTAGAAGCCGTGTGTAAACTTCCACCGGGAAAATACAGGCTGGTCGGATTTGATCTCGATTTAACAGGGCGAAGATTGATCGACGAGATCTGTCACATCGCGGCGTACACTCCAAATAGTCAGTTCAGTCAATATGTGATGCCATTTAGAAATTTAAACGCGGCCTCAAAGAACCGACACCTGTTGAGAGTGGTCACAGTCGGGAGGTACCGAATGCTCAAAAGTGTCAAGACTGGTAAGGTGGGTACCCGCTCAAGTTTGACACAGGACTGTGGCCACTTGTCCTATCTACCCCTGGAGTAGTCAAATAAATTGGTTCTTGTTCTTCTTTGCCAGGTTCTTAAGACGAGAAGTGAAATATCGGCTCTCACAGATTTCATTCATTGGTTGGAGAACTTGAAGACCGATGGCATCATCCTCATCACCCATGACCCTAGGAAAACGGTGCCTCCTTTCTTTCTCGAAGTCATACGTAAATATAAGCTGTATGATAGGTTCACGGCCGTAGTGAAAGGATTTGCCAACAGTTGCTCATTCGCCGAACAGAAGTGTGCCCAAACAGTCAAATCGCATTCTTTGTACACACTCGGGCAGGTTTTGTTGGACAAAAAGGAAGATTTAGATAGTGCCGCAGATAGGGCCCGTTTGTCTTATCAGGTAATAAGGTCGCGACACTGATAAAGAAAAAGAAACTAACGGGGAAAATTTTCACGTCGACAGTGGAAGAATGTTCGTCACTCACCTGATGACTTTGACCTTTTTCAGATTGTACAGCAGCTGTGTACCGGCGAAGATGACAAGGGAAGCGGAGATGCTTCCTCATCCCCGGAAACGGATAGTCCCGCCATGTCGGAAGCTATTAGACAAATCGCTAGCACAATTGAGGACGAAGAAAGAGAATTGGCGGAACTTAAGGAACTCGTCCAAAGACAGAACAGATTGCGTCCAATATTTGGTGACATGATACGAAGCCGGGTTCGTTTGGAAAGGTGAGCATAAAAAATCGATGTGGAAACGATCGCAAGGGTAGTTTCAATTGACTAATTCATCCGAACATTTTTCAGACATCGAGCCAGCAACCTCAGGAGGTTAATGGCCGAAGCGAATCTCACGTACGAAACTTTGGAGGAGGCGTGGAAAAAGGACAAAAAGGAAAGTCTGACAGCTCTCATAAAAGAACGCATAACTAGCGCGAAGAAACCTGAAGACCTGGAAGAACTGACGGAAACTCTTCTTCGTCACTTCGACCCGGAGTACGTCCCGAAACTGCCGCCAAGACGAGGGAAAAGGGTAAGACCCTGCAGAACGGGTTGACACACTCGCACCAGGAGAATCTTTGTGTAATGGTGTGTTTGTCTCTTTTTGCAGACCGACAAATCGGTCGAGAAAGGATCAGACGAAGGAGGTGACGAGGAGAAAGACAAAACGGCAGCAAATGGTGAGAAAGGTAGCAAAGGCGCGTCCCAAGGGAAACCTGCAGGAAAGGCTCCAAGTCCCGAATCGTCTCCGGTCAAAGCAGACGATGCCAAATTGGATGCGGATACCTCTCGTTAGTGCCTAACTTGACTTCTGCCGCTCAGTGCCTTAAATGACCAAAACACCAGCACAATGCCAAAAATGTTTAAAGAGAGAAAGAGAGATAGAGTTTAGATGGATAGATTGAGTTTGAGTGCGCGAGAGAGGGAGAGAGAGCGTGTGTGAAAGAGAGAGAATGAGAGAGAGAGGTAATAATAATTTGTAAATATGTCATTTCAAAGCACTTCACGACACGTCCGTCTTTTAAATCTAAGTCCATGTTGTTGTTTTTATATTTTTTCGACCCATAAGGCACCATTTTCCGCCACTAAATCCTTTAAATCCTTGCCCAATTTCCCCAATAATACAAATTATACTCATCCCCTTCCTCCATAGCTAAATCTAACTTCTTCTAGTCTAAGTTTGGACTGGAGTAAAACGTTTTTATTAGTTAGCGCTTCGTCTGCATAACACTGCTTATTGTCAAATTCATGGCAACGAGGAGTCTTGTGTAACGGGAAAAATCTTCGTCTCCGTCTCCTTCCCAAAAAAAGGTTTCTCTTCCTGTCTGAGACAATCAAGGGAAAAAAAAGGAAAGGAGTTCTTGATTTCTTCTTCTTAAATGTATTTACTTTCGTTGAATAGAGTTGATATGCTTCTTTCTTTTCTGAATGCAAAAAAGGAATTCAGTCTTGGTTTCATCCTAGAAAACGGATGGTTTATAACTATTGAAACTTTTTTTCATTGCTGTCGAAAAAAAATTCAATTTTATGTAGGAGAATACATTAGACCAATTTAAACTTGTATTTTTTAATTTTTTTTAACATCCCATTTACCTTTCTTAATACCTTAAATAATAAGACCAATAATGATTGGTCTGAAGGTATTAATTGATTCAGTGAAATCAGAATTCAGCACGTAAGGTTTGGTCCTACACGACCATTTATGAATTATTAGTTTTTAATTTTTAATATGTAAGTTGTACATTATCATGTGACAAAACCCTTGCTCGTTAACTTTTGGAATAATCGAAACTGTCGATTTATCGTTTCGATTGCAGCATGTCAAGATGGCGACGAAGATTGCATATTTGGGTTAGTCATGCTTAAGTTAATTGACTAGTGTTTTTTTACGTATTTTTTAACTCTAATTATTGTCCAAGAGGATATTAAATAAATATCAGCATGGTGAGTTTTGCCTATTAAAGTTAAGCAACAATTCGTTTTTTGTTGTGATTTTGTGTTTTATTAATAAAGTTACTGTACTGATCTGTCCGGCTTCCATTTTATTTTCTGTACAGACGACCATCAATAAAGACGTTATTTTGACGGATCAGGAACCGAAAACTTTACTTCTTGCTAAACACATTCAGTACATTTCGTCCTATGATACAAACAAAGATGAATACGTAAGTAAGGGAAATAGTTGATGGCAAGCGTGACTAACCTAAACTGAATGAAAATTTTGTTTTTGATTCCACAGGAATATGTGATGACAGAGTATTTGAGAATGTCTGGAATGTATTGGGGATTGACTGCGTTGGATCTCATGGGGACCCTTGAGAAAATGGATAAAGAGCAGATCATCAAATATGTGGTTGACTGTCAAGATGAGTGTGGAGGACTTTGTCCCAGCCCAGGGCATGATCCTCATTTATTGTACACATTGAGTGGAATTCAGGTAAATTTATTGACATTTTTGATATGCATTCTGAATTAGGTGAATTTCATAACTTATATGGGAACAACATTTATTTTTAGATATTGTGTTTATTTGATGCAGTTGATCATCTGAACCTAGACAAAATTGTAGAGTATATACAGAAATTACAACAAAGTGATGGTTCATTTTCTGGTGACAAGTGGGGTGAAATTGACACAAGATTTTCATTTTGTGCAGTGGCTGCTTTGTCATTGATAGTAAGTTTCCTAGTGTAATTAATGGAATGATTATTTAAGCTTAGTTCAACTTTTAACTGGACATTGTAACTTAGAATATTAATTATAGAAGCACAACAATGAGTCATTTTAGGGTATCACAATCACATGTAAGAATTCTACAACAAAGGTCTTTAATTAATAAAATGTTTAAATGAAACTCGTTCAAAGTATAAATATTGTACATGATTTGGTCAATGTTTTGATAGTTTTGATAGTATTTACTATGTTATTTTTTTTAAGAATGTTGTAGTAATTATTAATGTAGATTGAGCATAGATTCAAACTGGGCCATAAGCCTTTTGCCAGATTATACATAATATTTTTTACTCCTGGGAAGTTGCACATTTGTTAGGTTTTGAGAGTAATATTAGTAATATTAATAGCATATTGTTCTAACTCTATTTCTCGAATTCCAATGGTATCTGTTCAGTTGTTAAGCAAACTGGATATGTTCATTATATAGTGGACATTACAATATCCTACTATTACTAGGAAAAGTGCACAACCTTGAAATATATTTAAAAATGTAAATTATAATTTCAGGGAAGAATGGATGCCATTGATATCAATAAAGCTGTTGAATTTGTTTTATCATGTATGAATTTTGATGGAGGTTTTGGATCTCAGCCTGGTTCAGAAAGTCATGCAGGTCTCATATATTGTTGCATAGGATTTCTTTCCATAACTAATAATTTGCATCTTGTCAATGCTGATTTGTTGGGTTGGTGGTTGTGTGAAAGGCAGTTAAACTCAGGTGGATTGAATGGAAGACCTGAGAAATTGCCGGACGTTTGTTACTCCTGGTGGGTCTTGTCTTCTCTCACAATCCTAGGTAGACTTCATTGGATACAGAAGGAAGCACTTGTTAGATTTGTCCTTGCTTGTCAGGTAATTATGTAAATGTACTTTCTGCACTTAGATGCACAAATCCAAATGTGGCCTTTATGTTAATATTTTTATTGTTTCAGGACAATGAAAATGGCGGATTCAGCGACAGACCAGGTGATCTACCAGATCCCTTTCATACTTTGTTCGGGATAGCTGCTCTTTCACTGCTGGGAGAGGATTCTCTCAAACAAGTGAACCCGACTTATTGTATGCCACAAAATGTGATAGACAAATTAGGGCTGAAACCTCAGAAGTTAACTATTGGTGAGCGATGAGGTCAAATTGAGCTGTCTCACCTCGTTGCCGGTTACCCTTCAGAATAGTCGAATAGTGTGTACAGTGCTAAGAAATACAAAAAGTGTAAACAGTGATAAAATCCAGTGTATTTATTATTATTTTATTTATTATCAGAATATTTTTTTACAAGTATAAACTTTTCTGATTTCATTCCAGTGGTTGTATTCTTTAGTAAAATTTGCATTTTTTATGGAAGTAAATTAGTTTTTAATTGGGTTCTTCAGCTTTAGATAAGTTAATGTGTCGCTTACCTGGTGTTAGTATTTTCAATGATTTGTGTTACTGATCACAAAAATCACAAGTAGAACTCAGGTATCAACCAACAGAGTCAACAACTAGGAGTATCAAGAAGGTGCAACTAAAGTATACATGGAATAGGTGCGCAATACCTTGAAGTTATTGTCCAATGAAATTTTGCTTTTAGCATGGGTGGCATCAAAAAAAAAGTTTTCTTCAAAGAAGTCACCACCAAATTAGTTTTCACAACGTGAGTGTTAAGTGTTGACATCTACGGCCAAGACATTCAAAAATTTTTATGGTTAAATAAGAGCAACTTATTCGTAGAATAAGTGGTATTGTAATTGCATTATGTTAAATAAAAACTCGATTACAATATGAGCATTTTCAAGAGTTTAACAGTTTTGCTCCACGTCTAAGATGACGAGTAAGATTCTTAGATAGTTAATACATCCAAAGCATTTTATCCAATTTTTTTAATTAACACATAAAAACTTTCTATGGATACTCCATTTTTTAGTTCTAAATTGGAGCGCAGGTATACTTCCAGTGTCTAGTATTTATTAATAGGTAAAGGTAATCTTGAGGTGCCAACCAACACAAAATTAAAGGTAAGGAAACCAAATATAAATAAATTTTTCAAATGAAGAAAGTTATTAAAAATAACGAAAATAGAATTTGATGGAATTTAAATGGCTTTGGAGCGCATATTCGTGTCTACTTCAGGTAATTCAGGTAACTAATTGACTGTGCGCCAACCACGGAATTGTTTCCGATCGGAATCATTGTCAAGGCCGACTACTTTTCCAACTTCATTTTTTTCTACCTTCACAGTTACCGATTTAATGCGAAGACGGCGGTGAGACTCCATAGCAGTTTTTGTTTATTTGTTGTTATCGACGACTGTAAAATGGCCGTAAATTTGTCCCGTAAAAAATTAAACGTTATTTGCGTTAAAGGTAGGTTAGGATACTGGTTTTTCTGTCATTTTCAGGGTGGTGTATTGCGTTGCTCGATGGTAACATGTCTGCATCGGGTTTTAGGTTTGAATCAAGCGCTCCTAGGCAACAGTTTCCAAACAAGGAACAGTGTTTCCACGAAGAGTTCCCACGGGAAAGGAAAGGTCGTCGATGGAAAGGCCAAAGTCCGTGAGGTCTGTCAGAGCGTCCTTACCGAGCTGAGAAACGAAGGTTTGCTGAAGAACGAGAGGGTCATCACCTCGAAGCAGGGTACTCACATAGATGTCAGAGGACAAAATGGCAAAATATTAAATTTCTGCGCTAATAACTACTTGGGATTGGCGGTGAGTATTTGCGCTTTACCTTATGTTATCACTTTAAGTGTGGGTACGCTTGAACAGTTTCACTGCTCACTATTTACATTCTTTTCAACTTTAATTTTTTTCAATTGTATCTGCTGACACACATTGTGTAGGTTCTAAATGACATCTGCTAAACTAATATGTACACTGAAACTTACTTATTGCTAACCTGACAATGGTGTACATTAGAAGCGATATGGAAAGGTACGGGAAGTAGCAAAAAGAGCGTTGTTCAGATTTCAGAAGAACATGGTGGAAGATTTTTGAAAGAAATACGTTAACAGTCGGTGTTAAGTTAAGTTACAACTTAACACTCACTTCATCAATGCATATGATTAAAATTCTATGCAACACAAATTTTATTTTCTAACTTCGACTCCTTGGTCTTCTTCCATCGCAGGATAATAGTGAAGTTATTGAAGCTGCCAAGGAAGCGCTAGACAAATATGGCTCCGGAGTTGCCTCCGTCAGATTTATTTGCGGAACTCAGCAGCTTCATAAGGTCAGTTTCCTACTTCATTTTTTTATTCTGGTCATGTGATGTGGTCAAATAAATAAAAGTCAATAAAAAAGATCTTGGGGAGTGCAGAACAAGTTTCCATACTCGAGTTCAATGAACTTTACTGACCTGGCTATTACCAAGTATTCCTCCACGAAAATTTTATTCTATAGGACATATATCGTGAGTTTCGAGCTTTGGTAGGGAAAATTAGAAATTGTTTTTATACCGAATACTATATAAAGTATAACTTAAAGGATATGTATGTTATGTATGTTAAAGAAATTTTTTCTCCACTGAAAGTATAGTGATCCGTCGAGATAAACCTGCCGAGATAAGCCTCTGTACGATTTGGACTTAAACTTATTACACGGAGGAAACTTCAAGGAAGTTAATAACTCGTGGTGTTAGTATGGTAGCGTGGCAAATGAAACATTAAACACAACAAACCAGAGGTGATAAACATTTACGTGACAGGTTTCAGTTGGAAAAGACTAAGTTGGCCTCGGGGAATTCCCCTGGTTGATACGTTTGACGGTTAGTGTGTAGGGAGTTGTAACTTGAACTTTCGTTTTCCTTTCCAGGATTTAGAACTGAAAATTTCGAAGTTCCACAACAGGGAAGACACCATCCTTTATCCGAGTTGCTTCGATGCAAATGCTGGTATTTTTGAAGCTCTGTTAACACCCGAAGATGCCATTCTATCAGACGAACTCAATCACGCTTCCATTATTGATGGAGTCAGGCTGTGCAAAGCTGAGAAAATTAGATATAAACACAGAGATATGACAGGTACGAAACACAATGAGTTGAGTTTACGGAGTTTGAAACTTATCGGTAGTACCATTTGATAGACTGAGGATAACTTCCTGTCAAACCGTTACATAATCTTTACTGTACTAGTTTACTATTCGCTTAATTTTTTTCTGATACTTAACCTTTAAAAACTAAAAACATTTAAGTTTCGTCCAAATGTTGAACAGGTGGGATGGTTTACATGGAGTCCGAAAAAAGAACCTTAACGGACTGAACAGTTTCAATTACTTTTTTTTTTATTGTTTTAAATCTAACTTCATTTTTGTCCACAGATTTAGAACTAAAATTAAAGTCAATGAAAGACAGCAGACTAAAAGTGATCGTTACCGATGGTGTCTTTTCAATGGATGGCAACGTAGCACCTCTTCCTAAAATAATCAAATTGGCCCAAAAGTATGGGGCCATTACAATTGTCGACGAGTGCCATGCGACTGGATTTTTTGGAAAAACAGGCAGGTATTGTCTTTTGAGAAAATGCACTTTCATTTTGTGAGTCCATTGATTGTGAGTTATTTTTGTTAAATGTTGGCATTGCCTCATGTTTTCAGAGGTACAGAGGAATATTTCAATGTAATGGGCAAAGTAGACATAATTAATTCTACGCTTGGAAAAGCTTTAGGAGGAGCTTCAGGAGGGTACACCACCGGACCTCGGGAAATTATCAGCCTCCTTAGACAAAAATCAAGGCCATATTTATTTTCAAATTCACTGCCACCGGCCGTAGTGGGTGCTGCATCTAAGGTACAAACATACCAGAATGATTCTGAGTTCGATTAGACTAATCTAAACTAAGTGAAGCCTGGCTAAGAGGGACAGATCTCTCGTTGGATGCCATCAACGACATCTCTGGTCTTTTGCCACTTTCTCTTGTATGGAATTGGACTCGCTGGTTTTAGTGGGTAAAAGGTTGTACCGTCTAGACATCGCCTCAGGGTACCTAAAAACGAATTTATAAAGAGCAGTAATATTCATACATTCATACAAATTAATAGGTATATAACTAGTGCGAGACTTTTAGTTTCCGCAAAAGTATATCTAATTACGGTTTATTGTTTTTAAACTTCTATACTTCTATACTTCTTTGCACAGTTTAGTTTATTATTGACAACGTAGTGTAGTGCAATACATTGATTGTACCCAAGACCAGGAAGATCGCCTTGTGCACTTATTGCTCCTTAAATCTTGTACGATACATTTTATTATGCTTAATAGTTGTTGTACTTATTGTTCACAGGTATTTGACATCATAATGAAAGACAGTCAATATCAGGATAGAATAATAGAAAATACAGAGATGTTCAGAGAGGGCATGACGAAGCACCGCTTCAGAGTCGCCGGAGACAATCATCCTATTTGTCCTATTATGATAGGAGATGCTAAGATTGCTGCTCAATTCGCTGATAATCTTCTGAGTACGTACACCTAATGGATATCTGTCGCCTGGTGGGTAATTGAATCACAACAATTGTGACACAATTTCCAAATTTCAGCTCGTGGAATTTACGTCGTCAGTTTCAACTATCCCGTCGTACCCAAAAATCAGGCTCGGATCAGAGTGCAAATCTCTGCTGCTCACACAAAGGAAGACATTGAAAGGACGATCGACGCTTTCGTCGAAGTTGGTAAAAAGCTTGGTGTCATCCCTGGCGATTCATCCAAAAAAGCACAAAGCTTGTGACCGTAGACCACATTAATTTTCTACATATTGGACCAAAGAGGACCTGCTGAAGGACTTGAACTGTTGCCTCGTCTGTGGACCTCACATTTGGTTTCTTTCGTTTAAAAACGAGAGTACTTTTCTGTGTCTCATTAAAACGTTGTACGTCATGACTTTACACTGCTGATTGATCTGCGATAGTTTTTTTATTCTTATATTTTGTCCCTTGTTTATGCCATAACTTCGTTACAATGAGCAGATCTTTTTAATTTTTGTTCTTTTTTTTGTCAAATTTGATGTATTTATCTTTCAACTCAGAATGTTAAAAATTACAAGGACCTTTTACCAAAACTTTGACATAAATAAACGATGGAAATAGTATATTTGATATTTACTTATAGACTAACCCAACTAAGTTAATTTCATACATCATAATTTCATTCATTATTACGTCTCCCCCTTATGTCATTGCATCTCATTTTATAATCAGTTTGTAAAATAATAAATATTCATCAAAAACCCTAACTCTGTCTTTATCGACATATCAAGATAAGACAGAATATATTTGTAGACTTTATTTGTCCCCTTTATATTTTTCTAAACACGATGAGTTCTTGTATATGTAAAAAAAAACTTTTTTTTGTACCCAGGAAAAAATGCCCCCTTTGGGACGGAATCTCCAGTCCAACTGTGGAATTCGAATCCACCAAAAAAAACCTAGGGAAAAACCTTCTTGTGCAGAGAAGTGAGCCTCGAAATCGAAGCCACTCGAAGGGACCGAGGTCTCTTCTCGTGGACTCCGGCGCTCATCCGCATTTGGATGGAATGGCCATTCCACCGCTTTCTCTGAAGGGAAACCGCCGGGTGAGAGCAGAAACCGATCTCTGGCTCCTGGCCACAAGATCAGTGGAGTAGGATGAACCCCAGCGGCCTTGCGTCCCTGCCATAGTCGCCTTTTACGACACACAGCACTTAGGTTCGTCCTGTAACGCGGGGACCACACGGGGAAATCTTTTTTTTTGACTCCCCAGGAAAAATGCCCGCGCACAATGGGTCCGTTGGGACGGGATTCCAACAGTGTGAGACTCGAACCCACTAAAAAACCTGAGGGGTCCACTAGATCCTTTTGAGGGAAGTGGCGAACGGCTTGAGCTATAATCGCTTGCATCCCACGGATTTTAATTGATCTGACACCAACTCTCAGCAAAAACTAGACGTTGCAGGGTGCCGCTCGTATGGTGACCATGCCCACCTGCGATGAGGGAAACCCAACACCGGAAGCGGTGTGGTTAGGTTAGGTTAGGTTAGGTTAGAGGTTACGTTTGGTTTGGTTTGGTTAGGTTAGGTTAGGTTAGGTTAGGTTAGGTTAGGTTAGGTTAGGTTAGGTTAGGTTAGGTTAGGTTATTCCCCCGTGTGGTTCCCGGGTAAGAGTAGGACCAACCTATACACTAGGTGTCGTAAGAGGCGACTAAAAGGCAGGAGGCCCCGCGTGGTTGTCGGGTTGTAGAATTCAATCACCCCTGGCACTGTGTGTCGTAAGAGGCGACTAATGTGTCAACGGAGGAGGAGGGGTGGAAGGCAGTTGGGGTTCTTTCAAAGACTCCTCGGTTGGTGGGAGTAGTAACTTGAGATTGGTTGCTGCTTTCACACTGTGGTTTCCCTTCGGGGAAAGTGATGGTGGCAGTCCATCGAAATACGGATGTTTGCCGGAATCCACGAGAAGAGACCTCGGTCTCTTGGAGTGGTTTTCAACCACGGCAACTTCCTAGAGAGGGCGAAGACAATACCTCGGTAGTCTCACCTCTCCGCATAGGAAGGTGGTCTCCTTAGGTTTTTTGGTGGGTTCGAGTCCCACAGTACTGGACATTCCGTCCCAGCGGGGTCCTTTCTGCGTGGGCATTTTTCCTTGGCACAAAAAAAAGGTTTGGTTTGGTTTGGTTTGGTTAGGTTACTTTAGGTATGTTATGTTATGTTATGTTAGGGTAGGGTAGGGTAGGGTAGGGTAGGTTAGGGTAGGGTAGGTTAGGTTAGGTTAGGTTAGGTTAGGTTAGGTTAGGTTAGGTTAGGTTAGGTTAGGTTAGGTTAGGTTAGGTTAGGTTAGGTTAGGATAGGTAGGTTAGGTTAGGTTAGGTTAGGTTGGGCGAGGCTTCGACCCCAGGTCGACGTGAAGAACGCGTTCAACTTCCTGCCCCACCGGGCCATCCATCGGGGCATGATGAGATTGGGATTCCCGGAGTACCTGATCCGGATCGTGGGGGCTTACCTCTGGGAGAGGAAGCTCATCGTGGCCGGCCGCAGAAACACACGCCCGGTGTTCTGCGGCGTTCCCCAGGGAGGAGTGCTGGGCCCTCTCCTGTGGAACATCGGGTACGACGCGGTGCTGAACGCACCGATTCCCCGCGGAACCTCGGTAACGTGTTACGCCGACGACACGTGGGTTCTCGCGACGGGAAAGGACTGGTCCGAGGCCATACGGTTGGCGAACCAGTGCCTAAGCGACGTAGTCACCGAGATCGGCAACATCGGGTTGTCGGTCAGCGCGGCGAACACCGAGGTCATCGGGTTCGCAAAGGGGAGGCGAAAACCCCCCGGAAACGAGCGCGTTGTCCTCGGCGGAACCGCGTTGTCGTTTCGAGATTCGGTGAAGTATCTCGGGGTGTTTTTGGATCCGAGACTCTCGTTCCGGATCCATTTCGAGCGCGCCGCGGAGAGGGCGGAGGCAGTATCCAGGCGACTGGGGATGCTGATGCCCAATCTGCGAGGACCGAGCTTCGCGAAACGGAAGCTGTACGGGAATGTCGTACTATCGGTCCTGCTCTACGGGGCCCCGGTTTGGGCGGACTCGCTCGACGGTGCGGGCAGGGGAACGATCTCTCGACTGGAACGGGTGCGTCGGGGAGTCTCTCTGCGCCTCTGCCGAGGCTATCGCAGCGTGTCCACCGAGGTGGCCGGCCTATTGGCGGGCATTCCGCCCATCGATCTTCTGGCCGAGGAGAGGAAACGATGCTTCCAGGAGCAGCGTCGTCGTCGTCGTCGGAGGAGACGACGAGACGAAGACGGACGGAGTCGAGGACGAGGAGGAGGAAACGAGACGACGACACCACCACCATCCGAGACGACGTACGGAGGGCTTGGATTCGGAGATTGGAGACCGCCACGGAGGGAAGTCCCGGAGGAAGGACCATCGACGAGTTCAAGCCTCTCTTGGAGGAGTGGCTTCACCGCTCATCCGGTACTCTGTCGTACCGGATGACACAGTTGCTCTCCGGACACGGGTGTTTCGCTGCCTTTCTGCACCGCATCGGTCGCGAGAGGAGTCCCGCCTGCTGGTTTTGCGACCACGCAGTGGACAATGCGAACCACACGTTCCGCGAGTGCCCAAGGTGGACTCGCGACCGCGAGGAGTTGCGAAGGCACCTGTTCCCGACAGAAGGCGGGGACTTGTGTTGGAGCAACGTCCTGCCGAGGATCGTCGCGGATCCCGGTGCCTGGCACGCCTTGTCGGATTTCTGCGAGGCGGTTCTCTCTGTCAAGGAGGAGACGGAACGGCAGAGGGAACGGGCGGGTCTCAAGGGGCGAAGCAAACGCCGATGGCGACGGGGACGTCCTCCCAACTGGGAGACGGACCCGGAGCCGGAGACGGGAGCGTAACCCTCCCCGTCCGGCCAGGGTTCCCGGGTGTTCGTGCGATCCTGTAACGGATCGACTAAGTCGCCTCCACGAGAGGAGTTTGGGCCTCGGGCGTGCGACACAGTTGGGGTTCTGTCATCGCACGTCGCAGAGAGCGGAGGGTCGGTGGGGAACACGCCGTCGCCTCCGCACGCGAGCACGGTGACCAAACGAGCGGCACCGTGCCACGTCTAGTGTTTGCGGAGAGTTGGTCTCGCGCCAACTAAAGCCCGTGGGATGCAGGCGATTATAGCGTCAAGCCGTTCGCCACTTCCGACACAAGGGCTTAGTGGTCCCCCCAGGTTTTTTAGGGGGTTCGAGTCCCCCAGTATTGGACTACCGTCCCAACGGGTCCTTTCTGTGTCGGGCATTTTTCCTGGGTAGTCAAAAAAAAAAAAAAAAAAAAAAAAAGGCTTCGACCCCAGCCCCGCCAAACTCGGAGGCCATGGACACCACCAAACATGCCTGAACACCTCCTTCTCGCTAATGTTAATCACTGCCGCGCCGCTCAAGACCTGTTTGAGCTGACCGTGGCGGAGGAGTGTCCAGTAGGATGTGTCATCACCGAGCCTTACGACCCCTCGCGATGGCTCGGTGCGACGGACGGATTGGTGGCGATCCCGAATGCGGTAGGTCCGAATTGCTGGACGAAAATCGGCGCGGGCAACGGTATAGTGATCGCGGAGTGCGAGGTGGCGCGTATGACGCTCGTGGGGTGCTACGTGTCACCGAACACGACCGTGCGCCAGTACGAGGACTATCTGCGCGAGTTAACGGACGAAATTCGCCGACTCGGCAGTAGACCCGTAGTAGTGCTGGGGGACTTCAACGCCTACCATCGCATGTGGGGCTTCAGTAAAACTTCGGCGAGAGGACGCCTAATGGAGGATTGGGCCGCCAGTCTCGGGCTGCACCTCCTGAACACGGGGAATATCAACACCTGTGTGCGTGTTAACGGTGGTTCGATCGTCGACTTGGGGTTTGCATCCGCGTCGGCTGTCTCCAGGGTGACGGGATGGAACGTCGACGATGAGACAGAGACCCTGTCCGACCACCGTTATATCAGGGTGACGTTGAGTGGACACGGCGGACGTCATGCGGAAACACGCACGCGGCGGACACAAAACGGAGGGCCGAGGTGGCAACTGTCGACCCTCGACGCGGAGGCAGTTAGCTGCGCACTGGTACTGGAGACGTGGCCCGGAGTCCGGACGGCCGAGGGAAACACGGTCGAGGACGACGCACGTCGCCTCGTGGGAATGGTGACGCGGGCTTGCGAGGCCGGAATGAGACCGGTCCGGAGGGGGCAGCCTCACCCCACGAGGAAGAACACGTACTGGTGGACCAAGGAGATAGCCGACCTCAGGCACGAGTGCCGGAGGCACCGACGTCGCTACGCCCGGAAGAGGGATCGTGGAGCATGGGGGGAGGTCACGGGCCCTCTCTACCAAATCTACAAGGAGTCCCGCAGGCTCTTGGGGAAAGCAATCGCCGACTCCAAGAGACGCTGTTGGGAGGAATTGTTGGAGGAGGTGGAAACGGATACCTGTTGTCGTCCCTACCGCTCCATCCTCAAGAAGCTTCGCTCGCGGGACCCCCAGTCCTGGAAACCATGGACGCAGGACTGCGCGAACGCGTGATCGGGATTCTGTTTCCCCGAGTGCAACCTTACCGGTTCACGACGGGAACAGAAGCGAGGAGTTCCCCTCCGATCGCTCCTCCACCTCAGGTGGAGCCCGCCGAGGTAGCCGTCGTCCTCGACGGCAGGAGAGGAAAACGCGCACCAGGTCCGGACGGAATCCCTGGCCGCTGGTGCTGCGAGAGGGAGCCGCACAATTAGCGACCCCTCTCGCCGAGTTGTTCACGCGTTGTCTGGAGGAAGGGGTGTTCCCGAGGGAGTGGAAAGTGGCTCGCCTCGTTCTGCTGCCGAAGGGAGACCGCGACCCCTCGGAGCCGTCCGCCTATCGGCCGATCTGCCTCCTCGCCTGCTCCAACATATGGACCAGACGGGTCGGCATCTGAGTCGGCACCAGTTCGGATTCCGGAAGGGACGTTCCACTTTGGACGCTCTCGTCCGGGTCCGTAACACCGCGCGTGCCACAATGGACCTAGGCGGGGTCGCGATGGGGATAGGGATCGATGTGAAAAACGCGTTCAACTTCCTGCCCCACCGGGCCATCCATCGGGGCATGATGAGATTGGGATTCCCGGAGTACCTGATCCGGATCGTGGGGGCTTACCTCGGGGAGAGGAAGCTCATTACGGCGGGCCGCAGATACACACGCCCGGTGTTCTGCGGCGTTCCCCAGGGAGGAGTGCTGGGCCCTCTCCTGGGCCCTCGTGGAACGTCGGGTACGACGCGGTGCTGAACGCACCGATTCCCCGCGGAACCTCGGTAACGTGTTACGCCGACGACACGTGGGTCCTCGCGACGGGAAAGGACTGGTCCGAGGCCATACGACGTCGTCACCGAGATCGGCAACATCGGGTTGTCGGTCAGCGCGGCAAAAACCGAGGTCATTGGGTTCACGAAGGGGAGGCGTAAACCCCCCGGAAACGAGCACGTTGTCCTCGGCGGAACCGCGCTATCCTTCCGGGATTCGGGGTTTTTCTGGATCCGAGACTCTCGTTCCGGATCCATTTCGAGCGCGCCGCGGAGAGGGCGGAGGCAGTATCCAGGCGACTGGGGTTGCTGATGCCCAATGTGCGAGGACCGAGCTTCACCAAACGGAAGCTATTCGCGAACGTGGTGCTGTCGGTCCTGCTCTATGGGGCCCCGGTTTGGGCGGGCTCGCTCGACGGTGCGAGCAGGAGAACGATCTCCCGACTGGAGCGGGTGCGTCGGGGAGTCTCTCTGCGCCTCTGCCGAGGTTATCGGAGTGTGTCCTCCGAGGTCGCCGGCCTCCTGGCGGGAATTCCGCCGATCGACCTTCTGGTCACTGCGAGGGAGCGATGCTTCGAGGAGCAGCGTCGTCGTCGGAGAAGACAAGACGGACCCAGTCGAGGAGGAGGAAGGACGCCCGGAGAAGAGGCGACCGCCATCCAAGACGACGTCCGGAGGGATTGGATCCGGAGATTGGAGTCCACCGACGAGGGAACACCCGGCGGTGGGACCATCACCGGTTTCAAGCCTCTCCTGGAGGAGTGGCTATGCCGCTCATTCGGTACTCTGTCGTACCGGATGACACAGTTGCTCTCCGGACACGGGTGTTTCGCTGCCTTTCTGCACCGTATCGGTCGCGAGAGGAGTCCCACCTGCTGGTTTTGCGAGCACGCAGTGGACAATGCGAACCACACGTTCCGCGAGTGCCCAAGGTGGAATCGCGACCGCGAGGAGTTGCGAAGGCACTTGTTCCCGAGGTTAGGTTAGGTTCCTCCGTGTGGTCCCCGGGTTAGAATAGGACCAACCTATGCACTGGGTGTCGTCTTCCTGGAGAGGGCGAAAACAAAATCACGGTAGTCTCACCTCTCCGCATAGGAAGGTGGTCTCCCTAGGTTTTTTGTTCAGATACCCGGCAAGGATATTTGCACGTGTGGGTCTACGTGTTTGTAAACGTGGCTGTATGCACGAGGGTGTATGCATAAATGGATTTGCACGTGAAGTACACGTAGATTTGCACTTGGCGTGCACCTGTTTTTTTCAAATAGATGTGCACGGGGGTATGTGTACCTGGACGAGAACGTGTTTCGCTCATGGTTATGGCCATGTTTGGATGTAGTTGGCTCTGCCTGACAATGCCGGCAGCCTCGACCGTGGCCATTATTGCCTCCTCCGTAATTGACTCGTTCACGCGCCGGACAATCTCCTCGATATCGACAGGTTGAGTGGCCGCCCCTACGGTGTTCCTGGTCAGACCCGCCTTATTCTCAGTTTGTGAACTCCTCCCGGAGTAGCGTGATGGTAAAATGGCTTCCTTAAGTTGAGCACACAGGTTGGCATTGGACGCATCATCCCTGACTTAGCGTCCCCATCTCCCCAGTGATACCTATGATGGCTTTGGCCGAGTCCTTCAATAGCTTGATGAAGGTGGCCACCTCTTAAGGTTCCCTGAGGAGGTGAGAACCTCACCATGGTGGCCGTCGGAAATGGAAATCAGCTTCTCCGGCTTCTCTGACGCACAAGTGGCGGGCTTAGCCTTTTCGACAGGACGGTCAGTGATGGTGCCACCTCCTCCTCGCCGAGGGCCCGGGCCATCTTCTGCCTTTTGGCCCTCGTCCTCAATTCCTTTGGGGACAAGAGGTTGTCCCCTCTTTCATTGGTTGACCCTGGGAACGTACGAGTCCTTACGTCTCCCTCGCTGCCCGGGAGATGCACCTCATAGTTTTCTGGTGGGCGTCGGTCCCTTCGCTGTCAGGATTCGACCCCGTAGAATGAAGTATACTTGCAACCTTAACTGACCTAACCTAACCATGATAGTCAATTTTACACATACGAGGGCATCTAGTGTGCTTTATATGAACAAATTGCGACTATGCCCCGCCCTAAAAGTATCAGAACTAGGACATTCTTCTTAACTAAATTTTTTTAATTGCCTGATAAAAATTCGTAGAATTACCTTATGGGAGAAAGAATGAATGTCTTTAAACAAAAATTTGATGTTGGCTTTAAAAGAACCACACTTCACTAGGCCTCCTTCCCAAAAGTAGGAAGATCTAGAATCTCTTGGTATTTCCTAAAGTTTATCACCGCCTAATACAAATTAAGGTTCAAGTGGGAAAAACATTTCGATGATGGGTTAAAATGGTTAGAAATTTGAAAAACTAAAATGGAGGATCTTTTTGCTGTCTTTCTGTGCTTCGGTGTTTAATCTTATTATAATTTTTTTCAAAATTCTTATTGAACTGCCTTGTAAAGCGAGACTATTTGAATTCTTTGTTTTCTTCTGGAACATTTTCAATTCAAATATTTAGTAATTGCTGCAGTTAAAACAATCGATGCGGAAATATTTACAAATGGAGATTGCGATTTACTGTGCTTTAGTTTTGCCAAATTGTAAACAAAAACAATGGATACTTGCGACTTGAGTAATGAAGAGACTGACATACTTGACGAATGTCCGCCGAAAAGGTTAAGGAGGTACTTGAATTCAGCAAGAAAACTCAACTGGGATGAATTGATGGAGGCGGGTGAAAGATCAATTGGTGAGAGACCAGTAGAGGACATTCGACCAGAGGTGGAAGTGACAAAAAGCCAGTGTTTAGAAATCGCCGATGAGAACGGTAGATTCCAACCGGAAGCGGAGGAATATTTATCGAGAAACACCGGTAAAACAGGAACGGGAAATCCGTTTTGGACGATGAGCACATCTCGAGCAACAGTTAAAACGTTCATTAATGAAAGTTGTGACGTTTTGGGGAAGTACTCACAGTGCAGGGGAGAGACGCCTGTCACAAACGAAACAAATAAACCGCATAGCGAAGAGCGTCAGGACAACACGGACATGGACACCAACATGGACTTACTCGATGGTGTCGAAGGAAAAAAAACACCGGATAGAAGTCTTTTTAAAAAGCTACAAGAGCAACTCCTGCACGAGTGCAACTTGACGCCAAAGAAGCCCAAGAAGAAAGTTCAGGTGTGGTGAAACGGGAAATCGTGATGGATTTGACGTTGCAGGTTTTGTGCCATTCTCCATGTGATGCTTCAGGTTCACAAAGTTTTGTTCCTCAAAGCATCACTCAACATCGCGGCGTTCGTGACGGTGTCCAAAATGACTTTTCAGTACTATTGCTTTACAGTATACAAGAAACTAGGGTAATTGCACTTGTTTGAGAATTAAGTTTACTTGCGGCACCACCGGTACCCACGTCAGGTAAGAAGGTACCGTCGAATTAAAATAAAACACTATTGCATTATCAAGGTATTTACTTTTTTTGACGTGAACCCATTCATTCCAACGTATCAGTCCCATACAGACAAAATAAGTTGGTTCCTTAAGAGTAGTGATGAACGGTGACCAACAGCGACAACGCGTCCAACTCGTCCTCATCATTCCGCCACTGGGAGCCAGTGGTACTTGAAGTACCTCACATATATTTTCACTACTTCTTATCTTCTGTTTGGTACTCAGTCCTTGCCACTCTTTTTTCTTCCATTTAGTTCAAAAATTCCTGACTTTTCATTCGAGTACTTGCCCAAGATACTTCGATAAAACTTCATTCTTGACAATTACAAGTTGCCACGTGTAATTTGCAGTGGAATACTGAAACGCTCCACTCCTTCATTTAACAAAAATGTTTCTTTGGCATTCACTTCTCGGACGTAATCTGGATGAAACTAAATGAAATTAATAATAACAATAATTTAATCGAAACTAATTTTTATTTATTAATTACAGGTACAAGACTAAGTCCATTTTCACCAAAACAAATAAACAAAATTTTGATTTTTCTCATGATAAAATTAAAAATTTCTTCGAATTTTACCAATTAATTGACTTTCTTATGTACACTGATCGACTGCTTGAAAACGTGTTCAATAAAAAACTGGGCAGAAAAGGACAAAAAAACATTCGAATAATAATAATAATAATAATAATAATAATAATAATAATAATAATAATAATAATAATAATAATAAAAGTAGTAGATAAAAACGTGCAACGACTAACAAGTGGCAACTTAAAAGAGGCTCATCTCTGCTGGTAAAATTTCTCATCGGTTGTAGTTGTTTAGTCGTTTGTTGTGTTTCATCGGAAACCTCCTTAGGTTTCAATAATTTTTGTGTTGCTTGTTTTATTTATTTAAGTTTTACTTTAGGCACAAAGTGGAGAATTTGCTACTTAATCACCGATAAGACAAAGGCAAGACCATCAAGAGGAGAGCGGGGCATTTCACTGACGAGAGCAAAAGCATGACTAGTTGGGCTACCTTACAGGTGAGCCGGAAACCGGACACGACACTCCTAACAAGTTGGAATGACACGTAGGTAGCAAGAAGGTAACATACACACACACTCGACATGTTCCTTTGCTGCTCGTCGCATCCTTTTACAAACGCAGTCGTCTTTTACTTAAAGTTCACCCCGAACTTCAAATTTCGGTTGAGATTCGTTCAATTAATTTTTACAATTTATTACAACACTTTCGAAATGTAGACAGGTAACACGACAATCGTTTCCCGCGCTCTTCCTGCCGTTCGTTCGTTCGTTCGATTGATTGTTTGATTGGTCTCGGTACTAAAAATCAATACTCTCCAAAAGTTTCATAAATCAAACTTTAAGTAGAAAGTAAGTAAGTTTTGGAATTCGAGTCCCTCCACGAAACAAAACAAAAATGTATGCAAAAAAGTTTCAAGTTTTTGCTTTTGTCTTCTTAAAGCTTTCTTCTCTTTTATAAAATATAATATATATATATTTAAATATATAATAATTAGAAATAGAGTAATAAATCATCTACCCAAACAGGCCAAAAAAAAAACGTGAGACACATTACATGTTTTCCATTTTTGCTTTTTTGTTTTGTTTTGTTCTCGGTCACCTGTACAACGTGTCAGATCAAACTGTATACTGTTTTGCATACATTCAGACAGACGCTTATCTATACATCTGCTAATTATATACACGCTTTTATATATAAATATGAAATCTATTCTCTCATTACTTTTTTGGTACAAAAACTTACTCCTCCGTTCTCCTATTCTACAATTATACACTTTAGATAATTCCGAGAGGCGAAAATTGCACTAACTGAGACTTTTACTGGCCTAAAAACATTCCATTCATTCAGTCTCTCTAATGTCGCTTTTTTCTATTTTAACTAAGTCGTTCGACAGAAAAAGAATCCTCGCCTCTGATTTCCTTGCAGACTCGCCTGCTCGCCACTTAAAATGTTTGGCCGAGAAAAACAAAATATAGAAAATTTGGCGTTGAATTTTGGCAGTTTCTGCTCGTCCTGGTGGTACAGGTTTTACAGATGTCTCAGTATGTGTGCCTGTAGGTATTTGGTGCACAAGCATTTATCCTTGGTACCTTGGTACCTTAGTACCACACTGAGTTACCATACCATTCTGATCAGAATGGGTGCTAACCGGAGCGAAATTTAGAACTTGTCTTTTTAAACATTTGTTTTAGTACCTTCCGGTACACAGTACACACCTGTAAAATTGATGCCGAAACCAGAGTAACATTTTTTTTTATATAATTTTGGTTTTGAGCAGTACATATGATGTGAACTGAGATTCTACGTTGTGCGTTACAAACAGAAAGCTCGGACGTTCAGAGTTTAGGCCGCGTTTTTCTATTCAAATAAAAAAATGTATGTCTAAACTGTATAGATTTCACTGCTGGTACATCTGCGACCGCGAAAACTCGATGACCACACATCAAGCGCAAATTTCCCTACCAAGCCTCCATCACTATATAAAAACATAAACTACATTGGTTTTCACTATACATATGTATAAATGAATGACAGAATTTGGTTCGCTGTCCATAGTTTTAACCGAATTCTGCCATTCTTCTTAAGGACACATTTCGTTTTTGCCGGGAAGTCCGGCCCTCGTTGAACAACCCGAGGTTGCGTCGTATTGGTGTTGTTAACGACAGGTACAACGTCTTGTGTACCTTACAGCCAGGCACCCATTTCCTGCTCGAGGATGGCCGCAGCATCGCATCGTCCCATAACTCGAAGCATGTTGAGTAGGTCAGTTATAGCGTTTGATTCGCGGTGTCTTGCCTCCCATAAGTCGAGGATGTGTTCTGTCGGACTCGACTTAGTTGCGAAGTAATTTATGTACCTGGAACAAGATAGAATAATAGTTAGGTTCGGGTTTTCGGTGTTTCAACTCCCTTATATGTCCTTCTGCTCACCTATCCACGTTCAGTCTTTGAGCTAGCATCCTCCAGTCGTTACCTCTCGCGTTTGGCGGATCCAAACAAAGACAAAGTTTTTTCCTAAGCGTTTTGTTCATTCGGAAGGGTTGATTTGAATTGTCTAACGTGGCCACGCCGGAGCTGTAGCCCGAACTGCACGTAATGGTCATGTTTCTTGGAGGACTAGATAAGGGCTGTGAAAAAAAGTCATTAATTGTAGAGGACGAGTTGTAGGTATCGGCCGGTTCTACCTGGGCAAACAACACTACCTTTTGACAGCTGTTGGACGCTGGCGTCTTCAATTCTGCTGTAACCCTGAAAATCTGCCGGTGAGTTGGCGAACCTTTTTGACTCGCCAGAATCCTGAACTGAATGTTGTCTGTTGCTCTGTCGACTTTTTCCAACTGGAACGAGCAGTGCAGGTAGTTGTGGGTGGAGTTCCAAATGTGATGGAATGGAATTTCCACGCTATCAGACTGCGGCTTTATTTTCCAGCCGGGACCGATGTCCTCCAGGGTCAACATTAACGGGGCACTCGTGTCTTGAAATAATATTGTTTTTGTCTTGTCGAGAAAGACACCGCCTAGTTTCTTTTCCAACTCCATGACACCCTGAAACATTAATGAGAATTCGAGTGAATGTGATGCGTACGGTGCATTGTATACGTCTTAGTAAATACATGGAAAATGATTTTTCTTTAGATAAGTGCTAATAAAGAACTAAATGACGGGAAGTAATTAAGTTCGGGTACACAATCAGTTGTGTAAACATCGGCGTGTTGTTTGTTGTGGAAAAAGTATACAACTCTATCGTGACGCAGGAAACCAACAATTCCCATCGACCGTGGAGTCCAACCCGAACTCCAGGTTTATAGGCTTTCCAAATTATTTTTGGGTAAAATTCAAATACCTGCAGAGCAGCCGCAGTGTCCTCCACTGTATACACTCTGACGTTGTAGTCCAAGGCTTGAGATGATTGTGGTCCAAAAACGGCTAGTCTCAACTGTTTGACGGCTCGTCCACTTGGCTGTGACTCTCCGATCACGCAGAACCTCATCAAAGAGTCTGTCACAAGGTAGACCTGGCCATTGTCCAATTGAGTAAACATGGTTGTATTAATTGTCTCTTCACCCAGAGTTACCATCCTCTGCAAAAAATGAATTCATCAATCAATAAATTAGTACTTAACGTCTACAGACACTGCTGGGCTGAAGAGGGTAGTCCCTACCTGCCAAACAGGAGGAGCCTCTAAAGGAGAGTCACAACACCATACACTAACACTCCAGTGTCCATACTTTAAACTGGCACAATGTTGAAAGTTAATTATAACCGGTTTCTTAAAAATGAGTCCACCTGGTCCGCATGTGACCACAGGACTTAGCAGCGTCTGTTTCTCCGTTAGTTTAGGCCGATGTCTATCCTCACGAAGAACAGCCACGAATACTTCTTCTTTCTGTCCTCTGGTGAGAGAACCTTCTGGCACTGTCAGAGTAACACCTGATCCAGGTATGCTGAGACGACAGCCGGAAGACGTAGCTATGGTCGATACGCAGCAATCGGGATCCAAACCGGCCGGTATCGTGCTGTTTATGTTGTACATTGAGTTCTTTGAAGTCACAGCTGAGAAATAAATAAGTTGAACAAATGAGTTTCCGACTTGTTTACGATTATTAAAAAGAGGCTAGAGGAGGATGACAAATAAAAGGACTCAAATCAATCAAGGGTGCGAATATCAAAACAAACCCATGTAAGTAAGTTGAAAACTTTTAAGCAAGGACATTCTGAACGACTTTATAATTTAAGTTTGATGTTAAGTTTAAATAATTTCTGGTATTCAACATGATTTTAAGCGGAATTTCCACTCAAAGATTATTGGTTTTAAAATCATTGAGACCTTTTGGACCTCAAGGGTTTTAATCTTATTATTCGAGTCAGTGAACTTCTTGTATCTGTTTGTATATTTCCTTAAATTTAAGTACGAATGCGTAAAAATGTCAACTGCGGAGGTAGTATAATTTAGAACTTATTATTTGAATAAGGGAGGATTTGTATTTTAATAGTAAGTTAGTTCCGAAAAGATTTATATTCTGTCTTCGATCGAATTAGGCTATTTTTGAGTGCTGAGCAGCCAAGTGTACGTAAAATACAAAAACTTACAGGAACAGGTAAAGCTGCTGAGGCTGTGTACGGAATCCGAATGTGGTGTTTTCTCACTTGAAGGCTCATGCTGTGGAGTGGCAGTGGCAGGGCAACTGCTGCTGGCAACACTTCCTGACTGGCTTGAAGTCGAAGGAGATGCAGCTCCACCTGAAACAGTTGTATTGTGTATGGAGAACTACCACAAGTCAAAGACAAGGTCTTCACTAAAGTCATCAAATTGATAAGTTACCTTGTGGTGTGCTCAAGTGAGGAACATCGTAGTGATGTTCAGAACAAGACTGACTTAATCCGCATTTATCTGTGTAGGGATATTCGTAGCAGGGATGTACGTTGATGCCGACGACAGTCTGTGTCAAGTCGGGCTGTTGTGGAAGCGACAGATTTTTCTTCTCCTGGTCTGTGAAGTACTCAGGTTGATAATCTGAAAGAAAAACGGAAATAAATGTATTAAGCAGTTTGCTTTATAAATAAAACAAAGTCTTATTGTCTTGATTTAGGAGATCATCAGGACTTTGTTAACCTCACGCACCTAAATTTATTTATAAAACTAATTATCTGAATGATAAGTGACAAGACGGCTCTAAAAGATTGCGGTTTTTAGCATTCTCTGGGCTTTTTCCTGCTTCTCCCAGTAAAGACACTTTAAGAACTGTTCTAAAAGCAATTCCAGTACCGACAGTGTAGTACCAATTCAGGTTTAGTAGTTGTCGTGGTGCTATGGCAACCGGTTCTAAAAGCTCAAAAACTGGTTCAGAGGTTGTGAAAGGGAATATAATCTGTCATACGCACCAGAAGGTTCATCCAAAACATCTAATTTATAAATCTTAAAGTTTAATTTCGCTTCGTTTAAGTTCCTCATTCGAATCCGATTTGCTTAAAGTTCAATTTTAAATCCGTCAACCCATACGTCAGATTATTTAATGAGTGGCTTTTGAAACTCTCGACATTTTTTTTCAATTTTCGGACAGAATTAAGTGTGCAAAAGAGAAAAAAAAGAGTCAAACGACAAGTCGCAAAGGGCTGCAAAAAACAGCAAAGTTTCCGAGAATTTATTTTCGAGTACAGAAATGTCGCAGGCGTCAAATTACGTCCCCAGAAGTCCCTCTAACCGGATTGAAAAAGCTGTCAGCTGTCGTGGCAATAGACAAAAGCGTCGTATCAACCGATCCGACAGGAGCAGCACCACAGCAGCCTGCATCTTAATTTTATGAAATCACTCGTTACTTAAGCAATCGAGTTAATCTCCCTTTCACACGAGGGCCTTTGCCATGGTCTGTGACATTCTCACGGGTATTTGCTTCCATTTTACTCTTCGGTCTTGCAATCCCTTTCTACTTTTCCATTTATACAATGAAAGCTTTTTAAAACTACCATTTCACGGCTGACATATTTGAAATTTGTAAAAATATCAATTGGCAGATTCCTAGTTCTAATTCCTTTTCGTGGCGGTCAAGTTCTCTCGATTATATTTGGAAAGAAAACAAGAATGTGTGGCAGTGAGAAATACGTAAACGCAGGTTCCTTTGTTCGTTTGTCGTGTCAATAGAATCGGAACATCGACAAGATGAATTTGAGGTTTCATAAAAACCATCGTGTCAGCAGTGCACCGCGCCTAATAAAACCACTTAGAGAAAATTGCGGAAATGGAAAAAGCGTAAGGAACTTCCGGGCTTTTTCGAAGGGACTGTTCCCGGTTTTAAGCACGATAATCAACCCCAAAGTTTAGAGCGGCTACGTTTTATTATTTTTCAATGGAAAGCGAGTACACGGAAGAATTGAAAAAAAAAAAATTACCGGAAACTGAAAATATCTGAGAATGGCACTTTCTGTTTGACTTGTGCTGGAAGTAACCCATCGCTCAACTCTTGTGTTGAATATTCAATATAAGCAGAGTAGGCAGAAGGTCTGGAGAAAGCGGAATTGACAACCGGATGTGATGTTATGAGGGCAAATTGAAGGCACCTTTCTGGCACAAATGACAACTTCTGGTGGAAATTAGCATCAAACATGAATAGAACTCCGGACGCGAAATTCACTTATCAAAACAATTTCGTTTGCCTTTGTCTTGGATGGTTTCTCTTGCCTTTGACGGTAGGCGTTGACTTTCCTGCTGCCACGATCAAATTGCTCTGCTTCCTTAAAGATTTGAACGTCGCCCTGATTTACCGGTCACCCTGATTTAAACATTCAAAACACACACAACCAAAAATTTGCTACTACCACTACGACCATGGGAGAAATAGATTTTACCTAAGAAAAAGTTTCTCGTGGTTTACGGCAAAATAAATCAACAAACGATGGAAGTTCCAACACAGAGGCATACATATTTAATGGGTGAATTTGAAGAAAAGTTTTGATAGAATGTTGGTCCTCTCTCTCCCTCTCTCCCGTTCATTTAGTGAAGTAACTTTGACAGAAGGACATTTGATTTAAAAGGTACAGGCCGTGTTTTGCTGTGTTTTACAGTCAAAAAAAAATTGCAGTAATCTCGCCGTAAATATTTTATTTTTTATGCATTCAACATAAAGGCGAGGCTCTCCATCCATTAAATGTCACATGTACCACATACAGTGCTGATATATACTGCTAAAACAAACAAAACAATTTTTTCCATTTTGGGTCAGCAGGAACCACTGCCTGAAATCATCTCAGGTTTTTCCTCTTTCTTTCCACCATGCTTTTTCTATCCTTCTTGTTTTCTGTTGTACTTTGCTGTTAATGAAACACCCGGCACCTGTACCTGGTTTCTGTGGCCATCAAATGCCTCATGCAGATGTAGTCAGAGCTACTTTTTCCTACTCCTACCGACTATAACTCTGTTCTTCCCCAACGAGAACCGCTCAGTCAATCTCCAAAGTTGTTTCATTGACTCAACAGGTAATCACAGGTATCCGACCAACATCAACATTCATGTGAAATAGCAAGAGTCAATACCTGGAATTCGATTACACGAGTCTGTTCTTTTATAGTCCTCTATAATTCAAAGATATGCGTGTGGTTTTCAGGGTTGACATGTTACAACTCACCCTCTTGTATTGGACAATATTTTATGTTCACATAAATAAATAAAACTCCATCTCATTATGAGAAGTTCAATGTTTTTCTTTAGCCCTTTCTGTTTTTCTTCTTATGTCCTCAGCGTTATGTACATGGAATGTCAAATATCCTCGCTGGACATTTTCCTCATGATGTTTATCTATTGAATAATTCAAATTGATTATCCGTTAGCTGTTATTTCCCTTCTTCTTTACGTCAACGGCAGCTTTCTTCCCGAGAATTTGTGTCTTTCCAATGTGAAAACGTAAAATGTCCATTTCCGTTTTATTTTACTTTTTTGCTCGTCTCATCGATTGGCAACTTTTTTATTGCCCTTAAAACGATGACCGTAAACGAGTTATCACAAAACTATCGCGAATTGATTTGCTCTACGGCAGATGTGATAAATGTGAATTTCCAGTTAGGCGAGACCATTTATTTGTTATTGAGGTTTCGAAAAAAAAGTGGTGTCACATCTGAGGCGTACTTTGACTACAATATAAAAAAGTAGTTACTTGAAATTCGAGCCCGAATGTTTTAGCCCGAACCAACAGAAACGGAGAGGTTAAAATGGTCATTCATGGTTTTGTATTCCACAACTTCGATTTTAGTTCATTCCCTCAAGGACTCTTGTCCTTCTTATTAAGATAGAATTGGATAGACGAACAGACAAACAAGTCTCATTTTCCTGACAAGAATGACTCGGTCAGAGAACATTTGAGCTACAAAGTTCTTGATTTGTTTGATCAAGTTAAACATAATTTCACCCGTTTGACGAAAATGAGCATGACGCTGTATATCGAGGGCAAAAATTTAGTATTTCAAACAGGTTAAAGTCTCTGATGGTGAGTGTCGCCACCGGCAACATCTTGACTCCGGCAAAATCTCACTGTTTGGACAAGGAAGCGAAGGGACATCGGCAGAATTTAAAATGGCTTGCTTTAACAATGAAAATTCCCTTCATTTTTCACTTGCACGCCTTTGTAATCATTCATTTCATCGGTGTTTAATGGAGTTTCTCGCGGCGGAACTTTTTTTTCTCGTAAAAGAATCTCACGAAATTGAATTTTTCCAGATTCGACCCGATCAATCACATTCTACGCCATTAGAATTCAACCGTAGAAATGTGAATCTGATAAAGAATTAATCCGTTATAAATAGCTGTCGAAATTAAAGTAATTCACGTCCGGAGAGCAAAATATCATTCTCTCACTCTGTGACTTGCTGCACGAGAATAACAAGGCCATGGAGGTTTTTTTTATTTCGGGGTAAGAGAATGAGGGAAAAAAAACAAAAATCCAACATTTTTCCCGTGAATCGCAGCAAAAAAGGCTTTCCCGTTAACCGCAAAATGATTTTCAAAAGCCATAAATAATTGATTTTTAATTATTGTCTTTCCCCTTTTTTTCCCAATTTCACTAGGCTCTCGGCCAAATTAAAAGTTTGCATTTTGCGTGCATTCGCTGGGGCTTGGCTGCTGCATTTTTGTCGCCCACAAGGCTGCATACGAACATCCACATGCACTCATCCTTCTTTCTAATCCCTGGATAACAGCCGTGAACAAGTGACAGCCACGTGAAAGTTCCAGTGTACATTAAAGTAAACAAATACACTTAAATATATTAAAATGAAAATTACTCAAGTAAAGACAACTACTAAGGTACAATGGTAGCCCCTGAAAATAAACCATAAAATTACGCACACATCCATATATATTTTCGTAAATATAACAGCAAACAATTCGTCCGCGGTCAAGTTCCAGCAGGTGCTTCTCTAATGACCTCAAATGAGTACGAGGAACAGGTTGAGTGACCAACAATAAAACATCAATGGCTTTTCGTGTCAATGTTAAGAAGGAACGGGTCACTTTCCGAAACAACTAAAAAAGAACTTCCACGCGGGTAGTACTCGTTAAAATTTCAACGAACCCTCTTAGAAGATATAAAAGTGTGAAAAAGCAATTAAAAAATAACTTGAGAGTGTAAAATTTTAATGGTTTCAAGTTTCAATTACCGGGTTCAAACGCGAAATGACGTCAACAGGTACTTCAGGTAGGCAGAGCAAGACGAAAATGTGTCACTCGGAAGAACACGAAATCATTTCTTTTATTCTTGTTCCACCTTTGTTCTTCGTTGTTCTTTTCTTATTTCTCATCCAATTAAGGTTTAGAACATTGAATTAATAGATGAAGTTCCTCTTTCTCTCTCTCTCTCTCTCTCTCTCTCCCTGCAGACTCGTTTGAATTTCATTTGAAACTCCGTTGGAGATCCTTTCCGGTTTAATTTAAAAACCGGAAACTCGCCTCCATTCATAAATTTTATTACAAAAGGCATCGAGGAGATGAGAAGTTTCTAGCTCTGGCGGAACTCGACCGTAAGGAGCAGCAAAACTGTTGGGGCCCGCCATCATGGGAATCTCAATTCAAGTTGCAGTTCATGTTCCGATCTGAAAATTTCCAGTGGAACTTGCACACTCCTCTCTTGTATGCACCTAGTGGATGTGTCACCTGGGGGTGGCAATCAGGGTTGTGTCAGGGTACATCCTGCCCAAAGCTACTTGTCAATCACTTCCATTCATTGCTAATCAGACTCTTCTCGCTCCTTGTCTGACATATAAATTTCATTTTACGCTTCTCAGCACCTGCGAAATTGACTTTTACACTTCACCTCCTCGCATCGAGCTAAGTCGTAAACCTTTCGTCTCACGCCATGAAAGTTTACGATTCTTAATTGTAATTTGTAAAACCACATTTAAAAAAATACCAACAACAAAAAAAGAATGAAATAGTTTCGTATTTAGAAGATGAGATGCGAAGTCATCTGTGGCTTCAGAGAGACCCTGCCGTCTCATTAGGTGAGCTTTGACAGAAGAAATAAAACTGATTTTCAAGAGAGCAATTAAAGTCGATGACAAAAGCTCATAAACTATTAGCCCGTCGCATTTAGTTATGTAACTATTTATTTTTTGTAGTGTCTCAGGACAGACGAGACGAACTATGGCAATTAAAGTGCACAATTTAAAGGAGCAGCGAGATTCGAAGGATACGACTGGGAGTAGCGAAACTCCCCGGTATACCCTGCTGTTCAACTACAAATATCGGTAACTACTCACCGGAAGCAGCTCTATTGTACATGGAATGATTTCTTCCCTTCGGTCGTAGCATCTTGTAAATGACGAAGACGAGACAGCTGAAGACCGTCAGGGCGACTGCAAGTCCGATGTAGAGGGCAATGTTGGTGTTAACTTCCGCTTTGGTAGCTGAAACGAGTAAAACTATTATTTTAATATTTTAGTTTTGTTTCCCCTGCAAGCTGCAGATGTTAGCAAGTGTTTAATTAGAATAAAAAGTTAAACGTTCCGTCAATTGCCTTTATTATTACAGCGCCTGATGGTAATGTTGAATCATTCTAATAAAAATTTAGATATCCATGTCTTTTTTTTAAGGGCTCATGTACATTACTGCTTCGAGTATCCCAAATTATCATCAATAGTTAAAATTAAGAGTAAATAATTAATAAATAACATTGTAAGAATAAATATTGCTTGCTATGTCTAGTCCCTTCAGTGATATACCTTTTACAAAAGCATAAAAAATCTATTTGATCAAGACAAATTATCTAGGAAGGAATGAATATGTGTCAACAGAGTAAAGAGACTAAGCCAAACTATCAATTTCTCTTAGCATGCAGACTTGACCTTGCGACATTCATTAAGTACGTCTTTTAATCATGGTAATGTGACAGTCGAGTTGCAGACAAATCACGAAGGGCCCCGATGGCGAAGAGATATGAACCAAAGTACTGTACGTCACATACCGTTCGTTAGAAGGCCGTCAATGTGTCTACAAGACAGATAACAACAGCTGCAGTCCAAGTCCAAACACCACCTTGAAGGCATACACCGGTCTTCTTACTATATACAAACAATGGCTAATTAAACGCCTTTCCTCTTCTAACGAAACGAATAATCCGCACATAAACACATGGACTAACGAACTATAAATTTCCTCTTACTCATGGCGGATTCGTTTGCATATATAGCAGGACACTCCCACGCCGTTACTCATTGCCTCCTACCTAATTACAAGGCATTGCATGGGTGATACCGGCTAGTAAAAATTCATCAATAGAAGAGTAACTAACTTAAGGGCGGTTTTTCCCTTTTTTTCAGAGAAGGGATTCCTCCAAAGAGCTAATTAAAGGGATTGAAGATTAAGGAGCGTGTTCGGAAAAAGAAGCGACCGTTAGGGTTGCAGACCAATTCCAGAATACAACTTCGAGGGGTAGTAAAAAACTTGACACAATATTTAAGAGTTCAAAAATAAAAGAATCAAATTTTCTGGACGTATAAAAACACAGTATTTAGCTAAATTAATATTTCTAGTTACTGATATGTTTAATACTAAAGAGTACATATCTCAAAAACAATAAAAAAAAAACCTCACAAATTTGTTTTGCAGAATTGTTGTACCGCCTACGTAATTGCTTTGTACTACTTGTAAGAATATTGTAGTAAAACAGTAAGGTAATTTGACTTCATCTCTTACTTAATAATTATACTGTAGATTCTGTGTTCTCGAACAAGCTATAATAGCAATATTTCCCATGAGAGAGTTCTTATAAGTACTACAATTGCGTTCGTCACACCACAACTATGTTAATGACGACAATCCGATTATGTTGAAGGAGCCACGTAGAATTTTTCTAAAGTCCTTAAAAAGGAAAACAAAGAGAAAAGAAAGCACAACAGAGAACTTATAAAAAATGACGGTGGGCCCCAAACAAAAGGGCTCCGGCTACTTTGAAGCCTTATTTTTCCGAATTAAAAGCTGAGACTTGTGTACGTGCCCGAAAAACAAAGTACCCGGACGGATGAAAAATGAATTTTTCTTTCTTTCCCAGAAGGAAAAGGACTGAGAAAAGGCAAAAAGTAGAGGCAAAAGGCTCGAGAGTCGAGAGCCTTAGACTAATTTATATTGATTGCAGTCTCACCAGTAGAATTTACAGGCTCAACTTAATAGTTTTTAGTATGAACAGGAAAGGGCCACGAATTTCCGTCGTCGATTTGCAATATAAGGCGTTAACAGTACCCTCGTGACTGGAAGTTGTGAAGTCACAACGCGTTGAAAACTGAACTACAAAGTAAACAAATTCTGTTTAAATTGAGAGTTTTATCTGCCTCGGAATTCTCTTCAACTTTTCTATTTATTACGGTACTATTACTATTCACCGTTACGAAAGATTTCTCTGTAAGAATGTGAGTGCTCCTGTGTACAAAGAACCACAAAGGTTTGTTTTGAAATTAATCAACAATGAAAATTATGTTGCAGAGTGTAGAAAATATTAAGTTCAAATAGAGAGAGAGAGAGAGAGAGAGAGAGAGAGAAAGAGGGAGATATGACACCACAATGCCTCGTTGAAACCCGTAGAAACCCTGGGTTTGAAGAATCCACCTGGGGAAGCCGAAGTCAGGTAAAAGACAATTAATCACAGTACAGAGTTTAATCAGAGGCTTTAAACTGATTTTAAAAATTTATATCTCTATTGTCTAGAAATCAATTCACCAGAAGAGGAGACAGACAACGTTTGTAATTCATTTTCATAAGAATAGACCGAAAAGAACAATGACTTTGTAGAACTCATGAATCATAACTACAAACTTTTTCTATTCATAAATATGTGAAGAAAAGAAGTTTACAAGCTCAATCAGTCAGTGGGTCAGCAGTCAATCAATCAGTTCCATGATGTTTCCAAACATATATTCAAAAGAAAACTAAGCTATCATTGGGTTTCTGGAACGGCAACTGTTGTGTTTTAGCTAAAATCTATCTTTTCCAATTTGTCAAGTCTTGAATTTTGAATGAGAGAAAATCAAACTCAAAACATTGCAGACAGGTAAGCACAACCACGTACGGTCACACGAAGCAGTTCTGTGTCTAAATCCTGTTTGGGATCTTTACTGGTTCGGCCTTCGGTTCCAACAACCAGGTACTGGCAGGTACCGTTCTGAATTTTACGGGAAGTTGTACTGAAAATATGTAAATGCAGAGAAAAACACAAAGTTCCATCGTCTGGCAATACAAATCCGATAAAAATAAATTAGTTTCGTTGTCGTCCTTGTCGAAGAAGATGGATGACAGTACCTGAAAGAACCTGATAGTTTTTCTCTCAGCTTTTTAATTACTCGATCCGCCATTCTCCCTGGATTTAAAACTATTTAATCTGTTCTGCTTTTTATTTTTTCTCATATTCGTTACAATTAAACCGTTTGCAGTCAGTTGCAGGAAAGCAGAAACAGAGAGGGAAAGGCACGCACAAGAGGGAAGAAAAATAAAACAAGTAGTGAAAAGTAGGATTTTATGGAATTCGTTTCGTTTATTTTTAATAATTTTCAAAAACCGGAAACGCCTCATTAAATTTGGTTCCTGGCGAAGTGATTAATTTTAATTTTAGGAACAATAAGAACAACCCTTACTCTTTTGTACTACTTGAACTTAATTTGGGTCAGACGTTTCTAAGAAAGTACCAAAGTGCACAGCGTGAATGGTAAAAACTATTCAGTAATAAATTAGTCAAAAGTAGGCAATGAATAGTTGAAACTTAATACATAAGTAATTCGATAGCTAAGGGGCAAAAAAAAAGAACTTGGGTACTCGTGGGCGAGTAGTTCCATTCACTCACTTTCCAAGTATGAAGTTTCTGCAAGTCTGCAAAGTTAACTTGTTTCATTTAAATCTGCCTTAACTGCCTGCCTACTCAGACATTTGTAATTTAAATTTTGTTTTAATTATGAACTGGACAAGTCCAAGTGTTACATTTTTAAAAGTGGCACCAGAAAGGTATCTGCCACCAGGTATGTCTCTCTCTGATGGGTACGACTTTCTACCTAAATATCTACCTTCATTTCATTACCCCACTGTGTGTTGTAGTCCTCTCTCTCTCTCTCTCTCTCTCTCTCTCTCTCTCTCTCTCTCTCTCTCTCTCTCTCTCTCTCACGCTCTCTAACCCCTAAAGTTACTTTATTTAAAAATGCTTTAGTTCTTGAAACTTTAAAAATTTAAATTCCTCCATTAAATTAAACAGAACTCCCAAGGAGCAGCCGTTCCACTTGAACTTCTCCTTCCTGTCAGTTCCAGTCAACTTTTTTATTGTTGCAATTACGTAGAATGTAAAAGGATTACATCAATTACGTGGGATTTTTTCGCTAATTTAAATTTTTAATGTTTATCTGTTGTAATACACTACAATATTTTACTTTGCCTTATGCCTTTGGCGTCATCGCCGAGCATTCTGCAGGGTTGTTTTGTCTTTTGGGCAGTCGTCTAGTTTCCTCCGTACGAAAACCATCTCACACCACAGGAATTAATTATCTGCTCCTCCGCAACCGGGAGGTTTGCTACAGTCCAAATCGACCATATTAAACCACAAATTATGCAGTCAAACGTATTGTTTTAATATCGTCATTATTCAAAACGAAATGCGCGGTGAAGTGAACCTTTTGACAGGAAGAGAAACAGGCGGAGAGAGAGACAGATAGATAGAAATCTGGCTCTCGAGAATCCATTTTCAGAAACTCTCAAATTGCCATTTTACGCTGAGAAACGAGTCGGGTCAGAGAAGAAGCCGAGAAGGGACTGAAAATCCATTTAATTCAAAATTTAAGTGCAAAAGCAACACGGCAAGTGCATAAAAGCAGACGTACAGACGGAGCAGACAGACACAGACAGAAGGAATGAGAACGGGTAATTACCGGATGAACGGAGGATGACGTTCGACCGTGTGCAATTGCTAAGTTCCGCATAAAATTTTTCAAAATAAAAGTATGAAACTTCAGGTCCTTACTTTAAATTTTTCACTATCCAAACGTAGGGGGACCTCAACAGTCGGAAACGGTCAGAACTCTAGTCAAAACATTAGTTCCCCTTGTACCTTTCCCAAAGGTAAAAAACCCTTTTTTAAAGTAACAAATTGCACGGAGGCGATCGTAATTAGTTTTACGCCATCTTATCTGTCAAGTAGAATTAATTGCAAATGTTACACCGCTTTGCGTTGAATGCAACAGGACTTACATCCAACATTTCCAACTGAAAACATTTAAATTCGACGCCATTTCTTAAATTCCACAACGTAGTGTGGCACATTTACAGGCCGGTAGCCGTAGTGCAGTGTAGTACTCGTGCACCAGACACTTTATTTATTAAAGTAGAATTCCTCATCACAAACGCAAAATAAAATAATTTTAACGGGAGTGAAGTTCAACAAATTGACAAACACCGATGGGTAACTTTCATAAACACAAAAAAACAAAAAATAATAAGTGAAATCGTCTCTCAAGTAGAAGTTCCACTCCATTGAGTTATTCAAATTTAATTTCGCACTGATTTCCCACCCGTCCGGAGACTGTGACGTTGATTTAAACCAAGTTGAAAGAGAAGTCGTCTCGGACGTAGGGAGAACAAGAAGAAGGCGTTTGGAAAAAAACGGAGAGGAGTCAGGGACCTAAATAAAATTCCGTTGTAAATTAAATTAATAATAAGCGAAGGAAAATAAATAATGGAAAGCGACAGACGAACACGTTTTCAATTTGAAAATGAAAAATATAATAACAACAGGACAGAGTCTTGGCAGGTTCATTTTTATTCCGCCATATTTTCAGCCATCTTGCACCTTTTCTCTCAGTTTCCTGTTGCTTAAATTAACACGGTTTCCGGTTTGTTTGTTTTTTTTTCGGGAAGGTCCCGGCAGCTTTCGATTTCCGGTACGTCCGCGTGTAATAAAACTGACAGAAAAATTTCTCCATGTTCTTTATTCACGGCTAGAGTCATTAATTATTATTTATGGGAAACTGGTGGACCGCCATGACAAAAACGAAAGGGATAGGACGCGTCCGCTGTCCGTTCGCCGCCATTGTTCTTCTTTCTCTTCTGGTGTTGTCGCTTGCTTTGGACACAGAGAAAAAGGGTTAGAGTAAAATGACATACGACACCAGCGTGGGAGTTCAATAACTGGAAATGTGAATAATGTACCCGTTCTACTGCTTAATCGTTCGATAGGTAAACGGTGGGAAAACTGATTGAAATGTATTTTAAGTATCGCTACTCCGAACTACTTTGAAGTGAAACCAAAACTACCGTTCTTTGTCATATTACGTCATTGCGTACAGAAAAACATAAAAATTTCAGAACGGTGCATAGCTGGCTGGCTCTGAATGCTTTCGGTAACAATCACACCACTTGCACTGGACTTCAGATGATTTGACACTCGTTGCGGTCACCGTAGAGCTCTTTGATTGAACTTAACCCCGTCTTTCTGCATCGTCGAATTTCCTTATTATTTTATTAACTTATTATTTTGTGTTTAGTTTCCTCTTCTTTACTTTTTCTGAAACTTGAATTTATAGATGTGCCAATTTTGTTTTAAATTAACATTTAACTCGGCTCAAATTAGTATGGTGTAATCTTAGTGTTATAAATTCAGGGTTGCGTACAGGTTGTACATATGCTTGGGAGACATCTGTGTTGATTTTCAAGTTTGTTTCACCTTCCACAAATACTGGGGAGGCATGCCATCATCTATCTATTCACCAAACTAGCAATGGCGCCAACAGTCATCAATCCGTAAAGAATCCGTAAACACGAGATAATTACTTAATCTGACAGCCGTATTTCACTTCTGTTCGAGTTGTGAGAGGTTGCATTCGACGACGAATTCTTAGGAGCTGTTGTTTAGCACAGGCCCACAAGAAGACAATGACTTGGAACTTAAAGTTGTGCGTGCCGGGCCAATTTACCAAATTCTCTCTATCTCGTTGAGAGAGAGAGAGAGAGAGAGAGAGAGAGAGAGAGATGCAACTTCCTCAAAAGCTTGAATAAACATATTGAAGCAGTGAATGCGGTGGATTTTTTAACGTGGCAGCAGCTTTCACTCGTCAAGGATAACTAAATATCAACAAAGTTATGGGCTCGTTCGACCTCTCTTATTCTTTTCATCCCTGTTTGCATTCGCTGGAGCCGAAGGGGTGGCCACATTTTCTGAAAGACCGCAGCCTCCTGCATCGAACGCTTGTAACCAATCTCATCTGACAACAAATTTTTCCTTAACGTTAGTATGGCTCGACTCAAAATTATTTTTTCGACTTCCCCAACTGTTTGCATTAAACAAAATTGTATTTTGAAATGGTTTACTTCGTGCGGATGGTGTGGATTTAATCCGTAGAAAAAAATTTATCGAATGAGAGGAAATTTGAGTACTTCCAGGAGAGGCAATGAGTACTTCCCAATACGAGTAAATCAGTTTCAGGAAAAATCTTTTTGTGTCAAAAATGGTTGTCGTCTCTTTAATTCTCAAACACAAAATTTCAGCAAATCCACTTAGAGTTGACCCGTACGAAGACATCATGTCTTCACAATGATAAATACATAGAAATTCTTTACAAAAAGTGAGTGTAACTTAGTGGTCTGATTGAAGTTAACATATACCTTTTATTGTTATACACATACGGTTTAATAACCGGTAATAAATAGAATATCATTGTAACACAAACAAAACTTAAGATTCATCTATTCAGAGCCAATAATATAAGTAGAACAGAATAGAAATGAGGCAAGGAGTACATTTCGTGAAGCGGATGAAACGAGTCTCCCCCTGCAGCTGACCAAACACGTGGCAGAAGAAGAATCAGACACCCAAGCAACCCTCTAGGAATCCAAAACTTTGAATAGAACTAGAAAAGAATGAAACTGACTCGTCATAAAAGAAACGGCTGACTTATATTAGAGATCTCAAGCCTGAGAGGGAAAAATTATTCAACAACAATATACATTATTAACATAAGAATTTAAATTCCAACACGAATTCAATTTTGATTCGAGAAATGCAAGGAATGACTGAAAGACGCCATTCAAAATCGTCAATATATAAATATAAGTGTCGACGACAAAGAAAATAAAATTGAAAATGAAAAGTGAAAATTTAGAAGAAGGAAGGAAGGGAAGGAGAAGACAAATGGCAAATAGTAATAGTCATTTGACGGTCTAAGAGGCAAAAAAGTAGGCGGAAATTCACCTGGAAGGGGCACCCAGAGCTTTCAGAAGGCAACAAAAGCCCGAAAATTGGGTTAAGTGGCATTTGGCAGTTCGGCACTTCGGGGAAAATCAATTATTTCAAGTTTGAAGCTTTGAAATCGCGTAGTGTCACGGAACACTTTTTGACTCCTGTTGGGAGATCGAACGGTGAGGTTACCCTCGGCACCCCCACACATACAAAAACTAAACAAAAGCTTCATAAGTTAGTTACGTGAGGCAAAACAAACCGCCGAGCTTCAAATTGACGCCAAGCAGTTGGCAAACTATCCCCGTGACTTTAGAAACTTATTTAAGTTGAACGACGGCAAAAGGAAGAGGTGCGCTGATTTTGGGCTCTGCTGTTAACAAAAACACATGAGAATTGCACCGAAGGGAGAATGACACTCGCCTGCGTCACGTCCTACTGATTAAAACTTAGAGAAAAACTATTTCTGCTAGTTCGTAACTTCCAAATAGCGTTTTTTAAACACTTTCTAAAACTACTTTACTAGTCCTTGAAACTTAAAAAATCGTACACAAAGAACTCCCGTTTCCTTTCTGAATTTTTGTCACGTTGGTTTTTTTTAAATTTATTTCTTATTTCAAAATATTTAATAATTTATACAATATAAACGAACCTGTAGTAATGGATCAATTTGGTTATTGTCATTAGTAATGCTTAAAGTTACAAATAAAGCCAACATTAATTTATTTTAATTTATGTTACTTGCAATTAAATACATATTTTAAGATGTTGATTCTTGAAGTGGGAATTTATTATTTTCAGTTTTTACTTTTAAGTGACATTACGTTGATAGGCACATTCATAGAAGTTGCTTCTTTCATTTTTATTTTTGTTTAATAAATTTTTATAAGATATACTTATTTTGTATGTCTTTATAATTTCTTTCCATCGACTGCACTCAAATAAAAGATGGTGTGCAGAATCTAAGTGGCCTAAATCACATTCAGTACAATTTTCGTGGTCTAATAATTTGCTTTTAAATAAATATTTATTAAAATGTCCATGTCCTGAAAGAATTTGACAAATGTAATAATCGAGTCGCATTGATTTTAATTTTAATTTTAATTTTTTTTCTATTGATGGAAAGAAATCAAATGTTAGCCTGCCTTTGACGCTGTTCTCCCACTCGATTTCTTGCCATTTCTTGACAATTAATATATCTACAATTTTCTCATAGGTGAACTTCTATTTCTCTACTAATTTAGTGCATGTGCCCCGGTGGGGGTCGGGAGATTCTGCGGATTATCCGCCGCCATTAAATTTTTTACAATTCAACATATTCTTCGGGGTGTAGTGCGCGCGATTTCGTATCCTTTAATTGTATCCCCGACTTTGTTCCAGTTCCCGTGTTTGAACTTAAAACCAAACCTCTCGCTGCTCTTTTAACTTAACTCTTTTAACGATCTTCATTTTCCTCGTCATTTTTAAGGCTATTTAGGCAGAATCAGCGGACAAAAATCTCATGTTAATTATTTTTTTCTAAACACAACAAATTATGCTTATTCTTTTTATTTGCAGAAGCAGAAATATTAATAGAAATACAATAGAGGCGATAACTTGAGGAACTGAGCACCAAGTGCATCCTACGTGTAGAATTTAAAAAAAAAACAAAGCAGAAGAATCAGAATAAAACAAATATCCCAACAGGATGATAAAGTCGATTTCAAGCGACAGATATTATATTATTAAGAGGCGGGGAACCAAGGAGGAGATAACTGATTGATTCTCTTTGAATAAAACATATATACCTCAAGGTAATTTCCTTTATTGTTCCTCATAAAATGAAATTGGCATGTTCTGTACTTTTAACATGCTGCGCGTATTCGATTTCTATCGAGGCTGTGCGTTAAATGTTGGAACAGAACGTGACGTGTGAACTCAGAAAAAGCCCTAGAAAAATAGGACATGGTTTGTAGATGAATGAAAACTATAAATATTTTAAACGGAATGGTTTCAGGTGGGGAAGAAAGTTCCGAGGGTTTGATGAGAAGCACAGGTGGCGTGGTGGACGATGGGTGTAAATTGTTGCATGTTGGTTGTGTATGTGTTTTTGTATCACTTGGATCGCATCAACCACCTCACTAAAACTTTTGTCTTTAACAAATTCATATTGAGAAGAAACTTATGATGACTAAGACGCAACCTCTATCGAATGTTGCTCTCGAACAGATTACATTTAAAGAAAAAAATGGCTTTTAAGAGTTAAGAGTACCATCTCCAGTTCGGTTATTATATAAAGATTATTTTATGTAACCGATTACTTATCCAGCTCTCAGCATTTTCTTCCGTCTTATTTCTTCTTTTGAAAAAGAAGAAAAATTCGTATCCCGATTGTAGTAATAAATTTTCCCGTTCTTCCCACTGCTCTCTTACTTCTAAGAAGAAGAAGAAGAAGAAAAAAAGGCAGAGGAGAAGTACAAAATTTTGAAAGAATAAGAAGAGGCAACGGCAGCAGACGGGGAGAAAAAAAATCTGAAATTGTTTAGCATTTGAAGAAGATGAAATCCTTAAATTTCAAAATGGCTTCGACCGGGGAAAAGGTGGATTTTACATTTGCCTTTTACTTTGATTTTGCCCCAGAAACGTCTCTCAAAAATCGTCATTTTGTGTATATGAAAATTGTAGGGACTCCGGAAGATAACCTGGCTACCCTAAGAAACCAAGGAATAAAATTTTTTAATAAAAACTTGGGGTCTAATTAGGACTTTCTAGAAAACTTTCACAGTTTTCTTCACCGGATACCTGAGGCTTTTTTCTTTTTCCTTTCGTATTTTCATCGCCATTTACAACTGAATAATTACTTCAATAGAAAATCATTAAAGCTTATTGGCTCAATTATTTATTAGTGAGTTAATTAATTAGTAGGCGATCGCCGTCAGGGCATTTCCTTTTGTCAAAATTCTGGTTAAAGAAAGCTTAAAGCCAGTTGGAAGTTTAACTCAGTTTTATGAATAATACAATTATACAAACATATATAAAAGGTATAACCTATTTGAATCTCTCACATCTATGACAAACAAACAGTTTTCTCAAATATAATTACTCCGATCGCTGTAGGTAATCATTGAAAAATAAGATGTATAAAAAAAACATGAAAATTCTGACGTTTAACAAAACCACATCAACAATTTCAATTTCATTCAATTGAAACATAGCAAGCTCACTTAAAACCCAGGTAAAACCAGATTTAACTAAATAAAATTTTTTGGGGTTTTACTTTTCCCGGAAAGGCTTTGGGCCCAGAGCTTTTATTTGTGAAAGTATGAAATCATGTGACGGTAAGAAATGAACTGAAACCGCAAGCGAAACCATAAAATCCAAAAGCAAGAAAAAGATTGACATCTTAAGAGAACTTTCTAGAGAGAAAGGAAAAATTTGTTTCGTCTTACCTTCCTCCGCCTGCGTAGCTCCATCGTAGCCTACGACTTCGTTGGATTTAACTGAAACGATAGAAGTAGAGAAGAAAATGAATTTTGTGCATTTTCATATTGCATATGGTTAGCTGCATTCTTGTACATTCTTTCTCTTAAGTATTTTCTTTTAGAATGTTGTCCACAGCTAAAGTACAACTACGACCACTTAATGATGGCCTAGGAAAGGTGCACTACAAGTGTAAAATCAAAGGGGAATCATCAGCAGTACCAGAGGTACCCGTACTTAAAGGTAGTGCAGCCGCCATTCTAAGTTTCTTTTCTTGTTATTATTTTTAATCTCACACCGGCGTGGTGCAAACAAATAAATTTATAACCGGACGAGCGTGCATAAATAAAAATATGTCCGCTCTGTTCCCAAAAAGATGAGCACCTACATAAATGAGGAAGCGTGAAAATAAACGGAACCAACTCAACAGGACAAGTTGTGAAAAACAGTGCAAAGGTAATAAATGAAGTAGAACATAATTATACTCTTATCTACAGACATCTACTGAACCTTCATACAGTTATTTATACTGATAGTAACTACAGAGAAACAATAAACGCCGTAGTCTTTTTTTATTGTCGGAGAAGTAAAATCGTCAAGACTCCATTTCGCTACGAACGGCTGTAAAATTTAACTCAACGACCTGAGTGTAATTTAATGTAATAATAATAAAATATAATGATAGTATAAGTTCGTATAAAAAGAGAATAAAATTCAATGACAAGTTATAGATATTGCAAAAATAACACAATAACGATACATTTTTGGTTTCTAACTTTTTCACAATTTGTATTTTACTCATCTACCTTCTCTATGTTAATTCACCGGATAATTCCGTACGGTTTAAATCAATTTTTTACTGAGTGCTTTTAAATATTACTTCACCGTGCTGCTCATCTTTCAGTCTACCCCAGAACATCTGTGAAATTCTTAAATTATTTTGAAGGGAACAAAATTGACAAAAGAAAACAATAACACACTACGACTTAAGTTAAAATAACACTAAAACTGTATGTACATAAAGTAATTGAATTGATGTTCTTGAATTTTTTTACACTTTTTTCCATTGTTTCCACTGTCTTCTTTACAACACCATTGAATTGGTACTTCATGTTGGTGTTTTGACGTTGCAGAACACAGAAGGACACCACCACGAAATTTTATTCAAGTGAATTTCTTCTAGCAAGTTGACTTCCTGGCGTTCGTCTTATTCCAGACAATTTATGAGACGAAAACACCTAATTGTATCTTTTTATGTCACAGAGAAGTAGACATTTGGCGTTTTTCACGCTTAAACGCTCATTTAATTTCCCCTACGAAATTTAAATTTATGTAAAATCCATTTGAAATGGTCGTCAGAACACACTTGGAAAGACAGGAAGGTTTTCACGGCTTTTCTGTCTTCATTTAATATAATTCAATTTAATTATTCGTCTTCCAATTGTTTGCCCACTGCAGGAGCACGAACGTCGTCAATTTCAGTCGGTTGCGACCTCTCCGTGCCCAACATCCAACAGCTCTATTTTTAAGAATGTTCATGTTACCCAACAGCGTACTTTTAATAGAATTCTTTTTCCCGAAAAACAATTAATCCATCCTGGAGAGGATTAAAAACTCAAAAAGTACAAAAAGACAAGTCGGAAAACACCGGAGTGTGTCGGCGTTCCACTTGAACCAGGTGTCTCTTCAAAGTCCCGAAGGATTCAAGTGTCTTTTTCATGTACTCCTCCAACATAATTTCGATTATATACGATATTTATATGTCAAAGGCATACCGAGTAGTTACGCTAACTGCTTCTCCATCATAAAATTGCTACTTCTATTTAATTTCCATTTGTATTTCCCACTCAAGAATTTCTACAGCTCACAGAAAAAAATTTAGAAATTACAATTTAAGATGTTTGAACCTTCTGACCTCTGAACTCTCTGCCTCTGCATTCTCCGCTGATGTCACTACTTCCTGGGCCATTAAATTTATCGCAGCATTTAACCGTTGGACTTGAACAACCTGAGCTTTATGAGATTTTTAACTTTTTACTGTATAAGAGTATAACTAACTAATCTTTTTCTATTCTTCTCGAGCTATGATTTGAAAACAAAAATGTAAATTTTTTTACCGGAGGAAACACATCAACGATTCAGATGACTGAAGTTCAAGAAATAACTCCTTTCACGTACGTCGAAATTTTTAAATTTCCGATTAATAATTTAATTGCGTTTAATTGACTGCAATTAATCGAGTCAGCCGCTCGTTAAAAACTATAATTAATAGTTTACATTTTTCCCGTATAGCCAAAAATATTTTGACTACCGCCGAGGCCAAAACTCCGAACCTGAGTTGAGTTGGGAACCTTTGGGTTAGGCAGTTCGTGAGTATAACTAAATTTTGGCTTCTTTTAGAATTTTAATTTACTTTTTTTAAACCGATTGATTGATTGACTGATTGATTGGTCAACTTTAATAGTTTCGTCCGTTTTACAATTAACCGTAGAAAAAAAAAATTATTATTTTTCTCAATTCAAAATCGATTCTGACCGGATTTTCATCAATTCTGTTCTGTCAATATCCGGAGGGACTCTGACGTCACATCCGTCTCCTCCGCTAATTAACTTTCCATGGACCGGATTTGTTTGGAAATGGCTTCTGCGGGATTTGACCGTCCGGGCCCCCCACCGGACAAATCTCACGGTTATTTTTTGTTAACTCCCTGCCGGACGTTCCTTGCGCTTTCCCGTTTGTCGACCGAGAAAAAGTAGACGGAAGGTTAGAGTGTGACTTCTTCTCTCTCCGACTGTGAAAGACAGAATGATGAATAGAGGGAAAGGCGTGACCCAAACCTCTCGTCGATGTGATTCCTCCGGTTCGAGAGAAACGGCAGAAGAACTTTATATAAACTCGACAGGAATTAAACGAGTTTGACCACCAAAAAATTGACTGCCAGTCACGAGTTTTAATTAACATCCCCCTTATTCTGGTAATCCGATGAAATTCGTCTTCCACAGCTGTCAGGTAACAACAGCAAGTCTCCTACTAGGGAGACCACAGTTCACCTTGAAAGGTGTACTCATCATCAAAATATGGAGACTAAGAGAACAATGTATGATGTTTAATGTGTGAGCCACTTGTAAAATACTTTTCTATAAAAAAAAATTCACATTTGAATTTATGCTAAAGACAACAACAACAACAGCGGCGGCAGCACAAACTGCAACAATAATAATAATAATAATAATAATAAATAGGAAACGTTCGTGATTTTCCAATTTTGCTACGCTTATTGGAAAATTTATTTCTTTTGGTAATAAACTTTTCTTCGACTTTTCCTTTGTCGACGACATTTTTTTTGTGCTCCGATAATCAGAAGAAAAGAAAATTCCTTTTACATATAAAAATGTATTGTCCTTTTTGTCATGAACGGGCTCCCGGAGTGCTTTGAATCACACTGCACTGCAAAAAAATTTCCAGGATTTTCTCCTGTGTCGTGACTTTCCAAATTCCAACCCTCTACATCAGGGGGTGGGGTTGTATTTAAGTTTGGTCGTAGTCGCCCGGACATTTGCCCTGCACTCGTCGCTGTTTCCGCCGCATTGTTTTCAACCCGGTTGTTTTATTTTTTTAATTATCGGAAAAGAGTGGCGGTGGATTTTTAAGGTATTTTTTAAAAACTCAAAGCCAGAGGTACTCCACGCGAAACTGGAAGCCAACTGGAGGAGAGAGAGAGAGAGAGAGAGAAAGTGGTCTGTGGTGTGTTGTATTGGAGTATGTGGCTTGTGTCTGACAAGATAATAATCACTCATTCTTTTGTTCTCCAGCTTTTTGTTTCCATTCTTTTCCCTCAATCTCTTCCCCATCTATACATCCATCCATCCATCCATCTATCTATCTATCTATCTATCCATCTTTCCTTCCGTCTTTCCACCTCCCTGCCGAGTTCTGATAACTTTGGAAAATCAGATAGAAATCTTTTTTCCTTCTTTTTTCCATTGTTCGCCGCGACAGGCAAAATTAATAAGCCGAAACTCCATTTTCGAACGATTAGACCTTTAGATTTTTTCCAATTTTCAGAAAAAGTTTTTTCACTCTTTTATGAAAGATATATCTTGAATTCATGGCGTTTCGTAACGACAAAAGGAAAAAATTACGGTTTTCATTTAAATATCTTCCAGAACCTTTTCATAACCGGTCGAATAAAATTCTTTTTTATCGAGTCGTATTGTCCGACACGTGAGAAACACGAGATGAAAAGGACGGTCCGACGGATCAATCTAACCATCCAGGGGTCATCGGTTGTGAAAGTATCACATTTTATGTTGGTAAGAGACGTTACCAACGTAAAATAAATTGAAACTACATAAATAAATAAAAGAATTTAGTTCTTCACAGATAAACTACCGAGTAGCGCACGGAAGTTTTAAATTTTTGCTAAGAATCGTCTTGAGAGTAATGCAATCAAACAGAAAAGATGGAAAAGTAACTTTTTGTTATTAATGCCGTTGAATCAGGTCATAAACTATTAGACAACAGCTATGTAGGAGGAAATGTGGTGAAGCCAGTAGGCAAGTGAAGGAAAGGACTCGAGTCAAACATCACAGTGGTTTGCCATGTGCATTGTTAAACATGTCATTGAATGGTAGACTTACGTGTCGAATGTAACTAAAACACTTAACTATTAAAATCTAATAAGTGTTAAACGATTATTTCAAACCGATGAGGGAAACAACTTAAAAATGATAATTAGGTTAATTACACTAAAATGCTAAATAATCCCCAGTCGAACTATTGCATTATAATGACGTTGCGATTTATGCGGAAGTTTCGAGCTATCGGAAATCCATTAAGCCCAAGTCGGAGGGCTTTGAAAACGGATATTCAAACCCGAAACGAGATTATTGAATCCGTTTTCTCATCAATCATTGCCAAAAAATCCAGGGATGTGATACCAAGAGAGAGAGAGAGAGAGAGAGAGAGAGAGAGAGAAGAAGAGAGAGAGAGAGAGACAGAGAGAGAAAAAACAAGAAGTCATGCAAAAACATTTGACTTACTTGAACAGAGTCCTCCGGTACAACTGGCCGTCATCGTGTCCTTTCCAGGGCAATGCTTTCCACCACTGCTGGGAGCCGGGTTCGTACAGGTACGTTTCCTCAGGTGTCTGCACTCTGTGTTGCAGGGTGACCATGTAGACCAGGCTGACCACTTTCCATCTACAGCTGAAAACAAAAAAAGAGGCGTTAAATTCCGTGTAAATTACAAGTCACCTGTACGACCAGAGGTCATCCCCTTTACTCATCGTAATGACCTCGATACTTTCAAGTGTCGCACAAAGGGATGAAAAACCCCTTAAAAACTATTTGCATCTGGCCAAAAAGGTAATGTGAGACTTTACCAAGTCGCCCGGGGATTGGGGTGTAAACAAATTTCCTATGTAAACGAAGCTTCTTCGAATTGGTTTGAGTTTGTCCTTCACGACAAAAGTCAACAAGCCGCAATGTCCTTTTAACGCCATATATTTACTTACTAGGAAAAAACACTGACTGCTATACACATATATATGTATTTACTTATTTGTTGGTAGAACTGGAATGCCCTGAGAGAACCATCTAAACCCAGTAAAATAACATCGGTGAAATAGATGTATGCATCCAATGAATCTTCTCTTTTACTTCACACGCAACTGTTCGCACCTTTTACCTCAACAGAACATGACGACTGTGATTTCAGGTTGTGTGTCTGTCTGTCGCCAGGTTCGAAAAATGTTGACGCTGCGGCTATCAATTACGTTGGAAACAAGGCAGAACGACAAGAGCAAAAAACGTTAGTTGAGCGTTAAGCTCCAAAGTATTATTTGATTATTTCGGTTCGCTGGCAAACATCTTAGAGAGAGAGAGCACAGCATCTTCTGTGATTCTCCCCGTTCTTCGTCCGGAAAAGTCGTAAATTCTGCTCTACCCAGCCACCAATTTTGTGAATTCTCCCAAGAAGAAATCCCATTTGAAAATTTCCATTAAAAGTCCATCATCAGACCTGTGCAGTCATGGAAAAACGAGGGACATCCTGCCAGAATGCGAGTAGTAAAATGAGATTTACGCGTTTAAATTGAAGTTTCTGTTTTAGAAATATCACTTGTCTTTCTACAAGCAATACAGTAATGTGCAGTATCCCAAAATTCTTTTCCAGAGTTACAGCAACTTTTCAGCGTACATTGTCTCTGTGATGTTGTGTGGACGGAAGGTACATTTTCTGTCTGTTACGTTATGTATAATCTACCGAAAACACTGTCTTCTGTATCATTTTCTTGTGCACAACTTCCATCCAACTTTTCTTCAACTCCTATCTCTTGCACCGTTCCCTGTCATGGTTTTTCTCCTAAAAGTTACACAAATTACACTTCCACTACAACTAGACATTCTCCCTGAATTTAATGACCAAAATTTCATTTCAACAGGGCAAGTTGTCTGCCTGCCTGCCTGCCTGCCTGCCGTCTGCTTTATGTGAACTTTTTAAATGAAGTGAAAGTCTTCTGCTGTTCTTCGTCACTAAAACTCACAGTTATGTTTAATTATCTTATCTCTGATGACTTCCATTCCTTTTAAATTTTCTTATATAACTTTTTCAATTGTTCTAACAACTCCTTGAAAACTTTCGAAGGCGAAAATCAATTTCCAATCGTTCAAATATTGAAGTTTTGTTTATTCGTTTGTTATTTTCTAATGGATTAAATGGGAGACAAGACGAAACGTCAAAGGGAAAATTCAAGTTGAATTTCAATTTGTCGACTTGTTTTTTTTTCGTTTCCGCTTTTCCTTCTGTCACCACCTAGCAGGGGTTTCTCGTCGTCTTCCCTGGCATCTTCGTCATCATCTTCCGTTTCCGGTGAAGAAGAAAAAAAACCTTTCCCGAAGGACTGAACCGAATTTCCCCAGATGTTTCACTTTCACTGTTTTAATTGCAGAAATTCAATTCGGGAAAATCTGCTTCCATGGAAAACTCAATAGACTGATCTCATCGTATATACTATTTTTTTCTCTCTCTCACTCTCTCTCTCTCTCTTTCTCTTCGCCCATCTGAACGAAGTCCTTTTTGTATTCCTGCTAATTGTAATTTATTTATTCACGACGGGTTGTGTGACATTCTGGTGCCAAGGCAAACTTTACGCCGGGTCGGAAAAGGAAAAATTGAAAGTGGAAAACACTCGACCATTCCAGAAAGTAGCTTTTGCTGGAGTGAAGAAAATGTTTTATTTTCCTGCTTCGTCTCCACGAGGTATAATTTCTAAGAGGGGACTTCTGATTATATAGGAATTTCCTTAGAAAGTGACATAAGGTACTTGCATTGTATTCGCTTATGTTCATTGAATTTTATTAAGAGATTTCCCGTGCCTCCAACAGTTCCTCTTAATGTTTCATTTAGGACGTTTGTCAAAATCATTTGAACAAATTCAGTCAGTCGACCGTGACTTTTGTCTTTCTTCGGTGGTCGTCTGTCATTTTCACTTCATGTGAAATAAAAGTCCTCGGGAGACTCGTGTGAAATAAAAGAGAAAGTAGAAAACTATTTTTTTTTCTCTCCTACGAGTCAGTCCGTTCGTGTCTATGACATCTTCCTCCATCTTCCACCGAAGAGATGATTTTGTCACGTTAAATTGAGTCTAAGAAACTTTTTCCTCGTCTGATTTTCTTTTCTTTTCCGCTTTTCCGATTCGGTTAAACTCGTTGCAACAATTGACAAGTCTACTTCCTCCGACGTTACGTCCACGCCATTGTTATTCTATTTACATAATTCAATTCATTGTGAACCTGTTTTATGTGAGTGAGGGCAGTGCCTACGAGATTTTCTACGACAAACAGATGGGTTTACAGTAAAAATATATTTCCTTTAATATAATCTTCTGAAAGGGTTATTGTTACTTTACTATTTTCGCGAAACATAGCATTGTTACCTATATAAGCCCAGAAAGAAGACTTACAGCCACGTGAGCTTATTTTACAAATTTTAACTTTAATATGTCGAGGGTTGTTTAAAGTTTATTGTTTGGCATTGGATCGGCTTCGGATTCGGACTTTCCCGGTAGATGGGCAACTCCATCACAAAGCTCACTGAAGTTGTGAAGTCCCCAAGGCATGTGATGGCTTCTTAAAGAACTTAAACGTAAAAGAAGGTCATTCAACAACAACAACAGCAGCAGCAGCAACGAAAGGAAAGCAATCAAACTTTTGGGAAACTTTTTTCGTGTTTTTGACTATCGCACCACTTCAACAAAATTCCATTAAAATTTAATTTGTCGAACGGAATCTTTCAATGAAGACGAACAAAAAATAAGAAATGACGAACTATTAAATAGCTGACACTGCTAGACAGACAGATGAGTGTGTTTCTGGTCATAATTTTCTGTCGGCGTTAATTTTTAGTCAAACTTGTTAAGTCGCTTATTTATTACTCTAAGTTTTTGATTTAAAAGAAAGTGAGGGTGAAGTACTTTAAAGCTTCTTCTATCAGACTGAGAATTACAGGAGTCGAAAGATACTTAAAATTTTGCTTTCGTTCATATGGAAAACCAGAGAGGAAAGAACCTCGGGAGGAAGGTTGGCGAGGGGGAAGAGAGGCAAACGTGCTAGAAAAGCATTACAAGGGGAGAACGAGACCCGAAAAATGAGAACTTCCACCCGAAGACCTCTTAAAAGTTAAAACAAAGGTTTTAAGAAGACAAGATGGTATGTGTGTATGATGACGATTCCTTCCGGCACTGCCGCCATCGCCAACACCACCGCCTGCCCTCATAAATAAATCAACGATCAAAGCCTCCGCTCTCAGTTGAGGCCTCAGTTCGAAGCGACAGATTAAATGTGGCAGTACGAAAGGGTTTTCCATTTTATTATTTAAATGTATGCAAATGATGGAGAGTGAGGGAGGGCGCACGCAGGGGTCAACGTTTGGTCTGTGGAGGGAACATGCGGCAGGGAAAGAAGAATTCGCAACAGAATTGGCAAATTGGTCTTTGGACGTGAAGCGACGAAGAAAAGCATGGACGGAGGGACAATCAAGAAAGGCCCTCAAGAGACGAAACGAACCTCCGCATTCTTCCTCATGTTTTGCCTGAAGGTAGGAGATGTCAGGTAAGTGTCAGGTTCCAGTCCCTATTACTCATTTCTTCGGATGGTTCGCCAGGTGAAACCAATTAAGGTATTGCGGATGGTAAGGAATTGAAAGGTATGGTGAAGGGTAGGAGGTTCGGCGATGACAGGTACAAAGGTACTTGCAGCCAATATGTTAAAAAGTCATCGCTCAATTCACTGAAGAGTTGTTTATCACTGCTCAACACGTTCCGCCAAAAGAAATTCATAGAGATCGATCCTAGACACAGTAAACATGTAGGCTCACAGAAATCTTTAATTTCCTCTTCATTGAACAATAATGTTGTTTACGAGTAAACCATTGTAGTCTAAGTATAATTTTTCCTTTTGGCCGTAGTTTGAAAATAAAAATGGCGACTACTTACTTACTTACTTCACACAGGTTTTCACGATTTCGTTTTTCACTATTTGTAACTTTTAGACAGAGGTGGCCAACAACAGCACTCCACAGATGGCGTCAAATGTTGGCATTGAAAAAAGAACCTTTGGCGTGCTGGTTGAATACGCAGGCGTAGACGAATATTCTAAATCCAGTGCTTAATTAAAGCAATGAAATGAGGAAGGCTGGAGACACTCCAGCAGACAAAAGGCAGGAATCTGATGCCCCTGAAGGTGTCTTCCTCCTGTCTCACAAATTCAACTTGGAACCCCGAAATTCTGTTAGGTCCATTGGATGTACAACACGTTTTATAGGAAATTAAATTGTAGTGAACCCACAAGGGGTGGATTTTTACAGGGAAAAAACTAATTTACATTTGGAACAAGTAAAACTGCGTCATTCTTGTGTGTCACAGCGGGGTACCGAAAAAAAACCAAATCAAAGCCGTCATTTACCCATCCATCACGGCACCAATAAATCCGTTATTCTATCGACAAGTCCCAGCGGTAGGTAGTACCCCACCTTCCTTTCCCCGGACTCTAATACAATATAAAATACGGAGGATTATTAGAGCCGCCATTTCAGTCTTAGTTATACAACAACAGCGGTTTTTGTGCTAAACAATTTACGTGAGAGCAATATGCTGCGACCTTATAATTCCTATTATCAGAGAAAATAATGTTAATGTAACAGATTCGCGGTTCTCGTTTGGGGTTTTTGCGGCTCTTCAGAATTTCTAATTCGAACCATAGCAAACTAAGCGCTCTAAGTTTGGCTTCTCTACCCGTCCACAACTTTTGCACATTAAATGCGTGCAAAGTTGGCGATTCCAACTTCCAACATGGACTTTTCCCACATCTGGTCGACTGAGACACTTTGGGCACGCTGCTGCCCTTAAAAACGTGACGCCTTCAACGTGAAATTTTGACTGACGGATTTTCACATTTCATACGTTCAGAAGGCTCGGCGGAAGTCAACGACATCAACCAAAGCCAAAGCCACCGATCAATTCTGTCAGAACTCAAGTGCCTTACCCAAAATCTGCAATACTCAAAAAAATTTACCTCTTGAAGCTACCAAACCGAAATTTCCAATAAAAGTGGCACAAAACAATGGGGACATAAAAATACCGTTAACATTTACAAAATCCACCACAAATGTTTGGTAATAAAACTTTTAATTTCAAGCGAATTCCCAAAACGATGAAAACATCTGCACTCGAAAAACCGGAAATGAAACACGAGAAAATAAAATATATTGAGAGGAGGAAAAGCGGGAAAGCGCAAACCTTACTTCCGTTTTACTCGAACATTCTCAGCTAATTGTCTGGAGAAGCGTTAAGGTGCAGGACGACGGCTTTTCCAACTGCCGGTTATAACGATGGTGACGGCTGTGATGACGAAACGGGACATCAATGTCGAATTTCCGTTTGTTTTAATCCGCTAAATCAAATTACTCTAAATAAAATACAAATCGACATTTAAGAGGCGAAAACCGCTTGTAAGTGATGGCCATTATTAGCTGGAAAATGTCTGTTGCCATCTGACCCTTTTCCTACCCCTAAATCATCTACTAAATTATACTAATTACGGGGTTTGAGTGTTACAAAAACAAGATGGCGGCCCGGGGTAGTTCCAATTAGTGGGGCTCCGAGTGACTGAAGCCCGCGAGGCAAAACCTTAAGAAAAACGCGAGCGCGTTTGGCCGATTTGAGTCAAAACGCCTGCGGTTTGTCCGTCTGACGGGGATGCTGCGGAAAAAATTTTAATTCCTCAAACACATGCTGCCCCGAGGCGGTCTCTAAACGTGTACATCACTCTGTCTCTCTTCCTCTCATTCACATCAAAACCAATTTCTCCTTCCGTCTCTGTTTCCCATTACAACTTTTTAACGGTCGTAGTGAATTTAATTAAAAATCACCAAGTAAACGAAGAGTTTAATTAAAATGAGACAAAATATGACGCATGGAATGTCTGAATTCACAAAAAAAAGTTTTTTTTCTTCTACTTAAGCCGTCGTTTTAAATGAAAAGGTTGTCCTAAGAAGGTTGAAAGGCTTACATTCAAATTTTACGGTAATGAGATTTTTCCCTAAATTCAGGTATGGGAAACGAGCTCTGAATTTCTAAAAACGGGGCACCCATCGAAGAAAATTTACAAATAGAAAGGCCGGTAGTGCAATAAAAAATTATGTGATGAGAAATATCCAGGAGAAGCCTCAGGAATAAAAAGCTACAGCTGGTCTGTACAGCGTTCCAATGACATTGGTCTTCTTTTGACACAGGCACAAATTGACTGTAATTTTTTGTCGTGTTCCAGACAGGACAGGAGGACCACCTTTTCAACATTAAAATTCTGCATCAAAATTAGAAAAATTACATTTAAGTTAAACACAATTTATTAAAGGAATATATATCAAGTTATTGTAATTTAAAAGTCTTTAGTGTTCACCCCCGGGGAAAAGGGTTGTTTTTCTCAGCGAATTGCTACAGAAAAATAAAAGTATACGATCCTAATGAAAAATTGCCTTTTTCGAAATTTAAATGTAAATTTTCGTTGAAATGGAAAGGTGACTAACTCCTTTTTTGTATCGAGAAGAGAGTCCTCTCCTTCCTGTAGGAAATTTCTGTTTTCCCCTGGGAAAAAGTTGAAAGAATGAGACGGTAGAAATTCTCCTTTGAAACTTCAAACAACAGGATAACCATTTTAGAGCAAATGGTCTTTGAAATTCTTAGTCAGCGTCTCGTGTAGTGGAGTCCCGTGACAGACCAATATAATATTATAAATATGAATAGGAAGTACCGAATTGATCGATAGACAATGAAAATGTAAAACGTTTATTCAATTTGTAGCAAAATAGGAGTCTATCTAATGACTACGTTGAGGATGCGAACCCGAACGTTCAGTAAGAAAAAAATTAGTTTTTGTTACCTAAAGCAGTTATTGTTTTATCCAAACTGAATAATACGACAGGTGTGTGCTTTACGTAACGTCACTTGGTGCCACTGTAGTGGATGCTCCACATTCACAATAATTTACACCACCACAAGGAGGGCACAAACTTAAATGTCGGAATGTCACCAGTTTTCTATCGGTTAGAAAGCAATTAATCCATTTTAAGTCTCATCAGAGCACGATTGGAAAGCGAAAGGTGTTCGATACAACTCTCTTCCTATTCGGGCGGGGAAGAGATGCTTTTCCTTTCCACATAGAAGTTTAATTGAAAAATTCTTTTCGCCAAAACCAAAGGGAAAAGAAAGAAATCAAAACCAGCGGAAGAAATGGATGAACAAATAAGAAGGATATTCGATCCGTAAAAGAACTTTTTCTTTTGCTTTTGGGGTCTTTGACTGTGAATTTTCCACGAGTTCCAGCTAAGTACAATCGTGGCAGTTCCACGCCTCCCCCCCATGGAAGCCCCAAACGGAGAAGCTCGTTTTTCCCCCGCGTTTTTTTCTTCCTTTTTTTGCTTACACCTTTGCCTATTTCTTTACTTCGCATGCAAGAGAAGGCTCTTTCGAACACGTCAAACTCTGAAAATCTGATTCGAAATAGAAATCTTTTCACTTTCTTTTCCCTGACGATCTGATCCTGACGTCCGACGAGATCTGCTGCCCAATCCGCGGATTAAACATCTTTCCGCCAACTTGTCAGTTTCGTGGCAAAATCCGCCAGATTTGTTTCGATTGAACACGTCGAGGTGTTCGTCTCTGAAGATTACCTTTCCTACCCAAAAGAAAACGGGTTAACCGTGGCAAAAATAAGAAAAGAACACACCACTCTATTCCCCTAATGTTCTCTTTTTTCCTATTAGAACTTCATTTCAATTTCTAATTGACTCGATCGTCAGCTTCGGCTACCCAACTCTACTGCTCGCGTTCCATCCCTTTGTTGGGCTTTTCAACCCCCGAAGAATTAAAAAAAAGCTGTAGTTTCCTTCCCTTCGGCCCACTTATCAGCAAATTAATACTTGATGTGTTAACCACTATAGTCGAACCCCCAACGCGAAATAGTTTTCCCGCTGCGTGGAAAATTAATCATTTCTCTCGCCTGAATGCGTCTGCTTGGTGTCCTCCATTATTTTGTGCCGCGGAATCGGACCCGAAGTAATAAAATTCATGACAAAATTAATTAGCTTTCCCCGCAATGGGATGTAGCGCTTTTAAAGGAGTGCAAAAAGTGAGAACAAACGAGCTGCTCAACTAACTACCTTAAATTGTATATACAATTCACCCCTTCGAATGCTTCGGTCGAGGGCACCACACCAGAAATCCATGAAAAACGTGTAAAAATGCTGCTTTCATTTCTCCCTTGGGATCACTACAAAGTCTTTACAGTATCATCCGGGGATGACTTGGGATCGGGTGACCACTTGTGTTCGCAGAACAGAACATTTCCATTTGTCTGGTGGACGTTTTGTTTGACTTCACCTTCAACCCTTGCAGATTTTAAAAATATCATCCATCAATCAAGGCAATGCCGCTTGATAGATATTTCCCTATTCTTTCTCCCGCTCCATTTGCCTATTCTCAGAGGATTTTCAGGAGGTGAAGGAGTACGGAGCCTTTGCGCCTTTTCCGTGACATTCATAAATTTTAGTAAAAGGAGAGTATCGCATTTCAACGAAACTTAATGCGTTGTAAGAAAGCTTTAAATACATGGATCTAAAGTTAAGGAACAGAACTACAATTTATGCTGAAAAAGTGGTAAAATAAAATAGGTGCAACAAATTAGGGCTGGGAATTTTGTTTACTAGTGTAATCACGCGGAGGGAAAAATTCCCAAATAAAAACATTGACAAATAAAAAAATTGAACTACGAGTGTAGTGCGTGCTAAAGATTTTGAAAGCATTCAACTTCTTCGATGTGCCCCTCGTGAGCAATTTAATACCTTTGATTTTGTTTAACTTCAACTGATCCAAAATAAAATGTGAAATGAAAAAAAAAATTGAATGTAAGATGTTAACAAGAAAGTAGAATTGTAAACATCGGCTGTTCAGTTTCGAAACTATCTACGTATGGATGTAATATGTTTGAAATTGATCTAATTGACTGGTACTACAACTAACACTACTACCTACAATTATGGTAATGTTCTGTGTACTAACCTGCTTGTTCCTGTCATACAAATACACTCACTCAGAGATCATGCGTACTCAATTGTACGTATTTCTAGGCAAATAGTTTCTGTTATTACTTCAATGGAATGAAATTTATGATAACAAAAGACACTATAATAAATAGTGTCCCCTTTCAGGGGTGAAGAGCGAAGAAGTTCAGGTGGTTTTGGAGAAGGGGGTTGACGAAACCTTCAGAACACTTTTACGGAATATTCAGAAAAAGAAAAAATTGTATACAAATTCCCGGCGGGTAATTTATAGAGGAGGCACACAGGCTCAAATCCATCCAAACTGTCATATTTCTCTTGTCGGTGTCTGAAGGGTAGGAAATCTAGTTTTCACTTTCACCCCCAAACAGATATAAATGACATTCAAGTTTTAAGCGGTGTAATGTTTCAACTCTGTCTGTTCCCACCCACGTAGAATGACAACGAGCACACAGCCGACATTCCTCAAGTGCAACTTCTCGAAGTCAGCAGCAACTTTGGATTTGTACAATGGTCGGACATTCTTGGAAGGTACTCATCGCTCTGGACCAAGTGAGCACTGCGTTCTGCCTTAATTTTTTTAGGGTGAACTAACAAACAAGCACGACAGCAACAAACAAAACAACGAGCACACGACAGAACACATTCTTCTTCAATTTTACTTACTTCCAATCACGTCGTTGTCCATGTCGTCATCGACGTTGTCCTCAATCTTGTACATTCCGTCTTTAGGAAAAGCAGCATGGTCGGTAGGAAAGAGAAAAGTTTTTTTTGTCAAAAGTGCAAATAATAGTTAGGAGTAGAAAGAAAAACCAAAATTTACGGTTATTTGCGTTTTTTACGACTTCTTTCTTTTAAATGTATTCAAAACAAAAAACAGAGAAGACGTGTACTGTCGTACAAAACGTTACGGTGAACATTCCTCTCCCACTTGTGCATTTCCCTGCTGGTACCTGAAGTTGTCTGACGTATGCTGGGCACTAATTGCTAACCGAATGTCTCACGAGACCAACATGAATTCTTAAGTTCCCTCGGAGCACAAGAAGGGATGAAAGAACATTGCGCTACGAAAGTCAATTCCAAGGGAAGTAGAATTTTTGTAAAACAGAGAAAACAATGAAATTCACCCCTTTACCACCGTGAGCGACAGCATCGCGCTGCCGTTGCTTTCTTGAAACTACAGCCCTGGGCAGGCATCAACCCCCTAGGTCCCCTTTAGGGTCGTCATCCATCAACTTTTAGAAAATAATGACGTTCTGTGACGTCTATAATGGGCCACAGCAAGAGAGTGAGGCGTGCAGAAGAAGTGAACTCGATAGAAACTTTAAACTTCAGCAAAAGAAAAAAAAAGTAGATTTGAAAGTCGTCATCGCGTCCGGTGACAGCAAAACGATGTTTGACGTTCGGTTTGATGTATTACTTTAGAATCATTTTTGAATTCTAAAAGGCCCAGTCGTAGTTTTTGACAGAAAAATGAGGAATTCGAATGGAAATTTCAACAAAAGAAAAACCTATATACATTAAGTTATCGCTTGAAACATTGTATACTAAGTGACAGGTACACTAATCAATGAAAGTATATTCAGCAGTGAAATTACTTACTTACAATAAGATGTTTAGCAGGCAATGCAGCGCGTAGAGTAGCGTCCTAATTTCTAAAGCATTTTTTTTTTAACTAAGATTTGACTAAGTGCAAATAAATAACTAAGGATTTTAATATAAGGTTTGCAACATTAAATAGGTGAGTTTGCATTGGTGAATGTTTCAAAATTCTGCACTCTCGCTCCACTATTTTTTGGAGTTAGTAAATCACGCTAATGATTTCAAAAAGTACAAAAAAAAACGACGGTTGCCAAAGTCGATGAGCACGTGCTTAGCAGACAGTTAGGGTCCTAATAGGGAAACAATAGTTGTGTAATGGAAATCAAAGTAAAGACGCGAATTAATCTGACAATGAGCGATGTCAGCAGAGAGCTACGAGTGCGTTTCCCTAAATTGACGCAAAAATCGAAGTCATTAGACATCTGATTGAACACAAATTTAGTAGGGCGGTGTATGTTGCGGGCGATTTTCATCACTCCACAGAGCTCACAGCCGGACGCAAACGGGAAAGCCCATTACCAGCTCATTTGTAAAGGGCCCTATTTGACAGGGAGAGAAAGAGAGAGAGAGAGAGGGCCCTCGATCCATGGTCCTTTCCAGCTTCTTCTCCATCCAGGCCAAATGGATTGAAAATTAATTAAAACGAATGGGGCCCCGGCGTCGAGTGAAACGTTTAACAAAAATTAATGTTTCAGAAAGTGGACAACGTCACTTTCTTAACCGTTATTAATTATGTTTCATCACCCGTTTCCTTCGTTAATTTTTTAAGCTTGGTAAAACTCTATGGTGAACATTTCACTTCAGGAGAGACGGAGACGAGAGAGAGAGAGAGAGAGAGAGAGAGAGAGAGAAATTAATGCCTGCGCCTCCTCATACCCCGGCAAACTGAAACTGAAACCAAAGTCACCGATGCGAAAACACTTCCCGACAAAAATAAAGCGTACAGAAACTATTCACACGAAAGAAAGGGAAAAGGAAGGTTTCCAAAAAATGTCAGACTTAGGAAACGTGCCAAAAAGGAACGTAAAAAAACTACAATTAAGTAAACCCAGTGAAATTGAGAGAGAAAAACAAACGTAGAGAAAGTTATCAAACTGTATAGAAAGACAGACGTGTCGTACAGTGAGGTTCATTCGAGAGTGGAAGCAACTAATTAATGGCAGACTGTAGGTGCTTAAGGGCGAAGAGAAAAACAGACGGAACGATCGATAGATGGATATCGATAAAACGGAAATGGAAAACTCATTTTTCCTCAAATCGAGGAAAATAACGAGGAGAAAACTGAAAAGTCTCTCGGAACGATAATGGGAAACCTTTTTCTTTGATGGATCTAGCAATAATTTGAATTTTGTCATTCTGGCGACAAAATAAGCTCATTAAAAAACCGTTTCAGACTTGTGAGGAAGTTAGACTTAAATAGGCCGGACGAAATATGAAAAATTGAAAATGAAGTCGGTGTCAAAGGACAGAAATTCGATCCAGGGGAAGTGCATGTGGAGAAAGGGAAACACAATCAGGTGAGACGCTCGCGTTTTACTACGACCAACGCAGGCGTTGTCACCTTGAAAATATCACACGATTCTCTGGTTACATTATTTAAAGCAAACTCACTTAAAAAAGAAAGCAAACATAGGAGAATTACAATGTTTGTAAAACTCCCAACTTCTCCCAAAGCTTCCTAGAAATCTGACGAACTACTCTCTCTCTCTCTCTCTCTCTCTCTCTCTCTCTCTCTCTCTCTCTCTCTCTCTCTCTCTATCTATCTATCTATCTATCTATCTATCTACACACGTATTTACTCGCTCTGGTGAGAAAACCACGGGAAATTAACGTGTTCTGGCTGTTAGCACATGTCACGTCACTCCAAGAGATCGACGATGACCCACACCCAAAATTAAATTCAATATTGAATTGCTAGATACACTCAATATGACGCCATTTCTCACCTGGCGACAGGCGTCCCTCCATGAGAATTGTGCCAGACAACAGTCTAATTTCCATATATGGAATCAGAGATAATGCCAGTGATAGACGCGACCCTCTCGAAACGCGTGTACAGCACAGGGAAAGCGCGATGAGTATAAAATCAGTCAATACATAAAAAGGCGAGTTATGAAGAAGTTCAAGATTCCAATACTAATAATAAAAGTAGTAATAAAATATTCAAATATAAATAACTTCGGAGTCTTCGGAGTGAGTCTTCAGTGAGGACATGACTCAGGTACTAAAATACAACGAGCAAAATATGTGAAGTCTATCGGGTAGTCAGCGAGCGATCTGATCTGAGGTTAACCAAGTCCGACATATAAATATTTGCTTGTGTGTTAGTTTAGTCTACGGTTGACATGTTCCACTCACCAGGACATGGACTGATGCAATCCTCCTTCATAACAGAGGGTCCCTGACACGTTTGGCCACCGTTCAAAGGTGTCGGATGATTGCAAAGTCTCGTTTTCTTCCGAATTCCCCGGCCACATCGCACACTGCAGTCGCTCCAACCCTGCCACTGCGACCAACCTCCATTCACTGCAATCGTAAACAGAGAATGATATTAAAAATCTTAACCCTCACGATTTATTTGAAAAACTAAAACTATCATCGGGTAACAATTCCTTGTTCTTTTCCCTAAACTATTACACTACAACCACACGAAACTGAAACTTAAATTTTCAAGTCAAAATTAAAGTGCGAATTCCAACTATAATTGTAACAACTGACTCCCTACAAAATAGATATGCAATCTTGTAGTTTCCTATCGTTTTCATACTTCTCCTAAGAAAGTTGGGTGGTCGAAGGGGCAAACCATTTGGCAAGTAATGTCAGGTTCAGGTGAAGGTTCCCTCTAAAACAACTACAAACTATTGACTCACTCCAGAACATGACACATCGTTTACGGTAACGATCTTCGTCCGTGTACAAACACTGCAATAGTTGGGAGTGGTTAACAAGCTCAACTATTTATTCCTTTGGGTTCTGAGGTAAACCGAAAACTTTGTTTTTATGGATGAAATAAATTTTCCCAAAGTCTGACTTACTCGACACCATTGGGTTTTCTTCAACCGATAAACCTTCTGCTGGGTCACCGGGTTTGAACCTGGCGGAAAGGTTATCCGGGTACATACAGTCGGTGTTACATTAGTGTTCTTATTGTGCGTATTTATTTGGTTGTTTCAAACTTGTTAGCAGACTATAAATTTCCAAAAGAAAAGTCGGAAGTACCGGAGGTACTCTTTTTTTACTGGTTTTAACGACCTTCGGAAACAATTAGCATCAACTTTTCGTTCTCTCAAACCCTGTGTTCCGTGACTTCCTTTTCCTTTTGCTGCTGCTGTTTCATCTTCGTAGAAAGAGCTTCTCTCTCTCTCACTCTCTCACTCTCTCACTCTCTCGCATGACAAGATGAAAAATGAAGATCAGCGAATGAATAATCCATGGAGAATGGAAACTCCTCATTAAATTCTTGAGATGGAAAACAAGTACCCGGGCAGTGGATTCAACCCGGTGTCACCACCCAGGCTTTATTTCTGATTTCCTCCCGACAATTGCACGATCGCTGCCTCCCGGATTCGCCTCCTTAAAACACTTGCAAGTGCTTAGTCAGAGCCTTGGCTCATCCCAAAGACGGCCGGGAGGGACAATTTGCTGTGTCGTTGTTCTCCTCGTCCGACTCGAACTTCTTGATTGTTCCGTTTCCGGTTGAGCGAGTCTGGATAAGAGATAACTGGCAAAGATGCAACGGACCCTCTAATGTGCAGACGATTAACTGTCTTATAATTCTCGAGTGAAAACCCTTGCGACCCTCCAACAACAACAACAAATGGCTGTGGGGAATGGCAAAAATCGCTATATACAGAGACATGTAAAAGACACAGACGAATAGAAATAAAAATATTTAGAATAAAAAGCGACGAAAGAAGCCAAAGTTAGAAGAGAAACGACTCAGGAGGGGATGCTGACAACCATAAACCATTCTGGAGAATTAATTTTTACAGTTTTGATTTCTTCTAGTCTTTATGACGACCATTATATACACTTACGGGAATGAATAACGACAGAGCCGACAGAATGAAACTCGGAAAAGATCAGTTGGAAGACGTCTAACCGTAGCTGACTTTATTATTATATTATTATACTAAAGCAATGACCGGTCTCACCAAGAAGAATTATGACTTCCATCGAATTGTATCATAAATTAAAATTTTATTGATTGTAGTACGTATACCAATACTACATATTATGTTCTAATATTTGTAATTTTGACATGGCGGTAGCGTGTGCCTATTATTTCCACTAATGCAAACATGTTTAATAAAGCCGTATGAGGCGAGAGACGAACTTATAATGAGTGATGAGTAACTACAGACAGTGTGAGAGAGAAAAATAAGCAAAATCTTATTTCCACCAACTCCTTCTTAAATCAATCAAAACTCCAAAACTTCCTCGACAAGAACAAAAAGGAGACATTGAAAAAAAGAGGACCTAGAGAAGGTTTTTCCCATTTACTAGTAGTAATAATAATAGTCCTAGTGGCACTCCTATTTATACATAAAAAGAAGATTCACACAGTTGAGAGAAAGCGTTAATGAAATTTTAGAGAGATGAAAACCTTCAAAAGGCTTTTCCGGCATTTTCCACTCAAAATTCCAAAGAATTCTTTTGGCGTTAAGAATCGAACCACCGAAACCTCAAAACGTCGGCCTTAAAACTTTTGTTCGACGTCTCCTTTTGCCTGAAATCTGAAAAATTTTCCATCACCCAATCTTTTGTGGAAAAACCCTAAAACTTAAGGATCTGTAGACTACAACAAAATGAGGGTTACCTATGTAGGGTATCCTTCACGGGACAAAATTAATAATACCAATTAATTATCGACGAGTGGTTCACCCGTTCGAAGTTCCACGTGAAAAGTTCCATATTGTTTGTTTTTCGTGTCGTACAATTTGTGGGAATGTGTTTTACACTCATACATTTGGTCAAATTTGAGACATTTGAAATATCAAATAAAGTGAGCAAAAAAACCAATACAGATAGAAAACAGAAAATAAAATAAAATTTGTAATAATGTGCTTCGAATTGAAATTAAACTTGAAGTTAATTAAGTTAATAAATATTTACGAGGGCTACCGACACGTCAATAATAACTGTTGTAATGAACTAATTAGTTCGAAGTACAAATTTTACTGTGCTGTTAAAGGAAAATCACAGGGTGATTTCTCACTTGACTAGTTGCACTTCTCTTCTATAAGTCTTAGAAGAACCCCAAAAGTACAGTAGTAAGTAAAGGACAAGTTGAAAAAGTCGCAAAACTAAACATAGAAATCATACAGGCGTTGTCATAAATCTTCTCAAAGTTCCAAGCAGACGACAAAGAGGAAGGGGAAAAAACTTAAAGAGGGGCGAAAAGAAGAAGAAGAAGCGTGGAAAATCCGTAAGAACCGCCGGGATGACTCCACGAGTGGCATTAACTTTGTCGTCGGGATGGAAGGGTCGTGGCAGAAGAAGAAAGACTTCTTCGCTGGGAGGCCGCGACATTAGCCGTTTTGCTTCTACCGTTGCAACCCTCAGTCGACCTTTAAGGTTGTTAGCGACTTGTCAGATTGGCCACCCCCTGCCAAGTATGTGCCCTCCTCCTCGGTAGATTCTTATGTTGATTTATTAATTTCACTTAGGAGAGAGCGGGAAATCGTTTGTCATCTGGTGACCCTTGCAGAGAGCTGACCCGTTGAAGTTCGCTCAATCATCTGGACGTTTACAATCACAGGAGTGAAAATTTAAACAAAAACGGATAAACCGGGGGTGGGGGGTCGGACAAACTCATCGGGATTTACCATGTACGAGAAAAAGCTACTTGGCCTGCGAACTAAGGGGCTAATGGAAACACTGATTCCACGGAATGACCACATTCATAATTCTTCACACCTTCAAAGATTCAAACATTGACCGAAGGGGTAAAAAAACAAAAATGGCGTTTTAGCCCTTACTGCCTTCCAACTTACAAACGTTTAAATTCATTGATTCGAACGAGCTACAAACACCCACCACCTTCCTTTCATAACTCAAAAGAATAACTTTCCAATTCTGTTTGGTCTTGTGAGTTAACTTTTCCTCATGAACGCACCGTCCGTTGCTTCATTGCCCGTTAAAAAAAGCGCAGAATTCATGGGGCTGAAGAAGTAAATGGCACTTTTATGACTTCTTCTGTATCTGCCCGGTAGCAGCTCTGTAACTTCTCTGGGCTTCCGAGTCATCCCAAATTCTTCTGCAGTCCTTAATAAATCAGAGGTGCTTCGATTGTCCTTACGTGACCGTCCACTCGAGCCTCTTACTTTTGATTAATGTCAATTAATTCGAACGCAACTGTCAGACCTAATTACAACTAGTCTTTGACTATCCTAGTTACCGCTGTTGAGTCTATCGGCAGAACATCTCTTCGGCGGTTCCAATTAATGTTATTTATATATTCTTCTTCGGTCTCGTGGTGGACAATCAAAAACCCCGAGAGAGAATTATGTGAACGGATTGTTGTGGTTTTAAACCGTTTCAAGTAGGTTGGGTGTGGCACTTCATCTTACGATTTTTCTTAGTTCAAAACGACAACTCCACACCATCCGCAGGTCCATTTGCATTGCCAAGTCTCTCTCTTTTTCACAACTCTTCATAAATTCAACTTGGTTTTTACTGCCGGACGTGGAAAATCACCAACCGAAACTGATTCTCAGCAATTTTTATTAAAAGGTTCCATGCAACTCGATTTATTTGACTTCCCGGACAAACAGAAGTCTTTAGGGTGGCTCTTAAGACATCCAAACTAGACGGAAAGACTAAGATTTTTCATTCTTGTCCGAGTCCTTCCGACTTCCCTTTCACATTCTTGTCTATTTGTCTCCTATTTTATCATTTCCCTCTGTCATTTTTTTTCCTCTGCTGTGTGTGTCTCTCTCTCTTTCTCTCGCTCTGTAAAATATTAAGACTGCTGTATTAGTTTTCCCCAGCGAGAATGTCATCAGCGTTTCCGATTCTCGGGGTCCTGGGACCATCATCCCTCGTTCCTGCCCGTCATATTTGGGGTTGGGGACTTTCGGGGCCCTTTCCCCCGGCTTTTTCCCGTCCCCGTTGGGTCCCTCGCCTCACTCAAAGGAAAATGTCATCACAGTGCAAATTTCAATTGAGAATCCATGCATGAAGGTCTCCTCCCCCGTCAGGCTAATCGCTCTTTTTCCTTCTTCTCTCTTTCAAACATGGGTATTCTTCTGCCACGGCAAAATCCATTGTCCGAGCGTTTCCTTTGACGTATTTTTGACAATTTTTTCCCGATCCCTCAAGTCTTTCTAGTTGGTTTCTTCTTCTTCTTCTCCTTTACCGCTTCTTCGACTTTCACAAGATGAAATTTCATTGTCAACTTCTTCTTAAAAATATGATTCAAAACTTTTATTGTTATGATTTCTCCGTTTCCTTTTAGGGCGTTTCGAAACTCATATTTTTCCCGAGTTTATCTGAAGTTTCCAAGGGAAATTCCTTCCGAAAATGTGATGAGCATCCCTGGGGATCTTGTCAAACGATGAAAATTATAAAGTTTCTTTTTTCACTTGGAAAAATGAAAAACCTCCTTCCCACATGCACATTGTTTATGTAAAATGTTGAACGCACACATAAATTAGTGTGAATGCGAGCGAAACGCTTGTCAAACGACACTAAGATTTGTGTTTTCAATTTGCTTTCAATAATAAAGTGCTGTTTTCTCATGTTCAAATCAGGTTCGTGACAAAATTTAAAAATTTTCATTTCTCGATTGATTTTGTCTTGTTGCAGATGTGTGGTAGCTGCTACTCCAGTAACTCCGGTAGTAATGAGAAAAACGTATACAACTCTGGTGATAATTCACCGTGATTTGGGTGTTTAATTTGTCACATTCCAAAATACAACTCAACAATGTACGATTTTACTCAAATGTTTTCTCTTAAACGTGAGGTGAACATATTTCCCTGTCTGAAGAGACACCAGGAACATTTTCCATCGGCCATTGTTCAACCATTTTTAAAGTCCCATGGGTTTTTTGACCACAAGAAGTTAAAATCATCGGTCGGGGCCTTTTTGTTCGTCCCAACTCATTCATTGACTGACCTGAAGCCATTCCATCTCATTTCGGTTCAATTTGTAATTTCAAATGTCTGTTATTTTTCCTTTTAGGGTCACCTAATTGACCGTCCCGCTACGTATGAGTTTTTTTAGAAGGGTTTCTAATAAGAATGAGCAATCAAAATGAAATTGAAACGGATAGACGACGAGATTATTGCAACAGAGTTATTTTAAATCAACCGTAACTATAACACACAAGTGTATCCAGAGGTAGGTACTCAAAATTTCAGCGTTTTTCAAATATAACTACCCACAAGTTAAATTGATAATAGATAAACGTACAATTAAAGGAAGGTACTAAAAATATCACTTTCCCTTCACTTCCTGACATCCTTAAGGCCTTTTCTATTCAATATATTCTCAGAGTACACCTGGACACCAAATTCCATTCAACCCCTGTAATTTCCATCGATATCTAAAAAGAAAATCTGTGTTGTACGGGCCTAGGGCGATAGACAGTGCTCGGAAGCTGATTAAAAAGAGAAGGGAAGGGCTTGGGTGCACCGATGTCGAACACCACAGCTTGAGGCTGTATACATAAAAGCATCAAACATCACTACCAATGCAACAACGTCTATAAATAGTGAGACTCAGACTCAGACGGAACGGCAGGGCGTTACACGGCGATCGAACCAACCGATCGCCCTTCGTTTATTGATAAGATTAATAAAGTATTCGATGTATCAATTAATAAGGGGGTTTTCAGATTCTTCCGCTGACCGATGGTAGCTGCTGTAGCGTTTTGATCTCATCTTTCAAGAACTCCCATGCGACAGGATTAAATCTTCAGGTCTCGGACTAATTCTTTTCCGACATGTGACTTGTACGAATTTCTTTGTAAAACACGGCTGTCGACACGAAGTTTCGTTCGCCAAAATGGCCGACGTAAGTTTCTAGCGTAAATAATTTTAGGTAATTTACGCACCACAAAACAGTCACACGTTACGGTTAAGAATTGTGTTTGCATTGTTTGAGGCAAGAGAAGGTGACAGATTCCAGAGAAGCAATTCAGTCAAACAAAAGTCCATCCATCACGGCATGAATTGGAGTAATTTGAAACAAATCTGGGTGTAGGTGAAATACAAATCACTAGGATTAATTTGAATAATTTCCGAGTGCAAGCTCTTTCACGGGCAAACCCGTGGCCAGCCGTGAAGAGCCGGAGAGGATAGGGCGGTGGAAAAAACAGTAAATAGTAAAATAGGTTCGATCTAGTCGTTTCCACGTGTGACAGCTCTTTGGATAATAAATTATCCGTTCAGCGAAACGAAACGTAAAAAGGAAACGACAGAAAAGACGACAGTTTTCGAGAGAAAAAAAACTTTCGCCGGGTGGTAGTTCCTACGTTGGGCAGTACCCGTCCGCATAGAGTTCTTCTTTTTCAAGGAGTAAAAAATTACCTGGTTAAAAATCGTTCCGAAATTTATTTATTACTTTGGAAAAGGCTGGATTTGCCTTTGTTTGCCCTTTAAAGTTATGGAGTAATAAATTACATCGAAAACGTCTCCTTGAGAATTTCATTAAATGCATGAAAAATCTTCCCGTTCGTCGTTTAACCAAAACTAGTCAGGTTAAGTAGCTAGTTAGAAATAAATCTCATTTTCAATTCTTTCTGGGTGTCCCAGAAGGACCGAAACGTATGCCGACAAGTGCGATGCACAGGAGATGAACGGAAGTTGATAGTGAAACAATAGAAAACTTGTGTTTCGACTCGTTCGTGTAGTCAAAACACAAATTAGAGTCGATAAGTTAAGTTGATAGTGATAGTTTTATGCGTTATGAATAAATAGTTTATGTAAATTCTCTTGTACACGTCATGATTCTATACGGTAACTCTGCAAGAGCAGTGAAACTCGATATATAAAAAAGGGGTAGAAGGTACTCCTGTGATTAACTTCTATTTTCTATGATGCTCCTAAAGCAATATAATTTTTTCTAGTTCTTTCCCTCACTCTCCCACTGTACTTCCCACGAGTCTAATTTCTTCTCACCGGATGCCGACTGTGACATTCCGACGGATGTCACTTTCTCACCCGACAACAAAGGAGAAAACAAAGGAAAGGACCGAACCACAACCGAGTGAAATCAGCGTTGACTGCGATTAACCCTCGACTGGGCCTTTCTTTCAGTAGGACCCTAAAGACAAATCCTCACTGGAAGGGAATGTCATTGTACATTCCTATGCGTTTTCTATTGTTCTCATCTCTCCCTGCCATTTCTGTCTGTCTGTGCCTTTCTCAAACCTTTTCTTCCCGATGTAACTTTCATTGACTTCTTTTATTACGTCCTTTTGTTATTTACTGCCGGCAATGGATTTTCTGTTTTGTTTGATTTTAATCTCGGAGGCAAATTACATGCTCCTCTCTCTCTCTCTCTTTCTCTCTCTCTCACTTTCACATTCTGTCTTTCTAACTGCCACTGACGTTCATTTCGGTTTTTAAATATTAATTACCGGGGACGAGAGATTCGGGCCTCTGCCGTGGCAATTGTTGTTTTTGTTGCGGTCTACTACAATGGAAAAACGGGCAATACTTGGCAGGATGAATACTATAATAAATTTGATAATTATTTTTAATGTCTTCATTGCGTTCCCCCATCTTCCCCACTCGCTTTTACTGTACTACGTACAATGAATATTAATTGAACCGAATAATAATAATAAAGTAGCAAAATTTTGAGTGGTCAAAGTGAACAGGCCTTGATGCTTGATGTTTCTATTGATGTGATGTTTTGTTAAATTAAAATTGTTGTAATTGTACATAATTGACCTTGTGGGGTGCACTTCCGACAGTAAAATTCTTGTTTACGTTTTAGTTTACGCCACGTTATGAAGGGAAACTGACTAAAAAGGTTCTTTTGCAATGTTTCACCTCAACAACACTCTCAACAACCAGAAACCAAATGAGAAAGTCATTTTTCGAACGTCACCGTCCTCGCTCGTCTGGTATTTATAAGAAAGCTCCGTCTTACATAAATAAAAATCCGATCAATTCGAACATAAATACCAAGCTATACGACCCATGAATAAATAAATTTTAATGGGAGCCCTCAAGTGACGAGGTGCCCGGGCATCGGACAATGCGGGGGAGACGAGAAGTGCCCAACGCGACCTACACCTGTGCACCTCAAATGCATTCAAACTGTTGCATCTCGAACTGCACCTTCAGATAAAAATCACAAGAGTCAAGGTACAACATTATTAATAAACCCGATCAACACGATCGACGATAAAGTAAATAAAGAGTCGACGGAACCCAAATCAGACATTTTCATCTTTTCTTTTCTACGGATTTATTATCACCAAACTATCATAGTTGTCATTACTCGACGGGTAATTTACCAAATTTACCTTGTACCTTTTTTAATTCAGGTATAATTAAATGATTTTTCAGTGATGGCACATAAAAATTCTAATTCCACCGACTCCTTGAAATTAAGTGACACGACCGTTTGACGAGTCTGATGGATAGATCAATTGACTGTAACCATTAGAAAAGGCCCGGAATAGAAGGAGACATTTCAAAACCTGAACCTGTCCGTGAGTGTCCGGTTGAATAGTTAAACACTAGTGTTAATTGTCATATTCGACGAGTAATAGTTTTATAAAACGGTTATCTAAGGAAAGACAAGCACCCAAAATTAATTTAACTAATAGTCCATTAGTCCGCACCATCTTGAAGTTGGTTACCGTGCACCCTTATTTTGCCTGTTAAATGAACTTCTATGATTTCATAGACACGTAACAAACATTGTCCGTTGTTTTATATTACCAATCCTTTTTCTAATAGATTCACAGAGTCTAGTTGGGAATATCGCCGAAGAGTCGACTTCGGTTGGTAAACCTTTTCAACAGTGCAAAACTATTTTCGCTAAAACTATTTTTAGTGTCTATTTTAGTTAAGTTTATCTAGGCTCCTAAAGTTGTCCAGGACTACCTAACTTTATACCCCATTTGTTTATATTTTTACGACAAGTCATTTACGTTTGTATAAAATAGCAAAACACACGCGGAAGCTCGTCACAACTTTTTGTCCATCGTTTGGTGTAGGTCTAGCTTTTTTATTTAAAGGTACAGCTAAAACTACTAAAATTTAGGGCGTGAAAAAAACAACAAATTGAGTCTTGGGTCCCCCGCTCAACGTCTTCTTACAGAATGGGTGAAACTTCTCATAAACTCTGGGCTTCAAGACGTCTTTTAGGAAGTCGAAGAACCATAAATTCAACTGTTAGGATTTTCTAGTTTAGAGAAATGTAATTGTACAGGTTTTAGAATGTTAATGATAGTTTGAATTAATGAAAAACTGAAAAATAACATTTTTTAATGAACTTAAAAGAATGAGAAAAATAGTGGAAGGGAGGTCGGCAAGTTTACAGGCGTCCACCGAGTACCGCATCGGAGGTACTGACGAGGACTTGAGGACCTCAGGACCTCAGGACTTATTCCTCTGCACGGATGGTTGAAAAAGAAAAATAAAACCACTGGAATTGATTTCTTCGACACATTTCAAAGATGGCTTCCCCTTCGAAGCGAAGGGGCTCTGAAATTATTTTGTTTTCTTCGGGGCTCCCACGTCCCAGGAGTTTCCAGGCTCCAGGAGGTTTATAGCAAAATCTTGTTCTGCGTCCGGATCCGTCAGACATCAATTTCTTACTTTCCTGTCTCAACCGGAAACGGAATTTCACGGAAATTGTCATCCGTGAACCGGGCGCCATCCTCCAGGAGGAGAATGCGGAATTTTGGTTTCCAGTGCTTGACGAGGGAAATTATTATACGGAAAGAACCGGATGGCGTTTTTCAAACGTCACATCTTCAGGGCTTGACTCCGACCATTTCCATCGGAGTTGCCGCTGCAGTCTCATTTCCGTCGTGGAAGGAAGGAAAATCGTAAACGAGGTGAGTACGAATATCATTCCTCCGCATCTATGAGTTGTATATTTCTCTTTCCTCGAAAGCAAATCATCCCTCCGTGTCATTTACAGTGACCTTCCCCTAACATATACATTTCACACGCATAAATTATTCTCTTGTACGAATTGTTTTGTTACAAAAGAGCACACGACGTCTGACACCACCCTCGTTAACGACCGAGTCCACGAATATAGTTTTACAATCTAAGACTTCGAAAATAGTTGGGCTCAAATGACTCAGGCAAGTCTTAATGACTTTTCTAAAATACAATTCTTACGGAAATATACATGAACTTGACATTAAAAATTCATTACGACTCTTGTCGGTAGAACGTTGACAACCCTCCCTTTAAAAGACACGATGTAAAATTAAATATACGGAAAACTTTGTGCTCGAGAATTGAGTTTATAGATAGTAATTTTTTATGGATAATGCTAAAAAATTTATGTATCTCTCTTGTACTTTCACGTAACACAAAGAAAATGATGATGAAAAAAGGGAAAAGAAAGTAGAGGAAATAATAGAGAGCAGATGAGAAGAGAGCATAGTTTATAATTGACATTACTGTAGAATGTTGTAGTTAAATAGTTAGATAAAATTAAATAATATATTTGAGTTTAAATATTCTAGTGACTTATATATTATAGAAACTCAACATAAATAGAATTATTTTTGAAAATACTGACTTCCAATTAATTTTTCTATGATGTCAAAAGAAAGTACTAGATAACTCAGAGGGATGAACACACGGCAACTTTTTCATCCCCCAAGAAGTCACAAGACATTCTGATTCTCCGTATCTGTCCGCAAACGCGTGCGTACGTCTCCATCCCCCTAACGTTGAGATCTGCTACTGATAGAAACATTTAAATCATAAGAAGGTTGAAAAGGTTTCAAATGAGCGAGAGGACTCGGGGAGAAGACTCCCTTTTGGTATTTCATGGTCGAGGACATAAACTTCTTTCCTCTGTTTCACTGGAAAGCCCATCTTTCAGCTACGTGACAATACCAACAGCATTTCATTATCCTCTTCGGCCTCTGTCGCCTTTCCCCTTCTAACAGTTTACCTTTAATAAAATGTAGATATAAAACAATAACTCGATCCGGCGTTACGTGACAATTACATCGTTTATTAAGCTCTTTCCCTTTGTCCTTTTTCTCTTCTCCAGAAATTATTAACTTTAATTTTCGTAACTGAAAAGGATTAAAGATAAAGGCGAAAGATAAGGGCATTTTTCTGTTCCTATCATTCTCTAATTCGAATATTACAATTGCTAAGTTTTTTTATGTTCTTCGCGCAGTAATTCAAACTACATAACTTATAGCACGTTTTAATTAATGTTAGAAATAGTGCCATATAAAAAGTCTTGCTTGGAACCACTTGGACTGCAAGTAGTGTAGTGAACTGCAAGTAAGAGAACACAACCGTTCTCTACTTTTTCTTTGTTTTCTGATTGTTTAATGTATAAACAATATAGTCTTGTTTTAATTGCTCAACATGGTAGCAGAGCGTGGTTCCTCTTAAAATTTTTTTTTTCGTTTTTTTAAAAAAATTATAAAGTGGTTGGTTTGTGTAACCCGGTACGTAATATAAAGTAAAAGTACAATGTTGCGACAATGGGAAAGTTCAAAATTTTGAATTTTGTAGAAACATAGGTATAATTATAAAAACCTCCTCCATATGCACCTCAGTTAAATGGGATGGCTGAGAGATATAATAGAATCTTACTGGATACAGGGAGATGCTTACTAGATGAAGCGAACGTATCAAGAAAGTTTTGGCCAGAAGTAATCAAAACAGCCGCATATTTAAAGAACAGAACGCTCTCGAATACTAAACTAATGAAAACCCCATACGAAATATTTTTTAAGAAGAAACCGACATGTGAAAACTTAAAACTCTATGGTAGTAAAGTATTTGTTAGAATTCCAGAACAAAAACGAAAATCAAAATGGGATAAAAAGGCAGAAATGGGAATATTACTCGGATATACAGATGTAGGATATATCGTACTGGTAAATCAGAGAGTAACTGTAGCTAGACATGTAAACATAATAGAAGATGATAAAATATGTATTGACCTTAATGAGAAAGATCAAGTTTTTGAAGAACCGTCACAAGAAGATACTGATAGTACTGAATCAGAAGAAAATGAAACAGAGGAAGAGGAACATGAAAAACAACAAGAATTATCAGAAGAGGAGGAGAAATCAGATGAACATGAAACACAAGAGGAACAACAACATACAGAAGACGAATTGGCAGATATATCAAGAAGAGGAAGGGGAAGACCAAAACTACTAAAAACAGGACGACCGGGTAGACCAAAAAAGGTATATCAAGAGAGAAAGACTTCAATACAAAATAATAATCAGTCATTATGACTAGGCGAACCAAAGTTCTACAAGGAAATTGAAAGTAGAGACGATAGAGAATTATGGAAGAAAGCCATGAAAGAAGAATTGGAAAGAATAGAACAAAACAACACCACCAAATAAGTAAGTTATTGATACAAAATGGGTCTATAAAATTAAAAGTAACGGTAAATATAAAGTCAGACTAGTAGCAAGAGGATTTCAACAAAAGGATAGCATAGAAGAAATCTACGCTCCAGTAGCAAAATCGTCAACCTTAAAATTACTATTGGGAATGGCATGTAGCATGGGTTGGACTGTACATCAGATGGACGTAGAAACAGCCTTCTTAAATAGTGAAATTAAAGGAGAAGTATATATAAATGTACCGGATGGTTATAAAATTGCAAACGGCAAAGTATTAAAGTTAAAAAAGGCTTTGTACGGTTTGAAAGAAAGCCCAAGAGATTGGTATGAATGTTTAAGTGACTTCTTAAAAGGAATAGGGTTTAAAAACTCTAAATATGACTACTGTCTATACAAGAGAGTAAGAAAGAACAATGAAACGTTCTTAATAGTATATGTGGATGACCTATTAATTTGTGGTGATAATTTAAAAGAAATAATTAGAATTAAAAAAGAATTAAGTGTCAGATTTAATATGAAAGATATAGGAAATGAAAGATATAGGAAATGTAAAATAGGAAATGTAAAATATAAAGAAAATGTAAAGGAAATGTAAATGTAACAAAAAAAAAATATGTATTGGAATCAAGAGGATTACATAGAAGAATTAGCAGAGAAATATAGAATAAAAGAAATTATAGACTGTTTCGTTGATGCTGATTGGGCATATCAGATAGAAAATCGACGACAGGTTTTGTTATGAGGCTGTACAGTAGTCCAATTTTATGGAAATCTAAGAAACAAGGAAGTGTAGCGAAGTCATCCACATTTGCAGAATATGTAGTGCGGAAGCTGTCACAGAAATAAGTTTTATAAGGGGATTATGACAGTGATGAGGAGCAATACATTAAGAAGAAAAATCGAAAAAAGGAAAATCGTATGGTGACTCGGAAGACGAGGATGAAGCCAATGACTTAAAAAAGAAAAACATTGATTCAGATGATGATGATGATGATGAAATGAATAGGGGTACAAAAAAAGAAAACCAAAAAGGAAAAGGCAAAAGGAAAAAAGATTATGATTTGGAGGAAGAAATGAGAGCATTGGATGAAGGTGACGAAGATGTTGCTCCAGTTTCAAAGAAAAAGGACAAAAAGAAGAAGTCGCAGAAGGAGGAACCTGAAGAAAAAAAGATTCGAGGATGATGAGAAAAAGAGTAAGAAAAAGAAAAAGATAAGGGCAAAGCAAAAAAAGGACCGGGTAGCAAAGCTATAGCTGCAATGCAAGAAGCGTTGAAGAAAATTAAAGAAGAAGAAGAAAGGTTACAAAGAGAAGAAGAAGAACGGAAATTTGACAAAGAATTCAAAGCATATTGAAGTTCACTACCACTATGTTCATGAAAACATTAAGAAAAATTTAATTGAAGTACAGAAGGTAAACACAGAGGATAATATTGCAGATATACTAACAAAGGCTTTAGGGAAAACAAAGCATACAAATTTGAGGAATATGTTAAATTTAGAAAACAAATGTACATAGAATTTAAGTATGTTAAATGTAAATGCAAGCCTTTTTATGGCAAGGAAGGGTGTTAGAAATAGTGCCATATAAAAAGTCTTGCTTGGAACCACTTGGACTGCAAGTAGTGTAGTGAACTGCAAGTAAGAGAACACAACCGTTCTCTACTTTTTCTTTGTTTTCTGATTGTTTAATGTATAAACAATATAGTCTTGTTTTAATTGCTCAACAATTAATTTAATGTAACGTTAGAAAAATTAATTTTAAGGTTAATTTTCCTCGGTCTCGCGACTTCCGCGATGAAACGACATCACGAAGGGGTGGCAAAGAAAATACTCGACCGTATGTGTGGCTGGTAGAGAGGAACATATTAAAACGCATCATAAAAATATATACAAAGGTAATAAACCATTAGAATAATAACAGGAGCACCAACATAAACAATGACAAGGCCATCCGCAGCAGCAGCAGCAGAAGCAACAGCAGCCTGATTTGGTGGGAAACAACCGCGTCTGCTTTCTTTCATTCGATTCACTTCCAACGTTTAATGTTTAATGAGCAGTATACGGTCTTGGTAATCGTAAAAAAAGGCGAGATAATTGACTCGTAAGTAATTTCGAAACAAAACAAGATGGCGCTTTGAGTAATAACAGTAAAAGTAAGATGGGAGGAGACCATATGTGCTCAATAAACAATGTAAAGACGAAGAGCGTCATGATAAAAACGAGAAATATTAAAACACGGGCAATAAAAAAATTACGTGTTAAAAAGTTTATTAAAAGAAAAAAAGGGAATTCCGACTTGTACAATTCATAGAATTATAACTACAGACAGATGGCATGGCCATGTAGGCAAAACAAAATCTAATAAAATGCAACCTATGAAAGTTTAGAGAAAGTGAGAAAGTCTGCTTTCGACACCACCAACAACAACTAATCAGTTCAGAGAGACTTCCACAGGACAACCGGAATAGTACTGAACAGAATACTAGGTGCTAGTAGTGCTGGTACTACTAGATACTAGTAGTCACGTTACTACAATTAAGTGCATCTTGAGTACATTTAAGAGTTACAAAGCGAACCAAAAGGCGATCAAAGAACATGGTTGTCGATCTAACCTAAAAAAAAACCTAAAAATAAATCAACGATGACGCAGAAGCAAAAAAAATGTCGACAGATTTTAGAGGGAAAAATGAGACGAGAACTTCCCGAAAGGGCGACAAAACGAAAATCCTTCTAATTTTTCGGCACAACGAGAAGGAATTTTCATTCCGTCTGAGAATTTGCATCCGACTCGAGAAAATTACAAAACCAATCAATCAATCAATCATTCGATTTGGTTGCCTTCGGATCGGATTGAGAACAGGCGGAAGTAAAAAATTCAGACAATTTTACGAAACCTGAAAAATCCGGATTATGAAAATTCCAGGCTTCGACTACGAGAAATAGTTATGAAAGGAAAAACAATTCGTTTCCGTTTGAGATTTTCCTCTTTTTCACGACGCAAACTTTCCACAGATTCTTGTTCCACTTTGTTTTCAGTTTCTTTCCCGCACAAATTTTCACATAATTTGAAATTTTTGCTTAATAAAATTCGTTTTCTCAAACTTGGAAGATTTTGTTTTGCTTTTATTTTTATTTTTTCAATTTTCTACTGCTTCTTCGTCGGCTGCAAAACTTTTGCTCGAGTTAAATTTTTACTGAATTTCATGAGCCGGCCCCGTCAACCGTGGGTTTTCCTAACCTACTTAGGAAAGGGTTTTTCGTAAACAACGTCATTATTCCTTTTTCTTAGTTTTCTTAAAAGTTGTATGAAAATTAATCGAGATTTAAGAATGTCTGTTCATTTACGAAAAGGTTGTCCCTTCAATTAAAAGGTTGCACTTGTTTTAGTTTCTTTTAAGCACGATTAATTTTCTTTCAAAACTGTCCCGACACAAATGTGATACCTTTCTTCTTTTCTATTATATTTCATAACTCTTGCCACCCTCGTGCCACCCCACAACACTTGTATGCATTCTTAACCTTCTGACAAAATCGAAAGTTGAGAGGTGTATTCCACTAACAGAAAGAATAATAATGAAGACTAAGAAGGAGAGACAAGGTTTTGTTCTTCATTTTCTTTATCCTATTTGGCTAAAATAAACGAAGTGGAAAAATGTCGGATGACTTGGGGAAAAAATTTTCATAAATCTTTAAAAATTTGTTTCCATTTTTCTCCACGTTTTCTTCGCTTTCAAAGTCTCATCCCATCGTCTCCGGTCGGACTTTTTGAAGTAATTTAACCGTTATTAAGTATGAGGAACAACAACAGCAGCGGCAATAGCGGAAGGAAGCCTCCTTTTGAAGGAATCTCTGCCGGATCGAGTTTCCTACATCCTCCAGGGAAAATTTAGAATTAAAAAAATATGTATCTGTTCTCGGTTTTCAGGGAGGAAAATTTGAAAAACGTTCAATGAGAAATGCTGTTGCTGCCGTTCACTGCGGTGTTGAGCTTTCAAAACTGCAGGTGGGTAGTGTCTGGTGAGTACCAAACTGGTTGGTTGATATATTTTTTACCCCCATACATAAAAGTTGAGGTTGCTAGGATATACTTCTAACTAAACTACTCCGTATTTATGTATAATATAAATTAAATTTACTCAAAGACGCAACTGAATAGTATATATACATATGTTGCTACTTAGTTAATGTATCAATATGAATGGTGCAGTGGGTACTGTACACAAAGTACCCATAACTCTTAGAGAAAACTTGAATTTTTTTGTTTCACTTCCTCCGAATCTTTATAAATTTATTCTTTAAAGTTTCGTAAATAATGGAATAATGTTGTTCCTGTTCGTTCTCTCATACTCAGATACCTTTTGCACTTTCCTTGACTTCCACCCGTCTCCGACGTCACTCTAAACTTTTTACGCACCAGGAGTTCCCTTTAATTTTTTACATTTTCTCAACTGTTCCTTTTATTATTGTAATTTAAAGCTTCTAGCGTAAGTTCAGTTTTTTTTTTCATTTCATTCTTCTCAATGCGTAATAAATTTGTCAGAGAATTTAAAAAGAAAAACAAGACCTGTAGCATTGACTGACGTGACAAATGAAAATGAAAACCAGTTTCTCGGCACCTTCAAGCAACCGGAAAACCTCAACTTCTTTTGGCTCGTCGAATTTTCCTAACTTCTTAACTTTTTCTGCTGTCGCCACGTGTAAAATTTACGGCTTTACCCCGAGGGAGAGAGAGAGAGGAACTCGCTGGCAAAAACTTTCAGAGATGAGTTCTTTCTTCCGCTGTTGCAGATGACTTAGAAAGACGAAGAGTTCCTCAGCAGACATCAGAAGAAATAACACTGAGATGAGTTCTTAATTAATAATTCAAAGGATGGACTTAGAATGTGCAAAGAAAGAGGTCGGACGAACTTAAAATTTCAAGTCTCTTTAAGCCGATTTACGCGTTTGGAGAACTTAAAATAAAAACTTTAAATTTCCCAACAGGAGGCCCCCCCCCGCAGTTTCATTAAAACGTAAAGTTCGACAACTGATGTGTCTCGTAGAAAAGCAGGGAAAAAAGTTCAGACGATGGTGAAAATTCATTAGCACCCCATTCTTTAGGGTGACAATTACATAAGAAGTTGGCGCAACATGCAAAATAAGTCTTGCTACCCCTTGGGTCCGGGGAAGAGGAGGTAACCAGGGCCGAGCCGAAGCCTACGCTAAGGCTCCAGCCGCCCTCCGGGGGTTGAAAGTCTCTTCCTAAGGGGATGGGGGTGCTGCTCTGGTTAGGTGAGTTTCCATTCTTCTACCTCTCTGCACTTTTGATTTGTAACATCAAACCGGAAAATTTCAAACTCTGCGATTTTTCTGTTTATCTTGTTGTTTTTATCTGCCTCCCCGTGTTTCCTGCCCCGTGTTTTTATTTTCTAACGCTTTTCCGCCGTTTCTTCCTTTCCCGCCCTAGCAGCAACAACAACAACAACAACAACAACAGAAACTAAAATAAAGCAAAAAAATTTAATTTTCAACAACGAAAAAAATATGAAACAAAAGTTTTATTGCCTTTCCCTTGGTTTCCCGCGTTGCATTCTTCTTCGAGTGATTAAAACAACCCTTGTGGGACATTTCGAACGGGCACTTGCTCCGCCATATTGTTGCGAATTCCGTCTGGTATTACTTCTCTCCTTACAGTAAAGTAAGTTACCGCATTCATTCACCTATCTAAAATAGAAATGTCTCCAACTCAACTCAGACTCCAGTCAAGAACGTATTAAACTATCCGTTGAAAATAAATGAAATCTAAAAGGGGGTGAGAAGTCAGTGTTTTCAAAATAACTAAACACACGTATTTGATGGAAACTCTCTAACGGTCGATGTAATCAAGCCCTCAATACAATTATACGTAAACAACATTCGTACATCACTACAAAAAATATTCTTCCGTTGCCGTACATTGCGCTTTTTTCACTCAATCAGATTTACCACGTAGATGTCTACTACAATTATTGTCATGTAATGTTAACGCAATGACTACATTTTGGGTTAGGTGAAATGTAAAATCCAAAACCAATGAAACTTGTGTAACTACATAATTAATAGCATTACGTTAACTTTATCCGACTCATAATATTACATTACATTGTTTTATATTGTAAATAATATTTACGTCACAAGTAAAAGCTGGGTATCGCGTAACAATTTTAATATTTATAATGTGTTACCGAATATTAAATATTTACAATGAGGATACATGGAACTCAGGCTACTTATAACTCCACGCAGTAAATACAAAATTATTATTATTCTTCCTTGAGAAATCTTCATTAAATCTTGATTCGCATTGTGCAAATTCATTTCGTCGTGCTCCTCGTCAACCTTGTCGACATTTTTCCTTTGTTTGTCAAAGGTAATTTCGTCAATTTCTTGCTCCCCGTCGATGTCCTACGCTTTCTCCTTTTGTTCCATCCCATTTTTTGTCGTGGAAGGAATCCATTATTATTTTTTGCTCTTGCTTTTTATTAACAAACTTCTTCCGTCGTTTCCTTTATTATTTCCATTAAGTCATTATAATAAAATATGAAGATTGCTTATGGTGACGTAGTCAGTGTCAACGGCCCGAAAGAAGAGTCAAACATGTCGGAAGAAATGATGCTGTTGTTTCTCATTAGGAAGATCTAAGATAGTACTAACTGTTACCGTTAGCGGTACTAGAATCTGACTATTATGCCACTGTACTGTAGGAATTTCTCTGCGAGGATTACCAGAACTTCTTGTCAGAGACCGCAGTTATTGAGTTGTATGACTCTTTTCTTAACTTTTTTTTAGTTAAGAATTAAGCGTACGTAAATTCACGTAAATTGAAAAACGAATCTAAAACGAAAGCAGGAAAGAAATGAACTTCGCTTCCCGGTAAATAGCAGAAAGCAACTTTAACTATCGCAAAAATTAACCGCAAATTTACTTAAATAATAACGACTTAATTTGCGTTTAAAGATGTTAGAAGACGCCGTGCTGACGATGGTGGAAATTAGCCGAGCGATTTTTCCATCCAGTTTTAACAGATTCTGACACTTCAACACTTATAACGGCCAACTTAAACTTAAGAACCTAAAAGCCGCGGCACACGACATGACGCAAATTCTCTGGAAACTAATATAATTCCATGTTTGTTCTTCATCGGGGAGGAATTTACGATGAACATAAAAACAAGATGAAAATCCCGCACACGAAGATGACGAGGATGAATTTTCCTTTGTTTGCCCTAAAAACCTGACTTCAAGTTAATTAAATCAAAAATTGTAATTAAAACAAATAAAATGACAATTATTCACTATATAATCTTATTATACACAACAGATTTTCCCGGGGAAAATCATTTTGAACGGCATCATTAAACTCGAGCAACTATTTCTCGGTTTCGAAAGTTCAATGGAGGAAAACGAGAGTGAGAGACCCCTAAAAATTTGAAATTTGAGAAGACTTCCCTTTTAAGAGATTCTTACCGTAGCAAAAATGGAGGCAAGACAAGTCAGATTTCCGTGATCTGATTGCTGGCAAATTAAGTTTACCTGAGAAACTAACAAGGATGAAAAATGTCTCTCTCTGTCTCTCATGAGATGCTCCACGAGTGCTCAACTACCCGGAAGGAGTAAAAACAAAAACCGGAAACCAAATATTTTCAGTCCGTCTATAAATAAAAATACAGGCAGCAGTGACTTGAGAACTACCAACGCCCATCAGCTGCCAACTCCAAGAGTAGCCATAAATTATTTTCACTGAATTCACAATTGAATCGCTACTTTCGATCGATCATCTTCATGCTAATTTGTTATTGTGTGCAGTTCGATATGAATAAATTGCATTCTAAATTAAACAAAACTGAAAAGAACACAACCAGAAATGCAAACGAGTGCGTATAAATCACGAAGGTTTGGGTAGACCTCAGGTAGACCTCTTGTATTGTCACGTGTCTCATATGTACTTGTTATACACGTGTCGGCTGGAAGGACAGGAGCAATTCTTAAAAATTGTTACCAATGTTAATTTACAGTTAACATCGAAAGGACTTTTATCAAGTGTCAATGGTTTCCCTACTTACATGGCGAGAGAGCAATTTAATGGTTTCATAAGCGCGAAAAGTGCCATGGAGTGCTTAAAAACTGCTGATTTCTTTCTAAAAATATTATCTCCATGAATATCGGGCTGATGTTCTTGTTTTCAAGGTAAATTTTCAACATCATCCCTAACCTTTGTGATTTTTGTTTTAACACCTGTAGGATTCTCACCTGAAAAACCCGACCTATGGGAACGAACATCTAAGAATCATGTATGTTCGTAAAAATATAATAATAAAATACAATTTGCACTCAACGGTTTCTATTACCACTTCTGCTGACCGCGAGATTTAACACTGGAGTCTTAAAATTTTATTGCGATGTATCGGTCTGCAGAAGAAAGGATAATTGGAGTTGCACATGGCGTGGCCACACGACCCGGTCACATCAGGAGTTAACCAAAATTCATTTACACTCATGACACATGCACAACCTTCCTGCAGCACTGCAGTGCGCCAAAGAGAAGTAGACGGTACAGGTACACAAATTAAACATTTTGTCTTCTTCGCACCCATCGGCAATCGGAAGGACATCGTTCTGGGCCATAAACCACGGCAGATGCGACCGACAGGAAATTAAAATCGTTCAAATTTACATTTCACGTATAAACCGCGCCATGCAAACTGAATTCCACTCGTTGTACACATTTATTTTATTAAAACTGCGGGAACCAAACGCACGCGTTTCCTTTTTACATCCCAAATTCCAAGTTATTCTCTTAAGAGTTAACCCCGTAGCTCTGTGACTTCCCTTTCAATTCTTTAATCCTCGACTTGGTTTTAATTCATTATAAAGTCATTTGTCTTGATAACTTTTTTGGTGGTGGTAACACCAGGGTAGGATGATTTTTTTTTAACTTTGCGTTTTATTCTCTTACGCAAACTAGAAATCCTAGGAAAGAGACAAAAATTTCAATTATGGAGCGTTAAAACCCTGAATTCAGAAATGGTAATTTTATATATAAAAAATTACAAAATTTCAATAAACGTCTGTCAAATTATCCATACAGTAAACATTTTATTACATGGGGTTGCAGTTTATGCCATGAGTAATCCTGAGAGAAGAATGTTCAATCAAGTCGACACGGGGGTACATGACGGCTTCGGACACGAGAAAATTTAAAAAAACAAACGTCAAAAATAGACGCAGGTAGTAGATTAATAGATGCACCCCGATCCTATTTTGACAGGAGAAGAGAAACCGAGTGACAGGGGACCAAGAAAAATTAAGCCGGATGAAAATTATTCAGTTTAATTTGCATATTATTGAGGAGTTAAGTTCTGTGGGGGCTCTGGGCGGTTGACAGACATAGGAGAAATATGTGTGACATTCAGATGGGGATGGTTGAAAGTCAAATTGCCAGAGGCAAATTTCTCCTTTTTCTACTTGCTCTCATGTAAATCCAAGTGAAAATTGACGGGAAACGAAGGTAAACTCCATTGAATGTCTATCTACTTAGGTAAACATTGCATTGCTGGTAATTTATAGGATTATCGAAGCAGGAGCAACAACACCACCGCCGCCCCCATCCCTGGCACCCAGTCCGCACGCGTGACAGACGACCTTCCTGTCGAATCCCCCCCGGTGATGCTGTCGGACCAAATACGCATGACAACGCACGAGGAAAACGTACGAAAAGAATGAATCTCGCGTGAGTTGTGAAATACTACCAAATCACCAACGTCAAGTGACATCATCACAGAAGTCACCAATTTATTGATTGAGGCTGGTGTCAATAATCAATAACCACGTGTGCGACGGAAAACCAAAATTCACACACACACACACTCCACTCTCAATTGAGAGGTTGAAAAGCACAACTTAAAACATAAACAATTACAATTAAGTTTTAAAATAATAAACATCCAAGCAGACTTTGCCTTTCCCACATTAAGTTCACTTTGAAATTCAAATTAAGTTGTTAATGGATTTCATGTTTTAACAACAGCTTAATAAAAATCGAACTGCCTCCCACCTACCTGCGCCCACTTAAGCGCAACTGAAACTTTTAAATCACCCGTGGTACCGTCATGTGAACACTAAACCGCAGTTAGTCTTATTAAAATATCCCGGTGACATTATTTATCATAAATAAAGGAAGCAGAATATTTGTGACGCTATTTAAAATTACTATTTAGGCAAAAACCGTTAAACGAGATTCTTAATCGGTCGGAGTACATTTAAATGTCACTAGAACAAAAACTTACACAAATGACGTAGATGTTGGGCATTCTGTTACGCACATGTTTTACTACGCACAGAACCAAAATGAAAATTAGTTTGAAAAAATTAGCGAAACTGTCTTTTTTACAATTTCGATAAAATAGTTCTTCAGTACCGTTACTGAACACTGAAGTTAAACTTTAACTTGGGTTACTTTGAGGAGTCTCACATTCTCCGGGCGTTAACAGATTTTACACCTCAATCTGAGTAGAAGACAAAAAAAAAAACTGCAAAGTGCAAGTCGATGCAAAAGACCTGCAGCAATAAATCAGATTTTAAAAGGTCACGAGAAAACACCGATCAGAGCCTTTTAATGGACGCACCAGACAAGAACGAATCAGTAAAAACCGGTCAATCGCTTTCCAAATCAAAGGTAATAATTCAAAGGAAACGAGTCCTGGGATTTTAATTCCCAGTGTGACGGGATGCCGTCAAGTGATGGATTACGAGCAGAAGACACAGTGGGATACCCGAAACTTCGATCGCCTCCCAACAAGTACCCTAACGACCTGGTACCGAGCACATCTTGAATGCTGTGGGTGGTTGTCGGCCCTCCTAGAGATGTGAACATCTGAGTTACCATCGTTCACCCCAGAGACAGGTAACATTAAATACAAAAAAAAAATGCAGGAGTGCCGCTTCTGAGTACCGTAACATTTACGTTTATCGTACAATGAGACTTATGCAACTGCATCGTTTTAAAATTGTAATTGCTTTTTAAATGTCGGAAAGTTGTCATCAAATTGACTCAACAAAACCCACGTGTCTCCTACAACTTCTTTTACTCACAGACAGTGCATTTCCAAGTTCTCAAAACTTGTAGTTTTATGCATATGAAGGTACCAAACCAACCACTACAACTTCCACTCGCTTCGTAGGAGTGACTCAATTGAAGTACTCAAACATAAAAAAAGAGATGTAAAAGTTCCGTTTAACCGTCCAGGAAAAGTGCAAGATGATATTTTGTCTCACATTTATGACTTGGAGTTACTCAAAAAGTGACGACAACCAGTAACAAGAAACTATTAACAGAATTTCAAGTAGTGCTTAGAAAACACTAAAAACTATCATTTGGTTAAAAAAAAAACAACTCTCAGGAGGCGTATCGTGTGAGGAAAGTAGTTTCTTTTCGCAACGACCAACAGCAACTTCCTCTTGTTATGTGCAATTTCGACAAAATGGCGTTCTCCTAATGGTCGCGTTATCATTCATTAAAATCAACTTTTCACGCATGAACTGACAATTTTTTATGTCTGCACGTGCAACTCCTGCTGTGGTTGCAACTCCCTCCAACAGGAAAGATTTTTCATGAAATTGGTAAAAAAAAAAGAATACATAAATTCGGCGTTACATTCTCCCTGACACCTCGACTTCCTCCACTTTGATCTTCGGATGGACCAACGATGGTCCGGCCGAATTTAATGGATATTACAATTAATAATATACAGATTTGGCAAGTGACCAACCAACTTCCACGCTATTGCTCCTAGGGAGCAGACCGCGTGGAAAATGTCCAGACCCGGGAATTTAGACATTAATAAATACGTATAAATAAATAAATAAATGAAGGAGGATGGTGACGAAGCAGCAGATGGCTCCCCAAAGGAAGGCTGCAGGTGAACATATCAAAACAAAATGAAGTTCCAATCTCGTAGCACTCCGACTGCGCATCATCCGCAGATCGTTTCGTCTCAAAATTTGGCACAAAATAAACAAAAAAATCGCTTTGGTGTCAAATTCAAAGATCTAACAATTTTTCCTACTCAAAACATTACAAACTCAAAGAAACCAGATAATTTCAATTCACATAACTAACATTTAAAAAAAACATTCGTTCCCTCTACAATAAATTATTGTAGTGTTCTGTCTGTTGCCTTCCTGACTTCTATCAAATGTAATAAACCAACTACAGCAAAATAATTTCGTAATAAACTGCAGGAGTGTCATCCCGCCTGGCGAAAAATTAAATTCCACACATCCGACAAAACGTATTTAAATGCTTCAAAGGGACGTCGAATGACTTTAATAAAAAGTTAAAATTCAACTCCCAAAGTTAAGGGAAAGAAACCCAAGGAAAAAGAATTTTAGCTGTGGAAAATGAAAACCCTTCGAGACCGAAAGGATTTAGCCTTTTTCGAATATTTGATTTGTCCAAATCCTGAGAGAAATGTGTAACGTGTGCTGTCGTTCAGTCCTTCTCAGTCACCGGCTCAGGTATGGTCTCGTGTTGATTATCTTCAACTATCCACTAGTTTCTTGACCACTCCTAGCGCAATCAAATAAATTTACACTCAAGTACCGTGAAGTAAAACAGTTGAGGAGAAACGCAAAAAGTTCACCTTTCAGATTTTATTTATTTGGAAGTGTCGTTTGGTTTTTAGGTGCAGTTCGTAAACAAAATGTTACAGCTTGTCAGAAGTACGTGTAACCTGTGAATTTTACATCCTCTTTGCGAATTACATAAACATAAATTCAATCTCTCATTAAACGAGTCAGACCATAAAGAGCAACTTATTTTTAATTTAATAATTGTTGGTATTTAAGTGCAATTTTCATAAGACCTGTACGACATAATATTATATGGTAGCATATATTAATATTTTAACATGTTAAAGTAACCAATTTATTACGTATGGAGTGGTCCCGGATGACACACTTAAGATAACGCCAAGACTGCTATCAGAATTATTAAAAATAATATGGATCGTAAAATATTTATGTGTATGTGTTACTAATAAAACATTTGCACGTCTTCGAGTTCCGATCGCCTCTGAAAAAATTGTTAAATAAATCGTACATAAATTAATACAATTATTGGAGACTGTCTAAATAACGAATGCAAAATTTTATCTAGTAAGCAGTGTAACATAACTAACAGTTATTGAATAAACTCTCTTATTGATATGTAAGCGTTGATTCCCACATAACTTTTTATTAATTTTACTCCGACGTGGCATGGTAGGACAATGCCCTGACTCAAATCTCAAGGTACCTCGCACTTAAGAGACTTAGACGACTTAAACTCCTCGAAACAGATTAAAATTCCAAACAAAGAAAAAAAAATGAAATGAACTCCCAACCTCCTAGAAAAGAACAACTGCACGACTTCCGACGAATCAAGTAAGCCAAGACACCAAGTGGAAAAAAAGTAACTATTATTGTCTGCTACACAAAAATTTCGGGTTCTTTTTCAATGAATGATTTATTAATATTTGTAATGAATATTTATAAGGGTACCACTGCCGTGACCCCTGTCTGTCAAGTGACTGACTTTTCAAAAGTCATTTCAACCGAAATTAACCCCTGAGAGCTTTCCAAGGGGTAATCATCCTGTGCACCTGCCATCTCGCAAAATCTCAACAAAAGCCCTGCTTGCTGGGTACTTCCCGCTGTCTCTCGTAGGTACCCTAAATTCTTGTCGTCCTGGGAGTTCAGAAGGATCGCGGGAGATCATCACACGTCTGTTTCTCCTCACTCTACTTGTACAGCTCACGTCTGCAATATATTTTCTATTTCTTCCTATTCTGTTCCCCTTCTGGAACCCGAACTTTTATGAATGACCATAAACTCGATTTGGAATTTTATTCCTGGACTCGTGTCACTTTAGATTCGCGTCTGAACGGTAAAACTCTCTCTTAGGGGGAAGGTCGCTGTATGGCAGCATAAATGTCGTGGCGGTACCGTAACTCCCATTTTTATTTGCTAATAACGTAGCCGGAATTAAATTGAAAGAATAATTTTATAGTCTTCAAATTACTAGAAAATAAATTCGCGTCGCTTGTAACGATTTGCGAGAGTGTAGAAATCTGCCCGCGGACGTGTCCCATCCGAAAAGACTCCTCTTCCGCCCGATACAGATAAAATTTTATTCTCCAAGAATTTTATAACCGGCAGTTAAAATTTATTATTCGAATCAAATTCCAACAGATTTCCGGTAAGCAACCATCTGATGCGATGTACATCCGTCCTCGAAGGGTTAATTTCAACCCAAGCGACGCCTGCATATGAAACTACCCGAGTTAAATTAAACTTAAAACACACGTATACGTGCAAAGAAGAAGTCAGCCATCTTGGTGAATTCACTCGCAGTGAAGAACAAAGCAAAAAGGGCTCTTCCCTATAAATCATTAGATAAAATAGAAATGAATTCCTAGGAACTTCAATTACAATCCTGTACCTTTGAATACCCGCCATTGTGCGGAGTAAATTCCAAATCTAATTGAAGTTCAATTATCCAATTGCGATCGAATCGAATCAAAACAAACGGATTTGGCAATTCTTTTGTGTTCGACTCGAAGATGAAGAAATTTTGTTGCCTTTCAATGAACCCGCCGAGTTTTCTCCTGGTCCTCCCATCTAGTAGAAAACTCTACGAGAGAGTGCACACTCGTACGAAATTACAATTTGAAACGAGACAATTAATAACGAAAACAATATTTCGCCCGCGTAATGAATGGGACGAGTCGGTGAGAGTTTGGAAATAACGACGTCGTGATCGGTACCCCGGGTACTCGTGTCTGCCCCCATTTAACTCGTCTGCGTGGATGAAACGGGTCTTCTCAGACAGACGAAAATTAAAAACCGAACGGAATTATTTATGTTGTATTGGAAAACTGTATGTAGCGAAGGAGTTGGACCGTTTAAACCGAGGGTGACAGGTGGATTTATGTAGCAAAGGGCCCCGCGGAGGAGTTTCAATTACCGGTGAAAAATCTATCCAACTATCGAAATCGCACGAAAGTCAACTACCCATTTCTTAACTTGCCACTTACGGGCTGTGGGGAATACTTTATTAAGTGACAAACGACCAACTAACTTCGGTTCCCAACAAGTAGTAAACGAGACATATATACTACTACGGATAGTTTTTATTTTATGAGCCCATCTGCAGTAGGCTTTTACGGGTGGATGTCTCGTTCGGGAAGGACAGTTCCTCTGATCTGATAGCAGATGCAGTTACAGGGGAGGAAGATTCAGAAAATAAGATATTCATAAATTTCAGGTTTGAAATTTGTGGCCATCAGCAACTGGAAAGAAGAAGTGCCGCCAAAGACACCGTGAAGAATCTTCAATGGGCGTACTTCTTCTTCACACTTCTCCGTGCATTACACTCGGTTCTGTTTCCTAGGAGGACGAGATTTTCAGGCACGAACGACCTAATTTATCACTCAATCAGAGACGAAGGAAATTCTCCCAACGTTCAACGTTCAACCTTTGACTGCCTTTTGACCCCGAAAAAGGTGGCCAACCAAGTTCAGTTGCTCCTACTCGGGCGGTTCTCAAAGTAACCCATTTAGGTGGGTAACCTGACTCGAAAGTGACTTCACCTCCAATGGAACCAAAAACGGCGGCAGACTTTGACACCGAAATTTTCCGACATTTCATAACCAATTTTAATAAACTCGTTGAATATTTATGAGAAAGTCCGAGACCCTTGTCTTTTGCCTACTAAATCAAACGGATGTGTCACAATGAAAATAATACGGGTTTGCCTGGGTGGACCATTTCCTGATGTGAAACAATCGGGTTGTCCTGCGGCTGTCCGTGGGGGCAGCTTAGGGATGAATTTGGGGAAGGGGGTATCCGCCTAACCTCTTACCTAAGCCCACAAGAAACCTGAATTGCAGATATCGGATATAACCTCCCATTAACATCCCTGTGGATATGCATACATTACATTATATCTGCCACTCCCGAAAGGTCTCTGAATTACGTGTTTGTGGTAATTTATATTTTACCTTCATGCATTCTACTAGAATTTTCATAAATTTATTTAAAACGTGTGTACAATAATGATAAAATTGTATTGCGAGTTTATAATAAAATAAAACCCCAAATTCCTGTCGTAGAATTTATGCTACGAGTCAAATTTAAGAGCTTCGTACCCACGCAACACAGAGAAATAGTGTTACTATTCTCCTTTCTGCAGCATTACGGTACTTCAACTTAACGCCAAGAAACTGAAAACCTTTCAAAAAGTAGTGGGTGACCGCTCGGTTGTTTATAAAAACCAACGGTCGACATGTACACATCCCTAGCACTTGAGTGGTTGTAGTCAACTTCATCCTACTTCTTTGCGGACTGTCACATCTGAATAAAATCCCAAAGGTGCGAATGGGACGAGTGAAGGACGAAGAAGGAAAACTTTAACATCTCTCACTTCCTAGTGAAAGAAGCAAAGTCCAACGGGGTACGCAGACAAGTAAGCAGACAAGTAGACAGACGGACAGACAGTAAGGAAGACATAAAACCGCCCGAAGATTAAAAGACAAAAAAATTTATCACTAATTCCAAAAGAAGCTTTTTTGTTTCTCTGCATTATTTCTAAAGAAGAAACTGAGAAGTAGAAAATAACTTTTTCTTCGTCTGACTTGTACAAGTCCAAAGTTTAGAAACCAATTTACCGACTACTAAAAAAAGCACTTTGCAAAGTCCTCTTCATTTCATCCGGTGTTTGACTCCAAACAACCACTTTAAAACCAAAGAGAGTGAATTAATAATGAAGCACTTAATAGATCTCTCTCTCTCTCTCTTGTCTATTTCCAGTGTCCCGCGGCCAAATAGAAGCAATCGTTCTGTGGCGGTAGTCCATTTCAATAAAACTAATTTGTCAGATAAGATAACGGGTACTTGAAAAGAAAGAGAACGAATCACGGGCAGCGTAGGCGAGTTCTTTAAAGGAACTCGCGGCCCAAGAGTCTGACTCTCCCACAGGTGACCGAAGAAGACTTTCAGGTGCAAACGTCGGATGTCTACGAATTGCGCGCCGCTATTTTCACTTAAACCGAATGCAATCGGTTGAGGATTGTTCTCGAAAGCAGAACAATATCCGGTGATTGCACGAGTCTGTCGTTATCGACACCTGGCCCACATGTTGACACACAAAACACAAGGAGTAAAACAATGGGAGCCAACGGAAGACAACTCAAAGAGTCGACAGCCAAATTTGACTGTCCTAACTCTCTCATTACGAGCCTTTTAAAACGACGGCCCTGAAGAAACAATTGTACAATCGTTAATTATCGATGCGTTTCCGGCTAGACGAACATCTTGACAACAGAAATGGAACATCCCGCATGAAATTATGACACTAATATTTATACGAATGTCTCCTATAAAATTTTTACAACTTTCAAATATCTTCATTTTCTGCAGACCACATGGTCTAAACTTTATAGCTTTGAGTTCGTTCCCAGCTGTCTGCTTCTTACGACTTAAACTGGCCTATAAAATATTTGCCAGAACCCGTGGAAAGTGTTGAATTGTTATTAGAACTTTTATAAAGTAATATTTGTATACTCTTTTGAATAGAAATAAATACAAAAATTCACGTTAACTTCAAGAACAAATCAAACAAGTCGACTTGTTCTCACTTGAACTTACGACTTAAATTCATCTATAAAAAACAGATTCCTGCTAAAGCATGTTCAAATTGTTCTTAGAACTGTGGTAATGTAATACATGTATTTTCGTAGAAATATTATTAAAATAATAATAATTTTACTTTAGAAGCAGTTCTGACTTCAATATGAATTTTGGTGTACAAGTTCTAGAAATGATAGGCGGAAGAAAAGAACTTTCGAGTATGTTTTTATTCAGGTACAGCAAATTGCTGCGGTTTTGATGTTCTAACAGAAAATTAAAATTTATGTAGTTTTGAGGATAGTAATGTAAAACAGGATATAGATATTATTTTTTCTTGAAAAATCGCAGACAGTTACTTAGATTTGACATGTAAATGGACTATTACAAAAATACTACAAAACTCGTGCCAAAGTAGTCAACAGGAAGACAACTTTACGCTGCTGTATAAATACATTATGATTTTAGTTAAATCTGCCTCGATTTTCCTGACTACAAAACCTATTTAATTTGGAAAAGTCAAAGAGATAAGAACGAAAAAGTTCCAACTATTTTGTATTCATCGTCAAGACATCAGCTTAAGGTAAAGCTAAGGTTTTTGCTAAATTCAAAACGTGGAGTTCTTTGTTGGAACGCAATACGAAGGTGTTCCTCTAAAGTTCCGCTCGTCAGAACTTGTTTCCTTCCACGACTCGGAAAGGAAAAATTTCCTAATTAATTCGTCTTCCTCTCGATGAAAACTTTTCGGTGGGATTCTACACGGTCTACAGTCGTCCATCTCTCCACTTCTCCGACGAGAAAAAAAAAACTAATTTGGTCAAGCGAAGCCTTTCGCAAGATGTCGGACCCCAGATAAAGTTATTATCCGAACAAGATCTGACTATTAATTTCGACTTATTTTCCCGGGAAAATTAATTAAATAGAAAACTAGTTCTCCGATTGTAAATTCGAGAGAGAGAGAGAGAGAGAGAGGGAATTTTCGAAGAGTGTTCCAATTTCTCGGGAGAAGTTTCCGCGTTGAATGGAAGCAAAATTTGGAGATTCGATACCAAAATGGCGGAAACGAAGTCATTGAGGCATACGCAACAGATAACATGGTACACTTGTTGCCTCGCGCGAATCAATGAACAAAAATTTTTTGTTGATGTACTACAATATTAACCGAGTAACATTACAGTATAATATTTATCTATTTTAATAAATTTACAGGTACGTAAAATGACTAAGCGTGCAAAAGAATAACAAATTTTTTAATGTTCAGTTATTAGTAGACAACCGGTAGAAACGGAATCGGTCACTTAGTAAACGGCGGTGTTTTCGGAAATATTGTAACATAAAAACAAGTCAAATGATAAACATTTCTAAACGTCGAAACAGAAAACATTTGAATTTTAAGGTAAGTTCGTGAATTAGGAAACCTCCAGAAGAGGAAAACCGGAAGAAGTAATTCTTTTAAATGGCGGCAATAATTTAAAACGCGTGTGAGGTCGTTTGTTTTTTAATAAACAGACATGCGAGAGAAAGAAAAAACACGGCATTAAAACGAGTATTAAAAGTGTCAAAATATTCTCTGTGGGGAAGACACTTCCGGAAATAAAAATTCTAAAATAAATAAATAAATGAGACAGATGGACGTCAAAAGAAGCGCTAAGGCAAAGGGGAAATGGAACTTTAAGTTTTGTGAAAACTTGGTCCGCGTAATGAGTAATATATTTGTAGAATGAAAGAAAGGTAACAGGTGGGCCACGTCCAATTCACGGGATGCGGGTCCTGCCGGTTTTTGAATGAATCGATTCCCAACAGGATAGAACAAAAAAATCCATCTGTAGTCAAGGGCTAGTAGTCAAACACACCCGGATGGACCAGTTTGTTACTGTGAAATGACAGAAATTCCCAGACGGTTGGGTCATCGTGGGCTTAGTGAAGTTCCATGCAAGTGGACAAGAAAATGGCACGGGACCCAACCCTGTGACGCCGCACTTAACGACTTAATTAGCAACGATAGTTTTGTCTTTTTCCGCCGGGTTCGGGACACCATATCCATGGATAGTTTCCGATTTCGGGAGTCAGTTGGGTACGGGTGATGTGGAAGGACCCAGGGGTAAAATTTCACACTTTCGTGCAATGTGAGACCCAACGCATTTGGGAAGAGAATGGTTTCAATTAACTCAATTCGAACTTTGGTTCGAATTCAGTATTTTATATATATTTTTACTAAATTGTAGTAATTCACGCATGTTTTCTGGGGAATCTCAATAACTACAAAATCACCATTACCACTAATAATCCATTCGCTTTTTAAGTTTTTAAATGGTTTGAAGTTGCGTCCTTAATATTTTCCAGGAGCCAAAATAAGAGCAACAACTTCAAAATAAGTAAAAATTAAACTTACCGATAACTTTTAGAAGGGCGCTGTCACTCAGACGCTTGTTGGCAATGTTCTCTGCCACACACGTGTAATTGGCAGTGTCCTGAAACCTGGCTTCGCTTATGATCAGGTGTCCTTCACTGCTGACAATTATGTTCGAGTCAGGTTCCAAAACGGCACCGTTTTTTAGCCAGTAAACCTGAGGAGGTGGAACTCCCTGAGGCGGAAGACATCGCAATTGAATTTGATGGCTCATTTCGACATTGACGGAGTACGGAGACTGTTCGAAACTCTTTTTCAAATCTGAAAAAAAATAACCAAACAATTAAATGTAATTTGCTGTTGAACAAGATGGAGTTCGGTCTAATTGGACGGGCCGAGACTCCTGCGGAGTCTGCACATGACAGATCTCATCTACGAATTGATAAATTAGTTTCGATAAACGATCAATATGATTATCGTCTCAGCATCCCCATTCCATATAACTATTTATTTGAGGTTCTCCCGCGGTTTCTGCGAGTGTTAACTTCATCGAAACTAATAATCAGTCGAGTAGACGTCACCAGCCAGGCGCCCTGGGATGAAACACCCGGGAAGGTTGCATTGGGTTAGTGGAGCAACAAGGGAAGTGTAAACTTCTGTCTGTAGCCGTTCGTAGACCACGATTTATGGCTACCTTTTGAATAATTTCAATATGTCACGTCGCAGAGTGTCTTTTTCCTTTTCCCATCGAACTGAGTCTTCCGAAAAGAAAATTTTGTCTGTTTAACCGGATGATAAATATTTTATGGAAAAACAGAGAAAAGCGAGAGACAACAAAATGGTGGTGCACATTTGTACACATATACACACATAGACACAGTCATATATCTTCGAAGGGAACGTATTTATGGCTCGCTAGGAAAAATAAACCGAGTATTGATGATGTACATAAAAAGCGATGAATTGAAACGTGCGAAAGAAACGAAGGCAGGCAAAACGTGCAAAAGGAAAATAAAGTTGATGATGAAACATGGAAACTGGCAAATGAGATGAGAATTATGTAAGAAAGTGACTCCTTCGCGATCCACAGACAAGTAGGTTTTCAGGTCGAGGCGGAAAAAAAAATATGTAATGCTAACTGTTGGAGGTGAACCCACAAAAAACATTAAATATATCAAGTTATTGAAAAAAGTCAACTACTCGTTTGAAATGCAAATGTCTCGTGCATCTTCATCCGCCTACACGGAACTAACACTCAGTGATCAATTACAGATCAACACAAAACAAGAGATAACTCACAGAGCATGGTAACTGTTGATTCATTCTGATAAACTTGATGTGTAAAACCTTTTTTAGGAAACTGACGCAACAACCATGTTCTCGGGAAACGATCTTCAGTATACCGCTACAACTCGGGAAACATTTGTATTCTGTATTTATGAGCGTGCTTGTATTCGGAGTAAGTGTTTGTATAGTAGAATAAGAGTGGAGTAACTGATAACACTAACTGATAAAAAATATTCCAGGGGGTTGTTATGGTTCAGTCGATTGATAGAACAGAGGAGAAACTATGTGAACGTAAATATTTGTGATACGAACTTATTTTATGAAAGGTAAACACCACAAACCACGGATGAAATGAAACAAAACCGTATCTAAAGTGCAAAAGTACCAAGTTACTGTAAGTTAGGGTACTTGATTTTGGTCATAGAGTAAATAAAAAAATGTCTCATTTAAAATGCACTTAACTTTTCTTTTTTACTTGGCTTTTGTTTTGGGGGCCCCATAGAATGGCGGCCCGGTTGAAAAAAAAAGTTTTGCGAAAGCCGTTAAAAGTCTCCCGGCATGAATCCTGCCCTGTAGGAGGGCTGAATTATGACCTCATTACGACAGGAGAAAAAGGCAGAAAAGGGCCCCGAAACCACCCCGTTGGGCTTAACTATCGACGAGTATAAAAATATATTTTGGAATTGTATGATAAACAAAAAAGGGATGATATAGAGAAGTGAGGATAAGCAGACAATATAAATCAGGGTATCTGCGTTTGGCATTGGATTCTTCCTCACGTTTCTTCTGTTCCTTCGTCTTCTTATTATTTTTCTTATTCTGCCCTTCCACATGGCTAACCACCGAATAAAAGAAGAAATCAATTCAAATCGTTAATTTTTCCCCTTTCCCATGGACTTCTTCGGCTTTCCGAGAGTTTTATGGCATCCACCCCGACTTTTGGGGGAGGACACACCACGGAGATGTTGGATGTTCGTGGCTTTGACATTTCCCTGAAGAAACTCGTTTTAATGCCCGTTTCACCTACACATAGTTTCATGTTACATCATTTCTATGATTCACCGGTGACATTTTCCATTTTAAGGGTGTCCTCGGTGTCACCCGTAGGGAGTCTGATTCGAAGTGGGTGAAGCCGAACATTTTCTCCCTCAAAATGAATCCGTATAATAAATTCATCAAAGTATACGACGAAATGTTTCTATAAATAGCGTACCATACAACTAAATTCCAGTATATTTTTCCGCTTTCTTTTTCGCGAAATCTACCTGGGAGAAACAAAAGTGTGTTTTAAAAATCTGTCATTTGACACAAACACAAAACTTTTGAATGCGTAGCGACTCTGTACCACACTATATGATTTTTAACATAAACCTTCAATTTATCATTCTCAGACATACAACAATTCACTCAAGTGAAAGCCAACCATTCCATGCTACTAGTAAGTCTTCCATATACGGTTCAGTATAAATCGGTTATAACGTTGGGATAGGACGGTACGTCACAACCACCGTCTCTCCAACCCTTCGTCTAGTTTTTTTGGTCTCAGATATTGCAACGAGGTGTCTGTTCTAAACATAGAAAGCACACCAGGTGTGAGTGACAGAAGGAGACATTTAGTACAGACAGTGCGGAAGTAATAAAAACGAATGTAATAGTAATGAACAGTATTATTCGATGAATAGGAAGATAAGCCAAAGCAAAATTTTTAAAGGAAAAAGCCCTGCTAGAGCTACAACGACATTTTCATTAAAATTATTAAAATCCAACTTGTTATTTACGATCTTCATTACATGTTGTCTTCCTCCGACTGTCTTTCTTTTCGCTGAAACCTTTAAAATCAGGATGTTTAATAAGGAAACTTCCCGCACGCGATGCTCCAAATGTTCTTTCGTCCTTGTGGAAACTCGGGTTGCCGGAGTGACAAAGGACATCAGGGTGTCTCGTCAGGGTGCTTCTACCCCTCCAGAGTTTCCTTTTCCAATGGACTCGGTCATTAATTAAACAGAATTGGAAACAAGCCGTTTTTAGTTCGGCCCATTTCTTGTATGACAGCCATTGTTTTCCCTCCTAAAAAGCTTGCATTTCCAATATTCCTGTTCAGTTTCCATTTTCTAGTAGACGTCCGTGGAGTGCACAAGACTGCGAGACAACTAATTACCCTTTCCTGTCTCTTTTCTGCGACATTTTACAATTTGATTTTTTAATTTATTCAATCGAACCAATTGTGTAAACACAAACGTCGTTTTTTCAATTACAGCTGTAGACAAATTCGGTATGGAAGTTACTAAAACATGTCTGTACATTAGTTACATATACGATGAGAGGATTTACTAAACTGTTTTGCTACTTTCTTGTAATTTCGTCCGATTCATAATTTTTTTCTAAGTAAACGAAGAGCGCACGTACAACTAGACGTTGTTTGTAAATTGTATTTCATACCCATTCCATTTCTCAATTCCCGAATGAATCAACCTTTCCAATCAATCAAAACGACATTGATCGGTTCGGTTTGGGTCGCTGCAGCCAATTTAGGAATACACTTCAAGTTTTCCCAACATAAACCGCAATCTTCAATAGATGTACAAATCAATAAAAATATAATCTTACTCTTGCAAGTGAAAAGTCAGTTCAAACATATTCTATTAATTATTTGCACACGGCAGAGTCTCAGATTTATTATTTTTCTTCTTCTTGCTCAACTGAACAAGCAAAAGAAGAAACCGAACAAGAAACCCAAACGGGATGCTTTCAGTTGAAATCAATCAGTACGAAAACTATCTCTCCGAACTCCGAACACGACCGAAGAAGGGTGTCATCCTCAAAATTATTACTACAAACAATAAGAAACAATATTTGCCGGTGAATGTCTGCAATTATCTACTTCTATGATTATTTACATCATCCCATAGGACCATTTGATGCTTTGTCCTGGACACATCGATTGTTTGTCACATGAATCAATTTGTTTCCGATTTATGCCGGTACCAAGTATATTTAAAAAGATCTCAAGGATCGGATACATTTGGCAAATTTCAAATCAAATTCTAATTTTATTAGAAGGTTCATTTGGTCGAGGCCATCCATCTCTTTCTTCCACTAAAGTTTCCCTCCTCTGTTTCAGTGTAAAAGGCTACTCGGAAATGTTTTTCCCCGGTCTATTCGATGTCGTCCGTGCGAAGGCCCAGAAAAAGGCGACTCCTATTTAATTAAGTTTTCCACATCGTTCGATACATTAATCAAAGTTAAAAATATTTGTTCATTAGCAGTGTGACATTGAGATGGACAGAACTAAAATCGATGTCGTTTAACTGCGGAAGAAGAAGAAGAAGATGTTCGCTTTTTGTCCTTTCACTTCGACCCCCGATTTGTCACCTGTGCCTGTCTGCCTGTAAGGAAACTTTACAAATCTCTACGAAACGTCGGTTCCACAAAGCCTCACCTTTTCCTTCCTCGCAAGTTTAGAATTTTTCCAAAACGTCTCGCCGCCCGCTTTCTCCAAATATTAAACATCAAAGACCTCAAAACTTGTGACAGCCTGCAGAGAATTCTCTCACTTATTCACTTGAATGTGACAGATCGAGGTGGTTTTGTCACACTTCATGTTTTGAATAAAGCAAAAGGATTAATGAAACTTCATGGCGAAATACTCTACTAAGAATGTTACCTTTTGAACAATGAAGTGTATTATTTATAAACGGTTTAAGGGTTTCACATACGAGGGATTGAGGTCAAATTTATGGAAACGTTTGTTATTTCCTTTCAGTATAAAGTTATGTATTAATATAAGTATAGATTAACACATAAGTAAATGCTTACATTATCATTTTAAACTTTTTTAAGATTACTAAATATTAGTTGTAATAGATATAATAATCTCTATTTTTTTTAACTTTTGACCACTATTAGATTTCTAGAGTTACAATTCCTCTAATTTAAACCAAATCCACATCCACATCGTAGACTTTTCTGCCTCTAAACATTCGCAACATTAAGGTCCTTCTTCCCTAAGATTTCCTTCTTCTCCCAATCCCTGCCACTCGAGCCACGACAGCTGAAAAACTTTTAAAATAAGTCGCCATGTTTTGAATTTTTCCACGTCTGAAAGCATCTCAACTTCCGGCGAACACTTCAACTTCCTTTTCCGGCTGCAATAAAACCGTAATAATTCCTTCCTAGATTTTAATGTCCCCCGGAAAGTATTATTTCTCCTTGTGAAATATTATTTACGATTTTAATTTTGAGGTTTGCATATAATAGAGGCGGGAAAGAGGATTTCTAGGAGATGGCGACCGCATTCGAGGATGAGATCTTCTGCCGGAAAACCCTTACACTTCTCAGCCAATTTCAGGGTTTAGTTTACGGTCCAAAAGAGTGAATTCTGTTAAATAAATAAGTCTGAATGTTCGTTAGGGCCTTCTCCTCTTTCACAGTTGTACATCACTTTACGCCTGTGATTATGAATTTTTAATTAAACTTGCAACTTTCAGTGTAACGAAATCTTCGGTCACCGCACTACACAGGCAGGCAACATTTGAGCAAATTGTGGTGAGCTTTTTTTTTAATTAAAGATAAAATAGTTTTTTGTAGCTTTCGACGACATTTTTCCGTCATAATAATTAGTAGTAATAATAGCAATTACCTTTATGGGACACATGAAGCTTTCTACTCGTACAACTCTAAATTTTCTGTAAAATCTTACTCGCAACGCCACTACTATTTAGTTCATTGTTCGATCAAATTTCGCAAAAGTCAAACATTGTCGAAGTAGTATTGACTTAAAGTAAACTGTCGGGTCGAACGTGAAATGTGAAAAAGAGGCTCGAAAACCCCTAAAACTGCTACAGGAGGCTACTTAATTTTTAATAAAATGTCGGTGTTTGGCAATTTGAAAGGATCAAACCGCGTAATGCGATTTCACAGGTAAACTTATATGCACGCCTCGTTAAATTTCACACCTGCCGCTTACTTAATTGATCGAAATTCGATTCCGAAATTTCCACTGCCAATTTTTCCACGTCGAAAACATCACTTCAAACGTCACTGCGGACATCACTCGAGTGCCACAGAGAACGAGTTTAATCCTCTCAAACGAACCTCGCGTTATTCACCAATTTCAATCTCGGCCGTGAAATACATTTAAAAAATATTGTTCAGATAAATTGCATTTAATGACTTTGAATAGAATTTATTGATCGCTGGGAAAATCGGCCGGGAAAGCAACTTGTTTGATTCAATGAATTTCGTGTAACAAAAAAAATTACGCTGATTCCACGTCGAACAGGTGAAGGAAAGTGATGGACAGGCCTAACTGCATTTCCTCCATTTTACCTTCTTTCTTTTACACGTTAATTACGTGGTTTTAAATAAACGTTTTCAGTTTTTGTTGTTGCTGCGCCTACTACCGTAACGTTAATAATAATCCGAGAAGTAGAACGATTTTGGACGTCTGACTGCCCATCTTTGAATTTAAAGAGCCACGGAGAATGATTACAGGTTTGAATGAAACAGTTGGCGAAACGAGTTGAATCGATGGGATCGACTACATTCAAGTTCATTGTGTAAAACTATAAATCACAGTGCACTTTTTAGTGATTGATTTATTTTAAATCATCTCTGACCAAAAGCATATCACCTGCTACTCTTCGAATTTCACCTTCGAGTCAAAAGAAACCAAACAGGAATCGACTTCTAACAAAAAAAAACATCGAGATAAAGTCAAGTCTGCCTCCAAATCAAACAGATTGAGACACTCAGAAGTGAACCTCTGGCTTATTCTCTCAGAGGGAACTCGAGCCCTAAAACCCACAAAAACTTATCAAAAGTGGTTTTGATCCCTAAATAAAATACAGCGGATTTTGACCCTGAGAGGAAGAGGAGTCTTCTCATCTCCCACAGGTCAATTAGAGTTGTTGACTGGCCAGTCGGGAAGACGAAAATTGAACGTACCGAACGAATATTTCCATGCACAGGAGTGCACAACTGCCAAAGTACCCGTCAAAGGAAAATCACGTCATTGGAAAGGATTTGAAGTGACCCTGACGGTGGGTTACCATGCCCAACATCATTTTAAATGTAATTTTCCTAGTTTTGTTAATTATTTTTGTGCTGATTTGATCTATGATGTAGGCCACGTAGCTCAAATTTTGTTCCTATAAAACCTGACACAACTTTTCACTATTTCCATTTATCCATTTTGTGTTTTCCTTGTTTCTTTCTTTTTAGTGTAACTTGTAATGCTTTGCTTTCCAGTTAAAATTTGAGAATTTATCGGTGCATTGTGTGTTGGTCTAAACAATTAATTTCAACATTAACCGCGGATTATTCGACCGCTAAAGGATCAGTGGACAATTACAAAACGCCGATTAGAGGATTAATTGATAATGGCAGAATACTAAATCTCCAACTCTTGTTTTCTCTCTCTCTCTCTTTGTGTGTGCAACTCACCCTTGTCCAGTTCAACCCTGGAAAACCTGTGTACGTGAAAGATTTAATGCCAATCGCCATGGCCACTTTAATTTACATATTTTCATGTGGTCCTGTGTCGCCTTTTTACATAAATTCCGCCATTTTAATTTGGGTTCTGCATGTAGTGCCTGCCATCCCGTGCCTCCATCTTTCACTTAGCCCCGTTTTTCTTGGGTCCTACACACTCGCCGTGATATATATCCTCATCTCCTCCTCCTGGAAGTAATCTGTGCATCCCCAGCCTCTCGCTGTGATTATCCCCCCGGCTCATCCTTCATTCTCTGCCTAATAGAAACTTACCCGTCACCGACTAGAGCAGGGGCACGCCCAAATTTTCTACTAGATCATGAGAGCCCATCGGAAAAAGTATCCTGTCATCCCATCGGTCGGCTATTAATTACACCTTGACTCGTTTCGTTCCCTAAAATTTTTCTGACACGCAAAATCTAAATCAAACTGTTTATGATATATCCGGGAGAGATACTTGTGGATATAAAATGATATTTAGGATTGCTTGGGGGAACATGGGGGGGGGTACTCCTCTGCGTACGCGTACTTCCTCTAGCAAAGCCTCCGATATTTCTGACTGCCTTACAAAAATACAATTGAAATTGAGTCATAAAAGGTTTATATCGCTCGGGAGTACAGTGTAGGAGAAATCTCCGTTACCATCCTTTCTATTACTATTTTTCATTTATAGGCAGTTGGTGTAATTTCATCCTGCAGAGATTCTACACAACACGTGTTCTGTCCTCTTTGTCACAGTAGAACACAAAACACGCACAGGTTGAAAACTTCACCGATAGTTTTATGTTACAAACTAAAGCAAATTCCAGGCCTTTCGTGTTAATTTTGTTCTCAGGCGATGTTTCATGGTTTTGCAGTTTCATTAAGCACGAAGACATCAGATCTTCATCGCAGACTTCGGCCAGAATCGACCGAGACCCTTTTGAGGGCATTCCCGTCAATATTTTCAATAAATAATGGTCCAAGTTCGAATTCTCTTCTGTCTCAAAATGACTTTACTCGCTTCCTGAATTATTCATATCTCTATTCGACTGACTTTATTTACACTATATTTCCTTCTATCACACATCTCAGACGTGTACTTGCGCCGATGAATGTAGAAGAAGAAGAAGAAGAAGAAGAATTTTGTATTTTCTGTATCTTCTAAGGCGAAATTATGAATGCTCCTGTTGGAGTGAACTATCAACTCTACATTTTCCTGTTAACAAGTGTTATCATGTAATTATTTCAATATACAAAATCGATGTAGAAATTATACAATTATGTAAAATTATTTATAGTCACAGTTTTGCACTGCAACATGTAAATTTTCTGTTAAATTCATAAATTTCCCTTACCGATCACGAGTCATATTTTTAATTTTACGTAGAAATCAACACTTTGTTTAACCCAATACTATTGAAAAAACATATATCTCAGGGTGTTTAAATATCCGACCAGAGATCGACTAACTAAAATTTATTAGTTAATGTATTGTATTACCAACTTGACAAAATTAATATTTCCCAGCATACCCTCAAAATTTGTGGAGTATCGCGGAGTAAATTTAAAGATCGATTTCTGATCTTCACGCGAGAGATCATGTGCGCTTGTCCTTTACGGATTTTCACCTCTGTACTCACCTCTTTCCCTTTCTCTCTCTCTCCAAAAAAAAATAAAGTAAAAACTTCCAGGACTTCACCGTTTCGTTCGTAACCGTCATAAATTATCACATATGAACGTTATCAATGTGTCTGCTCGCCGGATGACTGCTCCTCAATCCATGTCACACAAATTTCACGTTCTTATTGTTACTCCAAAGTTAAACTGGTTCAAAATATTAAACTGAAGGCGAGAGAAAGGGAAGGAAAAACTATATTTCATCCGTTCTCAGTAGGCTGAACGTCTCGAAAGCCTGGTGCCTTTCGGATTAAAGTATTTCCCGCAGTCGATGAGAATTTAAAAAAAAAAAAAAACTTAATATAAACAGAACGCGTCTTCCTCAATGGAAAAAATTCGTTACTGTGCTAGAGAGAGACACGGCAAGTGGAATTATAAATGGAGTGGTTTTCGAATGTCTTCCCAGTAAAGCTCTCGTCATATGAGCAAGTCAGAAATAAAACCAAACTGACCGAGCTTTCAAGGTGAACTGCTGGGTTGAAGATGAAACTGCTTAAATAGGTTAATGTGACAATTAAAAATCCGACAGCACAAGTTCGACTTCAACTTAGGGTAATTTCCTTTTTCCGCCGGTTTCTTCTCTCTCTCCCGAACGTAACATTACAACAGAGTTCAAGTCGAGGGACACCTTCTTACAAAGCTTCACGTTTGGAAACGAAAAACACATGAGAAACGTTAAAACCAAAAATAAAATCTCAAAAGCTCGGATTCGAATTCAAAGGCTTTTATTATGACACCGCTGGGTGTTCGAATTACAAAAGGTAATTGGGTTTTACCGTTTAGGTTTGATTTTTCTCCATTTTCCGGACGTGGTGTTTCCGGTTTTGTTGGCGGTAAACTAAAAATGGCGAAAATTTTGCCAAACTTTTGGCAAACGAACGACAACTGGAAAGCTTCAGGGTTCTGGCAACAGGTTTTAAACAGAGCGAATTGAGACAATCAATCACTTCCGGTTATCTCGACATCTTGCTAAGCTGACTGATATCAATTTCCGCTTTTTAGGGTCTTCGTCTTCTGCTTCGTCTTTTGCTTCGTCTCTATCTTGTCCTCCATATTGATGAAACACTTAAAATATCCAATTACCGACCGGAATCAAATAGCCAATTAAGCTTTTCCTTCAGCTTAAGGTTCGTTTATTACAGTCTGCGGAAAAAGGTCAACGGATGGAATAGGAAGGTGTGCTTCCCCCGAACTTAAGGGTTCTCCGTTAATTTTTTTTAGGGTTCGACCATCTATGCGGCTAAGGATACGCGGCACGTTACTCAATTTGACCGGATGTCGGAAGGTACCTTCGAAGGTCTAATTCGCCCTACGTGACGATATCGTTAAGAACCGCCTAACCGTTTAGCATCCTTAGGGTCATTTTGGGGGTGTAAAACCGGAAAATATCTCTCCTACTTCACACAACGAACGTTGAGAATGTTTGATGAAACAAATACCAGTAGCATTTAAATATTCTCAAGTTTTTGCTAATTACACTGTTTCCGGTCAGTTCAATTTGATATCTGTCAGGGGAACACCCGCAGGACCAGAGGTTTTCACCTGGCAGAGACATTCCTGCGGCGGTTTCCTGTTGGCAAGTCAAAATTCCCGCTGTTATTAAAAAAGTTAACAGAGAAAAATTTCCGTTGAAAGACTCGCGTCTGTGGGATAAACCACTCATTACAAAACAATTTTTATTAATATTTCAAAGGGCGTTTCACACACTCCGTTCGCTAGCGAATCATCCAAATGAAAAAATAAAAATAAAATAAAAAAGGCACTCGGTGGTCAACGCTGCTGCCAAGAAACACAATCGCGAATGGTCAAACTTGAATTTGTCGAACGACGAGTTACAACTAAAATCCCATACTGAAAGGACAAATAGAATTACCAGGCACTTCCACTTCTCGGCAGGGTGCAATGTTGAGCCGAAAATTCAAATTTCGGGCCTTATGTTAGATGGGTACCTGGAATGTCAAAGGGCTGGACGAATCAAACAATTGATTAATTATTTTGACGGTCCGACAACTTCGTTGGGCTCACCTTTTGATTAAATGCCTGGAACCGGGTACCATGAAGCGACACCGGGTATTCCGCTTCAATTAAAAACGATTTATGCGTTTCCGGAATGATTTCGATTGGGGTCCAGTTGAATACAATTCTCTGCTGTTGAGTACCAGGTAGGCCAGCGAACTGCTCGGTAGGAGAGAAAACCAAAGAATGAACGTCAAATATAGGTAGGATATGTTACGATCGAAATTACTGCTACTAGAAAGCTATTTGCTGTTATTAGAAACTTAATAAATATATTATTCACAAACATTAAGCGGTCCTTGACCTCATAACTCCTATTAAACAGTACCAAGGTGTCAAGATTTTAGTTAAGAAAAATAGTTTACACACGACATAAACCTAAAAGTATCCTACAGAACTTACTCTCTCTCTCTCTCTCTCTCTCTTTCATTTCAGTTTTCCCTATTTATCATCGTCACATTTAAAGCCACCACATGCAGCAGCAGGGAATTCTCCTCTCGCATATGAGTGCGTGTGTATGTTTGAATGTGGCAAAAAGGCAAATTTCTTTTTCTGAGAAATTCCTATTGAGTCAAGAGCGGTCGAACGAAATAAAACCACACGAACAGTCCCAAAAGAAATGAAATTTGCATCACGGTATTTGACGAAGTGGCCGTGGAAAGTGTCGCATGCCAAGTCTGAAGTACCAGAACCAAAATTTTCATAACGTAGCGACACAGCTGCGTGGTAACGTCCACCACCTCGCGAACGGATATTTTGTCGGCCATTCCGGATGGTAAGTTAACGAAATAGAAAAGTGTGGAAACCACCCCGAAATTAATAAATCACATCCTGATGTAAACAAACAAATAAATACGTAAAAAGGAGAGAGTCTGCGTAATTTGGCAACTCTCGGCCAACTCAACGCAAAGCAGGCAAACTTGAGAGAGAAAAACTTCCCTGCCGGACGACCTTTGCTTTTTCGTCTCTTTTGCTTGATTTTCAGGTACAACAATGAGGCAATAAATTAAGTATCCGTGGGTAACAACCTAAAACGGAAATGGATTGTTTTCCAGTTACTGCGATGTGTTAATCGATCCAACTTCCCCGCCGAAAAAACTTTGGCCGGCAAATCGAATCACCGGAAATGGAATCCGTCAATACCATGGATTTTAGGCAATGCTCACCGACCCGAAATCGTTTTGGTTTAGCACGTGAGAAGTACTCAACACACAGGTGATCAACTGATAATCCCAGGCAAACAAATTAAAACTCGCTGGGAAAGTTTCTTGCTGGACTTCGAGTTCCTACAAAATCTATATGGATTAAACGCCCTGTTGCTCTTGGAAATACTTAGGAAATAGGAAATCTCTATTTTCTTTAACATATTAATCTTAACAGAACACACGTACATAAAGGCATTTTCAATTACCGGTTTTAATGTTCAACGAGAGTACCTAAACAATGAGACAAGTCCAGGAGGAAACCAACGCAACGAAATATAAATAATTTATCGATGTCTTCCAACACAATCGAAGGACATACATTGTTGCGTTGGATAGATCGATCTGTTGATTGATTGAATTATGTTAAATTTTATTTTTATATTGTCCAAGTAAGAACGTCGGCATCTGATGAAATTCAAAGTTTCAAAGAAGTAGTTTAACGAGTCCAGCTGGATGTTCCGGGGGAAGGATGGCAGGAAAAGAAGTTGACGTAAGCGGCCATTGCATCTTGGAGATAGCCGGCAGGCTCAAATCAATCGAAAATAATCAGTTCGATCGTTGACCACATGCTTAGTGACCTGGAAGTGAATTCCCGAAGGACAGGAAACTCAACAAAAATTAGCTCAACAAATAAAGCCCGGAATAAAAATTGCGGTTTACGTGAGTTTCATTTCGGAGCTTTGCCCAACACCAGGTGAACAAGTCCGCTCGAATCGACGGATTCGTAAAACTTACAAGAATTAAGACTTAAAAGCGGAAGTTTAAAACTTTTGAAAAATCTTTCATCCCTTTGTGTGTGAAATATTGATTCCTTTCAATACATCAGCCGGAGGCCCGGCTACGTCAAATATCCTTTGTACCTTTAATGGCCGCGATTGAAAGAAGTGAAAGTTAAAAAAAATAAAATAAAATGAAAGAATGAATCAAGGAGGCAGCGAAGCGGGAGATGTGAATATTACGGCAAGAATTTTAGAGTTTAGAGCAAAACTTAACGCGGCTTTTTCCAACCAACTGGAAGAAGTTGAAAACGACGTCAATCTATTATTTAGATTCGCCGCCATTAACACCGAGAAATGAAATAAAATGTAAATTTATATTTAGATCTGACTTTCTCGCGAACTGAAAGCTCTCGGATTTTTCGTTGAGTTATCTGTTCCGTCCTACGTAGGAATTAAGAATTTCAAAGTATTAGACATGAACAACAGTACATGAAAACATTCGTTGAGAAATAAAGTTCACAGTGAAATGAAAAACATGTCTCTCCATGTTTAAGTGAAACTATCGAAATGGCAGTCAGGTTTTATCAAGTTTTAATTGTCTCAAAAGGGTCGTTCATTTCCATCGCAGGGATCCTGCACACTCGTTCGTAGAATATCGTAAACGACAAAGTATCGGCCATCAAAGCCACGAATAATAAAACTTTGATCGGACCATAAAAACAAAAAGGCAGGACCCAGGCAGGACCCAGGCCCAGGCAGGAATGGGCACAGGTTGCCCGGGCGGTTGGTTTAATTCCAAAAAACCTGACTTTGTTTCGGGGTGAGGTGGGGGGGGGGGGTTGTGTGACGTATCCTGTGGGACCTGAAAGCCTTGGGGTCTTTGGTTTCGCATCAGGTGCTGACTCGTCTCTATTGTCTCCAGAGTCTGTTCTTCGAGTCAACAACAAAAACCAAATGTTTACGACGGTTAATATCCCTCTCGTGTGACTTTCACTTAACCGAGAAAAAGTCAATCTTTTACTTTTTCTCTCCCACGTCACCGTAAAAAAGCCGTAAACCCGTGTTTGCTCAACAGTTAACGCAATATACTCTCTGGTCGCGTGAGCAAGTGCGACTCTCCTGTCGAAAATTAAATATAATTAAGAGACGAACAAGAATTCAATGGTCTTCGGTCACCTGTGGTCACACGTGCAACGTGGCTCTTACCCCCGGAGGATGTGACAACAACAAATTACATCTGTCGCAATTAATAAACGACCAACTGAGGCGAACGCGTGAGTTTCACAAAGGCAGAGACGTTTTGCCAATAACAGATATAATAGGAATTCTAGCGTAGGTAACCGATAGTTAAACATAGTTTTCAGGTGAGGTATTTGCACTCGGTCCGAACTAATGCGTTTGGTCTACGCCGTCGAGTGACTTGTCAATATGTAAACTTGCTAATGAAAAGTACAAACCCGGCGCAAGTTCATTTCGAGTTCCATTTTATGTTCAGACGGTTCCATCGACGAAAGATTTAATGCCGAACATATAACCGATGAATGAATGACATTACATGTGAAACACAATTATTAATACATTATGTAGATAGATACACGCATTTTTGGAATTATTAAAACATGTGTTTCTGCAAAGAAGTGAAAGTTGCACTTGATTTATGTGCGAAATGACTGCAAGTTTCTTATTTATTTATGCCATGGCGAACGTTTAACGTTTTATAATTATTTTATTTTACACTTGTTATAAAATTTATTTTTTATTTAATGTTTTAAATACTATTTTACGTAATAGTATCTCTTATTAATGTCAGAGGAGGACGAATAGTTTTACAGAGCTATAAAAAAATGAAAGAAACAGCAGCAACACGCGTTTGCGTCGCTTTTCTATTTCTATTAAATTTATTAGGAATACATAAATTTAGGAGAGATTAATATCTGACACGAGCCTTTTTTTATTAAATGGGGGACGACCTAAAGTCTGCCTCCTTGGAGGTAACAAAGATTACAGAAAACCAAGGAAAATGATAGCAAAGTTCGAAGTGAAACTTTTGATTTGCCACAATTTAGGGTTACGTAGAAAATCAAAAGGGAGAAATGAAAAAAATGAAAACAGTTTTAATCAGGTTTCCTTGTGGAATTTCATAGTAAACGAACATGAAACTTAAGACGCGTGAGTAAGCGATACGTTCGCGTTTGCTTGTGTTACGACCTGTCATTAGGTGCATTTCAGGTAGGAGTTAGATTTAGAAAGACAACGACCGGATGCTCAAATTCGTTTCCTGGTAGTCGAAGCCGAGAGATCAGGTGAGACTCATCCGATCCCGACACCTGAACCGATACCCGAACCTCAGATTTACAGTCTTCTCAAGGTATCCTTTTTCTAGTGCTTCTGCCCTTTCGACAGTTACCAAGAAGGAAGAACAAGGTACTCAATTTCTGAACATTTATTTTTTTCGTTTCTATTTGACTTTTCAATAAGATGAAACACATGGCAAGATTGACGCGGCTGACACGAGGATTTCAATAAGGAAACCATTCGGTCGGATTATTGCAGTCGCGTCAGTTGAAACGAGAAAAGAAAACGGCTTAAAACTGCCAAAAAGAATTAGAAAAATGACGGAATCGAAAAGGAAAAGATTTGAAAAAGGTTGAATAATTTGAAGATACCTTGGAGGCAAAAAAAGGTTCTTCAACGTATTTCTCTCCTTTGCCTTTCCTTTGTCTAAAAACCTGTGAGAATTTTCCGTAAAAGTTTAAATATTTTTAGCAGTCGTAAAGGTTCAACCTTCCGTTCATATACACCTTGAAATAACTGATTTTCTGACCTTTTCGTACCGACTACAAACTATATATATATATATATATATATATGTAGAAGGGTGAACTTGTGTAGTTTGAATGAGTAGGTTCGACTTCATTTCTGTATTCTGTATTGTCTATGACCGTGATGTGATATTTCTTTTCTAAAATATTATCGAAAATATACGAAATTGACCTTTTCGTCTACTGCCAAACCATCCAGTCAGGTTCACTTTGCTTCTACATCCTAAATTTTTCCTTTCCCACTCCGCCATAGCAGTTTATTTACTTGAATTTATTTTCTATTGTTCTCCTATGTCTGACAAACACCTGATACCTACGTCCTTCAAATCGTTTATTGACTCACAACGCCGTCAATCAATCATTCAATCAATCAATTTCCTCTCTTCCGCGTTTGGCAAAGTCCTTTCCTCGCCAACCGGTTACCTCCGACCGAGTGCCAAACAAGAGAAAACCACTGCGAGGAAGTCGAGATTAACTTGTTCTTCGCAAACCATCCAATAAAACAAATATTTATCGCCGTTCCCTCTGGATCGTACCACTGCTTCTCTCGGAATGAGAAATTCTTCAGGAAAAGGAAGGAACTTTCCCTGCCGCAACAAGAGCTTCTCCGCTGGCAGACATTACGACAATAAAAAATGCAAGTCAACCGAAGAAGATTCGAAAAAAAATAGAAAAAAAACGAAGGGCAAAAAAACATCAATCCTGCTACTTCTGCTGTTGCTGTTGGTGGTGTTCGACCTACCCAGTGAAGAACTTTCAATTTCAAAGTCGATTTCTGAACGTGTCAGGAAAAATTAACTCGATTGATACGAAACCTTTACAATCCGAAAAAAAAACATGTTTTCTCAAGGAAATCACTTCCAATTTGAGTGACGTTGCTTCGACATGGCGGTAGATCTATTTTTTTCTCCAAATAATATAACAAGTTGCTATATAACTTGTTAATATCGAACGATATATGATATTATTAAGCATTTTCATGGGAAGCATAAAATTTCAACAATTATCGAGTCTTATTCATAATTATGTAAAAAGCCCGGGAGTTCCTGCTGCGATGTTTATTTTAATAAATTACTTAACTTATTAACTGGAAACAGTTATGAGCGCAGCATTTCCTCATTAAATTTAGCTTTTGTGAGTACGTCATGTCTTGACATATCACTGTATATATATATATATATATTTACAACTTAGTCCAATAAATAAATTTTTATTTATTATGTATTTAACTAAATTTATAGTTAAATCATCGTTGCGTCTTTTCTCTTCCATGAAAATAATTTGAAATACTCGGCGGAAAAAAATAATAACAATATCTCGTGTTGTACAAGATATTTTAGTAAATGTTAACTAATAAATCGTTAACCGATTTCGCATCTTCGGCAAATAGAAAAAAAATGGCGAGTTTCACGTGACCTCTCTCTGCCCCCCCCCCCAAGACATCTGTGTAACCTTTCACACAGAGATACACACAGGTACCAAACAGTGAAAAATCAATTTTTTCTAGTACCCCATGGTACCCTGGCTGAAACGATTCGAAAAATCAGATTTGATATTTTAATGGACGACTGCCAGTAAAATGCACTTCAATATTTCTATTTACAATTCATTATTGTTCAGGAGATTGTTTCACCACCCCAGAGGGTCTACCGACACGGGAGTACTGCTGACAGGAAAAAACGAATCGAAGGGAGAAGAAAAATCGTGGCAGGAGAGAAATCCGAAAACAATGCCGCAGCATCCGCAGAAACGACGCCATAAATCCTAGCCCGGGAGGAAAATGGAAGCGGAAAGGTATAAATTCAAAACTCATGTTAATAAATAAAAGGAATGCCCGATTTAATTATTGTGGATTTTTATGAGTACTCGTGTACTGCTTCACACCCTCATTTTTACTCATGACAACTCTTAATGCACGGCCTTCTCCCTTTCTACTGCAATTTCAACTCATCTCCGCGTAGGTACTTTGCACTACAACGAGAAAAACAACCTCGTGACATTTTACGAGCACCGCCGCCTTTTTCCGCATGTCACGAATTTTAGTAAAATTCAGACCTTTCAACAAGTCCAACAAGTCAGCACATTTTGGTGTCTGTTGGGTGACGAGAAAGCAAACGAAAGCTGCTAATGCCCCAGTAGACAAGTCTCGAAATTATGATTGGCAGAATCAAGTTATTACAACATGACGTGCATTAACACGATGCCATTAATTTTGAGTTGATAAAAGCAAACATTCGTGAAGAATCTCAATGGCCAAAAACAACAAACAACAGTCGTACGTCCAAGTACTCAAACGTGAAGACGACTCCAAGTTCAACACAAAAAATATATATACACATTACTCTGTGCTGTACTACAACTACTGCCAACTAGTGACATCACAAAAAGAGATAAATCTATTTCGAAACGAGTGTAAAGTTTCAAATTTTTTCATCCTTTTAAAGTGACATTCACAAGTTTTAATAGTTTTGATAAGAGTCATTAATAACTCATTTAATTCTTAATAGTTTTACAGTTCAACTGATGAGATGGGACCGTCTGAGGTGGCCACCTTTACTCTGTTTTTTTTTTTTTTTGAATATTCTTTATGTGGACTTGAATTTTGGACACGTGTACTTGAAAATTACGGTAACTCCTGGGGCAATAAACTCCCTTTGTGAACACGACACAGCAATGTAAGTTACGTGTGTGTAGTATCATTGTTAACTAGTAAGAAAGCCCTTCCTGGTAACGCAGGTGTCTTAACCTTTAATGTGAAGTCAGTAGAGCGTTGAACATCAGAGTTCATGCAAACTAATAAAACATCCGGCCAACCCCTCCGTACGTAATCCCTGGCGATGGATCACATCACATCACATGTTCTTAACAGTAAACCTCACGGTTTTTCACTTTCCACTTTCACACTTTTCTGAAAATCTAACATCTTCGCAGTCGGTGGAAGACGCCGCTCCCTGACTCCCAGACATTCCCAAAACGCTTGTGTTTGTTCACATTTAAATGAAAAAATTCTGTCAAGATCGTGTCGAACTTCCTTCGAAAAAAAAAAAAACTGAACAAATCACTGGATCCGTGAACGAGAGCAAATACTTTTTCTTTGTAAAATTAGTTAACTACGAAACGAAATAAATTAAAAGGCAGTTTTGTATCTAATGAAACGTGCAAAAAGGCCGATTCTCCACGCCCCAGTTAATAAATTTGAACGCAAACGGCCTACGATTTAAACGATTTAAACAATACAATCAACAATATTAATTAGTTGTTGATTAAATTGAAAGAAATTAGTCGAAATGGAGGACGAGGACACGAGTTCGCCTTTCGACTTATTAAACGATTTCTTATGTAAATTCGAACACGTCATAAACCGTCTCTGCTGTCAGTCAGAATTTAAAGTGAAATTCCGGTCGTGGCGGTTGGTGGCCGGTGACCGAATCGAAATTAAATAAATAATAGTAATAATTAAAATGAATAATTTGAAAATGGAAAACGGATGCGACCGAAACGAGTGATTTGTCGTGACGAAATCACCATGTTAATTGCCATTGATAGCGCTGGTGCCAGTAATTTACGTCTGGAGATTAGAGACATCGTCTCTAACACCAACGCAATACGAATATTCTACTTGTACATAAGTATTTAATCAACCGGGCGATGGTAGTGAAAACTGTGAAAACACGGGGAACCAACACCTGAGACGTAAGCCATTTCTCTTTCTTCCAGATAATAAAATGGTTTCGTTTCAATGTCACTCTGTCACGTCTTGGCGAAGTCAGCTTGAACTTTAAACAATGTTCAATGTATACAAATATAAAAAGCACTACAAGTACTAAAACTTTGTATTGTCCACAATTAGTTTGATTTAAAAAAAAAAGAGGAGCGGTGTTCCCGGATGGTTGACACGTTGAAATTATCGTAAGACGCCATGGTTGACATAGCTTGATTAATAAAACTATTAATAAACAAAAACGAAAGACTTTACACATTGAATGAAATCAATGAAAACTATTGACCGGACAGTCGAGTACCTCTTCACTCAATCTCAAACTCATTAATTAATAGTCAGCCATTGAAACAACTAGTTTTCTCTCGGCAACTTCGACGCTAAAAAGAACTACTTCCTTTTTATTTCTTTCCGATGGATTCACCTTGCTTTGTGAGCTCACGAGGTGTACAACAACACCTCAACGGATCACCAGAGAGATCAACATAAAGAGAGAGAGAGAGCGAGAAGGTTGAACATTGGAATTGTGGTGTGGCACCGTCACGAATCAAAACTATAAATTGTTACTTTTGTATTGTTTTTTTTATTACTCAAACTCGTTTGAAGGAAGTACAAACACATGTAACAAATTTCTGACAATCGAACCCATGAGTGACACTCACTTTAATTTTATTCCCGGCGTAACACAGAAAATAAAAGCAGCGAGAGCTTTTTCTTAGAAGTCTAACTCCAATAATTCGGTGGTATCTGACTGATAGGCAAGATCTATTAATTCCTTCCAGGAAATACATCCGAAAGGACCCTTCCCTTGTGTGTGTGTGTAAATTTTCATAAATAATTTTTCACCAACCGGGAGTCCTCCGACACTTCGTCAGAAGAGGGACGAACCGAAACATCACGTAGCTTTTGTGACACAGACGGCACTGACTTGAACTTCGTTTAAATAAAATCTCAATGGATTTAACAAAAGTAAAACTTTTTTGCGTAATTTAACAGCCTCCGCAATCCCAGCAAAGTTTCCTTGGCCTGCGTGACTCTGAGAAACGCATTCCTCCATTTTTACACGCAAACCTCCTACAAATGTGGAAATCTCCGATATGACCGTTTTTGATTCATTTCAGCAAAACACACGGCCGCGTTGTTATTTATTGTCTTTCTCTTGTTCATCCTGTTCAAGGAGTTAATCTTCAACAAGTTTGGCCGAAAACGAGTGTTAATGTTAGCGCCGCACGAAACGGCAACGTAAAGAACAGGTATTCATCAAATCAATTAATATCTAGGAGGCAGAGTTTAGACGTTTTTTCATGGGGTGGAAGCGGCTTGCAGAAAATCCGTAACATCCATCTCATTGATGTGACAGTCTCTAACGGTTACAAATTCTGATTTAGACATTACATATTGTGTATTCCTTAGTTCGCTGTAGTTCTCTATATTATCGAGCGCGTCATGCTCATCCGCCATGTTGTTGTGGCCTGAAGAAGAGAAATTTTGCTCACCAAACAAAAACACAAGGCGGAACAAACGAACTCAACCGAAACTACAAGGGAGGACTCTTAGACAGGTATAACCACGTCCTCAGGAGGACACCTTTTCTGGTTGTTTCTTCTGTCAGTTGTTGATTTTGTTATTTTCAATGTTTGTCTGTTTGTAATTTACTTAACCGCACACCACGAAAAGGCAATAAAATCTAAAATTTATTTTCTCAATCAATGACCGTGAAATGAAATCCTCCAAAACTTCGGCAGCTTTTCAATATCGGCACTCGCAAACCGGAAACGGCTCGCACAAGACCTCAACCGGAAACGAAATAATAAAACAGAGGAACCGAATGAAAATATAAATAAAAAACCGAAACGAACCAACGGATGATTGACGGTAGGTGTGAACGCAGGTGAAGTGGTTTTGTGCTAACGCCTCGCTGAAAACCTGAATAGTTTCATTCAAACTTTTTTTTTGTTTCAAATCTGTCTATTAAATATTATCTGCTTCTATCGCGGGCTAATTCCGCCGAATTATTGCCTCCTCGAACTATTAATGACCCCGATGTTTCACGTTGATAGCGCAAAATATATGTACACGACATGACGAGAACTCCGAAATTATAATTCTTCAGTCTTAATACTTGGGACCGACTACAACAGCTTGTAAACAATGTTCTGAATCAAATCAATATTTTCTTATTGATACAGTTACGGACTTTCCTGTTTTACAGAAAAACTAGTTGGATGGTTACAGGTGGAAGTCCAACATTGATTATCAGGATGAACGGGGGGGATGGTCTGCCGAGCTTTCGTGACCGTCCGATAATTCGAAACAATCAAAGATAATTGAAAAAACATTATCGTCATGAAAATTAATTCGGATGGGCCCCGAACAAGGCACAAAATGAAGAAAAAATATCAGAAACAATAAGGAAAGGTTCGTTGGAAAGAAGACGATCGCAAAGTAACCGACTTTGATTTTCATTAATAATTAAACCTGGTGAAGAGTCGTCAAAAGAAGAGAAAAACTTTTCAGGTTCGTCCTGTGTCATTTTGTCTGTCTGCGTCGCCAGGGCCCCAAGGCAGGTTCGTCTCCGGTGGTGATAAAAACTAAACCCAGGAATGCACTGTTAATAATTTACATTGTCGTAAAAATAGGGATGGAATAATGCCCCTTTTTATTATCAATTACTCCGGTAATGGTGAAATAATCGATCTCCCTATTGTCTCGCAAGTGGCCGATCCTCCGGGACTGAAAGCAGGTTCTTGTTAGTATAAAACTGGTACCCGCTATAAATTTCACTTCGAACTATTGAAAAAAAAAACAAAAGGTGAGACATAAAACCCGGTGAGCCGAAGACGCGTACGGGTACTTCTTCTGAGATCTTGATTTACGACCGAGAGATCGTCCCGGAAGGTTCGATTAGTACTGTTCCCCCGTAAATCATTCGAAAGCGACGACATCTTGTTAGTAAAAAAGTAATGAAGTAACCCACTCCTTGCTAAAAATGTACTCGCACACTCACGGGCCAGGTCATTTCTTGCGTTCAAATGGAATGGACACGACTGCATGTGCAACTGAACTCCCCGTGCCCTCCTAACGTTAAAAATAATCCTTTTTGAATGGCGAGGTGGTGCTCTGCTACCGAGGTACAAAGAAGTTACTCCACGCCAAAAAATCAGACGAGGAGCCAACGAATCGTTCATCAAAGAAATTCAACATGAAAGAATAATTTTTGAATAAAAAAATAGTCGCCGGATGCGATTAATAGAGGAGAGAAAGAGAGCGACGCAAGAATAGAAACGAAAGCAACTGTTGGACTCTAAACATTTCTAATTGACGCTGCGCTTAAATGTGACAAATGAAAAATTATAGTTGGGCAATCAAAAAATAAGGCCAAAGGTACAGACACCGAGCGCGCACGAAGTACCTGAGGTACGTGGCCTGCCAAAAACAGAACCTGACGTTGAGGATTTTTCAAGATGGCGTGCGACACAGACCCGAGCTTTCTTTCTTCCCGTTGATTCCCACAAGCGGGTGGGCACAATCCAGCTGTTAATAAACTCAAAACTTGATACAAATTGCAAAAAGTTAATCATTTCTGGTTTTCGAACGCCAAAGCAACTCAGTCTAATCAACAACCCACCGCGGTCCACACCTAAACGAGACGTCCAATTGTAATTTACCCCGGCAACGTTACCCGAAAACCTAATCTTAGAATCGAGAAAAGCGTCTAAACGTGGCGGAAACGTCACCTCCAGGTCCGATACCTATTTCTTCATTATCTACCTGGTCACATCGGTGCGCGTTACATCATCCAGGTACCCATAAATGCACGGCACAACAACTGGAACATCATTAACGATGTTTCAACGCGAACGTCTCGCCCGTTTAATCTTATTTTTAATAGTTTCCAGGTCCAGAGGGAGACCGACTCCTCGCGTTGAGGCCGCCCTTTTGCTACATCTGGACGCTGGCCCACGTGAATTCAAATTTTTATCTAGGACTTTAGCCGCTCCTCAACCATCTCCACCGCTCTGCCGAATGTGAACGATAAAGAAATTGTCACTTTATTTACCAGATTTTTCTCTTGGTGTTATCGCGGCGGATATTCATCTGGGTACCGGTGGGGGGGCCCAACCAGAAGTACCCGAGAAATTTATTCTCCCGACGACTTTACGCGTTTCTCCCGTTCTCTGGCGTGCTTTCCACCTATTTTTCTTTCTACGAGACGCAGGCCCTTGATCCTCCATCTTTCCTCCAATGGAACTCTTTGTCAAAATCAAATCCTTTGCCGGCAAAAGGAAAACTCCACGTTCCGGACTTGTAGATAGAGAGATAAATAATACCATTTTGAAATATGCTTTATGGCTAATTTATGGGATGCGATGCCCTCGTCGTAATCCGCCGAATTCCTGCGATCGGAAATAAGCGTCATGGATCTCCTTTGAGATTTATTAGACGAAAACGTGTGCGTGAAAATTTATAATGTTGCAGAGCTTTTCCTGCTCTCTCTCTCTCTCTCTCTCTCTCTCTCTCTCTCTCTCTCCTCACACGCCCAAACTCCCGAAAATTTGGAAGGACCACTGCGGCAGAAAGGAACTCGCCTCCGTTGCTCTCGCTCGATGGAACGCAGTTTAATTTAAATCGGCTCCTGTCTTTCGTGTCGATGATGAACCGGTTTTTAAATTGTAATCAATCTCGATAAAATAAAACATTAGTTATTTAAATAAATCTGCCGGTGATGGAAGTGAAGAAAATTTATAATCCTGGGGGCCGTTTGAAACGCCATTGAGTGCCCCGCGCTCTCTCTCCGACCGATAGTTGAAAAACTATTTCTGAAACAGGCCTCGTCGGTCTTGTCATGCTTCTTCCCCTCTCGAATAAGTTCACGGGCAAGCTTATGATAAGAAACTATCATTGTCACGTCGAGAACTTAGACGATGCTAACAATTCTAAAATTAGTCTGTAGTAATGTTGTACACTGCCAGTAGGAAATTAAAACTTAACGCATGGCCGATTGGTACGTGTAAATTTTCTATCACAAGAACTAATACGAATGTACGGACATTAAACCAAACTAGTGAAGATTCTGACGTGCAGGGAGAATGCAGAAGATGTTGAATGTTGACAATAGAAAGAAAACTACAAGCAAAGAAGAGATTGTTTAAATAGGGCCAGACTTGGGGACCAGAGGCAGCCGAATTCTCAGAATTATGAACGGAATCTCTTTCAAAAGTAGAACTTCATCTCAAGAATTAGTCAGTTGTATACAAAATCTTGCGGAAGTTCCAAATATTTGAAGCGAACCATCCCGGCAGTCTTCAACCCGTTTTTGTTAGGAAATGACTCGAACACGGAATCATGTTCCATGTTAAGACGCTACTTATAATATATATATATATATATATATTGTGGGTGAAGGTATCTCTGGGTGAACATCAGCCAAAACCATGAAAGGTTTTTCTGCTTTCCGATACGCAAATTTGCATTTCTTCCTGTACGTGTACACTTCCGATAGTCATAAAATACGACCGAATTGGAAAATAATAAATTTCAAAGTATTTCACCTGAAAATTCAAGTGGCCGACGGTAGAAATGAAAGTAAAAAAGATGTGCCATTCCAAACCTCCGACACAATTTAAACTTTGAAAACAAATTCCAATGCAAGACGTGCAGGTGTGCAAAAGTCAAAGCTCATAAGAGTAGATTTGCTGGCGTTCAGCAAATGGCTTTGGAAGTACGTGCATCGTTTTCCGCCTGTTTAAGCCTTACTTTATCTACGAAAGGTTTTTCTATTTATTTCGTTTCGAATTATGCCAGAGAATTTTATGTCATCAGCACATTTTCTATCACAGGTACGCTGAGAGACAGACAGAGAGAGAGAGAGAGAGAGAGAGAGAGAGAGAGAGAGAGGTGAAAAAAGTTTCAGGTGACAACGTCGGAATGAATTTCAACAAGAGTAAACCTGAACCTGTTTGTCTATTCGTTGATCCTAATCAACGTGAGGCTTTGCACTGGCAACTTCAATAAAAAGAAAACGGCTGACAGCATGAGAGAAGTTCACATGTGAAGACACGACGTGAGCGTAGCAGACACGCGAACACACAAATGCCGACCTTTAAATTATTCAGTTTTATTTGTTTCGTTACTTAAGCTTCTGTTTCAGCAGCAGTAGCAATGACAGAATTTTACACATTCAGCTGTCAAGAAGACAATGCGTTTAGTACGCAACCTCTGGTAGGAGGACAACTGCACTGGCCATTTCTTGGGTTCTTGGGCTACCAGTGTAACGTAAGAGTAAGAAAAAGACTTAAAATTTTTATCAAATCTTTAAATCCGAACTAAGTAAGTTGAGTTCTCTTGGTTTAAACTTCAAAGATAGCGAAGAGAAGTTGGCAGTTCCACCGCTACGATAAGGGCAAAAGTGAAATTATTCCACAAGAAGAAAGTAATCCTCCGTGCCAAAGTCAAAAATAAAAAAAAACGTGAAACGAGGCTTAAAGTTCGCGGCAATGTGGTGACATCAAATTCAATAAAAAGACTTTTGATTAACTTAAGTTCACTATTTGTCCTGTTGTAATTTAAGTCCCAAGTCACCCCACTGCCAACTGCGGAAACTTAATTTTTTTAAAGTTACACGATAACCTAAGGATAATTCTGATTGTAAAGTTTCTAACCAATGTTTAACACCAACCTTTCGTGTTGCGACCAAACCAGCGAAATTCGGTTCGGAATATTCCAGAAAATTATATTTTCTTTTTGTGACAACGCAAACTCATCTTTGGCCTTCTTTCTAAAAAAAAATTTATGATTTTATTTTTTGTAGAGAATATCCCAACAAGTGAGACCTTTGTGCAAATGAAGTTCCTGAACGAAAAATGAAAAGGGTCCTTTGTAACACCAAGTGTTACCATTCTTTCTTTCTCTCTTTCTTTCGGTTGCCTAACTTCCTTTTCACCCTCAGTCATTGTCTTTTTGTTTAAAATCTGAGCTCCTCTCCTTCCACTTTTTAATTTATTTAAATGTTCATTTAGTATTCTTCAGGCAAAATGGACGAGCAATTAGCATTAATATTAATAGTAGTTAATATGTCTACAGTTAGAAGAAATAAGAAAATAAATTCCGTTGACACAATAAAAATAGTCCTGCGTTCGTTCGATCAATAAACATCTATTCTTGTCAACATGTTTGGGAAGTAATTTTTGTGAACTCAAAACAAGTCCGACTTCAAATGCAGACATTAGGGAAGCACAAACAAAAGTAAATAAAAATTAACAAACGTAACAGTGGTAAAGCGAGACCGCATGAACGGAAAGAACGAAAATGACATCCGCCATCCGGAGAAAAAGTCATAAAATGAAGAAAACGTTGAACACGTGGTGATTTTACTGCCGAACAGCAACACCACCACCACCAAACACAAGAAACATCGGGCACCACAGGCAGTGGAATGCGAGAAACAGTGGACAGTTTCAGATGGTTGACGTACCACCACGTGAGGTTAATAATTTGGCTAAAACCGATCTTAAAGAAACAAATCACATTTCCTTTCTTAACTTCAGAACTTCCCTGGGGGTGGTTGTCTAAAAGCAGACGACGACGACAACGGTAGTTGAACGAGTGGCGCCCGACAGTTAGATAAACCCGTCCTAAAGTTCGTATTTACTTTTCTTCCTTCAAAACCCTCCGTTTCTACCTGAATGACCCTGCACTCACCTACCGAATGTTCGTCCTACGATTTACGTTGCTCAGACAACAAGAAGATCGAGTGATATTGAGAGAGAGAGAGAGAGTGAGAGGAGGGCGTACAAAACTACCGATTTAACAACCCATCCATCTTTAGCTAACACCGTCACATCGTTAAATCGCTCTCAGATTTTGTTGGAAAACTATTTTTTAGAACTACCCCTAAAGTCAATAACTTTTTTTTAGGTATTCTAAAAGTTTATTTTCACCTATGAGTAGGCCTTGTCAATAAGAATAGGTGTAACGTTACTTAACCAAACATCAACCAACACGTTAAAATACTGAAATTCTATTACACACAAGATTGCTTGAACTGATGTTTTCAATAATTGAAAAATTACACTAAATAGTGACTACAATAAGGTACATAACTCCGTTGTTTTAAAATCCGACATCGTTCGCTGGTTAACAGGCACCTCAAACTTATCACGAGAGTAGTAATTTAAGGAGGCCTGAATGTAAACACGAACAATCAGTTAGCGCCCATAAAAATAATAGTGAACCATCAATATTTAGTGAGCAAACGATAGTGTGCCTTGCGATGAACACGTGGAGCACAATGTAATAGTTTTACCTGACAAATATACGGCGTACAACACTGCAAGACAGCCGAAATGCAAGTTGCATTTTAAGTTGAGACCACCTCCACGGCTCATCTGCATGGTTTTTTTTTCTCTTCTGTCGGTTCAATTCCCATTTCACGTTACCCATAAATCAAAGCCGGGGAAACGACTTGCTTGGACTTGTATTAAAACTATTTATATAGTTCTATAGGGAAACATCAAAACAACGACAGGTTATTAACCCGAATGTACAGAAATGGATTGTGTCGGTCACCACCTGGCCACAGTTTCTATTCACTCCTACGACTAACATTTAATTAACTATTATTTTCTATTTCACTTTCTTCAAATCTGCTCCGGGAAAAGGCAATAAAAACATAGCATTTACGTCGGTAATAATAAATACCAGTCACGACACTACAACGTCGTCGTACAATAACATTTTTGTCCGGTGCTAACCAACCGGTTAATGACGGGACAAAAGGAGGACGAAAGAAAGTTTGTCTTTGTGGCACGTGACAAGACAACGTTCACATTCGATGAATTTTATTTCGAAATAAGTTGCACATATGTTTATTAAACTGCAGGTAGCGGGGGGAGGTGTCGGGGTTTACCACGGACTGAGTTTCCTGAAGAAGAAGAAGAATTGATCTCACAGGGAAATACAAGAGCGCTAAAAACGAATTAGTCAGGTAACCATAAAATATAAATAAATAGATTTCACGGATGGTATCGGTGCATGGAGTGACCCAGCGAGTTCAAAACAAGTTGCGAACCCTGAAGAAAAGTGGTAAACATAAAAAGCGAACCGACCTTTGTCTTTCAAGATGAAAAAAAAATCAATTTCCTGCTGTGCGGCGATGGCTGCAGCCTTAAAAACTAAACCGACGTAAATCATTGTCATCCATCGGTGACGGTGACGGTTACGGTTACATTTTCCAGAAATATCAGGTACTCTTGGAAACCAACGCCGAGAAATATGACTATCCTTCAGACTTAGGGGCGAAGGAAGGGGGCATGCGACAGATGTGAAATTCGATGCGAAAAACCTGATTTTTTCCCACCGCGAGAGAGAGAGAGAGGCCATCATGTGTGGTCGGAGTCTGTTTGTGATGGACCGAGTCAGTCGCTTATTAAGTTACACTGCTTGGACAGCACAACGCAGGTTGTACCTACACGTGTAACGGGAAATAAGAGCAAGACTTGGAATTACACAAGACAAAAACCGGATACCAAGTACCTGGGTATCCCGAGTACTCAACTTATCACTTCTCGTTACAAGAGTCGTTTGCTATTCCTGGTAAAAGTAAAGAATCAACTTCTTCAAGTTTCACGCTGGACATGTAAAAATGTCGCCGCCACACAGACATTCACTTCAACCCCCGGGGGTTCTCTAAGGGATGACGTTAATTTTCCCCTGTGACTTAAATATTCTGCTTTCCATCAGTTGGCGACAACTTATCTGTTTAATGTTCTTCACTGCCTTCTCAATTTGTCTTAATCCAAATGTCGCTAATGCATTTATTGTTTAAAACCATTTTATCCAGAGGGTGTCAAATTCCAGGCACCAAGTTTTTGATCTTTTTAATGTCTTCAGGCGCCACTTTACTGCCACTTTCACAGGGGATGAGAATCCGGCACCTGATACCTTCATGAATGAATTAGCCAGCCGCTATCTCCCGGGAGATTTATGTGATTGTTTTAGTCTGGCATTTCAGACATGCTCTGCTCTTATTGATTGAGACGACAATTAAACGTCGCCATGTTCTCAGTGGACGTACTCGGCCTGGTCATTTTAATGAAAACTGCAGTACGTATAAGTTCAAAAGCATTCAATAACAGCTCGTGAGATCGAGAGGAAAACATCACACCAGGAAAAAGACCAAAACATTTTTACTAAAAAAATTTAACAAAATATTTGAATTTGTGTCACATTGGTGAATGGAGAAGAAAAATAATGTCAGGAATGAGTACTGCCCAACTGAAAGTCGTACGAATAAAACCGGAAACCGAAACATTCGCCATCACTGGAACGCTAACTTCTTATTTCCTGCTCATCCGGTCCTACTCAAATCCCAAAATTCTTTGGTATGAACGCCAAAGCAAATATTGCGAATGTCAAGTTTCAAGATGGTGGGAAAACATAAAAATCTCATTTGCTCGACTTCAATTTCCCTATTCTCATGTGAAGCGTCAACTTGACACACACACACACACACACACACCCCCCCGGCAACCGCCTCCTGAATGTGTTACATACGTATACATAAAAACCTGTGCGTCGACAGGGAAAGAGAGAAATCCTGAAATTTCAAAATAGACACTAATTTCCTCGCTAATTAGGATTACTCTGGAGAAGCCTTAAAATCGGCGTCAAGGAGCCGGAAGTAGGAGGATTGGCGCCATTTTCATTTTCAATTTCTGCAAAACAAACCCTTTGCTGTAAACGGAAACAAGAGTTCAACCTAGTCAAGTCCCCAGCTCAATCGAACAAAGTTTTAAATTAATGCCTCTTAATTGGAATGTAACGGAGGAGACAAAACCGGAGAGAGATGGAGGGAGAGAGAGAGAGAGAGAGAGAGAGAGAGAGAGAGAGAGAGAGAGAGAGAGAGAGAGAGAGAGAGAGAGAGAGAAAGGCAGATGTAAGAAAACATAATGTTATTTTGCTTTCCTTACAGCACAACACATACGATTTAATGGTCCACTAGCTAATCTTCAGCGAACCTCGGGTGTTGCATTAGAAAACTTGTACATCCCTGAGTAAAAGGAAGTTCACCGTGTTCGTACTGAAATTAAACAAAAACTCGATTCTCGGTAGCAGGCAATTATCTAGGAAGGTAGGAGAAGGAAAGCACTTCATGTTTATATATATTGAAATTCCATGATCTTGAAAAAGACGTGACCTGACGTGGAATTACATTAAACTCAGGTCAGAGAGCTTAAAAGTTAAGTTATTTTGCTAGGGGAACAATACACAACGAAAACATAAGCTCCGTTAAGCGTCCACCGGGCACTAATTCCTCCCAACGAGTTTTCTATTAGAAAATTAGAGTCGATTGGAACGACCTAAATCGTCTTACGGAAGAAAACTATTTTAAAAGAAACTTTTGAGACGTCGACTCTGGCAAAAAGTCTTAATGGAAATTTACTTTTATGCGAAAATGCCGAGGCAGGAAAACACGCGAAGAAGTCGGCTAGAGCTTAATGCCTCGAGAAGTCCTACTGTTCTATTCCGGTTCTCAATTCTCGTCTAGTAGTGTGCTACTAGTTATTTGACACCACTACGGGTACCTAACATGCTTAGTTAAGTTTCCAAAAAAGAAGAAAGGATATATATACCCTGGTGGTAGTTCATTAAACATCTTTATTCTTCCTATCTACTGATGTAACTAGTTGTAAGTTATTAAATCTACGAATCGATGTAACAAAAACTACATGATTAATAATATTTAACGTAAATACTATTTAGATGAAAAAAACTACAGCGGAGGAAAACTATTGCCAGCATACAGTTCAATTTAGTAGTGTATGAGTTGCAGAACCGCAGGGTTTAACCCCAGAGGGAAAACTCCACTTCGGGCAAAGTCAACCGCACATCAGATTAATAGAAAAGCTCTATCGGCTCTATTGCAATCCTTTCAACCAATTATTTCCTACCGGAAAAGTTTTCTTTGGTATCGAGCAAAAACCTTTTAGGACACGCGAACAACCCGAAGGTTGGAAAAGGATGAGACCCCACGTGGGTCCCTCGCCTTGTCCACTGCGGACCCATCGCCCGTATTCTGAGAATAAATGAAAAATTAATTTAATTGATCCGGGATCGATATGATCGATTCGAACATCAATCGGTTTTACCGGAACCCTGGCAATCGAGTTATCCTAAGGGAAATTTTAGCTTTTTGCGAAGGTCGAATTGATTGTAAACGGTGATTTCTATCGGTTCGAGCAAGTGTAGTAACTCTTTTTTTTACCAATCCAAAGAAAAAGCAATAACTACTTCCTTTATCGTCTTTTACATCTCTCCAAATTCGGAACAAAGTTGTTTAAGGACAAGAGTGAGAGAGATGAAGAAGAGACCAACGAGAAAAAAAACGTCACTTTTAAGTCCTTTGTGACACTGGAAACGCTGAACTTTCCCAACGTTTGTTGACGGTTTTATTTTTATGTGTTCGAAAATCAACAAAACCGACCAAAGAAGGACTGTCACCTTTCTCTGATGGGATTAAACCCGTTGGAAACAGAAAGAGAAAGAGAGAGAGAGCACAGGTGGGAAAAGACTAACGGTGACATAAGTCCGTGGAAAGATTTCGGTACACATCTGTTCTTATTTGCAAATCGTAAATTCATCCCTCTCCTGCCATGTTTGATACAAACAACTCGACTGATGCAGACATGCAGGGAAATAAAGACAAAGTGTCCTCCTTTAGTCAAAGAAGAAAAACATTTGCTCGACGAGCAAAAGATCTGACCTCCCCCGGGGTACGGAAACCAAGAAAAGATCTCTGATCGGCCCAAACTTCACATGTCCGGATTGTTTGCCTACCAGATTTCTCTCACGTTCAACTTGCTTGTTGTGACAACTTGAAACTGCAAATTGGCACTACAACATGGTGATCTCCGTTCCGGTTCTGTCACTTGTCTGACCGTCAACACTAAATTACAAATCAATATCAACTTACAGGCAACTTCGATTACAGCCGGTTGACTTTCGATCTCTCCTCTGCTGGACCAGGCGACACAAACACAACGAAACTTGTCCTTTTCAAAGAATTCATCCACTTCGTTTCGCGTTACAGTGACACTCGCTTCGATATTCCGCACTCCCGTTTGAGGTTCGACAAATTCAATGTGTTCATTATCCGGAGGCAACTTCCGAACTCCATTGCACTTGAAATATATCTGTGAAAAAAATAAAGAGAAAAAGTTAGCAGATCAGTTCAAATATGGAGCAAATTGAGATTGAGAGAGGCAAACTCCTCGCGAGTACCTGTTTCTCAGGGGAATGACTCAGTAGATATGAAAAAGTCACCACGGCGAAACGATTTGACCTCGTAAAGGCCGAGAAAAAAACGTATACAACACCGGAATGTGCGACAGGGTTAGCATCCATCGAGTACTTGTCCCCCGTCCTGAATGAGCGTTTGTTATTGTTTTGGAAAGCGTGAAACACAGGTTTTTCTCACGAGAAGGCTGTGTACCTGGCATTATGTCCCAGAATGAAAAGAAGTTAATGCCGAGTACCCGAGCGACGGGTCACCATTTCTAACAGGGATTAGCAACGGCGTGACCAAAGACCTACTGCCACTCTGAACAATATTAATTTCAATGTCATGAAGCCACGACAAAACACCGGCAGACGGCAAAAAGTACCCGGAAAAACGAGAACCAGGTATTTTTGTCACATTTCTTGTTTCAACCAGAAATAATTGCTTCCTCTCCTGGAAACTTCAGGGGGCAACGCGTTTCTAATCCGACTCGATTCCTCACGGCTCTATCACTGAACTATTTCATACTTTCAACTAGTGGGCCGTTGTAAATAATTTCAACTCTTTCGAGTAGTTTGTCTCGGTCGCAACGTACCAGAAATGACATTAGTTTCCTATAGGGAAACCGAACCGGTGGGAAAACTAAGAGCTCTATAAATCTGCCTTGTATTTTTAACTAGATACGCACTATTCACAACTATTTCTTTGGCGTTAATTGCTATCATTTACCTGTCATTTCACCTGGGGGCCCCGGGGGATGTCTGACTGAATCCACTCCCCGTCGAGAGAGAGAGAGAGAGAGAGAGAAGTAAATAGTTGAAATTCCGGTGCGTGTACGCGAGCGTTTGTCTATAAACCCTCGACCCGCGAATTAAGATGCTACCAAAATATGATTTATAAATCCAGTCCATTGTTGGAAATTTAAACTTAACCGGTTGACCCCCCGTGACCTTTCTAGTTTCTAATAGAAAATTCGTGATTTTAAGTCAAATCACAACCGAAGGCGGACTCGCTAATTAAAATACGCCGTACTGACACTGTAGAATGTGTCATCATCCCCTAGACCGTTATTTTTCAACCCACGAAGATTCCTTTAGTTACGGTCCTGACCCGTACCGTTACACCACAATGAAACGTACAAACACAACAACAACAACAACAAAAAACTATCTGTATGTTCCCATTAAAAAACAAACGGATTTCGACTAATCCGCGTTTGACTCCGCAGTTATTTCTGTGTCTTTTTTATTGCTCAAAACATTTTATGCTCTACGATATACATCTTTCTGGAAGGGAAATGAATTGCTTTCAGAGTTCAGTCAAAAAAGTTCATAGAATATTTATAAAACCGTTTTCTGTTTCCACGTGGAAAGGTTCGTTTGTAGGAAAACAGGAAATTTTCGTTTTGCATCGGATGAGAAGCTGAGAGAGACAAAACCAACGGAACTGCCGCCCAATCAAAATCGAATGACATTAGCAAGAAAATAAAATACACGGACTAGATGAAGTGGAAACTGTCAGTGGAATGCGGAATGTACAGTCGATTAAAACGTCAACAAAATATGGCTAACAGTAAACCCGAAATGGTTTTGCGAGTAACAATAAAGAGTTAAAATAAAGAAAGTTGTAACAATAAAGTTGCACTTAATGAACTAAGGACTGAACTAGATGGTTAATATTTACAGACAACTTAATTACAAGCAATCCGGACGGGATACCAAACGAGTTGTGTTGAATTCGTGGGTAGCAACTGCTACGGAAAAGAATCAAATAGAAGTTAGAAAGTAATTTTTTTATGTTGGACTTGTGACTTACCCGTAAAGCATGCGCCGCTCTACATTTTAGTGTCGCCGGTTTATTTTTGACGACATAAGCGTCCTGAGGGGTTTCCAGGAGCATTGGTTCCGCCGAATGCTGATCCTCCTCTCCTGTCGGTATGGTCTGAGGATGTATAGGGTCCTCCAAGTGTAAGCTCTCCTTCGCATCTGGAAAAAACAAAAGGAATCGATTTGGTTGGTAGAATTTAGACCAAAGTTGGGTTTCAGTGAAGTCTTAAAGTTCCAACTTTCAAAAGCTCGTTACTCGGTATCTTCCCGGAGAGAAAGTCAATGTGACCGTGACTAACAGTGCAAGTTACTTTTGTGAAGTTTGCACCGACTGACCGGTTAAGTTGGTAACAAAAAAGACAAAGTCCGTCTAAAGAGATTGGATGACTTTCTTTTTGGTTCCCACACCTTTTCTAAATTTAGAAATGAAACGACTACAATGGTAAGTTCGAGTGATGTGAGCGATCTGCCCAACCGAACGGAGTACGCCTGTGACCTGTCGACAACTGTAACGATGCGTTTAAAGGCTAACAATCTGTGCGAATGCCTGTAAACAAACTATTACTCATTTTCAGAACAAGAAATCCCAATAAATTCTTGGGGGGAATAAACACTCCGTTAAGAACAATAAAAAAAACGAAACTACAAAAGCTACGAAGTCTAAACATCAATAATCCACGAGGAAGATAAATCAGTTTGATGTAACGTAAACATCTCGTTCTCGTCGTTTTCAAGTCTCTTCGACGCGTTTAAATTGCCAAACGCTCGCGTTACATCCTAACAAATTCCGTACGCGTTTTGCGTTTAACTAACTCCTCAAACAACGCGAAAACGCAACTTGCTGGAGAGAAAACATTTTTATTATTGTAGTGTCCGGGGCTCGATCTCTCTGCTTCATTACGTCCGGACTTGTTTTTTATCCCTGAAAATCAATCGATTTGTCATCGATTACGTTCGATTTTTTATCGGATGCGTCCACCATTGGTTTGGCCATCGCCTACCTTCTCCGGCACCTCCAGGACTCTACAAAGGCGTCTTCTTTTTTTTTCTCTGACAGTTCCGGCTTAAGTCAAGTGACTTATTGACGGGGTTTCTCGTTTAACCCATCTAATTATCGGACCAAATTAGTGATAATGAATTAAATTAGTCACGTCATGATAAGAATAGTTCGTGACGAGCCTTGGGTGCGACTGATAAAAACTAGGAGACCTCAACTGTTCAAACGTACGTGTGTGTGTGTCTGTTAGTGTCTTGGCGAAGGAGAAATTTTGTGTCGCAGCGCACCTACTCGACTGTTCGAAACTCGTTTGGTACCCGTGACGAGTACCTAGAGTGATCATTTAATGCCGAGAATGGTTTGTTTTTGTTCTGCCTTTTTTTTTTTTAATTTCATGCCCACTTAATTCATCTCTGGTTTTAATCTAATTTCTGTCTAGTTTTTTTTTCTTTACAAACATGAATAACACGCATTCAATTATCGGTGGGTACCTGCTGTTTAACATCCATTGTTGTTCGTGTTGTTTGCCTTGCTCTCTTGCGTTGTACGGTCCTGAGCTGTTTTACCCGAGACTTTGGTGCCTTTAATTGGAGACTGGTTGCCCTGTTCTTTTATTCAATCGTATAATTAGTTTTCGCCATTTGCCACCCAAAATGAACCTTCCTTCATGAAGTAAAAAAACAATGACAAATTCCCCAATGTGCAGGAAGCGAATCGACCGATCGCCTTGTAACACTTAACAAACGAATGATATTAATTAAACAATAAATAGAGGAAGCGACCACGCAGACCACACACACCTGAGTTTTGTTTTCACAACTACCGAACGAGCTTGTACGCCCAGAAGTCCCATATTTATTATATACAAGAATGTGTACCAATTTGAATGCTTTAATTTAGGACTTGTACTCGTGTTGTGATATTTCCTGTGTGTGGTGCGTTAAAAAATGAGAACATTCCCAATTTTCGTTTTAATTACCGCTCACCAACATTCAATGCGATATATAAAATTTTATATGAAACGTCGTACAAACTTGGGCATTATTAATTCAATAAGCGATTTGGATATACCAAAACCTATCAAATATATGCGGTAATAATAGATAACTTAAAGAGAATAATTAAAATTTAAATAATTTTGACCGTTTTGGATTCCAAATTCTAGTTCTACTTCTTTTAGTGCAAAATAACAATTTACTACCTACGACTAGTTCTTCTTGTTTTTATATTTCAACTCGAGGACTACAATAGTCAACTTGTCCACTACTAGTTTTACTACAAAATTCTACTCTCCGAAATCGAACATTTCGATCAGGTCGAACATAAATCCTTCTGGAAGATCCTGCCCTCCAAACCACATGGAAGAAAATTTTTTACCGATGGGTCAAATGACCTGTAAAGTCCATTTTTTGTCTCCGCAAAATTTTTAAAGAATCTTCCACGGACGGGACTTACGAGTTAAAGCGGATAATTTATAGTTTGGCATATATTTTATAGAAGCCTCTTTTATGTCTAAGGCAAAAGCATTCGATCGACTTTAATCTATTGCTTCGCCCTTACAAAAGGTTTCAATTAATTTCTTCAGCTCCTGCGACAAACGCCTCGGTTATTGATTTTCCACTCATCCTCCATAATGAAAATATTATTCTCCGATTATTATCTTTGACTAATGAGATCATTCATTCGTGAGAAATAGTTTCCAGTCGGTAATTGTGGCAAGATTAATAAGCGAACCTGGAGTAATAATGGTACTTTCGCAGTATGGAGATGGAAATACTTAAGCGACTTAAAGTAATTAATAGTTTAAACTGAAAAAAAATATGTAGAATATTTAAAAATAAAATTCAAGTAAAGTAACGTTGCAAACTACGAAAATAGTCTGGAAAATAGTTAACCGTATAAGAGTATGACTCACCATCTATAAATGTGCGGTGGTATATATTGTACAAGGTATCAATGGTTGACATGCTTCCGTTAGGCGAGTACAACGCTCGACAAACATAATTAGATGTAATGTAACGTTAAGTACAAGGTTAGATTTCGAACGAAATGTTAAGCTACAATAACTGGAAATAGAAACAATAGATAATAATGGAAACTTAATCATTATAAGAAATAACGAGGGATTATGTCAACGGACGAACAGGTACCCCGCACGAAGAACAAAGGCAAATTCCAACAGAAAATGGCAGATTTTGTCTAAAGCCAAACTCCAAGCAATAAAAGGCAAGGGAGATGATGAATTTGACCACCGCACGTACACACGACATGCCCTCATTTGCACTATCATCAATTAATACGTAACACTGGAAAAACTATAATAAATTTCTGCAACGAATGAGTATTTTTCGTGGGTTGATCACATCAATATAACGATCAGAATAAATAAATAAATACTATTTGGAATTATTCAATTCGATAATTCGCCCTTTGCACATGCTGCGATAGCGTGAGGAATAAATTTATGTATTTCGCAGTGTTTATGCACATGCATTAGTGAAAATAAAGAAAGTTTTATTTACTGCTAGTTTTGAATTGAGGCGACTCGGCAGGCAGTGACCCGACGCAAATTGACCACTACGAGCATTCACATTTTATTACTTGAGCTACACGTGTTATTTTTACTTGTAAATTTCGTTACATGACGTCGTGGTATCAATAAAAGTCAAGAAATAAACACATAGGTGAGAGGAGTAACACCTCGCGCCAGTCAGAACGCGAGTAGACCGACATCAGTCACTCCACCGACTTTATTTAATTTCACACTATTTACTTATTTTGTTCTTTCACTCGTTCAATGTCAGACAATGAACTATTGTTTTTATTTTCACTTGTGACTTGTTTTCGAGACATCCACCGTCACGTTCATTTGAATTTGAATAAAACAATTGTGGCAATGACAGATGAAAGAATTCACGAGACCCCTCTGATGAAATTTAACAATTTCGGACGGTTCAAGGCAAGCAAGCAACTGAGATGACAAAGTGTGTTCCTTAGCAAAAGTGAAATGACAAGAGTGCCTTAAGCTGCAGCAAAGAGTGTGTCAGTAGGTCGCGCCCTAACTGAAATATTCTTTCTTTGATGGGAACATCTCAAAAGAGCCAACTCCGAGAAGACGTTCCTTCACGGTGGTTTCATTCAAACTACTAAAACTACTAACTTGTTTCCCTTTTTTTCACCCCACTGACGCCACCATCTACTTTTGCTATCAGATTTTCTAACAAACGAACGGGAACCGACAACCACTTCAATTCGCATCCTCAACACGACCCTGCGAACCTTTTTTGCGGTTCTTTAAAGTCCTACAGAAATTATTTTCATTTGCTTTTTCCCTTGACACTGACGATACAAAAAATACTTAATTTGACGATAACAGAAACTGACGGGAGGAAATTCATTTTTGACATATTCGACATTGCGAATTTAACATCTGTCAATTTGAACGAGCTGGATTTGGAATGTTCTTCCTACGGGTTGCAACCTCCGGAAACCCACCCCACGGTGGGAAAAATAAAACCCAAAACGGGAATATAACTAATGGAAGAAGATATGTAGAATATAAAGAAACTGTTTCCAGTCCGGAAACACGCACAATGACAAGTTAATTAAATTGATACTTTTGTTTGTTACTATATAGGAAAAATCCATTGATTCGTGGGAATGGGAAAATGGACGTCGGGTACCGCGACTCCGATGGGTTCCTGTCATTTGTCGTTGATACCTACCAACTCATATAAACGTTTATTTTACTTATTTTTCCTATGGTATTTCGAGGTTTACTTAACCGGAAGCCAGCACTAAAGCGACACAACAAAACGACAGATTCTTCGGCCAATTACTTTTTTTACGGTGTACGGCTTAGTCCTCAATCTACCTGAACGTTACGGCAACATAATAATATATTGCTCGATTTTATACATGTTTGATGAGACGACATAAAATTCATTTTTATTTTCCTGCGAAACAAAACTACCCGATTACGACCGTTTTACACCTGCTCGTTTAAAATTCATCTTGGAAACCTGGTACTTGGTACCATCCAGCCCGAATGACCAAAACCTGTGAGTAAACGGTCGATTCGAACGTGCCGTTTCTGCTGTCGTGGCAGCAGACGGAGCAATTCACAAATCCCGGTGTCTCATGCCAACTTTATTACATCTGAAACGTCCAATAAATTTCCTGCGGTAAATTCCCAGGTAACCATCTTAGTCTTTCCTTTGTTTCCTTTGACGTGAGGCCCAACCTTTGATGGCGTCCTTTAGAAAGCGATTTCTGGCCTTTTTATTGTCGCCATTATTATTTTTTTCCTTCCCGTTTAATAATAGAACGTGTGCCCCTGCGATGATATTTTTTTCATTCAACTAAATCTGACTTGCCGTCAACACCGCCTACGTCCACGCCTAAAAACCAGGTACGTTCACTTCTTTCAGAAGACAAATCTGTTTGCGGTCCACCAAAACGGACTCGGAGGACTCGGTAAAAGAAGACTGATGGTAATTTTTTCATCAATTGACTCGTTCGGTCCGCCCGTTCTTCGCTCCTTACGAGAGGTACCCGGGGTCTCTCTCCTTCCAGGTACCCGTCACCTGCTCTCGAAAGGCACTCCCGCGTGGGTGTGGGTAATGCGAGACATCATCGAAGACTTTTATGTATCGGTGATTGAATCGATTTCCAACCGATTTCTCTTCAAGATTAATTTACACCTAATTTAAACGAATTTATTAGAAGATTCGGTATCAATTAGGTATTCTCGGACATATTTGTTTGGTGAAAACCCACTTTCGACGTGTTACCAACCTGTTAATAGGTTGTTGATTTATGGCTTTGTCATGTGGTACTCGCGTTATACGTAAATCAAACGCAAGGATGTAAAGGAAAACCCGGGGAGTGTAGGCGTTCGCTAACCACCCATCGGGTATCAGGTACCTAAGAATTAACGACTCTCTACTTCCTCTTACTCCATCCTGTAATAAATTAATTATTACATTTTGTAATTTTGTCTAAACGACATCGTAAATATTTATTTACGTAGTTTCCGTTCATTTCATTTGGTACTATCGAATTTGATGTTTTCTTTATAAATTACCACTACAAAGTAACGACACGAATTCCTCATTCAAAATATCGCACACAGATTTGCCAACAAACAAATAGTTCCTGGATTACCAGGTCTAAGTTTCAGGGGCACTTCCATCGAAATGATTGATATATGCTGTCAATGAGAATGTAGTATTTTTTGTTACATTAAATTTAAAAGAAAAAAAGAAAAAGTGGGTTGTAAAGAATATGTAGAAATTGTTCAAAAGGATTTCTGTGAAAATAAGTAGAGTAACCATAACTTCACATTCACTCCTTAATTTGCATTCAACCCTAAAATGGTGTATCGCGAACGGTGAGACCCTGAAAACAAAATTATACTCCTAGCCAACATAATTCATTTATTTATTATGCCGGATAACTCCCCATTGTGGTAGGAAAGTCTGTAGTTCCCACACTCCACCAGACAGAACAAATTCTTCACTTTGAATAAATTTATTTATTCCAGTTGCACCATCACGTCCTGTAGTTTTTAGACGTCTAACAGTTCGGTCAGGGCGTGTCTGACAGCATGCGATCTCCCACAGAATGTGTACATTTCAAATTCCCATTGGGAGAACCCGCATTGTCTCCTCAAGGAAAAGGACAACAGCCAGAGCTCGAGGAATCAAACAAATGTCTTCTCATCGTCGCTCTGCTTTTACTTCTTCGGATGCTTTTGCCTCGCTCTTCGACCTGGCCCGCCGGTTTCTGTCCTCTTCATTTTCTTCTTTCTCGAGTTTTCTCATTTCTTTTCTCGTGAATGAAAGCTCGCACGCTTCATTTACTTTAGAAATTTCAAAAGCACTAACTTTCAAAAGGGAGACCCCCGAAAACCATTACTCTCCGGTTTAACGTTAAAAGTCAGAAAGAAACTAAGAAAAAAGCAAAGGAACAGTTTGACTGTTCGAACCAAATCAATTTCTATTGAGCCGTTCGGTTGCTCGCGTGCACCACCGTTCGTCTCGATTTGTTTCTTTGTTGAAAGAGAAATTTAAATTCCCATTTGTTACAGTTAAAATCGAAACGGCCCCTCGTTCCGACATTTTTAAATTTTACTATTAGACTTCTTGCCTATCAAGGAGATGTCGTTTCTTTCTCAAAGAGTCGCATTCTACTGCGGTTGCTGCTAATGTGCCCTGACCGAAGTCACTGCCTTCTCTCCCATTTTGCACCAACTTAAACGGGCCCTAAATTGGGTCTCCACCTTTAAAAAATGTTTTAATTAAACCAAAAGCCGTGCGGGTTTTAAGCCGTCTACGTCGCCTCCATCTTTCTCTTTCACTTTGGCACATTTCAACAAATAAAATAAGTTAAAAATGTGGGGGTTTAAATCAAACGGAGCAGCAGAAAATTAACAGCCGCCATTTTTTTTTTTGCCTAGCGCTCGGCAGAAGCCCCCGTGATGAATCGTAGCAAAACCATCTGCTTTATTTCTCTTCTTCAGGGATTTTTCATCTTCCCCGGTCGACCAAAAAAACCAAAGAAACGAGTCTCTTCACCTCACTAAGAATTCGGCTAGTCTACTTGTCCTCTTTTGGGAAAATTCATAGCAGCGACAGAATTTAAGTAAAAAAATTATGTCCTAAGGGATTTTTCTTCTCTCTTTCGAGCGAGCTCAACTTGTTGTCAGAAGGTAAGCGGAACGGGTATTTGCTTTCCGTAAAAAAAAAACCACTTGAATTACGGTGACCACCTACTTGAGTCGAATTTTCAACTCGACCCATAAATTTTTCACTCATAAGTTTATCGGCGAATTAGCATTTGATATTGCTAATTTGATTTCATTAATTGTACCCGTTTACGGTTCTCGTCCGGTCTGTCAAGCCATTTCATTGTTTATTTTTCTTGTGCGACACACGGCGTACAAGTCGGGTGCTCGTAAGGTACTCGACCACCTGTTCGGATGTTTACGATTGACTGCCACCATAACCATAAGTGTACTGCTAACGACACGTAATTTGTACTTCCCGAACGATTTGGGAACCCAAGGCGCCATTTGCAGAACCAATAAGTTTCTGGGTACCGAGTACCCAGCCCAGCGGGACATTTTTCACTTTTTGACAATGTTAATCCTGTAATTTTTCAACTGTTCGACGACGTACAATTGAATAGGTTAGAGGGTGACCCTCGAGGAGGAGTACAGTTTTTTGTACGAGGTTTTCACATCTTTACGAACAAATAAGTTGGGACGCGAGGTATTGAATAACAACTTTAAGTTATTTAAGTGGAACGAAAGTAAGTTTCGTATAATCAGAATTTGATTACGACTTTTTAAAAGACTTTCGAAGATGGGGATGGACTGGAGGGTGAATTTCCAATCAATAGTCATTAATGAAAACAGTCCTATGCAGTCCAATTGCATTCGTGTGATTTAATCTATTTCAATTGCAAAAAAACAATTTCCAATTCATTCGATTTGGATCCCTCAATTAAGACGGAGGAATCCAACTCTAACGACATGTGTGCGCAAACGAATGGAAGCATCTGCTAAACTTTGCCGATCGCTACACATTCGTTCAGTTTCATTCCAAATAAATTGTAATCGATTTCTTAGTGAATTGAAATAGCAAAACGAGCACAACCAGTACGCGGTCAGGTACAACCAAGTACTAGGCTAACATTACTCCCAGGGTACCCGTTTTCAGTTTCATTAAACTAGTACACACCTCTACTAGGCTGGAAATAAGAACAGTATTCTGTTTGTACACAACACGAAACAGGTAGATAAAAATTTCAATATGGTGTACCTTAGGCACTCGTCAACCGGTACCTCAGCTTCAACATAAACTAGAGAAACACAAACAAACCCACGTAGACCTCATTACGAAACTTTGTTTTCTTTTTTCCCAGAGTGGTGCCACAAAACACAAAATCCATTTAGTCTCTTTAGTAATAAGCGACGGCATCAACATCAACATCATCCTTCATCACCGTCCTCTTCGTCGTGATATCTCCCCTTCCCCATAAATAATGAAACTCGTGATTTAAATAAGTCGTATATTATTTCGAGGAATTATTGCTTCTATTGATGTCAATCCAAAAAAAAGTCAGAGATTTACGAGCGTTTAACGACCGTTGCTTTTCTTCGGCATCCAAAGGTGTTTCGGTTTCCGTTTCCTCTGGCGAAAAGGAAAACTAAACCGGAAACGGCAGCGACCAGCAGAAGCTAAATTTTCTACCGGAAACACTTCAAATCGCACTCGAAATCTTTCAAGTCGTACGAGTAATGATTTGCAAGTCAAAGGCCCATTGTCAAACGTCAGAAAAGCAGAGATCTTTTTGAAGATCTCCACTTGAAATGCATTCGATCAATTTCTTGGCAGATTGCGAGGATCCTCCACAACTTGAATAGAAACTTGGATGAAAAGAAAAAAAAAAGCGTGGCGCACCTGACACCTACAAAGTTTTCGTGTTCTGCTTAAGCAGACTGAGACAAAACGTTATGGAAATTTTAGGTGCAGGTGGTTGACACTCCGGCAAAAATTCAATTCTGACATCTCGGAGGCCTTGCGAAACCGTCGAAACGACTTTTCTCTTTCGTTTCCATCTTGCTATTTTTACGTGGGCCGTCATGCACGCTGGTACGCAACAAATAGCGGTATTTCGTCACGGCATTGACTTCCCGGTCAGTGTTTTTTTTATGAACATGAACCTTATGTTTGTAGATTGAAGATGCCACTTCTCTGTATTTTCCGATCTATGGTATGAAACCTTTGGATCGATTGGTATCGTTGAATCAATTACACTGTACGCAACATATGACTGGAATGAAACCTCCACAACAGGAGGACTGCCTTCTTGTGCAAGCAACCCACGCCAGTGTGCATAACAACTAAATAAAAACAGTAGAAAAAGCGTAAAACAGAACTCAAAATGGCGCAATAAAATACGTGACAAAAGAAATTTAACTTGTTGAAAGTCTGGCTTTCATCCGGCCGTAAACGACGGATCTCTTAATTACCCTGCACAATAAAACTGCAATTTCTATTTGAACTAGGGACACTGCATAGTATTTTAAGATAACATCGAAGATACTTCATGAAAGAGAACGCAAAGGAGCTAAGTTGAGAGAAGCTAGACAAAAGGGGCTCGGGGGTTTGTCAAACAGTAAGATCGGATTATTCAAGCTACCGTATGTACCTAAAAGATCAAGCATCTCCTCTTCACATCTCTTTAAACCGTGCACACACATCGTACGTAAACAACGTATGTTTCTCTAGGAGCACTTGGACGGCCATTCAGACGAAGAAGTATAATGATAGTGGAATATAAAGGAACGCAGGTATAAGAAACTCAGTTTAAAGCGTACAATACATCCCTTAAAGCAGAGAAGGACAAAGAGAGAGAGAGAGAGAGAGAGAGAGAGAGAGAGAGAGAGAGAGAGAGAGAGAGAGAGAGAGACCCGTTGTTCACCCCATTGTATTACTATACAATAACTATAATAATCTCATGATGTAACTGCAATAACATACCGGTTTAAAGTCAAAACCGTTTTTCCTTTGATTTTACTCAGGTACCGCTGGAAGTTTGGTCGGTCCCAAGTAATTCTCTTTGCCCCCCGGGCTGTAAAAAAAAATCAGGCACACAACTCGACAGTTTGTGTTCCTCCGTCTTTTGTGTCGGGTACCATCTTAAATCTTTTAATTTCGGATACTTCCCTGGGCTTTTGTTTTATTTCGTTTCCCAGAAGAACTCTCCACCAACAAATGTACATTCTGCTCATTCGAAAATGTAATTTTCTAGTACCCGAAACAGAACCTTAAAAATTGTAAAGGAATCTAAAAACCGACCGTGGTCTCCCAGGGAACTCGTGCCCGTTCAGACTTAAATTTTACTATTATTATTTTCTCCATCGTATAATCAGGTACTCGTGCAACTCGAGTAATAAGTGACATTCTTCCCACGTTTATCCGCTCACGGCCGCAGGTACTCGTACGGCTAAAACAATTTGCAGGTGAAAAAGTGAATGGTCCGTGTCGGCTGCCCGTCCCATTTATCCAACGGATATTTGAATATTTATCAAAATAGAGTTTAATTTGGCGATGGCCAATCGATTAAACCGTGTTTTCTACATGACAATCAATCGATTTCTTACCGGGCCATAACAACGCGAGCAAAATAGTCCACAATTCAATTCGTTTCACACACACATACACAACACACACAGGAAGAAATGATTTAAATACTCAATGAGTTGGCAAATATCGGGTATCCTATTTCACTATTATAGTTACTGTCGAGCGGAACGGCGCTATTTGAATGCCTAATTATTGAATAAATAATGTACCATTCTTTGAAAGTAGTGGTACGGAACCGGTGGACGACTCTATCACATGTTCAGTGTCTCTTTCACTGCTTCAGGTACTCCTTTAATGTATCAGGTAACCGGAAATGTTCGTACAAGCAGGTACGAGAACTTTTTATCCTCCATTAGTTTCCGTAGCTTTATTATTAGCAATTACCCACATTTATTATTCCGTCACTAATTACAGGTCTTGAGCACCGTCTTGTGGAGGGGTGACCCGGAGAGTACCGATGGGTTCCAAAATCGAGAGAGAGAGAGAGACGAGGAGGATTGATGGAAGCCTCGGAACCAAATTCGTTTCTTCTTGGGGCATCCAATGAACCAACACGAGAACTAAAATAACAAACTAGTTTTAAGGCGAACAAAAAAAAACTACCAACCCCTGAACCGTTAAGGGTGAAATCCAAGGTTGTTTACTAAGGGACAACGATAATTAAAATCGAAACTCAACCTTTCTCTACATGTCTGTGACTGTGTCTGGGTGTTTCCGAACCGAAATATCCCACGAACCCTCCTGGATTTTATTCGTTTGCCCGATTTCACTGCCTTCTTGCCTTTGCTATCCTCTTTCAAGTGTGTTGCGACCATTGCACAAAACTTGTGGTATTATTTTTAGTCTTCTAGTCGAAAACCACAAGCGAGTGATGTTAATCGGCCCACGTGAACCCGCAGCAAATTACCATTCGATTTCGTTTCCCGCCAGGGGTTTTTTTCTTCTTCTTCTTCTTTGAACGAGAATAAAGCAAACCAACTTTGACAATTCGTATTGACAATGGAAGAAAAAGATGTTCTTGACTCCGAGGGTTCTTCACACTCGCATGGAAACCCCACTTGTACATTGGAGGTAGCGTTCTGTTACAATCCTATTATAATCACAAGTAAAAATTATTTCTTTCAAGTCGAGAATGAGAGTTGGAGCCTTTCAGAAAGGGCAAGAAGCTTCGGATGAAAACTAATTCACGGTATACGATTAACTACACCCTCGTCTACGAAACAGGCTACTACAACTGAGGTTCCAGTTCCACGGTCTTTCATTGGAAAGTATTTAATAAAGTTTCAGACTCATGTGAACCAAACGTTTCTTATTGGCACAATAACGAATCAATAGATTATTGGATTCGGACTAATAGACGCCCTGATACACCAACAAGCGATAAATTGAAGTTGACTTATAATTTTTACACTATATATAGCTGTCGAAAAGGTAGTAACATCACGTACGTTCTAGGATATAACAGCAAACTGAAATCTGTCGCAGGACCGTATCAAGTCTAACAATCCCGAAAGGAGTCCAGACACGAGGTAAATTAGTTCCATTAAAAGTAATTAATAGAACAGACGTATGTTCCACACCGAAACCTTCCCTCATACCATGCGATTATCACATTAAATCAAACAGTAACCGACTATTAATTTTTCACCGCAGCACATTCAGACATTCATCCGAACTATTAGTAATAGACAAACGATAGAAACAAATTACAGGTTGTCGGGGAGTGCATTTCGTCAGATGCATAAACGACCATTTCAACGATAAATGTATTATGTTATTACTACGAGGAAAACCACAAAATTTTAGGAATGTCGGCTCATATAAAATGGATCCCAACAGCACGTGTAAAATGCGTCGTTCCGCCCGAGTATTTTCTAATAGTAAAACAGTTTCTTATTTTTTTTTTATCAGAGTCACTCTACCCTTCCGACAGTTTCTGTTTCTCAGTAGGAACACACAAGAAACTAAAAAGGGGAATCAAAACCCTACGTCATCGTCGCATTTCCTTGCGCATTTAACGGTCGTACATCTTAATTTTCAATACATTTACATCAGTTCTTTCAAAGGATTTTCGTAATTAAATGACCCAAAATGACACGACAGTGGAAAACTCTAGAAAATGAACTTGTCCCTTCGTATTTTTTTATTTTAAATAAGCGCCCCGCTAAGAAGTTAAATTTGGTAAAAACACGTTCCTGTTTAATAGAGTCAATCAATACTGGCAAGTTGACGTTTCTGCATATTAGTAAAACTCTATTTTTCCGGGGACAGTAGTGCTCCCCTTAAAAAAATGAGCACCGCATTACACATTAAAAAAATATATTCTACAACTACAACCGAGGAAGAATTCAACAGACCTCCATGAAATCTCGTTTACCATTTACCTAAAATGTAGCGTGACATTAACTTGGCAATATTAGTCATAAACAATGAGTAGTACATTTATGTTGCTATTCTTTAAGAAAATGAGTTCTTTCTTTAAGGTTTAACTTATGTGACAAGTAGCGCCTGGACCTGCCAACTTGTATTTACAATTTACGTTTTGCATAAATTAGTTATGAATGAGTTATGATTCTTCCACTGCAAATTTTCTCATTGTGTACGTTACACTGAATTATTACATGGATGTATAAGCAGTCAACACCGTCAATTTATATATTTATATATTCTTATACGTAGCATTTTATGTCACGGTACTTCCAATCTAAAGTACAAGAAACTGTATACAGACGTTTTATTGTGTTGCTCGTAGTCAACTGGAACTTGGACGTCTTCTATTACGTTAGTTGCACCAAATATTTTTAAAATATTGACGTTACTTGAGAGGTATGTAGAACTTTTTATTAGAACGAATCGTGGGAGATGATCACTTGTGATTTAAAAAGGACGGGCACTTGAACAAGCAGACAAAATTTAGAATGTATGTAAGTCATGCACAGTGAAGAGATTCAAGATGAAGTGGTTCTCTTAGTAGAAGGAAAAAAAACGAGAGTGAAGTGAGAGAATTTCGTGAAGTTTCAAACAAGTCAAACATCTCTTTCACGACTCATCACACCACCCAAGAATTATTCATTTGATGGTTGGCGTTCATGAAGTCAAAAGCAAACGTCAGATTTGATGTTCCTTTTACCGACGTTCAAAAACTCGGTAATTTGCTCCTTTGACTGAACAGGCAGAAGGAGCTAATTCCACTACATCCGCCCTGGAAATGCCAAAAGACAGGCGAGTGTAGGACCTCCAGAAGAAGACACCGAGTTTCTCCTCGTCCAACACTTTGATTGTCCTTGAGCGATTAAGTTCGGACGAAAGGGAGAAAGAAAAAAAAATTGTAAGACGTTGTTATGTTTAAAATGAGAAAAAGAAACAAGAAGGCCATTATTCCGCTCCATGTGGTCTTCCATCTCTTAAAAGCATTTAAAAATAATGTGCTACAACCAGAGTTGGATGTTGATGAAGCTGCTGCCGGACCGGCAACCACTTTCTTTTTCAGTTGTAACTTAAATTTTTCTTCTCAAGTTCTGCCCGGGGACCGATCAAATAGACTTTTAAATTAAGATGGACGGAACACTTTTGTTAGCCAATCACCGTGGACAATAATTGCCTTTGAAAGAAGCGAAAACTTTAATTTAATTTGAAAATAAAACTACCGAAAGACTAACGCACGGCACCCCCCCTTCCATACTGGAAGAGAGTCAACACCACTTTGACATTCTGAAATTTTGAAAACGAAACTAAAAGCCACACTAAATCTAAATCTAGTGAAATATGTGATGTGAATTCCATGGAAGTGATGTAAATTTGAAATTTTTTCTTGGTCTGAAAAAACCTACCACAATCCTCTTAAGGGTTCTTCAATAAATAATTCTTCGATAAAAAAAAGAAATCCTTGTAATAACAAAAATGAACATGGACTCTGCTGCGTCATAGAGGAATCATATTTTTCAAATTTCCCTCTGGGTTAGTTTGAGTAGTATTAATAACTACAAAAAGTAGTAACAATTTGGGGCTTAAGGAAACCAGGAGATTTCATTTTTATTCATTCGTCATTTTAATATGGCGGATGATGGCTCTTACAAGTTCCTTTAGTGATCGAATATTAGCAAATATCATATTCATTTTTGTGTGCTTCACGATAAGTAGATACCGAGTATGGTTGCGCTCCAACTACTACCGCAGTGCGACTTCTCCGACTATCAAAGTATAACAAGTAGTTTCATGGTGGCCTCACATAGTCAAAAAGAAAAGAACGACAGAGGCTTCTGGTAGGAAAGTACCAAGTGGTCGTAGCCGATTCGAACTCCTGCAACTTCAACAGCTAAAAACCTTCACGCGTTGAGCAGAGAACTACACTCGGAGATTACTATTGTGTTCGGCGTATTGTCAATTATTCTCAGTCCAAAATGTAATTGCACAGGTCCACCGACGCGATTTTAACGCCATGATAAATTGAACGCCATTACTTGGCGAACACGAGAAGATGTTGCCTTTTGAAATTCATTAAAAACGCACAGGAATTGAAGGATTTGAAAATTCAACGTTTGTTTCAATGTTATTTTTGTCATCCGGTTCATTCGTCTGCATCTTTCGGTGTGAAGGACACTCCGTAATCGATCATCGAAATGAAGACTTGTGAATACAAATTAATAACTCGGCACAAGTACTGAATATGGAATTAGCAGATACTTAAAATGAAAACTCTTCTGCAAAGCAAGTACTAAATGAACTTCCATACGATCGTGTGGAAGTGAAAAAACGGGTAACATACTACAAGATCTCTCTCACCGGAGATCTTTAACGGATGCCATCGATCAACCGCGAGTAATACGCGTGTCCCTGGGGGTGAAACATTCGAACAGGTTCAGGTACGATTCCTGGACCACTGACATTTCGTGCCCCCCGTTCCTAAGACGAAGAAACAAAGTCAGGAGCAGACGGATGAGACCCGACAACCTCAATGGAATCAGAAAGAAGAAATCAAATTCGGAGTTCTCCAAACGAAGCCAAACGAAAAAAAACAACTTCTCCACCTTTTCAGTGTTTTCATCCCCAGGACGAAGTAACCCAATGCTCCGGGGCAACCTGGAAGATTTGGGTCTTTCAAAATGGGGTTTAAAAATTGCCTTCGTTCACGACCCAAGTTTCTAACCCACACTTTGTTTTTCTACGAAATTCCTTCAACCAAACAAAAACGTATCTGTGTGTATTCTCGAGTTAATCACAAATAAAGTTCAACGTGCAGGTTTTGAATCAAAAATAAGACGGCACGAGATTTCAGTCATTCAGATATTCTTAGGGGTCGTCCACGTCCATGGAGTGTGATGTATGCGACCGAATCAAAATAGAACCTTCTAATGGCGAATTTCTGACTTGATTATATATGTCATTCTTTTATTAAGTCGTCCACTTAAAAGAGAACACTATTTGCTCCGATTCGCATTACAAACGACTTAAGTCGGAGCTGTTCCTAACGTCTGTCTCAAGACCAGAATTAATAACCGGGTAACCGAGAAAATTATTTTATTTTTAAAGAATTCATTTTTTTAAATCCAAACTTTGAAAATGAATGTCAAAAATTTTATCTGCAATAACCAGGTAAAACACACATGCACGCACAAAAAGGTTTAACTTTCATCTCTCCTTCTGCCTTGGTGAAAATTCAGAAAAGGTTTTCATCCTTTCCCTCCCCTTGCGACAGAATAAAGAACGCATTTTTTTACATTCACGACTTTCTTCAAACTTCTTTATTACCAAAAATAAGTTCTCCGACCCATATTTACAACCGAGAGAGGTTAAAGGTCGTTGTTCTTGCGCCGGTAGAACTTGGACCGAGAAGTCGTAAATTTCAACGGGGACAAAGCATTTTCTCCATCTTTGGTCAAAACCATGAGGAAGATGAGGCGAAAACCAGTGAAAGGCGTAGATGCAGCATCTTTGGACCACGTAGTTCCTTGCCTAATTGTTGTTATCACGGTGTATGCCCTTTCGTGTCGGTGGTTCTTGTAAAAACAGAAAAAGGAACTACACCAAGGCAATCTGACTTTTCCAGGACACCTGGCGACGTGAGATGAGTCTATTTATGTGGGTAATAAATTAATGAGAACGACTAGTACCCACACAAATCAAACAAGAACCTTGGTAAGTGGAATCGTCCTTAGAAAAATAACACAACGGGTATTCCTTTGGAGGTAACCCTGAGGACACGGGCGTGGGCCAACATGAGATTGTAAATATTGAACAGAACAAGTCAGAGACAGACAAGCCAGGAATGTTTAAGTGACGTACTCGAATTACAAAAGCACACACTTCGATGATGAACTGCTAACGTGCCCGTAGAAATTCAGGTAGGTGTGGAATGATCGAACATCCAAGTACACCAGCCACTGCAATTCGTAACGTGCACTGTAAGTTGCAGCAAGATCGTATGATTGTTAATTGAGGTTTTTAGAAATATGAAAAATGCATAAAATACATTACAGAATACTAATCACATCGTTATAACTTGTATACAATGAAGAACGACAATAAAAACCTAATAAAAATCGTTTAAGAGTCATCATTTAAAACTTAAGAAGCCATGCAATATGACAATACATTACATAAAAAAATAGTAATACTATTCTCTAAGGAGTAATAATTTTTGATGTGAAGTCTTCACAGATTGATGAATGATTCTTTCCGGCAACTATGGACTGCGTCCCTTCAATTCAAAATTCTCCCATCTGCAACTTATCGCTGTACGTGTACTTCTCTTTTTCATGCAGACAACCCTTGTTTTTTTTCATTCTGACCAGGTGGAAGAACATCATGGGAACACATTCTTATTCCACATATTTCAGAATAAATACTTGAAATATTACGTAACCGGGTAGTAGAACCGAGAAATTGAAGAATTGCACTATATACGTAGTGTACAGGTAAGCAGCATATCCACGTTAATTCTTAAGTTGTAGGACTAGGGTTTGTTTGTTTTGTAATATTTTTCAGCATTAGTCGCGGTTATTGAAGGAAAACACAGAGAGAGAGAGAGAGGAACTCAAAGAGAGACTCAACAAAAAGAGCGCAAGTCCAAATGTTTGTGTCACAAAATTCTATCACACGGGTTTCCTCCAGATTTTCTGCTCGACCGAGTAAATAAATAATGAATGTATCGAATTCTGCGAGTAGCGAACGGTACCCTGAGCGACACAAATTCTTCAAAAAAGAACGAAAACGAAACTCGTACCACACCAACTTGTTTTCCTTTTACTTCCCAACGGAAAAAAAACAACTCATGAAACCTTTCCATTGTTTTCTTTACATCAACAAGAAAACACACTCAGAGAATTCAAACCTTACAGAGATGGAGAGGTTTTTCCTTTTCTATATTTTTCCCATTAGACGTACACACACACACACACACACACACACACACACACGCCCATGTGTCTCCCCAAAAAGGAGATCTCCTGACCGATCGATCAGACCAAGAGTTTGTGGAAAGGAAAGCGCTGCCGAATTTCAACGCAAATAAACCGAACCTGTCGGCCGGCATGAGAATCAGCAAAAGAGTCGCTCCACGTGAAATTCTTGAAGCTCCTGGGAAATTTCCCGGAGTGTGCAAGAGGAAAACTCGCTTTCGATGGTAAATAAATATTTTACAATATCATTCTTTCGGCAGGCAGAGCTTAAGCTCTCGCTCCGAAGAGAAGAATTGCTTTTACGCACTCGTCGTCAACCGGGTTGAACGCATTCAACGCAACGCATCATCACCACCTATTGTTCACGGAAAAATATATTCAATTTACACCTTTTCACATGGTGTTCTCTTCGTTACCTGTCAACCTGAAATTACAGGTATGGTGACACATAAATTCGGTTACTCCCATATTTAAATACATCATCGCACTCGGCACCCTCTTCACCCTCATATTCTCCTCACCGATGTCCAATTTTTTTTAACGTTTCATTGCCGTGGCACCAATAAATTCAGCCATGAACGAATTTGTGCGTATGAGGATGACTTAGTAAACGTCTCCACCCTAGGAAACCCTAGGAAACCTCGCTTAGATCCCTGAGACCGACGTCAAACGAAAAACACGCAAGTGAAAGACAAGTAGCACAACACAAGTTAAGATTAGTTGTCTAATCCGTTTCATTGGGTCTTCCTAGGTGCAAAAAAAACGTGCAATGATTCCGAAATTTTGTTTATTGTGACAGTAAAAGGTTTCCCTGGGGTGTGCATACACCCTAATTATTTATACAAGCGATTTGAAACGCACCTGCGAGTGAATTCAGAGGTTGTAGAAGGTTGGAGAACCGCGGAGGTCAACGATATGTACAGGCTAAGAGGACCAACCGAAGTGATTTACACCTCGACATGGCCACTTCCTTGTAGTTTATCGAATAAGAACTATTTATCAGAGAATTTGAGAATTGGTGAGGCTAAATCACCGGGGCCCACAGCGCCACCCTCTCCGACTTAAAAGGGAAACCAAGTCAAACAATCTTTAACTTGACGAGAAAACTATTAATAAATGCCTCCTGGAGTTGAAACAAGGGTAGACAGACAAAAAAGTTAGAAAGCCTGAGGAAGGCACCTGTGGCAGATGACGGACCAATGCAGTTCTCTAAGATATCAATTTCCCTTCCTCCCTCACTCGCTAGTAATGGACAAACCAAATAGTTTACATTAGAAGATCAAACAATGGAAATTGAAAAACAAAGAAGAGGCTCCTTGCCGCTCTTTTCGAAAGATGTTCAACGTCGAGTGTTTCATTTATCAAGAAGGTCGTGTAAAAGAGAAGCAGACGAAGAAAAAGAAGTAAGGGAAGTGGGCCCATTCCGTTCCTCCGTATCTTTTGTCTCTCACCATCCAGGTCTCGGTTGGTGAGAACCCAACATGGTAATCGTCTCTCTCTCTCTCTCTCTTTCTCCCTTGAGTGGTAAGACAAAATTCTTGGGAAACATCACTCATTACCGACATGACACAATGTTTTTTCCTATTTCGGAAAGGACCGTTTCGCCCTGGGCCTGACTACGACAACCTTTCTCACAGAGAACTTAAGTAGAACTCTGAAGGCGTCCGCTCGGCCTTTTCAACTTTCATCCAATTAATTACGGGGCAAAGGTGGTGTCTGACCGCCTCTTAAAACGACACTTGAATTCCGACAGGAAACAGTCCATGAATTGAATTTGAATTGGAGTTTAGCAGACCTGACATGACACCACAGCATCCCGTCGAGGCATTTCATTTTAAAATATACGTATTTTGAATCAGTCACCGTTCTTGGTTTTTCAACATGTCATCCCTTCTAACGATCACGAGCGATTATCCACTCTATAAAAGTCCTTATACCATTGTCAAGCAACGTAAACATGATTTTTTAAGAAAAAAAAAGAACTTTTTCAGCAAACTAGGTAAAGCTAGTCAAACCCTGATTTTCTAGTTCTTAGTCTACGGATGACGTGAACTAAAAATTGCACGACTGAATTCCAGCTGGGGATGAGAAAAATTTTTTAAAGTTTCAGATGTGAAAAAGGACCGGTTTATTAACACTCTCAGTATGAACGGTTTCTAGATGATCCCTACTTTATTCATAAATTGGACTATATATAGAAATAGAAAAACAGGTATTTCAACTCAGAAAGATATGTCAACTTAAAAAAACTCGGTGATTTACATTATATAAGCTACAGAAAGGCTACTACACGCAAATTCTTGGTTTTGTTTACAACTACTACCTTGCGCTTTCTTTACATTACCGCTCAAACGTTGGTCAAGTGTTCTAAAAACAAAACCATTCAGTCCACCTAAATGAATGACAAATATATCAAATATCGTTTTCAATGATGTCACCTAACATAAGGCGGCGATCCTTCTCCTCAAGGAAGGTTTTACTAAAAACAAGTGTCTTTTGTAAAAAAAAAACGCAGGAATCCAGGTATTTTCTCTCTTTTAGACTGTAGTTTTGTCAGGTGACTATTTGAAAGCAACTCACCTTCGTAGGCGTTGACCATCAGCAACGCCAATGCCGCGAAAAGGGTCTTGAGGAACAGATCCATTGTGTCAATCGTCGTATTTAATTCCTTTTATCTTCATTTTCACACGTTTTTCTGCACTTCCGACTAAACTCGCGTCACTCTCAAACTCAATTCCATCACTTCACTTGTATTTAACCGAAGACATGGCTCTTTTTATTCATTCGTCATCAGCACCGTCGCATCTGAAAATAAATACGAACAAACCTATATTATTTAATGGTTGAAAAATAAAATAAAATCTGGAAACTTGTCACGAGAACTGTCCCACGAGACGCTCCCAGTCGGAACACAAAAGCATGCAAATTACCCAACAAGTTTCGATTGAAAATTAATAATGAACGCGGGGAACGAGACCGAAAACACCACAAGCAACTTATTTATCGGGACTTATTTGTCAAATATACTCTAGAAAATGTAGCATGGGGCATAATCAACGACTTTGTACAACTTGGGTTTGAAATTTTAATGAAATCCGAGCCTCGAGTGAGTGAAACTCAATGTAAAACTTTCAATTAGTTTTAACGCCGATTACAAAACTGTTTCTCTAATAGTTTTTTAACATGCATGCACACTATCCCCCCTACCCTAAGTTTTCTCTTTACGTTTCCCGGCTATCGATTAACATCTGAAACGAAATAATTTTTATTTTACGGATGGAATCGCCTGTTAAGAAAATGACAAAACGGTGACGAATTTCCACGTGTGTCTTTTTGTTTTTCGCGAGGAGAACACAAAAAATTAAAATTCTCCAACGACTTAATAATATTTAAGTTTTCAAATCGAACTCTTTTACCTATTCACAGGTACAAGAGAAGTGACAGGTCTTGGAACTTGTCATTTGTTTAAGCAACCGTCCCGGAGCCCTCGAACGCAGCCTGCACACTTCAGGTGATTTGAATTTCGTAGAACTGACAGAAACAATTTCCATGGAAGAGAATCGCTTTTCGTTCCCGATTGAAATTTATATTCTCTAGTTCGAATTGAAAATTTCCGTGACGGGTATATTTCACATTGAATGAGAATAGTACAAGACATACATTATTAAACTGGTTGGAAATAGAAAGTGAACGCTTTCCAAGTGAACTCCGTGAAAGACGAGTCCTCCGATTCTAACCTTGGCGTTTTGACCCAAAAGGTTATCCATAAACTAAAAGACTGACTGAATCTTCTGTTCACTTTATCCTACAATTATTTCAATTTTTTTTTTCAACGAATAGTAAACAACTACTACAACTAATGCGAGTTACGTCTTGGAGAATTTATTCATTCTTTTATGATGCCAAGAGGTGAGCCTTGACTCGAGGCACACAAACAAAAGAAGAAACTATTTTTTCTTTTTTTTCAAATAATAATAGTTGCGTCAAAAGGAATAATATTTTACTGTTTGTTACGGAGGACACTTAGATTAGAGAAAGTGAAAGGATTAGAGATGCACACGCGAGCTACATCCCCTCAAAAAAGAGCGAATTCTCGAATCTATCTAAGACTATCCACATAGAAACATGTTCTAATTGAGAAGTAAAAAATAACACAAATGAAATTGTAAATTTCACTTTTATACTAAAAACAAGGCACGATTAGTCACGTAGAATACCTCGACTACCTTAAGTACCGCTGAGAAGCACAGAAATTAATGCGGAAATGAAATGTTGGTAATAACAAGTCTTGCAGTCACAGATGTTAAACAAACAACAAATCAAACAGGTACGTCTAAATAAGTACCGATGCCGATGTTACTTTCGTTTCCCCGACGTCTTTTGCACATTTCAAAGGAAACGTAAAATTCAGTTTTCGATGAACAGCAGAAAACTTTTCAGAATCAATCAAAGGAAAAACCAGTCCAGTCTCTCACCCGACCGGATTGTGCACCGAGCCAACAGAAGAAAACGGCAAAAATAAATAGTTAAAGAAGGAATTAAAGAAATAAACTTTTTCTATAGCCGTCGCAGTAATTTACTAGAAATAGAAGAAAAATAGCATTCTCACGTCTCTACCAATGAGAGGCGATAAAGAGCGTTCCGCTGAGCCATTATATTTAACAAGCTCTAGCAAAGTAGGAAACCTTGCAGATAAACGTCGCGAGCTCCAATTCGAATGTGCCCGAGCCTGAGGAAAGCAACGTGGCAGATAAACACGAAACAATTGAGAATGATTCAAGCGAGAAAAGAAAAGAAGTTGCTGTTAATAACAACAATAACAACAACAACAACCGCAGCGCCCAAACCATAATTAATAACTCGGAATTGGATATGAAACAACCGAGTGATCGATGGCAGTTCAATCAAATCAATTCTCTTCGTCGCTACGGAACTCCTTTGTCTGGTAGTTCGAGTTCGATCGTCGGGATTGTCGCGAAGGTTGAAGTTCTAGCCAAATGTGGAAAGTACCCGGCAGGTACCCCTTTTTTTTCCTACGTGTCATTGAAACGTTCGCCTTGCAATTGGCATTGGCGCGTGACGTCATCCCACAAAAATCATCCTGCGTTGCAGAATGGAAATTCAAAAAAAAAATAAATAAATGCCGGGGACAACCGAGCCACAACTATTTGTCTGGTTGAAATAGTTTTAGTTTGAATAAAGAAAAACACTAAAAAGAATTTGAGTTGAATTTTTATCATTTCGACTGCGAACGATTCGTTTCTTTTTCAATGGCTTCCCATCGAACAGAATTTTGTCTTTCGTACTCTTGATGTTCATGTAAATTCTCTGAAGAAATGTTTTAGAGAACTGGATGATCGGTGACCATCAATTAAAACTTTCGAACGAAACAATGAAAATTAAATGTTTTTCTCTATGTTTTTCCAGGAAAGTTTAGAGTCTGAGTATAAATGGGAAAGAAATGAATTCGATCAAATCAAACTGTGTCAAAAGCAGACAAATGTTGCGATTGATAGTTTCAGAAAACATAGTTTTGGCGAACATATTTCCACACTGAATTCTAGTAACTAGTTTGCTATGCATTTGGTATTTTGTCTATGTGGTTTACAACGTATGTGTCCACTTTTCTGCATTTCAATTACTCATAGTTAACTTGCCAAGTGTTTCACCTGAGTTCACTCGAGTGCTTTGCATCATCATTAATATTTATTCGTTATTATTTCGCAAAGTAAAATGTACTTTATTTTTCCATACTTGACAATCGCAAGGTACAACAATACATTACTTTATTACTTTCGAAACCCAGAAACTGCACTTTCTTTTCGACAGTGTTCCATTTCTCTTATCGTTTTTTATAGGTTTTTTCTATCTGTTCCTTTTCATCAATGTTTACTATTGTTTTTGGCGCTGTGGCGTGGCATCACTCTGTTTGACTAGTGGGAGGTATCATTGACGGTGATTTTCCTTCCAGGCAAGATACGTGACACGGAGTATCTAGGTATTTGTAAGTAGGATAGTTGTAACGAGCACGTGATACATTCCACGAAGTCGAACAAGAAACAGTCACAAATTAAAAAACCTTTCATCTGCTGTCGACCTAATGTTTTTCTAAACATTCGTCGGTTGCCCGATCACCAATAAATCATTTCCGATCGTAGCGGAATCGTAAATTTAACAATTCGCAAATTCGGTACATTCGAGAGCGTCAACATCGACAACAATACTTTTTAATTCTACCGACGTTCCATTAACCTGATGAACGGTTAATTAACAGAAATCGAACGCCATTCATTCAAAGTCTAATCAAATCCAACTCCAATCACGAAACCATAATTATTCATTTAGAAAAAGTAATAATAAAATTGAATCGAACGAGTGACAGAGTAAGACAAGAGAGAAAATGGTAAATCCCGCCGATATCATCTTCGGGTGTAAATCAATTCCCGTTTTCGGTTCGGAACTCCTGTGGGACGATGAAAACCCAGAGCAATCGAATTATTTCAGTGTTTTTGCTACTATTAGGAGTAAACATTTTCCAATATCAGCGGCATTCGTCATTCTCACTCTATCGAACCGTTCTGTGAGACAAAAAAAGAAGTAAATTCCAATAAAGAGAGAGAGAGAGAGAGAGAGCTGAATGTGGGCGATGAGAAAGAATTGTGGAATTGCACAACGCCGCACAAATTCACTGGAAGGAAGAAAAACTTCAAGCAGAAGGAAAAACTACACGACTACATTAAATAAAACCCAATTAATTAATTATTAAATAACCGGTAAACTAATGAAACTAATGACTAATGTCGTGCCAAACAATAGCGAAAGGAAGAATATGAAATGTAAAATGGCTGTTGTGGACATTCACAAATGTCACCTTGAAGAGTACTTGGAGAACCTACCGTTCGGGTACCTGGGCACTAGCCGAAGAATTTTAATTTTATGATCGTAACGGGTGACCCCAAGGCGACCGTCTCGATTTCTAACGTAATAGTTTTACAACTACAGAAATGGGTCGGTGGTCGGGCAAATATCCGAATGAGTTTCCCAGAGTTTTGTAGAACACTTGTTGGGGCTCTGAGATAGCCACACCTACTGAGTTTGATTTTAGTGCTGTTCCAAGAAAAGGAAGAACTATAACTAATTTAAATGATTAGTAGTTACGTGTAGGTTAGTCACGCGAGAGGAAAGAACTTTATATGTCTGCGAAAACGTTGGCTGGTCACTTTGGAGTGCTCTCATTTATTTATGTACTCTTTTAGTTATGCTTATTAAAGCGTATTTTAAACTTTTCTTAATTAGTAAAAACACATCGCTGCGGGACAGCTACACTCCTTGCTCCATCGACGGTCTACCGAATATCCAAATGCTACACTTCTTGTTGTGTTTATCCCTTGCAAATTAGTTATCGCTGCCGCGCCATTCTCATCACTAATTTTCTGCTCGTTCAATCGCCAATTTTCCACCGCTTCGGAGAGATCACGGAGGTGTTGAAAGCGATTAACGGATCCGGAAGAGAGTATTATCGGTACAAAACAGCAGTGTTTCGCTTTTTGCCCTTAACTCAATGAACTAAAGAGAGTTATTGAACAGAGTTCAATCGCAATTGAAAAACAATCGACAAAAACTGTTTCGGACGTCAAACGCGAGACGGTTCGTGGAAATTCGCAGCAAAAGGCAGGGACGAATAATAGTTTTTTTTATGCTCTCCTAAATAATAGCAAGAACCGTTTCGAACTTTATTAAAGCGAAAAAAAAGTTTGTTTCCTAGGGAACGAGTAGAGAAGTTTTTCCAAAAGTTTAACCGGATTTTAAATAAATGCACCGTAATTAACCGAACAAATTATCACTTTGGTTAAGGCCAGATGTGAAACACTCGCCATTCTTTTTCTTTTTTTTTTAAATTTCAGTCGAGTGTTCCGGAGCAGAAACTTTTGCTCTCGTTCAGCTTACGTTTCAACGTTTCCGTCTACCGGACAATTCAAATGTTAGGTCTGTGTAAAAATTAGACACAAGTTAGCGAAATTTCAACTGTTCCGACTGTGGACGGGCCCGACGACGCGTGAGGCAAAGCCTCCGTGATTCGAAGAAAACATTTAAAAACAGATAATACTTGTCAAATAAAGAACTGAGGATTAGGAAAGAAATTGCGGGATAATGACGGCTTACACACGCTCTTCGTAAGAGAGAGAGAGAAAAAAAAACCTCCTTGAATAAAAGTAGAATAAACATAGAGCCCGTGGGTTTACGTCAACGATTCCCGATGATTGGTTATAGGCAATAACCTTCGATGATTCGAGTGTTAAGAGCAAATACAAATATTCCCTTTTTTGTGCGGGATGTCGTTTGAAATTACTTCCAAGAGACGGATATAATAATTTCATGTTGTTCCGGTAACAACAAATCAATGCCATTGATTGAAAACAACTTTACTTTTCGTTTACGTGTGGGTACGTGGGTACCGGGTACCCGTAATGTTTCTATTTGGCTAATTTCAAGTCTGCCGATCGTCGGTTGCCCGGCAAAAGATGGAAGATCATCCACCACCAAAACCAACAATTCATCAAACTCCATCAAAAGAATAAATCAATGGAAAATGGCCGTTTTCCCAACTAACAGGAAAGTTGATTAGAAAAATAATATTGCCGTCTCCGGTACCGGTACCCGTCGTGTGTTGCGGTATCCATGGCCGTAATAATTGGCTTTTTTATGCAGGCATCATGTTCCTTCGGAGGGTAGCCATTACCGTAGACTAACTTGAAATTACCGCTTCACGATTTCTATTTATTACTATTAGCTTAATTACACTTCGTTTTTTCCCCCTTTTTCTTAACATTTCCGAACGTTCACCTGGAGATGGTACCAGGTACGCCTTCGCATAAATTCGCCTTATTCTCTCGTCTACCATCCAACGAAGACTCCATAAATCTTCAAATTTCTAATAATTTAACCGGTGCATAAGTTCACAGGCAACCTGGCATTTTCGCGCGGTTCCCTCCCAACTTTTCTTCCGAGGGAAAAGCTAAACTTATCGTCTGCTGTGGCGGATATTGCGTTTCTGCGTGATGTACGGCGTCGAGGGGTGATGGTGCCTTTGGGGAAGCGACGAGGGCAGTTCAGGTTCAGGCAAAGCAAAGGTCACCTGGGCGTTGAGCCGCATGACACACATTTTTGCTTCCTTTGGTTAATTTTAATGATCCTCATCCTTCAGAAACGCCGGCGTATCACTCGAGTCGACGGAAAAGTAAACGTGTCTACATGTAAAGGTGAATCACCGTTTCATTTAACGATTCGATTCGTTTCATTTCCAATTAATTTTATATGTGTATATACTTTTTACCCGGGACAAGAAAAACACACGGGCACACGTTTGACTTTTAAGTAATTTAACATTTTCACCACGGGGAAAAAGACATCACCTGGGTGTACACGAAATGCGTGAGTATATATCATCTCGGCTGTGTGTTTTAAAACTTATTTACATGTTTTTTCCACACCCCCTGCACAACAACAGTGCACAATATCAAATCAAACGGTACGGGAGCGAGGAAGAAAAGCAATTACCCGGCGTAATTAATTCGGTACACGCCATTTCCAACATCAAACTTCTTACGCTTCTTACCCCGAAAGATCTCTTCGGGTGCTTTTTTTGAGTGCAACCGTAGGAAGACTCCGAAGTTGTTTCTTTCGCCCGGCACCCGACGATATGTCTTGTGGGATTTTTAGTGCTTCGTAAATCAAATTCAGCATACAACGGGTGAAAGAGAGAGAAGCAACACACTTGTGTCATAACTCAGGTATTAATAGCAAAGTTGGCATGGACGCGGTCGCGGATTTTAATAAATCCTGAGTAGCAACCAGTTGCACACCGTTAAAAGTGTTTATCATCCTCTTTTACACGCCAGACAATTTGCCGAATTGAAAGTAACGACATACATCGGGTCATTAGTCTTAAACAGGTACCAGAGGACAGTAAAGAAGAAGTAGCGCCGGCCGCAGTTAATAAAGTTAATAAAATAAGCAACTTACGCAAACAACAAGTGAAACTAACGTTAAATGTCTTTGTTTTACGCAAGTACCACTTAATTCTTCGTTAACAACAAACCTTAGCAGTTTTTCCGAGTTGTACTCGACGAGTACTACCCGGTCGTCAGATTGAATAAAACAAAAAACCGGTCGGCAATCATACAGTTTGAAATAAATAATTTATGCTAAGTGGGTACTTTCTTCCTTTCGGAAAGATAAATATCTGGGGTACCGGGAAAACAACATACTCGGTACCTTGTAAACCCGATAAATTCATTTTCGACATGATCCCTACACCGAGTACTAATCATCGTTTAATCGCTGCTTCGGCCACTGGCAATCATTCGTTTGCTACCAACAAGTAAAAGGCGTGATTGAAACTATTCAACCTCCCAGCCACGTTTTTATATATAAATTTAAAACAACTCGGTCGAATCAGAGGGAAACCGATTTACAATTAACTACAACTGAAACCGGAAATCGAAATTATTCTATTAAAACGAATATCAGTAGCGATTATTACAATGGAAGATTACTTTTAAGTTGAGGAAGATTCAAGCGAAATTCCTGTTTTTGGTCAAATGTGGCGGAACTAAAGGTCGTCAAGGTGGTTCTCTAACGGCATTCGAGTTCAATTTCTGACTTTGTCTGATTCTTATTGAATTCTCCAGTCAACAGCCATTTTGATTTCACGTGGTTTCACAGACGTCGACCAGACGTCCCAGATGAGAAGAAGATGAAAAAGGACATTCCTCGTGAGTCGAACCTTCCACCGAACCAAAATTTCTTGAGTCATTAAAACCAAAATAACACTGCAAATGTTTATTGATGTTTAATAGCCAAAAAACATGAGCGCTGTTTAAGTCCGGCTGGAAATTAATTAACCGAAGCGTCAGCCGGTTGACAAGACTCTTCTTCGCACGAAAACAATGGGAATTTTTAAGTTTGAGTGTTGAGTTGGCTGGAAAGCAGAAAAATAAATAAGGGCAGGCAATGATTCACAAGTATCAATAAGAAACGGCAACGAAGTGCGGGTAGAAAAAGGGATGAAGAAAAGGGCTCGCGGTGTTAAGGGATGAGATTTCTTTGCAGAAATAGAAAAGAACACCCGGCTCCTTCTTTTCTACTCCTCTTGGACCGAAATTACCTTCGTTTCTGTTACACTTGCACGACTGTCTGTCATTTTTCCCTGGACAAAATCCCGACCGGTGTGCCGTCTCCTTTCATAACTTCTTATAGATGTATAGATTCGTGTACTTTTTTTTTCTTCTCATCATTGATTCTAAAGAAGAGGCGTACAATTCCATTTTCCGGAAACCAAATCCACAGCTCGTTTCCATGAAGATTCTATTTCTAAGGTTTCCATCGGATTATTACGAACGTGAACTGTACTCGGGAAGTTATGAAACTGGCGTTCTGTCGAGTTTCACGTGACTTATTCAACTGTATTAAAAATAAATAAATTTTCAATGGTTCCAGTACTCAACAGATTGCCGCATCTGCCGGAGTCAGAATCTCTGAGGATTCCACAGAAAATATTGTCTTATAATTTACGGATGAAGTTAAGATGCGTGTTGTCGACTATTCGACTCGTCGTAAACACGGATATGGGAATTTCCACCAACACAGTTGCAGAATATTGGAAGCATCAGATGAAACCAATTTCAGTGTCTGACACAGATGGCTTTTCTTTTTTCCTCGAATTACGTCGATCCGACGACGAAATCGAACTGTTCGTCGTTATTATCTCGGATTGATGTTCTATTGTGCGCAGGAGAAAACTGTTAATCCGATTGTTCCACTGATGAGTATCGGTTGTAAGCAGAAAATTCTGTATTTCTTTAGAAAGTATAAGAATTGTACAATATACAGAAGTTACCCATAATAACTATTTCGAAGAATTGAAATTATTTAAGCCGGATCGGGAATTATGGGAACTCTCTGAAGTAGTTACTTTGCAAGGCTTGGCCAAAGTGGAATGAACGTAAATGTAATGTACGTTATCTACATGAAATCTGTACTATATACAAAAATTACGGTTGGAACAACCGTAATGAGGAAGAAATGTACACCAGTCGACTGTATACTATTTGAAATAACTTTAGTAAATATGGAGTGGTAACACTACAAATAAATTTGTAAATTAATAAATTGGTTACAAGTCGGAGGTACTCAAATTTAAGCCGGTTATTTGTGGAAACTAAATACGAGTCATTAAATTTGCCACCACATTCGGGTCAGCAGAACTCAAATTGTAGTTGTTGTTGTTGTTCTCTCGTACAAACAAAACTTCAACGCTCCAGTTTCTTCTTTACATGCCCACCTACCCACCATCTGCAACCACTTCCAACCGTTACAGATACTCTTTCTTCCACTTTTACCTCTTCGAGAGGTGACATTTGTATTCTGAACGCGTACGACAATCCTGGCAAAATCCCTAAAAATTACACACAAAACGTTCTTCTTCACAACTTTCCAGTACACCCTCCGCCTGGGGGACGGAAATGGGCGTCCGTTGAAGCAAAAACGCAGGCACACGTGCTCCCGAAGAATTCGGTCAAATTTGAACTTAAGACGGAAGACCCCCGTTCTTTCACCAAAATTAAAATTAAAAAATTATTAATAAAACTTATTTGACTTTGTGAAACGTCAACTACTCTGCTTCTGATCTCTTCGCGTCTGAGACGATGAACGAAAAATTTCAGTTAAGTCCGTCAGTGTCATGTCAATGTTTAAAATAACGCAGTTTCTTTTTTTTTTACATTTCAGTCATGGCATCTGAGAGTCTCGTGGTGAAACATTCGAGGGCAGACGCGAAATGAAAGGCGAAAATGCGTCAAAATTTTATGTCCGACTTTTATGTCTCCTTGCTAAAATTTCCACTGCAGGAAAACCTGCGCTACACGCCGATAACAACAGAAACAATCTTCCAACACGTGTCCTTCCCCATAAAATTCTTTTAGCAGTTGAAATGTCAGTTGAGTAGGCAAGGTTTCTCGCGTTTTGTTTTCTACGAAACGAGTTTCCTCAGTTCTGCGTACGGCAGAGTACCTACAAATTGTTTTACCCACATGAAATAATTAATTAGTTAGAACCGTACAGTGTGACAGCCTTTAAAGGTTCGCCTTGTGATGTTTTGTGCACTTGTTTTTGGAGTTAATGAAACCCAGCAGTCGAATTTTCTACTTGAAATATTCCGCGTTTCAGAGCAATTCCTATCAGAGAGTTGTTGGATACTTAAAAATTTCTCCAGTCAGAGTGCCGTCGCCAATTTTGTCTAATTTAAATTTTTGTAGTTGTTCGTACTAAATGGGATATTTCTTACATTTGACATACTTGATGACAATCGACGAGTTCGGAGAACAAATTCTTTTTAATTTTGATTCCAAACCACACAGAGTTTCAGGGAGATTTCGGTTTGCTTTGCAGAGGGAAAACTTGACTTAAACTACATCGCAAGGCTTATTTGTAGTGTTTAAAAATTTCTGGCAGCAGCAAATACCAACCGAAAGTTATTCGCAGAGCGATTGATTCCACCGTAGGCATGAGTATCCAAAATTAAGTATTCCAAATGTGCTCGGGTACACAACAAACAAATTCCAAAATATTAAACTCAAATGCCAAATTTCGCGCCTTTTCCGAAACTCAACGGGTTACCGACCGATTCATCAGACACCAACTTTTGGTGTGATTTTTGTCACTGAAATTGTCGTCAAAATCCGAACGAAAAACAACGCAAAGATGTGTGTGTGTGTGTGTGAGTGTATGTGAAACAAGTTGAAAACACCGAAACGAGAAACCTCACGCAAGGCTTCTCGAACGCAGACTGAGGAGGACCTCGCGGAGACGGTTGAGTTGCCAACCTCCTGCGCAGCAGACGAAAAACCAGTTTGTCCAACACAAAAATTATTTCCCGCGCTACGGCCGTTCAAAATTGAATCCATGCGACGAGGGGGGGGGAGGGGGCTCTTTTGCGATTTCAGGTATCATTCTCAAATTCCAGGTGTTCGTGTCACAGGTTGAATTTCTCTCTGTTTCCATCTAATTGACCTCCCGGCTTTCCAGGGAACGAGAGAAATGACAAGGATGGTCTTTGATTTCTGTTGACACCTGCATGGAAATGGAAGAACAGAAAATGAAAAAGGAGCGCAGGTATGCGATTTCACGGGTGACCCTTCGCTTTTTACGTCGCAGACATAATGGCGGATATGAGAGATGACCGGTTGCATTAATTTCGCTCGGAGTTTTTTCCTTTATCTTTCCTAGACGACCTCTCATTCTTCTCGTCAACCTACCTGACGGTAGGAATAAATCGATCTATTGATGGTTCGCACCTGAGAAGAACACAACGGCCAAGCCTTTCCACCCTTGTAATTGTACACAAATGCCATTCTACGTCATCCTTATTCTTTCTCAATTTTATTTGCAATGTTAATTTTCGTCACAAAATGATCTCAACTCGATTTGAAGAAATACAGGTATTGAAATCTCAGAGCGGAAAAACCTAAGAGTAGATTGAGCAGACTAGAAATCAGACTACTGCGGCTAAATGGCAGGGACGGATTCGGTTGTGCAATTAGGAACGGTCGGAGAGGAACGACAGAAGTTCCCAGAAGTACTCCACGTTGAACAAAACTAAACCCCAGCACTCTAGACAATACGTCAGGTAAGCGTTTGTTACTTCTGACAGAAGTTTCGGAACAAAATAAACAAACAGTTGACCAAAAAATAAGCGTGTCGCATAAAATCTGAAACCACTCGCGAGTAGGTACAGTGGAAACTGAATGCCATCTTACGCCAAAGAATGCGAGAAACCTCAAGTTTCCTTCGAGAACCGAGGGTAGTGAGAATACCAAGAAAAAGGTACTCGTACTCCAGCTGACTAAGTCTAACGTGAGTTTAAAAATCACTTTGGGTCCATCATAAATTAATTTTCCATTAAATCGAGTGTAATGAGAAACAAAAGAATATAAATTTTGCTAGGCATTGAATAAATTCATAGATAATAGAGCATTGAAATTACTCCGGTCCCTTTGGTCTATTCATCCGATTTTAATATAAGAATTTATGAAATACAACCGTTCATATGACCAAACGATGGCTGTTGGAAACCCCAGAAGGCCTCAGAAGTCAAGAGGAAACCTTTCATACCAGAAGAACTCATTTTAATTGTTTTTCTAAGTGCTTCTAAAACCCGTAAATTTTTTACGGGTCCTTTTTGTGAACTGCCGAAATAAAAGCCGTCACCTTCACAGAAAGCTCTTAAAACCACGTCTGTTACGAGCGTGTGTTTCTGTGAGTTTCTGGTTTTTCGTTTTCTATTTCTTCGCCTATTAGACCCGGTGAAACCTGCAAGAATCTACAGAATTTATTACAATCTTTCCTTTTTCCTACAGTCTCTGACTGAATGAGGACTTTGATTTCCTAAAAGAAAAAGTTTCGTACTTGTAACTAAATCCGACGAGTATTCCAACCAACGTGAGTTACCTTCGCTTTATTTAGTTCCTCAACAAGTTGCTTTCATATGCAAATTACCATTACGCGCACTCCCATTAAATGTCCCCCGTGGTTTTTGAATTATCCGCCATAGAAGAAGTACCAGAAGTATTTCTCAGGAGATTCAACCCCAAGGGTTGAAAACTGGTGAGTTAGAAATTTTAAAGGGAAAATATATCTTGCCTTTCATTACGTACTTATGCTTTTTGTCTGCAGGTACCAGGCAAGCAGTGCACCAAACAGTGCAGTGGTGTCTTTGATATTTTGTCAGTCCTGGATTTATGTCAACTAAAAAATCGGTACCATTGAATTACCGATGAGAGCTTTCCATTGTCTGATAATGAAACTGTAATCCGAGTCAGTACTAACAATGAACCTGTAATTAATGCACCTTGTAGGGTAACAATAGATGACCCAGTGACCCATGTAAACCTGGACTGAAATTTAATAAATCAATGCGGTGCTGTCGAATATGCTCCAATTCACTATGTTACTTTTGTTGAAATTTGGTACCCGAAACGATACCCGTTGATGATCTCATTGTACCTGAGCGTGCATTGGCTAACTTATTTTTAATTATTAAGTTTCTGCCAACTCAAATTGCCAAAGACACTAAATAACCGTCAATAACTTTGAGGAGTTCTAAACTGCATGGTTCGGTAAAGAGAAGCACTTCTTATGTGAATGACCATGTGAATCCATAAATACTCCTTTATGAACATAAAAATAGTGGCATGCAGACATTTAATTAATTCGAGGCTCCCTTTGATCCCGGCCAGCATTCCTATCATTAGTATTTAATACCTGTGGTATGCTACACTTTCCAGACACGGGGATCTAATTTTGGGCCACGTTATTTAATCTCATGAGTGACTTTGCGCCTTTCTTGAAACATTTACATTTGTATGCAGTCATTTTTTAAGTGAACCTCCAAAGGCAAAGAAACAATCGCATGCCTGAACCACCCATTTAGTATCCACCGACTGGTGCAACTACCTCACCGAGTTACCAAATATATTGTTTTTTCACTTTGAAAGGCAGTCACTGTCATAGTAAAATTACCAAACAGGACATCTATGTAGAGTGCCATATCGGCCCACGGAATTCCCTGCAATGTACCAAGCAGGTATTGTTCTTACTGTAAAAGTACAATAAGTAATTTTCCCAATATTGTTATTCATCTTCCCAAATAATAAGGAAATATGGTACCGTTGGCTAAATGGTGTAAAATAAAATCCGAATAATTAGTTACTAGTTGTTTTTTTACTGATTTGTGTACGCTTTTTAAGGTATACAATGAGTAGTAAAAAAATTACCTTTTGTGAAGAAGTCAATGTTATCAGACCACACTCACAATTCAAAGTTAATAATTACCTTGATTGTTTGACTCAACTAACTGAGCCTTCATTTTGTTTTTCTTGTTATTATTTAAGCCGTCACATCGAACAATCATTTCACATGCTCTATATATTTCAATTTTTCTAAAAACTACTTTTGTTTCCTTTACTAACTTTATCCAGTAATATCCGAAGTTTTGCAGAGTTTTAGTGACTTTGATGACGAACCAGTTAGAGTTAGAGAAGTTAGAGAACAGAAGAAAATAAAGGAAATTTTTCAATAAAGGACCAACGTTTTTTTAAAAATAATAAGAACCACGCAGTCTGTAAAAGAAGCAGACCACAGGTACGTTAGAGTTACATAAAACCGAACGGCAGAATCGAATATCCGTACCCCTAGAGTTCTCATTCCAGCCCTCATCTAAAAAGTATAATGAACTCATGTAATTCAAATGATTACAAGAGTCTATCGATTAGTCCTCCTAATCCTAACAATCCGACCCGGTCTGACATCCGACTGGTAGTCCTAGAAAAAGTGAAACTTTACGGGTGACATCGTGCACGGCGAGTTCACGTAGAGTCCAACCTCCAGAAATGTCACCTAAATGTCAAATCTGCTGCTTCGAACCTTTGAAAACTCTCTATATAAATAATTTAAACGAGTCGTATTGTCACACGGTGGCGTTGAAAAAAACAAAATGGACGTTCCACAAATGTCACGACGCATTACAATTTGTAAGTAGAAATCGAAACTGTTTCCTGGTGACTGCGGGCAGATGTCTTGTAAACTTCTGTCATCAACGGCATTGTCTTTTTTGTTTTGAAGAAGACCATTTAAATCTTATTTCCGTTTCCGGAATTTCTTACCTGCGTAATATTACTACTTTCCTACCGGTGATAAAATAACCTTTCTGAAAAAATCTAGTTAGGCCTAGTAAATTTGGTAATTTAATAAGTTTCGTGCCAATACGAACGTTTCAGTCACCAGACACAGCTCGCCAGAGGGAATGTTTATGTTTTATTTCATTGTTTGACTGTCCATAAAACGATTTGATAAACTTAATGGTGTCGGAGGGTGCTAGGAATTTCCATTTGTTACAACTACTTCGGAAGCGTTTAATTGTTTTATTACTTACCCATGCGATTGGAGTCGAAATCCTTTTATTTTCTTACGAGAACGAACACTCGGATAAAAAGGAAATGATTCCGGGGCATGCCTTTTTTATAAGCAGAGACCCGTGGTAACGATGCCTTCATTTTGAGAAAACATTTATACTGACCATGTTTTTTCTATTATTAAGGGCCACTCGTTCCCTTTTTTAGAGTGTTCTTTCGGTGTAAATAAAAAAAAATGGTTATTCTGGTCTAGTGTAGTCTAGTCTTTTTCCCATGGTCTCTAAATCGTTGTGGAATTCGGAATTTTTAGTATTATTACCGAATAATACTCTTCGGTAAAAGTATTACCTTCCGTACATTGCGATCCCCAGTCAGCAGAGACAGGAGCTTAAAATAAATTTAATTTAAAAAAGGAATTCCTACTTTGTTATTAACTATTAATTTTAAATTGATTACGGTCGTTACGCCACAGGCCTGTTAAATCGCACGGTTGACCGTTACGCCGACTAATAAATAAAACTAATAGGTTATGGAGGCGAAATTCAAAGACCCGGTTATAATTATTAATAGCATTCAATTAATAATTGAAATTCCACTTAATGTTCACCTTTTAAGTCTGATGAAAGTGAGAGACAGAAAGAGAGAGAGAGAGAGTCTTCTCAGTTAATTGAACGACGGTCTTTTTTTGTGTCTCTGCAATTTAAGAATTAAATTGCTTGTGGTTTAATATTTGACGATAAATTGTGGTCTCGTGATTTAGTAAAACACTCGAAAACTTCAGAATGTTATAAAAATTAATGCTGTGGTGGTACAAATGTGACACGAGTCATTCAGACAGATCAAATAAAAATTTTACACAGGTATTGCATAGCTTTCTGAACTGACTCGCCCAACTTTATTAACTCCATTCGATTTTATTAATTTAACACTTCAGTAGAACCATTACTAATAATATAAGTTTTTGTCGGTTATTGTAGTTAACCGAAGCTTGTTAACCCATCCAAAAATTTAATTATCAATTATTGCTTACTCCAATTTTTAAATCAAATAACCCTTTCCGGCGTGCGACCTTTCGGCCCGTCACATAACGCACAATAACTGGACATTCGAAAAAGGAAATCATGCTGGTGACCACATACGTTTGACTCGTAATTTATGGAAATTTCGTATTAAATCTATTGTTTAGCAATTTAACTGTACCCTGACTGTCGTACCGACCATCATTTTCTCCTATTTTACTGTCATCACCGAATTGGACGGAGGAACAATTCATCTATCCGGTCAACATTTTTTGACAACTTAAAACCAACAACTACAAACTGATGAGAGTAGTTTGCCTTGGAATTTCAAGTTGAGAAAGGTTTTGCCCTACAGCTAGACCGAACTCGGGGACACCCGAACCTTCAAATAGTTAAAGAAACCCACCAGTCGAAGTTCTACTAGTTTGCAATATCAATATATATTATTTTTTAATTTCGTCACCATTTATAGTTATCCAATTGAATTGTTTAATTTCAAATGTAATTATTTTGCCATAAGGCTTTTAACTGTACCTGTGCCATGGGTCGCGGGTTGTGATGACAGGCGAAAGTTGTAGTGTCGTAGAATTTATTACGGAATATTATTTGCAGTTAATGGTATTTTAAAAGTACCGTCAAACAATCACACCAAGTTACATATGTGCTTTTTATTCATTAATAATAATAATATTTTTTTAAAATTACTTACTGAAGAGATATTCCTTTTTGAATTATTTTCAGCTGCCATCCTACTACAAAACTAATAAACTCAAACCTGTATTTTTGTACACGTCCTATTATGAAAAATGATATTTCTAGGAAAAAAATAATAATTCGGTCGGCATGTTATGGCGTTTTACTTACCTGACGTGACTTTGTTTACAAGATGGCTAAAGGAGCCGATTAACAAAATTGTATTTCTTCATCATAATAACGTTGGACTGTTTTGTTAGTTCTGTTACGGTAGTTTCAAGGATATCATCTTTCTTTCCACGCGTTCATCTCAGATGTTGACTAGTCCTGCGGCACCTGGGAGAGTAGTAGCCAGGTACCGAAAATGAAAAGTGTTCACTCTAGCATTTGGAAAAAAAAAATTAACACAGGTCTTATTGTGTACGGTAAACAGTGCAGAAAATCATCACTGATCAGTTTTAATGGCTTCTTCTCTTGGCACCGTTCGTTTAATTGCTGTTCTATCATTTCGGTACTTCTTTCCATCTCGTTCGTCTGATCTTCCATCATGAACGAAGACAAAAATGACTTGTTAAAACCGGTTCCTTAAAGCCAGCATACTCGTCTTTCATAAGTCTTATTGGTCTAAGAGAGAGAGAGAGAGAGAGCGGCTGATGTCCCGGTGGTGGCTACACCATGAAAAGTAGCAGATTGGAAGTCAGAGGCGAGATGTTAGAGTCGTTAAAAGTCTGACACCTCACGCCAGAATGAGGTTCTGAGTAATAAAATAAATAAATAGGTGTAAATCATTCTTCTGACACTGACTTCTTTCGATTTGGTTGCCCTCGGAGGAGCTCAACGCGAACGGGGGTGGTAGTTGTGTAATTAAAAAACTGCATTGCATTCGAAATAATTAAGCAATATGCGCATATTCCTATGTATAAGATAGGGGGACTTAGGTAACAGAGACTTTCGTTGGTACCCTCGGAATTTAAAAAAAGCAATAAAAGTCAGTGAATATGAATGAATGGCTTTTTATAGGTTCTGTTTGGGCAGAATATTTACTTCCATCGTAAACCGCAAAACAAGTACTTCTCAAAAAAAAAGAACATATTCGAGTTCCGATTTGTAAAAAAAAAAAATAATTCAAGTAACAATTTTCTATCAAAAGTAGTTGATTTGAAAGAACAAGCTAATACGTAAGGCATTGGCAGAATCGAGTTAATACCCGCGTCAACATATTTGTGTGATGCGATTCAATAAGTACCAATAAAAAATGTCACAAAATAACCCGTGACGTTTATTTTCTGCCGTTTTGAGGGTAGGAGGCTTGGGGGTGGGGGTTTAATAGAAATCCATTTTTTTCCCAAGAGTGTTTAAAAAGAAATAAATTTAAGGCGGTTAACAGTGTTTAACATTGTTTCTCAATGTTCAGAGCATGAATTTTCATTATTTTAAACGGGTATCAAGTACCCGTGCTCACGCATAACCGTGACGAAACAGAAATTATTATTATTATTATTTTTTTTCATACTGAAAAATAACCATTCGCCGACATCGTAACTATCAAAAAGTAACAGGTCGTCGTCTTCTCCTCATCTTTTAATATCTCATTATTATACGACGTAACGGAATGACTTCTCGTCGATTTCATAAATGGAAAATCAATTCGTAATGTAACGACTTTTAAATGATGGCTTAACGTCTTTTCATCACCAAATTTTCTTAAATTCCGCGTCAGACCGGGTACTTGGCTTGAAATTTACGAAGCGGAACAATTACGGTGGTCCCTGCCACGGAGTTCATCTGCTTGTCCTTCTGCATAATAAAATTATTTTTTTTTTGTATAATAAAAGTAATACTTTTCATAACTGATACTATTAATTTGGTTAATAAAATACGATGACGGCGTTATGGGGCGGGTTCTCAGTGTTGTCAGCCCATATGTTGTGTGAAAAATAGGCTGTGGGTACTTGACAGTTGGTATCTTTTAATCATTTCTGTAAGTGATGATGTCGTTTGTAGTATTTTTTTTTAAATGAGTGGCTATGTCTGTAAAATACGTAGAAGTTACTGGTGCAGTTAAAGGGCAATTACAATAACAATTTGTGCATATAATTAGAGGTATAATCGATGTAATGAGTTCGTGAAATGTAAATGCAGTTGCAATTGCAGAAATTCTCATCAACTACGTACACGAGTTCCCACTCGACTACTAAGTTTGTGAGTTGTATTGAACACAACATAATTCACGATGAACTGTTTAAAACCAAGTTTCCGTTTCTAAAATTTCACATTACACGAATCCAAGTAAAACGGCTGTTTTACTCAACTCCTTAACTCCTCGTAGTTTTAATTCAGGTCAACTACTTCGGGCGTATTCGAGGGATTAGTTAAATACCAATTCCCGGTTGTGTTCTTCAGGAGTAACAAAATAAAATAACCTTTGGGCTTATGTGGTTGTAATCTGAAAAACTGCTTTCAATAATAAGGCACATTTATCGGAGTTCGTAAAAACAAAGGAAACAGTTAAAGGTTTCTGTTTCAAATCGAACCGACGACACATTGAGCGTTACGAGACCATTAAAGCGGATAACTGTATTTATGATCCGTTAGTCTGAGGGATGAAGAAGGAACTCTTTTCTTCTGGACCAAATAAAGAGTTCCCGATTTTTATACGACTGGAAAATTGTTACCGAGTTTGTTTATGGGAAACCCAAAATGCGGTTTACGAGATGGAAGAATCGACGTTTTCGCCTCTCTCAGACTTTTCATTCAATTTCTATTATTTACAGTGTGGTCACACGTGGCCACGGCATCCACCTCGTAATTTACATCCATTCAAATGCAACATCTTTATCCTTCGGAGATTTTCACCTGCCGCTCTCGAAATTTATTCAATAATTTCGGATAGCCGTGATGATTTGTGGTATTCTTTAGTTTTTTAGGAATTGTCGCAAGTTGCGAACGTCCTGGGAACTTGAGGAATTCGAGTCTTCTGTTAAAGAATTTTACACTCGCTCAGCGACCGACTCTCAACAGGATGTTAAAAAGTGGTGAATGTTGAGTTTAGTGCAATTCTTCCTGATCAAAGAAAAACACCAAGTTTGGACAAGAGTACATTTTTGTCGCATTTACAAGATTGTTAGTGTACGATTGTGAATGGTGGTGGTGCAGCCGACTAATGAAAATGTCACAAAAGATTCTGGGCTGAGGAACCGAAACAAATTTTTATGTTTTTATGTCAAAATCAGGGCGTAATTTTGCTATCTTCTTTGCGGTAATTACTCTTTTTTACGTTGTAAAACGCTGGCCCTGTGTCCTTTACATATATACTTTTATATATATATATATATATATATATATATAACTTTATGTATTCTTTCATTACTCACGCATTTCAAACAATCCGCTGAATTGCTCAGTGAACCTTCTTTCTTTCCGTCTGTCATTGTATTCCGGGGAGTAAACAACAAGAATTTTAGTATTGTGAAATTAATTTTCCGTTTCAGAAACGGCGCACGTGACACTTGCCAGAAACAATTTGTTTAATTTTTTTTTGTGTGCTTTCCTCTCAGTCTCTGCTGTGCTTTACTTCACCACTGTATTCACTGCGAATCAACCCTCTGACGTGTTTACTATTTTTATGACAAGTGGAAGAAAATTCTCCAGGTTTCTCTCCGCGTCTGGGGAGAGTTGCGGTTCGGATGACAAATGGCAGAGCTTGTATATTTTCTTTTGCGGAAATGAATAACAGTCACCCATCAAGGGATTAGAAGGGGTGCAAGGAATGACGAGGTTGACGGGAACCTAAAAATTAGTAGAAAATGTCAGATGTAAAGAAGAAATTCGTCTAATTGCGGTCGGGGAGTAAGTTCTCGAGCAGAGTCACGGATGGTGATGGATACGTAAGAAAGGAAACAATTCAGGGCACGGGTTCTCGACATCTTTCTTCTCGACTTAGAAGTATGGGAACGTAATGATTGCACATATTTTTTCCCCCTTTGTTTAATGCAAAATCCCATAAATAAAAATTATTAGATTTTTAAGTCGGCCGTTGATGTTTTAAAGGGAAAATCGTATTCCGCTCTTGATAACGCATAAAAAAGTTAATTTCTCAGGTAGGCCAACCAGTTTTGACAGAGGCCCACCGTCGGGACGGCAGAAAACCGCCCTTTCGTTAGTCGCAGACCGTTTGTTCCCATGTCAGATGGTTTTATGGGCCTTTGTTGGACGTCTGTTTCCAACATACGCACCACACACACACACACACACACACACACTCGTAAACACATCTGTCCTGTTTCATTTCTGCATTTTCAACGGGTTAATAACGTCTAATGGGACCCAAACTTTTCAGTAAAAATTGGAGCGGGCAGAGAAGGTAAAGGAAACCCCTCTCCCGACATGCAACCTGCTTCTATCCTAATAAAATAGGAAATTATTCCTATGTGAAACCACAAAACCATTCGCCGTGGTCGTTTTTCCTCTGTCGTCTGTAAGCAATCACATTACGACCGATAAAAATCATTTGTATAAGTCTGATGGCCACGTCCAGTGGTTTGTTAATGGTAGAAATCCTCCGGTAATGTTTTGAAATTCGCCGGACCCGTCTCGGGATATACCGATAATTGAATTCTTTCCATGTAGTCCCGTTGACAAATGAGAAACATGGAAATTTAAAATGGTAAATACACGTTGTTAAAGTCGTAAAATACGAATTTTTATAGCACAAAAACAGCGGTTTGTTATTTTGATTGTTACGGGAGAAGGTGGTAAATACTTGTTATACCGACGCCATACCATTTTAATCCCATGTAACCGGATTAAAAATGTAGAAAAGTGTGGTGCGCGACAGAATCGGGATTTGTAGCCGAGACGAAGTTCTTTCAAATTTTAAGGTGTTACCGCAACCCTCACCTACCGCAGTACTCAAAATTCAATTTAATTGTCTTCTTCTGATTTCATCCCACTTCTTCGTTCAAAAACCAACTTAACGTCGTCTTATCCGTTCCATTTGACTTTAAATTGTTTTGCCTGACGTAAAAAGCGCGCAAAAATTCTTGTTGGTCGTAAAAGAAATCTCTCGGATAAGGATGGAATATTTAACATTTAAACAAGTACAGTAACTTTCACATGATCATTTGATAAAAATTTATTGTGAGGTTAAGGTTTCCGAACGGTTTTCTTAAGGCGCGGACATAAACTTCAACCAATGGCAAATTGTAAACGGCCTTAACTCATCTTTTAATGAGCAAATTCAAGCGTGAGGAGTTCGAGGTGGAGTGCAAAGTTTCACTTTTTTTTCTCCATGTTCTCCTACTGTTTGACTAAATAGGGTTTGATTAAATAGGTTCATGAATTTATGTGCGACTACTGCACTCTCTGTGTGTGATATTTAAGAGGAGACCCGCGAAGTTAACAATTTCCAAGCTCCCTTCTCTCTTTGTTTATATCTGCAGTAAATTAACTAGTCATTAAATGTTTTCGTATTTGTATGAGTCAACTAGAAGAAAAGCATTGAGTAATGTCTGCTCGTCAAAAAAAATTCTGAGAAAACATTCTGTGTTTGTGCGGTGCAGTGAAAAAGCATTTCAATAAATAATAAGAACGATAACCGCAGGCCAGTTAGTTAAATTAGTTTAGTTTTCAACAGTTAAAAGTTGCAGTTTTATATCTACAAGCCAACACCTCGAGTGTGTTGAATTCCCCCGTAGGATGTCTGCAATTCATGCTGGAAATGATGTCTTTCATTGTTTTAAAACAGTTCGGTTTCAATTGGTCGCAGTTTCGAAAAGTTTCAAAACTCAAAGGAAACGTCATCGTGTTTTTTCTCCCCCAAAAAAGCAAACAACATCTGAAGGTAAAAACTGTTTACCAAAAACCCGGTGTCTCAGGTGGAACCACAAACTCCGTTCAAACAGAAGGGCACCAAACGGTAAACAATTGTTGTCTCGGTTAGCCATTAGTGAAATTTTAGAACGATTTAAACCGCTTTGGTCGCGTCAGACTCCCAAAAAAGAGGAAAAGGTGGTTGGAAACTGACCTTTGCTGCCCTTACATTTAACTCAGACTTAGGATCAAACCGGGGCGGAATCATTGACCGTAACCCTTGAAATAGGATATTCCAAAGGGTGAATTCAAACAACCCGAGGCCCGAGGTTTTGACGTGGACCATAAGAAATGGAAATCAAAATGCTCGGAGACGATTCCGAAGCAATTAATTAAATAAATCGCTCTCAGGTATTTGCGGAGTACACAGCGATGGTCTCATAGGTGTCTACCTCCGTGGATGCTGAAGAGAAGTTGTTCACGTGCAGTCTGTTTAGGAAGCTACCACTCTAATCGCAAGCCCTGAAGAATTAACCAAAAGAACACGGCATTTTGGTATTCAAGCAAAAGTTTCGGGGGTGTGGCAAACTGCGGGCAATTGAATTTAATTCTGGCTCGTTTAGTATGGCTATGATATGTCTTCTCTCTTTCTCTCATTTGACTCGGAAATTATTTCTTAACTGATTCTGACGAACCGGTTTGAGTGACCGTTGCTTCGAGGTGGAATTTACGATTAGTGCCGCTAATGCAAAGCCCTGCAATAACAACAACAACAACAACACTCCGAAATACGAGGGAATACCCTAATTTCAAATTTACTCACCGGGTTATTATCGTGCCATTGCTTCACTACAAAATGTAGTTTATCCAAGGATGACACAATTGGAGCATTGGAGAGCAGGCGTTGCTACGTCGTTATCTTGTGTTGCTAGGGCTCTGTATGGTCGATTTCATTCGCAAAAGACTGTTTACAAAGTGAAGTCCGAAGAAGAAAAAAGCAGTGATCAATTTCAATTAGTGAAAATTAAAATAATTGTGAAAATTTCCGTAGGGGACGTGGAAAATCCAACGAAAAAAAAATGCTGAAGGGCAACGACGTAAATGAATGTTTCAAACGAACTCGGTAGGCCGCGTGCCTCGTAAGAAACGTGCGGAAACGTAAAAAATCCTTTCCGCGGGTTATTCAAATTACGGTAATGGCGAAATTTTTTTCTCCGGCGACTTTCACTCATCTTTGGAATGACTGAATGCTGAAAACTCTGAGGAATTATTTGAATTGTAAGGAAAGCTTTAAAGAATGTCCTATTACAGCGAACCTACCAAAGAAAGCGATGCGGCGTGCAGGAACCACAGAAAACCGAAGCAGACTTGAGAGCCATTTCTTTGGGAAATGCTCGTATAGCTGGCTTATAACGATCTATAAAAATATAATGCTTTTTCTATTGTAGTCCCTGCTCTACGATGATAATAGAAAAAACAATAAATTTGTCTATAATTGAATTATTAAAATCGATTGATCGATTTCCCGTGACGGCATGCAAAAATTAAGGGACACGTGTCACGGATACATACGAGAAAGTATAACTTCTCCTCGACAAGATGTCTTGTTTAAAAAAAAAACTTTATAAAAACCAGAGTATCTTCTAGCCGGCTGTAAATGCTGATTTTTGGAAACCCCCTACACCAGACATTTTCTAGAACGTATCTAGGATGTAAAATTTTTATGTGGGTCAAAGTGTACGTCTCCTGTACAATTTTATTTATCTTCCCGGTGTAATTTAAATAGAATCTGCTGCTGCTTTGGAGTTGCCTTACGAAAGAGTTACGGCTCACGTCGTAAATAAAATATATAAAAATACTTTAATGCTGAGCTCTCTCTCTCTCTCTCTCTCTTGACTTTTGAGTGCGATCGATTTCCAAATTTAAGATCAGAAGAAGGCAATTATCGAATACCAAAAAGGCAAAAGGAACGAGTGCATCGTGAGTTGTGCAAGAGGACGCAAATGACTCCATCAAAAATCCCCCTAAAAACTACTCATTAAAGTACCTGAGTGGTTTAAATTGAGACGTAATGATGACAAGAATCCGTGGGGCACTTTTAACTTTTTCTGGTATTTCTCGAACGGTCGCACACTCTGACATACCTGCAAAAGTATCTGGAAACGATAATTCGAAGGATAATTCGTAGGCTTGAGCGCCCTAAAAATGTATTCGCCAATTAGATCTTTTGTTTCTCTACACCGAAACTACTAAAATAACCATAATTTAGACGTGTTTTACTTTTCTTTTTAAGGCACCGAACTGTCGAAAGGAGAGATGGCTCCCTATAATTATAAAAACAAGTCACATAACTTTGAATGGTACCTTTCGTCGGACTGAATTTTGCATGTAACTATTTACTGAAAAAGGCAATTAATAGTATTTTTTTCACTAACTCGTTCAATTAGATGATTACACAACTTGGGTAGCATTAAGATTTGAGTACTGTGCACCAGCAGACTCTCAGATAAATACGACAAAATTGTGCAGCGCAGGTTTCCACCTATGCTCCCGTAATCTCAGAGAGTATCTGTTCCTCGTACTGCCCAATAATAAATTACATAGGTTCTTGAACAACCATGATTCTATCAGACACTCCGTCCGGAAAAAAATCTCATTCCGTTCAATGTGGTCAGGTCAAGTTGCCACCGAACCAATGCCGGGACACCCAAGAGAGAGTACAAGAATTTTGTATTAAAAACTAACTAAATGTGTCACATCAAATTGATCGATCGACGAATACCTGAGACCCGACTCAACCGACTCACCTGAGTTCGGTCTGGTCAAGTATTACTCAGGGGTGAATAAATAAATTTTTTACAACTACATTGCCTGCTTTCCTTCACAGTTCCTGAGTGAGTTAATTATGTTGGTTAATATTTAACGAAAATATTATTACTTTTGGTCTAATTAAAAAAACGACTCAAGGGAAGATGGAAGTTCTCAACCTAAGCTATGTAATTACATTTCATCACTTAAAGCGGCAGACGTCTTCTGTTAAGAAAAAACTTTCTTCTCCGATGAACGAATTTACGAGAGCTGCCTCCGGGCAAAATGCATCTGCCATTTAAAAACCAGGTGAACTTTTCTGTCCTATAAAATCGGTCAACATAGAAACCTGCATATGTTAATTAAAAAAATTATTCGGTGGAAGGTTAGTCCGAGGCAACGATTGCGGAAATTAATACCAAACTATTAATTCAAGAATCCCGTACTCAATAAAAAAAAAATGCATTACCTCTGGAACAAAGAGAGCGACCCAAGGAATTACACATTAAGAAAGTACCCGTAGACCTTGACTACAAAATTACTGAGGACTAAACGGGAACTAAAAAAATAACATAGAAAAGTATTAAGAAGCCGTACATGAGTGAAAGCCAGGAAGAAAATGACTAGTTTGAGACGAACCGACTGGACGTAGGCTGCACAGAAAGAACATCCTTTCTTGTCCAAATTGAAGACTCCCTGTGGTTCTTCAGTTGGCTGAAGTAGACCTCCACCGTTTTCTGCGGATTCCCGGCCCTTTTTTCAATATTTTCCTTACTCACAAAATTAACGATGAAAATATTCTAATGAATCATGCTAATCCTCCGTTTAAAAATTTGCTAAAGTTTATCAGCCTCAGAAAAACTTTTGCAAAACGATCCATTTCTCATCGTCCGTCCAAGAAACTTTAAAAGAAGGCAGCGTCTGAGAGAGGAGTCCTCCACCATTCATCTATCAAAATTGTTTAGCAGGTGTAAAATACTTTTCCGGGTTATTAAAATTTACTGTTTTTCGACGCCACCTGAATGCTGCCTACACGTATATGTATATTTATATTAATATACTAATTAATCATCGTCAATAGAGGCGAAGATAATATTCTGAGTGTAAAAAATAATAATGTGTCCGCATAAAGTATCATTTATGTTTGCTGATTTACGGGAGACGCGAAACGAGCTCGGCTCAAGGGCTCCTGCACAATACATAAACGGAGTTTATGCCGGATTTAACAATAAATTAATACAACCCGACCGAGTATCACATTCGGATATGTACTTTAATAAAGATAAATTTGAAAAAATTGTAAGGTTCTATGCGTCGGAGACGTAAAGACTCGGATTACAAATACGAACGGGTGTTTTCCTTAAATACAGGTATTAATAGAATAAATAATGATTCATGTTCTCGGCGAGACCATTTTGTTTTTTATGGGTTTTAAATCTAACGCTGTCTCTTCGGCCGTTCGATTTTATGCAGCGGTTGCCCACGAACATGAAATGATGTGAGAAAATGTTTAGGCGGACCGAGGACAGAGAATGTTGATGCGAACGGGTCATCTGGTGCCAGAAAATGAGTGTAGGCGGTTCCTATTATTACTGTAGTCATTTACTACTATGCTGTGGTGTTAATTTGGGTTTGAGATAATTGAGAAAAACATACGGTAAAAGTGAAACACGTGATAAAGAGTTATACTAATAGTAACATCAATCAGTAGGACGAATGACAATTCCTATTTTTGCTTCATTTGTAGTGCTGGAGAGACACGAGGGATGATGTCACGGCGGGTAGAACTACGAGAAATTCGGGTGAACGTGGGCATGTGAGCCGAGGGTAATGTAACTATGTGAACGATTTAGTGTTATCCATGGATTACTCACTTCCCTTCAGTGACAGAAGCGCTTCTGAAATAAAATATTATAAATAAAGTCTTACAACAGAACAAGAATCTTGTTCACGTCTTTCTTGTTCTCCGCCATCTGCCTCTCCCACAACTGGTCGCCTTTACATTTTCAGCAATTCAATTAATCAGACGGGCCATGGAAGAAATCTGGTAGAAAGAGAGAGAGAGAGAGAGAGAGAGAGAGAGAGAGAGAGAGAGAGAGAGAGAGAGAGAGAGAGCTCGGGGGAAGTATTAAGAAATTTCATGGCAATTACACGTTATTTGTGTTTTCAAGTTCCAACTAATCTAAATTTATATAGCCGAAAAACTATTCTTCCTTCTGCTTTCGAACTTTGAAGAATCGTTTAAGGCGTTCAAAGGGAAAATTCACCTTATTTTTAGATCGGATATTTTAACGATTGAAACATTGTCTGGAATGTTCGCGAGCTTGTTACTTTTCTCTCGAGCTCCTCGTATTCAGATGGTACTTGTTTACCTCATAATTAAAATGGAGCATCCAACGGTTAATTCTAACTCGAGGAATTACCGATCAATTAAGCCAACTCCTCCCAAAAAAAAAAACTCGAAGAAATCAGTAGATCATCTTAACAGGCATCTTTCGTCGGGATACTCGTCGAATGGCGTTCGTTTTCAATGGTACCGATCTGTTAGAAGTACAAAATTGATTGCTACTCGGCGATTGTCTGTCCATTGTGTAGTGTAGTGAATTATTAGTCAATAATCGTACTAAATAATTAATAGAATTAATTTCCCTGTTTCATTCAGTAGAGGAAGTGTAGATTGTACGATCAATTAACTATTAGTGTAAACAATCAAGAGAAACTTTAAGGCTTCAGAATACAACGACAGCTGTGTACTTTGCTACTGCCGTCAAATTACTAATACCAATTTCTTTTAATCATTCTTTCGCTCCCTACGAGAGGGTATCATTTCTATAAGGAAAAAGTTACGTTAAAACCCGTGTATTGCTTTATTTTTTCTCCCTTATTGTAGATTTTAGGAAATGCCCCTGAAAATCGCCAGAAGGAACTCTATAAATTTTTATTTTGTGCACCACCTGGGTGTAAAAATTCAATGAAAAGCTGCCAATACAAAGGTTCTGGTAAATACATAAAACACTTTTGGTTTGATTCATCACAGTTAAACCGAGTCTCGAGTTCTATTCGTTGCTTTCTCTAGCTTTGCCTAACATGAACTCTATTCTTTTTTATGACAATTTATTTTGCTGCTCCCTCGTCGTTACCCAGATTCGAATCGTCTCAATTACTTCCGTTTTCCATTTGGTACCTCCGTGCTAGGAACAATTGAAACCGTTCACAATTCTTATATAGCATTTTTTTTCCTACCGTTGCCTGAGAAATCTCCCAAGACCTTCCTTTCAATGCGGTCGTAAAGCGTTTTTTTAAGCGATTCCCAAACGTTTTTGCACTGTTTGCTTGCTACAGTGCCTTCTTCCTCCGTTGTTTTATTTTAGTCAGTTTTATTCAGTTTTATTCATTCTTCCTTTATTTAGACCTCACTCGTTGTACAACAGTAACAGACAGATACCGTGGACTCACTTGAAAGCAACATGACGACCGGAACCGAATGCAAAATTTGACTTCCATGAGTTTTATTTTTTGTTTTTTATGATCATTCGAATTAAATTAATTGCTCTTTTAGGTGTGAAGTTAGGGCTACCGAGTTTATTCTAAACTTAATTAGGAATTTGTGCTGCACTCTCATGTAGATGTTTTAAACTTTGATAAAATTATTAAGTATGCTACGACCTATTTTACCTATTTTACGAAGGGTAGTGTGTAGCGTAATGCAAGTATTGCATTTATTAAATACTTGAAGAGACAAGTATGGTCGATATTTTAGTGTGTCAATCCTACACAAAATTATATATTATTGGACACAAACTAATACCAAACGTCCTTGTGTAAAACATTTAATATTCTTTGGGTAATCGTCTTGACTGTGTCGAATAGTGGAACTTAACCAAAAGCCATCTTTGTTACAAATAAGATGTGTTTTAATGTGGCTTATTTCAATTAAGCAGCGACTCTTACATGAGGCGTCGGCAAAGTAAGTGACTTGTCTCCTCTGAAATGATGGCGACAAAAAAAATTTTACCTCACCGGCAAACCAAAGCGAAAAGGCATTTTGATTTATTGATTGATTACACACGTAACATATATAACATTTCAGGAAGCCATTTGCCCATTATTCCTTATGAGCTGGAGAAGTGTAAAAGATGGAAGTTCGATAGTAATGAGTCTCGTGGGTTGAATAACTAAGTGCGGCGTTCCACGGGAGGATCCGAGATCTTTTGACTGATTTTTTTTTCGTCTTCCTCTCGAAAGGTTTACTCTCTGCCAAAACATAATTTCATTCTCCGAAAGGTAAGAATAGCTTCAAAATGTCAAGAATGTGAATTTCTTCACCGTTTGCCCGTAAATCCAATCGAGTTCTTTTCTATTCATCTTTCATATTTACGAAAACATTCACGGCGAAGAAAAATCAGTGAAGAATTTCGTTTTCAGAGGAGGAATTTAGGATTTGGCGCCTGCCTCCACCCATTTTCCAGATATTATAAATAAAGCACGCTTGACGAATTTAAATGAGCGTATCAAATGAAATAAAACTCAATGAGAATTGAGTTGATGATGATGTGATGTCGGAGATGTTGATGTTGATGATTTAACCAGCCGGTGAAACAGAGTGGGGCATTTTATTCGGCTGTCAATAGCAAAGTTCAGAAATAATCTGTAAAGTAAATAGCAAAATGACAAAACAAATGTAATCGGAAAGTGTTCTGATTCTTTTAATTGAATTTAAATAATTTGAATCGTAAATTAAAAACGCAATAAAATTGTACTTATGTGACTCTTTCCATATCAATATATTCGGATAAGTTTATTTATCCCCTAAATTCTCTTAGGCAGGTAAGAGTTTCCATATCCTTACGCTTTTGTTACTCAACGGCAGCCATTTTTTTTGTAATTATACGGTTCAGTACATGTACAGCTTGAACCAAATTAAAAAAATGTTAGTTTGTTGCTAAGGTTTTAGAAACAGCAAAACTGGTCGTGAGATACACACATAAAGAGTAACTAATTAGAAAATTACAATGAGTGCACCGCATTGGTAGTTCGTCGTATATTGTGCAAGGTTTTGGGTACATGTGGTGAGTGGTAAAATTAAATTCTTCAGAGGGATCAAAGCAGATGTAGACTCTAGATCTGTCTCTAATAGAAAAATATGTTTCACCATTTGTTATAAATCGCCACAGTAACTTCAATAAATTGATTTTGTAACATATGATTGGAACGCGACAATTGTAAAATGTGCACGTCAGAATCTCGACGGACTTCCATGTTTCACCTGATTTCCTCTAGACCAGGGAGCAGAATGTTGGTAATATTTTTTTTCTCAGAACAAGCGCAAAAGCAGGCCATTGTTTTTTTTTTATTTACGTCTACTAGCCTACAATTGTGAACCAAAAGTAGAGCACTGCACTACGCTTGTGTGGAAGGTTTTGATGACTGAATGTCACAAATAGAAATCATTATTTTAATAAATACATTAAGCAAGGTTGAAATGAAAATTCTATTTGTGGATTTATTTTAAAAAGTTTTCCAAAAGTTGTCAGGCACAAAAGAAAATTTTTTTCAAGTTCTCCTGAAGTGAAAATTATTGAAACCTGTTCAGAAGTTCTCACGGGGGTTCAGAACTTTTTCCCGGCTGGAGATTTCCACTCACTTTAATAATAGTGAAATAAGAAAATTATCTGATGATTTTTTGTAACTTTAGCAGTTTTAAAACTTTTTTTCTACTATATAAGTTTAAGTTTTCTTATCCAAAACGGCTACATCCCAAGTCCTAAACAATTTTTGCGGGAGTTGAATTTTCAGAAAAATTTAACTTATTAAAACTTGCCTTGCAGGCCTTACAATTTTGCTCCAGCTTTGAAATTTATTTAATATTTAAAAATAAACGGTTTCTCTTTAGTGAACTACTCTGAACGAGTAGTACATGGTTTATGGAAGTACGCGAGAAGTTCTACAAGTGATGAAAGGAATGTCCACGAACACTACTTCACAAAGTTTACCGAAACGACTACGCCTTGTGTTGGTTCGACATGTTTTACTATTCAATATAATGTAATTAAATTAATAATAATTTGAATTAATAAGAATAATGCTTGCAGTCGTACAGAAGGATGAAGAAAAAATTGAAGGCTTTGTAATGTATTTGCTCATTGTTACGTGACTACTACTAATGTAACTGTTACCAGGTATCCAAAGGCTTCTAAAAAGGTGAAAATATTGTGATTATTTAGTTACAATTTGAGTTAAAGTTACAGTTAACATTTAAAATCAAAAATTGGTACACAAATAATAAATTTTCACTTAAATTTTCCGCCAGTAGCACTGACATACTGCCAGTAGAGCACGACAGCAAAAAATACCAAACAGATGATTTAGTGGCCCCCCTTTGGAATTACTTTCTTAAGAAATTGAATGAGTCTTCAATGGGCCGCAACCTGAGTTTTTGTATTCAAATTTTTAATTTTGTAATCGTCTACAAGTCAAATGTTACTGTTAGAGTTAAACATCAGTTTCAAAATAATAGAAAAAAGATGAAGAAGGCACAAAACACGACTATTCAGAGCGTCAAATTTCGATATTAGAAACGTCCATCAAAATGATGAAGTGAATTTTTTTTCTTTGCGTGAACCGAAAACCACTTATTTACTACATATTACGCTACTACATCTATAATTTAACTATTTTTTTTTAAGATCACTTTCTTACGTTTCATCCGTGCTCAAGAACGATGATGAGAAATTTACATTGATAGACTTTTATAATCTAATTAATAGGGTTAATTCCAGATTTAGGATATTTCTATTATTCTCACCTTTTGTAGAATATTCTGACAGGTGCAAAATATTTTTCATGACTACAATTTATTAACGTGTTCTTCTCTGTACTACAGAAATACGGATACTCTCGAAATACGACGAATTTGGTAATTGAGAAGTGTGCGGTGACTGATGTAGCAAACCTTGAAAGTGAAGGTTTTCCCCATTTTACCATCAACAGTTCGCTATTTAACCATTCAAGTAGGAAAATATTATTACTTATGAGTACCTATTGAATTGATTGACCTCATTACTACAAATTATTATTAATTCATTTATTACAGCTTTTAAATGATTAATTAAATCAAATGTAATACATGCAATACAACCCTCATTCCTAGATGTAAAACGTGATTTTTATCTATCTAATCTTAAAAATAAGATTTGCTTTTGTGTACGAGGAATGAGAAGGTTACACGATAAATTAAAAAAAAAATGTACAGTATAATTATGCAAAAGTAAGTATCGAAAGCATAGTTATGGGGTAGATTATCTATTAACGTAGTTAATTTCTTATTTGGAAGCGTTAGGTGAGATACAGGTAATTTAGAAATATTTTCGGTGTGAACGAAGGATCTCCAACAAGAGGAGGCTAAAAAAAAGGAATGGGACGAGTACCAGTTCCAAACGGAGGCAAGTTAAATGTAGAAATTATCATTTTTATATTTTCTTTGAGTTTTCGGGTCCACATTTAGAGCTTCGGGTAATTTGATGTGAACCCTCAACATTTATATAATGAAAACTAAAGAAGATTTGAAAAGTTAAAACTTTGGTGAAAACATTGGACGGCGTCCAGGGAAATGTTCGAAGCGAATTAGTTCTGGGTGGGCGAAACCAAAACGGAAGAAATATTCCAATTGTTGTGTGAGATTTATAAAATTACTCTCAAAATTTAATGTTCTCTCGTGTCAAAGTTGGTCCGTTTGTCTGAGCTGAGCTTAATGAGCACTCCGTTTGGATGAGAGCAAATCAATCGAACTTGTTTTCTTGGGTACTCAAATGACATGAAGGCCATGGGTGTGTCCTCAAACCAGTCATCGCAGCATCCTACCACCGTAATATTTCAGGTGAACTTATCTGCTCTTCAATCATTTTCACATATATCTTACGTAAGATTTGACGTATCTCCACATCGGGCTACAGAAAGCTGAATCAATTCAATCAATTTCCTTGATAAAGACAGAGTCATGGCATTTATTACAGGCGAAGAGTGCTGGAGTGTGTAATTCAAAAATTTCTCGAAACGGCAGAGAAACATTAAAACCCGTTAAAGAGGCAGTTCGAAACATTTCAAACCATTAAAAATGTTAATAAATTCACTTGCTCTCTCTCTCTCTCCATGTCTGCACTCGTCTCCACTTGATTTCAGTAGAATGAAAATTGAATTGAAGTGAATATTAAGAAATTCCATTGAGTACAGTTATATATACACTTTAGAAGAGACATCTGGAATTGCATAGTAAATGTGGCGTACCCTTGGGGTGTACTTAACACACAATTGTAATTACAGACCGAAAAATCAACGTCAGGAAACCGTGTCTTACACAATAATTTGAATTGAAACGAAACGAGTTTGTAGTTTCGCATTGCGTTTTAAGAGGACCTAATCCAAAAAGTAAAAAATTATCTTTTTATTGTTCTAAATATTCGATCTAAAAGGGAGTTCTTACTTATCGAAACTACTGTGTGAATTTTTCAAATTAATGTATCGGACTATTCTTCAACCGTTATTTAATTTACGTTATTTTTAGAATAAATACCGATTAATAGGTAAAATAAAAGTCAAACATTTTTTGTTCTAGAAAGTCTTCTTTCTAAGAAAACAAAATAAGTAAAGAAAATGAAACTGACAAGGAGTTCAAGTACATTAATCGAACAGCGAAGTCTTACGATGTTTGACGGGTTGAAAAATATATATTTTATCTGTCGTAGAGTAAATAACAAATGCTGAAGTAATCTTCGTACGAAACGCATTGAATTAAAATCTCATCTCCTTACATAAGTTATGTATACATATGATTGTTTAATAGGGCAGATAGATAAGTTTCAAATGAATTTCCTAATGAAACAGCGAGTGGGATAAAAGGCGAGGAACATCCAATGAAAATTCCACAGAAAGGAAAGTAGTTACAAAGTACAAAGGCCATTGTATTGCAACCTTTCTCTGTCTCTCTCTCTCGACCCGACTTTGAACTTGGAGAGAAAAAAAGCCGGAAAATTAACGTAGCAAAATGTTTCTGGGACGTTCTCAATAACTGAAATACGCTCCAGAAGAATTATTCAATCTCGTAGAACATATCGTACATAACATTGATCAAAGTTACGTGCACTGCAGAGAGAATCGAATGTTGAAATCTTTGCTTCTTCGCTTTCCTGACGACTTAGAATCATTATTAATTTTATAAATTTGCTTCATGCAGGCCCTTGAAATGTTTGTAGTGAATGCCTGTGGGAAAAACTCTAATTTTTGTAGGGCTAAATGATCGGCAAGCTCGTTGAATCAATTAAAAATTATGCATAATTTACATTGAAGCACCCCATTGGAACTTAAACCATTCGAAGAGTTCAGATCAATTAACTTCGGCGTTTTCTATTGAAGGTTCTCTTTGAAGTGGTCGTCTTGAAGCTCCCGTAACTGGGCTCTTTGTTCCTATACGCATTTACCTATTTTTTATGTTCATTTTCAGCTATTACGTTAACCCTGATTTTGTTCTTTGTGTATATTGTTTAGATGAAGCCATAAAACATTTCATCACCCGACACGCTGGGACCAAAATTTAGTTCCTCCTCTGATGTGGCTCGCTGGCTTTTAATTATGTTGTTTGCTTCGTCATTACTTCAAGGACCTTCAATCTTAATATCTTAATGCATATATAATTATATTAAATAGCCTAATTTTCTAAACCGCTTCCACTTACTTTCGTACACAGACAATTTTAGGAACGTAATCAAGACTTCAATAAGCACTCAGGTCCTGCTACAACGAAACTTTTCTCCTGTATAAATTTCTTTTGTAATGCATTACATTCCAGTTTTATTAGTGGCGATGTTTACATTTGGTCATTCCGTTGTACGCAAAATAAGTAACTGTATATTTCCTTAATGGGTTTGGTAATGTAACAGAATATATGGACCAATAAAACGTAACATTCAGTGAATTATATCCTTAACTGCCGGTACTACACTCACACACTCACAAATAAAATTATTTACCCCTAAAATTAACTAAAAACCATATCAAACAACATGATCTTAAGTTCTATATGTTTAATTTTTGCAGATGCAAACCCAAATTCAAAGTGCACATGATCATTTTGTTGGTCTGATCTTTCTTTACATTTTGCATCAATTTATTATGAAATATCCAAGAGATATTGGGAACCATTTTTTGAGGTTTTTGACCGATTCGATGTTCATCGATCGACTAAATGAGTAATTCCTAGGTAGGGCAGGAATTGGTAAAAACGCTCACACAACCACGGAGCAGGTTCAAAAGGAAGCAGCATCCTGTTTTTTAAAGTAATCAACCGGTTACTTGCCGCTACGAGACAAATAGTGTACCAGGGCAAACTAAAACTATCATTTGTGTCTACGCAGGGGTTCAGTTTTCCTTTATTTTGTCTAAAACGGCAGATGTTTTTGTATCTATTAGATATAAATTCCGTTGTTTTTCCTATTATATTTTCCCATTACAATAATAATTTCGAATACACTTATGCATGCTGTGAATACTGAAATTAGTTTTATTAAGTAATTAAACAAATCCAGTTTAATGGTTAATAGAAGAGGAAAACATATCTGTGAGCCTTAAAACGAAGTTGCTTTTTGACTTGTTTTCTGCACCACAAAGTGAGTACCTGCTACATCTGAACTAAAATTAATGAGAGACAACAGATCAGGTCATTTTAAAAATTTCTTCTGTTTCAACTCTAGTTTTCTTACATAAAAAATTGATTTACATTATTAATGGTGATTAATGTTTGGTTTGGAACGTTTGTCCACCTCGGGAGGACTCGTTTGTTTGCGTGTGTACATGTTATTGAACCAAATGAATTCTTAGAGGACCAAACCGAGATGTAACACCTGTCATAAGGCACGTCCCCAGGCGCAGAATCTCAAATTGAACGTTGGCATCCGTGACAAATTAAGAATTCTTGTTTGAACCAAAATTACTTTTATAACTTAATTGCATACACAGTACAAACCAAATTATTAATTTATAGCAAACGAACAATTGAAGTTTGTTGCTGATATTTCTAAACCCGATACAAAAAGACTCAAAGTATAATTTTAAGAAACAAATACGAGGCTTTAAATAACAAAAACCGTACCTTTTTTATACATAACATTTTTTAAATAATTATGGATGAATTAATATATTTTTCAAGCAATCTGATTTAATTAAAATTTCCACTGTGTTATTATTGGGTTATTGTACAGAGATGCGGTATTTGTATACATAATACATAACAACCAGTTGACCGGTTCCCCAAGTTGACCACGACGTACATAACTGGAGTTTATTTTCTTTCTTGTGAAACTTCGCACTTAATGGAAAATTTAAATTTTTCGTGCATTGATGTGACATTTATTTTTCTCCCATTGAAATTCTGTTTTGGTTTGAAAACACCAGGATGATTAGATTTTTCCATTTTTACGCCTCTTTTCTTTTTCACGTGTTCGCTCCTCTGATAAGTCACGTACCATGCAAGCAGACCGTTCGGGATATTCAAACCGAGCGAGCAGAGATTTTGCGCTACGGAAATCATTCAGATATAATTCACAATTATTTAAAGAAAAATTATATAGATATAGTTTTACAAGTGTGTCGTGGACCGAGTCATTTTGTCAGATTTAGTCATTTCTCGGTGAGTCAGACACTACTGTTTTAATTCCCAGATAGTTATCTCGCCAAAAAAAAAACGTTAATTTGCCCTGGGTAGTGGAGAAACTACCGAACAATTGCCGCGGGGGGGTTGCGTGTTACTCCCCCAAAACGGTGAATGCGTGATGAATGACTGGACAGCTAATTTTCAAAACTTTTCTTAGTCCTTCAGAACATCAAATTGTCAGTGGTGCCAGGGCTCGAAACAGCACGCCTCGGGTGTCCGGACTCGTTCAACCCGTTCACTTTGCCAAAGACACAAATTTCCCTATTGATTTTGTTTCACCTGAAGTCTGGAGACACGACAGGAAACCAGGTGAATCAGACACGTTTGCAAATGCAAATTTTCTCTTCTGTTTTACGGCCTTTGCTCTCTGTCTGTGGCTTCGCATAATTTTCCTCTTTCCCGATACGGCTTTGGCTATTTATTTTTGCTACTTTAGTTCTTTTAAAGTTTATTTATTTCTTCCTAGTTAACCGCCGCATCTATGAGTCTTCAATCCTCTTTTCTATTGTTCAATTTGAACGATACCGAGCCCTTTTTTATATTCGGCGATTTGAATTTTTCTGTGTGGGATAGCGAATTTAGTTTTATGTGATTATTTTTACGGTGAACCGATAAAAATTTATGTCGATTCCTTGAGGAAGTCTATGCAAAATAGTCCATGTAGATTTCACGAGGGGGGGTTTTATTAATAGGCTATTTGAACAGCTTTTAAAAAGGAGTTGGTTTTGCTGAATTAAATTTCTTGAATTGAAATATTGAATGGATCACCGTCTTGAAACGTCTGATCATGGACGACTGACAAAAAAAAATCATTCAACTCAGAAAGTTACGGAGATTCAATTAGACTTTTGAGGACATTCTTTTCACTCGTTTTATCGGTTCGTTGCACCAATCTCGGCTGTTGGGAAGGAAAACTGATTCTCCGTCGCGTCAATTCCCCGGAGAGAAACCGTCTGTAAAATAGAGGTGAACCTCAAAGAGCCCAAAACACTGTCGAGTAAAAGCGACACGAATTTAGCTAAACGTAATTGATCCAGGAAAACCAGATATTATAAATCCAGGGCAAACTTTAACGGTCTCTCTTGTGTGGAATGTTAATTTGTGAAGCGCAGCAGACGGTGGTTGTTCCTTTTTAATCTAAACACCTGAGGGACGAAATCCTATGCGTTACCGGAGCGTTTTGGGTAAGTCTTCATCTAGAGGCGTTCTGAGCCGTTCAAAACAATTAAAATTAATGATTTAAATTTAAATCCGTCGGCCAACAATTGGACAATTAAATGAACCGAGCTCGATTGACACGTCGGATGTTGTGAAACAATGAATTCGGAGCAGCGTTACTCTCTCGTGAGATGGATTTCATCAAAGGAGGATGTTGCCAAGGGGAAAAATGCCAGAGACCTAATGAAAGAGTAATCCGAAAAGAACACTATAGAATGATGAGAAGAAATAGTGAAACAAATTATATGGAATAATGAAGTACAATTTTTCCTTTGGTTCTCTCTCTCTACTTACTTCTTCCCTTATAAATCACTTGTCTCTGAGTAGCATTTGAATCGCGATGCAAATATTGCCAGGTAAACGATATCGTCGATATTTTCACTATTTATGTAGAAAGATAAATAACAGCCTTAAGAAATGGACATGTTTTAATAAATTAATAAGTTACTTGAGGTGCCGTTGTTGTCAGCCTTTTACGACGTTCCATACTTTTTCTCCGGCCTTCTTGTTGTTTTGATTCCGCCAAAATGTCTGGCTTTCTTCCAAACGCCCATTGTTTCCATTCAGTTCCATTGTAACTGGAAATTTACTTCAAACAGGAAACGGTTAACTGTTACTGCGTGGAGTAAATAACACTGTAATTCCGCTTATTTTTTAACTTGCCACAACTTACATATGTTTCTCAAAAAATATTTAAAAAAAAACATCAACTGTTGTTTCAGTGCTGTTTTTGTGTTTGTTTTTTGCGAGGTTGATTCTCTCACGTCACATTACACCTGCTTTTGTGGCTGATGAATTAGTTAATGGGCTGGTGTTGAATATCTTGTTTTCCGGTGGATTTAAGAAAAGGGGTGTCTTGCACTTAAACTGTGAGAATTGAGACAAATCATGCCTTTCAGCGGATTTTTTATTTTACTTGCATAGAACTCCTATAAAGTGTCGTACAAGTACGGTATTGGGACTGTATGCATCTTCCAATTCTTGAAACAAGTTGAGAAAATATTTATTATTCTTTAAAATAGGAGTCCTGAACCGTAATAAATATCGAGTTCCAATAAATCGATTGCATGCTGGTGTTATATACAGAAGTTTGCAATTTATATTTAGTACGTATATATTGAAACGTTTTGCACATTATGATTCTTTGCCGGTTGGTACGAAGTTCAGAATCCGAACAAAGAGATGTGAACACATAAAAAATTTTACGTTTCGTTCATTATTGAATTTAAATGATCTCACCATTGATTATGTCCGCATGGGCATCGGGTCGTACCTTCTAAGGAAATCAGCAAACCCACGTTCTGTCCCAGGAAACTGGACATCGGATGGTTTTGTTTCAAAATAATGGGATTCACCAGGGAACATAACGAGAAATGGACGAGTCGCGTGGGACGAATTAAATACGATCGATTCGTTTATTTAGGTATTTGAGAACCGTCAGAAAAGTCAAAATGCTTCGAGGTGCATCATGGCCGATTGCATGTGCGTTTAAAATTAATTAAAACTCGTACCTGTGTACCTTTTCTCAGTGATGGAAAGGCGGAGAGCGCAACTCGATTCACATTTTGATATTATTAATTTTAACTACGTTACTTAAGGTGTATTAAGTCAGAGACGTAATATATTTTCTTGTACTTTGGGTTGGAGATCCATGCCAAACGCATGCCTGCGATGCCTACATGGGCACTTGTTTCTTCTGACATTTTTTTTTGCAATTTTGGTCGTGCACCACTGTAGTATTTTTTCATTTCAATTTGTTTAATCTCACTTCCATGGTAAAAATTTCAACGATGATCAACCAGAGGAGTAATTAAGGGTTCTATCGTGCGGGTAGATTATCTGCATAATAATTCATTATTGTTTAACACATCCCTTCGTTTACAGCCCTTAGTCACGACTGGTCTGAACTCATTTCCTCCACGATACCCAATTACCATGGGAGGGTTTAGAGGGTTTTCTCTTGTATTTCATTTCGATTTGGTGGTACACTTACTGTAATCGCGTATCTTATTTATATTAGTCTGCCATAATTCAAATTGATGTATTACCAACAGAAATACCCGATCGATGATGGCATAATTGATTTTTATTAATTTAACCGCTTTAATAACACGACATTCAACTGTTTCGTGCCGGTTGTTAGCGTCTGCGAAGGTTCGCGAACATTTTTATTGAATCTTTTTAATATGACATTTTTACGGGGGTCATTCCTTTGAGTGATTTACTTACAAGACAGTCAATTTGAGAAGGATTTCCACCGAATTGGACGTTTAGAACTCTCAGATAAAATAACCACACCTTTTAAATTAATTAACATTCATTACGTAAAACATATTTATGTAATATTAATTATTACTACAGATATTCTTGAGGCGTACTTATTCCGCAGGCACAATTATGTGTTTGATGTTCAAAATTACTTTTATGTACTCAAAAATTGCGTATCGTTGTAGGTAGGATTGTGGTACGATTGTAATTACGTAATTTCTTACCAAGGTGTAAAATTACAAAGTTTTGTTATGTTTTACATCATCTCATGTCGGGTTGCATTGGGAGAAGTTTTTTGTCTTTAAATTTTCACCTGTTCGTGTCGGCCTCCTTGCGTCAGTTTCGTTTGATTCTTCATCGCAATAAAAATTAATAGTCAAAAAATTCCAATTAAACGTGCCTAGTCCTTTGCCGTGTCCTTTGTTATTTTGGGAGCTCAAGGTTATTAAAAAAGATATCAGCATGTATTTATTGAGTTATAAAAATAGCTACACCTGTTGTTCTCTAAATCATTCGTTCTCTAGCCTCATACCTTGTTCTCATTACAAATACAGAAGTAGGAAACTTAATTTGATATATAGGAATTAGCTTCTAGAGAAAAGGCCACGGGGTCTTCCATCGAGAAATTAATTTTTAAGTCTTGTTCCATATATTTTGCTATTGTCTTTTACTCGCGGGACAGAATCAAATCCGACCGCTTATTAATTCCACTAAAATGTATTCAAAATGGTGAACAATTGTTTTACAGTTAAGTCGAATTGATTTGAATTTATATTCCGGTTGGTCAAAAGGCGACACATACCGTTCAAAGATAGTTCCCCAAAGGGATTTGCGTAATTACATAGGCACCAAGTAATCCCGAAGTTCATTGTTCCTCCACTAATTGAACCATTGCTTCAATTATTTATTTTCTTCTTATCTTGTGACCTTTTCCCGGGGATTAAGTTTCCATCCCTTGATGTGAAGAAACAATTGAGTTTTTACCATTTTAAGAGGGACCGATCCTTCCTTTAGCTCCTCTCCATTGTCTCCGTATCATTTAATGAGATTTAGACAAAGCTGGAGAAATTCTCGTTTGCAAATTTAACGACCGAATTCCTTCCAGTAGTAAAACCGTCATGTAAATTTTTCACATGATGAAAGTTAAAGTAAACTCAGAGTAGTCTGACACCTTGCAAAAGAAATAGGAGCAAGGTAAACAAGCCGAATATTCTACGTGTTAACATAAGGAGTCTTGAAGTTAGTCCATCTCACCTAAATGACTACAATTCCAGTCAGATTCCTGATAGAGTTGTAGTTCTGAGTATGTCGAGAAAATCGAGAAAATCGAGAAAACCGGGGTTTTAAGGTAAAGCATTAAAACAAACATTAACCTGGTAAAAATCCAAAAATTGGCATTGGCAATTTCTTTCCACGGCAAAAAAAAGAAGTATATATTATAAATAATATTTTAAACCTTCACGTAGAGTACACAGCCTCTAATGTCAATTTACAGTCTGAATGCACATCATTCGAAGTCTTTCAAAGTGTAACTAAAAGTAGTGATGAGTCCAATGAATTATTAATATTGAACTGTGAAAAGCATTATTTTAATGCCGGAATACATTAGCCGGTTATAAGTAGAAAATTTTGATATTTCATGAAAATATCTTGCCACAAGTGCAAAGTTAATTTTTTCAGTTCGTCATCGCAGCTGCACACACAAGTTACTTAGTAATCGGTTAACGATTGCTTTCATTAAGTTTCAAATTTAATATTAAATCTAAAGCTTCGTTCTCTGGGGCCTGATAATGCGATTTTTTGCGCATTCCTTTCGCTCTAACGATTTAACTCCCCGGGGAAGCTGCGATTTGGCTGGCTGCATCAAATAAAATTGTTAATCCCAGCGAAATTGTAATGAATTTCTGTCGTATCAATTCGAAACTTTAAAAATTATTATAAAGCAAAGAGTCTTAAAGCCGTCACTATTTCATTTCGGGCGACAAAACCATACCATCTGGCCATCGATGGTGAACAAATGCACGCTTCTTTGCACAGCAATCGGTTGAATCGGTTTTGTGCCGCACATTCAAGTGTTTGAAACAAACACAAATTTAATATTTTCAAGTAGGAAGACAGAAATCAATTCGGTGAACTGAACATTCGAAAGTAAAGTGAGATCCTCACGAATACATGTGGAGTTCCTGAAATGTTCAAACAATCAAGTTACATAAGTAAAACCACTTTCATTACAGTGTCGCACGTCTCATCTGTCAAACCGACTTAAACAATCCTTGGGCGTTCACGGTCCAGGAAATTGTTCATTATTAATTAGATACCTGAGACAATTGAATTTGGATGCAGTTTCAACTGTGTTGAAACCTTTGAGTAATAGATTGGGTAATTTAGTTCTGGTAAAAAATAATGTTTAACAATAAAAAATTACAAACCGTCCTCACCGATGGGTTAACCAAATAAGCTAAGGCGTTGCAGATTTTACATCTATTAAACCTTAATAAATAACACCAAAATAAAACATAAAATGTTGAGTGAGATAACTAGCAAGTGTTCAACATTTTCATCAGAATCGCACGGTTCTGAAAGTTCGAAACGAAAAAATCGCAATGAAATTGGTGAGAGACATTTAGTTCGGGTAATAAATTATTATTTTTTTTTACGGGATGTTTTTGTAAACTCAATGAATCAATAAATTAATTTTTAGTTTCCATTCAAATTCATCACTTTACGAGCGAGTAAAACCGTATCTTATTTTGTCGAAAATGAAAAGTTTAATTTATTTTTCTTTAAGGAGTGAAGGGCATTTATTAATTTCCGATTTTGTGGAAAAGTCGGCGTCAGTTTGATGGGTCATCCCGTCTGGAACCCATTAAAACTATCCCTTCATTTTGCATTTAATTGCTCTAATTTTCTCCCAAATAATAATCCTTTTCTCGGTTTCCGTTTTTACGAACTATTTATTAAACTGTGAGATCAAGAGTTTCCAAAGTAATTTGATGATAAATTCAATTTAGGGAGTGATGATGAAGAAAAATAAGTTGGCTGAGGAATAAGAGCGTGTGGAATAAGGAGAAGGAAGGTGGGAAAAAAAAATAAGTGGACGATGCGGAGGAAGAAGAAGAAGAAGAAGAAAAAGTAATAAAACTATAAGGAGAAGCAGTAAATTTTTGTTGGCAAAGTCAAGCGGCGAAAACAATAAAAAAATTTTAACGGTAAGCCTGGGTCCCTGGAAAGGGCGGAAAATGAATGTCCGAGGTGGTCAGTTGAAGTGGTTTTAGCTACCATCTGGTTAAATCCCTGTTTGAGTCATCACACCGCGAATTTTGGCCATTTCTGTAGAGTTATTTTTTTCTTACCTATCCGTTTCCAGAACTTTTCCCTTTTTATTTATGCCTGTGGATGGGAGTCGAACTCTGCGAAGCAACAATTACGCTGAGATTAATGTGAGCGTTAAATTTTCCTCCTGTTTCTTGGGAAGTGGCACATTTGGACGGCACTCAAAATCGTTTCACCTCCAGGTATCAGTGGTTTACTTAATTTTAAAATGTCTGTTATCTACAAGTTGCGTTGAGTCTACATTTTTAAGATTTGTACGTGCACTAACTTCTACAGTTTCTTCTTGACTCGTCGAACATCAACTCTAATTTTCTTCTCGTTCCGTGAGTCATTTTATTGTAATTGTGCTTCACTTTAACGATGATGTTATTGGTGTGAGCAGGAGAAATGGACAAGTAAAACGGTTAATAACTTTAGTAGATTTGCACTGGGAGTGCACGTTACAACCAAAAGTTATTTTCTGCCTGGCTAATTGAAAGTGAGACGGAAACATTTATATATAAAACGAGACTCCCGTGAGTCAAATATTATTTTTAATTATAAAAGGGCAAACATTTTTTATTGGAAAATATTTAACGGCGGCCCTTAGGATCTTAATAGAATTCCTAGCCAAAGAAACCTAGCCTTATTCTTAGTATTTCAGAGTACTTTATTACGGATTTTATATGTGTGTATATTAAAGAGCTGTTTGACCGTGAGGCGTTTTCAGCGTTTCAATCCGGCAAGTCAATCATCGTAAACTTACCAGCCGCCGTAATAAACCCAATATTTTTTTTTTACCTTTCGCAAAGAAAAGAAATGGCCATTCGAATTCAAACTATAATTAAAAAAAACAGAGACTCTCACTCCTCTTGAGTCTTTAATTTATAACAAGACTAGCTTAAGTCGTGTAATTTTCTGCGGAATACATAAAAAATAACTTAGGAAAGGATAACGTAAATAAAGAAACAGGAAAAAAAATACGAACTACCCCGCAAGGGTGGAGAAGCGTTCCGCAAGGTTCGAGTCCATTATTGTAAACTGTTTGAAACTTTGTGAAGGGGCGAAAAGGTTGAAAATGGCAAAAAAAAGTAAGAGCATACGAAAGAAAAGAATTAGTTTTATGAAAACGGGCGCGGACGAAGGGGTTGCAAATCCTCTCGGATGGGCCGGACACCGTTTTCATCCCCGTGTTTGACACTATTGTCACCAGTGAAAAGTACAAAGGACAAAGACGCAGAGGAGGATGTTCATTCACCTTTATGATGTAGCACAAGTACCTATATTTAAATAACAATAACGTGTAGAAAGTCTTTTGATCGTAATCTGCAATTTAAAAATAGGGCCAAATTGTTCGTTTCATTCTGCTGGGGATTCAATCCTGGGAAGAGGAAAGTGGGTCTACTCCAATGAGGGACTTTCTGCCCGGGGAAATCAGACGGTACGAGTTTGATTATTTCATTTTGGTAGGGTTACGTGTCTACGTAAAGTTTTCTTTTTCCACCTAATCGATTATGCAGAAGTCAATCAAAATTGGACACGCCGTAGGAATTTGTGACCCTTCCTGACTGGCGAGATTGAAAACCATGGAATTGTATGAATTTTAATGAATGACTCGTTTGACGGAACATCGTGGTTTCTTACAGCTTCAAAAATTCGGGTGCTGAGGGTTTGGATTTTTCTAAAGCTGTGGCTGCAGCATCTAGCACAAAAAAGGTAATTATAAACAGAAGCATTTAGTAGGGTACACCTTCTGATGCCTAATTATCCTAATTTTTAGAAGAATTGAAATGAATGAAATAAATATATTATTTTTACAAAATTTGAAATGTACAAATATTTATAATAGCATTTTAAGGAATAAATTGTGGGGAACGATATAGGAGAACCCCATTGAATGAATTAATAACCAGAACGTATTTGAAATTGTGGGAAACGTGGGGTTGCAAAATATGATTTTGGACAGTTTGGTCTTAACCTTCCCTTCCATTCTTTACCAAGTCCTGTCAGTAAGCTAAGTATAGTTAGAGTTAGAATAACGCCCTTTCCGGCATTTGAGAGTTTTTCTATTTATGGGGTGCAAGGAGCTAATAAAGGTGATAGGAAACTAGCAAATATATCATATTTCGTATCTGCGGTGTCAACAAACCAGACCGTGCTTGAAGGGGTGAACGTTGTAACCTCTCAATAATCCCAGTTGGGTGTTTCTCTTTTTCCTAACTGTTTGGGGTTGATTTAAGATGTGAGACATGTTGGCCCACGTTTCTCCCAAGTACAAAGACCCAGTTTCTTTTCCATCATTATAATTATTTCTTACGAGTTTAATTTAATTACGAGTGCGGTACGAATGCTTCAGTTTTGGGAGCAGTTGTAGGGGAGTTGGAATAAAACCGTAGCTGTCGGGGGAGAAAAACAATCAATGGTGTACGCCGTGCATACAAATTCAAGCAGAAATGTCCAGAGTCTCTTTACAAGTACCAACAATCTGAAGACAATGTTTGTTCTTGTGTTCGTGTGAGGGAGTACCCAGAGAGTCGTACAGAACAAGGCAATTATAAATCGGTTATTTGTTTTAATGAGAATCTTTCATGGAGTCATTTAAATTTTTCAAATAAATTAAGAGTTCGCCTTTAACGATGCCGAATGCGGATAAACGTAGGAAGCGGGCAATTTATTCATTGATTCCAACCAATACGTCTACATAAATCATCTTTGTATTATTTAAAATCGTATGGTTCTTTTCGGAAAGGTGGAATAGAATTAAAGTACTGGCAAAGTGCGCCTTTAAAGACCCACATAATTTGCTGCGATTCTACGATTTTTACTTTTTACTCCCACCGAGGACCGTGAAATTTTTATATTTTAATGTTGCCGAATTACGTCAGTGAGAATCTGTAGGAGGTCTGCCGAAACAGTAAGTTATGTTGGGTTATCCAGAATGAAATTCAAGTCAAGACCTTTTGTCACAGACACAAATATACTGGACAATAAATAACTAGAATGACGTAACCTATTTATTAACCTTATTTACATAAATTTAACTCCCCGTGAAGAATAATTTGGACAATGCGGAGAGAAGAATTTTTTTGGGGGATTTCATCGGGGGGCTCTTCGGTTTCCTCATAATGAAACTATTATTAATTTAGATGTTCCCCGTGGATATTTGAGTTGAAGTTGACATCGGTCCCAAACTATTGCTTTTAAGGGCCATAGCCAAACTATCCAACCGATGAGGGACTGGTAGGACGGGAACACCGCGAGTGTGTGAAAAGATGCCTCGCGCTCGCGAGCAATGACAATCCGTTCAGTTTTATGTGTACTTAGTATTTTATCCGATTCATTTGGGTCAAATTCATTTCAAGTTCTATTTGGGTCATTGAGTATGCCCCAGAGCTTTCCACGAAATCACCAGAATAAAATTCGATCCAAATCAACCGTCGGTTGACTTTTACATTATCCGTATTTACACTGGTGCATGCGGTTTAGGATGGGTGGACCGGCTGACGAATAACAAACAACACGTGTCATTAAGCCGAAAATTTCTTTGTCAAAGTCAAACGTATGAGTCGGATAAAAGCTGCAGAGAACTCGTTGGATCCATTACATCTTTTTTATCCGGACGGGGAGCCAATAAGCCGACACGAACAGCATGTTTCCTAGTGCAATGTTAAGTAGACTGAGAACATAAATTATCGAAGTCATTTATCGCCCAAAGCCGTTGGACTATTAAACATTCGGGCGATAGACTCGTGAACATGGATTTATGCAAATGTGTAATCCGTTGAGAGGACAGAATTTGGTCAAGTCTATGGAAGCCAAGATGGGAGATTGTGTTCTCGCTCGCTTCTCTCTTTCTTTTGATTTCTTCCTCTTTTTTTTAACCTTTGTCGAGTACACTCACCAACTTATACACCTCTCTAATTTTTATGTTTCAACAAACAGGTCATCCTAAGTGAAAATTTCTGTTCACATCAACTTCGCAAAAGTTTGGGTGACCGGCTGTACAAAATAAATTAAAAGATCCAGATGAAATATTATGTTATCAATGCTGTAAAACGTAATTGAAATGCCCACATATTTACATGTACATAGTATTGAATAATTCATTTAAGCGTGGTAGATAAAGTGAATTGACAATGATATGTGTTTTTACTGTCATGTTCGTTCACCATCACCAATTTAAATAAGTTACAGTATTAATAAAATTAGATATTTGACATCACTCTTTACAGAAAGAGTAGAAATTTTTAAAACAAAAATTGCTACCACCAAACATGCTTTTTATACAGACTTCATGCAATTGTCATTCGTCGTGGTGAATTCAAAATTCCTTTCGAAGGTGTTCCGTAAATATCATTTACACTAATTGTTTCACCACAAATCTTCTCGCAAGGTAAAAATAAAAAATTTGACCTCTTCCAATGTGTGGGAGAAACACGCGACAAGTTTCGATAATTTCTTCAATATTGAAAATAAATGTAATAATACATATAGAGAGTAATTAATGCATACGTGAGTGTTGAAATAAACGAGGTAAATTACCGTAATAATAATAAAAACATCACACACATTCGGCGACAAATTTCATTATTGCCCTTTTCCCAGATTTACTGCCCTGGCGTATTAAGAAAATACAAACGACGTCAATGGCCACTCTTTGAGAAATAATGTCGTCGTAAATCCTGAAACCGTCCTGCTTCGATTTTGCTACTTCCACCTAGCAATTCCCGTTATTTTGTTTGCCACCGAGGAAATCTCCGCCTTATCCACCGACAGTCTTAATAGCTTTTTTTTTCAGGTTCGGCAACCAAATGAAAACCACAACCGAGAATGATGATTCTCACAAGATTAGGTTAAGAGGCAAAACAACAACAACAACAACAAGGGGGCCGACTACTTTGTTTCCTTCCGAAATGGCGCGTTAATTTGGTAGAATGAAAACCCTTTTGCACTTGTTTCGAAATAACAAAACAATAATTTTGAAGGTAACTCGGGAAAGGTGTAGGACAAAGAAGGAAAATATTATATCTGGTCTATCTGGGACCGGAACGGAATCAACTCTATATACTTTTTATATCGGGGCAATCAAATTTTGTGAAAGAAAACCCGTTACAGAGTTTTTTTTTCGGAAACGAATTAATCCTTGAGATAAAATTTATTGGATTATGAAAAAAGTGGATTGAAATGATTTTCACGTAAACTACCGGCCGGTACTTCAATCCGAACGAGAGACATCGCACTCAGAAATGCACTCAAATTTTAATTAACACGAGAGTATAAATCACGTTTTTTTTTCGCATACGACCAATTGAAATTTGTTTTTGATCGAATTTTTAGGATGCTCTCATTCCCAATATTCCCGCGTTTTATCTGTGATATTAATTTTTCGTGAAGGAGATAATTATAATTGAAAATAAAAGTCGCGGATTATTTTTCATCAAAACGAATGACGTCCCATACATTACGGACACAAAGCAAGCAAAAAGACAAAGGACTTACCTCGAAGACGACAAAAATATTACTCCTACGTGAACTACTGGTACATCCTTAATTGCGAACGAAAATCTGGAAACCGCTGCCGAAAAAAAAGTTACGAAACTCGAACTAGTTGACATTCACCGAATTACTGAACATCGCACACACACACAGAGAGCGAATGTGGTCGAGGGAAACAGAGTTAAGCAGAAATCACCACAAATCATGTGCTACAAATAATAAATAATTCACGTAATTAATAAATAATGTTTAGCGCACAATAATCAAGACTAGTATAAAAATGTCAGACAACACTCGAAATGTTAAATTTATTTTACAACACTTATGTCTTAATGTACTTTATGTTTTCTTTATAACGTTTCATGTATTCTTCTATACATCCCGTGGAGGTATTTCCCCGTAAGAATTTAAACGTGTAAAATGGTCTTGAGAAAGACCAGAGAGACCTTTTTTGTTTTAATGTCACGAGGAATCTGAATTATAGTCTCAATTAATTTGCTATTTATATAAAATTTGTCTGACTGAGTGACAGACCCAGCCACCAATCAGAACCTTTTTCTGGATTCAACACACTGACCGTCACCCTGTAGCGATCGCCGACCAGCCACCAATTAGATCATTTTCTGTCGGACACTCAGGTCTGCAGTGCAGGTCGCAACAACCTGTTTAAACGGTGGTTGTTGTCACTCACACGAACAGGAAACAAATCATTTTGTAGTGGAGCGTAAACGGAACAGAAGGAGACAATTCCGAATTTAAAAATTAAAATTTTTACACACGGCAACCGCATCGCTTTTACACCCGTGTACTACACAGATAAACATTTACGAGACGAATAAAAATATATAAAATAATCTGCGAAACGACGAATTATATTGTAAATTACACTGGTAAATGACGAGGATACCGTCGGGTTAACAATTAAACCAATTACCAGGTCGTATCCTGCTCAAAGTCTCGAAGAATAACTGAGATATTATAATATTTTATTACTCAAACATAACCGCAATAAAGAATGTCTCTGAGGAATATTTTTAATCGAATGATCTGTCCATTTTGTCTGATCGTATAAGGTTTAATGGCCGGACCGTAAGTCGAAAAGAGATATTTATTTTAATGACCGAAATTGGGAACCCCGCGAGGAGTAAAAATAACTACGCCATAATGCATTTACGAGGCCCCCGCAACTTGAATGTTTATCTATTTTTTTTTTCTCGGGAATAAAACACGTCGTTTCTTACTGTAATAAATAATATATATATAATTCTACTTGAGTACTGCGAATTGAAGTCGGCTTTGACTTCAGGAAATATAAACGTGAAGAAACAGTATAATACTTAACTGTGGTAAACAGATGTACTTTTGAGACTTTTTCTATATGTAAGATTTTTTTGGCAGTTTCATAACTCAGGTGTCGTAATTAAGAATGATTTGGATATTTGTTTGGAAAATTGAAAGACCCAAAACTTTAAGTTTCCGTAGTCTGGGTTTATGTGTAGAATGCTTCGGGAAATTTATTTACTCAATTGTAGCAATTTTATTAATATGATTAATTTTATGCACGGACGTGATAGATAACTTACCTGGGCGTGCCTGTCGAGTGTGCTAAAGAAGTAATGTTGAGTTTTTTTGGCATTGTAGCGCTGCACATCCTTTACCTAAGTTTGATATTTTTGTTTTGTCTTTTGTTACTCTTCAACTCTTGCAGTTTTATTATTGAAATCTTTACTGTCTTAATTCTGACGGAGGGTTAATCAGAATTAACCAACGAAAAATATAATTATTAATCTGATTTTAACATTTCAGAAGATTGTTTCGCAATTTTAATTTTCTTTTGTTCATTTTTAATGAGTTGCCTCAAGGGTTAATGAACGTAAATTTCCAAATTGTAATTTTCTATGAATCAGAGCACACGAACAAAATGAAAATGGAGTGAGATGTCTGGAACAATTAGTTCATTGATTCGAAAAGAATAATTTAAAAAAAAAAATGGGTGACTGAGCTTGTCAATCGCACTGTGTTGTCCACTTCACGTTCATATATATATATATATATATATATTGTTTTAAATATTCTTTATTTCCCGTAATTTCTAATAACAATGAACAAATTGGATCATGTGGTCGTGAAATAACTAAAATTCAGAACTGTGACACAATAAATATTGTCTTCTATATGTATTCTTCTATAACATATAAATATTTAAAAATTGTCAATACTGTTGTAGTTAATTGAATTATTATGGATGCATGGATGATGACTTCTAATTATAAGTTTTCGATGACCATAAAACTTTTGAGATTACAGGTTAGTGGTACAGTTAGGTTACTTGTTTAAGTAGAGAAGTCTTACCTACTCGTCGTAAGTTCGTAAGGTCTTAAGGTACAGTACGCTGTAGTCAGTTATTACGCCATTTGTACATGGAGAAATTTCTTGCAAAAAGAAACCAGGATACAGAAAAATGTTTCTACATCCTACATGTTCTACGTTTGTCGCTAAGACGAAAAACAGTTGAGTGGATTTCACTTAAGTCAAAATATCTCCAAAAGTAAAGGCCTCCATATTTTGTATGATTTGTGGTGCTTTTAGTTTTTTCTACGTAATGCGTCCTCCTTCTCGCAAATTGTTTTCATCCTAAACATTGGATTATTGAGAATGGATAAACAAGTTGAGAGATGTCAACCTGGTTCCTCCTGCCCGACGTGGCACATCTCGTCGGGTGTTTCGCTTGGTCTTGGAGCTTTTCTGCGGTTTTCATTTTCGAAGCTTTTCAAATTACCCCGGTGGACGATTTATGGCTCACATACATGATATTTCTATTTGGACTTTTCCTGCTCTTTCCACTCGCCCGTCAGGCAATCTTTTCCTTCTCTCCTCCTTTGACTTTGATTTACTTTCCGGGCGAAAACCATTACACCGGTTTCTTTTTCGGCGAGACACCGGAGAGAATGGAAACCTCCGATTTTCCGACTCGGAGGAAGATGGTGAAAAAGTCAAGAGAAATCCGTTGTTGTCCGTCGTCAAACGTCGAAGGAAACCTTTGAGTTTCTTCGGTCACTGATTGATTTAAGACCAGATTTAATTTAATTTCATCGAAATGACTTTCTTCTCTTTCCGGCGTTTTCTTGTCTTCCTTCCTTCCTTCATGAAAAACATGAAGAAGACAGTAGAATGTACTGTTGCTTAGCAAAGTAACGGTTCCGTAGACCATCACAACCGCTGGTTCTGACGGTACTTCTGTTGTTCTTGTTTGACGAACGGGACGAGAGAGCAGAAGTTAAATTTAAAGTTTTAATTTAATCCTACTTCCGGTGAGATCCTTTTCTTGAAGACCTCCTCGCGCGCTATACTATATACTACAGCAATAAGGGTCATTAAAAAATTTAGTTTCTAATTGGATTTTTTCCATCCTCCTCTTTTCACTGAAGCTAGTAAACCTTTGTAAATTATTCTGAGCATGTATTAAGAGGAATTAAGTCCTACACAATGTCCCTCTGTGAATCGTTTATTCCAGGCGTGGGCACCCTCTCTTCTGTACACATTACAACACCCATAATATATCCTTATTGTGTAATTTTCTTCTTGAAGATCTGCTCTTTCGATCTACCGTAGTGAATGAATTATCTCATTACCACTGACTGGTCTATTAGTTCACGTCGAATTATCTATCTAACAGTTCCTCTCCTCATACGCCGGGTCGCTGTGCATATTTAAACAATTATGAAACATCCGATACTGGTAAATTATTTAGTTATTTCTCTCTCGGTTGCACTGTCCACATTGTCGTGTGTAGTGTCCCTGAAGAAGGACATGGTTCAAGTATCGAACTGGGTTTCCTCACTTCCTTCCGTTTGGTTAACTTGTGCATCGTGTACCCAAAAACATTGACTTTTCATTTTTCCACAAACGTTAAAAGAATTAAAAAATTCTGTTTATATGTCGAAGTACATTCGAGTTACAAAGAGTTGTAATTTCACGATTAATTGACTGTCACGTCTTTGAAATGAGTACACACATACTTAAAATTGTTGCGGATGAAAGGAAATGAAGTGAAATAATGGATTTTTGGCAAGTGAATTGAGAGAAAAATTATGTGGTTCCGTCAGACGTTTGGGAGTTTAGTAGTAAAACGGAGTAAACATTCATTTATTAAACGATACTGTCGAATGATTGGATAAATGGAATGTTGTATGTATGGGACAGATGTAGAACACTTATTTCTTCCGAGGGAGATTATTTAAGTTTCTGTATTTCCTATATTGCCTTTTAATATGCGGCATTCTGTAATTTATACTTTCGTTTTCCATACTTTGTTAAGGCCTTCAATAAGGCCCGTTTTTAAGATGTTGGTACCTGTATATATTAAATATAAATACTACAATGATTTAGGTTATTATCGTAACTTGAATGCTTTATTGATTTGAACATAATTTTTCTAAACAAAATATTATCTTTAAATTGCATTTGAATTTTTTGTGGGCCACTCGCATTTCCAGTTTCTGACTTGTTTTTATCATTTCATCAGGACTCAACCGTTACTAGTTGAGCTGGTGTACTCGGTGGAAATGAATAAAAATCATGTTTAAACGTTAGTTCCGGAATGAACCAAAAGAAACCCCAAAATACGTTTGAGGGCTTTCCTCCAAGTCTAAGAAGTACAGAGTTGAGCAATTTCCGTTCTTGAAAGAAACAATTGCTCCTTTATGCGATCGTCTGTCCTCGTGAGGAGAACCCGGGATGTTGGGTTCACCCTCAGGATCTGGTTCACGGTCTATTTAAGGGGTTTCGTATTATTCATAGAAATAAATTATTAAAAAAAGAATTCTCTGCTGCTTTATTTACGGTATAAAATGGTGCACGCCGGAGTTGTTGTTTGACGGAACCAATTCACAAGGGTCTCTCTGATGTTATCACGAAATTAGACACAGAACGAACCAAACTATTAAATAGCAAAGCTGAAAGTGGGGCGATCCACGGAGGGAGATTTGTTCGCTTCGTAATCAATGGACTAACTGCCAAAAAATTTGCATTTTCGATTTTGTACCTCCTGTAGTAGACACCATTTATGTGAGGTGTAAAAGGAATGAAGTGAAAGAGAGTAATTTGAGTCAAATTAATGAGAGCACGGGTGACTCAGTAGGTTTAAAAGAACATTATTATTAAATTTAATTAATGAAATTGTATACAAAAGAGGACCACATCACCTTGTGAGCTCCAAATGAACCTGGTGAAAGAAAAGCCAAACATCCGTCTACTATTCTCTAATAATTACAGAGTAGTTTTTAGTTTCTTAAAATTCAAACAATGAAGAAAAATTGTATTGTGAGACTTCAATTGTAGTGTGTGGCTAGTTGATTCTTCAATAAAATTATTTAAATCATCTTCTCTTTGCCAGTGTTAAAATTTGGGTGTTTGGCATTCTGTTCAAGTGATGAACATTTGGATTTTCCACGAGTTGGAAGTAACCCTCGGTCTTTCTAGGACGATGATGTGTCCTCATAGAACAACAAGTCAATTGCCTTGCTTTCTGGGAATTTTACAACAATTTGTGTGAATCATACACCTCCGATGATAAAATTTAAATGAAGATCTTCTACAGATCATTAACTTGGCTCCGTCACGGTCGTTGTGCATAAAAACTAACCAGTTGTTTGGAACTGAAAAAAAAGTTATGAAAAATCTGAGTTGATAAAGAATTTAATTGTGGAGTCGAAAACACAGAAATTTTGTTATTTTACTCCGCAGGTTGCTGTCGTTGCATACCTTCTGCATTCTTTTATGCGTTTTAATAAGTATTGTTTACATGGTTAATTATATTGTTTATGTTTACCACACGTTTTGGACAGTACGGCAAACCCAACTTTTCACAATTGTGGCAGTTCTCTAGTTTTTCTTTCGGATTCTCGCAGTTTTCTAAAGTAAAAAGGGACTGTGAGTAAAAGTGAGAAATATACACTGAATATTTTGGCAAACTACGAAAATGAGAAACATATTGAGTGTTTTATAAGCATCCTCAGACAAAAGGATAAAGGTGAACCTGTGTGAACTAAATTAACATTCTTTGTCTGGTAATTAGAATGAACGACGTGAGACCACGAATAAAACTTCCATTTCTGCTCGTGAGAGAAAACCAAGAAAAACATCTTAGATTTGAATCCAAGGAAAGGAAAAGTATCAAAGTTTCTTAAAGCTCTGAATGCTGACAATAATATAAAATATTGTAAATAAAATATTGACAGCGTTCGATAACAAGACTTTTTCGTAAATTGGCCAGAAGTTTTCGCTCACTTCCAGCAGTGCTCATTTGAACCCTGGAATTGAAAGGGCCGTTTAAGTATCAATTTGTTCTTTAGCAAATCCTGATATATACAGTCAAGCACGTTTACTTGAAAAAACTTACAGATAACTTAGACGGGACGTAGAAAATAAAACTTTCACACGATGTTCGACGGTCGCCAAATTTATTTTCCACAGCACTTCTATTTTTCTTCCTCGACAAGGCCCACGATTACCCAGGGTCCTATCAAATCACAATATCGTCATACTCCGCTGGAAACTTCCATAATCACTTTTTTTTGTTTGGCGAGTTGCCCGTTGCCTATTCGTTTCCTTATGTTTGTTGGGAAACTGCTGGGAGGCACCACGACAAGTCTCATCTACTGACTCAGTCGGTTAATGAAATTGGAAAAGTCTCCATTCCGGAGATGCTTTCGCATGACTTCAACGCGGTAACTGGAAAATGAGTCAGAAAATACTTTTCTTTGCAGTATACAAATCTATTTAATCAGAGGAATCTAACAAAGCTTGTACTCTCCGTTCAAACAAATCTTTTGTATTCTGCTTTTGGGGTGGCGGAAGAAGTATCGAATTATCTGTTCGTATTCGAACGATGCTTCCAGACTTACTTTTCTTTTCTCATGGATCGCATTCATCTTTCTTAGTATCGAGGAAAGCCAAAGATTTCGAATTTAATTTCTTAAAAGTTCCTAATCAGGCAAGAACATTCGATCGACTTTTGAACCTGAAAACTTGCTGTTGGTAGTTTTACAAATTGAATTACTTAATATGAGAAGTTGTAATCCGCCGTACCGTGCAAACGATTTGTGCCTTATCGTCAGAAGAAAGGCTCTAAGAAAGGTTACGTCTTAAATGAAATGTAAACTTGTGTATTTAAGCTCGGTAGAAGTGGCACTTTGTTATTTGATTTCATGTGTATGTTATTCACTGACTTATTAATTAATTATTGAACTTCTCGGAAAGTACGTTCCTGTTGACGTTAACCTACCTAAAGTCAGTGGAGCACTTGTGTTTGACACTCTTAAACGAAGGTACTCACAGTGCAGGAAATTGAACTTTTATCACCTGCTTCCTCTTCATCAAAAATCTTCAGTCGGTCCAGGGAATGAATGAGTTTAATTTTTTTTGTGGTTCGCTTCTCTTAATTAGGGTCTCTCTCTCTCTCTCTCTCTCTCTCTCTCTCTCTCTCTCTGCAGACTACTCTTTTGACCTTCTGTTATAACGAAAAAGATTTCAGCGAGATTAGGGCGTACAATACGACTCTGGAAGTGAACACTTACAAACTTTTACTTATGACAATCACGAACGCGACAAGTTTTAGTAGTGAACGTGATGGAAAGGACCCAATTTTCTGACTCGGTGTATTGACCTTCCACACGACACTACGGAGGAACACGTAAGAGTCCCGGATAATTGCATACTTGCGTTTTATTTTAAAATCAACCTCACATTGCATACAACACTAAAGTGTATATGTTTTCGTAATGAACTCAGGTGTTTTTTTTTTTCGCCGGAGGTTTTGGGTGGATTTCCTAGGCAACTCAACCGAAGCAGAAAACTTCGGTTCAGGGTTTCTCTCTACGGATCCCGGAAACTAGGAAATATTGTAGTATGACATGTGATGGATGAAAATATATTAATACATATCAGTCGGAGGGGTTGAAGAGATAACTTAACCGAAGGGAAAAAGTTCGTCACAATCGACTTTATCTACCCTTAAATTTGATTAAAGGGATGCATCACAATTCTCAACAGTTTGGAACGGCGAGCGATATATCTTCGGTTCACGTTTTATGTTTTCTTTTCTTTCAGTTTGTATTCTTTTACGATATAAATCTGTGTACAAGGATGTAAATACCATGAAAACGAAAGATATAAACTAAGGTTTACTGAGGTTATAACAGAGATGTACATATATTTATTCCATTACATTAAATGATACATAGTGAAGTGTACTAAATTCATACTACATTTAACTACATATACAGTAGCAGAACAGTCGAGAGAAGTGGTTAACACATTGTACACGAAGAATATATGAATGATAGAATTTTATGAAAAGAAGTAATTATCTTATATTGCAAAACTAAAAAGTATAATGTTGAAAATAAAAAAAGACTACAAAGACACACCTCTGGAATTTGGAATGAAGAATGTTTCACAGCGCTAACCTTTAGTTCGTGTGTATTTAAAGTTCTTTTGAAGAAGATTTCACCTGTAATGCAATAACAAAAACTAGATTTTTACATGAGTTAGAAGGTCGAAGGCGAAGAAGTTGGACCGAAGATGATCAACACGGCGGAAGAAGAAGAGTTAAACGTTGTCAGACTTTATTGTTATGCTCGCATCGTTCATTAATTAACGTCCGTTAATTCCATTTGTTTTATATCGTGCCAAATTATTTTTATTGCTCGAGTTCTGAAGGAAAAGAACCCGAAGAATTAGTGCTATATCAAAAGTTATTTTACGATCTTCCCTCAAACCACACTCACAGGCTCTACTCTTGATGTTGAGATTTTCAAAATTGTATAAATTTTATTACTTTCATAAAAATTTCCGCTGCGGAAAAACTACTTTTTATTGGGCCGGGGGTTGAGTAAAACCGAACTATTTTTTTTTTCCTTTGGTTCTCTTAAATTCTGAGATGAATTGTAAATTCATGTGATGTGGATGTGATTTTGAGATTTAAAAATCTCACGACTCCACGTGGCTAATGGAAAATTACTTCGCTATTTATCGTCACACATTTACAACCGTAGAACTTGTGCTCGACTGTTAACTAATTCTGGGAATGATGAGTTACACTCCTTGTGTGCACCACCACATAAGACCTTCCGTGCAACATAAAAATAGAAAACTACCTCATCGACAATGGAAATGTCGGTTTTTCTTAGTTTTGTAGGTTAAATTATTCACAGGCGATGTTCCGATGTATAAACAAGATGTAAAGGTTTGTGCACGCTTAAATAAACACTGAAAATCACAAGTCATACGTTTCGATATTGTGTAACAAGCTTACTTGTTTGACTACGGGAAATCGATTTGTTTCCGTATATTTTGACGTATTTCCACGAGAACAAAAACAGAAGTCTGTTTATTGAACTTCTAATGGAGAGACGGTACTTTTGTAGACTACATCGAACTGTTTGAATGAAAGACGTGCGCCTTTGGTCTACAGGCAATCTGATATTAGTTACAAGAGAGCTTTGGCTACAGTCAACCAGGCGAACATGGCCCAGACATGTACAGTTTTCTGTGTACTTTTTAGACAAAAAGTAGTTGGAGTAGTTGACTTCTTGCGACTGAGAATAAATTACTACTCTTCATCAGAATATAAAATATTGTGTTTAATAACTGTGTCCTATGTTGTGTACTGAAATTTTTAATCGACTTGTGTTGCTACTGAAGGTATTTGAATTGCCCGGGGAGTTTTCGTGCATCCATTCGAACTAAAATGACAAATTGAGGCGAGGATTTTGGGCGTTAACCCGAACGTTCAATTGATTTAAATTACAATTTCTCTTCCTTTGATTACTACAATGGTAATAAATTTTGCGGGTGCCACTTTAGAGGACCGGTCCTTCCGCGAACATCACAGAGAAACCGAGTCTGCGGAGAACTAAATTTTATTATATAGTTTTGCACAGTGTTTAGCTTCCAAGTTTTACACTACAACTACAACAGTTTTATTACAGATTAATATGATCTTCGTGCAGCAGAGGAAGTGTTAATTAACATTGTTTTTATGACAGGACGGTCCTGATAAGTACCCGTATCATGTGAATAACATCCGGTAGAAATTAGTACTCATCGGTACTTTAATGAAGTTTATAGTAAAGAGATGATCTACCGGAGATGAATCTTTAATTTTGACTTCATGACCGTGTGAAATTTTGTTTCCTTGAATACGTGTACAACATAAACAAACCATGTTGTTCAATGAAACCAGATCGTAATCACTTTTTAAGAAAGAGAAACAGGTCGAGAGAGTATCGTACCATCGGAGTGAGTGAGCCTGAATATTCAGGCGTAATTAAATTTTCCTTACGAATTTCATCAATCACAGGATTCTACAAGAAGTTTAATATTAAACCATTGAAAGTTGCTTGGGATAAGGCCGCCGTGGTAAATTCGTGACAATTTTGGTGTTGCGTGTGTTAGAAGCAACTTTAGATTGACACTGAAATTGAAGTTGGATACTCTGCTATTTTCTGCTTGCTGGGACCCTCCTATACTGTCAGAAAAACTTGGCGAATATATCCCCTGTGATTTATCTAATTATTGTGTCTCCACTCTATACATATATATTTATACACTCGTTGCATGGTAAGTCAAAATACCTGTATTACACCTGTATGACTCGAATGACTGTACATATTACTTGACGTAATTGATGTTATCCTGCAGCGTGGTTGTAATTTTTTTTAAGTTAGGGTTTTAGAGTTGTTGCTAATAATTACTTTATCAAAGTCAAACAATACGCATGTGACTGTGACCACACTGAACAGTTTTAAAATTTGATTTTAAATTAGTGAATTGTATTTGTATCCCCGCGAGGATGTAAACCATTGCGGATGTATTCCATGTGTGTGGAGTAAGTCAAAAGGCCATTAAGTGAAATTTCCCGTTTCTCCAATAAACCAATTCACTTATTCATTTTGGATTTTAGTTTTAATAGTTTCGAGCACAATGGGATATCATTTCTAAAATGAAAAGATTAGTTAAACTCCAGCAGACGATCTTCGGGAAAGAAGTTGAGCCGGTGAAAAGTCCCGAATGTGAGTCTCTAGAAAAGCGATTATTATTCTGCCCGATTCTTACGGAAACTTTTATTCTCTGCGAAATTACTTTTCCAGATCCGACCTTTTATCCGCCCTATCCGGTCTATCCCACTCCTATTTCAATTTCATTTTTCTACTGTCGCACACATACACACACACACACACACACACACACACACACGAGGATGAAATACCTTCGAATGTAGCAGATGTTCGGAAATCAAACCATCTAAGTGTGGTGGATCTGTTCTTGCGAGAGCAAGATGTTTGATTCTTCCGCCGTTGTTACCCCTTCACTACGTACAGTAGATTTCGGGTAACTACGACTAGAAGAAGAAAGTTGTTACTGGATGTAGCTAGGAGTTGAATTAAAATGCCATTTGTGACACCCAGTCTTTAACCTTTTTATCACAGACGGTTAAAATATTTTTGGCGATAGCGGAGGAATCCTGGTACTCGTTTTTTACTTCAAATTAAAGTTGTTTTTGGGTTCGACTACCGCCACGGTAACTTGTACATTTAATTATTGAGTACTGTTACTTAAGATTTATGAACATCCGAATTTAAGTTACTCAATGGAGAACATCACGAACTTTGGAAGTTTTGCTTTTTTAAGTGCTTGAGTATTACCCGTATCAATCTACCTATAAGATCGATTTTAGTTTTTTTTTTGAACTTCTAAAATCCACTCTTTGTGTTCTACTTTTTTCCCCCCGGATTCTTGCAGGTAACTGTTCGAATCCAATATCCACTTTATATAACCTCCCATTCTCCTTTCATTCCATCTTTGTGCTTTCTTCTGAACTTGCTTCTTTTGTTTCTTTTAGAAAAAGAAGAGAATTTCTAGATTATTCCTCTACAAATCCCTTAAAAGGTTCCATTCATTTTATGATCTTTTATTGTTTGTAACGGTAATTGAAATTATGTGCCTTGGGTACTGTTTTTCTTGTATAAAAAGTGTACATTTTAATTATAACGTAGGTGAATAGGAAACGAGGAAGTACTAAATAATTTACTTATCGTTTGCCTTTATTAGCTCCCACGTTCAGTCCGTTACTTATTTTCAAGTTTCTCGAATTTTTATTCGTGTTTGACTTTGTTGAAGGTTCCTGCGATACCACTGTTGTTGTTACACATGACAAATTCTGTTGGTTTGATTTTCCTATTATCATCAACTTAATATAATTAATATTTAATAAACTAATGTCTAATGAAACTAGTTTTTTCACGTAGCTTTAGTATCACTTGTACCAGCTGTCTAGGAAAAATAGTCCTTTTATTTTTACTTAACTCTTCTACAGATGAACCTTAACCCTTTTATTTATAGCGATGGTCACACGTTCATTTTTGAAATGTTAAGGTATCCAACAGTTTTAACCATTTCCTGTACTCTGTCCTAATTTATTAAGTCTCAGGGAAGTAGACTATCCTTCATGGTACATTAGACATTCCACCTGGACGGTCTTTGGTTCAAGCCCTTCGCCGACACATTCACAGCGTTACAAGTAACATTTGTCGGGATTTATGAGCCTTCTGCTTCACATATAAAACGATTTTAATTAATAATTTTTCACGGTTGGTTGTTAGTCCGTCATACGTTGCGTTTCCGCCCCCTGAAACGTTCAGCTTTTTCTGGCAAACTCCTCGTGGCCTTCCTTGGATCGAGTCTATCTGTTATTTATTGGTGTTACTGCTAGAGAGTTTTAGACGTTAACACCACTGACTTCTTAAATAACGGCCGTCCCTGCGTGTCATCTTATGTTTCATCTTTTTATTAATTTATTAATCGTTTTGAACTTTGGGAGCGCTGCGGGTCGACGGATTGTTCGGATGTCAGAAAGTCTGTCTTCCACTACAACTTACAGGTATTGTAGAGCCAGTGCTTTCTTTCAAAATCCTGCAAAAAGGAGCGCAGGCAGTTGGCAAAGATGACATCCCTCCTCTCTAACATTTGGCCAAATCGAAAATATTTGTTTATAATTGTAAGTTAAGAAGCTTGATTCATGTTTCCTAGAACATCTTGTCATACTTTCAAATCACTTACAATTCTACACAGTTGTTTTAGTGATTCCTTCGTTCATGAATTCCAATTATCTGATGCTATCACAGAACTTGTGTACTTAAAATGTGTAGTAGTTCTCTTAAATGTCAGATAGTCAAATTTTGTAAGAAGAAATTCCTCTCCGTCGCTCCACTAAACATATATCGAGATGGAACTAGACAAATTTTTACAGTAATGGTTACTTGACTTATTTCTTGTGTTTAAACAGTCGCAGACAATATCGACATACCAAGCCTGTCATCCTTTTTTCTTTTGTTTTTTGATCGAACGACCAACTGCGGAAAAACGAACCGAAATGCCAATGTCTCCTTCCACATTCCATGGATTTTTCTACCGTGTGCAATAACGGTTAGTTTCAGTAACGCATCTTTGTGGCATTGCAAACAACAGAAAGGCAGACCGTGTTAAGGATTTCTTGTTTGATTCCGTCAACTGCCAACCTTTGTGGCCAGGGTCCAGCGAAACCAATTTCCCTAACTATTCACCAGGTACAAGTCCTTTAATTGTCAAGTCTCCTGAGTCTTCAATGAGTCAAAATGAGAAGGTTTTTATTGTATTTTGTGTCGAGGTGAACGCCCAAATGTTATTAAAAGGTGAGTTGAACCTCCGGGTGAGTGTCTTTCACCAAGCGGAGAAACCTTTGACCCTGCCACGGTCAAGGAGTGATGCTGAGAGACAACGTCCACGACGTAAACCATAAGAATGACAAGCGTGACGTCTACCACCCAAGTCTTCCACCATTTTACTTTCAATATCGCGTTTCCTTCATTTAAATAACAACGGAATAAACAAAATCACGTTCGCAACTGCACGAATTTACGACTGGTCTGAAGTACACCCGCCACAAAAAAAAGAAATTAACCTTATAGTTTAACTTTGATTAACTTGGTTGTGTGTGTGTGAGTGTGTCTACCGGTCAATTGTTTGTCAGCACTGACAAACCGGAAATGACAACGCTGATATTTTGACATCTCAAAGACTGTGCGTGCAGAACCGTTGAATAGTACACTTAACCACGAACTCGTGTTGTTTTTAATTGACCTAAATCGGAGCTCTACACTTGTGATGAATTTTAGGTTGTGTAGTAACATTCCCTTCACGAGGTGACACTTCAGAACAAAAAAACACTTAATTGATGATCGGACCCACCAGTCGTTGCTTGGTCTCACCCCATCCTGCTGTTTCCTCTTATTTTTTTAAGTACGTCCTTTGTGACGAAGGAAGCTAAGGCCGATATTAGAGGAAACCGTTTAATTTACAGGAAGTAACTTTATTGTACTTTAAATCAAGAGCCATTTCTCTACGGAAATCTCAAATCCATATTAAATATTCTCTATTAAAAATAAGTGTAGGATTGATAACAATGTAATTAATAACATTGTCTTATGATAGTGATTACTTATGGTCCAACTTTGTATGGACGTTATTTAGTTGCGGAAAATAAACTTTTACAATTATACTTATTTGTGTTTTAGGAACGCCCCCCTTACAAGTAAATTAAAAAAACCACACAGACACTCTACAAAGTCCAGGTAGGAAGGTTTCACCTGAAACTATTTACCTGCCTCCTCGAGTCTTATGAACCCACGAACCAAATTTAAAGGAAAACCTGATATTTTGGGTGTCGAATAATTTGTTTGACGGCCAAAGCACAAAACGAGTTTATCGGGTCCTCTTGTTCTCTTCGCTTCTATTCTAACATGTTCTATTCTATGGGAGTGAAAGGCTGAAGAAGAAACAATCGGCGAAATATTTGAACTTTGCCCTAAAACGTTGTGAGAAGTGCAATGCGATTGTGTTACTTTCGTAAAGAAGAAGTCGTTGGGGTTACGCGTCAATAAAAAAAAGTCACTGATCACTGAAAAACCGCTAAAATACCAGACGATCTCTCAGGAATTGTACGAAGTTAGTTGTAGGAGAAGTACACCATAAGAAAGTACAATATTGTTACTTCAATTCTAAGGTTCTACTTGTCTGCAAGTTCGCTTGCAAGTATATCTTTGGTATTTAAATAATTTTTTTTCCCTTGTTTAAATGAATTTTATTATGTTCTTTGCCTCACTGTATGGTCCTACTTGTTCTCGTCTTAGTTTAGAAATTTCCCACTTCAATTTCTTAGTGTTCTAAAGCATCAACGTATCAGGAAGCATTCCGTGTTCAGTTCTGTCTCTTAAAAATCTGCCGTTTGTTACGCTGCAATAAATAAAAGTCATGATTTAAGGGATGTTTTTCACCCGCTCAGGCCTCAGAAAAAAGTCACTGCGTCGCTTTCATTTCTAGTATTGTATTACACGAAGTCATTAAAAAATTTTTATGTAATTAAAATTTTAATTAGTTTACAGTTTGCCTTTATTAAGGGTAAGGGCAAAACAACACAATAATAATTTGAAAGCTCTTCCATCAAAAAAAGCATCGCTCCCCGAAAATTATTCGACAGGCCTTCGTTTGTTGGGATTAACCATAGTTTAAAAGTTTGGAGCAGAGTGCAACTTAAAGTTCCTGATTTTCCCCTTTTATCAAAGTTACAATAGTAATTAAGACGCTTTCCGTTTCTCGTGACGAGGAGGTCTCCTTCAACATTCGCCTAGACACCAGTCTGGAAATAGCTACCTAGTGACGACTCGACCGGAGGGTTGTACAAGTAAAACTATTTCTATTACGGAATTCGTCTAGGATAGAAACATATGAAAACGATTTGCAGGACTCCGTTTGCCGTCCCGAGTAAATCTGCCATCCATTTAGCTCTCTCTCCTATTTGAGAAACATTAATTAGTCACTAAACTAGACCCGTTTTATTGCCAGAAAAGAATTTCTCGTGGATGCACAAAAGGGAAATTCTTTTTGTGTTGTTTTAACACTTTCACGGGTCCGAATTTTGTAAATCTTCCTCGTGACTGCTTGACGATTAATCAAACCGACTCTGTAGGAACCAAACGCTGTCCAGTGTTAGTTACAATCCGTTCAGAACATATTTAACCATCACTTAAAAGTTAAAACTAACAAGATTTATTCAGGGTGAAAACACCTGTAACCTGTCTTTTTAACTTAACGTACTTAAAATAGTGAAATTCAAAGGAACGATATGTTTCACAAAACTTCAAATTCACACAGAAAGCTCTGAATGAGAGTCGTTCATGTCCTCCGCAACATTTCAAGTCCGCAACGTCCTCGCTTTCCAATGATATCGTTTTTCTCCAAGCGATCGCCCTTCCTGTCTAATCAATTTAGCGTACAGGAAAATTAAGAAGGATAAGGTGAGAGAGTCTGTGATTCAGATGCGATTGTGCTGGGGGCAAAAAGGAAGACCAAATATAATAAATTTAAGTCACCAAGTCACAATTTTTAGGGTCTGTCGTTGTAACATGCGGTATATAATTTCTCAAGTCTGAGTTATCCGAAAGAAGTAGTCATTTTGTGAGTTCTACTTGGTCGTCCTAAGATACCAGTTATCAAAATCTTTCCTCAACTTTTTCTATTATTTATTTCTTTAGATTTTTTATAATGCTAGCCGTCTCTGGGTCTTGTTGAACCACTAGTTAACCTCTTTCTGCAAAAATCGTTTAGTAATTTTAATATAAATACATTAGGGTAATATAAATATTAAAATATAATAATTATTATGTATAAATTAGATGAATATGAATCAACATAAGTTAATTTCACATGTTTTAACATTTTTTACGTCTCTTACGTTCACAGTTCCACTATTTTTTATGGTTAATACAACAACATTTCACACACAAAAAATATAATAATTGGCAACTTCATTATATTACATATAATAATTACTGGTTTGTAGTTGGTTATGTTATTAAATCCTATTTTCTTCGTGTTGTTTATCCTAACTTCTTTGTTTCGTTACTATTTTAGTCATCTACGGTAATAATTGCCGCGTAACAGAAATTATCAATCATTTGGTCCTTGCCAGCTAGAACAAATCGAACACGTTTTCTTGTGTGCGATTAACACACCAAAAGATAAAATGATTTAATGGTTTGGTCACTTGCTAGAAAACGCCAAAAATGATGACGAATATTTTTACTGTCGTATTTCCGCGTAAAAAAGATGTTAAACAAGGCTGGGGACTATTTTAGAAGTGATAGTTTCTTTCTCTCTCTATTTAAACACTACTAATTTAAAGGATTTTGAACGCTGCGGTTGCTTCTTTCGGTTTCTGCTGCCGGTTCGGTTTCATTAAATTACATAGCTCGTATTTTAACTCGAAAAATTGTGCAGAATTTAACTTTAACAAATTATAAAATGGGAAAAACCGGGTAATCTCGGGGGAAGCACATAAATATAATTTTTGTATGAGACAGGAAAGAATTAAAAAGACACCTGGGACAACCAGAACATTCATACGATATGTGTGTGTGTGTGTGTGTGTGCTTGTGCGTGAGTTACACACACCACACTCGACCAACACACCTCTTTCCATCTTCAGGTGACAGTTTAAGGTAGATATTTACGATCGAAGTAGCTTTTGTGTGACTAATTGAGAAGTTCAAGCGGCCAACAGGCAACTGGTACTTCCACCACCTCCGTGGAATGTTGTTAAAGTTGAGTATTAATAGCAAATAACGGGAAGCAGATGAATCGCGGAGGGTTCGTAGGCAAATCGGACCGGTCGGACGGCGAATCGCAAACGCAACCGATGATTTGTCGCTTCTTTTTAATAAATAAATACATAAATTTAATGAAAAATCTATTGAAAAAGCCGTTGCCATCGAAATTCCTGCACCTTTGGCTTTTTCTCCGCGTTTTGCTGTCGTTCACATGATTTAGTGACCATCTTCCCTCTCCGAAAAGAAAAATTAAATTAAAATTCTACCGTACGAGTAGCTCACGGTAATTAATTATCTATTAATAGGTTTCATTCCCGTTAATTAATTTCGCGGTTAATGAAGCTCCGAAATTACGTAGAAAGTGAAATTTATTATTTGGAACGCAACACCAACGTCAACAGCAGCAACGGCACCGGTCCATTGAAATTTTACCAATTTCGAGGCATTAGAAAATCTAAATGCTACAGACAACCTATTGAGTATAAATTCAACATGTGTGATTGTGCTAACCCGAAAGGATAAACCGACATCTACGTATTTACAGTTTGCTTGAATAAAATCATCTGTGAACGAATTGAATTCCCAAAAACTTTTCAATTAACCCGTGTTTGATTAGTCGCATATTCTTAGACTTGTCTATTTCCTATGAAGCGTATTATTCACGTTCGGGGAGTGGGACAGAGATACTATTTGCCGAGAAAATGTCTGCCTCTGTGAAGTTCCCCCATGAAATATTAATTGCGGTAACAACACCGCTGCGAGACTGCAATGGGGGTCTTCTACGTTTCGATTGAAAATTTTAGTTTTTGACTGACGCAATCGTTCAACTATTGAAATTTTATTCTTTTGATCAGATCACCTTTGATTGTTTGGTTTGGCAATATGCTGGTTGGTAAATCACCAGAAAGGACCAAGATCGTAACAATCACTTGCCGTTTGTTTGCGGAATGATGCTCCTTTGAACGCATTAAGGAAGGAGAGCTAAATAAAAATTACTGCATACATAAATACTACGCCTTCTAAAATATCAATTTTTAGAGAAGTAATAGTTTTCCATAGTTTCTGTACTGTTTAATAATAAGCGACATTACAGGTGTCACCTCGTGACATGACATGAAGGATGAAATGTACTTAATAATATCATATGGTGGTATCAGGATGTCTACCTGGTTTGTCCGAATACTTTCCTTGTCTCACTGAGCAAATACAACAGTATTTATACGCAATACAATATAAAACCATATTAAATAGTAAGATTAAAATTAAATAAAAACTGCATAAAACTTCATTACGATTCAGATTATCGTGTACTACTTATTTATATAGTAAAGCAAAAAAAATAATAAATCTTATTTAAAAGCGAGTTGCAGTTTGACATTCATAAACTTTTACTTTGCCATGTGACACGACTTATTCTTACAATAAAATATTTTCTTTGCAAGTTCCATTAATCCGGTAGACTCCTGTTGTAATTAAAGTAAAAGAAAAATACAAGTTTAATCACGGGCAAAGGAATAGTACAGCTTAGTCGGAATAATATTAAAATTTGTTGAGTGGAAAAAATGAAATTATACGCGGATACGGTCGTGTTGGGTGTACCAAAAGAGGACTTTCTAAGAGATCCCGAAGGACTTTACAGAATCAGCGTTTTCATATAAAATACTTTCATTTCGACCGTAGAATTTCATAACTCGGCGAGTTGATTAATTTTCTCCCTCGATTAATTCAAAAGGGAAATGATGAAAACGTTGTAAAAATTGCTGAGGAATTCACAGAATTTAAAGAACCGTAACGTCTTTCCAACTTGGAGGAAGATTATTTTTGAAAATGAGATCAAATGAGCCTTTGATCAGGGGCTTTGACATGTGAAATCAAACCTAGCCGAGGATTCAATCAATCTGATCTTAATGATTGTAGCTAATACTATTATCTGAGAAATGTTGAAAATTGTGTTTGACAACCGAAGGACCTTGGAAAAACGGAACAACAGCGTCCGATCAACTTAGTTTTGTTAGGTGTCACATGTGGTAGTGATGGTTGTAACGTTGAGGATCTTATATTACGTAAACAACAACAAAACAATACATTTTGTACTTTTAATACTTTTCGTCGCAGCAGAGGAGTTGCTTAGAATAAGCCTTAATAATAAAAATTATTTTAAATATTTAAATATATATATATTTATTCATACAATTGAATATAAACAATGGCCAACTGACCAGCAGCTTTATAAAAATTATGATAAAAAATGATCTTATTACATTCACAAAAAGAACCAATTGAATCGTCAGAAATTGAACTACAGTAAAATGCAGTTCGTTACAAAATTAATAAATTAAATAAAAGTAAAATGAATTATTCTGAACGGGGGGGGAACCCTTAAGATTGTAACCTCAAGAAGAACATCACTCAAATCGTCAACCGCTAAGACACAAGCAAACAAGTTTTTACACCCCACTACAAACCACAGGTGCTCTTAGTCCGCTTGTTAAAACTTTGAAACCTGATAGCGTGGCAAAGGTTCGACAAGAAACTCCATTTGCAACCCTCGGAAGAGGATTATTCTGTCCTCGTGCCAAAGATTTTTTAGTTGGACTTAGCAAGCACTTACCAAGTACATAGGAGGTCCATTTCCCATGGTGGACCCCACTCTGAGTTTCCATTGAAAGAAAAAAAAACTGCAGCAGGGTGTGGAGGTTCGTACTTAAAGGTACTTTTTTAGAATTTCCTTTAAGCTTTGACTTGATCACATTTTTTTTTGAACAAGAAAGTAGAACTCGGAAACCAAAGTTAGAAACCACTCGATTGCCGGCTGTGGAAGTTCCATTAATAAGAAACTCAGTTTTTCAATGTCCCCAGGACGAAGACATAAATTTTAAATGCCGAGGCCAAATAGAAAATTTCGTTTTCCTATTAATTTAACGCCTACTTATGTAACTTTACCAATTTTCTACTTTCTCATTTAGCACCGATGGAGAGGTTCCTTTATTAGTACGACAACCCGTCTGTTTCGTTAGGAAGATAACAAGAGGAGCAAATAGAACAATGGGTGACAGTAACAAAGGAAGTCAGGTGGTGATGAACGAGGAGGAAAGGAATCAAGTTATGAAAAATAATTAAATGATGTAAATAACTCATTCCTTTCTGACTTCTTTACATTATTAAAAAATTATCCATTGTTTATCTAATTAGCTATTTTAGAAAGCGAGAGAGTTCATGTTACATTAATCCTTCGCAAAAAGTTTCAACACAATTGACCGAGTCACCTGACTGATAGACACTCTCTCTAGGTGTCCCGACTGCGTACCTGCAAAACGGCAGATACTTTTGTATGTACCGATCACAATCAATGTCTGATTATCCGTCCATTGTATGCGAGCTGACTTGACTTTTTTCAATGAATAAATAATTTATGTAAGACAATGAACTGAGATTGTTGGGAGATGAGCATTGTTTCATTCTACTCTTAATGATTTCAATCAAAAGTTACTTACGTGTTGCGGCGATATCTCCCTTACGACGTACAGAACGTTTGTAGTTCTGGTAATTAGCATAAAATAGTTTGTAGTTGTTGTTTATGTGTCGATGGTAATGAGAACTTACGAAATTGTTTATTTTGTGTGTGTCACGTTTACTTATTTCTATTCATTACTAGTTCTCAATAATTCATTTAGAAAATGTATCTCAACTAATACCACTTGAGATCAGCACAGTACTTAATGAAATCGTTCAAGTTGTAGTGAATTGTTTGCACTTCGCTTTAACTCCTCCAAATGTGTCGTAATCCAACTGAAAATTTAAAATGAAAGATTTGCAACGGTTCCACTGGCCGAGGGAGTTTTAGCAATATACAAAAATCGGTCAGTCACCTCTGTTGCGGAGTTCGTGAAATCCTCCGTTGAAAGGGGATTACGGAGGCAGCGATAGAGATTTTCCAATTGGGGATTATCTGTCTAAAGGTCTTAATAATCATTTAAGAAGGCTTGAAAAGGTTTCTGGAAATGAGTCACGAATGAGTCGGCTACTTTCTTGAATATCATTCTTTTTTGAATTTGAAATATAATAAGAAAAAATATATATATATGAGGATAATAAAAGGGAAAATGCAACAGGAGGGAGTGCTGTAGTATTACGCAATTATGTGAATACGATACGTGATATAATATAGTGAGTAATAACAAGTACTCCAGAATTACATAATTCTCGCATATATTGTGTAATATTGTTGAGGTCTTTTATGTTGTTTCTTAAATTTTTGTTTCAATTAAATAACAAGTTAAAACATCATGCATTCCTTTGAAATTCTAGACTTCTTTAAGAATTTAGTCAAAGTCTACGAATGTAAGCTTGAGCTTCAAACCATATTACTTTTTTATGTACATTACAGTCAAAAGTAAATAAATCCCTCCTCCCAATATGACTAACTCAATCCGATACCCAAGGAACTTCTCCGTTCAACATTTTTTTCCCAGTAACACAATCCAATTAGGCGAACGAAATTTTTTAAGAAAAAATAACATTAATAATTCAACGGAACAAACATGTCTTCCATAATTTCATTTCTGGAACGCAAAATTGGAACCTAATGAGTGAAACACAAACTAATGAAAACCAAAATGACACTTTTTTTCTGATCTTTTCTGATCTTCTTCCACGGCGTCTAATTATTTTGAATCGAACCTGACGTTTGCTGCGGTTTGGTTGTAATTAAGACAACTTGTAGAGAAATGTAGATGTGACATTTCGCAGATGTTACGTTAGGAGCTCAGGGTCACCATAAAAGCAACAAAAAAAGGAAAGATCACGCCCCCTTAGAGAGAGAGAGAGAGAGAGAGAGAAAAGAGAACGTACCTGATCTGTGGAATGACGGATTTGTCATGTGTTTGAACTAGAAATCTGATCTACGCAGTCAACGACACTCTACCACGTCTTTTCGTCTCATAATTTATTTTAAAACTTAATTAAGTCTCAATTTTTATGGAGGCGTAGGCCAATTTAAGTTGAGGTTTCCGTACCGTAGTGGCAGCAGGTACCATTTTGTTTTCTAATGACGGGGTCAAAGAGAAGTTTTGTTGTTTTTTATTAAAAGTTGCTTATTGAAATATTAAATATTATTAATATGGCCCATTGAACTTTTCTTTTCTCTTCTGCCACGTTTCTCGTTTCTCTTCCTAACCTCGCTCAAGTTTGATATTATCAATTCAATTTTCGGAAAGAAGTCATTCCCGAAATTTAACAAGTATCAGGTTCAAGGTTCAATGACGATTCTCCTCTTGAGTTCAACAATATGTTTTTATCAAATTTTATAACTTGACAGTTACAAATTGTGACTGTCAGAGAGAATAAATTTCAACATCGAAACGGGGACATGCCGATTCATCTGAATATATATTGTTTTATTAAACAAACTATTTTACGGTTATTGTCTTGTAGTGAAACATGTAACTCGTATTCTCTTTATACATAACTATGAATAAAGTGTTGCTTCACATAAATCAGGAATCATAAAGAAATGTGGAAAGGAGTTAACAGGACGACCTGAGAAGTAGAGAGTTGTAGCAACAATAGAAGACTCAATATAATGACGTGAAGATGTACAAAAACATAAGCTGTTGCTTAGTCGATTAATAATAAATAATGTGTGGAATTATATGGAAAAATAATATCAAGTTAACTTACGATAACCGAGAGAAAACACAATTGTCAAAATATGACAGTATTGTTATTAAAATTTTTAAATTCATAGGTACGTAATAAATAGCAAAACGGTACCAAGTTGCTAAGGCAAAGGCATCCGTTGTTAACAAAGAAAACAGGTTACCATTGAGAAGAAGCCACCTGTGGTTCATCGCCTCAAGACAGACCATAACAGGTAGTCCTGTGCCTGTGCCTCTTGTAGGTTACATCGACAAAACCTAGTAGTAGATAATAGAAGTTTCGGGGTAGTTCACCTGAGCGTGGGAAACAATAAACTATTTTGGTCGGATGCTTCCTGAATAAAAAAAATTGCCAAAAATGAAAAAATAATTCGATTAAACCGAAGCGCTAAGTCGATGAACTTAACTTTTCTGCATGTGTTCAAGGGAAGTCACGCAAGGGGTAGTTGCCTGTGAAGGTTTTTCTCACAGGGGAGGGTGTTTGTCTCCCCGTAGGAAATGTTTTGACTTTTTATTCAATTAGATAGAAAGACTGATGAACAGTCAGAGGAACTTTCTTTGTTGGGCTTTGTTTTATTACCGCAGTATTTATTTTCAACAGTTGATCACTAACCAACTCAAAAAAAAAGTTCTTCTTTTCCCATTCTTGTGGAGAAGGAGAACTACTGTTAGTGAGACTCACTTTTTAATCACTTTATTCAAATAAAAATAACGTTGTGTTTATGTCTTCGAATCTCCTGTCCATTTAATTATTTTTTTGGGGACTCAGTGGGACACACTTGTTGTTGCTTTTTATTGAACTACACTATAAATTGTTTTTTGTGGACAACTTTCCTAGCTAACAGTGGGCTACTCTATAATTCTGCATCCTTCTCTAACCAGTCTAGTGTTGCTAACTCTTTATTAGTACATTTGACTCCAGTATCAATTCACTTCTTTGGTTTCCTGTAATATACGTACTTATGTACCCTACAGTACAGTCTCTAATCAGATGACTACATTGTCAATATAAGTTTAGCTTAGTCTGACAGTCATTCATTCAGGACCCTGACAGTAAACCAAGGCTATTTCTGTGTGCCTTAACTCCTCTCTCAGACCCAAGTATGGTCCACTTTAACTCTACATCAGAGTCACTGTCGGATTGTTTGTTTGCCAGTATCTTCGAAGTAATCATCCGGTATTTAAATAAACGAGTATTTTGTTCCCTGATGTTCACACCGGACTAATTTCCATAATAAAAAACCTGTGTTATATCCGAGACTGTTCCGAATAAAAATAATATAGTTTTTTTAAACTGTCACTCGGTGGGCGACAAAAACCGTTCTCCATCGGTTATCGGATGAGAATTCCCATTAGAATTTTATTGGTTTTTAAGATTGGAACATCGAATTGGAGTAATTTAAGAAGGGAACGCGTGCACTTCCTTCTTTATATATAAAATTTGCCAAATCGAATTTCAACCATTATGTTATTATTAAATTAAATTAGGAACGCCGGCGTATCGGCAGCGGATGCATATCGATTTGATATTCAAAATTGGTCGTCTACTTTCAAATAAAATCAAGAAAATATACTTTTCTGAAGAATATTTCTGGGGGTGTGTGTTCATTTTGGCTTTTTTAAGACTTCTGAGTACGACGACTATTTTGGTATTTTCGATGGTCGTAAAATCAGTTAAGTAAAGTAGCTTTGCAAAATAAAATAAATGTTTCTGGCTTGATGTTTCATTTTTATGTGAAAAACAGCTCTTTAATTATTAATTTTGTTAATTAATTAATAATTGTGACTGTTCTAAGTTCAGTTTAATTTGATGTTTGCAATTTACAAAGGAGGATAATTCGAAAATAAAGAGTCGTATGCAAGGGGCAGAGGTAGTTCGGATCTAGTGAGGTATTATTAAATGCAAATTATTTATTTTTTCTAACAATATGTGACACACCTAAATTTGGAAAATATTTTTCAGGTATACAGATTTTGTACTCGTATTTATTTGGTAGCTTAATTTCTGATCTCTTGTTTAAACAATTTAAAAATATTAAAAATTTTGTATAATTTGAAGTACAAAGTGATGGAGTACGCCGTTATAAGAAACTTCACAATTATTAATGAGCATTGGGAATAAATTCAATTTTTGTACTCAGTATGACATCGTGGAAGGCAAACATGAGGAGGATTCTTCACTAGAAGAATACTGGCGAAGACAAGAACGGATTCTTGATGTTCTTTTCAAGTGTACTTATTTATATAATTAAGTATTTTTAAGTGTTAACTTTCAACTTTATTAATTTTCCATGTGTATGAAGTGGAAGAAATTAGTTGAATAGTCTTCACACCACAGTGTTTAGACCACCACAAGACAGAACCGTTCTTCTGGTGCTTCTGGAGAACAGTTCGATGACTGCCGGCGTGACTGACGAAGTTTCTAGTTGAAGTCAGAAATTAATTTTTTGGCAGCCACCAACTACGTCACCAAAGATGGAACGATGAAATGCACCTTTTTTTTAAAATTTACTTCCTTCACGTGTACTGAGGTGTTGAAATAAGAAACTCATCAACAGTTTTTTTTGACGAAAGTAGCGTTTTGACGTTCGACTCAAAGCAAACAAGTCAAAGTATCTCGCGTTGTAAAAATACGCTACGAAGTACTCGTTGCGCTCTCCATTTACCCCCCAGATATGTTATTTTTTTAATGAGAGCAACTCCAACTATAAATCCGTTACTCCTGTAATTAATAATAACGCACTAACGTAAGATGTCTGGGGACCACGTCAAAAATATTCAAAACCCACAATTTTTATTTATTTATTTTTCGCTAGTGTGAAACTATTCCGACTCGTATGTGGCACTGGGAGAATTGTTTTGGTGAGAGCTGATGCTACACCAGGAGAAAACTATTTGATTCCCTATTTGATCGGTTGCCAAGTTTTGATGAAGACCTACTGCGTTTTAACACGGGGGCCAAATACCTTTCATCGTATTCAATCAGGCAACGAGTAAAAGACCGTAGATAATGGAATTTTACCATATACTTTTACCTTTCCATCGTGCATGGAACGTTGAAAGAAAAATAAATAACATCATATTCCATCTTAGCTAGATAGTTTATGTTCTGTGTAGACATAATAGGACAGAGAGAGAGAGAGAGACAGCGAGGAATTATCTGATGGTCATGCTACGGTTTATTGTGGGACGGCGTTTTAATTATAAAACAGTCTCTCTCTCTCTCTCTCTCTCCATTACACAATTTAACTACTAAACTATAACGTGTAGTATGCCGAAGGGACCGCCGTTTGAAAGTTAGAAATAAATGTCTGAATAATTTAGACCTCGATGAAAAAATTTTGTATTCAGTCGAGGTTCAGCAGAGGACAGTTATGTGGAAAACACAATTTTAAAAAGTAGTGAATTACTTTCTTTTGAGAGGAATTTAGTTGTTTTTTTTTGTGGAAAGGAAACCTCCACATCTTGCCGAACTTGTGTGTTCGTAAAATTTCCCCACGGGGACAGTGGCATCCCACAAAGCACATTTTCATCAATATTCAATTTTTTGTTATGAAAACTTTTCACCGGATTGATTGACACCAAAGTAAAATGAAAAGTTGGAAAGTAGTGAATGCGAACAAACCTAATAAAACTTTGAAATGCGGCTTTAAAATATTCAATAACGTGTACCTTTTTATACTTGGAAATTTTACAATCTATTAAGGCTCTATGAATAGTTGAATGAAAATTGATTTCTTATTAATGTCACGCTCATCCATCCCGAATAAATTTAATTAATTTATTTAAATTTTCTCACGTCGTCAGGGTGAGCCCTGGGTGAGCACATTCGTGGTAACATGCGTAATTATAAATCTATAAAGCTGCTGTTAATTACGTGGGGTTTATTGAACATAAGTAAACTTATAAAGACAACGATAAGGACGTTTCTATATACATTATTTTTTCAATACGGTGTGTTGTTAAACATAGTTCTTTTTTCCACTTATCTAATGTTATAGTTTGTTGCGATTTTGCCAAAACTTTAGACGATAAACAGAACTCTGAAGCACTTAACTGCTACTCAGGATCAATAAGCCTCATAACCAATAATCAATCACATAAATAATCAATGACAGATAGTGGATTCCCATTCATTATTTTATTTATAGTTACCTACTTTGTTGAAAGATTTTGCTTAGCATCAACTTCAAGGAGAACTCTGAGGATTCTTTGAGATGATGCCTGAGAGAAGGAAAATTTTTTTTAAACTTCCTCTACGAGGTTAACCGATTGGTTCGTGTTATTTGTGGATTGGCATAAATTCCGGTCGTTTGACTGTGTAAATAGTCCCGAAAAACAAACAAGCAAACCCTAAAAATCACAGGAAATGAATGCAAAATTAAAATTAATCCGTCCGCACCCGTGATAATTAAATTATTTATTTACATCCTCGAATGTTTATTTATTCGGGAGTATTTTTCCTGCGCCGCACAAATTACGTACTCGTTCCCGAAGACCGATAAGAAAAGAAGTTATGAAAACTTTACGAAGCGGTACGACGAGAGATGCATCACGTACATGGAAGAATGCTAAAGCTGATGGTTCGAACTCATGTTAATGAACTTTATTTTTCTCCACGTTGAGTTGACATTTTGTTGACAAGAGGAACACTTATCCTTCAGGTGACTTCCTTTAAGGATGTCAAAGAGTTAAGTTTTATGTTGAGATTTGCTCTGGTCTCTGGTCCTTTCCCGCTAATGCTCAAGCTGATTTAACATAGAATAGTTTCCTACCGTTACTTCTTGGCCGTCATCGTCTGGTACCTGTCACTGTTCCTATCGGCGAGTGCCATCATATTCACAGCTTAATTTACCTCGCGCTCGAGAGATTATCCGCAGTTTTAAGTAGACGACTTATACCTAAGTTATGTCAACGTTTTTTTGCACACTGAGGCATCAATGTAACCTAAATTAAAACTAAATTTTATTCAGTGGTGAATGCCTGATAGTTTCGTCAGTAAGACAAAAACTAAGTCATTGATAACGTTTTGCGATTTGCAGAATATTTTTTTGGACGGGTACTACTCAAGTGGGTGCCTTTGCTTTGGTGCCCCGAGATTTTTGGTTCCAAACTACAATGCTTTTCATTCATCCTGTAAATTCCATCAGAAAGCTACTCCACTTTCTTTCTCAGAGCTCTGTTTTTCTTCTAAAGGGTTCAGGTTATCTACCCCAAACCGGCGGTCAGACGTGATCGGCTTTTAAGTTGCTAATTTAAAAAACAGTCCGGATATTAAGTCAGGAAAAAAATGAAAGGCTGCAAACGATTTCGCCATATTAAATCAGTCCCTTTTCGCATGGTTGGCTTAGTACAAAACTAAGTAAATATAAGTTTAAGTTTCGCCTACTCTGATTGGCCCTTCTCAGTTGAAATCAAGTCAAGAAGCCGATGCGAAACTGGAAAACCACCACAGAAGGCATGTCTTTAAGTTAAGGCGAAGAAGTGAGAAGTAAAATGGTTTGTGTCTAATTAAACGTTCGTGCACAACAAGCTTGTGTTTGAATTTTGTTCAGTGCGAGTGTAACGCTACGTCCTGACAATCGCAATGTCGGCACGAATTCAAATCATCTGAGGTTAAAGCCCCGAACGAATCGAATATTTCTAACTTCGCTGATGGTGAAGACAACAGGTCTGGAAGAAGAACTTGTTAACACTAAAGAAGTTGTCAGAAGACAGCCGTGGTGTTCGGAATAGTGAATTTTTTCATGACAGAACATTTACTGTTTAAGGTAATTGTGTAACGTCCCAAGTCCACAGTTTTGCGATCAATTCTTAAGTCTTCTTGTGTGCAACTATCCAAAGTGCAACTATTGGTGATCTATAACTATTCCATCAAACTTCAAGCAACACAACCTTATTTTACTAAACTAAATTACTCACGGCTTGTTGGCTGTAGTAAGATTTTTTCATGCAAACAAACACGTAAATGAATAAACAAGTTCTGATTGAGTATAAGTCTCGTGTCAGCATTACAAACATAAATAACAGATATATATATATGTATAATAAAATACTACATACTAACAAGTACAATATAAAATTTTTATTTAATGCAAAACATTTAAATGTATTAAAAACTTGGAATGTTTTCATTCGTCTCTTGAGATACATCCAAGTGAGACTACAAGAAAGTTCTAGAATGCAACAACCCAGCAACATTACCTAGTGCTAAAAGTAGAAATATTTAGGTAAGTGAAAGAAAATCCTAAACAAAAGAGGATAACAACGAACGACCGTGAAAAATAAGGTGGTTGTCAGTCGTCCATTTTGGACATTCCAACGTCAGTTTTGGCTATTTGTCTAGGACAAGAGAAATGCTCTGGTTCGAGGTTGTCTATCGGGTGTTTGTCTAATGTTGGCATTTGCATTCCACACTGTCATTTTATCTACTTCATCTAAATGTCTTTATCTATGCGTATCCGTATATTTTTTTATTTCGTTTTTATTATGCTTTATTTTTTTTTTAATTTTATTTATTCAACGATGTTTCGTAGCGGGTTGTGAGACTACTGACAACGATGTTAGTGTTCTAAACTAGTGAGTGAAACAAGTTTCTCGAATTGCTAGTTGGTGTTTTATAACTTTCTTCAAGTATAAGTAACTCTAAGACTGCATATTTATGTATTTATTTTATTATTTTCATTGCCCTATCATTTTTCTAATGAGACTGTTTCACTGGCAGCATGTTTTATACTGAGACATTACAATATTGAGCGTTGTCATTTATCTTATTTTTAAATTTTTTCTTATTTAAGTATTTTTGTTAACTCGGGTGCACTTTAGTTCAACTTGACACGTTTGGGAGCATTTACATCACCCTGTTTTTAGGTACGGGGACAGATACCAAAATTCCAATTAGGGCAACACCACAATGCCAAACTGTTCATTATAAGACGCCCTAGTTTTTCTTTAACATCTGAAAGGGAACCCAACGAAAGAAATGTCAGTTGTCAGTCGGTAATCTGAGATCTTATTTTAAGGTCTTTCTTTTCATATTCGGATGTACCTCGAAGTGGACGACATTATGCAACGACAATGACAGACATCCTAAGTTTTTTATTTCTCTAGTTCAAAAAGTTTTCAGGTTTTCTTTTTCATCCAGGCACATCTGTCATTTTTAGGTCAGGAACCGATGTGCGATTTCGTTTAATGGGTTTCTATAACTCAGACACTGCGTAACCCGAGTACCTGAGTTACGTTCCATGTTTTATTCCGTATTAAAGTGAGTTCACTGAAAACTATCTCTCGATCGATCGAACCCTAAATCATTCCAATAATTAATATTTTGTCTACTACATACAGCAAGCTTACCAACTGTACCCACTGAACTGAGAGAGAAGTGAACCAGAGTTATTTACTTTGGTTTTTTGAGTACAATACTTCGACGAAGTGTAATAAAAACCAAAATATATAGTTAGTTTTATGTGTATGGAAGACACCCAAAATTTGTCACATCTTCACTTCTTACGGCCATGTCAGGAGGTGTAAAAGAACACCCTAAAAGGAATTGTTGTGAGATTTCGTCGGTTGGTCCACGATCTGTTCGCCACACAAAAGAATAGTTTTTGTTTTCTATGAATAAAGGCGTCCACGGGTCAACAGATGCAACTATCGGTTTGTAATTCGAGTTCATTGTCCATCCAAGAATCTTTCTGAATTGTTACGTTTTCTTGTATTGTCCATCTGGGTAGTCCTCAATTGAAATGTCTCAATTAGACATCTTACCCGTTACAATGTAACAATCTGTTCCAAAATCTCTCTCTCTCTCTCTCTTTCTCTCATCTTCCCTATTGAATCTGCAAATCTTTTAATGGACCACGGTTGTTGCCGTCGCCGTTGTTGTGATCCCCTTTATTCTTCCTCTTCTCTGGTGGTTGCCTCATTGTCTACTTGTCGTGGACTTAACCTTTACCCTCAAAATCTTCACGGTCTTTTAGACCGAACTGTTTCCGTCACACACGAGACTTTTGTTAGCCACGAGTTTCTTTTATTTTTTCAAGATCGACACGAAAAATTCTTTTTTATTGCTTTTTAATTCGTACTGAAGAAGTATTGATACCTTCCAGCATCATCGTGGAGGAAAGCGAACGACGGCAACAAACATTCCTTTCGACGTGTTCGAATGCAATCAATGTGTTTGACGGTCGGTTTATGACTTTACGTTTTAACAACTATTGTACTATTTGCATCATTTTAGTTCCGACGAATAGACCCTTTCTATTTCTTATCCGAGTAGAAAACGTATGAATGGAATCGTGTAAATAATTGCCACGTAATTTATCATTTTAACAACGGAAAATCGGGCGGTAAATAATATATATTTTATTGGTACTTCATGGGTGCGACGCAAATACTCCGTTTTGTATTCATAAATTGATGCGCAGAGTTTTATTAATTTATTAATGAAAATTTCAGGCTTGTTCAGGTATTTTCAGCCATTTTGTTCTTAATTATTAAGTTACACATCAAAGTACGGTTTCTGCTATAAAGCAAATGAAGTCTATAATACATTTTTAAAGGCAAGTATTCAGTGATGTTCTCTTCAAGCAAAGAATTGTGTTTTTAAGTAACCAGCGAGTGCAGTCGTTTAGTAGTGAAGTATGCAGTAGTTTGTTATATTGTCACGAAGTAATGTAATGTGTGTGAATTGTACATGACTTTAAGTTCACGGTAACGTAGAAAAGATTTAATGATTTGCACGTGTGACTAGTAAAGCATTGTACCGTACGAAACTTTATTTGATCACAAGTGATGATCACAGACGAAAGATGACTGATAGTGATCAGTGATGTGCAAGGCTGCATACATTACGCATACATTGTTAAGGAAAGAAGACTTGCATTTTCCTTAGCAACATCAAAATGCAGAGAAGAACGTGGTGCACTGAACTGCACAATTTATCGGTCCATTCTGCGAGTGCGTGACCCAGGTCAGGGTTAACGAAATCCACGTACTCATGTGAGGTTACTAGTTGTTGAAGAGAATAAGAGACTTTTTCCCATGGGAATCTCACATTTTCCCGTTAATTTCAACGAAGCATCCGGCATAATTAAACTTGTAGGGCAATCACCAGGGGTACCTGACAGCAACCGGCTAATTCGCCTCCATCTGTCGTCGTGTTCAGGTTCGTGTAAGGCACGGCAGATCACTCAAGCAGCAAATGGCTAAAATCGTTTGTCTCATCAAACAGCTGGCGGAAATGGACACTTACGAGGGTCTGCAGGTTTTCGTTCCTTCTGAGTCTACAGAAACAGACCTAGAGAAGTTCCTAAAAAAGATCAAATGAATTTTCCACTTCAAGGGCAGAAAACTTCTTTTCTCATTCTCAGCTTGGGATTGTTTATGGGAACGTTGAGAGGATAAGAAAAGCTCGTTTCGACTGGTTTTATTGCTTGGGAGGGTTGAAAAACTCACCCCCAAATTTCGGGGCAAGAAATAAATTTTGATTGAAAGTCTCTGTCTCTAATTCTACTTAACGGACTTCTTCAGCAGCCTCAACAAGATGCCAAAGACAAAGAAGCACGTCTATGTACTTTAAAATTTCGTTTCAACCCCACCCTCCTTGAAAAAACAAGTTTTCGGTTTCTCATTGTCTTAGGCACATCGCGTAACTCAATACCTTTCTTTATGTACTCCGCGAAGTTGAGAATTTCAGGTACGCACACGCTTTGTTGTCTAACATCTCGTCTCTCCTCGTCTCGTATTTCTTGTACAACTTTGTGGAACAATAGACAGAGCCTTAAGGTACCAGCACGAGGGAGGTAGTCACCCGGGTAGATGAAGTTTCCTGGAAAGTTAATAACACGGGAAAATGATAATTACGCCGTTGAGCGAGAGTTAACCACGGGACGGGCAGTTACCTATTATTTTTATTTACTCTTGAGTTGTTGGACTCAGCTCAGCCGAAGACATTTACCTTTGATGAACTCTCATATGGCACATAAATTTATTTGTAAATTTGTATCACGTTTCTTATTCGGATTACTTCATGGGAGTTTACTTTTACGACGAGTAACAAAACCCGTATTCCGTTTGCCTGCACACCGAAAGGTCTCTTACCCCATTACCCATGCGTTTTTTTTTATTATTTATATTTCTTGCATGCATAACTTTTATTAATAATTGATGTACTCATAACCGTTTTCCTTTATGTGTTCGCTAATAACACAACCGATAAAGAAAATGGTACAGCGATAAAAGAACCATTCTACTACGCGTACTGCTTGATATATTTTGTAGTGTCAGACCTCATCTATTGTTTTTTTACATATACATTAGCGAGTTTCTACCTGTGGAAAATAATATTACGTTGAGGATGTTCCTCTGTCTTGTACTCCCTATTCGTAAACCCAGAAAAAAGGTTAAATGATTATTGAAATTCATTGAGTGTTTTCTATTGAACTTCAAAATAAATTTAATTTACTTTGGTTGTTTATTAGCTGTCGTAATTTAAAATTAGTTATGTAGTTGTTGTAGAAAATATGTATTGTCATTTAATACTTTCCACTAAAAAGCTGGTTTATTTAGAGGCAATTTGCAGAATTTTGAAGAAACAACGCGGTCATTGTACACCTGGAAGAACCAGGTGAACCAACGTCCAACCTGACTCAGCGTATTGAATGCCGAGATCGCTGACATTCCCGTCTATCCCATTTCATCCCACTATTCAGTCTGGATTGGGAAACCCTCGTTTGAACGGCTGCCCGTTGTCATCTCTGACTCCTGGCGGCTTCCTTCCTTCTGTGTTTCCCACGGCTAACCTCCTCTTGATCTAACTCTTCTTACGGCTTCTTTCCGTTTCAATCACTCGTTGGATAAATGGGATTTTAGGGGAAGTGCAAAAGGGGAAGAAAAGAACTGGACAAGTTAACAACTGACTTGGTGGTGGACACAAACTCACCGATCCCCAGTTTTTGGCAACACGCAATTTACAACCACTTTTATTTTAACTTAGAACTTTAATATTATACCAGAGATTTAGATATTCACTTTCTAATAGACAAGACTTGAAGCAGTGCGGACTGTAAACATATTTTTATAAGCTCGCGTTGTATTAAATGTAAGGAATCCTATGTAAAAATAAGAAGTTTAACAGTTTTAGGCTAAGCTCCGGATTTGCACCTTTGAAAGGATGTGACTACTTAGCACCGGAAACCGTCTCGTGTGGTACAACAGGCAAAAGAGGTTGATGTCGGGACAGCCAATAAATCTGTGTTTCAAAAATAGAAATTTTTAAAGTGTAAAGAAGAAGATTTTTGCAGCTTTGAGAAGAAGCCAAGTTCTTTAAATTGTTTTTATCAAATTCAAATTTGAGTCCGTCAAGTTTCAACAAAAAAGCACAACGGCTGGTTTACTAATTATGTGAATATGTTTTAAATGTGAATACTAGTATTGTATAACAATATACAGGCGGTGGAGTGACATTGAGAAATATTAAAGAAAAATATCTCAAAGTAGCAGTATTTAATATGCAACACAATATTTAGCAGGACGTCACAGACTCGGGGTCATCGCTGATGGACCTGGAACGGTAATAAATATATTAACAAGAATGAAATAATTATGTAGTTCAGGCTTCTCTGAATGCGCCATAAGTCAAACTTATGTTCCATAAAAGATTGTTTGTACAGGACAGATAAAAAGCCACCCGTAGAGACGTAGCATCACCATTTAGAGTAGTTTACCTGCATTTTAGAGTTGCATAAATTTCTACGGCGGTTGGTTAAAATTTTACTTCTTAAATTTATGCATACGAATTCTTCAGTACGAGGGCTGGAGGATTTGTATTAAAAAAAGAATATACTGATGAAGCAAAGAATTTTAAAATGTTTTACAACAGAGCGATGACTCTGTTCTGCCCTTTTAAAGATAGAAACGTATACATGGCAATAGAGACGAGAAGAGAAAGAATTTTATCTTAATTGAGAAGTGCACTTTGTGGCGTCCCTTCCTTCACGCTTTCATTCATTCTTTAAGTGACTCAGTTCTCTTCTTAATTAGAGCAAACCTTTTTTTCTTCCTTTCCTACCCCTGATGAACTTTGTTCCGGCATCCTTTCTTCATTTTTAACGTGTGAATTCAAACGTAAACACCGATAAATTTCCATTTTTCTCACTTCCTCCGAGGAAGGCCTCGCTCTTTCAAAGGAAACTTCCAGACAAAGGAGTGATGCTTTTGTTCCAACGGCTACACTCTGACCTTTGACCCGACCACCTCCCTTTGACACACCCGAACGAGAATTTTGTTGTTTTGCCCTTGAGTGAAATTTAAATTTCAATCAACGTGGCAAAGACTTAAATAGTGTTTTGTAATAGGTCTACTTATTTTGCTAAATGTTACTACGAAGAGACCCGGTTTGAGAGGAAACTAGTCCACCTTTCAAGATTGAAAATAGGAAACATAGTTTGAAAGTGTTCCACTTAGAACTTGGAATCGTTAATAGAGTTAGCACCAAAAACTAAATTGTTTTACAAAGGGCGTCTTCGCAGACTGTTGTTTTGTTTAAAAAAACAATTTGTATGTATTTGTTGAAGCCCTCACTTGTTTGTTGTTTGTTTTTTTTTTTGATGGAAAAGGTAAACTTGGTTGTCCTCCGGTATAGTGCCCAACAACTACGCGAGAGGAATTTTTGCGATTTACATTTCCAACGGTGAATGTCTTCCAGTTAAGTAGGTGGTCAACAAGTAACCTGATATCCCAAACAAATTTAAATAATAACTTACAGTACCCCCCGTGATAAATGCCAGGGTAATTTGGCAACGGTTGGTGTCACCGGTTCTTCGAATCAGGTCCTGGGTAATAAGTAAACATGCAGGCACCCACCTGTCATGTGGGTACCTCGTTTGAACAGATAACATCGGGGTAGTAAGTGAAAGCGTCGACACTTGGAAAGATACCGTTGAGTAGAAGTTGATGTAATTTAGACAAGAGGCAATCAAAGGAAACACCTGGTGTTTGGCTCAAATTATACATACTTTTGTCAGCCTAACTTAACAACAGCCCTTTTGGAACCTTCTAGCCGAAAACACAAACTCCCATCGCTCAAATAAATTATAAAAATCAGTAGCAATAGTGCTGTTTCTTCTCCGAAGTACTTCCTCCATTAGGACTCGATTGACAGCACCGAATTCACCAAGTTCTAATCTAATTAGAACATCAGAACAAAGATGTTTCGGGGTGTTCCCAACGACAGATCTATGCTTTGCGAGAGTGTCGGCTCTTCGGGAAGAATAAGAAAAAGTAAAAGAAAACACTTCGACACTGATTGATTGCTCCCGTGAAATGTTATTATCATAAAACAAACGTTGCTGCGACCTGACGCGTCCCACCTGTCGAAAAACATTAAATTTCAGCCGACAACCACGTTGACATATTTGACATTCTGTGACGGGAGCCAGTTGCACATGAGAAGATATTAATAATTTCATTTCAATTTATCCTCGCTTCGGCACTGTCTCCATCTACGATGGGTACATGTGTTTAATTACTATATATAACTCCACTTCTGCAGCGGTGAAGATAATAGATAAGCTACGGCTAGACCACAAGGGCAAATCCTCCTTCTCCACCACTTGCTTTCTCTTCCAAATGGTTCATCTTGAACCATCGACGGAGGGCACACGACTTCGAAGAGAATTCATTCATTCACTCGAGTAGTTCTTTCTATTCTGTTGGATTCATTTCAGAGGGAACCTCACATAACCAACAGCCGATCTTGTGCTTCCTTTTCTTTCTATTCCTCCAACAAAGCTGAACACAAACCGGTGACCAAGTACAGGTACAGTCACCATAAAATTAGTGACTCAAATTAAGTGACTCCAAGGAAGGCCACTTTTGAGTAGTTGAAAGGAGGCTGAGTGAAAATGATAAAACACGACTTACAATTACAGTCCCGGACAACAAAAGTAATTTAAATAATAAATTAATAACCCAGTAGTATACACAAAATTATTGAAAAAAAACAAACTTTATAACCATACATCAACACGTCTGGTGTTAATAGTTGTAGCGAACAATAATAACTCATGAGCGTTTTAATTTTGTAACCGCAATGTAATGTGTGCGTTACATAAATTTACTTAGACGGAACTTATGTACATGTTTTCCTGCCTGCTTCTAATTTTTTAAGTTTCACGTCTTGTAAGTTCATTTAAGCAACTCTCAGCCTTGTTCTTGTTCCTTCGTGACAGATTGATTTAGAGAAGAACTCGGTCTGACGTGCAACATGTAATTAACGATCGAGCCATTAAAATATTTAAGTTTATAACTTAATCTGGAGCGAGAACGGACACAAGGAGAAATGGCGACTCTAAACTATCGCAATAAATAACCCTGTATTAATAGTGAATTTTAACTGGAGAAATGGTTAATGGCCGAGCTAGCAATCTTCATCAGGCCGGTCTCTGTTATTATTTATTAAAAATCGGAATCCCTGAGTTGAAATTTCTATGGAGGGGTGGGGGGTAGAGGCAGAGACTTTGAAAATAGTTCAGCAAGTAGTTTTCTGATTTCCGAAATCAAATATTTAACGAACTTGACTGTTTAGTGCTGAGGTCCTACCACTCAGAAGAACTCGACTGGTGAGGGTTTGGTCAAGTAATTCTATAGAAAAAGTCAGTTGTTTAAGTTTTGAAAAGTGACCGAAAACTATAATAGTGTTCGGGGACCTGTCGAAGTTACAGGCACCTCAACTTCTCTTTAAACTTTTCCATAAATCTTCCGAAAATTAATCCCTTCCTTTTACACTTTCAAAGAATATGCCGTCCCATCAACCCTTGTCGTACCGCGAAAAGTTATTTTTAAGGCAGGCAAACCTCCTTTGCCCCGCGAAACAGTCATCTTGGGAAAAGCAAATTAGAAAACTCAATTCTAAGTCAAAGTCAAACGGTGGAACGGGCCAAAAAGGACCGAAATTAAATAGAACCCTCCCTTAAAAATGTCAAATCCTAGATATTCTGGGGCTCAAGTCTGCGAGGATTAACATCTGAGTGATATTAATATCTGAATTCGGAAACGGAAGTAACCGACCTATTCAATGCGTTTTGAGGATTTCCTGGAGAAATTTCTTGGTGGTAATTTCAACATTTGAGAAAGAAGAAGTTACGGGATTTGACTTGTGACTTTCAATAAGTTTTGATTAAGAGTATCGTTTTTGAGTGGCTTGAACGAGGTCTATTAATTTGATTTATTAGATACTGAAATGTATACATAATGGTCGTATGACAGGTGGTGTGGAGCACGACATTTATGTGCTCCCTCCAGAATATGGTGCAAAACAGTGATGCTTTTATTTATTAAACTATTTTCAGATATTTAATTTTTTCCCCGTCACAATATTTTATTAATAGTTACCATATTTAATTAATTATTTGTGTACTAATATTAGTTTCTCTATTCTGGTTATTAAATGCAATTTGTGAGATTTTGAGTTTTAAATTGCACGGTTTAAAAAAAAATATAAATGCCGCGAGGGCGTCATGTTTGACTTAATGTCATATTTCGTTTTTATTATTATTTAATGATATGTATACATAAATACAAGACCAGTTTTCCATTTTTTGTGTCATTAATAAATTACTTAATTTGTTACTAAAGCAAAGAAAATGTTAGACCTAACATTTAACATGGCAAACTTTTGTTTTGTTCACTCAGTTGGAAAGAACTGAGCTAGCAATGTAACTGTACGTATCGAAGATTAGCCTGCAGAAAATGAATTTTAGCATTGGAAGTGACTACAAAGTTATTTCTAAAAATAGTTTATTATATCACATTAGGTGTAAACATAAACCGTGTCGATTAAAGTTAGGGAATGTCGTACCCATTCGCTGTCACCGACTTACAGACGCGCATCCTGATAGTAGTCATAGAAACCAATCAAGCAGGGTGCTCATGAAAGGCAGATTGATGATCGGTTGCAGTTTATTTTACTATTTTTGAAGAGTTGATAGTTTTCTTATAACACACCCAAGGATAAGATAGTTACCAGTGTCGTCTACGGTTAGACATGTCCATTTATTACAATATCTAATTAGTAAAACTTACACACTCGACGGTGTCGTTGAATTTCCATTTTTTGTAGACCCACGTAGCCCAGGTCTAATTAGACGAAAAATAGACAAGAATGATAATGTCAACATCGTCTGGGTTGTTTATGCAAACGTCAAGTACTTCCTTCAACCTTTCCGGAAGCTCCTCATTATGAAATCAAAGTGATCGATCAAAGTGACAAACCGGCAGGAATAACACAAATTGAAAAAAAAATCTGGCTGATTTTTAAAGGACGGGGGATGATAAGGTAAAATCTGGAAGGTTTCCAATGTCATCTATCAACCTTTTTGTAGGAGAACTCAAAAACGACAGTCTCATGCAGCAGAAGAAAGGTGACTGAACACAAAATTAAGTTAACCAACCGGAGTTCTGGTGGAGAAAAGCCAGTCGTCCTAGACGCAGGCACACACACACACACACAGACACTTGGCATTTTACTATTAATTGCTAGATAATTTCTATTTCTTAGAATGTTGAGAGTACAGATTTTTAAAGTTTTTCTCTTCTACCTGTTTATTGTCTTATTCGTGCCTGATTGATAACAAGAATTCAAGCGTCAAGAGAACAAATACCTTTAATTTATGTTAGTTCCCGGGTGTTAATGTTGCTTAAAGTTTTCTTCCTGTATCATGTTAAGTTACATTAGCAACATCGTAGTTTAATGTTCATGTTATACGTATGCTTTTGCTCTCGTACAAAAATAAAATAAGTGTTATTACAAATAAGTTTTACATAAAATATAGCAAAATCTTTTCATAATTTTTCATAATTCTGAGAAATAGTACACCTTACCTCGGTATTCAGTAACTTTAAGTCGTCCGGCGGTTCACAAATATTGTTGCACTAACATAATGTAATGGATAATATTATGTATATCATTTCAAGGAGGATTGAGACGGATTCAATTAAATTGAAACTAATTATGTAAATATTATACGTACAAATTGTAAATATTGTGCGTATGTTTAAAAAATTCTGACAGTTCTTGTATTATTTATCGTCTATTGTTCTTGTTTTAAATGGTTTTGTAATTCAACTGAGCATGACGAGTAATAGTAGAGAATTTTATACGTTATGTAAATAATTAATTAAAAATAAAAATATATAATAATGTATTTCGTTACAAAACTTTTATAAATAACTGTAAGACGATAGTTAGCGTGCAATACATACTAGTAATAATAATTATTTAGTGATGGAGAAATATTAAGTTGGCTGTCGCATGATTCTGCCACTACTATGGAAACGGTTAGTTGTAGTGTGATTGTCTTCAGGAAACCATCGGACAATTCATGGTGGTGATTTCCTGCCATTTTTTATCGTCTGGTTTCATGCACCTGACTTCATCCTTAATTCTGTGGTTCTTCGACCACTCGATGGTTGGGAAAAGTTTGCAGTCGCACTCCCACGGATTGTCGCTCATGTACAAAGCCAATGTCCTGAACGTTGGCATGTCAATATTGATAGTTTTGAAGTGGTTTCGGGAAAGATCCAAAGAAGTCAAATGTTTCATCGGTTTGAAGAGATCGCTGGGAATCGTCGACAGCTCGTTGTCGGAAAGTGACAGAAATTTAAGTCCGGTCAACTTGGAGAAAGTCTCGGAGTACAATTCTTTCACTCCGGAGTTCTGAATAAGAAGCCATTTAAGTTGAGGAGCGTTCAAGAATGGTTCGTTCTTTGGAATTACCAAATTTGGATTGCCAGAGACGTTCAGGTAGTACATTGCAGTGCATCCGTCGAACAGGTTGGGGTTGATGGTCGTCAGCTTGTTAAGGGAAACATCAACCCATGCGAGGGCCTTCGATCCTGAAAAAGCGTCATCCTCGATTTTCTCAAGGTTCGTCTCCTTCAAGTGAAGATCCGTGAGAGATGGAAAGTTGGCGAGATGCTGCTTCTTCAGCACTGGCACGTTCGATCTCGTGAAAATGAGCCATTCGATTTCGTCAGACACTGCGTTTGGTAGGTCACCTGCTGTGGAATCCAGGCATGTCAGCATAGTATTCTTGACGGTTCTGCATTTTTCATTGGAAATCGGATTGGCAAGGCAGGAGACAGCCGTCAAGGTCAGAATCAAAAGTTTCTGTTGACAATTAAGAAACTATAAATCACCTGTGACAGAAGACTAGTGACAACATAAAATTCTTAAAACATGGATTTTTGAGTTTAATAAGCGTCCAACATCTGTCAAACAATAATTATTTATTTCATATTAAGTGAAAGCACGTACTGCTCAATATGTTCCGTAATTACAGTATTATTTTAGCAATCTACAGAAGCATTCCAAACTCGCAGGAAATAAAAAAAATGTAGTGCAATTGATGCTCATTGTAGTGATAATAATAACTTCAAATAATTTAACATCAAACTATTTATAATACAGTTTCATTACTTCAAGAAAAAACACTAAGATTACCACATAGTCGCCCATAATTTATGAAAACTGTCACAAAAACCGATCGAGTGCAAATCCTCCAGTGAAGGATTTTTAAAATTTCTCCCAAATTTAAAATTTAAATTTTAAATACTCACATTCATCGTGTCACCGTTGAGTTTCCCTTTGAACCCGTTGATTCCCAACAACTCTCGTCGGCCAGTGTCAGGCTGATTACTAAATGACCGCGTTTAATTGTGCAGTTATCAGATAGTTTTGCTTTATTTTTTTTTCATTCCGTCGTTTAATTAACGAACTGATCGTCGATAGTTTGGGTTAAATAATTGTATTCTTCGAACCACGTGTTTATCTTGCTCAATATAATTATTTGAAGTTTGTTTTCTTAATACATCAATGCATACGCGTGCAAAGATACCCTAACCCTTCTTTTCGATCTGTCAGGGTTTTTCATTTCTAGGGTTGTTTGTAGTTGTCTCCCTGCTGACCGAAATTAACATTGCACTTTGTGTAATTGCTTATTATAAATAATATCACCTTCCTGCAGGAAACGTTCTAATATAATGTACATTACATGAGGAAGATTAATAATTTTTATTGGAACTACTTTTAACTACAATTCAAATTCCTTTTTTTAAAGCAGTCCACCCGATCATGAGGATATTTAATTTCTGCTATGCAATCAATAAAACAAACACTTTTCATTTCAAATTTTTCAGTTGCACATAAAACTTCACGGTTTGAAGTTTGAATTATATACGTAAATTAAACTTTGTTTAAAATTAGGAGGGTGGGTGACACTCGAGTACTGTTTGGTACCTCCTCACATAAATTCACTTATCCCTACAAGAAAAATTACTGATTAATATTACTTTATTATTTCGTAGGTGGCATTTTCTCTCCGAGTGGCACTTGAACCTTTCCACATTTACGGTGCGTGTTAAGAGAAAGAGAATTTGGAAGATGAGCAAACGTAAAATTCCGAGGGTTAAATATTTAAGAGGCGAAAAGACAAATAGTAAGAAGGGCGTTTCCGGTGTTTGTTCAAACTGACCGCAGGAAATAGTTGCTTGAGATTAAAATATTCTTCCTAGAAATGGAACTTCCGACTGGGTTTGTTTGAAAATCCTTTAAAGTTTGCCTTTAACGTGTGGACGAGTTAACAGCCCTTTTCGAACGTTTAATTTCTGTTCGTTCGATGGACCTTGAACAGTTAAAAAGCTGTAATAAGTTTACATTTTTAAGTTAAAATTGTAATATATTTAATATAATATAATTTAGTATATAATTCATTTCAGCCAGCAGAAGATTATTAAAACTAAAAAAAACAATTTCAATGGTACATAACTAGCCGTTTACGTTTTTAGTTGTCCATTATACTTGGTTACAGTAAAACTACAAGTACAATAACCTAAATCAAATGAAAACTACTATAAAATATAAGTAATATATGCGAATGCGGAATGTATAGTTCAAGGCATTCCATGGAACGATCATCTACCCTTTGAGAAACTAATTGGGCAGACAAAGGAAGGTGATAGCCACGGGGTTAACCTTTCAGTTAAATAATAACATTATCGGGCGATATATTTTCGTTTGTAAGACATTTGGTCAAATTTCCAACGGTCCTTTTCCTCATAATTTTCATCGGTTCTGATTAATCTTACGTTACATAATCTTAAACACTCGCACAGATTAGGCAGTCGTTCATGGTTGGTTGGAGGGGTCGATCTCTGTCGTAATAAATTAAAAACAAATTGCGATAGCAACAGTATTCAGTGGAAAAAGTTTCTCTCTCGGTTATCCTTTGAGAGATCTCTCGGATTCCATCAATCGGTTGATGGGTTCCAATGGTGCAGATGAGAAGAGACATAAGTCAGACCTTCGGAACACACAAAACAAAAACAGTGTCATCTTTCTAAGGCTGTAGATTCTCGTACCTGAGAAACAGTTTTCTGTTTTTACTTATTTAAGAAGATCAGTTAAGAAATAATCTTCATTACTTGTTGTATATTTTTAAATATTTCTTAATTGAATAAGTAAAAGAGTGTCTGATGCAGTTTGGATTGTATAAAACACCAACAGAAGACTTTGAACGTAACTTCTGAAGGACCGAGACTGAACATTTTAATTTATCAAGCAGAGCAGTTGACCTTCACTGACATGTGCACATATAAGAACGTGATTACATGTGTTTCAATTGCAAAAAATAAGAATAGAAACCTTGACCAATGCTACAATCCTACAAAATTAAATATTTTTAATAAATAATATGAGATATTTCAATCAGTTATGTCTAAAAAGAGGTCCGTTGTCACCTGATATGTTCGAGAATGTTAGCAGATCTTTCTGTCACATCCCAAAATTTAAGATTTTGTCTTTAAAAATATTTTGCTATCATAAATAAATAAAATGTTATGAAATTTAACAGGTTTTTATTGTTGGTTCCCTTCATCTGTGATGGCAGTCGAGTACTTCAGTAAAAGCCTCATTGATTGATTCACAAGAAAGTAAAGACTGATGGAAGCAAAATTCCAGGTGGCCCGTTTCAATTAATCCAGAAATGTCGTTATGGGTAACCCAATTTATCTGTTCTCTTCATGGCAACATTCATCAAATGTCGAAACTACAAACGGTCTAAATTTCCCTGGCCTGACAAAATGGAGTCATTTTTACTGTCTACTGATTCCCGCCGTAAATTAGAAACATGTCGTTTGTCATAAAAGCTTTAAACTGCTTTTTTTTTAAACGCCGCACAGAAAAACAGACACCATTTTTCTTTGTATTCCTATGGAAAACATTTTACGGCTTTAAGAGTGCATATAAATCTCTTTCGGGGTGCTTCAATGTGCTCTCGAGGAGTTTCTGTGTACCAGAACTAAACAGTAATAGTTAACTTAGTCCATTAGCAGCCGAAATGCCGTCTCTCCTAGGGAGGAGAAATTAAGTACCATGTCACTTTTCTATACTGTCTACTCTTTCGTGCTTTGAACGTTTTGCACTGCAGCTCTTCATCGTGTTTTTGTAAGTTTTTGGTATTTGCAAGAAGTTCAGAATCATCTGAATTTATCGGCGTCAAGGCCGTCATCTTTCGTTAAGTTTTATTGAATATACTTCGTGATAACTTTCTAAGTAACGTAGAATTCTCTATAAAATTTATTTCAATCCAATACATATTAATTTTTCTTTGGGAGAATACTTTTCGTAATAAAAAAGTTTCAGGAAATTATATTTCACAACTTTGCGAGTAGTCCCGACAGTTGAATACGAAATTTCGTTCTTGTCTTTTTGCGTAGCCAAATGCAGAAAATTGGGTGTTAAGGTGCACTAGGACTGTATAGACGAGATGGTTTGGTAGTTAATTTTAAACGTCGATTAGACTAAAAATTTCATTTTGTTAGCTGACCTTACCCATTAAAAATTATTAATAGCCATTCAGTCTATTAAAATAAAACAATATTACTTGAGTGAGTAAAAAATTGAGTATCTACTTAAGCTGTTAATAGAATAAAGAAAATAGGAAAAGTAAATAATTTTCACAGAAAATTTCACTTCTCGGTTATGTCTCTTCTTGTAGTTTCTGCTTACTACTGAAAGTCGATAATAACAAGTAACACCTCACTATACGTTAAACAGTCAGTTGTGTTGTATAAATTGATTCCTACTCTGTTCTTGACACTGCACTCGCACAACTACCAATAACTATTTTATGATGTCTACTCCTAGCATGGAATGTATCTATTTATGACCGATTAAAGGACTCAAATAGGGCGATTGGAACATTTTTTAATTCCCCACAGACCAAGGAATTTTAGTTTTATCAAATTCGGATAAAAATGAGAGTCTGACTTCCTCGAGAGCACTTGAACGAGATGCCTTTAGTAGTGATAAAACACAACAGAAGTTGTAAAACGTTTATGAAATGTCCCCCACTGAAGACACTTGCGTATTTTACTTTGCCACACCTAAGAAACTACAACGATGGTTTAAATAGTAAAGAAACATAACGTGGAGCCGCACGGAAGAAATTTCCTCACATGTTGAGCCTTTTTATGTGTCAATCTTGGCGTGAACAGACAGAGAGAAGGATTCTTCCATTTGATGTTTGTGTGATGTTCGCATTTACAAGGCCCAACAAACTGCGGCCATGTGTTTTTCAAGTGTTTCAACTTCCCCCTCCTGTCTACTTCCTTCCAAGTGCTCCGTTAATGGCTAAAAGAATGAAAGATTTTTCACCTCTCATTAGGTTACACGTGAACCAAATTTTAATTAACGTCGGGTTGATTCTTCAATAAAGTTTAGAAATTAAATTGCCTGTAGCAACCCTCAAATAGTGAAGTTCATTCGGGAAACTCATGCAACGCAACCCTTTCCAATAGAAAACACGTGTAATTGTAAAACAAACATGTAAAACAAACATCTCTGGTTACTCAAAGGAAAATAAAATGCTGATGACACTGATGACCTGTGCAGTGAGGTACTTGAGGAGTTGGAGAAAGTGATTAAGTACGTATGAGTAAACAGAACTTACAGTGTTTCGTAATACTTTTGCAAGTCCTGTAAAGTTGTTTAAGAACAAATATACTCTCCAAGAACTACTTTTTAGTAAACAAACTAAAGAACTTAATTTGAACGAGACTTCATTAGAGAAACAAAGTGTTCAATAAAATCAAGTGATGGGTTTAATGGTGTAGTGTAGTGCGAACAAACCTTGAGTCGATCACACCGCAAAGGCCTGTAAACTATTGTAGATTATTGTCCTAGTTATAATTGCCCGGTTTTATTTGTACAATTCGAGGAGTAATCGAAGTCTCAATAGAAATTTTAAGTTCACTTTGAACTTTTGCTGTTAATTTTGAGGCCTAATAAATTTCTTGGTACTGTCGACTAGATTTGACCGATTTTACATGTAATTTGATTGCATAACTTCAACTTCAGAAAAATAGTTTTTTCTTCTGGTTGTCGCCTAAATTCAGCGTCAGCGGAAAACTACATATCAGTTTGTGAATGCAAACAATCCGAATAGGTTAGTGTTTTAGTGTTGAGTGGATTTGCACAGTTCCTGGATGGTGTTGCGCATAAGTTTACGGTGTTTGTTGTAGTTTTTGTTTGGATTTCGTACTTTTACATCAAGTGACGATCACATCGTCGTTTTGGAAAACACAAACAAAATGAGGCTGCCAACTGTAATTTTTGTCGCTTTCCTAGCGTTTGCCTCCAACTCAGCGGCGGACAAGACAGACAAGTGCAGAATCGTTCAGAAGACGACGATGACCTGTGTGAAGGCGGGTCCCGAGGATTTTCCAAAGGTCAAAAATGACAAAATCGAATGGCTACTCATCTCCAAATCGAACGTACCTACCATAACGAAAGATCAGATGCAACACTACCCGAGCCTGACGGATCTTCACGGAGAAAAGAACGGCATTGAGAAAATCGACGGGGACGCCTTCTCCATGTCGAAAAACCTCGACTGGGTCGATCTCTCGTTCAACAAGCTCACAGTGATCGATCCGAACATCTTCAAGAACTGTCCAAAGATTCAGTATTTTAATATATCTGGAAATTCCGACTTGGTCGTACCAGAACATGCGCCTTTCTTGAAAGCTCCCAGCCTTCAGTGGCTTCTGTTGCAGCAGTCAAACATAAAGGAAGTCTACCTGGAAACTTTCAAGGAAGTACCTGGACTTAAGGTGCTGTCCCTGTCGGACAACTCGCTCAAGACACTTCCCCTTGGCGTTTTCCAACACCTGACGAACCTCTACTCCCTAGATTTGTCCAAGAATCAATTTTCGGTACTTCCGGTGTCCCTGTTTCAGCCTTTGCAGTACATTTCTCTCTACCTGAGTGACAATCCATGGAACTGCGACTGCGAACTCAATCCAACGATTCAATGGGCAAAAAATAGACGTCTAAAAGATGAAGTTCGATGTTCCAAGCCGGACAATAAGAAGTGGCAGGAGATAATTAACATGAAGTGTGCATCCGAAGTGAGCGTCTTTTAAATTAAAATCAAATGACCCAAACATGGCGAACGAAATCTTCCTCCTCGTTCGTCATCTTTAAAGTGAAGTTTTTATTTTTTTTTATTAGTGTGAGAGTTAATTACGAGAATAAATTTGTAAATGAATTTCTCTACCACTTGTACCACTTCTGTATTTTTTTAACTTACGGGATACTTCTTTAATATTTTACACACCCGACACAGTCCATTTATTCCTGAAGATGGAAATTCTACATAAAACAAAGAGTTTGTTTCGCTTGTTACGATGACGATAGTTCACTTGAGAACAAACCAAAAACATAGTAATAGAATTTGAGAAAACTCGGCGGCAATGTACCCGTGAGAAATTTTGTAATTGTCTCAAACATGATAATGAAAATAAATAAATTAATAAAGGCTGTTGACGCGCCATATAAATTAACTGTAGCTTTACTTGGTTGATGAAATTTAAGTTTCTGGTAAAAAAACTACTATTTTACTTTTATTATTTATTTCTTTTTGGAGAAAAGATTGTGAGATTTGTACATGAAACATAATGTAGCAAACTTTATATTATAAGTATAATCTTTAAATAATTGTCTGTACAACTGTATCCTTATAATTAACTGATAATATTCACTACAATGACAAACTTTTAGAGCTCTATAACCTAATTTACTGCAGATATGACATACTAAGCAGCACATATTTATACTAGTTATGCACAAGTTGTCGCCCTTTGATAATAACGGATGTGAGTTTCTAACAAGAACCAGATAATTAGAATTATTTATATTTGTTTAAACTGGAAAATAATTAATTGCAAATTTTAAATTAAAACATGGTAGTTAACGTAGTCCAGGAACGGATAGAGAATTGTTTCAACTACGTCAACCGTCTTTTCACACGGTGTTTACCCGTCCGACCGAACGCGGCCGTGTGAAAATAGTTCAGAAAAACAGTTCACACTGACGGTTTCTGGGAAAAAGGTGACAAATTAGTTAGTCAGGTGTCTTCCACTGCCCATAACGAACAAAATAATTACAAGATAAATGAGGCAGATAGTCCAGGTGTTGGGCAACTGGGATGGTTGGCTGCCCAATTGGCGTCTAAAAAACTCCTGGGCTCTCACCCCTTGAAACTAAAATTCGGTCGGACTACAAAAAAACAAAACTATTTTTCTTTCCCAAACAGACGTCCCATTAAAAATTAACAGGATTCGATGCGGCCAGGGAAAATAGTTTTTCGCTCACCTTCTTCGTTCCGATCAGGTTAGTGTTAACTAGTTTTAGTTTGGAATGTCACATTCGTCCTCACATTTTTTTGACCAGATTTGTCTGTGAAAATATGTTCCTGCATTACAATCTCTTGTAATTCTTCGCATGAGTAACAACCATTTAATTAAACTCTGTCACCATAAAGTGCGCAGCGTTTCTATGAGGAGGGAACTACTTACAAAAGACCGGGGTGGTTTCTCCTTCTGCCACGTTATACAATCGATCAATCAATCAGTTGATTTTGATAGATTTTTTTTCCATTCACGGAATCGAGGAGCGTGTGGCAGTGGGTCAGTCGATTGAATAGCTTCGTTACCTTCCTCAAAATACACACAGACACGGACAGACACACGTAAAGGCACACTTTGCGGTCGTTCGATTCCTCCTAACAAGCTGTCGCTTTTAATTTAAACTAACTTTATATTGATGAAAGAGTTTTTTTTTCCTTCCGTCTAAATAATTTCGTTAACTAACAAACAAAAGAGGCTCCGATGTTTTTGCCTTTTGTTTACCCTTATTGGTAATTTAATAAGTCTTGGACATACGGGCGGTTCCTACCAGCCGTCCCAGACTTGCCAGAGACGTCGAGGAAGAATGCCCTGTCATCTTCACATCTCTCTAAGGGCCACATATTGATGAGAGAGCTTCTCAAGAGCAGGCCACAACGGCAGGAAGTAACCTCAGAAGGACAACTAGAGGTTCTTGTATCTTACACAATATAATAAAGGTTATGAAAAAAACGGGGTGGGTATAAAAAAGTGTCAAAAGATTGATAGTAAGGGACACATGATAAATGACACAAAGGATGCAGGCTGTGTGGAAATACCCTTAAAACTATATATAATAATCTAAAAAAATAAAAAATGAAACATCACAGATGATAAAAACTATAAGGTTGCAAGACAAGAAAGTACCAGGAAATAGAATTCCATTGTTGTATTACATAATTGTACTAAAATAATTATTTTATTCTACTTGTTACATTAAAAATTAATAGAACTTCTCTAGGAAAGAATTTTGTACAGAAAATTTGTAGTACGAGCCGTGTAAGTTAGCCTTAACAAAAATCATTCAACAACAAAAATTTAGTTATCATATTGTGTGACGTATTACATTAAACTGAATATATAATACATATTAATTTACATATATGTTTATGTGAAAATTGTGGTATCAAGGTTGCTTACCATTTCTACTGGGCAATGTAGTTTTTCACCTAAATAATTGATATTTTGAAAATAATGCATAAAATCAAATTATTAGCTTAGGCTTTTGTTTGGCGAACTTACCGTAGGAATTATAAAACTTGGTGTGAGGTGATTTCTTGATTGTTCTTCTGGTATACACCTACACTGCGGATTTAAATTTATACAATAGATTTCTATATAAATCTACTATTGTGCTAATATTCAATTGTATTTAGCTAAAGCGGTCAGGCTGACCATCGAACTTAATCCGGCGTTTGCTTCGATCCAAACGACAGATTTCGGCGTCTTTGAATGAAACCAAACAAATTTGGCCATTTTGAGAATTTTCAAAACTCCTCTTGAGCTCACCGAAGTTTCTGGTTCATTTTAATTACAGTCTGAAGCAAAATTTCCAATTTCAACCATTCAGATAGCCTCCCATTGAAAATGACACCCTTCGGTTGAGTTGCATTTGATTATCTGCTGCCACTACTTTCTTTAGTTAAAATCTTCATCCATCGATTTTACCCCTACGCATACAAAAAAATAGAGGGAATTCAGTGTAATTAATGGAATCTAACAGAGTCATGGTATCGATACTCAACCAATCTAAAGTTTGATATCAACTGCCACTGTCTAATTGAATGAAATAACATATGCTATGGTAGCATATAACAGTTAATAATGTGTTAGAAAATAAGTGTACGAAATATAATAGTAAATTAAATTAATTAATAAACTATTGAGTAGAATGGGTAGTTAGTACTCTGACAATTTAAAAAGTCAGAAATAAAGTTACCTACAACTGTAGAATAAACACAACTATGTCATCATCTTCATTTTATACATCTCGTTGGCAAGAAATACTCTTAAATAGTTTGAAAAAAAACAAAATGTTGAAATTGTCTCAGCCGTAAATGTAAAGAAAAATTTTTATTCATTCAGAAAGAACACAAACCAAAGATAAAAGCCAGCATTAGTAGTACATTTACTTAAGGTACTACAATTTGGCGAGGGCACAGAAGAAATAAAAAACCAACTCGAAAAGTAAAAACCAATAACATGGCCGTTTATTTGTTTGTTTTGCTGTTGTTGTTTATTATATATTTCCTCTCAAGCATTACTGCGAACATTTCCCTTAAAGCAACTTTCTGATTTATATGTTGTTTTCAATTATATAAAATTTGTTTTCATTCTGTTTTTAAGATTGAGATTAAAGCATTTGGAATTCAGAACTGTAAGTTACAAAAAGTTAAGGGGCGGAACTGGAATGATATACAATGATGTCTACGATACTTACATTTAGTTAAATTTTTACCATTTTCAAGAAACAAGTACAATGCACCTACAGTATACAATATATAAATATGTATATACATTTCTTAATATTAGATGTAAAATTTTTTAAATAACAGGTTTCTTAAAAGGTTCATTCTGTTAACAGGGTCGTAGCTTCGGTTAGGTTATTTAGTGTTTCGATATGAAGAATTTATCCTACATCTAAAAGTTAATAAAAAAATAAATTATTTTAACAAAAATAAATTGCTCTCGAATTGCACAAGAATATACTGTAGCAGTAATTCTTACAACATTCAACGTTTATGGCCAGTTAGAATCTATAATAAATTGTACTATAGTAATTATTTAAAAATATACAATAATATAACAAATGTAATTTAAATATAATATTGTATAATAGATAAAAAATGTATCTATAAGTTATGGGTTTTACTATACAGCATGAAAGTACATTTACTTACTTATATAAATTAGTTACATAAAATGAGTGTCACATAGAGCCATTCGTGCTGATTTGCCGTGTTCTATAAATTTTATTTGTAAATAATTAATATTTAAGGAGTTGACTGACTCTTTTCCTTCTTCCTGAGATCGAAATACTTTCCGAAATACATATTGTCAGGGAAGCATTTGAGTTAAAACTTTGATTTGACCATATTTCACTTTCGAGTAACAAAAGGCAAAGAAAAATTTAAGTTCTCGGCTTTGATTGTACAAACTAAATAGGTAAACTTTCGAAGAAGAATCATTTTGAAAAGTTTCGAGTGTCGAGGAAATGTCTCACGCCATGTGGCCCATCAATTTCACTTGAAGAAAGTTATACACAATATTATGTACATAAGAATCGGAGACGGTACTGAGGGGCTGACTCGTCTTTGAGGTTTTCAGGCTACCGATCGAGGCACCTGCTTGCGGACGAAAGGCGGATTTTGTAAAATTTTAATTCGTTACATATATGTACATATATACATCCATAAGATTCACTAAACTTGATCAATAATTAAAAATAGTTGCCGAAATAAAACCGTGCAGTCGGACGCAACTGACAGTTCAGGTTTTATGAGTCGTTTGGAGTGAAACGAATTTTTAAGAAATTTTAATTAAAAATTTTTCAGGTAAAAGTCAGGTTCAGGGCGACCTTCCTCCCATTCCCTACAACCTGTAAGGTTTCATATTTATTTGTGTCCGAGAATTGAGCAATTTTGCGTTTGAGTTTTCCAAAGAAATATTTTATGTAACGTCGAATTTCAATTACTTCATTGGGTTGAACTTTGGAATAATAAAATTTATGTAAGGCTTTGTCGAGGAATACGATAACGGAATAAAATAGGTCACGTGAGATGTTTTTCTAGAAATTGTACGGTGTCGGGGTTCGTTTTCGTTGAATTAGGTTTTTATGCCGTGCATAAATAAAAATAGTAATAAAATTCAAAAACCATTTCAACGGTTAAGCGGAAGAGAAGAATAAAAAATTACGTTCTGTTTACACAAAATATGATTTATTATACCCGTACATAAGTCGAATACCTTAAGAAATATTTCAATATATTTTATAATAATATAAACATTGTACTGACCGTGTATCGATCAATACCACTAATTCTGTTCTCTATCTTAGTGAAATGAAAAAGACCTACAATCAACAGAGTAATCGGTTCAATACGATATAATAATTGTAGTATGAATCATTTCTATGTATTGTGATTGAAAATAAGTATTTTAATCACCTCTTCTGTAGAACTGACAAATTTCAAACTTTTCTAGGAAGATCGTTAGCCAAATGTTCCGAATAAATAATGCCACGATGTCAGACATTTAAGAGTTCCCACGCAAACTTCTCAAGATGGCCACTCGAACTGGATACTTTTGAAGAATCGAGAAGACAATCGTCTGGGTTGTTTGGTTTACACCTTTGCACAAGTGGAATTTGTCTGCGGGGTTAAAAACAGACACCCCCAAAACTTAAAAGTTTTGTTAATTGACTTCCTAAAGAGTGGGTATCATTAGACACTCCTCACTACAAACACTACCTTTCGTCGGTTCGTTCCAGCCGAAAATCTCATTTTATTTTGGGGATTCCGACCCTTCGGAGACCTTTTTATATATTTATGTGTATATATATGCGTCTGAATACGAGACACTTCTTCATGGTTCGGCGTTTATAATGAAACGAACCAAGTGAATGAATTGCTCGGGGTCCCTCCACGTCTGTCTTACACATGTGGCAATGCAATTTATGTTCATCTCTCCATGGAAGGGCCAAAATGAGGTTAAAAGGCGTGTCTACCGTCTCATTTTCGGCAATGGCAGACACACAGACTCTGAAAACACATAGTATTACGTTTTTATAGTAACCTCTATTCATCTGGCACGCACGCAACGAAAGCTGTACATCGTTGTTTTAAACACATTGGACTGTCTCTCTCAGAAACTCACTTACGGCCAGCTAAGACCTGCAGTGTAAATATAGAAACGTCTTTTGAAAATAGATGACAATAGGACAAAAAATTAAGCTTATAGTAAGATAAAAGCTTTGGATAACCTCACGTGTATGATGTCACTGTCATATTTTATTTTTCTTTTCATAAGTGGATTTTTCAAAAACTATTTATAGTGCTCTAGTGTAGTGCTCTAACGTGTGATTTTATTCAATTTGCAAATGTTGTACGTTTGGAGTGTTGCCTAAACTTCTGTCTGCTGCTAATGGCTTTTAATTCAGCTCACATTAAGTTTATTGACATATGTATACATACATATATTTACATAGTACGACTGTTGGGTTCAGCATTGCAAATTCTCAAAATTCCGTTCCATATTTGACGGTACAACTGAAAAAAAAGTTGTAGTTTTTGGGCACTTGTCAATGAAATTGATACTCTGAACAATATTTCAACCCTAAATTAATAACTCTAATTGTGTACGATTCTATGTAACGATCGAAATTGAAATAAAAACGGTAATAAATAACTGTAAGAAGGAATTACAGAGAGTCGACACTTTCCTAGTTCAAACTACTAATTTTCACTTGCAATGGACGTTCGCATTGTTCTCTTCTGACGTTTGTTGATTGATGATGAAGTTAAGTTAACAATAAAGTTCTTGTAATTTTGGACTTTCTTACGGGAAAATTAATACTTTTGGTGGGATTTCGCGTGGAACTTGACCGCCTTCAACACTGGCCATTTTATTTTATTAGATTTAATTACAACGATGTATTTATGAGTCCGTACATAAATAGATTGTCAAAATGAATAAATAAATTCCTTACCGTGCACTAAATTTACGCTACGATTGTCATTTCGACCCCGGGATAGTTTATTAAGCAACGGCATAATAAATTCCCTCAGAGAAATGTAATTAAACCGGCGAGGAACATTAAAAATATGAAAATGTCCCATCTCCCGGGATGTGATTCTTAATTGATACAAGACCTACTTTTTTTCTTCTGTTCGTTGACCAAAACTCAATCGGAAGAAGAAGAGTTTCTCAGTTGCTGAAAATCTGACGAGTAGAGTTCGTGGGAATTACTCAGTCAAAACACATAATACTAATGTTGAAATTGGAGTTATTAACGTACTCCGATGTGAAATGTCTATGTATTTAAAGGGGCTAAAAACTGTTATTATAACAGCAGACCGAATTCCACGTGTGATGAAACAGAAACACGTGTTCATAATTGGTGTCAAACGAAATTTCTACGATGACAACGAACACGAAAATATTCTAGACACACGCAATAAATAAGAGAAGAAACAACTACGGAAATCGTTTGCCTCGAGTATTAATAATTGCCAGAAAGAACAGTTCAAATATTATTTATTTCGACTTTGTTGAGAAAAGAGTTGTACAAGATGAAACAAACAAGTAAGAATTTCTTGTACTTCCGCAGAATTTAAAGAGAACAAAAAAGAACAAAACTGGGAAACTTGTTGATTTCAACTATTTTTATTCAAAATTTCGGGCTGTCTTATCTGGGTAGCCGTTTTGGTTGAACATGACGAAAGAAATTAAACCCTACAAAAACTACAAAAAATAAAATGTAATAAAATAGAATCTTCAAAGATGGTAGACTCAATGGTTTGGCAAGAAAAAAATGAGAAATTTTAATGGCTGGCTGCCTGGCTGACCCAGTGCGGCTAAAACCGAAGATATCATTTATTTATTAGCGTGAAGCTCCCGACCAGATACGGAAACTTAATGCTAGACGTGAACCTTTTGAAAGGTGAGCCTGTGAACTTTGAACCCAGCAAGAACCTCATAACTCAAAGTTATCTTACATCCCAAGCGAACGCTGGAAATTTAAGTCAACCATTGATATGTCGTTGAGAACTCATCATGTTTTGCGTCGGCTGCTGTTCTTCACCGTGGCCTTGGCGTGTTATTGTACCTGAGCCTCCATGTTCCCTCCGTGTATGTAAAATCGACAGTGGTTGTAGTAACAGTACAGAATTAGTAACGTATAGAACGGTTAAATTGTGTACTAAGTGTATGGGAAAAAGAACGGATTAAAATAAATGAAAAGTTTAATGGAAATTTAATTTGGGATATTTTGAGTAGTCAAAATATGCAACGACCTGGCAGGTGGCAGATGGACGTAAACACATCTTAACGGTACTTCCAGCAACGCCACACAAAAGTTTTTCAGTGAACTTCTAATTGCGTTTGGTCATCCCACCCTAATCGGTCCTCCAAAAAAGGCTCTCCGAGTGTAATTCGTACTGTCAAACTGTAAACAGAGACACGGGAGGATTACTCGAATACAGAAACACATCTGTGGTTTCAGTACAAAGGGACGGTGTCCACGTATTTTCCAGATAAAGAAGATTTAACTTCAAGTTTTTTCCGGAAAAACGTCACTGAGAGAAAAAAATTTTTGCTGTTGTTCAGTAGTTCCACTGCCAGACGGGTCAGAAAATCCGAATGCTTCGACCGGGGGATTAATTTGGCAAAGAACGGAGAAAGATCTAAACGGCAGCGTTTTCCACTGCAGGAAGACAATCGTCTCTCAGGTCGTGTGGGACTCGTCAGGGACTTTCCTCTTAGAAAAATTTCCTTTTTGAATCGGTCACCGATCTGAATGGTAATTTTGTCGATCATTAAAAGTTGAATTTGAATTGGACATTTGGTCAAAGGAAACTTGACGTCTGCCTTGGTTTCCTTTGGCCCTTAAATAATGAAAAAATAAACTATGAGAGGGAGAGAATTTTCGGTGGTTCATCCCTCCGCAAAAGCATCCTTCAAAGTTATTTCAGGAATTTGATTACGCCTGCGTGCCAACATTTTCCCATTTCTGCCTCTCCGTCCTTGCATTTTCATTCTTCTCCGAAAAAAAACCCGTTCTTCTTCCATTTTTTCTTTCCTGTCCTTTTCAAGGTTTCCCTCTCATCTCCCGGGTTGCTACCTTTGACCGATTTTCCGTTTTACTTCTTCTTCTACGACGATGTCGCAAAGAATTCTGCTTCTCTTCGACGTAGACTCATCCGGAGATCAAAGCATTAGCTTTCCTTTTCCTCTTCCCCCATCTTCCTCCTTACTTTACAAATTATAAGCGGCTTTTTCTGCAGGAGAAGACACGAAGAAAAATTGGAATTGGAAAAGACGGGAATGGAAGAAAAACATTTGCAGGAGTTTTGCTGCTGAAGAAAAGTTGTGTCGGAGGAGAGAAGAAAGCCATCTGTCGCGCTTCCCACGTGCTGAAAATGTATTTTAAAAATTCCTTTTTTGTCCTTTGAGAAAAGCGAAATAGACAAAGTGATAGTTGAACAAAGGAAAAAGAAATTCCGCAACTGTCTGATTCATTTTCAATTATTTTTCGACTTGCTTAAAGACAATTTAAAGTTTGCTTGAGTGAATAACTGATTCAGTGAATGAATTTAACGGAACTTTGACAATCATTAACTGATGTTAACTATTCATAGATTAATAATAGTGCACGAAACCTTTTCTGTCGCGTGACTATTTCACACTAAAATTTGACTCCCGTGGAAAACTTCAAAGTGATCAACGACTAATCTTTTTGACTTGTGTAAGTGACATTAAAATTTAATATTTCTAACTTTTGAGGAGGATTCTCGTTTTTCTGGGTTTTAAATTTCGGTCAGTGTTCTTTTGTATCTGACAACTGCATCTACATATATTTCTATTTAACCCAGTTAATATAATTTAACAATAATAATAATAATAAAATAAATGTACAGTTTCAGGCTTCTGACGTTTAAATCGCACTTGTAAATATCTATTTTAGTCTATTTATATTCACTGGTTTCGTACACAATATTATTGGGAATACGATGTATATGTAGAACATATTTAAACACTACAGAATCTATCGGGTTAATAATTCTGTGTTCATTCTTGGTATACATAAAATTTGTCGAAAATAATATGGGTAAATGAGTACACTGTGGGGGTGTCGTTGATACTGAAACTTAAAGTAATAGTCTTCTTCGATCAATGGCCCAAGATTAAATAGTTACGTACAGTTTATGTGGAGAAATATTTACTCGCGCGACTGAGCCCTGCAAACATCTAGTGTATCTACCAGTCACATCTTTTCTCAAAATATTTCTCAAGTTTTGAATCCAAGATATTGTTCAGCCGTGCACTTGATTTTCTTCAACATTCCCTAGAGAATTGCTTTTGAATTAAACATAACTCCGAGACTTAAAATAATATTTCTCGTTCGTCATAAATAAATAATGACGATGTCCCGTGAACATTGTCTTTTTTTTTCAGTTTGTCAACCAAATGTAAATTCGTAAAAATAACAAACACACGCACGCACACACACACACCCATATGGCGAAGAGAACAAAGTTAAAAAGAGCTTAAAATGTGTAGCTTAAAAAAAGTAGTAAAGTCAGGATTTGGCTTTTAGTTCGGATGGAAAATTTTGTGAAAAAACAAACGGTGAGACCACATGCGGAGGATGGTAATGGATTATGTGAAAAAGTACCATTTTTAGAAAGTTGAGGACTCATTCCAACAAGATTTTCTCATTTTCCAATCCATCAATTACGGGGAAGAAAAGAAAAAAATCCAAAAAATTAAAGTTGCCAGGAATTTTCCTTTTACTTTTCCTTTGTCTGTGTGTCTCTTCAAGTATCCTCGTTTCCCGTTTCTAACTCGACATCAAAGTGACAAGAAGGAAGGAAGGAAGGAAGGTAGGTAGGTCGGATGGATGGATGGAAGTGTAACAGTAGGAAGCAGAAGACAGAAGAGAAGAAGACTGTTAATGCTACGCTAAGCAAAAGATTTCCTTTGGCATGTAATAAATGTAATTTGTACTTTTTTCATTTTTTCACTTTTCTCATGTGGAAAAGCGACGAGTCAGTCAGGGAAAATCTAAAGGGGATTCCCTGAAAAGGCAGAAGTCCTTGTCATATCATCGGTGAATGTCATTCCGCTTGCAATTTTGCAAATCGAATGGGGCAAAATCAAGTGAACGAGCAAACAAACAAATAGACAAACATGACAAATGTGGGTGTTGTACCTAAAGGAAAGACTCTTTACCACCAACTGCTCTGCTCTTCAACAAACGATTGAGCAAATTACACATATATTATTTGTATACAATAGTTAATATTTATAATATTGTTATATAATATTAAATGTGTAACATTTGTATACAATATTGTACATAAAAGTTGGCTGTTCGAAGCACTCACAGAATAAAGAGTACTAAGTAATTTTAACCAAATTAATAGACATCGAGTGTTAAAGATATTAATAATTAATCTTATTACTGATATTATATTATGATTAACTATAATTCTTCGTATAGATATTTAAGTATTTTATTGAACTTGGTAGAGAATCCTACTTAAATCGTACTGTTTACACATTCCATAAGATTTCACTAATATTAATTTACTTAATAGAAATAATTATTATTAAGTAAATAGAGTCAAAGATTAAAAATCTTTTTGTATACAATAAATTCCCAACAATAAGTGTAACGCTCCGTATTTGAATAACTCTAGTACTAATTTAATAAGTACACGGCTATTGTGTCGGACATTATCATAATATTATTATACAGCTCGTGTTGTTAGACAAAAGCCTGGCAACAACTTTAAAAGGTTCCTTTCAAAATTTCCCTCGAGGGCTGGCGGATCAGATTAGCGCGTGTAGCTCACAAAGTCCCAAATCCAAATTTACATAAATAGGAGAACATTATAAGAACATTGAGTTTAGAGTTTAATTTATTTGAGCACACCTTGTGGCTGTTGGTCTGGCTAACTCGATTGCGACATTCAAAATTTGCTTCTAAACGAGCGCAAAATGAATACAGGTAAACAATCAACAGGTGTCGTTACAAGTTCGATTAATAAGCTAATTAATAATTACTAATAATTGATAATAATATTTGATTATTTGAGGTACCTATTGACGCACACAAAAACACCTGAATTTTAATCGATTTAGTGTTATTAATAATTCAATAATTTTCAAAAATTAAGAAAGTATTACCTAACCTGAATAATAATAGCGTAGCATAAAATATTACAATACTGAACGGTATTACAATTCGTACCGAGCACATGGAGATTCAGTTTGAGAAGCAATCTATTTATTATTATTAAGAAATGTTGACATTAAATTTTACACTAAGACGTAACAAAATAAGAAGGTTTGCAACACGTCCTTTTCCCTTTGGCTTCAGGTTTACTTACTGGCCTTGACAAAAACCTTGTCAAACGTTCCATACGATTTGTATAAATAACTATCCTTTTAAATAATTAAAAATATTTTTCCCATTTGAGTAGTTAGATTGTTTTCCAGTCAACGTTGTAAGTAATTAATAAAGCGAAAATATAATTAGAATTCTTAGAACCCACTCGACCGCACTCATAGTAACTAGCAGTTAAAGTAATGCAGGAGACTTTGATCACGAATTTAATAAAAACTAGTCAATAATTTGTGATCCGCAAAAATGTTGATTAATCATTGTAATTAATTTAAAGTACACGTAGTTTATGATTTACACAAAATCAATTACATCAATTATTGATTTTTACTCTTTAATAATGTATCTGTTGGTTCCAAAAAAAGATTGTTAGGTTTTGTGTTGGAAAAAACAATGAAAATGTTGGTAGAATTCATTAATAAGTGAAACGATCAGGAGCAAATATCGAGAGCAGGAAAATATTGTACAAGAAAATAAGACAAAAGGAAAGACAAATGGATTACATAAGAGCGGGTTGCATAAATGCGGAAACGTTTGCGCTCCGAACTTTCTTAAAAGGTTTTGCTCTCTTTGTGTTCCTTTCGGTAGCAAAATGAATTTCTTCTTATTCTTCTCCTCGTTCGCTCCGGACAAACAATGGCAGACGGAAAAAGAAAGTTCTGAAAGATTAAAAAGGAGGAGAGTTGAGCCGAATATTCCGGCTCTTTTTCTCTTCCCGAAAACCGGAAATCGATTTCTCGTAGCAAAAATTCGGTCGGCGCCTGTTGAACTCCGAGCTCAGCCCATTTGCTTTGATTTAAATTTTGCTCTCGGTGTGATCTCTGAGAGTCGCCCCGAGGGCCGAATCAACCAAAACAGAAACGCCGTTAATTCAATTATGTTTCTCTTTCCGTTTCTCTTCTTTTTTTTTTTAATACTTTTGCTAGCCGAAAGGGCCGCACCCGCTATGAATTAATAATGCCATAGAAATTAATTCGGTCTTAGGTTTTTTTTTCTCTTCCAATTTGGCGGTCATGAAATTTTAATCAAAGGACATCTGCGTTTACGTCGTCATCCGTTTTTCTTGATCGGACATTTTTTTGGAAATTGCTGGTCGATGCAATTAAGTTTAATTATTAACCGGACATCGTATTTTAGGACAGAAAGTCGGGATGAATCAAGTTAGAAAAAGTATTTTGCTGTAGTGCGACCTTTGCATTAGAGAGTATTGCTCAGAGTGACATTACGCAGCCATGTAGTGGATCACATCAAATGTCACTGATTAGTAAATAATACATAAGAGAAAGGAAACATTATGCTAAAACTCAAATTTTGTTACCCAGCGATTTTTGCTGTTGTGGGCGATTAAATACAAAGACAAGTAAAGAAGGAACGCGGAATAGCTGGGTAACAATTATAAAATAGTATACAATAATAGTAACAATTATTAAAAAAATGTCGGAGGGTTTACTTAAAGTACACTCACCCAAACACAGGCAACAACAACTGACAAACACTCGGTTTATTAATTTATATTTTCGAGCAATTTATCTCTTTCAATTCTCATCTATTGATTAATCAATTCTCGATTTGTATTATTACCTGTGATAATAAATTCTTATCGAGTTAGCCGGGGAACTTCACTTCTTGCCGCCACAGAGTGGATTTGTAGAATAGAAAGAGCTCATTGAATTGAAAATAAACTTCCTAACCTGTCCAAAAATCACATTTGAAAGTTTCGAAGTTACGTCGTTCAAATCGAGTTAGTATTAATTGCTGGGGGTAGTTTTGACAACCCGTACAAAAAAATAAAAGGTCATCAATATTCATTAGGGGTATCAATACCGATATGGGAAACCGATCAATCATGTTCTACTTTTGGGGGAACGGTGCACGACTCACGTTGATGAATTGCTGTTAAATGCGGTGTCTGAGGATGCCACCAAAAAAAAGCAGTGCTGTTTCCTGTTTCGGGAAGTTCATGGAAGTTCAGAACTCGAGCGTAGGAAAAGGTTGAGGAGGAAGAAAAAGGCAAACCGGCGGTAAAAAAGAAATCTTGTTTTTTTATTTAGAAACAGAGAAATTCCCATTGACCCATTCGGACCCTTTTTTAATTCGAAATCTTCCTTTTCCCAAGAGCCTTTTGTATATATGAACAAACAAAGGAAAAAGCTCAAGTACCGTTAATAGAATCCCCAGAGATTTTTTTCTCGACTTTTGCTTTCTCACCGCTCATTATTTTCTGTTAATTTTTCAGCGGGCTTACACATCATTTTGCAGGTTTTGCCCGCAGCAAAAGAAGTAAATCTGAAAGTTTACACGGGGGTGGCGTTAAATTGCCGGAGAAGTTGATGAAGATGTTGTTTGAACAGCATCCGAAGAAATGTTAGAAAAAGAGCCTTTTTCTACCCAAAGTTTAAGGAATGGGGATTTTTCGTTATTGTGACATGTCAACCTTTGTCAGTTTGTTGAGTAATTCTTTCTCATTTTAGTTGACCTGTAGTATCAAACAATCAACTATCCGAAACTAGTGTGTCTATTATTTACAACTATGCGTAGACAATTGGTATTCTATTGAGTTTAGAAATTGACAAAATTGTTAATCACTAATACATTAAATGTGGTCCTATTCTAGTTTATTATTTATAGTTCATGTAGTACTTGCCAATGTGAAAAATTTGCTCTCGACATTTATGAAGAATTTGCCTAGACACATCAATTATTCTTAGGAGGATACAGAGAGTTAGAACTTGTATATTAACTTCAATAACATTATATATACATTTATTTAGAAAAATAATTCTAAAAATATCCAGAAAACTTATAAATTAAATTACACGTGTACTTAAGTACTTATATTTTTACTTTAAGTTGTGTACACAACAAGATTTGTGTAATAAATCTATAGAGATAACATAAAGCGTTTGAAACAATGCCAGTACAAGTGATAATATACTGAAGAGAGAAACAATTTCAGTATATTACTCATTCTGAGAGTGTGAACTTCGTGCGACAAGTGCTGAGTTGTTTACTTTACTTTCCATAAAAGCTTTCTGCAGCTATTTCGTCTGCAGCTACACGCCGACTGTCGTGTCCTCTGTCTCTGATGTAATTCAATAGCCGAATTGATATAAAATCAAGGAACCTTGATTAATAACACTCACACGTTTCTTCTCTTCAAGAGCCATCATTCCATTGTGCCCCTAACAATGAATCCAATTTTCGAGGCGTTTTATGTAGTTTCAGTCTTGTTAAACAATGGAACTCGCGTCAGGAATGAAATCTCCAACGGTATTTACTCAGAGTAATGACTTGGGAGTGGATGGAGAGTTTGTTTCACGCGGAAGAAGAAGAAGAAGACATTTCGAAACGTAAGACTAATCGACAGAACGAAAATGAAAACAAGTTTATTCAAAAATCCGAAGAGATCTGAGGGTTTTCCGCGACGTTGCCGACAGATGGAAAAAGGCCCGAGCTTTTTCTAACCCGAAAACGCTGCATGTCGAGCACAATTCGGGAAAGTTTTAATGAAAATTTTAGATGCACGTGCACCCCGACGCACGGGAACACAGGGAGTTACAGCCACCCACAAATCTTGCATTTTGGAGCGGTTTTGTAGGAAGAAAACTCTGGTTGAATGGTTGACAGGGAAAATGAAGAAGATTTCTTATAGGCAAAAGAAACTAAAGACACTTGGGTAACGTTCGTTCTATGTAAAAAAAACCTCATTTCGAGGTGACAGACAAATAATTTCAGGCTCTAATTCAAATTTGGGAAAGAACTTGCCAAAGATTTGTTTTTTTTTCATGAGACTATAAAATATATTTCTTAGACGTACAGTTACCGCACGTGTGTTCGAGGGGTACGAGTTTCTCCAATGAATTGTGCACAGAACAGAACATTACTAAACAAGAAGTCAGTAAAAATAAATTACAAGAAACAAGAAAATAATACAAGGCAATTAAAAGTTCCATCAGATTTTTGTGGCCAACGCCCACCAAAGAGGGTCTGGAACCATAAAATTTGTCACTGTGAGCCCTTCGGAGAGAAATGGAGAGACAGGAGGAGAAAGTTTAAAATCAATCGTTCAGTTTATGTCTCAATTATCAATCTCAAAGGTGCCCGCAAAGGACGAGTAAATTGGTTTGTTAGCGATTTAATGTTCGTACTTGTAGTTTCTGTCTCTCTGTCTGTCTCTCATCTACTTCCACTCAGACAAGAGAAACAAAGTTAAAGCTGTTATTAATAATTCAGGATGCCACGAATGCTTTCTAGAAAGTTTCACATCTGGGAATGTACGACTGGAACTTTCGAATCCTTTTCTTCCTGGTTACCCACTCTCTACCTCTCGCCTTGCCTTTCCGTCTCCTTTTCCTTGGAAATCTTTCCATTTCCGAATTCTCCAAGATTAGAGAACGCAGTAGAAATTTGAATTCACTTTTCCCCGTCATAAATTCTCGATGACGAAACCGGCGACCGAATATCTTTAAGTGAAGTTTCGAGTTACTTCGGAAGAAATCGAAACGAAAAATTAATAAATAAATAATTAGTAGCGATGAAACGAATAATCGTAATTTTCTACGACGTGGACAAATTAAATCGAATTTCCCGTGGGAGGGAGATGACCTACAACAGCTGGGAACTGAGAAAAAAACGAACTACAGAAGAAGTACAGTATACAATATTCAATAGGAAGAAAACTATAGCCGTGAACAATTTTTGCAAATTCTTGTTGAGTAGGATAAACCGAACATGTGATATTGCACTTGTAAAAAAGTAATTTTAAACCATAAAACAATGATAAAAATGTAATGCTGGAATGAAAAGTGTAAGGGTTCGTGAATAATTAATAAGAATTCGTACACGTACCACGGTTATTTGTTAAAAAGAAGAATGAATAAGTTGAATCAAACACAATGTCCGCAGTTTAGACGGAAAGTACAAGTGAAATAGTCCTCCTGATGTTTTTTTATTACAAGTTTTAAGAGAGAAATTAAACTTACCTTGGCTATTATCAATAAACAAAAAACGTTATCACAAGAACGGATGATATAAAACACTCCGAGGACTTAATACACACTATAAAGAAGAATGTTAACGTACATACGCTACCTATTATTGATGGCACTATGGCATAATCGTAAACAAAGGTGTGACAAGATATAAATTACAAGTGTTCCAACTCAATGTAACTACCCTCTCTTTGGAGTCTGAAAGAGACAGAAGCGAAGAAACAAAAGCAACACGTTTAAAAAAATCACTTTCTTCATTAAAGACCACCTGTGCTTACCTGGCGATGACTTGGACGCGGCCCCTTGATTAAAAAAAAAAAGAAAAACGTGTGCTTCGTATGAATTTGCAATTTAATTTTCAATGTAACTTCCACGTGAAAGTTTAAGAATCGAAGTTCGGGCCCAAGCAGACTTTGAATCGTAATTTTAAAACTTTCAATCTGATTTGGTGGGGGGTTTGGGGGCAATAAAACGTAGTTTCGTAGAAATATAGTTTGAAACTAACTAAACGAGGAACGCGAGAGAAGGAACACGTGCTGGCACTTTTTTTTTACCGATCTTCTGTTTCAGACCGGCAAAATTGGTGTCAACCCCAACTATTGCCACTAATGAGTCTCTCTTGTGCCCTTAAAAGCTGAAAAGAACTGTCCCTTTTGTGGGGCAAAGAGAACTTTCTACATCTGCAATTGTAATGAACTCATTTTTAATATAATAAATCTTATATAGTATTCTAGTACAAAAATATTAAATGTTTGTATACAATTCATACGAGGAACGAGTTAAAGCTATAAATTTTACCGAGTCGCGAAAATAAATTTAATTCAAAGAGTACGGTAAACAACAAGACTTGCAGGACTCAGAGGAAACACAACAAGAGTTTGCACGTAATAAAACAACAAGGAGGAAACTTTGTCCTTCCTACACGAACATAAAATGTCATTGTAAAAGTCATTCGACTCTGTTTTCGTACACAAAAAAAACAATACACTTTACTTCCCATTTTTGGTTTTAAAAAGTCAACCGGTCGGTGGGAACTTTTCGATTCAAACTTTCACATAAACCGGTTGTAGTGTACTAGAAAATTGTAGTTTTTGCGTTGATGGTGAGAGCATTTCACTCGTTTCGGAGGGGTAAACTTTTTATTATTTTGAAAAAAAAACTACAAAATCGTGGTGAACTGGTGATTTTTATTTTAAGTACATTCTTCCGATGATGACTTACAGTTACGGTCATTTCTTTTAGTATCATCATCGTTTAGTTCAGTAAGCGATGTTGCAAACGTGTAAACGTTCCATCAACCATGTTGTCACCCAATTAAAATCCCACATCCTACTGGTTCTGCACAATAAAAGTCACACGTTCCCGTCGAATTCCCAGTGAAATCATCAAAGATCCCTGTCCTTGTCATCAATAATGCTTGTAAAAGTTAAAAAAAAACAGATACTATAAGTAATATTTATATAAATATTTTATGGATGACAGTCAGAGTGACACAAAATCCCAGTCAAATCGGTTTAAAGTCCCAGCGATTAATTGAAATCGGACCAGACCACCATTTTCCCCGTGTAATAAATTATATTCGGGTGGACTCGTTCAATCAAAAAGTGTCGCACCGGAAATGGCACAATCATCTTCCGGTCGTAAAGCGATACATAATTTTTCTCTTTTTCACTTCCTGTCAGGCGGCAGTCCATAAATTCGCCAGCAGTTCGTCCGCCGGAAATATGGCACTTTTTTTCTACAACCGTAAATTAATTCGCATTGCCAAACGGCAATAGATGGAGATTTGTACTGTCGTAGGAAAAAGTAGGAAAGGTTTAAATTTACTACAGGCACAATACAACTATTTACTACAGGTAAATTAAAACTTATGTTGTTGTGAAGTAAAACTGATATTTTATATACACTTTCAACAGCGAGAGATGTAAGTTGATATTCAGTTGTCGATTGTTCAAGCACCTAAAAATAATATAAAATAGACTCTACACCAGTAATTTAATTTTATTATTTTTACTTAAAAATAACTGATTACTTAATAAACCAGACTTATTAAAATTAAAATCATAATTCATTTGAGTTATTGATTGTTTTAATATGAGTATTTATCTACTTAAAAGATTTCATTTAATGAGTCATCATTAGGTGACATCATAAAAAGTTTCTTCTTTTTGAGTTAATAATTAGTTACGGTTTAATTGTAAATTGTAATAAATTAATTTATTAATAATTATTCACGTCTCCTATTAACACGTGAAATAAGAACTAGGCGATCGAGGGGCATGGATTCCTTGTCGAGTACCTATGTAATACTTGTCTAGCGGAGGAATCAAGGTTCAAGTACTTTCTGACGAGTGTTAATTTGATTTATACACCTTAAAAAAATAATAAAACAGTAATTGCCGCAGGTGTACACGTGAAATTTATACGTGTTGAAATGTAAAGACTACAAGGAAAATAAATCCTGTGCAATTAATTTTCCGGCATGTTCCTTTCCCACAAATCCCAATAAAAGCGAATAAAAATTTTTTTTTTCTGACATCTCTAAGACAAGTGGTAGAATGAATTTGTGATTAACATTCATGTGACATGCAAGAACGTGGTATCTTGTTTTACAACCCCTAAAAACAGACAAAAGAAATGATCCTGCCCTCTAAAAATATATTTTCTGTGGAACATAACACAGCGAAGTTCGTTACAATTTAAAAAACTGGGGAATACGAAAAGCAGTTGGTAGATTGCAACATCTCTAGGTAAAAGATGGATAAAACTTATGGGAAAAACTTTATACAATCTCAATTAAGTTAACATAGTTACAATTAACTTAAAAATGGCTCAAATATTTATCACTCCGATGGTGTGGTATGTGGGTAGTTTCCATTAATTTAAACTTGTTTAACTTTCACACTCGCTCCTGTACTCTTATTTTCAAGATTTTATATAGAATCTGAGTCAAATATTTTGAAGACTAATGCATCGTAACTTATAACAGAGGTGTTAATCAGCAACATTAAATTTAAAAAAAAATTAAACCGAATTTATACCTAAGCCACAGGGACCAGTCGACAGCATGTAACCATAACAATTGTACTGTTAAAATGAGGTAGGGTGAATATTTGGGTACACAGCTAAGGATACAAAAGAAGACGTAGACAAGGCAGTTAGGGAGAATTTAAATCAAATTCACTTTTACCTGAAGAATTAGTTAATTAGCAGTAAAATATTCACTAAGAGCGCGTTAAAAGTGCATCGAACGAACTCGAAGTTTAAATTTGAAAAGACAGAAAGTGACATTGCAATACGCCCGTTGAGGGAAGGAACATGATTTTACAAAATTTCCATTAAGTTTTAAGTTACTCTTCAAGCGAAATTATTTAGCGTAGAGTCTGCCTGAGGAGACACGTGCTACGCTTCCCAAGACAATTAATAGAGATATGCGGGTTTATCCCTGTAGGAAGGCACGCACGCACGCACGCACGCACGCATGCATTCGTACACAAACGCACATACACCAACACAGGAGTTGGAAAAAAAAGACATTTTCTTCCTTTTACAAAAAACTTCCTTTTTTGCTACCTCCCCAACAAAAAGAGCGTAGGGGTTTTCTGAGTAAACAAATCTTTGGCAACAACAGGAAAAAAAGCTGCCACGTCAACCGATTTGAACGTGGAACTAGTTGAATTTGTCGCGGGGGAAATTTGCTAAAAGAAATTTTACATTTCCGTCCTCGTAAATTCCGTTTAAGTTGGTCTTTTTAACAGTTGAAATGTCTGCGATTGCACACCCCTGCCCTCGAGGGTAGGACTTTTCTTCGCTCATCTCACACGAGAGGTTTACAACCTTTCAAACACTTTAAAATCAAATTTAGATTTATTTCCACTTAAGTAACGACGGGATTTTCTTCCGTTAAATTAGTTAGCAATTTGAAATAAAGTTTCTAATTAATGTGATGAAGACGCCAGTTAACTGCCATTTCGACTGGAACTTGTTGGGTACGTGGCGTGCATAACAGTCGGCCTTTCTTCCAATACCATCCATACGCGAACCAATTGCCCCTCAGTACATTATGATATGTGCCTATTAATAAATGTTAAATTTTCAACAACAAAGTATCTTCTGTACCTAGTGTTTCTCCTCCTTTACGAATGTTCCTTATTTTAGGTTGCTTACTGTGAACTGTGAGCTTAAAGTTTCGTGTTAGCAGTCTTTAATACGAACTTTACGCTACAATTAGAATAAATACGATTCAATTATTTCACTATTGTTACATATTGTAATCCATATATATTAAAACAAACTTCAATTATTTAGGGTTTTGAGTTACGCCTACAATAAATTGATTAGGCCGCCAATTCTTAGGATAACACTAAGTGTGTTGCTGGTTGCAGATTTAACTACTACAACCTTGAAGGATCGTAAAATGGCGTATTGTAAATTAAAAGAATTACAAACTTTAAGCAGAGGATTGATAATACGTGGTGAATGTTTGGGTATTGTTCCAGATTTGGCAACTAAATTGTTAAACAAGACTTATGGATGTAGAATAAAATTTCGTTGGTTCCACAGATGTTACATTTCCATTTAGCTGCGATGGAAATAAAAAAGAGTCGGAGTTGAAATGAAAGGCTGAGTGAGATGCCTTAAGTAAAGGACATTTTGAAGAAAACAAATGGAAAGTGAAATTACAGTTGGACAATGTCATTTCGACCCCCAGAAAAAAATTCTGCTTAAACGAATTTGTGTACTAATAGTATTTGTATTTTCCTACAACTTATCTCATGCTTTTCCACTTTCTCAGTACCAATTGCTTTTTATGTTTGTACTGTTCATACAAATTGTGCAATTCTCTTTTTGTGGGCCCTCTTTCTCTTTCTCTCTGTCTCCTTCTCTGCAGGGCCCTTTCACTTTCTCTCTCTCTCTCTCTCTCTTTTCACTTCTGGGAAATCTCATTTCGGCGACCACGTTTTATCTGTCAGAACCGACTGACCGTAAAATCACTTCTATTAAGAGGATTTTTTTTCACTTCAATTCTTCCTATTTCAACCTCCCTCTTCTCTCTCTCTACGTCTCTGTGTGTATGTCTCTTTCTACTTCGATCAATTGATTTATAAAAATATATTTCAACTTAGTTTTTCCGCTCGGTCAGTTTCCTTCTCTGTTAATTCACCAACTTTTCTAATTATATTGGATATCTTTTTATTTGTAAGGAAGAGAACAAGCAGAGTCAATAAAACCGTTGCGTCCTACCCTAATAAGATATTATAAAGCATGTTTGTAATATTATACATTATTATTTTTCTACTTGTTCACGGTGCTTCGCAAACCACAGCTTCTTTTGTTAAATGATGAAAAATTTAGTACTAGAGAAAATTATTGTTAATAATTTTGAATTGTTAAATTAAAAACTTTTTATTTCACCTCCCGAGTGGACCCGAAGTGGACTCTTTCGCCTCAGAAGACGAGTCTCACCCGAGGAACTAGTTATAATAGGAATGTTTTCCATTGTATGAGCCTGGAAAAGAAAAGAATTTTCGACGGCATCGACAGCCCTGAGCTTTTGAAAGTACGGCAATACGTCAGGTTGTCCTGCCGTGAATTTAATAAAAGTCCTTTTCAATGAGGTTTTCCAATAACATGAAAAGGAAAAATAACAAACGGTCTCCTTATGAAGGGATAGGGAGGGGGTGTGAGTGAGTGCACCGCGAAATAGATAAAATAAATAACGAATAGAAACGAATAGAATAAAATCTATCCGATTGTGAAAATTTATTTGCTTCGAAGTTTCTCAGCGGAGACACGCCGGATTTTCATCTTTTCTCCTTTCGCCATGTTTAGCCGTCATCTCTCCGTTTTTGTTTCGTTTTTATTATGTTCTTTTCTCTCTCCGTAGTCCTGCTTAATCGAACATCTTCACTCTTTTTATCGGATTTGCTGTTGTTAAGAAAAAAATAAAGAAATGGGAGGCAAGAGAAAGTTAAAAAAAAATTTTCTTTCGATAACGCAAAGGAAAGCAATGAGTTTTTGGCTCCAACGGTCTTACAAAGTTCTTCTTCATCTCTTCCTTTCACCTTCTTTCGCTTCTTTCTATCCTTTCACCGTCCCCATTTCCCATCCTCCTGGTCTTCTAAGCAATCTAGCTAAAACTAGAAAATATCAAATAGTTCGGTCCCAGAACACTTAAAAGTAAATATTTCTTTTATTTTGGAGTTTTCGTCTGTTCCAGCAGATAGTTGGCCAGCATTTTCATCATCCCTTTCCGATTTTACCTTCACTATTTGCAATAGTTTTATCTCGGAGTCCCACCGGTCTAATTTTAACTTTTATTACTCTGCGCAGGAAATGTTTTGTACACACCGAAAATATCTGAAAAATGCGAGACGGCTTGAGGTGACCGCCAACCTAATAAAGATGTTCCCTTTTTAAGTGAAAGGTAAAATTACAAAAAATAAAACCAAACAAATAGTATTTTTATATAAACCAAAAGTACTCTTCATATAATTTTCTTACATTTTGAAACAGTTATGAAACAGAAAAGTTTATTAGTCGAAGAAGAATGAGAATGAGAAGGTAATGGCATAAAGAAAATGTACTCCAATACAGCTGTCACGTGTATGTATAGTTTCTTTGGAAATAATCCCTGTATAATTTTGTCACTTGGGATATTCCCCTAAAAATCAGTGCCCCTGGTAAAAGCGTAATTTTGGAGATTAATTGGGTGGAAACCTGGAGATTTGTTCTATCCAAGTCCTCATTAACCACAGGAGTCCTGCAAATAGTTTTATATTTGGTAAAAAATGCAATAGTTCACCGGATCACTTGCATTTCACAGTCGAACTAGGTGTAGTAAGCTAGGCTGCTAGTAGGTGAGAGTCACCCCTCTGGTGAATTACGGCCACATCCACTTTTCTGGGACAATCCTAGATTTACTGAGTTATCTTCTACACGCTTCAATAGTTCACTTCTGAAGTTTTACCCGGCGACTATTTCTTCAGTTAAATATTTTCCAGGTCCTTCTAAACCAAAAATCTACTAATTATTTATTGCTCGTGTGCGCAGTTAATCAGAGAAAAGGTTCTGGGGGGTTGGAGTCTATCGTTTCGGGGAGAAAAGAACTCACTACGAAGTTGACTCACACCGGTTACTTCTGACACTGCAATTTCCGATTTTGTAATTTACCGTTGAACCATTTCCGATTTCGTCTCTTCTACTTGTTCTTCTGCAATATTTGATTGTGTCATTTCCAAAAATTAATATAATCAAATTTCCTAAGTTAAAGAAATCGAACTATTTGTACAAGTGGTTGTTTTATACATGTAACTGAGTACATTAGTTTTCAAACTATTTCAGAATTGAATTCATCTAATCAAGTAGTAATCTAATCAATAGCTAGAAGAGAACCGACATAATAAATAATAATAAATAGATATATTATGTATTATTATAAGAAAAATTAGCTAACAGAGTCACGTAATAAATACCAATCAAGGAGCTAAATAATGTATTTTCAGGTACTTAACATTTTTTTAAAAACTGTATGTTAATATTGTGTTTCCAAATTGATGTAGAAACACTTGTGATGGAAGAATAAATTACACCCTTTTGAAGAGTTTAACCGATAGTAAGTCCTTAATAAATAATATTTTTTTTAATAATAATTATTTTATTACATAAAAAGTAGAACGTCAGAACATGAACAGTTAGTGTCTCGTGATTGTGGTGTTTGTGAATTTGCAAAGACATCTTATGTTTTCAGGCCATGTGATAACCTTCTTCAGGTTCATTCAGCAGCTTGTTTACAACACAACAGCAAAAGGTTTTGCTATTGTTTAACAGCCGTTAAAGGTTTTGTCAAAGGGATGGGAATTTTTTTTTGTTTCCTTTTACTCATCCATAATTTTAATAAATGTTGACGACGACAAGGGTGCAAGAAGACACAATGAGCGAGAGAGAGAGAGAGAGAGGGCAGCCCTAGAAAGCCACGTCCCTCTCTCTCCCTTTCTCTCTCTCTCTCTCTCTCTCTCTCTGTATATATCAAACGTTTTCGGGTCGTACAAACGACCGAATGATATTGCCGACAAATTCAATTTAACGTTGGAATTCCCTTATATTAATGTGATTCCTTTGTAACTGGGTATTGTTCAGGTGGAAGAGAGCGAGAAAAACAGCGGAGGCTGCGTTTGCGGCAGCAGGCATAAAAAAGGGATTTTAATGAAAACTCTTCAACGGCAGGAACCGCAGAGAGTGTGGAAAAGAGGAAGTTTGGAACGACGACATTTAAAAAAAAGTCATTTCATATAATTTTGGATTTTTTTCTCTGTTAAGGCATATACAAATACACAAAAAGTAGTTAATAGGCGTTGTGTACCTAATAGGAGACACATAGAGTGTCTATCTGTAAATATTAGTATGAGTTGTTGATCCCTCGTTATACACTTCATTTAATGTTATTTAATTTCTTATATTATAATAAATAAAATGTAACGTTAGTTACACATTTGAAAAATATTGCAAAGAATTTAAATTTAGTTTTCTCAAACAAGAATTGTACTACACTAGCGCAACTCGGTCTACTCGCCTAAATAGTTGCTAAACTCAACTTTAATTTTGGATAAAATTTTCATACGTCTCTCCCTTAATTATGGCTTAATAATATTTTATTTGAATATTGTTATCTGCATGTTTTTAAAAGACGTCTCCTTGTCAAAGTCAACGTAATCGGTCAATTAATTTCGCCTTTCGTCCTTTGGCACCTAATTTATAGGAAATAGATTTAATAGATTCAGTCGTGTAAAAATTCTTTGAGATTACCTTCTATTTTCCTATGTGTGTTTTGTCACTTTCCACAATTGAATGGTGGAAAGTTTTAAAATGAAAATCCGACGAAGCGAAACAAAACGGTGGAGTCAAACCATTTGAAAGCGACGAAGCGAAAGGAAAACGTCGCGACGTAACGCAAAAAATTAGATTTTTCCACGGGAGACCTCCGACGGTGTCATTCCTTGACTTATGTACATCGAATCGGTAATTTATGTACATATGTGTGACTGAGTGTGCATACATTTATAAGCTCAAACGTTGTCATGTGAGGACGAACCGGTTCGATTTTCTTTTTGTTTCGACCTGTTAATGCTTCTGTAGATTTGCTTCTACTCCAAGGTCTCTACTTCCAGTTTGTCTGAATTTGTCTTGACAGGCAAAGAACGTGGATGAACACCTCCGCGATGTTTAATATTACTTCGCGGTGTAGGTTCGCAACGGTGCACCATCCAGCGTCTGGTATTTGTCTATGTATCCTAGACTGTAATGAACTACTAAAAGACCAAATATTAACTATGGGACCTTAGATACATATTGTTGTACAATTATTCTTGATATAATTGATATATATATATAATTGTATGTGCTTTGCCGCGTATTTCTCGATAAAATTTACCTATGGGGTGACTCTTTTGGTTGACACTCACATTATGTTGTTGCTATTAATGTATAAATCAGATTTATGACTTCAAAAACCCTCCAAAGGAACTGTTCTTAACAGAATCTTAAATCTTAATAATCGTTTCACATAAATGTTTCTTCGGAACAAAACATGTTATGTTATGTTCCCGCAATGACAATAAATCAGTTTTGTACAAATAAACAAATGAGTTTGTTGTAATAAAGCATGAAATATTGCATTAAATAATAATGTAATAAATTGTAATAATATTAAGTACTTAGAGTCAGTGTTACATAGAAGTAGCACTTTAATTAATTATTTTCTAAACAGAGGGATTCTTGCAAGTAACATCGGCGCGGAATGAAAAGCTCAGAACCCAACCCCGAGAATCAATTTTTTAATCCGTTCGATGATGAGAAGTCGAGTTGTCTGTTCGCAAACAATGGACCTGATTGTCACATCTCGGAGGCCTTGTCACTCTGATTACCGCCCTGTACCATCTGTTAATATTCAACTGATTGACGAATGGATTAGAAACCAAAGTGAACACATAAAGAGAACGTTCGTAAACGGGGGATGCGAACGTGTCGCCATAATCAAAAGTCAGTTACGGGCACTCGCACGTGTCGAACGCGTGCGTTGCAATCTGACTGCTTCTCCTAATGAACGCTGATTTTTTTTTTGAAACATTTTCACAGTACACGAAACTGACGAAAATCTGCCACATCGTGTTTTCAATTATACAGATTTCACGCTCGTGCAGACTTTGGTTTGTGAGGGTTTTGTCCGAGGAAGAACATAAGTCGAAGAGGGCAGAGCAAGTATTGTTTGCCAACAGAACGGAGATGTAAGAAGTCACGACAGAAACTGATGATTCTGACTCTATTCACATTGAGTTGAACGGTTACATGTCTAAGATCAGAAAATTGATCTAAATTGACATATCGCACATTTTGACAGACAAAAACTATCAAAATCCCTTTATTTGCTGGGTACGCAACAACAAGTCAAACACCCGGAGACACCAGTCGTTTCTGAAATAACAAATATCTTGTATCTAAATAAATAACAATATTGTGTAATAAATAAACACGTTACTTACTGAAGACTGATACTTTTACCGCCGCACAGTAGTTTGTACACTTTTAGTGCTTTGTAAATGAGTTAGTGCATCGAAGAATGAGAGAGTATGCGTTGATTGGAGTCCTACCAATGAATATATATATAAATATTCTCTACTATCGTAATTTTTTTCCTTTGAACGTTAACATTAGCAACTACAAATCAGTTAATTTTTATTAACATAAACATAGTACTCTGTGAAGAATAGATACCTTTCTACGGGTGACATACAAAATAGGAGTTTGGATCAGGGCGATTAAGTAGTACAAAAGTACACAAGTCCGTGGTTTCCGTTTCACTTAGTATCGCGTACAATAAAATAGATTTCACTCAGTATTTAGGCGATAAAACAATACCTCCGGGTGTGTTTGTACAGTGTGAGTTTCTCTGCTTATCCGCATCCGGTTTTAATCCAGAATTTCAAGCGAAACGCGATAAAATTAATAATTTATTAAACACAAACGAAATTTCCTTCTGGATCTTTTCTCAGGAGCCTACACCTTCTCTCTCTCTCTCTTCTCTAAGTTTCCTTTTCTGAATTTCGTCCTGTCGGCCCGTTTTCCGTTCAAAACTCACGGGAGGCTGGTCACAAAAAAAAATAAATCATTCTCATTTTCAATGAATTCAATTCAGTTCAAATAAAGTTGAATGGTGAAAAACCACAGGGTAGACGGAAGGATCGACCTGCGAGCAAACAACTCCGTTGAATGAGTGCGTAATTTGATAATTCTTCGGCGGAATATGAAAACCGGCTTAGGGTTGGGGGAGAAGCTTGGGAAACCTTCCAAGAGAGCAAGAGAAAACCTGGAGGAGGGGAGGAAGGTCAGCAGGAAAATGAAAAACATTCTACAGTATAAGCTAAAAATTTCACAAGTGGCGAGAGCGGAGTGAGCTGCGGGAAAGACTGGCCTCGTTAAGCGTCATTTGTTGTCGGAGTCTGTGGAAGAAAGTTACAACCGACAGGAGACCGTGTGGAAAAGTTCAATTTCGGACAGATACTGAGGAAGAAGAAAAGGAAGAACGTCGAATGGATGCTGTGGCGACGTAGCGACGAGGCGACGCAGTATGCCTGCAGAAGAGAAAAGTATTAAAGTTAAAGTGAAGAAAGGGAACCTTCCATTGGTAAAAGAAATTGATGGAGAAATTCGTTCGGATGAAGAAGTGGAGGGACAGGAAAATACAAAACATGAATTGGTAAAGACGGAAAAGTAAATAAATAACGAAGGAAAGTGCAAGTGTTGGGTGACGAGAAATTCACAAGACATTAAGATTTCTTTCCTCGTAAAGAAGTTTACTTTCCCTGGAAAATATGAGTCAAATTATACGGTGTGAAGTTGTTTAGAGAATTCGGATATTAATATTAATGTTGAATTTTCCGGAAAATTTGGTTCATTTCCGTTTCCTTTGAATGGTCGAAATCCTACGCCGTACATCCTCAAAGGCCAACAAAAATTGTCACCTAAGGAAATAATTCGTTAATATTTGGGTTTATGTATGTTTGTTATGGTATTTATGTATATATTAAGTATATTTTATGAAATGTGAGATTACGGGACGGATATGTTCTGGTCTTACCTCGTCTTGGTCTTACGCTAATTAGGATGTTTTCATTAAAATTAATAACTGCTTTTTCGATACAAATACAAATATATGAATTAGTAGTGAGCTAGAATGAGTACCGTTAGATTGTATTTGGCAAGGTTAAGAAAGGAACTTCTCTTGGTTCAAAATACAATGACGAGACTATGTGTTTTATAATTTGAGTACAGGTAAGGGCTTCTCTTAATAAAATACCGAAACGAACACAGGGTGGAGCAGGAGGTGACATTATTTAACTGTGCTATCTATATCTGCTAGTACACACAGACAGTCTTATGTTTGGAGTTCATTGGTTAGCAGAAATGTACTCCTTCGTTGATTATTATTTGCCGGGCTCCTACAAGGAGGACAATTCCATTTCATTCAAAAGCAACTACTTGATGTACAGTGAAGCATCCGTAAAGATACCAATCACTATTATTTCTCACTTATTAAAACGTATTATTTTCAGTAGTAGAAATAATAGCTGTTTTTACATCCTCCCTACACTCAAATTCAATTTTCCCCTTTTCCATTCATAACGAGAAAAAGAGACTTCATCGTGTACCTTCCATTTTAAACTTTTTATAAGTTCTCGCCGGAAAGAAAAAATATTTTACAATATATAAAAATTTAAATTTCATCCTTTTCTTTTTGCTTTCACAATTTGAGAGCAAAAGGATGACTCTTCCAGCTAGTTCCACGCTCAAGGAGCCTTTTCCCTTTTCTACGGATTTATGAATACCTTGGCCTCTTGACCTGAACTCTCTCTCTCTCTCTCTTTATGTTTCTCGCCATTCCTTTGGATGAAGAAAAAAAGGAGGGAAATTTCTTTTTTGAATTCTACGAAGGAAATTGAATTTTCCAAATTTCGAATTCCTGGAAATTCTTCTTCCACGTCAAAAAAATTAATTTTTTTCTTTAAATTCCGTGGATGAATGTCCGATTATATTTCTTTTATTTGGACGAATTCAACTTTCAATTTGTGCCATCTACCATTTACTGTTACTTCTTTGAAATAAAAAGAAGAGGAACATTTGTAGAAAGGCAGGAAGTGAGGTACAAAGTTGGTTGCAATCTCATAATATGAGAGAAAGTGTTAGAAGTTCCAGAAAGTTGGTTACTCGTCGTAATCAATCAGAATCTTTGATAAGTCTACAATAAAACATTATGAAATATTCTGTAGCACAAAATATTATAATAAACAAAAAAATGTTGTTACAATGTGTTACAATGCAAGCTCTTCTGAACTACAAGTGTGCCGGTTAAAGTTTTATAGTTTCACAGTTAAGAATTCACTTAGTAAATTATTAATTGTTATTTAATTATACTGACTCTAAGCCTAAGCTGTAGTATAACAGTGTTACAGGACATATATCATTGTATACATAAGAGTTCAAAATCAATCACATCATTCTACTTGCATGGTGTAGTAGACAAACACAGACAGAGTTGTTCGGTTACGTGTGCTTCTTTCGGAATTGAGCCACTTAAACGCTCCTCTCAGGTTTCCAGCTTCTCATTTTTATTTTTCTATATATCTTTCTCGATCTGAGAGAATTTGTAAACAAGAAATCAATTTCTAAACAATGCCAAAGAAGAGAAGTTTACAAGTTTTTAGATAAAATCAAGACGTAAAAAAAGGGTAATTCAAAGAATCGCAATCTCCTTTTTGAAAAGTCTAATTTTCTAGAACAGAGAAATAGAGAAATGAGTCGTTTGATTGACTCAACGGAAAATACAAAATGGTTGAGGCTGGGAAGGACCAGAGGAAGGTCATTACACAGACCTCGACGGAAATAAATTCGTTAGGGAAACTAGAAAGGAAAATGGATGGAAAAAATACGTGACAAATCTCGAATCGGCAGAAAGTGACAGGAGCCCGTCATTCAGTCATTCACTCACTCAGTCAGTCATTCACCTCCTTCCTTTTCCGATAAGTAAGGGTTATGTGTCCAATTATACGACGACATCCTCCAGTTCTTCTTTGAGCTTTCTGACTCATCCCTGCGGTTCCAATTGTGGCTTTCCTCAAGGCTCACCTCCGAAAAGCCCAAAGGAAACTCTCAAAGGTAAAAACTGCGGTGAACTCGTCAGGTGGCAAACAGACGTCTTGAACGGATCCCGCATCATTTCTTCCTTTCCAACGGTTTTGTTTCCTTTGTTTCAAATTATTCATCATTTCCATTGGGAAGAGAGTAGGTAGGGAGCGGTAGGAAAGCTCGTTCATCCATTCGTAAATGCTAGTTATGAATATTTGGCAGAATCAAGCGGCAAATGATTGTGTAAACTTTCCATAATTTCACATTTCCAAGTCTTGGGTGAGCGGATTCTGCCTTTTCGCGTGTCACCTGTCTTGTTGAGTTCAACTGATGCAAGACGTTCTGTAAACATAAAGAGATCTCACCCAGAGAGTTGTATTTCTATTCATTTAATTTGGTTGAATTTCGGTCAATCTGCCACGGTTTCACACTAATTATTTGTTTCTCTCCGGTTAAGTTGCTAAATATTCTAACTACTAGAAGTACGCGGTGACAACTTATATTATTTCACTTTTGTTTAACTTGCACACTTGCTCCTATGGAATGGCAGACTTTTATTATGTGCACCTAAAAGGTTGAATAACATGTTGGACTACTTTTAACTTTTGTTAGTGCAACATGCTTGGCAGTTATTTGTGTGATTTATGGAAGCATACAATCTGAAATTGAAACCGTACAAATTACAGGTGTGAGGAGAACAGAATCAATCATTGATAATTGCTATGTTCAAGTGAAAACCTTTCCGGTGAACCTTTTTCCAGATAATGAAACATTTGGTTTACAAAATGTTGGGCCAATGCACACAAAGGGTGAAGTAACTACTCTCCTGACTACTTGAACCGCTAAAAATTGGGCGGACATGCTTTTTTCTCTGTTTGATGAATCTTCTTCGGCGTCGTTTGGTCAGCAGTTTTTCTGCTTAACCTTTTTCATCATCAACCCTCTCGCCCCTTTTTTGCTTCATCCTTTTCCTCCGTCATCCCCTGATTACGTTGGCCTGTCTTTTTTTTACATTTCCCGACACTCCCAAAGGTTTCATTTTCACTCTTCTTCTCTGACATTCATTGGCTTTTACATTTGAATTTGAATAAAGTAATTTGTTTCTTTTTCGGTCCTTTTGTCACGTGACATCGGCCTTCATGTTTTTTTCCAACAGATTTTTCATTCGTAAAATTATTATTTACCTGTTGGTCTTAACTCACCTGTGTTCCCAGAAGTTGTCCCCGATTTACACGTATTCTGTAGGACGTCAATAAAAATTTAATTGATGAGGTTTTGCTTGTCGAGAAACATTCATAAAAATTCACATTTCAGAAATTGCGATGGCCCGTGCTTAATATAAATTATTCTTGCTAAAGTTTAAGTTTAGTTTACAGAATCGCAGTCACTTTAACTTTTCAATAAAAAATTAACTGGAATTGAAATATTGAAACTGAAGTATTGTAATGAATAAATATTTTTATATTTTAGTGTCCACATACTCAAAATTGAACAGAGTATTTTAGTACTGGAAAAGCGAAAATTGTACATTGTCGTGAATTTAAAAACTTCATTTCTAAACGCATACATAATCCTACAGGTGAGGCAACATGAGCAAATATTACTTGTAATAACCAACATTGGTAAAAATTTAATGAATCAATACGTCACATAACAATTTTGACAAAATGTGGAACATTTAAAGTCTTATTTCAACATTTGTATAAGATGCTACACTCAATATAATTCAGTATTTACAATTCTTGTATTAAATTTTCTGTATGGGTTTATTGTACTACCAAACCTCATCAAAAGAAGAGAGGATAGATAGAAGGAGGGTATGGAAATAGAGCTAAGCTTACCAACACGTTTCGGTTGAAACCCCGGAATCTCTGCACCAGCAGAAGAATTCCCAAAGCAGTCTGTTCTGCAGGTTATGTCAGAAAGCCATAATAATTTTCATCCCTCACCATGAGAATTTATAATTCAAGTTGACAATTGTTAAGATGAGGATGGGAGGCGTTACCCTTCCGAACGGGGAGAAATTCTTTTTTAGGAGTAACGTTGAAATTAATTCACCGCGTTATTAAAATATGAAATTCTTCATTTTCCGTAAAAGCCGTTTAAAAGGCATAATTTATAGTCATTTATTACGGGCATTAAAGAGAGTGAGAATTATTCACTTTTAAGCTGTCGTAAAATGCAAAAACAAAATAAAAATAAAAGAATGCGAGAATTAGGAGCGTAACGTCTGTTTAATATATTTACATTAATTCATTTCAAAGTGGAACGAAAGAGCTAAAGAAGGGAACGTCAAAGGTTATGTGTAATTTATTTAAGTAGAAGTAGTCCAAAACCGTAGAACTAAAATCGAGTACATCAAAGTATCGAAGTTTGGTGTTTTGGTATTGGCAAGGCAAAGTAACTTAAATGATATTTTGCATTTTACTTATGCTACCGACGATACAAGGAAGTAGTCGCAGTAGCATAAAGTAAAGTTTAGTGGAATTATCTTGAGGCTTGTTGAATAGTAGCAAATGACGAAGTAAAGTGATAAAAACTGTTTTTTTTAAATTTAAAGTGTCACCCAATATTAATACGAAAGTCATCCAACAGCATGACATTGGACTGTAGCATTACATACCTGTTTTATCAAGTGAAAAAATAACCAGGTACCCTGCGACAGAACTCCGATTTCCCATCGTGGGAGTGAAATTTTCATTTCATAAAAATTTCAAAAGAACTCTCATGTCTCAAGCAGCAATTTTCTCGTGTTCTGCAAGTAGATTTTCCGTTGATAAAAAATCCAATATCCGATTTATGCTAAAAAATTCAATATTAGAGAAGTGACAAATGCTACTTGTAATTCTAACAAGCGACAAAGGAAAAACTTCTTCGCGAGGGTTGGGACCGTGGCGCGGTGTGAACAAACCTTTTCTTCTAGGATAGATTGGAAATTGGAAGTCTAGGAAAAGTGGCGAGCACCACAAGTACACGCAGAAATGGCACAGACACTTACCACAAAAAAACGAGCAGAAATAACTTGAGAGTAGTGAAATTGTACGCTACAAACCTTTACGGCCCCTTCCGCTATGCGTTCGCCTACCTGAAAGGTTTTTCTCCAACAGGAAATGAACCTTTTCGTAAAGAGAAAGATTCGACAAAAATAATTCATCCACCCGATCTGGGGGAGGGAGTGAGTTCCAGGGTTAAATTTATTATTCCGGGAACAGACAACAAAGCCCGAAAATTTTTGGGAAATGAATGAATCTTTTCTTTCTCTGTTTCTGCTGTTGCTCCTGTTGTAGCTAATTCTTCAACTGATTACAACGGAAATTAATAATATCATTGTCCTTTGAGAGGAGAGTTAACATTGACAGGACGAATACTACGGGTGAAGGAAAAGAAACTTTTCTGCTCCCTCGAGAACAAAATATATTTCAGGTAAAATAAATTTTAACAGAACTCCTGTCACGTGACTACTTGTAGTCATTTGTTAGCTGCGCTAAACCTCTGTGGTAGTGATGAGTAGTTGAGTAGTCAGTGGTGTTTTAAAAGTGCATCCATCTACGATGGCTGCTGTAACAAAATTTAGATGTGAGACTTTTTGTGAAATAAAATAAAATATTTTATTATTTTTGCATTATTTAAGACTTATATAAATTATATTTTATTTAAGTGCATTTTTATGTCGATTTTTTTAATTGATTATATATCATTATTTGCCAGGTAACCGTAGATTTTGTAGTAATAATTTGAAGCATTTGTCCTAATCGTGTAGTCGTGTTGTTTCTGTACAGCATGATATTACAATATCATATACAATATCAATATTACAAGGATGATAGGTTAGTATAATAGCTTATTTTTCTTTTTCATTATTTTTAACTTGTTTGTATGTACATCATTCATTTTTTTTATTCATTTATTGTAGAAAACATACAAATTATTTTTTTTATGTTTTTCCACTTTGTTACTTAAGAATCCCACCATCTCTGCTCTGAGTGGTGCGCTCGTCCTAATATTCATTTTTTTGTCTTTTACGAGTCTTTTGCTCGTTACATTTTCGAGCAAGACTTTTGTTCATTACATATTTATACTTTTATTACTTATTTATTATGCGTCACTCCTTTACAGCGTTCTTATGACTGTAGGTTGGATTGCTGTGAGTTGCTGCAATTCAATGGCTAGAGGTTGAGATGAAAGCATAGAGTAGTGTAGAGCGTGGCATGAATGGTGTGTTGGGTGAGAATCGAACCTGAATTTTCAACTTAACAGGATGTTGTCTTTCTAAGGCCATTGAAGTTCCCTGGTGAACAGAACAAACCCAGCCGTTGTGTTTTGTCCATTTGTGGTTTGTCCACAGTAACACATGTACAGAATTTTTAGTTTTTTTAATTTTATTTTGTACGACACTGTACGATGATTTCAATTGAATGATTTAGGGTTGCCAAAGTACCGGGGTTGCCAGCATGTCATACTTTCAAGGGCATTCAAATAGTAAAACGAAGCGAACGGCTCTAAATCCAGCGGGACGTTCGCCACGTCGTCGGGTGAAGAAGAGTCCTGTCGAAGTGTAACAGTGCAAACAAGGCCGTAAAACCACAAGCAATTTAATTCACTGATTAGGGGATGGAAGTCGTAAAAAAATGTTGAATCGATAATTCTTTTTGGGTTTCTTCTTAGACAATTTGAATTCTCCACCTTCGCAGTGTTTTTCAAACAATCGTAACATTTTATGAATTCATTCCCGACGAATGGCACAAGGCTAGACTCGACCGGGCTCCGGGTAGTTGGGCAAAGAAAAAGAGGGGAAATAATAGATGAAACTACCATAAAAAGGGATGCTTCCCGGGGAGGAAGAAGACGAAGAAGAAAAATAATTTTTGCAATAACATTTTGTGGCGATCATATTTTATGTTTAAAGCGGTAGGCAGTTCTTCCTCTCCACTTTCCATAGGCTGAGGAATGGATTGAGCAATTAATGGCGATGAGCCTTGGGGCAGGAAGGAGAAGAAGAAGCATCCGCTTTTTATTTCGAATAAATTTCATCCCGTATAAAAGAATGATAATATTGAAGAGTTAAAAAAAAAGGAAGAATGGAGAATAGAAACAAGGAGGCAGTGAAAGGCAGGGCGGAAATTGTTGGGGGGATGTCTGAAAGCTAGGAGAGAAAAAAAAAACCGGAGTTACAGGGGATGTATGACATAAGAACACTACGGGAAAACTGGAGACCAACGAAGGTGGTGGCATTCGTCGTAAATTTCACAATGGCAAATGGTGCAAGGCAACTACCCTAAACTTTCTTCCTGGGAAAAGGGTTGGAAGCCATTTCCTTTCTCTTAACGTTTTTTTTTTATTACAGATTTTACTGCAACCGGTGAGACAATGCCACGTCCATCATTCTGCTGGGTCGTTGTACTTATGGCTATGCAAACATACTTTTAACTACCAAATTACTGGCCCTGGGTTTCCTTCTTTTGGAACTTTTTGCATCAGGCACCCTGAAGAATGTAACCATTATTAATATTTATTTATTATTCTTACAGTTACGATGGTCTCGTACGATGGAGAGGACTCTTAAATTTGAAATATTTACCAATACACGTACATCTTTGCTTGTGGTTGGCATATTCTAAATTTAAAAAGATAAATGGCGAATTAATGTAAATTTAAATTTACGTCTTTGATTAATTTCTGGTTGTTTCATATTTCCAAAAGCTCTGTTATATTTTTAGAAAAAAGTATTTTACACTCAGGACTTTCCTTAACTACCAAAGCTTTAGACGACAGTCTTTTCTCTTATCGTATTGCTTTGGTTAAATGATAAACAACAGGTTTGGGTGAGAAATGAAACCTTCTTTTGCCAAACTGCTTCTTTTCCCTCGCATTTTTTTTTTCTCCATGCTAAATGAGCCAAGAAAAATTTTCGGGTGTGGGGTAAAGGGGAAGATAAGAAATAGCAGAAACAAACAGAAATTAAGAAAATGATGATGATGACCGGCAATAAAGGGAAGAAAAGTAGTGTGAGAGACACGAGAGAGAGAGAGAAAGAGGAAGTCGAGCAAATAAAAACAATTAGAGGAAGAAGAATGTCTGGTCTGAAGGACTCAAATTTTTGTTCCCGGGGAAGGACGCCGTCTGAAAATACATTAAGAAGGATGGAGGTATGAAGGGAGCTTGTTAATTTGAAGTTAAACAAAAAATAAATGCAAAGGTGAAAATCAATTAGCGGAATTGTGAAGAAAACAAAAGCTCTTGTTCTCCCATTTTAAAAGTTGAATCTTGTTAGAGAGTTCGAGTAGTCACAGGAATTAATTGACACTTTGAAATGGTCCTTTGAGTTTTTAGATTTTCGGTTAGTTAGATGATTATCCGAACATCACGTTCGCTCTCGTTCTCAAAAACATCAGTTTTAGACCTGTGAAAAAATGGTCTCCTCCGTCTCATCTGTCCTCTGCTACCGTAGACGAGTTTCTGATCGTTTCATCTGCCCTTCATCGAACTTATTTAGTCGAGTCAACCCGACTTGTTCTACCTCCTCGTCTAACTGGACCTGAACGAACGTCGCGAGAGGTCCAAAGAGTTGATCCAAACATTTCTTATGACCCACTAAAAAGGAGTTTTCCTTTCTCATTTTTTCTTCTCTCACATTTGGAGTGTCGTACAATTTTTGTTTTTATTTTATTGGAGTTTGGAGCTGCTTTAGTGCCTTTTAAAAATCTCAACCAAAGCGTATAGGCGTAGATAACGGGAAGGAAATGGAAGAAACGGGGCAGGAAGAAGCGAGGCAGGACAAAATGAGTTAGTCAAAAAGGACGTCGTCAAACGATGCAGAGGGATGAAGTTGCTTTTATGGACAGTAAAAGAATTTATTAAAAGGGAATTACGACGAGAACTGTAATTAGTTTTTTGTACAAGTTTATTAATCCATAAAATGTAAATTTAATTTTTTAAATTATATTTGTATTACTCTAAGTTAATTAAATGAAAACGGTCGTGGCCGTATGATTGCGCCTCGTCGTGACCGGAACTTTAAATAAAACTTACGCATTGATTATTTATTAACACGAGTTTTAACTATTTTTTCTTAAATTTTTAATACTCTGGATCGGATTACATAGTATATTAATAAAGTAGTGGGGTAAGTGTGTTCATTCGTCGATCTTGGTCACTTACCTATTGGAAAAGAAAATAAATTTAACTTCACTACTTCTGGTCTGGATAAAACAATTGATTTATCCAAGTATATGTTTTACGCCAATCAATAACAAAACTATTATTACGGTAACGTAAGAGTGAAACGTGAAAAGTAGTTTCTGACTAGTTTGAAAGTTTGACTTGTCACCGTCTTACAGCTGTTTGATAATCATCGGCAACTCTAAGCCGAACTGAAGGAAGTTGAAAAACAAAGAATTATAATGGGAAATGGGGAAGTAAAGTTGTGAGACACGGATTATGGATTAATAACTCGAATCATTAATTTGAATGAAAACCCCAAAGCCTGACTATTAATACGATTATGAAGTTCCAATGACAATAATGGCGGTCGGATTTTGTTGAGATGCTGCGAAATTGTTGTTCCACGGGGTTTCCTTTGAATGTGTCGGTTAATTCCCCCCGGGTGGAAAACTTGAGGGATGAGGTTTTTTGACTAACCCTGACTGCAAGTAACTTGGATGTATAAAACTCATTTGTGACTGGTATTTTTGCTGTGAATAAGTAACGAAACGTTCCGTTAAACGATGGTTGGATTCAGTGATGCTGTGTGGGGAAGTTCATAGAATGAGAGAGTTCCGTGTTGGACTCGTGTGCAAAACTTACTGTGTTTTCGTGTCTTTAGTTATATTAATAATACCTTGACTAATGAATGTTAGTATAGTGCTTGGGTAATTGTATATGGAGTCTTGGGCAATCTAAAAACTACTACATTTTTCTAGTCTAAAAAGTGCAAAATAGTTTTGTAATTATTTATTACATATTACGTAGTAATAAACCATTATAGCTAAGTAGAATATTATTTAATTACATTACCTTGCCAGATGTAACGCGTCAAAGAATCAATCATTGGTGTAAACTAATAGTTATTAACATTCAAACGAAAGCAAATGGAATTTTACTATTCCCTCAACTGCAATAGTTTCCTTCACAGGTGGAAAAAAGTAAAATAAGTTCGACCAAATTCCTCATATTGATTTTTGTTTACACAAAGGAAGTGTTCAGTGTTTGAATGGTGCCAATAATTTTTGTGTTTGTCAAATTAAATCAACCGCCTTCTATTAGTTAAATATTTAATAAGTTACTGTTTAAAATTGAGAGATTTAGTTAAAAAAGTTGTCAACCTATCGGTGAGAGGAGTTAACACTTTATGTAATTTTATTGAAGTGAAATAATGAAGGAGCCGTGGCTGGGGATGAAAAACATAACCCCTCAAGGCCTTCCCTTCGCAAATATCGTTGGACGACTGGAAGGTTGTAAAAAAGAAGAATAGTGAAGACTCTATTAGAATAGTAAAAGGTTTCCATCAAAATGATTGAAAAACATTCCGCCGAAGGACGCTTTATTCTGGTTAATTAAATTACTTAAAGCTGGTTAATTAGTTTAAATAAGTCAAGGGATTGTGTTTGAGAAGTTTTACTTGGTTGAACCCAAGAGAAAACTTTTGAGAAAATGTTTCAGTGTCCTACCATCTTCTTCTTCTTCTTCTCTTCTTTTCTTTTCACAACTCGTCTGCCACATCTCGAGAGTTTGAAAGAGATTTTCCGCGTCCAGAATTTGTATATATCTACAGGGTAGAAAACGTCAAAACAAGAGACAAATTAACAGTCAAATGATAATTAACAAGTTTTTCCACCCTCGAAGACGTTTTTTGAAGCCAAATTTTAATTCTTGAGGGTCTCGCCACTCACTCCCTTGCGGTTCAGAAAGTTTGCTTAGGTCTGACGCGAGAGTTTGTCTTTTCAGAGGGCGGTGTTTTCTTTTTGGGGCATTTCTCACTCGTTCCGAGGAACCTTCTTGTTCAAATGACGACGACGATGATGATCCTTTCTAAACAAAAGGGCCCTGAGTGTTTAGGGCCCGATCGTCTGATTCCCCCAAACCAAATTCATCTGCCCTTTTTCATTTTGGCCTTCAAATGAAAGTCTGACTTAATATTCGCCTGGAAAAAAAAGGTGTGCGTAGTTTCTAGTTCTTGGCGTGTTTTCCCACCTGACTCTTTTGCTTTGTGTCGTTCGTCGTCGCAGACCATCTAAATGGGTTTTAGGTTTTTTTTATTCGAATGAGTTTGGTGTCCGTGAACCACCAGGAAAACGTCCAAAAATGGAATGAACTTTTCAATAATATTGTCTACATAATAATATATGTTCCTATATATATTTCTAGCAGAGGTTTGTTTTTATCAATTTGTATAATTTATAGAACTGTTTTACTTAAAATATTTTTGTAAACTCACTTCCTTTGATATTTTAAACGTATTATTTTCTTTCTGGCTGTACAGTTTTATATATTTTGTCACTTTGGCTGTGGTTTGGAGAACGCGCATTTCATTTCACGAAAATAAATACACATTGTATAATGCGTAGTACTGTATTAAAAGCTGTAAGCTCACTGCGGAGCGGTTAAATATTATCTCATGTTAGTTAACTAATTAATTAATTAATTAAAGCAAAATTTAATTTGAGGCCCTAATTCGTTTTAATTTGCGTAACCCCATTTAATCATTTTTAAAGTATACTGTAACTGACTTTCATTGTGTAACGTTATTATTTAACAGTATCTGCCCGTAATTCCGGTCAAATGTAACTGTTTTGTAACTGCGAAACCCGGTCTGAGTGTCTAGGTTTGTTAAATAGTTACATAATTTATTAAAAATAATTCTTTTGTCTGATATCCGTTAAGGAGAAAATATCTCGCAGCATCGATCTTTAGAAATGATGTTTCACGATATTCCTATTCACTGACGATTTAATTAATGAAGCGTATTAATAAATAACGCTAGAATAAATAAACTTGGTTTTCATAGCCTCAGCAGAGATGAAAAAATAAAAACCCTCCACTCGAAAGAATCCTTAAAAAATTATTAAAACGTTCAACTTTTTGTATCGCTTTAATTACTTTCTACCGGCAAAGATTAGCAGACACTAATTAATCAGTTCAAGTACAGCATGAATAGAATTCAGTCGAATACGATTAATTGATTTATATAATATTAAGAGATAGAAATCAATAGAAAATCGTGACGTGGAATGTATTCATTCCTGTAGAACGGTGCTCGTTGGCCAGGGACCAGGACTTGTCTGTACACGTGCAAAACCTTTTTTTTATGTTCGAATCAGAGCTTTGTTTGTCACGCGAGGAACATGAATAGTTAATAAAACTTTATGTAAAAGACTAGCTATTTGCTATACTTGTTATGTAAGAGAAATACATAATATCTGAGCTTCACTTGTTTACAAAAATAACTTTAAATTACTGTCCCGTTACTATTTATTTACTTATTAATTGTTTTACTTCTAAACATTTTTTAATAGAAAGTGAGTTTTTCTAGTAATATTCTACGAGTCCGCGTTTGAGTTTCCATTGGAAACACCCTGAAAATGAGAATTACCCTGACATCTGTACTAAAACTCCGGCTCTAAAAAGAGGGTGAAAACACACGCGAGGGTAAATGGGTAAGACATCGTTTCATCCATTTTATCCCAGATGTCCTTCCCTGATGTTTTTGCTCATCAACCCGAATCGTATTCTTCAGTTAAGTTAATTACGAATCTGTTTACTGGTTAATACTGGACTCTTTTTGTAATTTACATTACATTTGGAGAATATATAGTAGAAAACACAAACAGATTCGAAGTTAGCACCGGCAACAGTGAGAACATGAAGCATGGGTAAAACAGTTTGGCTAAGAGTTATCATTGTGTTAGTATCCTGCGGACAGATGTCAGTGGAGCCGTTATATAGGTTTTACCGGTACATTTACCAAGTTGACGAGTTTCGTTAAGTATCTGTAGAACTTACAAGGAACTTAGAACTAATCAAGGTAATCAATAAAAACCTTAAAACTTACTATGTACCTATACATAAATAATGTACTTAAAACTACTTTTTACTTATACAACATTAGAATCCACATTGTTAGTTGTAGTCGGTACAAAATTTTCTAAAATCTTGGTTCCAATCGTATGAATAAAGTTCGTTTGTCTCCATCGTTTATTCTTATCGTGTCGCATCGCGTTTTAACTACTGAACACTATCGAACAGTGTTGTAGAGTTCTGTTAGACAAACAAAATAGAAATTATATAGAAGTGGCAACCCGAGTTTAATTCGTTTCTTGTTTTACTTCCCTTCCCCGTTTAGTTTGAATATTCAAAAAATACGGCGACTGAATGTCTTGAAAGTAATTGCCCGCCATGATAATAAAAATATTAAAGCTAAAGCAGAAAAAAGGGCCCAAATCTTTATGATTTTTATTGCGGATTTGTCGGTCGCGCTAGGCTAAATGTTGACTCGGTTAGCTTCCAAACAGCCCAAGCTCCTTCTCAATCGGAATAATAAGCTTTGGGAATAATAAAAACCAAATAAAAGAAAATTTTTTCTCACAAGTTGTTTGCTAACTTGTGCCACAAAATATTGCCTGAGAGCTTTTTCTTCTCGGGAGAGAGGATGAGGAAAATGGCCAGGACAAGGGTGAGAATGAGGAGATGTCTCTCTGGAGATGATTAAAAAGACGACCAAAGAGAATCCTCCACGGTGACTTAAGTAAATTTGAATAATGACTTTTTTAGTGGTTTACTAAAAGAAATAATATAGAGAGGATAATCGGGTCGTTTGTTCTCTCACTGTCTGCCTCAGTGTCGGGGGTTGTACAGAAGAAACGTAGACAGTAACCTGTGACCCACACGAAACTATTATTTAATATTCCTGTGTGTGGTAGATAAGTATGAAATTGTACTTGGTACTTAATAGATAGGGTACTATCCTGGTCTAGGAAAAACTAAACCTACAACTGAGACGATGTTATACTAACTCTAACTCAATCCTAAAACATTGTATTGATTATAAGATGACTTGGATTCTTTTTATTAACTGCAGAATGTAAAAGTGGTATTACAAAAGTAAACTTTTTGTTGTGTGTGACGTGTCAGACCTACTTTACGGTGGATAATGACTATAATAGAATTGTAGTAGTGAAATTAATAGCGAAAAGGTAGTGAAATTGTACGGATGGTCAACTAGGGAAACGTATTGAGGATGTCCCTTACCATATATCGTTTGAAATGAACTAATGCTGAATTATTTACTTGTAGTTTTTATTTCATACATACCGGTGGAGGTATAAAATAGGATTGTCTAAATTGTGGAGAAACGTCACTAATAAATATTATATATTTTGTATATCAATAATCCAACTTTTAAAGATATTCCTTATATTGTATGTTAGAGTCACTGCTACAAGTAACTGGTTTTGATTTATTTGTAATATGTCGCGACAATGTGATCAATAATAATGTGATGATTTTATAGTAAAGGTAATGTACAAAGTATATATTAATTAATAATTCACAATAACACTTAACAAGTCCTTATCGGGTAACAATAAGTCTGGTGTGTACTTCCTTTCTTGCTTTACAACTGACATTTTACAACGTCGCGGGTCTTTCACCCCCACTGCAACGGACACTGCAATTTCAGTGTACTCAAATGAAAAGAACATAATCAGTTCTCCTGGAAACTTCACAGCTCAGTTTGTATGTCATGCGTAGGGTAGTGAGCATCCCCATGACAAAAGTGGTAAAACGCAAAATACATTACATATTTTTTGTAACTAATTTCAGTCAATCATAAAATCGTATTTACAACTGATGCAATTAATAGATTCAAAAATAAAATAAAATAAAATAAAAATTACATCTGACGGTTTCAGATATTTTAAGAAATATTTCACCGTAATACCATACGATGAACTCAAAGAACAGCACTTCAGTTATACACTTTACTTAGAAAAATAAATGAGTACCTCTCATAAATATGCAAGTGTTTTTGTATTGCATGTATGAAGGTATATGAAATATATGCTGTGACCTGCATGTTATGAATAAGGCCGCCTTTTTTTATTGTAACCTAACGAAGAGAAAAAGTTTATAGTAAGCGATTCCAAGAATAAGTGTTAACTGTATTAGACGGATTGTTTATTACACAGGCTTATTATATATCATATTATATGTTCAACATCAGAGGTTCACACACATGAAATAAGTGCGGTCGCTTGCCTGGCTCCCAATTCGACGTCGCATTAACTTTGATAGTTCGTTCCCAACTATTCAACAACTTAAATTTATACACCTATTTCCTTCAACAGAGTCACGTCAGTTATTTTGATTTACCGAGCACATGAGCTCTCTATAAAAAAAAGGCAACACAATAAAAAAAAATTTATGCCATGCTTATTCAGTTATTTGGAATACATAAATACATCTTAAGGGTGTGAAGGTGTTAGGTAACCACGTAACCAAACAAAGGACAGAGTCGAACCGCAGGAAACATCAACAGTTTGCCATCGAGGACTTCAACTCGGGTGAAAGGAACCCGGTGAAGTTCACGTGTCACAAAATTAACATGTAACTCCCATAAAGTGAGTTTTATTTTCTGTAGTTGCTTGTAGAGTAGTTGGTAGTACTACCAGTGCAGCTTTTCTCCAGCCGAATTCTAACGAACACGGAAACCAAGTCAAAGAAATAACTTCGGATGATGGGAAGAGAAGCTTGGAAAAAAAGAAGTTGAGGAGAAAAGAATGGTGAAAAATATATTTTGCATTATCATTTGAATTTGATTCAGAGTTTTCAAGTGCTGCCAACTTACAAACTTCAACTCGTATTTCATATCAATTTATGGGCCTATAATTTCAATAATCATAAGTCGGATTTCCCTATTTCTCTCGGTCTTTCCTTTATTTTTATACGTTTTTTCTCTCTCTCTCTCTCTCTTTCGTCCGGATCTCCCGCTTGAAACGGATGCGATTTTCAATATTTCCGCTCTTAGAAGTATCACTTCTAACCGAATTTTGTTGCCAATAAAATAAACGAAAAAAATTGTGTCCGAACTTTGTCCTTAACTTGAAGAAGGAGAAAGTCTTGTCTGGAGTGTTCAAGTTGATTAAAATTGAATGTTTTCGATTGATTTTTAAGTTATTTTAGTATGAAGTGTGGAATAGTTTTGACGTTAGTTTGCTAGGAACATACACAACTAAATGTTAGTCTTCATCTGTGAGACGTGCTTGAATTTTATGTTCACCTAAAGCATTTTTAGGAACATGTACAAGGTTTTAAATTACCAATTAATAGTTTAATATGCGTGTTCTGTTTATTATGTACCCTTAAGCTACGTTCATTTGTTGTTTCATGTTAATCTCGGGAATTCGGGGCTAGGCTTGACACAGGTGGAATTTTTACTTCTTACTACTACGGCCTTTAGATTCATTCTAAACCTGTGAGGAAACGCAAACAAACCCAAGGTCCCAGAAAAAGACGGAAAAGTGTGGAGACCAAATGACAACCGGAAACGGGATTATTATTTCCTTATTTGGAAAACGTGACTTGAATTTTGTGCCAGTCGCCAATTTGCTCAAATGTCCACCTATCAACGAACTTGAATCTTTTAGTATTCCAGACGGTTTCTACTCGTTTTCTTCTTTTCCCACTTCGTCTTGTGCTTTTCTTCCTGTCGTCCTACCCTGGAGATTTATTGATTAGAAAAAGGACTTTTATTCGGTTGGGTTTATTCAATTGTAAGACGTACTCATTAATCCCCATAACATGCATAGGAAAAAAGGAATCAATCCGTGGACGTCACCCACCCGGGGAAAAAGTTTTTGTCCAATCTCTGGCATTAACGTCTTTTTCTGTTTGTCTCCTTTGGCTAGTTTCCCTTTGGAAGAACCAGGAAAACTTCAAAGGGGTTTGGGAATCAGTATGCCAGACAAATAATAATTGTTACGAGTGAGTACCAGCTCAGTTCCAATTCCACCTACTGGTTGGGAAGATGAAAGGCTAGGTCTGTCGTTTTATATACTAAGAAAAGTACGAAACGCTTTTTATTAATTTTTATAAATATCCAAAACAATATCTGTTTTTTTATATTCATCCGTTTGGTATTTTAAAGACAGAGTTATGTTTAGTTTTTCTTTTGATTTTTCGTTAGAATAAGAAAGTCAGTCACGGTAATAAAAATATAAGTTTATATTATATATTATTCTTTATTTTGGTTGTCAACAAATAAACGGGCAAAATAAAATTTTTTTAAAAGAATCGATTTCGTCTGCAACTGTCGTAGCGATGGACACCTTCACAAATGTTTTGGACGGAAAGAAAGTGTGAATTCCAATTAGTTAAACCGGTTTTCGGTGTTATAAATATAATAATGTAACACCTCATTAAATTGTAATATTTGTATTATTTTGTATTTCACATGTAACTACACCGGGATTTATTAATCTTTGACACAAATTCCGTTTGGGAAGATTGCGCTTTTCTCCACATTCGCCACACGCCATTGAACAGGAAAAAAAGAGGAGTGAAATGGAAGTGTAAAAGAAGCGTCGGTTGTTATTAGGTTTTCGGAGAGTCTTTCTCCCGGGAAAAAAAAGAGTGAAATCAACTTAAGTTAGAAAATAGAAAAACAGTAAAGTTGAAGCTTGAAGGAAAATTGTTTCGGTTTATAAAACCATTATAAAATTTATAAACAATGTTTGCCAATGTAAATTATACATATTATATCGGATGGAGGCGACGTTTCGCCGAGGGCTGGTGACAATTTTTGCAACCTGTGGAAATTCACTAAACTACACACTACATCAACTACATACTAAAAAGGAATTTGGTGTTATATATAATGTACATAAAGTATGGTTTATGTATAATTTTTGCTGATGCTGATCAACATCGACATTACCAAAACAAAAGTCAAATAATATCCAGTAATGTTATTATTCACATTAGTACATATCCTTTGATTAAAAATAACACTACAATTTGATGGAAATAATATGTGAATTTTTACATAAATACGCATGTAATTTTTATGTACTTAAAACTTTGTTTAGTTTTCTGCTTTTGGGTATTTCTACATAAAATCGAGGTGGATATTTGATAATTCATGATAGTTTAAGATATTCCTATCTATTTAAGTAATTTATCGAATTATTCATAAATTTTTTGTACGCGGAACTGAAACGACGAAACGTCGTGCCAGTCTCTTCGGCGATGAAAAGTCGCTTTTCGTAGTCCCCCGGGGCTTAAAGCAGTAGAACGCGTAACTCAATCAAAGTGTTGTTTTCGAAAGCAAAGTTTTAGTTAGTTTGAACATCATCATCTGCGTTTTCCATCATGTTTTCTCAATTTTGCAAGGTTACCCGGAAAACAGGTACACTGAAACTGGTACATGAGAACTTTTGAATTCTAACCATTAAAATGTGACGTGTTTGGAGAGTTTCACTAAATATGCTGATGTGTTTTTGAATTTTTTTCCCGTTTTTTGACTAGGCTGGAGTCTGCTTTTGCTGAGCTGTTTTAGTGTACCTCAATTGTAACTTCCCTTTTTCTCTCATAGTTTTCTTTCTACTCCACATTAAGGTGGATTCCTCTTAGTATTGTAGAAGATATCAATTACGTGGACAGTAGTCTTAACATTATGTACTTCCACTTTAAGAACCCTGACAAAACTGTTCACTCATAACTACTTGTTTTAGCTTAATTCTAAGTGTCGGATGCTTCTACAGCGTCTCTTCTACTTACCCTGAACGTACAACCTCCTGCCCTTAGGGTACTTATGTAGTACATCTTGTGAATTTTTCTTGACTCGAGTTTTACTCAATTTTCTGGAGATGCCTACCATCACTTATGATGGAGGTAATTTAAAATTATACATAATAGTATATTTATACATAGTATTGAAATACAGAGTGCACTTGAGTCTGACATGCGGTTTGACAATTGTCATCAAACTTCTTTTATCAGTAATTTAACAGTTCTGGAGGAAAGGAATTTTGAACCTTTTCTCTTCAGTCCACTCTCGTTTAGCTCACATCAAGTCTTCTCCCACTCCTAGACACTCGTAGACCTGAGTCTATGAAATTTCATTGAGATCTTGAGGCGAGAAGACCGAACAAACCCATTAAGAGAAGCCCTCGAGGAAGCAAAACGATCAACTTCGGCCCCGTCAACGTTTATCAGTCATTTTGTTTTACATGCAAACTTATTCATTGTGTCCTCAGGGTTGAATATCATAAGCTTCCGTCCAGATTTGAAAATTGCCAGTTGAAATATGTTTGCCGGGTTCATCCAGCCACATTTTTGTTATTTTTTTTTGGGGGGGAGGTCGTCATTTCACACCCCCCGACTCACAGCCAAATGTGATTTTTCTTTTGCTATCGTTCACCGATACAGGAACACCTTTGCCTCGAGTGCACACAGAAATTATTATTTCCTGGAGCTTTCTAAATGCCATCGAAATTGGTTTTGAGTTGTCGTTTTCTACTTGGTGTTCTGCTTGATGTTAAAAATTTAAATGACAAGAAATTAATGGAGTTAAATAAAATGGAAAAACCTAGGAATTGACTTATTTTATAATTCAGGAGTAAGATTCTCAAATATATACAAAAATTGTAGTAATGTCTCTTGTATGTTACGTTACTGATGTTATATAAATGTTTATAATTGTACGAAAAACAGTTGTTCTACATTTATCAAGAATTTTTATTAATATTTATTTTATTCAGAGTAACTCAAACCTGATGGGAAACTTAAACTCAGACGGAACGCGGAAATATTCGACTATTTATGTATTTAATAATAAAAATGGAACTAAAAATTTTGTAGAGTTGTGACCCTAGATTTAAATAAAATTGAAATGCCATTGGTAATTAATAAAATTTAAGTTAATTAAAGGTAAACAATCATATGTAAATTTAAATGTACAGCAAACAATAAATATTTAAGTTCAAATTTTGAATTGAGAGTTATAGAATATAGAGTTTGTTGGCTTGTTTGTTGTAGCACGCATTAATAATTTTGAACTATACAATTATCTATAGTTACACTATACTACTAACGATACAATTAGACGTACTCATTACGTAAAGATGGTCTTCAAGTGTCATCCATAAGAGTCCGGTCAGTCTTAACAGACAGATAAAACAGAAGGCACAGCACCCTGACGTCACACAAAATTAACCGATGGTAGTAATAATTGTAAATACTTGTAAATATCCGTTTAACCATGCTTGTTTTCTAACACAATGAGAAACGCATTGTTCGCAATTTGTGATCTTCCCATGACGGAGATGAAGTCAAGTGAGCCATACCCTGGAACCAGGGGGCAGATCTCCCCCACGGGGTGACGAGATCTCACATTTATTAACATTCGATCCGGTTGTCTTTTCTTCCTTCACATCATAATCAGTGTTCCAGAGAGCCTGAAGCCTTTTTTTTGTCTTGTGATCGGAGCGATCTGTGCCGGCGCCTGTCATCGTGACGAATCGATCTCCGTTTACGATGAATGCCACGATCACCCAAATGAAAAGTTCTTTGTCGCAGAGGGAAACGTCCGACGGTTCCTGGTCGTCGAATTTATTAAAATGTTCACATGTTTGAACTGATCTTGTTGTTTTGATGACTTTTACTTCACCCCACGGGAGAGTTTGATCGGTCTGAAACTTGCTAATTGACTTTCATTCACGCTTCGATTTGACAATCACATTTTCTTCTCAACCTGATTCCTCCATGTTTGTATTAGTTCTGTTCCTTCAATTGATTTTGCCACGCCGTATATTTTGGTATGAAACTTAAATTTTCTTCTTAGTAAGTGATTTTCCTACATCACTAGTTGTAATTAATATTTTGTGTTTCAAAGGCTGTGCAGTAAATTCAGTAGCGTAATGAGTAATTGAAAGAAGGTCAACTTCATTTCATAGGAAGGGTTTTGCTCAGGTGAAATAATTGAAAATCACTCACGACTCGTCTGCGTTGACTTTGTTTCAATACCGATTCCTATACATTAATCTTTTTTAAAATACATAAATGTCCATGGTGTTATTTAAACTTGTTTTTCACAGCGACGAGGAACCGATAAAATCTTTATCGACTCGAAATCATTTGGAATTTGAAGTTGTTCATACGCGCCATTTTTAAAAAAAGGAACATTATTTCGAACCGAAAACCGAATTGTAAATGTCTCGACTTGCAAAATTGAAATCCAATGTGTTGGTGCCATTTAGAAGCAGAGTCGGATGTAGGATTTAATTGAAATTATGTAGTAGAATATAAAACACCTGACGAAATAAATATAAAATAAAAATGTTATGTAGGTCTATGTTGTTTGCTCTTTCATATGTTGATCGGGGCATACGACTCTATTTCATAAAAATACATATTTTTCTTAACCTACATACATTTTATTGTACAGAAAGTCGTCAGTGTTTCATTAAAGATGACCATTAGTTTGATTCAATTAAATGTAACAATAACAGTTTTAATATTAATTATATTGCAAGGCAGGGGTGTAAACCCAGAGGCAAAGTCTAGTGCTATCTACGGCCCTGATTTACACATGCAGCAGCAGGAAAAGTGCTGAAAACGAAAACGCAATTGAAAGTAGTTAATGGTTTGAATTTTTGTCAGCACTTTTCATCCGTTTTTTTTTTGCCACTAGGTTGTAAATATTTTTCTTTCTGAGTTTTCCACGCCATAAATTCTAACGCGAAACAAATCTATCGACGTGGGCTTTCATGTATACAATCGCACACAGACACAAACACACACATTTTCGTGTATGGTCACACACACATACGTCCCCAGAAACTTTAAGTTTCACGTTTCGTAAGTCTTTTTACGACTTAAAGAAGCAGGTTGACTGTCTGTATCAGCGACGAGATAAGAGAAAGTAACAATACACGCAACAAAGTTACCCTGTGAAAGTGCTTTCTCCAAACGAAAGCACGGGCGGGGGCGGAAAGAAAACGTTAAAACCTGCATCATTGGGGAGGCACCTTAAAAGGGAAGAAATTAAATTTGAAAGCGGCGGAAACGGCAAGAAGTTCCGGTGGAGCTTTCAACTTAGTCAGAAGAAGATCGAACAATTAAAAGACGTCGTTTGTTGAGAGCACGAAGCATCTTTATGGCGGATTTTATTTATATCGAAAGTTTGCCGCGCGACGCTTTCGACTTTGCATAACGAATATAAAGATAAGGCGATATATATAAATATATATATATATATATAATAGTAATAACAACAAAATTACAATCTGTATTGTATGCGCATACATACCGATGGCAGACTCTTCTCCCCGGCAAAATTGTAATTCCGACTTTTCCTTTATTTGCCTGTCTTTATCGAGTGTCTTGTTGTTTGTATGTCTTGGTGTCCTTACAAATGCTGAAATTCATAGCAAGACGGGTACAACGTTCTGTCATTAGTGATATTTGTGTAATAATATATCTGTTGTGTGGTACACAGGCCTAATGTGCACTTACATTTATTATACAGGCAGTGTTACAGGAGAAATACTCCCTTGGAATCGTAAAACAAATATTTATATATATTATTAGAGTAAGTTTGAAAGAGTTGAGGTTTGGAAGAGGTCGCAGACACATCCAAGTTCATGTTTGTACAGAGTTTTTTGCCTTCTCACAAAGCAAAAGATGTTTTCGTCTGCTTTTGAATCTGTCCTAAAGTTGAATTATGTGGCAGGTAACTTAAGTCGCCGAAAAATCCGTGCTGTCGAAACTGAAAAAGAATTATTTACAGCAGCCTTTTGATCCATTTGGTAAATTAAATTTGTGATGCATTGCCGTCTGAAGCGTCGCATATGTCCATTTTCCGATCGCCATTTTGTCTCTCGAACAGAACGACACGAAAACGAAAAAGAAGAAATTGATACCCAAAGTTTTGAATGATCGCTTATTTTCCACTATTAAAAGATCTTCCTCGGAAACTTTTAAAAACGGCGTTGGGAAGTGTGGCAGTCTTCTTTGTTTATCGAATAAAAAGAACAAGTTTCTTTCGGAACTCGAACCAATAAAAATAGATTTGAGTCGTTTGATTGGCAATCAATTGAATTTTACGCGCAAAATAACATGCAAATTACCGCAAAAGTCGAACTGTATTATTTTTGTTCCGGTTCCAATGATCCGGACCATAACTTCCGTTTGTTTCGCCATTAGACTTCTTCATACTGTGCTTTTTGATTTTTATTTTCACCCGGAAAACTTTTTGGAACTTTTGCGGAAACTTCGCTCGAACGTTTTTCTGAAATGGCAACGATGCAGACGTCGAAACTGCAGCTTTGTTTTTGCCCAGCCAGACTTGTTTTTTGCCGTCGTTCCCTTTTTGGTTCGGTCGCGGTCGCAGCAGCAGAGGAGGATGGAACTGAATTTTTTTTTTTTTTTTGGTCAGTCACAGCATATGCATGAGGCCAGTCATCGTGAAATGACTCGTTTGATTGAATGCTAAAACAGAGGAGAAAGAAGTTGAAAATTCGCGGGGCGACCGTTCAATGAAGGCCCCCCCCCCCATCCCCGTATAAATTAAAAGTCCACGGAAGCGTGCAATTCAGATTACTAAAGCATTTTGCCAAAAACTCACAAACTGGAACGGCAAAGCATATAGAGGATGCTCTGCGGACTTATTTTACCATATTTATAGCTCATTTTAATAAAAACCCAATTGAAAATCCGAGAACCAGAAGGGTTTAACTAAGGCTGTTCAACACGAGATGCCTTCACACGTGCTCACACGGCTGCCTTCTTGCGCGTTTTTACTCTGATGAAATGAAGAAAGTGGCAGGGTGGCAGCCCCTTCCGAAGTACAAGAAATTTCCGGCTTTACCTGGAAACCACACGAGGTTGTAGTTGCTCAGATTTGCCACAGTTTTCACCGTTGCCGCGTGACGCTCTTGAGAAATTTTGAGAGATTTTGGAAATTTGTGATTTGGCCCGACGGTTTTGCTTGTGCCTTTTTAATTCAAAGAATTTTTGAAAGAGTTACAGAGAGCGAGCAAACACAAAGTGTATTGTTTAAGAACAGAACTAACTTATGCTTTTAACTCCTTGTTTAAGTGAATTTCTGTCGAAATATTTGTAATACTCCCAGAGAATAACGTTGTTTTTCTACAAAGGTCGGTTCACTGATGGATACTTAAGATGGTTACACACAACCATGTTCTGCGGTGTGCAAAAAATACAACGTACGCCTAGATCATTTCACAAAACAGGTTAAATGTTAAAAGCATTTATTGATTGAATTAATAATTAAAATATATGTGCAATATGAGCCAAAGAAAATAAATTACTTTTTATGTAACACAAAGGCGCAGTGGTTGTGTAACAACCGGAGTGAAAATAAAGTTAAAACGACAATAATGTTTTATGTTTAAATAAAGGCACACGTTGAATACCACCTGTTTCAATTTTTGGATTTTTGTCGAGGGTTTGTTGATGTTCATCCCTTGATGTTGAGGTGTCTCACTGAGTGATTCAGTCGTTCGCCCGACATCCAATTTGAATAATGTTTTTTGTTAATGTCGGGGTGGTGAAGAAAAGGGGTATTTTCATGTATGTATATCTACTTAAATGCGGTGGTAAGTTGAATGGAAGTGCATGTAGCCATATTCTTTACGTCATGGTTGAGTGATGAGGTGATGTTCCTCTGCCATTAATTTCAATGTAAACGAATGTTCCATCCGATTAAGTTTTCTTTGCTCCAGGAGTAATTAGATAATTTTTTTCTTCGGATTCGGACAATAAACATTTTATCAGATCATATTACCTCCTTATATTGATTATTTATGCTATATTTTTATGTTGTCTATGTGTCCATGTGTAGTTTTAATGCACCTGGGATTCCACCTGCTGTTTCCCATGTTGTTACTTATTCCTCCCAGGATTGAATATGAATTATACTATAATGTAATGTTGTGCAAATAATTTTAATTTTGTGTCTTTTGTTCTACTCTTTGTTTACATAGACATTGATACATAAATTGTTGTAAAATAATTCTAATTGGTAGGAACATATCTTTTACTTTTTATAAATTCGGTCATGACATACTTTCTTTAGAAGTTCCACTCATGTTGTGGGAACACAAATATAAAAACGATTTACACGATTGACCTGATCAAGTCGTTCACGACCGTAACATTCGGTCAAACTGCAAGCAATCCGATCAAACATTAAAATTACAATATTTTTAAACTGAACACTTTAAACTAGCATAGAAAATTCGGGTTAATGAAACGAATGAAATTGTTAAAGTTGGCGATGGAACAAAGTGTGGATGTCGATACTAATGTGATTATAACCGCCACATCACACCATTCAACCCTCTTTACAGTTTGTATTCAAGGGTTTCGAGAAGAAAGGGTCAGAGGAACATGAATGATGGTCTTGGGGCTTAACATCTTTCCTCTTTCCATGTCCTTCTGCTGTGTTTCTGTTGCTCTCGTGGTTGTGTCCTCCTCCAGAAAGCTGTGCCCTGTCGCTCACGTTAGAAATCGGGTTTTCTCAGACCAGAAAAAACTCGTAAAAAAATAATAGTATTCAGAGGATCGAAGCGAACTAGAAATGTTTTCGTTCGCTTATTTTTAATTTAATATTCACCCCGTTTTAAAGGAAGTAGTCGGCAGTCAGCTATCGAAATTTTTCAGCATCTGATTTATGGCCTGGCTGATGACATTATCAGAAGATAGAAGGGAAGTACATTTAAGACGTATTCTGGTTCTTGTTCTTCTTCCCAAGACATACAGCCCGAACCTACCGATTGTATTTTATTTAATGCTTGTTTCCTGTGATGATGGTGGAGGGCAATAGAAATATTTGGAACTCAGTGACCCTTTTGTAGGCATTCTGTGGTTACTCTACAAAAATGGGAAATACATCACTAGATTTAATGCTAGCTGCGTGTGCTTGATGGTAGGATAGGGTAGGTTAGGTTAAGAACAAGTTTTAAATGTAACGGCTACCAGAATGAAATCTTCGTAGTGTATAACTGTACAATACAATATTGCATAGTAAGTTGTGTGGTTGTGTAAATAACAACCTAAGAAGTTATTAAGTACTTAAAGAATTGTTAGAACTAAAAACTGTCATATTCCTCAGGCATCTTAGATATTGTCTAAAACGAATAATAATAGGTGTACTCTACCATTACGATGTTCTTATTCTGTTCAATTTATTTTACTGTACCAACGCTTACATCTGCACTACAGATACAGGAGATTACTTTGTATACTACATGTACCACTCCAATGAAACATTCTATTTGTGTACTTGTATCCGTGCTGTCCATTGTTTTATCATAATATTCAGCTACATATATTATATTATAGTACATATTTATAAATACTTATTATATATAATGCTATGTCATGTAGCTAAGCCCTACGTTCAGTCATATTGAATATAAATACAGGTGTGAATGTAAAGAGAATGTATTACTTTCTCTACTGTTGTCGAGATTGTGATTAACTGAGGCGTCGTCAGATCAAAAACTACACATTTTCTTTAGTTAAAGAGACTCTAATAATCTATAAAAACTCCCCTAGTTAGTTTGCAAGAGTCATTTAGTCAGGTGGAAGATGAAAATGAATAGGAAGAAAATGAATGGTCATTACCAGACGGGTGAGAGAAAGAAGTTGTTGAGGGAGCATAGAGCGAGCGAAATGGAAATATTTTAAAACAATCTTTTAATTCGGCAGTAACAAAAAAGTAGAGGGTGGAAAATATAGATAATAAAGCGCTATAATTCATGAAGACTGAAAAAAAAATGATTCCTCTACTTATCTGATTGAACGCAATTCATTTAGCTGAGTGAAGATCTCGGTTCTCTCCTCTTTCTAACAGTCGCTCATCGGGTGCCCTCACACCTCTCTCACAACACTGTGTAGTGCCGTACACATCACACTACCAGGCTACAGCGATTTCCTACTCCTTTCCTGTTTCCCCGTACTCTTACTAAACGGTTTTGACTAAACACGATTTATTATGGTGAGAGAGGAAAAAAAGTAACGGGGTAGAACGACGATGGAGAAGACCAGAGTTTGGCCAATAAAAAAAAATTGAAGTGATGTCTGGTGCTCACGTGAAGGTTTTGGTTGGCATCATCTGATATTTACTTAGGTGAAAACTGTAAAGCAAGGAAAGCGTCGTAGTGCAGAGGCAGTCAAACCTGTTGAGACCAAGTGGACTACAACTAGCACGGCATACCTCACGTCAAATTGTAGTGCTTCCATCTGAGGTTGTAGCAGTTACATTTTGGTTAAACCGTACGAGGTTTTCTTTCAAACCCCAACGATGCCAAGATGATAAATCAACATGTAAATTGTCGACTTCTTTTCTCTGTAGCAGGGAGTTCGCAAGAAACTCATATTGTCGCACATTTGCCAACCTTTCCACCCCGCCGGATTCGAGTGCAATTCGGAAAGCACGCGCGGAAATATGACACAAATAATCCAAAATAATGTTTCTAGGGAGAACATATTTATGGAAATTGTATGCAAAAGCAATTCGAGTTTTAACAATGATTTTAATTTTCTCAAATAAAAGTTTAAGTTAGGAAACGTGAAAGTTGTTTTTTGGAAGGACAAATTTGTTTCCTTTTTCTCTGAATCCGGGAGGTTTTTCATGGCCTCGCTGATTTACCAACACATGTACACACTTCTCTTAAGTTTGCCTACAGATCACTGGTTATTTTTTTTTTTTTTTGAGAAAACGGATTACGGAATCTTAACATTCTTAACAGTCTTACGATCATAATAAGCAAACATTACAATAAAAATAACTAACTGACACTAAAAACATAAAATCTGATGATCAGACGCAATAATAATATAATATATAAAATTTAGTAACGACTGAATTTCTCATTTTAATCTATTCTAGATTTTATTATTTATGTCACATTTAATAAATCATCATATCTGCTAGATAATGTAATTAAGATGTCTGTTTCGACTGAGTTGGTACGGTGGAGATTGTAATTTTTAGGTGCACATGATTAATTTAATTAAACCTGATTGATTTTTTGTGATCGTGTAAATTACACGACCTGCATCAATCGTAGGCAAGTGAATTTGGAAGTTGATGGATTCGTAGTATTTGGGGGATGATCAAGGGGGTACGGGGTATACTACTGTATCCATCTATTTATATTTATTTGCACGTGATGAATGTTACCTCGTATAAATCTCTTCACTTTTATATTTCTGTCGACACGCTGGGTTAACATTCGTTTTGTCTCGTGTGATACAACGGCCACGATTCTACACCTCTCTAAATTAGAGAGAGAGAGAAAGAGGTTTGGAAGCGAAAAAAAAAAAACCGGTGCTCCGGAAGACATTATTAATAGAAAATTACAAATAGTACAAATAGGAGACAGACAAAAGCGCGAATAAAATGTAAAATGAAAATATTTGAACGTGTTCAGCCGACCGGACGCGCCGGAATGTCATTGGTTAATGCCGGGCCTAACAATCACTGCCTCCTTCATTCTTCTTGTTTTGCTATTTCCGTTTTGCGAACGGGTCTTCGACTTCCGTTTACTTTTACTCACTTTTCCATTTGTCTCTCTCTTTCCACTGACATTTTGAAATGCCACCGTGTTGCCTGCCCATTCTCTGATTTTTTTTTGGAGTCGGCGACGGGGGGTTCAGTCCGAATGTTTTATTCAGTTCTATTGTCTACTAAAATTTTGACTAGATGAAGTGAATTTGATTAGCTCACCCGAGCAGGTGAAACGAGCACTTGTTTTGCTCGACCGAATTAATTCAGGCAATCCTTGCGGTTTGGAAAATGTTAAAATGTTTTAAACGTTTAATGAAGACTGTTGGTGTTGGCACTGGACAGGGCGTCACTGTGATTCTATGAATAATGGCATTTAAAAAGAAACTAATGAAAGATATACATAAAATGATCACTGACTAATACTAAAACACAAATATTGTAATGTTAAGTATAATTTTCTTTCCTAAAACTAAAAGACATTATCTTCTTTTCTAGTTATAAATAGAAAAATAAATGATATTCGCTGGTACTCGGTAGATATATTTTGCTTATTGTTGTACTACAAGTACTTGTCTCATAATTTTTCCCTTGTTTCACTCATCCAAGATAAAACAACAATGGAATTTGGTCAAGTACCCACTGTTAATAATTAATAATTCACATAGTGGACACATTCAGGTTGGAGTACCTGTTTTGGATTACAAACACCAGACTGCAACATACAAAGACTAATAAAAAATACTAAAAAACACCATATTTTTTGACTGAACGGACCGAACCATTTCTGCAGCAAAGGTCTTTTAGTTTTAAAGCGACTGCAAGGAAGGCGAGAAGTTCCACCAAGTTCCTCGCTCTCTGAGCAAACACAAAGGAAAGAAAGTGAGGAGCAAACGCATACAAAAAAAAGGATTCGAGGAGTCAAATTTAATTTTTTTTCCTATTCTAATAAAAATAATTGAGTATAATTTAAATGAAGTAAGGAGAAGAAGAAAAAAGTTGAGGGCAAAACAGCTCGTAACAAAAGAAGTTTTACTTTCGGCGAAGAGGCCAAGAAGAAGAAAATGGTGGCGGTGGTGGCAAGAGGTTGAGACCACGGCTGAAAAGGCTGGAAAATGGTGATGGGAAAGAAAACCGGAGAAATCCCTGTTTGTTCTGCGGGGATTTAATGACAAGAAGAAGTTGGAAGGCAGTCGGAAGGTTCCATGGCGAAGAATTTGTTCTTCTTCCACCCCGGAAAGATATAAAGAAATAAAAATATTATTTAGAGTGAAGATGGTGAGGGATTTACAATATGGGAGGCGTTGGAAACTGATAACAGTCGTCAGAGCGCCGTTTTCTGGGGTTGATGCGAACCGTAAGAAAGGCAAAAAACGGAAGAAAATGGAAGGAAAAGGTTGGAAAAAGGACGGGCCGAAGAGTGGCGAACCTTTTTCACTCCTCCCGTGCCTAAACTTCAATTTAATAATAATTTTTTATACTTAGCTTCATTGTTGCCTTCTTCACTATTCATGCAGATAGTCCTCGTTCTTCTCCGGCCTCCTACTTTGTTCTTCCTCGGGGTAGATAGAAGTAGATAGAAGATAGAAGATAGAAAAAATTAGAATTGGACTTGCGTCTAACCGCGGAAAAAGTTTGACTCAATTTAAACGGGCATTAATTAAAAATTTAATTTTATCTTTTCAATTGAATTTAACGGGGACCCATCCATCGAATCTCCATAAATTTCATAACTGAAATTCATAACTTTTGTTATCTTAAACCTAAACTTTCGGAATTAAGTTGTCTGCCACTTTTACACTTTTCTAAATTTGATGTTTTTCGATCTTTTTTTGAGTTTTTTCGTATTTTTTTTTTGCAGAATCATATTTGATTCCTCCTCGAAGAGAACCGTAAGTTCCACAATGAAATTATGTTGCTTCCAAACCGTTGCGGAATGCACAAAAGACAGAAGTTAAATATGTCTCGGATCTATGTGTAGGAATTTATCACAGCTTTTTATTTTTTGGATTTTTTATCATAAAAATTATGAGGAAAAGTACGATTACATAAATTGTAGCAACTGAGTTCAATGTAATTATGTATAAATTACCGGAGTATTTTCAATTTAGGATAGTTTAATATATATGAATAGTTAACATTTAGTATATTTATGATAATACATTGGTTTCAATTGTATGTGACAGAAATATTATAATATTATAAAGTGTTTCTTCTGTATAATGAGTTTAAATGGTGTGTATTTTTATTAGCTACACTTGTAATTTTATTCTTGTTAAAATTGCTGTAGAGCTTGCTTGAATTAAAATTAAAAATGAATACATAAATAAACTACAAATTCAGTTAAAAAAGTCAAAGGAATTTTGGCATTAGAGCGATCTTAAAAGTGACGGAATATTTCTCCCACAAAAAGTTTCGACAGAGGGGCAAACCCTTTCAATTTCCAATCATCATAATTTACTTTTTTTTTCGTTCGACACGAAAACAAAGGTTTCCGCGAACGTCGGTGTCGGTCGATTTGTCGGAAAGCTTTCAAGGTGTATGGAAAGTTGACGGCAAAGATGAAAACAAAATTTAAAAAGGTAAATCAAAACGATATGACATCGCCCGGGACGGAAAAGAATGGAAAAGCAATGGGTAGGAAAGAGAGAGAGAGAGAGAGAGAGAATGAGGAGAGGCTGCTAAATGGGGTAGCAGAAAAGGTTTTGGGGGTAAATAGAAAAAGAGGAAGGGAAAAGCAATACTGAAATATCAAAGATCTCCCGAAACTAAAGCGAGCGAGCTAGGGAATACTTTGAAAAATATATGAGCAAAATATGTAAATTGAAAACAATTAGTTACGGTATTATCCGGAAGCTAAGACTGACGTTCTGGATTTGTTGCGGTTCATTCATTGGGGCCAAGGGTGGCATCCTAGGGTATCATAGGAAAGAGGAAGGTTGGGCCATTAGGGTGGGGCCTTTGTTGGTAACTGCTGCTGATTCTGCTGCCGCTGCTGCTTCTGCTGTTGCCGTGTCTCCTGCTTTTCTGAAGAATTTCTGCCCTCCGAACAGACTTGGACGTTCAACTTGACGTTTGATTCAGAAAGAAAAAAGCAAATTCGATGGAACGCGGTGGTTCACGGCACAAACCAGAGATTAATTTTCTGTGTCAAAGGTCGTCAAAGTAAATTTATTCACGGTTTTCTCTCTCCATGAAGTTCTCTTTCCCTTTCCACTGCCCTTATTAACTTATTTTTTTTGTTAATATTAATGCAATTTAGAATGCAGTAATCGTAGTGTAATTCTCACTTTTATGTTTTTTTCTACTTAAATTTTTAATAAACCCTGATATATTACACAGTTGAACAATATATAAATTTTTTATTATTAATTTCTGCACTAAAACGTGACTCCCACGCAGATATTATTATGGAATGTAGGGTATTTTTCTATTTATATATTTTTGTATGTACCAGAAATATAAAATATTGATATGTTGTATATTAAAGATTACTTATTCGATTACAAGGGAAAAAATAATATTTTTATGTTAAATAAATAAATTTTACATCTTTACTTTTGTTATTTATGTTCATTTCAATTATTCATATTTCCTCTGCCACTTATCACTTCTGTTTACATATTTATTTTAATATGTCAATTACATTTTACATCTTTATAATGACTTAAATATATATATATAAAGTCCAAACATTATGTTGTGTTATTGTTAATGATCTTAATTTTTTATTTATCTTAAAGTGTAGTTCTCACCCTTTGCATTTTTCCATTACCACTCGTATTTGTTAGCTTCTGATACATTTATTTTTTCGCTTTCTGCGTAATATTGTACTTTTTGGTTGCAGGCCGCAGTGTCACTCGGGCGAAGTCCTTCAATGTTGCAAATCTCCCATTTATTTCTCATGAGATCCGAAGAACAAAAGCAGACACCGTACAGGACCATTCATATAAGTAAACTCTGCAGTTAATTGATCACCTGTTTCAATATCTGCTTGACTGTTTAGGTATTATTTTATATATACTAATAAATAATATTAATAATATTATATTATAACTACAACTTACAGTATTGTCGCATTTTCTTAGTCTTTGAACCGAGATTCTTCCCCATTTATTTCATGTAATTTTCCGCAGATCTTTCGTCGACGTTAAACTCAAATTATGTAGAAGTATAGAGAACTGTACCAATAATTACAGGAGACATTTGAAATGTATTTGTGACGCTTTGTAGGAAATGAAAAAGTACAAAACGAAAGGTTCACGACAAGTTGAAATTCTCTCCTCTCGGGCGGGCGTAATTTGTGTTAAGTTCAGAGAATATAAAAGAAAATGTCACGGGAGATTTACTAAGAGCTTAAATTTCAATTAAAAAAAAGGCAAATTGCAAAAACATAAAAACAAGCAGAGGGGTTTTAGCGATCTTCGAGGGATGATCTGATCTCAACTCAACGCGTTTATTTATGGTCGTTAATGTGACAACCGGTGAATCCTTGTTTTCCTGCGTTAAAACAGCAATTAAGAGATCCTTCAGCTAATTCTCCTTTCATTAGGCCACAGATTTAGATGTTAGAAGACCAACTTTCCTCAACCAAAAAAAAAATTGAGCATTGTCACTTTCGTCTGCTAAATTCCTTGAAAAAATGGCATGGTTATTTAATATTGGATGAACATTTTGAATTATTTGAAACTTAATATTATTAAATTAATATTATTCATTCGTTTGAGTGTAGGTAATAGTGCAAAACGACGTCATAGACTCCACAGATGTTGCTTTTTTAAGTTAAGTGTGCCATCACTTCAGTAGAAGAAGTACAAATGGAAACTGAGCAATCTTAGTGAAATCTACATTAAATTTCTTTTAAATATTTTTTTAATGTTCTAAAGTTCTGACAACTAAAATAGTTCTTATATTTGTTGTGATTTATGTGGCATTACATTTATTGCCATAGTCTTACTCTAGAACTAATCATACACAAAATATACTTACTTTTGCAAAATATAATTTACATGTTTGTGTTTTTTAATTTTTTAGAAAACTATTGAACCTTTTTTCATAATTTATTGTTAAATTTGGGGAATGATTACAACTGGTGAAAAGTACAAGTAACTCTTGTACTAAAGAGCACCGCTTATGTAGGATTTCAATTTTCAAAATTTAACGTCATACGTAAATATAAGAAAAAAGTAACATTCCGCAGTCCTGTGAGTAGAAAATTTTTATAACTCTGTGGTACGATTGTATTATAATAATATATAATAATATTATTACTAAATTAATTGGGAAATACTAGTTGGTTGATTATTTCTATGTCGATACGGAATTCGTTTCCTCACATTTGACTGTCTACTTACAATTTCCTATTTAATGTCTCTAGTCAATTGTTGAGTCTGAAGTAAACTACAAATGAAAACTTCTTTCTTTGAATTTGTTTACGAAAAGGGAAGAGGAAACATTTTTACGTGGGGGGTCGAATCAAGTCGTGTGCCAAATTATGCCCAAGTCGCTAACTTTTTTTACGTTCCGCCATTATAAAAGTTTTGCGGTTTTACATGGGGGTTTCTTAACACTAAAAGCGATTACTCCACTCCGGAGAAGAAGATTATGGTTCGTGCCAAGTTCAACATTTAAAAGGTTTTATACTTTAACGATGAAACTTATAGTTGGCTTTATTAACCGAAACAAACACTCATTTTTATGTGGATGTTTTTTTTATCGGGCGATTTACATAAGTTGCTGGAATTTCCTGTGAGGAAAGACGCCGCGCAAAAAAAAAAAATTTAAAACAAAGAAGTTGTACGACAAGAGTATTTGAAAGTTTTAGTTTTAGATTGGATCCAAGGGTTACTACAAACTATTCTTACCGCAAGAAAATAAGAAGGGTTATTGTCCAGATGGAATCAAACATTCAATACGCAGATTTATTAAGGTGTAAAGTAACATTTAAAATACAAAGCAATAATGAAAAATTAATTAACCAAAATAATGTGAAACCCATTTAAAGGGCAAACTAAAGAAGTCCACTGAAAATGAACCGCTTACGAAATTACAATTTGTACCACAGGTAATAGTATTTTAACAATATTTTCCAACTACTACGTTACGGTGCAGAGAAACTTCAACAAAAGGAGAAGAGAAAATATACTCTAAAAAACTCTCAACAGAAAAGATCTCAAATCAAAAGACAACTCAAACGAAGATCTCAAAAGAACTCAGCAACAGAAGCCCAGTAGCACCGGTCTGTTGGTGTCCACAAAGAATATAAACTTCTCTAGTGCGCAAGAAACAAAAGATACGTCTACATAAAATTGTCGAAGTAGTATAATTTCTACATATATTATATATACTAGAATATAAATTCTACAATACAAACTCGTACAGGGTTCCAGAAATGATCTGGAAAAAATAGTTTTTCCCTGGATGGAGGACATTTGATATTCAGGATTTATTGAGGACAGGTTGATATTAAATTAGTTGTAGTTGTAAATTTATATATATATAATTTATTTCATAATACTAATATCACATTTATTATAAGTTATAGTACGAAAGTAATAGAGAGTATGAGTAACGAACAATCTAATTTATAAGTTATAGAGTGATGATGAGTGCGACTGAAAGAAACGTTTTATATTTAAATTTATAAAATTTGAAAATTTCTTTTTATTTATAATATTAATATCGTTTTGAAAGCACAAAATACCGTGGCCAAGCGTTCAGGCTTTGTATAAGTTATGAAATTTCATTATATTGTTATTGAACGTTTACTTGATACATAGGTTTCATGCATTTCCTTATTTGTTAAAATGTGTGGTGTCGATGTCTTTGACTTCTTTGACTTAGGTGAACAATAAATAAGTTTCAATAATTCATATAAAACAATAGATATAAGCTGTTAATATATATATCTTGTTTACGAGTAGAGCAGTCACGTATCTATTGGTTTTTTATTTAATAGAGTCTTACTGAAGCCTCCAGGTCTTTGCGACTGTATGAGGGCCAAGTTGACTTGTTTATTTTTATAAATAGTTTTGAATATTTTACACATATTGTTTTATAAGACAGTACAACCGCAATTAACAGAAAAAAAACATTAATAGGGAACTGAGTAAAAAGACGTAAAGATGGTAGTTTTACAGTATGGGCTTCATTACATGTTACTGAAATAGTCTTTTAATAAATTTTATGTAAGTTTTATATATAGAGTTTAAATTAAAAGTTAGTAATACTATTTCAATGATCAAAGTTACGAAAATTAATAATTAACTAGGAGGTAGGAAGTTAAGTCAACGTCTTACCATTCTCAGGCGGATAAAATCAAATAAATAAATAAATAATACGTGGCAATAGAAAAAGTCAACTTGGAGGGATGGAAGGCTGCCGCGTAAGGCTAGAAATTTTTCAAAAGGCTTCACCCAACGGCTTAACAAACCTTTATTTTAATCAAATTAAGGGAACGCGTTTCGAATGTTTAAATTAAATGGCCCAGAAAGAACCGATAGCTACCAGCTACCGAATGTTTCCGAATGAGTTTTTCATTGTTTCCTGACAGATGGGCTTTTATCTCCTTCTCACTGTCTTCTCCTTGAAAGGGTTTCACTTCATCTTCATCGTGGTCCTCGACGATAATGAATAATTTCGGGGAAGGTTTTTTTTTCTTCCTGTTCCTGTTTTATTGCTTTCTATTAATGGGAATGCTTGTTTTTCTTACACTCGATCACATCCCTTCACACCCCACATGTAAGAGGTCGTTGTTGTTTTTTTGATACTTTGAGAGAACAATACCTCCCCTTTGATTTAAGCTCGTGACTTTCTTCAGTGTATTTTCTATTACTAATGTACGTTTCGGCTGTTCTGTGGCTTCGAAAAGTAAGTGTAGTATTTAGTATGTACGGGATTTTCTGATATATTAATTTGGTGTTAATCATAACCCTCTTATCTACCACCTAAGTCAATGATATTTTGCTCAAACAGTCGCACTTACATTAAATTCTGATTAAACTGCAAATGAGGGACGCAAACTTATAAGTGGAGCTTCGTCACAACTCTTATAGCATTCTCCTAACAATACTTGATTAATGTACTATTTACAAGAAAGGACGGTGAAATGCTGAGGGTGTATCGAGGGTTGGAAGTGGTAGAGAAAAAATGGTATCGCGGGTGTCTGAATCAACATTAACGAACGCTAACAACTAAAACAGTTATGTACAGGTTGGAATTGAAATCATGGATCATAGTCACCGGAAATCCGCGAATTTTCCGCACTTTTCACTCTTCCGGTCCTCGGACTGCTCTCGAGCTCCACGTTGTCACCCTCCTTGTCCTGGTGAGCCGTCATGTGCCTCGTCAGGTGGTGTCTCTCCCGGAAACTCTCGTTGCACACCGGACACTTGAGCTTGTCCATTTCCCGTCGTCGTCGGAGGTGATCCGACCCGGCGTGGTCGTTCTTGTGGTGAGATCTCATGTGGTAAACTAAATCGGATGTCATCCGGAAGGAAACGTTGCATTTGGCGCAGACATTCTGTGCCGGAAGTGTCAACGCGGCCAGGGACGGAGGCAAAAGAGACGCGTTCACGAAACTTGTTGGCAAAATTGGATTTCCTCCAAATATCGGGGTCGGAATGAAGTTCTGTCGTGTCAGACCGACGGACACCGGACTGATTAGATTATTGCCGAAAAAAATAGAGGATTTGTCTAGTTCCTTTTGATAGGCCTGAAATCTAGGGCGGTGTGAGCCCACTGCCCCGTACGGAAACTCACTCTTCTGCTTGCTCACTTCCGGTGGAAGATTCAACTTCTTGTCTGGAAAATTGACCTTGTAAGGTGATGGTGTTCTTATGGTGTCTATGGGCGACGGCGAACGCGAGTCCTCCATGTTGGAAAATCCGATGCCGACCTTTTTAAATGCACTTTTAATCCTCTCTGACGTTGTCTCGTACGTCGCAACGTCAAATTCCGGCTGAACTTTGACCTCTGTCTTTCTGGACTTTGACTGCTTGTTGTCGTCCGGTGAGATGAGAAAAGCCACGTCAAAGCTCCGTTTCTTCGGCATGAGAGTCAGACCTTCGTCCAGGGAATTTGGTTTCTTCGTTTCTGGAACTCTCGCATCTGGAAGTTCCTTTTCCGGAATCGAGTAAGTTGCCTGATTGTTGTTTAGAATGGACACAGACAATCCAATGTAGGGAGGAATGGCCATTATCATCTGCAAATACAAAATTGTCGTGTTTAGTCGTGCTAATTGCAAATCAAAAATACATATTTTGAAAGATTTACTTTTTCATCAATCAGAATTGTAGAAGTCGTAGAAGTCCCCGGGTTCCATTTCATTATACTTTTATCGTTTTACATCTTACAGTTTTGATCCTGATACTGTTATCCTCTTACACCTATTAATACTGTTTTGATTTTCTTGTACGAACTAATTATTAACAATAATAAAAATTTCTAATCAAATCATCCATGCAAATCAAATTCATGCAACAAATAATTAAACTACTGTGTCTCTACATAATTAAAATTAATAAATACTCCAGTTTTTACAAGTTTCTATTTTGCAAATTTACAAGCAATGGGCAATATTTTGGCAACAGTACCGGCAACAGTAATTCGATAATAATTTAAATGTTTTCATAAATAAAGTTGTAAAATTTAATTTTAATTTTTTGTTTCATTTCTTTATGTGAAGCACACACATTTTTTTATATCATGAAAAATAAAATTTAAAAATTCACTTGTCCATTCAAAAAGTATTTCTTTGTATTTTATTTAAAGAAGAATGAAAAGGTAGTAAAACTATTCACATTTGGTTTACTCTGCGTAAAATTGATCTTTGTTACCAGGGAAAAATTTCATCAAAAGGTCGTTTTAATGTCTTTAAGCTCACTTGTACACGGAACACACAAAAAAATAACTTAAACATTTCAGCTTTATATAATTTAGAAATGAGCAAAGGTACAGCATAACATCTTAAGTAGAAAAATTATAAATTTTCAAATTTCAAATTTAAAGTTTTGCCGTGTTTCTTACCTTAAAAGATGTGTATAACTTAACAAAGAAATTGTGTGTCACACGACCGAATTCACTTAAAACAATAAACCGCAGACGAATCAAGAGAAAATCCAATTGAAAAAAAATCACGTCATGAACCCGATTTTTGTGTGGGTACTCGTCTCGGTGAGGTTAATCAGTGACTGAAACTTGTTTTTATCTGAGAGAAAGAGAGAGAAGGAACCAGATAGAGATGAAGGGGAATGTGTTTGGGATGCTGCAAGGGGGTTCCAACACAAAAAGGCCAGGGGAAAATGGAAAAAAGGAAAAACCCTATTGTCGAATCTCAGTAACAAGTGTTTTCTATGCCACCCCTTATTGTATGCTAAACTCAGTGCTTATGTTCACGACTCATGTGCTTTTCTCATGTTTTGTATATTCCTGTACGAAATCTGAGCTTTTTCTTTGATTTAGGACGAAACCTCTGTTTTACCTTTTTCAGATGTTTTTTTTTTGGAAGAAAACATCCCCGACTATGGTAATGATTTTCACTTTCCTCCTTTACTGAGTTTATTATTCTGCACTGTTTTTCTTCCTCAAATTGACGCTACTTAAGCACTTGATACAATTTTTACTATTTACTAATTATGTGAGAATGTACCTTTTTTGTACTAAAATTAAATTACTTACATGGTCAGTATATTAAATAAAAAAATAGTATTTATCCCGAAAGTTGAGGTTACCGTTCTTGCAGATCTCTGTTGTGAAAGCACTACATTGCTAATTTATTGGGTTAGAACATCGGTTATTCTTATACATGTGTGCTCAATTTTATACTAATTTTTATTATTCAAAAGTATTCTTACATTTTTATATTTATTTGTTTCATTTGTATAATTTTATAAATGAAATCTTTGATGGTATTTTCTCAAACTTTAATGATACAATTTTGTTATTCTCTTAATGTTAGTAAAATGAGTCCATTCGATGTTGCAAAGTGTTACGGTAACTTTTGTTTGGAAAATAAAAGGAAAACTTCGGAGCAGAGTGAGAAAATTCATTGTGAAAATAGCCGTACAGGAAAAGATGGAAAGCAACATTGTAAATGTAAGTGAAGTATGCTGAGCTAATAAACTCCATTTCAATGGGCGGGTTGAACAGGCGACCAATGAGGAAATGCCTCGCAGAGAAAACGTGCTTTTCCACTGAGAACGTCTCTGCTGGAAAACCTGATTTTTGGAAAATTTCGTGCTGGAAAGTTTCCCATAATGTTGAGATACCAGGTACTTGAAATTCAATAGGTAAACCGTAAAATACTGCCGTGTGATTTATGATTTCATTTGCATGTTGTCCGTAGCAGTGAGATAGTCGCACATAAGGTGACCTATTACTTACTATTAATAAATCGATTACTAAATGTTATGTAAGGTACATTTATATTTTTACAATTTAATTTTTTTTAAATAGACCAGAAGACTATTTTTTGCCAGTGGCATTACGAACTAACCTTTTTATGAATTTGGTCACTCTTGTATTTAGCCTAAAAGTCTTCTTTTATTTCAATTATTCCCAGTCTTACGAAACATTGGACTACATTACAATTATACAATTGTATAATCACTACAATTATCGTATTTCTGTCGGAAACGACTAGAATATTTCCAGCCGATATTAAACGGAATTAATTTTAAGGGTGAATTTTTATACACTCCTTAAATTAAAAATGAAAACTAATTTTTTCAAATCGCATCGACTGGTTAGTGGCGGAACAGTTTCCTGAAGATAGGAACTTTTCAAAAGTAACACAACATGCGGTCTACCGAAATGAAGAATTTAACACTCGGGTTACCTGAACCAAAGCAAATAAAATATTGATAGTTTCATAAGCAAGATTTTCGGTTAAGCAGTGTGGAATTAATGCGAGGGAAAAGTCGAATTTGGAAGAGGAAAATTTAATGAGCGGGCAACGTCTAGGTGCGGGCCAAGAAGAGAGTCAAAATATAGTTTTTGCTATCGGAGAATTGGCAAGAAAATTAAGCAGAGGTTGCAAAAGCTTTTTACGGAAGCGAGAAAACGGACAAACCGTAGCTGAAAACCTTCATGAGGAGGAGGAGGAGGAAAACAATACTCGAGAATTTAACTAGGGAGTCATTTGCTACTGTTTATGTGATGTTTCTCTATTCCTGTAGGTTTCTACAAAAATGGAGTTTGAGTAATAGTTTTAAAGTACTTCAGTTGTATGAGGTGTCGTGTAAATTGTTAAATCTCTTAGGTCGTATGTAAGAAATCTGTCTGGTTATTTGTCAAATTAAAATAATTACAATTGTAGTGGTCGGTGTACCACCGTGTCATGAAGCGACCTACACAATACACATATTTCATTATATTTTACATCACTACACGTAAATTGTTGCAAAAGATGGAGAGTGAAAAAGAGTTGAGCTAGGAATTGTGATTTCAGGCGTTGAATTTACCTATCCGACACTGTAAGGACCGTTTTGGTTAACGCAATCTGCGTTTCGACTTCATTGACCATTAAATAGGGCTTATGGGATGTAACTCTGCTAATGTTCCGATAACTTCTGCTCGTAATCTGACTTTTTTGGTCGTAAAAAACAAGGGCGGGTTTTTAGATGCGAAATTACTTATTGATTTAATTAAAAAACTTAAAAATACGAAGTCATTTTATTCACTCGAGTATTTCTACTCTAAAATTTTACCGAATTTACATACCGGTAAAGTCTTCCAAACTAGTCACATTTTTATTTGGTGCCTTTGAGGTTCAATACCACACCTGGCAAGTAACCGTTGAAAATTTTTGAGGTCACAGAAATAACAGTTAGATGGCAAAAGAAGAGACACCGATCCTTTTTCTCGTGCTTATTTGTAAGTTGAAACTCACAAGGAGTGGTAGTTCATGACTCAAAACGATTCATGATAAATTTAAGGCCACTGCTGTGTCACCTGCTAATTAAGTCATGTGAAAGTTACAAAAAGAAGGTGAACAAGTACAGAAACAATGATAGTTAGGTTTAGGAACAGTTTGTCTACTACGTTGTTGTCTAAACCAAAAAACTGCAATTCTTCATTATGTACAGAGTTCTGTTCTTCTCGAGTTCCAATTTAAGAATTTAATTAGGTTAGATTCTTGAAGAATCTTATTATATTCCGATCGAGAGGGAAATATTATTATTCTATTTAAAGCATTATCCATAAAACAGAGAAGAAATCCGATTCTCCAGATTATCCAATAAAAAATTTCACGCCCTTTATTCTTTTCAGTATATGACAGCCGCAGTTTATTCGATAACAGATTGACGGTTTGTCCGGTTTTATGGGACAAGAAACACGCTTCGGGTACGACTGGAAACGCGTGGCAAGACGTCGGTCGCTTATAACGATTGACTGATCCTAACGACATCCGTTTTATAACTAAACGTGACAAATTTGACTTGCCCGAACTGATAGGAGTGGAACAATTCAATGAACGGAGCATCCCCAGGGGACGGTTTTTAATGTGTCAGCTTAAAGATCACTGTCTACTTTTTTGTTGACAAAATTTAGAATGCCTGAAATACCTTGGAAGTTAGATACTTAACCGGAAAAATAAGGTTGATATTAATAGCCTAAATTTTGAAGTAAATTAAGGTTTCAAATTAGTTTCTAGAAAATTAAAACAATTCACAGTATTACAATATACAATTTACAATGAAATGTACATACACTAAACTTTTGACTGTATTTTATTCAAATATTTCAATTTTAAGATTTTAAAACTCCACCTGATTGAAGAAGTTTATTGACAAATTAGTGTACTAATTGAATAATGGTAGTGTGAACCTCCTGGATGTGGTTGAAATTCGTGTGGGTTGAGGTTTCCGAACCTTTTCGGCAAACTCCTCGATTATTGCAATATTGAAGTTGTTTTAAGAGGTTTAATTATCGGTTGGTCGCCTAAATACAAAGAAACCTTAATTTATTTTCTCAAAAGTCCTCCGAGGTACCAGTCGAGAAAATAAGTAGCAAAAGTTTTTCTGTTTTTTTTTTCCCGAGTGAGCCTTTCTTAACTACATAAATCAGAAGACTGAAAAGGTTTCTTCCTAAATGAGGAAAAGGAGGAGGAAAGTTCTCTTTTCTTTTCTTTTGAAACAACTTTTTTTTCTCTTTTAAATTCTCGCCCGTTTTCAGCTATAAATATGTTATGTATATATTCCGGCCGGTGACCCACTCGCAAATAAATTACATTTTATGGAGATTTCCTCCTTATTTCAATTCCAACCGCCTTTCTTTTACCGAACAATATTCTTCCTCTAACACCGGTTCGACTTCACCTTTCTGTAGCAATTATTTTTTTTGGAAAGGAGAAAATTTCTATGGTCAACAGGGTAGGATTAAGGAATACAAAATCCAGGGAGACATTTTTCCGTAAAAGTGTAACAGAGAAGATGGGGAGAGATGTTGCTTTTGTAGTGTGGGAACAAGGAGCAACTACGACAAAAATAATTTTTCTGCAACGTTACTGGTTACTATAGAAATAGTACAATTTTTTGAAGGAAAAAGTGGTGTTGTACTGATCAAATGCAGTTAATTATTTATCATTATTTTAAGGGTGAACTTATGACATTTCAGTTGAATTGGGCAGTTTAGGTTGAGAAAGAAGTTGACTATGGTGTGTTATGTACTGTATTTGGTGCAAATATACTTGGTACTGTTTCTCTTGCGTTTACTAAACAACTGAACGGTGTTAAAGTATATTTACACAACAGGTTTGAACAGAGATTTCCAACCCTACGGTTCACCCCTTGCTCATGTGAGGAAATCACTTGGCTGGTGTAAGCACTCCGTTTTGACAACTTACAGAGAGAGAGAGAAGACAGAGGAAAACAGACAAGGTCAAATACACTAACAGTTTCACGAATGAAGAACAATGGAAAATGTTACTGGCAGTGAACAGGTTGATTTTTGGAGGACAGATGGTCCTTTATTCGTCAAGGGGTAGTAGTGTACTTATCATTGAATACCATTGGGGTTGTTGAATTGCCTGGGGTGTTTTAACTAGAACAGTCCGCGGGGGATTGCAACAATTAAAGGCCGTTTCCCTTTTAAGTAAACCAAACTAGAATTATCGCGTCCTATTTTTCAATAAATTGTATGCAAGTTGGTACGCCTACATGCTACAAATGACCAATTTATGAAAGAATCATAACTATCGTACGCCATCATGAATTTATACGGGTAATTTTGAGTTTCTCCTCGTGCACGGATCCGAAAACTAAACATCCATAAAACATTATAGTTCTCCAGTTTAATTAACTGCTCTTTGGCGTTAGTAGTGCTTACATGTAACACTTGTCATTGTCTTACACAGCGTCACTTGCTGATGTTGATGTTTCCATCGACGCCATTCCTCTCGTTCGTTGATTAATTGCATAAAATTTTACAATGGATTCACAGCTCGGTTTTTCAGAAAATTTCGCAAAGCAGTAAATATAAGTGGAAGCTTTTATTATTGTTTGCAATCGTAAAAATTTAACACTCGCAAGAAAGAAAAACATGACTCGCCTTGACTGCCTTTTCCGTTGCTTTGAAGTTGTGTTTTTGTTCGAACAACAGGCAATGGATGGAAACCGCGAACGCTCAGTTACCTGTGAGGAATGTTCTTACCGACAAGGTGCAGGAGAAGATTAAACACGTTGATGACTAGTAACCACCACCATCACGTTGGTACCGTTGCTGGCAGAGAAGAATGGCGGAGGTTACCATCAACCCCGAAGGGTGAGTCCTTCCTCGTCACAACAAAGCCCTTCTCACCAAGGGTTCATTGGGGATTTCCCATTCAATCACCAACCTTTTTATTTCGTATTAAAATCTTATGTTCTTCACCATATGTCGACGTCGACCACATCCATGTGTTCTTCTGACTGTTTCGGGTGAGGACAATCTGCTTTTTTGTTGTCCTTCGACCGGTGAAAATTAACATTTTGTACATGGCGGAGATCTTTGCTTCGAGAGAACCCGAAGTTCCATGGAAGCTTTCGGGCGGTTTAACGGAAAGTTTGAAGGAAGATTGGGCACAGAACTACCTGTGAGTAGAAGTGGAACAGTGAATTTAGACAGTTTTATCTATTTGTCCGAAAGGGAGAAAAGTTTTCCAACGAGAAGACAAGAAATTTATCAACGTGACGTCATCTCGTTTAGATAATTGAATCAAATTTACATGACTGGGTAGAGAAAAACGTTCCGTTCACAGTTGCACAGTTGAGGAGCTGAGTTCCCTTGCTCATCCTCATCGACAATACATGCTTTCTCGAATTACATAATACATAATCGCACAAGTCCCGGACATTATGTACTAATTACCGGTTGGCAGGTCTCAACAAAGGGCTGACGAAAAAAATCCCCGGTCGTTGGTAGACAACCATATGTCGTTCGTACTCTTTTCTTCTTTCTTTAACAATACATGATACGCAATCCACTACCCTCGGGTCATTTTTTCCACATGAAGAGAATATAAATCGACCAATGGAAATGTTCTGGTACGGCTAAAACCGAACGCAATACTGTTCTAATTCTCGTCTGGTCTTTATTCGAGTGTAACTTCGAATGAATAATGAGTTAACGTTGGGTTGGAATAACAATAATTGTTCACTCTATAATAATAATACAAACTGTTATTTAAGTTAATGTACCGCATTTGTTGCACATTTTAACTTGGGGTGGGAGCAAAGCGGAGAAATTAATATTAATCAGACTGCAAACTCCGAATTGATTCGTTATTACGTTTATTCTAATTTATTTGTAATCTCTTTAAATTTACCTACAATAGTAAATTAAAATAATCTGTTATTTGTAATAATACAACGATGTATCGAATATTCTTTTTATGTTTATGTAAAATTGTACAAATTTGAGGTTCATACCTCTTTCTTATATATATTATTAACTAACTTTTGTTCACAATTCTATAATTTATATTATTTTCAAAATTTTTCATGAGTCATGTCAACAACAGAATGAGAAAGCTTCACTAAGCAAAAGAGAAAGTAGATAAGTAACAATATGTAACCGTGTAATTTTTTAAAATAATTATTACAATACATTTGTTATTCTAACTGGCCATAAGCCTTGTGCTGGAATTACAATATATACTTATTTAATATATAAAAAATAAAATACATATTTAAGTATTTTTAGTTCAATTCGAGAGCAATTTTGTTAAAATTATTTCTTTTTAAAGAGCTACACTTCGTCGACAAAGTTTATAAAAATTTTGAAATTTCTGTATATATTATTATGTCATTTACATCTGGCTACAAATAACGAAAAGTTTTGCTACTTAGGTTTAAAGTTTTTTTAAAGCTTTTTAGGTTTCACAAAAACTCATTGATTATTTTTCATTGATATAAATAAACAAATTATATTGTGCGTTTCTTTTCCTTCTTCTCTAAGGACTCGAAAATTTTTTGTTGTAGTGACAACATCCTACGGAGGATTCCGATTCCACTGTGAACTTCCACATTGGAAAGAAATATTTTCTCCAAAGTTTTTCCGCGGATGAGCAAAGTACCGTCGAAGCGGAAAAGTGAAGTGAATTTTCTCTCAGTTTAACCACTAATCTTACTACTATCTTGACAGCTTGTTCAGCGATGCTTTTAATTCTTGTTCTCACACATTTTACCACCTGACGGATTTTCGTGTCGGAAGTGTGAAGTTCTTATTTCAGATAGAGCAATTTTTGATTTGAATTTGGGCTGGCGGTGATGCATTTCCTCAGAAATAAATTTAAATTCCCTTCAGAGTCGTCAGAGGCTTTCCTAAACCGAGCTGTGTAGGTTTTGCTGCCGTAAATACAAGTACGAGAATGTAGTGACCAATAAGGTGTTTGTGTCCATTAGGCGATTATTTGTAGTTCATTCATTTGGACTCTCACAAGAAAGTTCCGGCTAATTGTCACCTTCGAAATTAGGAAGGGTCTTTTCTCCCGCTCAACCCTTCAGAACATATAAATATACAGTTTTTACTTTTCTTCCCTTCAGAAAAACATTCGGAAAGATATATCGAACTCGAATAAGTATATTAGCTTTCGGGAAAGCGGAAACAGTACGGAACGGAAGCTCAAATGGGAGAGACAGAGCGACAAATAAGGCAAGTATTGAAAACAAACTAACAGGGCTTTCCACTTTATCAAATTAGTTTCAGATAAAAATTTTATTTTCGAATTGAATTCCTCCATGTTTATATTTCCCTCGTACAAATAAACTGCGACGAGGTTTATATTACGATATAAAATATGTTTGCCGGATTTCGTTTGAATTCGAGTAATAATCTCGGTGAGCGAAATTCCATTCGAAAACTGCGAAAGAAAACTATTTTGGTAAAATAGTGGAGGAACCATTTGCCCCCCGTTCCTTTTCCCCGGCACAGAACGCCCCCACATGTGCCGCGAATGCAACGTTTAGTGTTGTTTACGGCCTCCCTGAGTCTTATTAGTTTTTATTCGGATTTGAGTACGCCTGTGACTTTACCAAAATGAATTTTTTATTGTTTAGTTTTCCCCGCTGATGGATCAAGGTTTCCAATCCATCAAATCAATTCATAATGAAGTGCAAGACCCCAGGAAATTGGTTAAAACATGTTTACGTATTGTAATGATGACGCTCATTAATTACAATCGAAGCTATATACTTCGAATTTATTATTTTCAATATAAAATATTGGTGTAATTATTAAAAATACGATTGCGAGTTAGAAAGAAATCATTCAAGGAGTACTTATTGTAGGTGTTCAGTTATCCAGTTTATCTAATCTAAAAAAGTGGTCAATCATACAGTGGGGTCTGACTGGACATGGTTTCTGCCAATTTCAAGAAAATTCACTAAATTCTTTGAGAGGTAAAAGGAGTTCTTGTGTATATCAGAAGAAACACCTTCAATCTTTCAGTATCGTAGAAAAACATTTATTTGCATATATTAATTTGGTTTTAACGTAAATTAGTTTCTCAGATGAAAAAGGAAGAAAGGATATTCTCTCGACGGCAGGACAGTAAAAAAATCCGATTGAAAGGGAAAAGTCCACTTGCCATGTCGATTTATACAATAAGAAGATGAAAATCCGGTTTTGATATTTCATCGGTTTAACTGTCACCCTTCTCTGTGGCCTGTAAAATATGTCTCATCCCTTATGTCGTTCATGTATGGAAACAAACGGAAAGACAGAGGGAAAAAGAATGCCGTCCAGGGGCTGAAAATGTACCGGCCGTAGTGTGTGATCGATCTGAAGCCACTTAGTCAAATTGATAATTTTCTCAATCATTTTTTATATTTTTCTTCCTCACTAAAGACCTCTAATAAAATGTTAACTTGATGAGGAGTGAATAAATACTCAGATAGGTAAGTAAAGGAAGCTCCTAGGTAAAGATTAAAGTTGAGATGTTAGTGGTGAAGTACTAGTGTATTATCGTAGGGTCCAAAGGCTGGTTCAGGGCGGTTATCACAAACGGGTAACTATCGGTAACGAAACACTCATGCCTCCCTTGCCGGTTAATACACATTTAGTATAGCGGAAAATTTTGTTTTCTTCATCGGAAACCCCGAACAGATCGTTCAACCCCTAAAGAGAGCGACAAAAAAGTTTTCTTAAGCCTTGAGGGCTGAAGAGCTTGGGGTTGATCGAGGTGACAGCCAGAAACTGCTATTCTGTGATATTGGGAGACTCAATTACATTACCACGTAGATAGATGACTTCATATGTCATATTTTGTTCTTAATTTTCCGTTTTTTCTGTGTCTGTGTTTCAATAACCCGGAAAAGGAAGTTGCTGCCATTTTAAGACACTTCCCATGAAACTGAACAAAATACAATGTTCTGCCTAGGGTTAGTACTGACAAAAGGTCTAAAAATAGAAATGACACGGAAATTACTAGGTGAACTCATAGTAAAATGATTTGTATCAAACCGAATTTTACTATTAATCATTTTCTTCACTTAACTCTGACAAATTTGACTAATTCAATACAGGTCTTACATATCAAGTGCATGACAATTCGTGGTGCACTTAAAAATTAATATTAAACATTAGACTCTAAGTTTCAGCTGGTAATGTGAGCTTAGTTAAGTTTAAAAGCGATGATTTCTGCATGAGCTCAGACCTTCTTTTCCTGACTGTGTGAAGGCACAAATTTCAGATTACATTGATTGTCAACGCAAGTGAATTGCCAACATGAAACAAAACGGTACTCTGACACGTACTAAGAAGGTAGTAAATCCTTGGATTTATCAAAAGAAGCCATCAGGGTTTGATCGAGTTGAGTGGATGGAGATCAGATTGATCGTGGCAAGAACTTAAACAGTCTGAAATATGGAAGTCATCGGCCTGTGGATTAATCTTGTGCGGAGCCGGATTTTGTTCATTCTTGTCTATTTCAGGGGATCAGAGTCGTGCCAAGACGGATATTTCAATACGTACAATGATCGGGTCAAAGTTACCGGCTGTCTGATTATATAAATTTGTAATGCGTCTTAAGAACCTTCTGGTTGACAGTAAGTTTTATACAGAAATGTATAAATTCGAATGCTTTTCATTGTTACTTAATGATTTTAAAAATTTTAGAATGCATTTGACACTAGTTCTCTTCTTTAGTTAGTTATAATACATTAAATATTCTGACATTGCGAATGATGTGAGGTAGGAGTTGGAGATTTACTTGCTATAAATATATTTAAGTAAACTTGAAGAGTTCTGTAAACAATGAGATATACAAACAATAATTTATACAGCTAGTTAATAAATAATTAGTACGAGTGAGTAGATACTAATTTTCAAAAGGAACAGATGTTATAAACCATATGTTGTAAAAACGTGTAAAGGTAATTACGACAATGTCGCTTAATACCATAAAATTTAATATAAATGTAACGAAATTTTTTATTTTTAACTCGTAAATTTAGATGTACATTAAATAATATCAGAAAAATTTGTGAACCGCACCCTCACTTACTTTGATGGTTCCTCAAACCAGTACTTATGGTAGAAATTCAGTAGTACTTTACTTTTTGTGTTCCGGAACTTCCATATTTGTAACCCGCAAATCTGTAAGTAGAAAAAGAGAAGAAAGGTAGAAATAGTTAAGGTTTAAAATGGGGCAAACATCACAAATGCGAGGTGAAAAGCAAAGAAAAAGACTCATCTCTGCTGATTGGAAATTATTCAAAATAAGTTTGATTGAGAGAATTGGGAAGAAATCAAAATAAAAAAAAGGAAGACGAGGAAAGAGTAGGAGCTGTCTAAAAAGGGAAAACGGAATGTGGACGTGAGAGAGTAGGGAGAGAAAAAAAGAACGAAGTTGAAATCATCCAATTTTTGGATCGCTTTACATTTGAAATTGCATCTTTGATGTGAAAATGCGAATGGAATAATTTATGTATTATGTATGTATGAATTCGTGTAAAAAGGTAAAAAATAACTCCATTCAAGAGATCCCTTTGTTCGCAAAACAAAACACCGATTTATTGAACTGCAGTTTTGTTCAGAGAAAACATCATGTTGCGACTTACTGGTAAGGAGAAAATAATATAAAATATAAAAAATTCAACAATATACATATTATTATTAAAAGTACGGAATTCAATATAGCAAATATTACGTATGCGCCATTTTAGTTATTCTACAGAAGTTTATTTCCTGTTTTGAGTAACTGAAAAATATAATATCTTACTACTTAGTGAAATTACTTCCTGTTTTACATGAAAGTCAAACTTAAACACCCTATGAGTGATGTTTTATTATTATTTACATAATATTGTAAGAATTATTTACATTAATTCACACCTTACATGTTGAAGACGTTCAGGAACTGATTAGTCTGAGAATACACTACTTGATGAGATCCCTTGGCTAATGTTAATCCTTTGAATGTCATTATGTAAGGGAGTTCCCATCCACATCGGTGCTGTAAGAATTATATATATGTAAAATAATATGTACTGAATTTTTAAATCGATATTTTATTTTTCTCTTTAATGCCTGATTTATATAAAACAACTTTTTGATTTCATACAAAAATATGTACAACACTCGTAGTGTCTGACTGTATGTGCATAATTCACCATGTGCCTTACTCAAAGGTGCAGTCCCCCAGCTCAACGTGTGTTCAGTGATTTATGTTCACCTATTTAATGGCAGCAATTATGAGGTTTTATGCATTCATGTGTTGACAACTAAAGGGACATCCTGTTGAAATTATTTCCTGTTGAAACGGGTCTTCCTGCGGTTGCATTTGTTGCATCAGACAATGCAAGAGAACATTCCTGAGAGGTTCACTTGAGTTTGTCACCGGCATGAAAATATTAAAACTCGGGTAGGAGGCAGGCATATGGCCGATTTCTCATGGCATTCTCTGGGTCTATCCGAACTTAATTAACTCGTGTAATTTATACAAGTTTGTCCACACTCCTGAAGCTTTGCTAAATTACATTTTACTCGGTTCCATGAATTTCAATTATCGAAATCTGTTTCTCTCTCGCCTTTTCATCGTCCAAATATCTGATTTCAAATTCATACTTACGTGTTTCATGACGGGAGGATTTTGGCAAGTTCGTCTTGAATGTTTCCCAACGTTCGAAAAAGGCTTTTAACCCTGGGATGAAGTGTCCCCGATTATTAATGCCTATTTATCTACGCAGCTGTGGTTGAGATTATTCACCTAAGATCCCTTAGATGCGTTCAGAGAGAGAGAGAGAGAGAGAAATTTATTGAAACGGCACCATATTTGTCGCCATTTTGCTTCAGATAATGTGTTTATTTATTATGTTAAAATTGTTTAAGCTTTCGTACTTATTTGATTAATATGATGATCCACTAGTGTACATTACTGTGTTATCATATGTCGCACCACATATATGTAAATGAAGGCTGTAGAAATATTAGTATAAAATTTATATTCTGTCAATAAAACTTCTGTACTCATGTAACAACGAGAGTGATGAATATTTAAGTAATTGTGAAGAAATTGTTGCATACCGACTCTACTTTCTTGGGATTTAGAATTCAGTTGTTATCGTGTCTTTACTGAAAGTATTTTTAGTTGTAAATGATTTGATTTTTTTCTCAGTTTAACCCGCTAACCTGGTATGCGGTTTGTGTATCTATTCCATATCTATCTGTAGCTGTTATTAAACCACTGTAATGGCATCTAGTCGTGTAGATTACCTAATTTACTTACTGTTTCTTATTTTGTAGGCTTGTAATTTGAATGCAATCATTTAATTAAAGTACTGGTCTTAAATTATTAAATTACTCTGTTTACTGCAAACGACACGTAATGTTCCACTTCATAAACAGACTATTAGTTAAACAATTCCAGTGTCCGTTGGTTGTTTTCCTCGTTATGTTGAACAACGACGATTGCTTTTTATCAACATTAAAATTTTTCAACATAAAAACGAATGTTATTGAAATTTTTTCGAACGAAAGCTCTATGTGCCTAGCAACAACTGTTTGTAAAACGATTAACCCCGTTCATTTTATATTTCATGTAGAGAAAAGGAACGGACACAATGTCCAACAAAGCGGAAACCTTATATTATTCCGCGTGATCCTCTTTAGAGTGATCTTATCAAGTCTAATTCTAATGCGTGCTGATACGTGTGAAATTAAAAATCTCATTTTTTTCCTCCCGTGATGTCCCTTAGAGAAGTTAATATCTCTTCACAATCCGAACTAATTTTATTTTTATTTTTTAAATTAAACGAGTCCTATGGAAAAGTGCAATAACAAAAACCACGAGCTTCAGCCGCGGTTAATCCTCCTGTTGCAAAATTAAAAAATACAAAAAATTTACTGGGTAGAAAGGTTGGAAAAGGCCCCGACTCTCAACGAAGAGGTTCTCCCATGTCTTATGAAGTGTATAAATGAGTTAATAATTGTGAGGAATCCTTCGGGAACGATTCAGTTCCCTAAAGCATTGTTCTCCAATCTAGGAGGACACATGAGACTAGAAGAAGAAGAAGAAGAAGACAATCTCATTCAATCAATCTTTCCTACCTAGCAATGACAAATCGATTATGTCTTTCCCGGGGTAATAGATTTCAAAGAGCAGCCAAATCCAGATCAGAGAAATTTTTCTTTCGAAAAAAAAAGAAATTATCCTTTTTCCCGAAGGAATCGAACATGGTTTCTCGTTTTTTTGCCTTTCTGGTGTCACGTGTCTTTGCTCGTGTGCCGGGTGCTCACCTGTCATTATACGTGCCATGTAGTTGGAGATGTTTACGGTTGTAACTATGTACTAATTGTCAAAATACCTGAGTTGTTATAGTAAACATGGAGTATATCCTTCTTTCTTATTGGTTCTTCTATTTTAAGAAGAAATGTATATACTAATTTGAGACTACAGTAATACGAAGTTGTATATAAACAGTATCATGCGGTTCTGTAATTCTCACGTGTTTCATTTGTTGTATCACAGATTATGCGAGCAAGGTGAATAATATTGACAGGTGAACAAACATGTCTTGTCAATAACATAAATACAATCCAACTCACCCATATCTTCTTTATCAGTTGGGCTAATACTTCAAAGTGTCATTAAAACAAATTGTTACTTTAAAATATAAAAATTTAGTATTTGGCGTTCTTTAGAAAATTTTTCGAGCAGGAAGGGTTGGAACCCCTGGGGTAGACCGTTCACTCGCTTCATCTCTCCAAAAGGATCGGAACCACCACGCAACTGTTTTTATTTCAACCCTCCAACGTTCGTTCTACTCCAGTGAAGTCTACTTTGCTTTCAGTTAGATGTCAGACCAGTCGATGAATTCCCTCGACCGATTGTATAAATCGTACAAAAGATGAATAATGTCTTATCTCATGAATAAAGTGTTGTATATTAAATAATTTGCCGTGTTCTTCCAATTGTATTGAATTAGTCAAACAAAAAATTCTCATGTAGGCATTAATAATCGTTTACATTACCGAAATAAAATAATTGTTTACCTCAAACTTGTAACCATTACTTATACCTACACCCAAAATTATTTTATGTTATCGTTGTATTACGCAGGGATTGTAGATCTAGATGAGACAGCTGAAAAGCAAAACATAATATCAATAAATTAATTAATCAAATTAATCAAAAATAATATTATAATAATATTTTCGTACGACAATATAAAATTATCAAATCGTTTACTGCTATGTATCTTACTACAACGACGTCTGCAACACAATGTTAAGAAAAATGTGAAAAAGGTGCTGTTGCCCTGAGTAAACTTGGTTTTTTTAATTGTAATAAAAAGGTTAAAATGGTTGTACAACATGCCAAACATCTTACGGAGACAAGTTGAATCGAATGAAGTGGATAAAAAATACTGTTTGTGAGTACCCAGCAATTGTGTCCCACACGTACGTTGGATGTTCGCCCGGAGTCTTTTTTAAAGCGAAATTTTTGCCAAAAAGTGACAAATTTACCATAAACAAACGGATTCGTGTGCGTTTCGAGGGGAAACGGAAATCAGACATTTAAAATGTCATTTCCTATTTCCGCCCGGGATAAAAGCATTCATCATTTATTAATTTTTTGTTGTGTTCTGGTTTTTGAAGTGTACAGAACCGAAAGTTAACAAAATTAGAGATTGATTAATGAGTGTGAAAGTCGAAGAGAAGAGGAGGGGGCCTGTCCGAACATTTTCGGGAGGAAGGGAAGTGGGGCCAATCCAAAAAGAATTTTTCCATTCCCCTGACAAACCTGACAGGAGCAAATGCTTTTGAATGAAGAAAATAATGAGAAACTGGCGACAGTTTTTGGTTGTTTTTCGGAGAAAAGTACCGGGACCCTGTACATACTTTTGCTATTTACGAGTAATCGCTTAAAAATGTATGATATTATACCTCGTTGTATGCATAAATTAGTGTCAAATATAGTATTTGGTATATAACTAGATTCTTCTTGTTTCTATGATACGTGTCATACAGAAAACGTAGGTTTTCATGTTCTTATTTTGTCTTTTTCATATTTTAAGATCAAATTTTCTACATATACCTGTATACCTTTTTCGTATACAGTTACTCACCATAGTTACGAAGGAATTATTTATTATTTATTCTGATTCAAAGTTCCGATAAAATACACATGAAAAATTCTTATTAACCAATCAGACAGAAGTAAACTAAGACAGAGACATGTCTGGCATGTGACCCACGGTTCCTATTTGTTACTGTCTATTCCTTTGTGATGAACAGATTTTTTCAAACCCAATACATTTCCTTTTAAGGCAAAGGAAAGACAGCCTTTAGCGTGTGATATAAATAATTTTTATTCTTCTGTAATTTACATAATCCGTAATGTAAGTGTAAAACAAATAATGAATCATGAAGAAGTTATTTGATGCAGACTTACATGTTGATAACAAAATTAATTTATTATTAATTCCGTAATTCCGTAATATTTTTCAAAGTATGCATCTTATACAGAAATGTAGAAAATTCAAAACCGCAAAATTACGATACAGGAAGATTAAATCAAAACTCTTAATTTGGTTAATTTGGCTGCATTGAGTTAATCCTAAATGAGTTCCAATTCTTGCACGTTCTTATTGTTTTGCGATGTAATTCACATTTCATTATCCTCTTTCTGTGTTATTTTTGTCTTTTGATTTTCCACGAAAGGCTAGTCATTCAAATCGATTTCGTAGGAAAAAAGGGAAGTCTGCATAGGGAAGGAAAGAGTCTGATCGAAGAAAGACACCCACCCGAGTTTCATTCCCCTCTTTTTCTCTTTCAGTCAGAGACTTGGCAAACCTATTTCATATATTATTAAAAGAGACGGAAAAAAGCAAGAAAATTAAATATTGAGACGTTGCCGGTCAACGGGAGCAGCCATGGCCGTTAAAAAATTTAAAGAAAAAGCTTTGTTAATTAAAAGCGATTTTTCACGTGGAAAAAAAGAACCTGCAGTTAGAAGTGTATGTGAATGTTCTCTTTTCAAGTCGACGTGTGACTCTTAGAAGGCGTGTTTGTAAAGCGTTTATTTCAGAACCAAACAACACAACCAAAGAATCATAAAACTGGAAAACTCTATTAAACCATTCTATTGAGGATCTACTCAAGAAAAGAATTGAAAACTCCTTTTCTAGGGCAGTTCAACGATCGGACCGTCCACTGGTTTTAATTTTTTTTTTTTTTTTCGATGAGACTTCTCATTCGACGGGTTCGAGCTAATTTGTTTAAAGTTTTACCATGTCAAGGGGAACATGAATCGGTGGAGATGTGTAATTTTCAGTTGTTGTTACCACTCGAGCAGCGCACGAGCACCGTCTCTTCGGGGATTCAAACTTTCAGAGTGGTAATTTTACCGAGGATCAATCAATACAGAAGACAATCTAAATCGTATTGAACGACGACATTTCTTCTCATCATCAGACTGTCCTCGTGTCCTCTGTCCCGTCCCCCTTGAAAGTAGTTAAGTCGCCTCTAATAGATCTGGCAAGAACATACATTGCCATTGGCCTAGATTACAAGGTCGAATGTATTTTCGTCTATGAATCTCAATCGCGGATGTTTTATTGCCTTCGTGTCTTGTCAGACTCACGTGAGACTTTTTTGATTAGCCTGCGGTTCAATGTGGACCAAATAGCCTTCGAAACGAACTTGATATTATCTCTTAGACTTTAGTTGGTGTTGGAACTTCGTCGGGGTGACGTTGCCCGTGCATTGTGTTCGCGTATATAACTCATCCTAGGAGTTGAGTGTTCGCGCTCCACACACTTGCCCATTGTTTCCTTTTAAGAAATGTTAAACGTTCACAATTTTGAATTGTTCGCCAGTTCCTATTGTAAAATCGATCCGTACGTTCGATTGGTTTGCTCGTATATTTGAATCAAATTCACCGGGTGAAATAAAACTTTTCGGGTTGTGACATCTGAAGTTTCGGCTTTTGCGTTTTTCTGACGGCGGCCAAGAGAAACAAAGTCAAAAGTGGGCAGCAGCAGCAGCACCAGTAAAGAACACAAAGGAAACATGTCGTTTTGCATGTGGAGAGGGGAGGAGTACTACAGGGATCACTTTGAAGTCGGTGAGCAACCCTACCGGTGACATTTGAACAAGACAAAACCTGAAAACACACAAAAGTGAATTTTATGTTATTTTTTTTTCGATAAACCAATGTAAACGGATTTACACTTCATACCACGGTTTTTATAAATTTGTTTTTGTTCATTTCAACTGCTTCAGTGCCGCAAACCTTCAGTTCCAACCGCAAGTCCAAATTGACTTTATGTATTACGTTTTGTACATAACAAATTGTAAATAAACAAGAACTCTGGTGATGAGTTGCATACATTTTTCAAATTAGTGTTAATAACAGTAAATAAAAATTTTGGTTAATTAATATTTTCATAAATATATCTGTCACACTCTACTGTAGGTCTCCTTTCAGGATTTGGTATAACTTGACATAAATATTTGTAGTCTGCATAAAGGAAAAAGACCAACAGAGACAACCTGTTTAAGAAGTTATGAAATATACGGAAGCGCTGCAGTCATACAGTTGAACAATCTTTCGGAACCCACATCGTTAATTTAAAATCGAGAACGTGTTGCATGTCTCTACAAAATATACAAACCGTGTTGTCCGTGTTGAATCAGAATCCACCACAATAATCCATAATTCAAAATGATTTGACTAAGTAGAAGATTAAAATAGTTAAATAACTTTCAAATTAATATAACTTGTGTAATAACTTTGATTAAGATTTTAAACTCTGGAGGGATGAGAGCGGACTAGTTCAATTCATGTTTTTACATTTTTATTAACAAAAAAAGAATTGTTGATTTAGAAGCGGGAATTATTTTTCCACTACAAATGTATTTTGCAGTTTTTTTAAAAAAGAACTATGGAGGAGTTGCGTCCGGTGGTCAAATTTTTTCCCATCCCAGTGGTGCGTTGGAATGGGGCGGATGATTGGGGTGAGAAAAATAGAGAAAGTAATAGTAAAGGAATTCCTCTGGCAGTGTCTGAATTATGAAAACCCTCCGAGGTGAATTCAATGAAAAAATAGAAAACCGGACGAGAGTTTTAGGCCGAGTAAACCTTTCCGAAATTGTTTTGTAATTACAACGAAATAGGATTTTCCTTTTTGAGATTTTCCGGCTACGTGCTGGAATCCTTAACTTCCTACATCTCCCTCTCGCCTCCTCGTTCTACACCTGGAAAAACTTTGCGAGGAGAAACAGAAGAGCAGAAAATCCGTGGAAGAATGGAGGGAGAAGACCAAACACTTGACAATTTACCTAATTTTGCAGAAAAGTTTGCATTAACGAGGTTTCGGGATTAACAATCGGTCCGTTTGTTTTGTTTGTTCAAGTTGAGACCCCCGACAGTCTTCATCTCGACCCCTGAAAAGGTTCCTTCTTAACCATCGCAAAATTTAACAGAAATAAACGGTTGCTGGGAGGATAGCGGAGGCCACGACTTGAAAGTGTACCAAAAGTGGAAGGGCTGTAGGTCAGTTGCACAGAGCACATTGAGCACCACCAACCCTGGAACTACAAAATTAAATTTCTCCTTATTAATTTAAATCATTTAATTATTTATTTATTTAAGTTTATCCACTAATGCAACACTGAAAAATTATACTCATTAAATTATTATTGCAAGAATACTGAATGAAACTTAATAATAATTACATAACATCATAATGAAGTTTATTGTTCAATACTTTTTAAGTTTATTTTTATATAATGTGTACTTTCATCTTGTCTGCATGTTTCTTGTGTCTAATAGAAATTTTGTTAATTTTCAGGAATTTACGTTTGCTCACAATGCAACTATGAAATGTTCTCCAGTTTGGCCAAATACGAACATCACACTCCGTGGCCGGCGTTCAAAAAGCCCTTTCATTCTGATTCTCTGACGAAAATACCGGAGGAAGGAAGGCCGAACGCTCTGAAAGTATGTCTTAGGTTACTGAAAATTTGTACCACACATAGTTCAATAACCGAAGGAAGTTTAGAATTTGTAGTTGTAAGCTCTAAGTTTTAAGTGGTTTAAGACGTCGAATGTGTCGGAAAGATTAAAGTTCAACGACCCCAAATTGATTAAGCAAAACCTGCACGAATTTACAATTGTGAATGTACCACTTCTGGAATTTAAGTGACTCGAAAGACTATATATAAACGTGTCTTACAATCGAGTGTGATAATCAGACAAAATTATTATCAGGCTAGATTTTTTCCTTCTACTAGACGTCACAGTGTTGATTCTTAGTCATACACGTGTGTGTATGTGTGTGTGTATGTTTCTTATGTCAACGTGTTTCCCAACTGCGATGCAATTCGTTTTCCTCATACAACTCCTTCCTACAATTGTTTTGTTTTCATTTTAAGCTTGAAGCGAGTACGCAACTCTATGACGTAAGAAACTAGAATTTTCATAGAAAGAGTGGAAAAGGAATCATAAAGACAATTTTCAAACTTTGCCTCGTTGACTCGACTGCATAGAGCAACTGCAACTTTAATTTAGAATTTGTCTAAGTACTAATTAACATTGAAATCTTGTTCGCGAGGAAGTGGCCGTAACATTGCATTATTTATTATATATAATGTTTTGTGAAACTATCGTGAAGGTACCAAACGACAGATTTTGGCTTTTTCTTTGACGTTTAAAAGTCAGATTTTTTTCTCTTACTCACTCGGTTACTTTAAACTTTTTACTTTAATCTTTTTGAAACGTCACCTTCGGTCTGATCACCCGAAACTATAATCTATTTAATAATTGATAAGACTGTTTATGTCAAGAATTATTTTTCCCAGGTGTCCTGCGGAAGATGTAGAAACGGTTTGGGACATGAATTTTTAAGGGACAGAGCAGACGGAGGATCGAGATTCTGAATATTCAGTCACTCCTTGAAGTTTGTACCGTTTTCAAAGGGTAAGTAGGTCTGGTTTGAGCTCAACCGAGGACTGACGAATTAAGTTGTGACCTTAAGTCATTTAAACAAATATACATTCGAATGGGAGTTTACTCAAATGACAATGATAGGTTTGTGTATTACTCATCACTCCCCACGTACCGTGTAGACCTACTAAGTCACTACAAATGATAATATCCAACTTATTTAGTGGAAGAACATTTTGGTTTAATCGTTCTATTTATTTTTCCTTTATTAATTTCAAGACCTTATAGTGTAACTATTTACATAATATATTACTTTTTATTTTTATTAATTGTTGTGGGTAGCTATCCTTCGTGGTGTTTGCTCCGTGCAGTTCTTTGACTTTATATATTTTAATATTAATATGATGTAGTTTTACTTCTTACTTCTTAGTTTTACTCTGTGGTCAGTTCTCTTTGTAATCATCGCACATCAATTTTCAGTTTTTGTCGCTCTCCTACCTGTGACTCACAAAAGTGTAAGGTTTCGAGACAGACGGGAAGTAAAAAAAAATTAAGCCGAGAAGAGCTTTAGATGAGGACAGAATTAACTTTTCTTCTTTTCTTCTTTTTTTTTGTTATCACAAACTTCAGAAAACATCAAAACTTTAAAGGAGACTGAAGAAGAAACAGATAAGAAAGGGGACGACAGTTCTGGGAACATGTCATCGAGCCACGTCGTGTAGAGGAGCAATGGCAACAACAGCAACAAAAAAAAGATGGGAGCAGAGACAGACCGCAAAAGTTAACGACAGCAACAGCCAACAGCAGAAGAAGAATATAAAAAAAAGTAATTGGAAAACAAGTCCGCTTCTCGTTCGTTCATTTGCTGAAAATCTCGTTGTCATTCGCCAAATTCCTTTCTTTTTTGCCTTGCTCTTCTGCCACGTTTCTTTTTGTCCGACCTGTCTTTTTTTCTGTCGTTAGTACTCAGTACATGAGGGAAAAGCTTCCAAGCTTTTGCCAGTGTGCGACAGACATGTCAAAAATCTAAGATTCTGACAAGCTTTTAAAATTAAATCGATAGAAGACGTCTCCGGAAAATTTCGGTAAGTGACAATTGTCACTCCGAAATGGTGATTTTCTCCACAAAGAAAACTTTTGCTCTCTCCTATAGTTTAACTTAACTAACCAGCAGACTTTCTGAATCGTTCGGATTCCATCAAAAGTGTTAATTCGAGTTTCCCTCGGCGAGGGTTCCGGGCACGTTTCCCTTTCAAAAATCCGATTTTGCCCACCCTGACGCCGCCATTATTGGTTTATCACTACAACTACACGTAATAATTTCGTATATAGCATATTCAGCAGAAGCCATAATGGATTTTTTGCCGGGCTGATTATGAATGTACTCTCCGGCGTACTTTCTTTTTTAAATGTTATTTTCCGCGTGCGTGTTTTGGTGGAGAGGCGGATGAAGAAACATGAAAAGGCCCGAGTAAAAAGGTTGGCAGAAAGGAAGTAGGAATTTTCCGCACAGTTGTAAGGCTTCTTTAATATTCACATCTTCGTTCGCACAAAAGTAAAGTCTTTTCGTCACTTTCTTAGTACTTCCTCTCTACGGAGTTGGATTTACCCACCGGCATCTCGTACGGTCTTACCTTAACCGATTTAAGAGAGACCTTTTCTCCGAAGCCTTTTCATATTTGACACTGTCCATTGTTGCCAGGATAAGAACTCTCTTTAACGTTTTGTCAGCCTCAATATAAAAAACCAACCAGAGAATCCGCGTTCTTAAGCTATTTTTTTTTTTTACTTGTCACCTCTAAGCATGACCTAACTCTTTACTTGACACCTTGGGAAAAAGTTGCGTCTGCTACTCCGTCGAGATGGAACTTTGAAACCTTCAGACATTGAAATTAACGTGACCTAATGTGAAGTTGGGAAAAAGACCCATCTTCTTTTTATTTCTTTCATATTGAATTGATACATCCCCGTGTGTGTGTATGCACCAAGTACCCAGCAGCGCAGGTACTGTCCGCGTTTTACCGAACCCCAATTTCTAGTAGGAAATGAACGCAGGGAAAATGGCCGCGTTTCACTTCACTAATTTCATACCAAAGGACACGTGAGAAATTAATTGACTTGATTAATAAGTCGATGTCGGGTGTCGCAAGTAAATGGCGGATATCATTTGGGAATTAAACAAAGTTTTACGAGCTCTCCATCCTCGGTTTAATTAGGTTCGCTCGCGTATTAGCAGAGGAATCCGTGGTGCTAATAATACCGTTTTTAACACTATCTTTCGTTTTAAAATAAACTTTTGTACTCGGTTTTATATGACAACCGCTTCCACTTCCACTTACTTTTTTTACAAGTGAGAAGTAAATTATACAAACGTGTGAATGCATTAATTTATGGGTTATTTATCTTTTTACTATCTTTCTTTTTTATGGAACTCGGTTCACGTTCCGGTAATTCAAATTTCATGATGAGCTTATTTCACATGTTATTGCGAATTCTCTGTACGTTCAACATAAAAGGAAATGTCCGTATGTATGTATATACATATATAATTTCTATGTTAGTTTTATTTTGATTTTGGTACTCATGTGAAGTCGAAGTACTCTTTTTAAGCTGTGATGTGAGCGTCAAAACTTATCAAATTGTAATGAATTATGTAGGTGTTGTCCAGTAGTAGTAATATTTCGATTGTTTCGGTTAAGTTTTTCTGGTCAAAGAAGAACTGCAACCTTCTAAAGCTGAGTTCTTTCTTGGAGTGTGTTGACTCACAAAAATGCTGCCAAGTATTCGGGCTTAACTTACCCTTTTGTACATAAAGGTGAAGTGAATTTTTTTCAATTTTTTTTCTTGTGTGGAGAAGGCTGCTCTCCCACTAGAAACTCAACTTTCTTTGTTTTTCCTGAGGGCATTCAGGTAAGAAGGTTTTCAGGCAAAAAATTTTCAGGTGAAAATTAAAATGAAAAGCTTGCTAATCTGACTAAGTAAAAAAAGATTAAAAAATTTAAGCTTCCGGTCTTTTTGTAAAGTTTTGTATTCTTCGTAAATATGTCTGCCTTTTTAAGTTTTTTTTTCCATTAGATTTAAGTCATTTCGAATGTAAGTTGTGTTCTTCTCACATTCTGCTGCTGTTGTGCTCCTCGTGTGCTTCAAACTGCTTTCCTGTATCCTTCCAGGAGAAGAAGGACGGAAACGCGGCGGCTATTGAAAAAAAAACCTCATGACAATTTTTGATTAAAGTTCCTGACCGAAACCGTCAAAAATTCGATGTTTTTCCGGTTGACTTTTAATTCCGCCCGTGATGTTCTTCTATTCTTCTTATGTAATGCTGCAGTAGTGTTTAGTAGTATTAATAATCAATATTTTAAATTCATATAGTTCGTATTAATTTTTGGCTGATGATAATTTTTTATTTTCATATTTTAAATTTTTTAATTTTTAATATAATTTTATTAATTTTACTGAATACTCATTTCACCCTTCTGAAAAAATTTTGTAGTGTCAATGACGAAATCCGAGGTTATTCTAATTTAAGGTAAGATGAATAGAAAATTCTTAGGACAGTTTTGTACAACAATTTTTCGAAATTTTACTCCACTACTTCTTACTTCTAAGAGGAGTAGACCGACAGCTTAAGAGAATTAAAATGTCCACAACGGTTTACTGTTCGCTGTCATTCAGGAGAGTGTGCGCGGGATTTAAACATTATGTCGAAAAAACTATTTTGTAATTATCAGAGGAAGAACCGAACGGAGGATTTTCTATCTGTTAGGTCGATGATTAATATAATCTTTTGTTAATAACATACCATGACTGTTAACTAAATCCTTAAAAAAGTCTCAAACGAGGCAACTACTCATTGGGTAATGTAGTAATGTATTCCGAGAGAATGAAGAAGTTTTAATGTCTTCGAAATGGTATTTTTAGTTCAATCAGGTTTCATTAACGTTCAATATATTGTGCAAACTACCTTTTAATTGGGTTCGTAGGTATTAACAAGAGTACGCTTCGAACAATAGAAAAAAAAACACAATGCCTTGAATGTTTTACAAAAGGATTTGTTCAATCATATGTGAATAATGTCGGAAGCTTAAACTGTACAAATTGTATTCCGTTAAAATAATATTTGGTTTTTCACAGGGAAAAACCTTAAACACGTACGGTTTGTTGGTATTAACACATAAAATGTGTGCACATGGAAACCTATGAAATTCACAAAACTATGTAGTTTATTTATAGAGAAAAGAAGAACATGGGAGGGAGTACTCACTCGGCATAGAAGTTGACACAGAGGAAGTGAAGAAGTAAGCGTTCTTTTTATTAAAACTCCGTGGGTTGAATGTCGGAGATTTTCATTATTTTTTGGAGACATCAGCGAAACCGTTTTGATTTGTTTTACTATAGTTGAAAGTGGATTTTAGTTTCAATTAAAAAAGTGCTTAAAACGAGCAAAAAAGTAGCGAAACAAACTAACGAAATGAGTCTGAGTTATCATGTGGCGATGAGAAAAGGAAAACTGGTGGCCGATGTAATTTTTACTGAAACCGGAAACCCGTTTTCAAAGGTTTCCTTCTACTCGCATGGGACCATGCCCGGGAGAAACATGCATAACTTGAAAAGTAATTTTCATGCTTTAAAAAATAATATTTATAGCTTTCAACTGGTTTGCTGCAGACATGCAAAGTCTTTAGGAAGGAGAGAAGCAGTTGGATGGCTCAGCAGGTTCCAAGGACTTTGGTCGATCGCATGGGTCAGTAGATGACACAGCGAAATTTTAGTGCCTGACATCTTGTAGTTCCTGTGATGAATTGTAATTAAAATAATTTTCAATATGGCAGGGAAGTGAATTGTTTCAAGTATCATTTTAAAGAATAAAAAAACGAAAAGTTGGATGTTCAATTAGTCAAAATCAGAACCTCTTGAGGTGCAACAGACGTTGTTTTTGGTTTCTAGGTAACGCTATTAAATATTTTATCTTAGTTTCTTGTAGTGATTGTGGTGTATTTAATAAATTACAGAATACAACATGTAAAGATGTATTTCTGACAGCACAATGAGTGTGTCACATTCTTTCCACCTCCTCATGCATTATGTATAAGATTTTAAGATTATAAACACCAGAGGAAGATGGTAATATTAAATATTATCAATGGTGGTAACATTTTAGAGCGAATTGCTGAAGAATCTGTTAGAATTTTGAGAATTTGTAGACAGATGCTGGGAAATATTGAACTTTCAATTTTTTTTGACGGCACTACTATTATTTTTGACTCTCTTGGTCTAGTGAAACAGCACAAGTGACTCACACACTGCAAGTAACTACAGAAGCTAATAGTGGAGGGTATAAGTTCAGTTTTATTATAAATTGACGTAATCATACGACCTCGGATGTTGTGTCTGTTACAACAAAATATTTACTTATGATAAGTGTAAATAACTACTACACAATCACAAATAGTTTTGTAGTTCAATAGCTGTCAACTAACATTATCTACATCAGAAGTGCAGTGATACTGTTAGCGTACAGGCGCACGCAGGGAAATGTTTCCAAATTCCTCAGGAAGTTCCTTTCCCAGTTCCTTCTCTTCTTCACTCAACTCTCGCATTTGAATATTTCATTGCCTATTCTAAAATGTATATCATTAATAATGAGAAAGTTATTATCGGTCCGATAATGTCTTACCCGTCTCACGATGGAAAAATCCTTTGGAAGGAAATGTGAAAAATTAGTTTGAGAGAATGGAAAGTTGGTGAAAGTGAAAAATTTCTAAGTCGACCGCAATCGGAGCTTGAAACTTTTCAAAGTCTTAAGCAAAAATCTTAATTCAACTTTTACAATGGACATAACATTTATATTATTATAATAAACCTTACTACTACCTTCTAAACTACGTAAAGAGACTTCGGAATAATGTGTATGTATGTTTATTTTGTTTACGTTTATGTTCACACTTAATTTAACATCATTTCTCAATGATTAAAAGTTCGCCTTTTAAGTTCAATTCCTTCCAGAAACTGAAGAATATTTTTTTTGTGTAAATAAGAAACCATAGTATATTTTGGGGGAAAATTCAGGGAAACAAATAAAAGCCATTTTCCCAATTTAATTATTTTCATTCGAAAAGCTTAGATTTTTTGCAAAAGAAATTTTGTTTCAACCTACAATGTCTCCAACTTGTTTATTTATAGTTTAGTCATACTAGACGTTTAGTTATTAATATTATGTAAAACTAAAGAGTCGCGTTATTTTTCTTTATAAAATGGTATTGAACACTTAGTATACAAACACCTTAGTTTACAAAGTACCGTCTAGGTTCCTTCTCTAGAAGTTATGAAATAATTTCATATATTTAAATAAAATATAAAATTGATGTTTGTAAAAACTGCTGATATTATTACAGGTGTTCATATTTAATGTGAAATATTTAGTAAGTAAAATTAAAAGTTGTTAACAATTACTCCTAGGTGAATTGGTAAATTTAAGTGTTTTCATATACAGATATATTAAGTTGCTCTAGTAGTTGCACTACTTTTTTACAAATTCTACAATAATAGGGGATCTATTTAATTATTTACATGTGATATTTTTTTGATTTTAAGTTTTGTTGAAAAATTTTTATTTGACCTGTTAAATCTTTTTTTGGTGGGAAATGAACGGGAGTTATGAAGACACACGAAAACAGGCACACCGCCCTTTCATAATTATGAAAAATTATGCCGAATTTTATCGATTTAGTAGTTGTCCGACACTCCTCCCGTGAAACAGTTTCGTACAAAGAAACAACACACAGCAAAATATCTTAGGTTGTATTCAAGACAATTGTCTAAATTCATAAGGAGTTGTAATATTTTCGGTATAAACATAGTACATACCAGGACGTGTGACCTGGAAGTCCGTAACAGTTTTGTAAGGCGAAGAAAATTCAAATAGAAACGGAACCACGTCCTTCGTTAGACACCTGCAGCACTGACCGTAATGAGGTTAGAGTAACTCGAACCCAACCAAGAGAGCTTTCTATATTACTCACCTGATATCGGTCATCTTACGTAACAAATTTGTGTGATAACACGACAAAATCCACTCAAATTTCCTTTGTTTCTTTTTTAACTCCGGTTGAAAAAAAAAAATTTGCCGGGAATCAGGTTTTGCGGTAACCGAGAGAGAGAAAGAGTTTGCAAGGTGTGAGGACATGCCACCATGATAAAAAAAGAGAGAGAGAGAGAGAGAATTGGTAGTTTGCACAAAATCACAAAAGGTTTTCGTGTATTTACAAGTCACACCATTAATCATACACCACGTATCCTTCCATCTTTCCATTTCTCCGCCTCATTGTTTGTAGCCGATTTATACGTCGTTTCCTCTCAAAACATTTCTCTCGACACAATACAAGGATTAAATTATCATGTATTTTATTTATTTATTTATATATATATACATTTATCTATTTATTTACACTGGTGAAACTTCAATGACGATGAGTGAGCGTGCGAGTGCTTGTGAAAGGTGGCGGGAACAGCGGAGGCAGCGGCCAATGGAAGACAGAGAAAGCGAATGTCCTTTGTGGAAAGTTTTTTTGTTTAAAGGAAATTTTTTTCCTCTTCCTGTTGGGAAGTTTCAAATTTCTTTTCCGCATTTCACCGTAACAGTTACGTACTGTTACTGTATAGAAATTTCAAATGGCGGAACCCGCAGAAGTTCTGGAGGGAAGGGAAGAGGTTGAGTGGGAAATCTTCTGTCGGAGAATTGTCAGGCTGCTTTTTCCTTCGTCACACTGGAGACTTTTGTCTTGTGTCCATTCCTGAGAGTCCCTTGCTGTTGACGAAAGCTAGGAAAATGGGGGGAAGTGTATCTTTTCCGTAGTGTTTTTTATATTATCTATTGTATTTACGGGTTATCTCTACGTGACTCGAATTTACACGCTTTTAATCGCGGAATGATGCTGTGAAATTGAAGCGTTTTTGTACTCGGCCATGCTGGAAAACTTATTTCTAGGGGTCGAAACGGAAATGCCCCCGTCGTAAAATATACCTTGAGTTTCTATTTTTAAACTTTAATACGTTATTGAATGTGGAACCTTCTGCTTCTGACGCGGTGCGGTTTTTATTTAAATTGTACAACTGTCCAGTTATATAAAAAGAAGCTTTATTGCTGAAGCTTAAGGTACGGGTTTCTGTATTTGTGTTAGTTAGACAGCTTAAACATACAATTTAGGCTAATGAGTATAATTAATCAGTTTAAAAAAATGTTTAGGTAGTGCGAATATTTGTTCTGCCATTTTACGTACTTAGTGCAAATATTGCAATATGTTGCACGTATTTAAGTAAATTTTTTCTGAAGCAATGTGCAGAATTAAGTCAGAAAGGCGAGAAGAATTTACTAAACTGCACTGGGGTAAATGTCTACATAGTGACATAGAGATGAAAGAATAATTATTGTGTTTATGTGTTATATGTACATAAATTTGTTTGGGAAAGAGAAGTTGAAATTATAGTGAGGTGCTAGAAAAACTTCAGCAAATGTCAGGTCACCCCATTTCGATTATCCATGGTGACCTTCCGGTTAATAAAGTTAATGGACAGAACGACTGGGTTTCCTGTATTTTTAAGGGCACTGTTGCAGAAGACAAAACGGTGAGACTGCTAAAATCAGATAGTATCACCTAAAAATTTAATGAAATATGAATGGAAGGTTGAACCATTCAGTGACGGTGGAAAAAGGTTGGGTAAAAAAGCTCTTTCTCAAAAGCTCACCTCTGGAGGAGTGCCAGGTAATAAGAGTCAGTCGGATAGTTTGGTGATTTCAGCAGTTTTACCGGTAATTTTCCTCTTTTACTTTTTTGTATATCCAACTTTCATTATTCACATCTTTCTGCATTCTCATTTAATTCCTTTCCTCGCTTTCATAACTATTTCCCTTTAAATGATGCTGCCCTTTTAATTATCATTCTTCTGCATTTACAGTTTTATTTCAGAACTTCTTCAACGACCGTTACTGCTATAATAATAATAATAATAATAATAATAATATAATAATATAATCCTGAGCGCTTCGTATAATTATTAAACAGATTAGATGCGTGATGATATTCAGGCAAGACTCGAAAAGTGTGAATTGTTTAGCTGTTTTCATATCAACAGGTGACTCCTTACAGAATAAATGCAATGAATAATTGAATCTAAAGAGAGGGAAGCGAATTTAGGCACCGCTAACCGTTACAGGTGACGGCATACAGAAAACAGACGCCTTCAAGTGAAGTAGAAGTTTATTACACAGCCGGTTGAGAAGTGGATGTAATTAACAATTTCAAACAGAGTAACGACAGATACAAAGCTGAGTGTACTTCTAAAACAAAAAATATTCTCGATCATATAAAATCGAGCCGAATTGAAAAATGTTTTGACAAATGGTACAAATGGAGGAAATAATTACTGTAAAATTCTCATAATAAATTATAAGTACAGATACAGAATCAGATGCTGGCTATAATCTTGACAACAAGTGTAGTAAATACTGTTTATTTATTAATTGCAGGTCAGATGCGTTTGAACTTGTACCCTAAAATATTCCGTTTTTGTTATTAATTTAAGATTTATTGAACCAATAATTTTATTAACTTCATAATTTAACTCTTGGTTTAATTTAGTTAGTTGGTGCTATTTATAGATAGTAAGACGCCTACTTTCAAATATTTCCTTTTCTCAGCATCCTGCCTTTGATATAACTTGGGAGATATTTAATTTTTTTCATTAACGTATTTATTATTGCCATTGTAACGCCATTCCCTGTTGAAATTGAAACCTAATTTTGCATTTTCCTGATTATCTATCGCTTAGCAGTCACAAAAATTATTCATCAATGTAATAATCAAGCGTGATGCAACACCTTTCAGTAAAGTACATTTCTAATTTAAAATTGAATCGAAATATTTCAATATTCAATTTCGAATCCTTGAGGTTGCCGTTACTCCTTCCCTTATTTATTAACCACAATAAATTAACCATTGCTATGCATGTGCGTGTATATGAGTGACCCTAATTATTAAATTGAACATTGTAAATAATTTCTAGCCAAAATGAGTTTGCACAAAACTGCACAAAAACCGAAAAATAAAATGTTTATCGCCGGAACAATTATGTAAATTTTCTTGCTGTTGGAAATTCTATGCGGTTGAAAATCGGGGCGTTAAACGACCAGGTAAAAGCCTGAAGGTGTTCAAGCCCTCAAAGGGAAATAAAAAAGAAACAAACGGATTTTCTGTACATTGTAATAAAGGGACAGAAAGCTTAAGAAGAGAAAATCCAAGTCGTGAATCGACAGCATTGGGCAGTTCGTTCCTCCGAGCCTTTTCATAAATGTCACGGGATTTTAAAACTTTATTCTAATAAAAGGAATTTCTATAACTGAAACGTAAGTTAAGAAAAGGTTTTAACATTGTTTCATTTTCATGGATGGGTACCTACCGCACGAGCGAAGGATTAAACATATATATATGTGTGTGTGTAACTTTATTGAGTTTATAAAGTTTTCAGCTTGTCTCGTAGTTTTCGGTTGTCGCGACTTTTAAGTCCGTCAGTAGGACGTCAAATTATATACAATTTGAAGTAATTAATTGACTCCTCTTCGTCTCTAAAACTAAATGTTAGTTTCTCTCGTTAAAGTTAATTATTCAAAAGATTTTAAATCCCATTAATTATAAAATTTGAAATTTATGTTCAATTGCCGATTGTTGCAGAACATTTTTAACTTTTAATGAGCAGGCAATAAATAAGATTTAATACATGTGAGTCTGATATTATCGAGGGTTCGTTGGGCTCTGTCGCTTTTAAAGTAACTAATTACTCCTGGGATATTACCACGGTTACCTCCTACCGTTAGCAGAACGACATCGAGTCGATCGATCGATCGAATGATCCTGATCTGTTGGTTGTCACTTACTCCTCGTCTCGTGTGTTTCCTCGCGGCTCTTCCACCACTTTGAAAAGATGGAATTAACACCAGCAATTAAAATAATTTATTGTGGGAGTGATAAAGCGCAATAATTAAAGAAAATAAGCACGCTTCACAAGGAACTGAAAGCTGCAGGAAGAAATCGATGGAGCCGGAAATGATGAATGCAGTTTTTCTCATGGAAAACAAAGAAAATGGTAGAAAATTCTGCAAAGGAAAAAGAAAAAAATTTGAAAAGAAAATACTCAAAAGGCTCACTAAGGGAGACAAAGAAGATCAGACGTTTGAAGTTCTCAATTGGTAATGAAAATTCATTTATTAAGGACGTACTGGATGTATAAAATATATATATTAATTTATTCTTACAATATACGGTTCTTTGCTCAGCAGTAAAGTTCTTCTGAAGTTTGGAAAATCTTTTTGATAAAATGGCAGAATTAAGACAAGATAAGATTTAGAAAATGGGACGTACTGACAAGAAATCGCTGAAAAGTGATAGAACGGATTATGGAATTAAGTGTTTGTGAATAATATAATTTGTAGTTAAATCAACAACGATATAGAACTAAAAAGGAGAATGCTATCGAGTAGCAGTGACCAAGGTGTTCTGATAAAATTAAGAAATTCAGAGTAAATTAAACTATATAAGTTTTTCAGTAGGACATGCGAATGGTAAACTTACAGGTAATAAGAGGCATCGTAACGTAAAGAGTAGTAACTACACTAAAAGTAGTTATTTACTCAAAATGAAATGAGTGATGGTTGTGAAATTCAAAAGTCAAACGATGACGGAAGAGATGAAAAATTGAAATTAAGTTGTACTCTCTCCCTCGAAATGACTGAACAAAATTTTTCATTTCCACCAATTGGATTTGCAATGGAAATTGAATGGAATCGATACGAATTAGCTTTTTCTGACTACGTAAAGAACTAGTTTTACGTTTGAAGTTCTTGGAGGTTCTTGGTGGTTTTTGGAGGTCCGGGTCTGGAACTGCTTGGAGTACCACAGACGAAGTGCAGCAGGTTCATAGAGAAAACGATTAATTAAAGCGGAACTAATAACTGCGTGAGTGTTCGTTTAAATTACACGAAAAACAAACACCGACGCCATTTTTCATAACCTGCCTTACGAGACAATTTAATTTCTAACATTTCGTCGAACGTGAAATCCGAACGACGTAACTCGCGCGAGCTTCAATACTACCATTGAGTCCGCCATTTTAGTGAAATTCAATCAGTCAGCCTAGGTGTTGAGGAAATAATTTTTATACAAAATTCACGAGAACCGAAAATGTCGATACACAATCCGAGCCGCAGGTAAACGCATTTTGATGGAAAGGTGAGTCACGTCACTCATCACTTGGACTCTAACAAGGAATTTGTGACGAGAACTGCAGCGTGGCGTGGAATTCAAAACAGCAGAAAATTAAGTTTCCGTTGAACGTGAACGGATATAAGTTTTAAGTTTGTAAAACCGAAGTGGGTAAGTCAAAATTTTTACATACCATTATTTAATAATAATTATTACTTAAATGAGACACTTAAACTGTACATCAAATATATATTAAGTAATAAATTTGAGAAAAATATTCATTACCAACAGTAAATCATGCCACTTTCAGCGTTTTATTTTTTCATGAAGAAGAATCACAACGATTTGGTCGACACTCAGCTTTGAGAATTTCCTTAAAAGCTGGTGAAAATGAAGGGACGTCATCAAATGAAAAACTGCATGAATTTCATCTACTGTTGGCCCTCCAGTCAACTGATGAACACGCAAAGAAATAGAAAAATAAAATAACTTTTTTTGAGAGAAAAAATGACATCAGAAGTGAATAAAGTTGTCACGAACTACACAATTGTGACAGCGCGAATGTGACACTGGTTGAAGGAAATATTTTTTTTTCATTTACAGTAGTCAAGCCTGTTAGATAGTGAGTGATCTCTGATCTGAGATCCTGAAAAACCTGCGTAATCTTTTGTTAAGATATTTTAAATAACTTCTGCATGTAATATTAGAACTAGAACGGTTTATGAAAATAATATACGTAACAACAGCATTTAATTCCGTTCCGAAGATTCATGAAGTTATCAGTGCGAACTAACTTTAGCAGAAGTCCGACTAACTTCCCATTTGCTGCTGCTGCATCACGAGTTGTGATAGTTTTGACATTTTATACAGAAACATTTTGCTGAAAGATAATTATTTATTACAGGATATTATGTTAGAGTGACGACCTGTCGACAACACTCCACGTGTGATGTTAATTTGGTTGATTATTTTTAGCATTACAAATACACATAAGAATTCACGCGTGTAAAGTCACCTGCGTTTTGGCAAACTTTAACTTCTTTTCTCCCGGCAAAAGCCGTAAAATTCTTTTCCTTCTTCTGTGTTTCCTGCGTATCCGTGCCTGAATTTAATATCAGCAACTCCCGCGCAACAGCCAAAGAAATTGGAAATTTAATTTCATCCCTGCAGCTGTCGTGTGAAAAGATTCGGGTTTTGTATGTTTCTTTTATTAAAATGAAGAATCCGCGACGATCACGAACTTGTCTATTTTCCTCGAGGTGCACACCTAAGCGTATAATTATATCTGCATAATATTGCAATAACAATTGTAGACAATACTGCAGACACAGACAACAGTCTCGCATTTGAAGTGTCAAACAAGTGGAATCGAAAAGTTAATTTAAAAAAAATCAATTAAATAAATAAAAAAAATAATAATTGTTATAAACGCTTCACGCAACCTCAAAAAATATTCAATTAATAGAATTTAATTAATATAAACTGCTTACAAAGAAGTTTAGCAGTTCTAAACTCTTACGAGTAGTTATTTAATTTTTTCTACATAACTGTTTATGTAACAGATTTAGGTCACGAGCTTAGGATGTGATTTCGATCACCAATCTTCGGGGTCCTGCTCTTAATTTTTTTAGTTAGTTTTAATAGGAAGTAAATAAATCAATCTGAACTGTCAAAAATCAATTATCTATGACGTATTTTATGTATGAGAATAATGAACTGTCATTTAGTGGGCTGCATGTTCTTTTTCCTACACATTTATTAATTAACAATTTATATTTAATTTTATTACTACATGCTCGTTTAGTAAGCGCTTTATTTGTGTAATAGTTTACCAACTACAATTTGGTTTATCTGGTTACGTTAGTTAAATACAAATAAATCCCGACAGGGTCAAACAGTAACGTACCTTCTCTACAACCGCTCAACCCTTTTTTTGAATTATAAATTGAAGTAGGATGCCTTTAAGGAATTGTAAAATCCCGAGGGTAGTTGACATCCAAAAGGTACTACATAATATTACATTAAAGCACTATTACAATAGAAAAAGGCAATATTTTATTTGATCCAAATTATGCCCTCAAAGTGTGCTGTTGAGAATCGCAAGGAATGGAGGATGGCAGTTAAATAAAAGAAGTAAAAGTTTTCTCGTATTTCAGAAACTTGGAAGTGAGAAACTGCTTTTAATACGCCGGCGTATCGCGCATTTCGGGCGTCTGATGGTAACCGAGTTAAACTGAAATAAAAAGGCATTTCCTGCGGTAAGAAGCGACAATTGTGTGCAACAGCGAATGGTTTGCTAATCAAAGGAGAGAGGGTACTAGGAGCTTAGGGGAAGTGACCTTTGTCTCCATGGGCCGGGAGAAACCTGAAATTATTTTTTATAGTAAATTTCCAGGCACTGATGTACATCAATCAAGTGATGGTCATTCCATCAAGTAAAAAATTAGGTGGGTAGGGTAGTTCACAGAGGTTTCGCGTCACACCTGGATCTACTTAGACGTGTTCACCGCTGCTTTTTTAACTGTGTTTTTAATACTTTGGGTTCCTAAAAATATTACAAGTCTGCTGAGAGTCTGATCGTTCGACAAAAATTAAATATATTTCATTCAGTTAATAACGGTTTTAACAATTCAAAATGTCCGTTCTCGGGATTCCCCCACAGCTGGAGGTAAATCGTTTGACTGTACCTTCTTCTGGAAATGATTATCGGTCTCGTTTTTGGTCTGATGATTCGAGACGAGCTTCTTCCTTGGAGGTAAATGACGACATTTCTCTGGAGGATCTCCGAGAGTGCAAAACACTCGACGGAAGTCCCGTGAGTGCCGTAGGTTTCCATCTCTGTGCAGTACCTGTCCTCGTCTCTAAGCCTTTCTCTGTCGATGACCAGGTGATTCTTGACGTCTCTCCAGTGCTCTCTCAGGTAGTTGACGGCTTTGTACCTGAGCATCATGTGATACTCTTGGGTGCCGTACAGGTAGAGGCTCACCGCCCGGAACAGACAATTCCCGTCGCCGACGATGGAAAACCTTTCGTAGATGTCATCCATTGCCTTCTTCCCTTCTCAGTTCTTTTTTTCGTTGCTACGCGTTTTGTTTTGTTTTGTCGCAAAAAAACGAATTTCCCGCCTTTTTTCCTTCCGCTATTATTTTTGTTTCCGAAGAAAAATATTTACGTGATCGAACTGGAAATATGAAATAAAATGAACGAACGATTTGAATTGTTTTCGAAGAGCATTTTCTGCCGCTGTAGGTGAGTGGGCCTCTGGAGATACTTTGCAACTTTCTTTCTCTCTCTGTGTTATGCTAACTAACAATAGCAAAAAGGTTGAAGTAACATAATCACCGGCTCAGTCTCACTCTGTCGCGGCAAAGAAAAGCAGATGGATTTGTCGAAACCCAGTTCAAGTGTTGTTTATTTGAAAAGAAGTGTCGATTTTGTTTACGGTCCAAAACGGATGCCGGAGAGCATGTTCAATTTAATGTGAAATTTCGGGCCCGGATCTGTGCAGAAGCGCTCTTTTGTGATTCGTCCGAAAATCAAAAGTGTTTAACAAAAAAACAGTTCGAAAAGGTGCGGTCGACTCACGCTGTGAGAGAAATATCTAGTTCTGTCATTTCAGAATTGTATTCATAAACAAAGGACTCCATTTTGATTTTGCAACTTGCTTCCGGTTTACGGCTGTTGGTTCAAAGTTCGGCAGCAAAATGCGGTGAACTCGGTCAACACGGAAAAGTACTCTTTTTCGAGGTTCGCAGGAAATACCGAATGACTTTGTCATCGTGCGAGGAAGCCGGAGATTTGAGCCGGAGAAAGCACGGGAAGAGCAGTTTAGTCGAAGGGTGAAACAAGGAGGCCTCGTCGAGGCACCCGTGAGGTAATGAGGCCACACTGCTACCTACCCGCGGGTACCACTCAACAGCACCGCGTTTAATTGCGTTCCACACCTGAACGACACGTTGAGTGCAGTCCAATCTGTTTAATTTGCGAATTTAAGTCTGGCATTTCCGTTTCTGGTGAAGCGAGTGAGAGAGGCAAATCGAACGATTTCACTTTTGCTCCGGTGGTTTCATAAAGTCAGATGAAACGGGGGAAAAATCATGAAGAAAATGAAACCTTCCATCGAAATTGATTTGTGAAAGCTTTCAATTCCCAATCAAATTGTCAATAATTGAGTTATTTGGTATAAGACCTACGTACCTGTCATTTGTATTGAATGGATGACTCGTTTATACTCTTAAATAACCACGAAAAAATATTAATAGTTTTATTACCATAACATATATATTATTGGAAAGAAGAGCAACAAAATCAAATTTTTATTCTAATCTCCTCTACTTTCTCTCTGGTTACTCGTATGCTTTCATAATTTGATGTATCTCTTCATTTGGAAGTAGCTCTACTTTTTTAAACTTACATTATTCGTATACTAAAGTATTTACAAGTTCAGACTGCCAATAAGGCGCAATATCGCAAATGTTTCGGTGTAATGTCAGTGTATAAATATTATTTGATAGACATACAGTTTGAATTACTATCATTTAATTTAAAACTCTAAATTTTTTAGCGTAATTACAAAGTTTTAGTGCACATATTCTTGTAGAAAACTTCAAATGTTAATGTGTATTCGTGTCTGATTCATGACAAAAAAGTGTGAATGCGGTCAGTGTCATCGATATTGACAAAAACAATAAATAATTTACAAATAGAAGAGGATATTTAAAACGCTGTCAAGCACTCGTAGTATCAATAATAGGTACCTTTAATGGAAGAGTGTTGCCCTGTATGTATTATTTTTTTATATATTTCAATTTTGATATATCAATAAAAATAAAAGAGATACTTGTCGAATGTACATGTGTACTTATGGGTACCTATTTTATACAATACACTGTATACATGCATACAAATATAAAATATCTGTAAAAAACCAAGCAATTGTCTAAATTGAAAAACGTTCTACAAAAATGCATTGAGCAAATGAGATGATATTCACGTGCAACACTACTACCAAACCACAAGCCAGTTTGTAGTAACACTTTACGACCGGTAATATCGAATTTGAGGTTTCTATCAGGGTGCAGGACTCATAGGCTGTTAGCATAACTTGATTTCAATTTCGACTAAAATACAACTACAATTAACTGAGAAACACCAAGCGTTAAATGACGTATACATCACTTTAATTTATTACAAGGGAAATAAGTTTGAATGTGGCGGAAACCATCTTGTAACTCCTGAAACTGACAAAAGAGACATTACGGTCCGTTTTATTATTCGGAGTATTACCGTAAGAAAAACTCAAAGGGATTTTCGTCCATGCCTGAATCTAAATCCCTCCTAAGAATCTTTTCCTTTGTTTCCGAAGTGCTAGAGAGAGAGAGAGAGAGATTAAACACCGTCAGGAGAGAGAGCACAGTTGCCACGATTACAGAAAATTCTTTTCATTCTTCTTTCGAGTGAAGTGGATTAACAACAATCGTTGGAATAATTTATTACTCCGGTAAAGAAAAATTAATGTATTTAGTTGTTTTGATGTGTCCAAGTTGAAAGTATTAACATTAAATAATTTGCTCCGGTAATTGATGGGAGAGTTTACACGGGGATTTCATTACTTTGCAGATACTTTGGATGAACGGCCAGCTATTAGTACGCGTCTGTTGTTATTTTATGAAATTAATGTAATAAATCTATTTTTATTACACTTCTGTGTGTTTTATTACACCAAGTTTTACGGCTTTGATTTCAGAAAAAGATTTTTATGTATATAGGAGATGGGTAGCGTTAGAAGTCAGCAAGAGTATGCACTTGGTAATTAGAGGTTTCAGTACATTTCCATTTGAACAGGATAAGAACAACTTGACAATTCATGAAGCCGATGTGTCAAAGACTTATTCGAAGCGTGTACTGTTAAGCCGATCATTTCTATTGTTTGTAGTCATTATTTAATTCGGATGAAACTATGGTTTCTTGTGCGTCACAGAGAGAATATTCTTGTGATATTCTCCGTTCTAACATACACGAGCACATACATGTTACAAAGTCGTTTTCTGAAATTTGCTAAAATCAATATTGTTTACTCTAACGGTTCTGATCCTACAGTGATGGAAAGTGTTAAATATTTACGCACTAACTATATAACAAAAAGTAATATATAAAGATTTAAATATTTGTTTTACGTAGTTAGGTATGTTTGCTTAGCTCCTCTTGTATTATTACAAAATTGATTATTTAAGATGTTTATTTACAAGTGAATCTTACCACTGTACCAACCTACCACCGCAAGATTTGCAATATTTTATAGGCCGAGTTTAAAATTAATGAAGAATTAGTAACATTTGAGTGTTTTATGTCAGGACTACTATTAAAATAGATGTAGAAGTTGAAATTTGTATACACTAAAATTTATATTACATGACTATAAATATATATTTGATGAAAAGAAGTTACAGAAAAATTGTGTAGAAGTTAAATTACATTGTACTACTTTTTAGGCGCCTTTTAGTTTAATGTTATGCCGTAGGACCTGTACAGACAGCATTTTTGTGAAGGGTGCTGCTAAGTTGGTGTAAAATTACACACCCATCAGACTTTCTACATAACTGTGGTATTGTAATACATTAATAAATATAAAAAAGTAATAATAATTGCATTGTTGTTTAATAGCAGAACACTAAGAACTATGTGATTTGCTTTAGGTGGATTATTACATAAATACATAAATTACATTACACTTTTACACAACTGTATAGGCTGTGTATTGAATGAATTTTTAACATAACTTATGTTTCAAGGCACCTGTGTTGAATGTTTGGGCACCAAGTGGTTAGATGTGGATTTTGAATTATTTAAAATAGGAAAAAGATTTGACGAATTCAATTGCGGATTTAATTTAAACATTTCGACTGCAGCAAATTCGTTTTTTTTTTTTCAAAATTTCGAAACGATCACCCATCCTTATCATTCGTACATATTTTGCTCTCGTTCACTTGAACCAACCCCGAAAAAACCTCAAGCAACAATAGTCTGTTTGTTGAGTTTCTCAGCGTGATATTTCAATTTTTTTTTGCTGAATTTCAAATGGATCACTGTGGGTGGTTTATTGTTGAACATCACACACACACACACACACACACACACACACATATGCACATAGGCAAACGTACGCATACACATTTTCAAATTTAAAAATGTCCTGCTGAAAATACCCTTCGAAAAAGCTTTCCTCTAAGACTGACTTACAATTTGAGCCTTTTGCAGTTGCTTCACTGGTGGGTGGCAAAAAGCCACAAAAAAGGACCTCCGCTGCCGCTGCCGCTGCTGCTCAACTTCTTTGATCAGTCAAACAGGATACAATATGTAAGATTTATTTGCTGGATTCTGATGTTTTTGGAATAATTTAGCGAGTAGTTTAGCGGAATTAAAGTATTTTCGTTTACAATAGTAATATACATTAAACGATAGTAGAAATAGTACCAGAGTAAACCTGAATACAGAACTTACTGCAGATGTACGCATAAATATGTATAGAATGTTATGCAGTGCAGTAGAAATGAAAAACTGTTTAGTGGGACTCTGGAGAGTCTATTGACGTGAGACAGCTTTGTGCAAAGATGGCCACAGACAGAAATTGAACTTAAAACTCAGCCAATTTGACTGTCTCGACAATTGAAAATCTCATTTGAAGAAAGAAAGTTTGTCTGTTGAATGGTGCTGTAGGTGGGAGCATTAGCGTGAGGAGCCCCAGCTCGTTTGCCGAAGAGACGAGTTATGCAGTGGAAAAGTTAAATTTACTTATTTTTAATTAATTGACTTCCGAGACCGATCCTCCTAGTTAGTTCTTGCGAAAGAAAGGCAAACGAAGAAGATCTCTTAATTAAGAAAGCAGATGAGTGTTTGACAAAGTTTTTTTTTTCTCCTCCGGTTTTTGCCTGTCTCTTCGCCCGACCACCTTCTCCTGGTCGAAAATTAAATTAATGCATCAACATTCCTCCGCCATTTTGGAGTCTTCCTCTGTCGTTTGGGTGGAGAAAACCTGAAAATGCTCCTCGTCTGCTGCTTCCCTCTCGGTAAATTCAATAAAAAACTACAAACTTTACTTACTTACTTCTGCTGTAAACGCGCTCCTCCCCGTTCTTTCGTACTTTTTCCTGCCCAACACCCACCGGGCGAAGTCCTTAAAAGCTCTAGTAATTTCTGCTGGTCTCTGGAAGCTTTACGTCTGCTGGAAAACACCTGAAACTTTCTACTTTGTCCTTCTCTTAAATGTTGAATTTTTTTTTATCTTCTTCTAACCTTCTCTTTTGTTTTTCTCAATTTATTTATTTATTTCGTTGATTTATTTGATATCCGCAACCGGAGGCAGGAAACGGTTTGGAGAGCGCAAAAGGCAAAAGCTTTGGAAAAGCGTTGAAAAAAATGGAGGTCTAGCTGTGATTGTTGTTTCTGCAGAATTTGTTGAAGATGATTTTTGTAATAATATTTCAGGAAATTATTTAACTTAACACCGATTGAAATTACTCAAATTTATATATGTATCAAATTGATGTTATTGATTTTAAATAAATGTTGTATTCTTTCCTTAAGCAGTGAGCGTTCGTATTTTTGTTACGGAGATCTCCCAGAATTGAATTGAATTTTGCTGTAGGAACATGTGGGGAGATCGATCATTCTTATTCGTCCCGCAGAGTCACTCTCCATTAAGCAAGTGTCAATGGAAAACAATGCTGTGTTGTGAGACTCAAAGGTGAAGTAGACAAAGGTTCGTTCGATCTCCTCACTTTCGCTTCCATGTGTCTGTTCACTTCCAGAGACGATTCATCCGGGGCTTTTGTTGGTTGAAAGTGTTTTGAGCAGTCCTATTGTGCACGCCATTTTGATCTTCCTTTTAACTTCGTTGTCCTAAGTCATAGGGGACACCGACTCGTCTTACTCTGTTTGAACAAACTATGGTTGAAACCAGTCACCTGGTAACACTCATTTAACATAAACAACATTTCTTCAATGGGAAGTTCGTTAAAGCGTCAATTACCTTGAACGATTAATTAATTCCTTGGAAGACGTTTATTTTTATTAAAAAATTACAATAGGAAAATATATTGTGAGGAGTATACATAAATATATATATGACTTTAATTTGTACATTATTAATGCTGTACGCACTTCATTTTTTTCTTTCTTGTTATTATACTTATGAAATGTTTACAAAATTAGGTCGCAGTGTGTGAAGAATAAAAAAAAAATAAAAATAAATCAATATAAATCAAAACGAGAGGACACGTTCCTAAGGTAGTTAACCTGGACAATGGAATATGTAAAAAGCTGTTAGAAATATTAAATTGTAACATAATATAGACATTATTGAAATTGTTATATAAATAATTACATTTTATTAAATACGTTTGTGTTAGTAAATAAAAAATATTATTCCCATATATTTAAACAAGTGATCTAAACGAAAGGAAGGACAGTTTGGCTACATAAATTTTTCCGGTCACAATATTTCACTTAACTAAAATTGAATTTTGGGTCATAGATTTTTACCTTCATATTTAAAATCCCCAATTCTTTTGGGGGCTTCTAACTCACGACATAAATAGAAAATGCCACGATGGCTTAGGCCCCGAATTTTATTTTTTGATAATTCAATGAACGTATTGAAAAGAAAATTATCACTCACATATTTTGCAAACTTGGTTTTACAAACACCAAGAAAATCGGAGTGGAGCGAAAGGAAAAAAAACATGCGTTTCCAGGGTAGGGCATGTAGAAAATGGCGGGAGACAAAATTAGAGTGAGGGAGACGGAGAATGAAGAAAAAATAGATTCAATTTAAATAATAAAGTGCGGGGCGAAATGTTTCAAAGAAAAAAAAAGACATGAAAAGGAGCAAAAGAGTGAGTTTGGCAAGGAGGAGGTCTTACACACACACAGAGAGAGAGAGAGGAAGAGAAGCAACAGCAGAACTTGAAGGAAAACACGTAAACCTTTTATAAATCAAGGAGAAAATTGATGTCCTGAAGAAATAAAAAAAATGTCGCATTTCGTCTTCCAGTTACTTTTTAAAAAACCTATTAGTTAAAATGGCGTTGATACAGTTTCACTTGGTGTAGATACAGTTTCACTCAGGCGAATAAGCTAATCAACCAGGAAGGCTTGCTGTTGGTGTGCACGAGGAACATTTCTCCTGGTGAAGTTGGCCATTTTGTGGCTTCCTGTTGATGACATACACCACCGTTGTCAGTACCATCTCTACCTCTCCGAAATTAATCAACTATATACGTTATTTGTAGTGTTCACTGCAAGACCTGCAGCGAAGGCCATTCCAGATGTTTTCTGTAACAAGATATCTTCCTGTTTTTTATTCAAATTTACCAAGTTCATTTTTATATACACCACTCTCGGGTTATGGAAGATTTGAGAAACAATGTTTTTGACACTTGTCTAACGGGGAAAATTTTTTTTTTACTTCTACTAAAACGTGGTTTGAGTATCTGGAAGTGTGAATGATTCGCCTACGACGATTAAATTTACTTTGACAAGTTTTAAGAGAAATAAGAAGCTGCCAAAAGCGTTGATGTATTAACTTTGTGAAGTTCTGATACGGGTGTAGTAGCGCATAAAAAAACTACAATTGATTTTGCCCTTGGTGTTGTTGAATTAACAAAAACTGTACGTATGAATTGTGCTTTTAGATTTGAAACGCGTTAAACTATCAATATATAATATGCAATCGTAATACCTGTATAATCTGAGACTAAATTTTAAGAACATTTGAAGAAATTTGGGTTGCTTAGACCAGGGTTACCTGTACGAGGGCAGGTAGTTCAGGCAGCAGTTTCATGTGAAATTCAAATTCGTTTATCACCTGACTGACGTTGAAGCATATCGTCCATTAATTATCGCTCCCAGGCAGACTGATTTGAGTTGTCTATTGATTAATAAGACGTCCATCGAGGTGAGAAATCCCGGTTTTCGTGTCTCACACAGCCTTTCATTCTGTCAATTGTTCCACAGACACAGTTACAGAGACAGCAAAACTGTGTGGTCGCTCTGTGGAAGGGAAAAATGTGAAGCATTTCATTGTTAGGAAAGAGTAATGGAATGAGGTCGAGACAGATGGATGAAAGTCTGCCAGTAAAAGGAAAGCCTCACACAGCTCATCTCTTGACCCCTGACAACATTCAACAATAGAAATTCTATCTCACTTTCCCTTTCCATCTAGCTATCCATCTATTTTCCCTCTTAAGGGAATCTCTTAACAACACTTCATCGCACATTGTGGATGTTTATACTACGGTCGTTAGTGTTCCTCGGGAAAGTTGTAAATATATTTTAGTATATGTAAGTTAACCTTTTAATTTAAGTGGCAAACAATGGACCGGTACGATAAGTTAATTGATAATAATTTGAAGAGGTTTTTGGAGGGAATAAACAAAAGGGCGACGGGTGTCGCGAAGGGAACATTATAACTAATGACTTCTGCTTGAATCACTTCAACTAACTCAACATGTAATTTTGTCCCCGCCGTGTAATTCTCAGTACGTCGCTACTGTCATTGTTACTGCGAAATACCGCTCGGTTAACTCATTCTTTTGAGAACAATCGAGAAGAACTACACTACGGATGGTTTCGTCTCTCCTTCGACCGACTTCGCAAAATGAAAGCAACTCTTGTGGTTCGACAAATTTATTTGAAAGCAACAGCAGACAGGAGAAATTGTAATTACTTTCTTTTCTGACGTGCCTTTCTAAATTTCTCAACCGAGTGAATCGTTTTCAAATCACTTCGATTGCGAACACGAGATTCATCTTAACTGTGCAAATAAACACTTCGACGGAACTATTTTCTTGTCAGTTGGAACTGCGATGTTGGTTTTAGTCGAGGTTAGTCGACCATTCGAAGATCTCGAGTATTTGATGAAAAAAAGATTGAAGTTGCGTGTAACGGTCATTGTAAACAATTTGACGCCTAAATTTTAAGAGTGAATCTTATAAATTTCTGAATGTATTACACTCTTAATAAATGTGGAAACATTAGTGCAATCGTTACGGAAACATCAAAGTTAAATACAAACAAATGATCACAACTAAAATTCAAACTATTGCAGAATAATAATTAAACTATAATTGAGTAATAGATGACTAGTTATATTTGTTGCTCAGAAGAATTTGTACAGTTAGATTGAAAATAGATTAAGCATGCTATTAAAATATATTTTATTAGGTTTATGGTAAAACATGTAATATTAAGATTTTGGTAGTCAAGGAAGTTCTTACCCTTGTCACTTGGTGAGGAGTAATTCTTTTACTGTCTACATCACAATTTATGCTACGCTGAAACTCTGTTACTTACAAAATTACTCAGATAATTAACTAATTATAATAATAACAGATTGCACGGCAAACAGTGCAACGACGAGTAACTCTCGTACGTGTGTTATTATCAAACAACATAAATTTATTTTTTCCCCAGAAAAGTAAAATCTCCGTTAGGAAAGATCCATACAATTTATATTTCAATTAAATTCGCTACGTGTGGGAGTTTCAGGAATGGAAATTCATCCCTGAAAACAACCCCAAGGTTGTGGTGGCCCTTAAGGCGAACCGAAACCGGAAACCCGTGAGTTAACCGCGTAGAATGCTACGAATGGATTTTCCACATTTAAATTTAGTGTTTTCCTCTGGAAATTCATTTGAATCCGCCCCCGTCTTGGCGCTTCTTCATTTTTATTTTTGCGGTTTGGCGCCCTTAAAATTATTGCCGGGGAAGTGCGCCCTGCTGTGACCTGCTCGTTCAAAACTACTTGGCAAAGCATCTGGTCAGAGGAGAACCCTCGAATCCTCAGGATTAATTTCCAGTTGTTAAGGAGTTTTGTAATAACTTATAAATGACCAAAATAATGATTCGGGCCGTTAGGTCCACTTGCTCGGCTGTAAAACCACTCTTACTACCTTTGTAGTGGTCTTATGCCCTTGCTGTGACTCTCATGAATTTTTATTTATTGTTTTTAAAAAGCGACGCATTTGTTTTGGAACCTATTTCTGCATCTGTTTATTTATTTTAGTAATCATTTATTATGCATAATAATTATTTTTAAATTTGTGACATGAAGCTTTAGATTCGTAGTCAGTCTTAGTCTACTGTAAAGATCAAAATAATCAAATTATGAGAACATAGCACAATATATTGTACAGGTACATTATACAGTTCCGGCTTGTACGTAATATATATGCCGGCCTCGTGAGAAAACCAGAGTCTGCAGTCAGGTCTTTTCTTAATTTTCTTAATTATAAGACAATCCAAAGAACTAAAAAAACAAAAAAAAACTTTTTTCTTCTGCTGACTTTTTCATTTCTCCCTTTTTCTTCTAACTAAAACTTAGGAGTCTAGAGGAGAGGCAGTCATAGGTCAATCTATTAGGAGTTTGTTTCAATCCCGACTTGTAATTAAGTATAAATTGCTTGTGAGTCTCATTTTTATAAGAATTATAAATGATTTTAACTCAATTAAAAGCTTTTCTAGGGAAAAAAAAATCTTCTGCTCTTCCTTTTCTTGTCCCGCTCAACTTGTGAAAACTTAATTTTCTTTGTTTGGATTTTGCCCACCTGGCCCAGGTAGGAGCAGACTCCAACACGCTCCACCTACTCATTGTAAAAACCTCAACACTACTCCACTTTTTTGGTTGCAATTGACTTTCTTTGGGGTTGATGACATCCTGCCAGTGGAGAGTGGAGTAGTAGTTTACTTATTCAATTTTTTACAAATTTCCCAATTAGTTTTGAACTGTTTACAATGTACACTACAAGTTTAAACTATTTCTACTAATTTTGAATTAGTTTCGAGTCATCTTCTTATTCTTTCTACCACCTGTGACAGAAGAGGTGGACATGTTCTAACCTTGACATATCCTACTGTCTCCTTCCTTGTTGTTTTCGTGTAGCGTGAACTGCTGGAAACAATACGTCAAAGAATTCAGTGAGGTTATAAAAAGTCGTATTAATTTTACGAATAAGAAAGTTTGTTTCTCATCGCAAGAAAATTCAAAAGGAACTTCCAGTGGAAAAAAAATAATTTCTTATTTCTGCTACTAATATAAGTCCATTTTTTTCTAAGAAAGGTTCGAGAGTTAGGTAGCTTCTTCTCAAAACCAACAGCAACTGTTCATTGCAGCTTTATCCCGGAGTTATTAAATGGAAGAAAAAAGAAAATAGTAACTGAATTAAAACTCAGTGGACTTACCGCTTTGAGTCGTTCCTGTTGCTGCTGTTGATGTTGATGTTGCTTCGTTATCGGTTATTCATTCGACGTGATGAATGTAAAATTCAAATCTGTGATGAATGTTTATCTGTCTGGGTCTACAGAAAAACAAAGTCCAATTTTATGGGTTTGACCAGTTGCATACGAAGAGGATTCTCACCCGAGTCACTCCGGTGGCGTACAAAGGTCAGCACACGTGTCAGTTTGTAATTTCTGCTGAATTTCTTTTTGAAATTACATTTGACGTTTGTTTCACTCTTTTTCGGGCAGACAAAAAAAAAATACAAAAATGCAAAAATCCTTTGTTCTTCTTCTGGCCCGGCCGCAAAACCAACTCCAGCAAATCTGTTTTTGTTATTTTGCAACGCGTAAAAGATCTAATTCACGCCCGAAATCTGGTGCCCAGAAAACCTGGAGGCTTAATTTTTTGGTCCAGCGAAAAAAAAAATAAAAACCTCATCTAATAAAAGGAAACTTAGTCGACAAAAATAAATTAGACGAGAGGAGAGCACCCGGAGTGTTTCCGTTAAAGAATTTCGTATATATAAAATGTGCAAAGTCAGTGCATGGAATACTAGATACTGAATTCTCCAGCGAGTCATTTTCGAACAGAAGCAAACTTTTGCTACCGACGGCAAAATAAAATGAGAGGAGAGGCCGAATGGGCTGCCCGTAGAAAAAAAAAGAAGAAACCTTCTTGTCCGGTCGTTCCAGAGAAACTTGTTTTCCAGTAAATATAAATTCGCAATGGCAATCGGATCGTTCGGGGAAACTGGTGTGTCGGGTGTATGTGTGTGTGTGTGTGGTAGGGCAGTTAATTGCACTACAGCATAAGTTTCGGGGCGGCAGACAATTTCAATAAAATATGAGTTGAAATTCCTACGTTTTGACGTAAGAACACTTATTAGTTAACTTTTATTGCGTTTCTCCGGAACCCATGTTAATATTTTCCAAATTGCCGGTAATAAAAATGGAATGCACTTGCCGCCCCGAGAAGAGAAGGTTTGGTTCACTCGGCAATTAAAAACAATGAGTTTTTCTAATAACAATACTTTAATAACCGATTTAATTAGTTTGTCAGTGAGGAAAAGCGAGTGACCGGGTTGATTTGCATAGGAAATTACAACGCTCCGGGTTTCGCGGGAATAGTTTCGAGGTGCTTTGGCATACTGACCAGGCATGACCTCTGATGTCCTTCAGAAAAAGGCAGCGGACTGCTGTTCGAAGTTGTACATTCGATTGTTGTTCGGTATACTAAAGCATGTACATGAAGATGTATTTTATTAAGAGATTTACGAGGAACAGAAAAAGTTTTAATTTAAGAAATATTAATTGGAATTTAAATTAAAAATTAGTTTTCTCGGAGTGTGGTGCTTTCCTCTCCACCTGGGCGTTCATTTGTTTATTTATTTATGAACTGAATGCAGGTAACCTTTGATTTATTTGCTTGCGTACAATAAAATAAAACGGTTTCTGCCGTATTTTTGTTTTCGTTTTATAAAGACCACACAATACAAGAAGAAAATAAACCAGATACCTAGGGTATTATGTAATATAAAAAATTTTCAGTGTTCCTTCTTCCTGTGGCAGTCTCGTGCACCTTCCGATTCTCAAGTTTCTATTCAGATATTTTATACCTGTGCATCTATAAGTTTTTACTGCAGTTTTTATGTTCGTTACGCTCGGCAGAAATTTAACTTCCGTAATTGTATATGACTTTTAAGAAAGTAATAAACTATTATTCGAGCTTTGGTACTCCTTGTAATTACATATATAGTATTTTAATGATGTACATTATTACTCGACGAGTTTTACAGATTATTTTTGTTTTCCTCCTGACATTTTTAAACTCCAGTTGTGGCAATTTATCCTTTATCCAAATCGGACTCGATTTTCTGCGTGCTCAACAACCACTGAAACCTGTAGGTATTGCAGTTATAAGAAGTTCATACATCGCCAAAATAAAGTATGAAAGTCTGTAATATGTTAACCACACGTACTAGAATCAAATAATAATAAAACTAATGATAGATACTTTTTTTAAATTATTGACATACTCAAGCTCTTAACCGTTGTTTATATCATGTTGAGTATACAATACATTAAAATACGATATTTAGTGTATCATGTAATCGTTCGTACGATACCACGAGTCCTTCCTTCTATAAAAATGTTATTTATATGTTATTTTTTATATTTATGTTATTTATTTATATGTTTTGTTTACAAATGTGTCGAAAAAAATGGAGAATCATGTTAAAATGGTAGACATTGATCGGAAATCGAACGTAGAATAAATCAAAACATTGTAATCGATACAAGTCAGATCAATAATTTATACAAAACATTAGTGTTAATATGAGAATATGTAAACTCTGGAAGAATAATTCCATACAATTTGCATCAAAATCGCGTTTACGGCAAATAGTAAATAACTTCAATAATAATTAAGCATGTAATTATAAATTAATAGAAAAGGTGTTTTGCTATGAAGTTAATTTGAATCCATATATTTCGCGTCTGGGGTTCTCACTCTCCTGTTGGCTGTTGACGAGGTCGTTGCCCTAATGACTCCGTTCATTACGATTCCTGAGGCCTTAACAGATGCTTGACCTTTATTGCTTTTTCAATACTCATTTTTCAATATAAAAAAAAAACAACACCAGAAAAAGATTTATTGGAAGTATAATTTTTAACTGGGGAAAAATCAATGTCAATTTGCCGTCATTTGAACCCTGTGAGTTCTCCCGTTCGACGCGTTCGGTCAATTTCCCTGTTCCTCGCTGTAATTGTCGAAAGAGTCAACTTGGATATTTCGTCTTTTGAAGGATTACGTTTTTGTTCTGGCTGCTCTCAAGAAGAAACGTTGGCTGCACTGGTAGATCTCATTTCAAAGTGAACCTGAACTTTGTACGCCATGTCGTGTTGAACGTCATCCTAGGGTGTTTAGGCTCACAGATCATTGGTCTATCGAGTTACTTCATATTTACGCTATGATCTCTCGGTTTTTGCGTATCTTTTAACGTCAAGGAGTCTACCGCTTATGACACGCTCCTCCTGTAAAATTTCTATTACTGTAATTTATTTAAAATGCCTGGTTTGTCCTAAGGGTGTGGTTAAATCAAACGCCTGGCCTAATGTACCCTTTTCCTGTGTTGAGTAGAACTGTACTGAATTTTTTAGTTGGCTGCAAACAATCACTTTTGAACTCAGTCAGCTAAATAATGAAATCGATCAGAAATAATTTATGTAACAATTCAATCTCACTGTTGTCTTTTGCAGGTTTCGTCTCTCCTCATCCTCCCGTCTTTCACTTCCACAGCCTCAGCCTCTGCCTAAATTTGATTTGAAAGGATGCTAACAATTTTTTGGCGGCATGTTTAAAGCTCTTAGCATTCTGATAATATTGAAAAGTTTGTTATTTTCCAAGCTTCTTATTTTCTTTTGCTTCTTCTGTTCGTTCTCCTTAAGAATCCAGCCATTAAAAATGGAAGATGAAAGAATTTTGAATAATTTTGTGTACTTCTTTCTTCCTCCAAAGTTGCCTTTATGATTTTTACTTTAAAATCTTGTTTATTTATTTATTTATTTATTTTGACGAAGAGACAAAGAGATCGATTCTTGCTTTTGTTTTTGTCTGATTGTTTCTGTCGAATGATGTAAACGGAAAGGAGGCTGAAGTTGAGGACGAAGTTCCAAAAGAAGAAATCTTTTGTCTAGGCACCTAGAAGAAAGTTATACAATTGCGTCGCATCTCGCCAGTCTCATTCAGTTTAATTAGAAAAGGTTTATCCAGATGGAAGTCCAACCACCTAGGGTGTACTTTTATACCTCCTTACGCATCCCGATATTCACATTTTTATGATTACGACGTAAAATTATTAATATTAAAGGGTCTCTAAGGCCTTATTTGTTGATAAGAGTTCATTATTTAATACTTAGAGACGTCTTTTACTAATCAAACCCTATTCATTTGGAAGAATTCAAATGAGACCTGTGGGTCTCTTCGTAGCTTATTTAGGCAACATTTAAACTTTTATTTTCTACTGTAATAGTAATAAAGTAGCTGGAGTTCATATTGACCCACGTGAATATTCAGAATTATAAAGTATTCTTCTTCATTTTTTAATAACTTTGGAAACTTTTTCACTCGTGAAATTATTAATTTATTGAAAGTTCTAAGCAGGGTTTTTTGGGTATTGGCATATGAAGAGTAAGCCAACAGTATCCCAATTCAGTACTCAATGTCTGGTGGCAAGAAAATTAAACATTGAACATCACAGCTTTCTTTTTCTAACCCTTGATCTAAAGCAACCTTTTCCAAGTCTAGTTCATTTACTATTCTCATTTTAAATGTCTTAATGTGTGCTCTTGTATTCTTATACACTAAATGTGGACTGCTTTTTTATATAATTTATTTATAATAATTATTACAATAGATTTATTATAGATTCTAACTGGCCATAATCCTTGCGTCAGAAACTCTGTATATTCAGATATTACTTAAAAAGAGTGTATACGTATAAATAGGCAAATACACATACACAGAAATAAATGCATACAGAGGCATAGGTATACACACATACACATTTATATTTAGTTCAATTTTGTCCTGTCAAAATTCTTCATTTTTTACGAGGTTTACTTCCTCAGAGAAATTTCTAAAATTTTTGAAGTTTCTATAAATATTACTATAAATGTCTTTGTGTAAGTGTTTAAGTGTTTACTGACTTGGACGAAGCTCGAACAGGAAGTATGAAATGTGGATTGTTAGAATGAAACAATTAAAAGTTTACCAGATGAAGGAAATGTATTTTTCTTTTTTTTTTACAGCTAACTGATGTCTCTCATTTTTATCATGCTTTTTTCATTACATCACTTGTGTTTGATGCATACCTATTTTCCTCTTAAAACTAGGTTACGCCATAGATGTTTCAAGGATTCTCACCCTTCTTACGGTTTTCTTAGAAACATAGAATGAAACTCATCCAAGTGCACTCGAGATGATTAATCAAAATATTGTCTTTTGAAAGTACCAAAGTACTGCAACGTTCGCAACAGCTTTCGCTAACAGTACAATTTTAATAATTGCAATATTTAAAAGTGCTCTGCGATTGAACATTCAGTTACAACTTTCAATCTTTGCTTGTTTTTTTCTCATTCAGTTGGCTTCTATTCTTCTTAAACGCTGTGTTTCCTAATTTTCAAACAAACAATCTGTTACGATTTATTATAACTGTAGGTTTTTCATAATATTAAAATATAAAATTATTCATCCGATATCTCTAGTATATTTGAGGCAGAAGCTACTTGACTTGTGCACTGCACAGGAAGTTTCGGCGGGCCGTTTAGGTCCAGCTAATAGGAGCCCAGAAGGTCTTCTATTGAATGTATTAATTAATTGAACTCCGTGTATGTACGGTGTCCGACAATTACCAAGACATTAATAGCGTATTATTTTTTCATCAGAAAATGAGTTACAGGACAAGTCACAAGTGTTTGAAACTCCAAGTTAAACACTATTACGTGACGCGTAATGACTTTTCGGCACTTTCATTCCGCCACCATTAGCAATTAAAAAGTTCTAGAGCTTTTAGCTATAAGGTTAGAATGTGGTCTTTTCTTTCGACGTTATAATGAAATTTTCTAGGAGTGAAAAGCTGAGCGTTGAGAGAAACGTAGAAAAATATTTTTCTCGAATGTTCGCAGTGATAGAAACACGTTTTCCCCATATATTTTTTCGTCTGCTTTCTGGCTGTAACACACGAAAAAACTATCAAAAATAACAGTGTGATTGTACTTTTGCACGGTGAGTGAGTGTTAATTAATAAGCAGAATTGTCCGTTCCAATTAAAATTCCAAATAATAGTTACAGAACGCGTTCTGGGTAGAACATATTGTAATACCTAAATATAAAAATTTCCTATTGACCAACGTAATGTTGTAAAAGTTTCTATTACACCATTAAAATTAAATAACACTCGAATAAACAACAGCATTACTGGTATCTAGACGAGTGCTTGAATTTTCGATTATTTCCTTCAAGAAAATGCGACCGGCTCGAGACAAATTTATGGAAAATAATTTAATAAATCGCTTCAATAAATTACGTTTAATTATTTCATTTGACTACAACAGGTTAATTATTTATTTCGTTCACCAACAGATTCTGCATCGATCCTCCAGTGTTACGTACATCAGGTAACTTTGCCTCGTAATGTACCAATGTGAAAACTCAAAAAAAAAAGATTTCTTTCTTCTGTCCCGAAAGCAAATTTCAGAACCTGGACAACTTCAGGACTTTCTCAACCTGAAACAAATTACAATAGATGTCCATATATAATTCACAAGGATTTTAATTAATTTAAACTTTTGGAAAATGCAAAAATTTAATAGAAAAAAAGTTAAAGTTGTTAATTATAAATGAGATTTGAAGTTCATCAAGTGGAAAGGCAACGGCATGAGGAAGCCATCCAGCCGAACCTCTAATTTAACTGACAGAAGAAATATTTTGAAAATATTAAGAACAATGGCTAAGATGAATGGAACGTCAGAAGCATCTGCATTCTCTAACTGCTTTTTGCCCGTCGAGGAGAGGAAAAGAAGAAGAAGATGGAGGATGGTCCTCCGGCAAAGGTCTAATTGTTAATGTCAAGGCCGAGTTCCTGCAGGAGAGCCACCCTCAGAATTACTCTTTTATGGTCAATAACCATTTTAAGTAATGCAAAACTTCCAAGTCCAATTAACGATTAATACTCTCCTAGGTTTAATAGGACTCCTGACGATTCTTGGACTTTAATCGAGAACTGCAGCAACTCGGATGACCCCCAGCAGAAATACCCCTGGGGAAAAACAAAGGCTCGCAGCTGACAGTTGGGAAAATTCTAGGAGGTAGTCGAAGGTTCGTCTCGTAAGTTCGTGGCACAAGAACAACTTTAGTTCAATTATTTTATAGTATTACAAATTTTATATATAATAATGCCTGTAACCAAACAATATTTTTATTTAAATTTTTATAACTCTAGGCAGAGGGTCACAATTAGATGAATCCCATAAGTGTATTTTAACATAAATCACAATAACAAATTATTCAAACAATAATTTTAATTTATTAAAAAAATAAATACCACTTCATTAAGGTTTTCATAAATTTACTGCATTTTTTTGTTCTTGCTCTTTCACAACATTTACGAATTGAGCAGAGTTGATAATCAAATAAGATATTAGGATATAAATAAAAATGTTCTGTTTATTTATTATATTTGTTTACTCAAATATTCTTACCAAGTGTCATTTAATTGGATACATAAAATGTTTTTTGTTGTATTATTTAAAAAATATATTATCTTATTTTTTATGAACAATATTATCTTACATAATGCTCTGAAAAAATATTTATTTTAATTTCACCACGTACTTTGTGATTCTTTGTACTTCTGCTGAAATTTTAGTTGTAAAATAATGTTATCGTATACGTAGAAATATGACACAATCCGAAGGAAACGTAATCCTGAATAAATTGGAAGTTAAGGAACTATTTTGATTGAGAAAAAGTATTTTATGTTTTGTATTATATTTTTCAGATTGTCATATTCTCAAGAGATTTTATTTTTTTTTTTGGTTTTGCATCTGAACTGAGCAGTGATCACAGATCTGTATGATTTTTGGTTGGTCTTTTCCTCTTTCCAGCTTTCTTCTCCTTTACTGTACTTTGTACTGCCATCTGGTTTTGTATCTCTTATATTATTATTGTTACTATAAAGTTTTACGTTCGTTCTTGTTGTTCTGTAAAACATTTTTTGAAAATATTATTCTCTATATACGTGCACAATTATACGGCGTAGATTGTGTCTGACAGGTGTGATATATTTTACAAAGGTGACTGCTTAATCTCATAGTCTTCGGGCTAGTCGACGCATAGACACACAGACAAATTGGTTACTTAATTTAATAGCGGTAAAGCCGGAGTAGAACTTGCGGTGGAGTTTTACACGTTAGGAAAGCAGGTATGAAAGCTCCTTTCACGTCGACCCTTAAAATATTACGAGAAAATTTATGAAGTGGTTGTTTTGATTAAAGCTACTTCTTTCTCCAGTGCCACGCTTCGGTAATTTTCTAACAAATTTTAAACTCTTCCACAGGCTGAAGGCCATGGTGTAGAAAGGCCCGTGTGTGCTTCACGTGCTTGCCCCTTTTTCATACAAAGAAAATAATTAGGGTAGTGGTCAGAAGACAGTAGTAGACTGTTCGTCGGGTAGTGAAGAATAACAAAAGCTTTTATGACCTTGTGTATAAAAGTTACGAAAAGTGAGAAATACTAGTCAAGAGTGAACAATATTGGTTTCTTCCTCTCTTCTCTGGTTAGGGCAAAACAAACAACAATAGAAATATTACTTAAAACACAAGAAGTTGCTAAAATTATTAGTCAAGACACTACTCGTTATGTACGTGTAATTTGATGTCCCTCTCTCATCTCAGGGTCATCCACCGATTTGTCTTTTCTGTAATTTACAGTCCCTTCTGTTACTTTCCCTACTCTTAGAGAATTATCAGTTAGTTTTTTTTTACGAAAAAGTTCACCACAACACAGACACTTCGTCGAAAGGCGCAGAGCAGCGTTTCGTCCATTGAAAATTCTGCCGGTGATTCATTTATTTATTTATTTTTTCGTCTTGAGCTCGTTCGAACGAGAACAAGAAGGTAGAGAACAAACAAACTATTTCTAAAGTAACGATCGACAGCATTTGTAAAATAAATAAAGTTCCGAAGGGAATTCAGTACGTGACGGGAATTTCGTTGGTGTCCAACGCACGCCAAATTAATAGACCGAATTATGTAAAATAATTTTTTCGTTCGTTTATTTTTATTTATTGATTCTTTGCAAAATGATGGAAAATGTATTTAGTAGGCGTAGAAGAAATCTCCGAGAGTTCAATGAATTTCCATTTTAAATTTTACTATATTTTACGTATAGATTTTTTATTTATGTAACGAGTCATGTTAAAATAAACGGAGATGTGTTTCTTTAGGTTGTAGGAATAAATAATAGGAATAAATAATAGACTTTAAGACAAATAAATAATAAATATTTTTGTCGTTTTTATTCCTTCAAAAGAAAGGACAAAAGTTACATGCAATTTTTCACATTCAAGTAATTTCTGACAAGACCGTAACATTAATATCAATAATTTATTAGTATATTGTAATTATGTATCTTATTGGAGAGTGAACAATTTTTATACTTCAGCAGGTAAACGTTTAGTTAAAGACACAAGCTGATGTTTTCATTACTGCAATTTAAAACTTCCAATGTTGCAATCATCACCTTTAACCATCCAACAAATAAATAAATAAGTAAATAATAAAAGGGTGTCAAAAGGAATTTGTGTTCAGGTTCAAGCCTAATAAATTTTGTGGAATTCAATGAAATGGGTGAAGAAGTGAAAGAACTTGTTGGGTACCCACCGCAGTTTTACCAGATGCGGTGCTCTTGTTGCTTTTTACCATGGGAATTAAGTCAAATTTAAGACGAATTTGAGTTATTCAAACTTAAATTGCCTAAGTTTTCTCTCGACCATGAGGAATTTCAGAATTCTCTTGAAATTTGTCAGACTTGAACTTTGTCATTCGAAAGTCAAAACTTCTCGTCACAGTAATGAAATTTATTTTTTCAGTAAAAAATTGTAAGAAAACAATAAAAGTAAAAGTGACGACAAATAAAAAAATATCTACACAGCAATGACGGTATTACAGTGAACTCTTTATACTGAACAGTAATAATAAATAATAAATAATAAATAATAATAGTAATAATAATAATAATAATGTATTTTTACTGTTTCTCTCTCTCTCTCTCTGAAGCGTAAAGTAGAGGCATCTCTGTGAAGATTTAAAATAATTATTGTTGTTTGCACATTAATTAATTTATTTATTAATAAAATTTTGTAAAATATGTGGACGTATGTGGACATTCGAGAACCTTTTTGCTCGTCTCCTTCCGCGGAATACAAAAGATTTCATGGGACGAGGCGTCAGGTACATGAAAAATACTTTCTTGTGTCGTGCTGGGTATTTAATTAAGTCTTGGTATTTGTTTTGTCCGTGTTCTTGTCAAGTCAAAGGATTTCTTCATGATCCATGAAAATGGAAAGTGGATTATTTTGTATTTTATTTATGAAGTGAAAATTTAAAAAGTCAAGTACAATTCGTTCAATTATTTTCTGTTTCCTATGCAGCACTACAATTTTTTTTTCATGCGAATAAAAGACACGAGACGGAGTTTCCCGTAATTTCGTATATAGTTTGCGACTTTCAAAACACATGAAGTTGATTTATAGAATAGTTGGAGGAGTGACACGTCTAACGCATGAGTGTAAATGAATTGTTACTTCCATATCTGTTGAAATCACAAGGGCATAAATCCCAAGGCTCGGAATTATTAGGGTCTACCATTTCATAACTGCTTAACATATTTTATCTTGGCAGTTGAACGCGTGAGAAGTCTCGGTACAGTAATTTTAAAAATTGTTACTACTTTGACAGTCCCTAAGATGGGACCATCTGTGTGTGGTCTTCGTGTGTCTCGAGAGTCTATCTTTGTAGGCTCATTTCAATTGTAAATGAAATTTACATAACATAACATTAAGTATCTATTCGGTAGAGTTTCCTGAAATTATATGGGGTACAAAAATTACTCTAAATAAGTATACTACATAAATAAGAATACTAACACTATCGTGAAACTTACATATATAAGAAACAATATGTAAAACTAAGAATAATATCGAGAACGTTTCAAACTAGTGCAATTCGCCTACTATGGACTTCCAGGCCAGAAAGCACGAGATGAAGATGCCTCCACCCTTCGCATACCGTTAGGGATGCAGGGTATTTTGTCCTTGTAAAAGGGGGTTGCTGAATTTACGGGAAAGAGCGCAGGGTTTGTGATGCTCCTAATGAAACTTGCAATGACACCGTTTTAATGTGAAATTATTTTTCAACTGGCCACACTTCTTCGCCATTTAATTTATATTTAACTAACGAAGTTATTTATATCAGTTAGACCGCAAAATTATTAATATTCTTTAAAGCTTGCTACATTTGCTTCTTCTTCCCTTTTGTGTTTTTGATATTAATTTTGCACCTGAGCAAACCTGCTAATATGAAGACCGATTCATTCCGCAACATTACGTACGTAGTGTAAATTACACTGCTAGAAAGATAAAGTGATAAAGTTACATAGATGTAGTAAAATTAATAATTTTCAATTATGCTTATTACCGGAAATAGTTATTACGCCCGGAGGATGAGAACCTAAGTCTAGTTTACTTATTTAAATAACTACCGCATTAAATTCAACTTTCAGTCTCGTTAAAAATATTCAAGAATAAATTACACCGAAAAAGAGAAAATAGTGAAAAGCGAGTCAAAGCGAGAAATTCTGATAGTGTTAGAGTGATTTTAGTGTGCTGCGGACATGCGGCTGCAGGACAGGTAGTCGTTAATTAATTTTTGGGTTTTTGATGGACTCACGTCGCACACGTACGCACGCGATAAAAACGCCCAGGAAAAAAAATGAAGCTTTCGCTGGCACGTTGAAAATTTCGGAGTACTCGTCGGTTTTTGCTATCCGAGGCTACCACACTTCCTGTCCGACCGCTGCTCATCAGTTTCCGGTGCGGTTGTTTCTTGCGTTCGCCCCTTTGACTAGGAATTTTGTCTAGGATTCTACATGAAGATTTTAGAATGAAGTTGAAAAGCTATTAAATAAAAAATACAACAGAATTATGAGTATTATAAATTTTTATATGAATTATACGTATGAATAAATACTCTGCAAACCTACATAAATACTCAGTTATGAATAAATACATAACAGAGTGTGCAAGTTCCAACTACATAGTTCACGTTTACGTTGAATATACTTTAATAATAATAGGCTTAGTCCTTATTATTTATTACAACTTATCACTACTAAATTATTCATTATTTGATCGTACCGTTCTGCGATACCTGTCCACATTGTTATTCCTGGTATTTTCTTTACGTGTTTTTGCAATTCAATTTTCTACTGTCATTTTTTTCTAATTGCACAGGTGTAGGTGAAGAGAAACGCGTTCGAAAGGTACCAACACCAGGAAAGTATATCTTATTATTATTCACGAAAATCGCATTAGGGAGGTTTGAACTTTTTTGTAGTTGTATTCTAAACTGAGTTGTTGATTATCTTTCTTATTTACTTTTTACTGTGTTATTGTTTCCCAGGATTTTACTAATCTCCTTAACTTAAAATGATGACAAAATTTCTCGGTACGACGAACACTCGAAGTGGTGCTCTACGATTTGGGTTAGGTCAGGTTTTGTAGCCTTTTCTTTCCTCTTCCGTCGTTTTGTCTCTCTCTCTCTCTCATTCTCTCTCTTATTGTCTTTTCCTGAGTCTGCTCTGAAGGTGTTACATTTCGTTTTGACGGTTTGAACAAAAGGAAAATCGTAAATCTGTCATTTGCTTACGGTCGATGCCTCCCCTGGCTCCCCGGGGTCTTCTGCAATCCGACCTTTCTCTGCGATTTGCTCGTCCTACGAGCATTTCTTTGTTTGAACAAAGGAATCAGTCGAATTTGAACGCGAACAAGAAGGACACGTCGAGACCTCCCGTAATTATTCCTATTTGTTTGATTAATTTTGGTTGTTGTGTAAATGACAAATTATATTGTTCCACCCACCCGGTTATGATCAACACCCTTAGAACAAACGAAACGGAAGTTATTGAATGACCCAGGCCTATTGTGTTCGCCCCGAGGAAGTGTGACGTGCGATTTGTTTTGTGCTCATGCCTTGTATTATCGTACAAATTAAATAAAACATTCAGAGTATTATTTTTTAAGACTGTTACTTGTTCTTGCAGGCAGCAGTAACACCACTGCAAAGCCAAAAAGGCAGGAGGAGTCAAAAAGGTCCTAAAAAGAGAACTTGTCTCTTGCCTAGGCAATACATAGTAACGTCTGATTTTTATGTAAATTTTTAAGTATGTTATAAATTTTATGTAAACATTTATTCTTTTACGTAAATTATGTACAGTAATATGTAAAATATACTAATGGGCTCACTTCAAGCACGCTCTAGTTTTAATTTTTGTATTTATGGTGTAGGAGTATGTCCTGAAAAAATAATAAAAACAATGAAATAAAGTCCACCAAATATTACATTTAAATTCTAGGTGTGAAATATAGAAAATAGTATTTCGCAATGTTAGTATATCCAAGTTATAGTATAAGTTATAAGTTAAAACCTGATGAGATAAATGCCCAGAATCAGGTTGAATTCATCTTTACGTTCCACACCTCTTTTTGGAAACAATAAACGACGCAGGTCGCAATAGAACAATCGAAACAGTACAATTTTTATATATTTTTAAGTTATTTAAGATTTTTTATTTAAGTTTCGGCAATAATTTACGTGTGCACGCAGTAAAAGTGTTTATATCAAACAATTTTTTTATTTCGTTGCTTCTGAAAATCCTAGAGATTCTGAGACAGTGGAGCGAAATTCTACTTTGTTAAATTTTTTATTTTGACTGCTCAAATCGTCCGCCAAGTGCTTTAATTTCTACTTCAAAGAGAAAAAATTTCCGGAAGATTCCATAGAGTCATGAAATTTTAACTAAGGTATGTTAGTTTTGATGTCTGAAAGATGATACTGGGTAAACGTTTCGTATTACTTACCGGTTCGTTAAATTAAAAATACAAATCTTTTGTGATATATCATTTCTTTTCTAAAATACGATACACAGTCAAATATTGTCTTAGACCTCTTCCTATTTTTTTTTCGTCTGTCGATTTTCTGATGATTTCAAACTGCAGTACACTGTAGTAGTTAATTTAATCGGAAAATAAGAGTAACCTCACCGCAGCATTCGATCTAAGCTCAGCCATAAAATACAGAATCTTTTGGGCTTTTTTTTCGCTCGTAAGAACACAAAATTTTCATTAAATCGAGAAATCTCCGAGGATCAGCTTTGTTTAACTTTGCCCGGAATTCCTTCATTTCCTTTCCGGCTCGTTTTGGTTCATTTGATTTTCATTTTTTACGCTTTTTCCATTAACTTCGAGTTGTTTAATTTTTAGACAAACCGACGCTGTCGTATCGATTCTTGGGATAGAAAGTAGAAACCAGGTGACGACAAGTACCTTCCCCGCGGCGTTATCAACATTTAACAGCAAGTGTACAGCAGTTACCTGGTACTGTCATTGGTACCGGCTAGTGTGTGAAATTCAATTGGAGGATTATTATATATGGTTTTCAAATACTACGAGTCCTAATTCGTGGGAGTAGAGTAAACCCCTGCGACAGTACAACACTTTTATTACGAGTAACCCATTTTTTGGTTATTTACTTTTCTTGCACCCATTTCTTCTGGTTTTGCTCTTTTAGTTGGGCGTAAAAACTATTTACGAGGTTTCGTGTATTATTTATTCGTTCCACAATTTCTCCTACTTACTGACCTGTGCAAGTTCTCCGCCATCTTTGTTTCCCTTCGTCTATTTTCCTTTCATTCCTTTTACGAGTGTTATTTTACCGCAAGTGTCAGCCTTAACTCGGGACGGCATTACTCCGATTGCATCGCGAAGAAAAAGATTTTTGTTTTTACAGTTTTCCCTGCATAGAGCAATAAAATATGATGTAAAAAAAAGTAAAAAGGAAAGTTTGTCTTTTTATTTGCTCCAGAGCCGAGTCTTTAAATATTCAAACGTCTAGGTTTTATATTTCTAATTTCCATTGTTTTGAGAGGTTTAAATAAATAAGTAAGAGAAAGTGCTCAATCCCGGCGTAAAATAAGAGCTTTTGCTTGCCTCCTTTATTGAACAAGAGCCGCGAGATGAATTCTTTTTAAATTTTCACCGGGGTGACACTGTCGTGTGGCTCATGAGTTGAAAATTTAACTATGAGATAGTTTCACCTATGTTGCAACGGTGAAACATTCGCATTATGCAAGGTTGAATGTGCAATCAACTTCGTTCTACTCTTGCACTTTACTTGTCGCATACATAAAATGGGGGTTGGTTATATTAATAAACTGAGTTAGAGTTAACACGTATGTTACTGTTAGTCACACTCGAAGTATTGTGTTTTATGCATAGAATCGTATTTACATAAAGTACGTACTGTGAGTTTAATGTTAATACGGGAGAATTAGTTTTACGCTTCACCGTTACAACTCGTTCAGATTTGGCCATCCCTGAAAGTGACTACCCATTTCCTGCCATTTTGTAATCCTTACAAAATAAAATACTTAAACTGTTAAAAGCTAAAATACAAAACAAAAACAAAAACATAAATCCGTTAAAACACACAGGACACAGGAGAGAAGCGTTTTTTTTTGCCGTTGAAAAGTTCAGTTCTTTTTCCTTTTGGTTTTGTGGCTACAGCAGTCTGAGCGAAGTGGAAGTCGGCAGCTGAAGTGACACTTGGTGGAAAACCACTACTTTTCTACTGCTTTTTTCTGCCCCCGAGGCTAAAGGAAATCTTAAAATGTCTACCTGTGCGACTACCCTGCCAAGGAAAATGAAAGTTATATATTTAGTAGTTGTTTTGCATGTTGTGTTTAATGTTTAATGTTGTAGTGACAAATTAAATGTACTCAGAGAAGATGAAACAAAAGAAGAGGAAAATCCCACCCCAGAAAATTATCCTCCCTTGGCGCTTATGTTTGTGTGTGTGTGTCTGTGTCTGTTGGGATTTGTCCATTTATTTTAATTAACTGAGACCCCGTGGAAAGGTTTTAAAAGAAGGAGAAAACGGAAGTGTAACATGTCATTTGTTATTAATAATACCACATTGTCATTGTGATTATTATTCATTATAATTTACAATTCCTAATTTCAGTTTTTTAGCATTAGAGACTGTAATTAATTTCATTATGCACACATCACAGGGAGGGGTGTTTTCATTTTACTCGTTGTGTCTGGTTGAAAGAGCTTTTGTTAAACAAACATGACTTCAGGGGTTAGAATTCTACAAAATAAATTTTTAGTATAATTGCGACATATAAAAGAGTAGAGTAAGCTAACAACTCTAAGGAGAACTAAACTATCAAATATAACTAATCAACCATACAAAATTACATACTAAGAGTAACTACATCTCGGTGTCCAGTTAAGTTGTTGGATCACTAAGATCCCCAGCGATCAGATCAGTGAGACCACCGTTATTTATATTTCTGCTCCTCTGGCATACATACACTCTCTTGAGCAACACTATTATTTTGCAACATACAACTTTAGACCGCAGCTACACAGAGGGACTCTCTTTTTTTTGGTAAAAGTACCACTCTACATCAATTTATCTTCGTGCTTACATACACACACCGTAACGCCAATGTTTAAGTGTATTGTCGTGTTGAAATTTGAGCATTGTAAAAGTCTATTTAATTCGATTGAACAGATGAGAGGAAATTGTAAACGTTGGCCTTCCTCTTCTTTTCCCTCCTTTTTCTACGCATTTTAAAATTCTTTCAATGTCAGGACCTCATTAACTCTTTTGATGAGTGAAACGTGAACATCCAACGAACGGTTTTGTTAAATTTTCACTGGAAAGTTTGAATTTCGAATTGTTCTCTAGTGACAGATGAGCTATTGTTTTACAACACTGCACTTTGGTCAATGTTTTTGGATTTTTTTTCCGCATTATGGAGGGTCAACTTCTTTTGTAGTCAAACCTAGTAGTGGAGGAACCCCAGAGATTGTATATAATGCGTGGTTTGTTCGAAGGAACCTAATGGGAGGTTAGCGGGAACCTCACGATGCGTACGAATGCGTGAAATAACTGCGTTCACTGATGCTTGTTGGAAATATTTTTTATTATATATTTTTAATTAATATTACACTGACACTCACTGACACTAACTCTGGAAGCACATGGAAGACCACGCGGAAAACGACGCCGTAAACCCACCGCCGCGGAAGGGAGGGACCGCCCCGGAGAGCGCGGAGGAGGAAAGCAAGACGAAGGAGCCAGCAAGGGCACGAGCGAAGAACAGAAACGGCCCCACCGGAACGGCGGCGCACCGGGAGGCAGGAAAAACACCCCCGGGTGGAGGGTTTTGTTCTTCGGGAACAATTGAAATGGAGCATAAACGCGGAAGGCAAAACGCGGCCAAAAAACACAAAAAAAAATGAAAAACGACGTAACAGAAACTTTAAAATTTTTCTATACATCGATGATGAACTTAGTTTTAGTGTTTTAATAGCTTTAGGTGAAACGTCGTACTTTTACATTGCGACTCACAGGTTTTACTCTTATTACAGAACCACATTATTGTTTGTAAACATTCTATGTAGTTGTATAATGTTTGTGTGAATTCTTTAAAATGTAACAATTAAGAATTAGGAACTGAGAGGGTTTTAATAAGATTATTATTACACGACACGACACACGAGACACGATGTTTGTACCACACTTGACACCTGTGCTCATATATATCGTATAAAGTAAAAATCTTATTATGTTTTTATTAAAAAAAATTACCTGGAATGCATTTTTGTTTAAGCTTTTGTTACAGTTTTCAAAAACTGGTATCCATTCCACTCTCAGACTGACTGAACTCGCGCATCTCGTAGTTAGTCTGCACTTCACACTTGGCCAGAGTTTCGCTCCGACGTTCAGGCGGTTTCCATTCGGCAAATGAAATTTTACACTCACGTAGAGAAGTGTAGTGAGAACCACCGAGGGTGCCAAATATTTGTCAGACCTTCGGGGCGACTTTTCATTTCCTGTCTTATCCGTTACAGGGGCTGATTGGACGACTAATCAAATAACAACAGACATCACGTGGGACTAGAAACGTTTACTCTTCCAAAGAATGAATTTCGTTTCCGTTTGGACGAATTCTTATTTCCGGTTGCAACTGCGTGAAAATCATCAATTGACTCAGGTTTAGCCCGGGGAAGAAGATGGCGTCTTCTTGTTAAGGTAAATAATATTTTTCTTTCTTTACTTTTAACCGGATACTTTTGCACTGTAGAGAATTGAGAGGGAACTGATTGAAAATTCATTTCCAAATTTTGACAATTTGAAAAGTTTGAACTTGGGTAGAGAGAATGTAGAACTTGGTAACTGACAAGTTAATGGAATGGGTCGGGGTGCGGGGTAACCTAATGAAAATAGATTTTTGTCTATTATTCAATACCTGTGGTTATCCTCAGGTAGTCGCCGCAGGTACCGTCTCTATTTCTATATAAATACCGTGAGTCGTAAATGTTACATAAATATTCGCACTTTAATACACTAAAATTTATTCCCTGACAAACTTACTGTCTTACATAAACAAATAACTAGAGAAATAAATAAAATCTATCAAGTTTAACCCTCAAAAAATTGCTAATTTTTACTGTACACGTAAACTAGATAAAGAGTATTGTATTATTTAAGAAAACTATTTTTCCAATTTAGTAGTCGTATTGTAGTAATTCGTCCAATTTTTTGAACTTCGGTAACTACAAGAGCAGGTTTGTTCTTTAAGCGTAATATTTACTTCAAATTCATATTAAATACATTCAACATCCTAACTATAAGAATTGTGTCTACTAAATAGTGAAAGTAACCTTTACCTTATGTTGTTGTAGTTTTTTTTTATTCAGCTAATTCTTTCTTGTTCTTTCTCAAAAGAACAAGGCTACGGGGATGACACAGAAAATGTTACATTCATTATATAAATGCTTCCAAAAAGGGGACAAACAGCAAATGATGAGTTCCGCGATCAAAGGATCTTCTCAAGAAAAGAGAAATAATGTCTCGTAATTAAGAAAATCATCTCCTTCATAAGAATCCATAAAAATTCTGGATTTCGCACCTGCCGCCCGTTGATATATATTTTTAATGTTAATCCAAGGGGACTAGGCGTAGGTGGAAGTGAATAGAACCAGGCAGGGGAGGGTGTCCGTTGAGGAAGATGACTTCTCGTCGCATTTTGGTACAGCCCGGTGTGTGCAGCATCCCTTGAAAAATCTCGTCGTTTTAATCATTTTGCGAGGGTCCTTTCCATCTCCAACTTATCCCTTTCCGACATCTTTCTTTGTCACGGCAAATCTCTTCGGTGCGTGTGTGTGTATCTGTGTCTGTGAAACACGGAACGTAAGCATTTTGTCCAAAATGTCATTTTTCTATTGTGAAAACAAAAAAAAAGTTTCTAAACCGACGTCCGAATATTAATTATAACGACGTGAAATTTGTCATTTTCAAAGATTAGGATGGTGACTCTGACTAGAGAAGATGGCTGACGTTGGACTAAAACTCATGGCCAATTTGAGACGACAACTTTTGCTCTCAAACTGTCCGCACGATGAAAACTTATTTCTTGATATTGCAAAATGAATTGTCACGAGTAGTCGGCAAGATCACTTTGCTTTCTCATCACTCATCACAGTTTAATCACTCCTAACTTCATTTGAATTTAGTTAGAAATTTGACTGGTCGCCGAGAGAAGTTTCTGATTCCGGAACGAAGAAATTGAGGATGTTGACAGTATCCTTGGTTTTAGAAGAGTACTACGCAAAATAAATGCACAAAACAAAATATATTATTGTAAATATACAGAATACATTATTGTACAAGAACGAGCTTGCCAAATATACTGACTTTCACTAATTTCAAGTAACTTGTTTTTGTGGCTGTATTAGTGTCATTTAGTATCTTCTTACAAACTTTGCCTCTTCAAAAATTACCCGCTTAAAACATAAAAAAACTGCCTACAACCAGTTACTTACATATTTAACAATAAATAAATTTAATTTAATAAAATACATCCTTGAAGAAACTCTCAAAATCAATTCTCACAATTAATTTTATATTAATCGTATTAAATTGTAAAACACTGTAAAAATTATGTTACTTGTTGTTTTCTTATTTACTAGGTGTTACAATAGTATTAATAAATGATAAATAAGTCTGACGGAAAATATACAACTCAATATCTCGAATTAATATATCACCGTATACTTAGTAATTAGTATAATTAGTTTAATTAGTTGAATAAATACTAACACCACAGCGTGTTTTTTGTAGTGATACGTTTTCTAGTAAATTACTTACACAATAAGAGAAATGCAGAACAAGAGAGTAGAGAAACCATCTTCTCACAGGCATCAACACAAACTCGACATTTCTGTTTTGATTTCCGAAATTGCGAATCGAATCGAACACGGTGAAGCGAAAGAACACGCAAGAAGCATTGTTTATGACGTTACTTAAGAAGAAAAATTGAGGAAAAAGACTGGAGGAATGGTAGAGATGACGAACGATGCCTCGAGATCTTCAGCCTGACAAAGTTGCTGTCAAATCGTATTGTCGTTGGAAGAAATTCAGTTTAAGAGGAGGACTTGGCTTGGGAAACAAAAGCCCTACGGGCTGTGATGTATAGGCTGCCACTCTGTGTGTGTATGTGTATGTGTATATGTATATATGTTACCATGTTGACTACTTATTATTACAAAGCTCAAATAACTACTATCGAATGAATAGAAACCGTTCACAAAAATCTATCAAATGCATCACTTTATTTATCGGGGTAATGTTGTAAGATATTTCTATTATACAATACATACACTTTTCTGATATATATTGATAACATCATCAACGAATATACATCACATTTTTATACATATTTACATTTATTGCGTAGCATTAGTAGATTATTGCCATTTTGATGTATTTTAGTACTTGTAGTGCCTGTGTAACCTTCTCAGCTGTTTCTTTTATTTAATATTTTATGCACAATACATCCACTATTGTTCGAAGTTCCAGAACTAATTTAAGTAACGTCAATAACTTGGTTACGTGTTCGCGACCCTTTGTTTCGTTGTATAACTTCACTACTTCTAGTTAAACAGAAATTTCCTACTTGTTATTAACAACCCGCATAGGTTACAATGTATTAGCAACTATTTTTCCCTCCTGCGTTTTACTTGTCTTTGTCTAATTAGTACTTTGGATGATTATTCAACCGGAACTATAAAGAGCTTCCTCACGACGTGGCACAACAATAAAAAGAACCCTTTATGTATTTATTGCTCGAAAAGGTTTCTAACCCTTATTTCGAAGTTACATTACTTTCTCAAAGGAATTGTCTTCATCTGGAGGTGAGAACGAGAACTGTTTAATCTCCACAAGTTTCCTTAAACAACTTCCCAAACCTCATAGTTTTGTATGGATAAAATGTCTACATACTTATTTATTCGATTCTTCAGGAGCACCCACATTTAAAATGCTACAGAAATTTCGATACTACTGTACAATATTTGTATTCTAAAATTATGTAGTATTGTGGTAGGATGTCCGTGCACCTCACCACAGAATGTTCATTTCATTATTGAGTACAGAAGATGTGAAAGAAAGGAGTACACCAAAAAATCAATTAGACATAAAAGAACAATATAAGGTTGTAATTATTGCTTTGTACATAAATTATTTATCGACTAGTTCAATGTTCATCGTCAATTACTTCATTATTCGTTTTGCGCATGAGAAAAACTTTTTTAAATAATTAAATTTGCGCTCGATAATGCAATTAAAAAAAATTTCAAACGAAGTCTTTTCCCCGAAGCCACATAATAAAGTGAATTTTTATTAAAACAGTTTTTAGAAAGTTTTTCAAGAGTCGGCAGGTAATTAGGAAAGTTCATTTCACTCCCAGGAGCCCCACACACACACATACACAGACACACAGGCACATACTAGGTAATTATCTGCATTGTACGTTACAGGTAAGGAGAGGAAAGGATGAAACTTTCTCACCCGGAGGAAGAAAACAACGCCGGAAAATTCTTACCTTTGTGTTTTCTTTGTATGCCAAAGATGCAACTGCACATTCTGACATAATAAGGTGAAGCTTTGTTATACTAATATTATACATTGAGTTTTCTGAAAGTCGACTTGACGTTTGCTACTTGCCGGAATGTTTCCTTCGTTGTCTCTTTGCAGTTGGACTAATAAAATTTTAAGTGTCAGGTAGCAAAATTTATGCTTTTCATAATATCGTCACCGAGTTTTGCCTATTTATCTGTAACTCCATCTCACTTGTGTTTCATTTTGCTGGATGCAAGAGGTACACAATTTAGTATCTGTCTGAAATATTATATTGTAACTGCTAAGTAATCAAGTGTTGACTTCCTACATATTTGATTTACTTAAATTTATTATTTGCATCTGTATACTGTTGTTTGACATTTAAAATTACGCCACGTCTTAGTTGTATTGGAGCACTGCAGTGTGTGTGTTTTTGTGTATCGAACTTCTTGGTGTTCTGCAGGCTGTAATTTGTCTCACTCTGTTTACCTCCTTTCGACGGGTTTTGCGAAACTTTCCAAAAGTCTGAGAACCACGCGGAACTCCGATTATTCCCTGCACAGCTGTGAGTAATGAACGGAAGTAAAAATTTATATATAAAAAAGAAACTGAGTAAATAAGTTACTGCGAAAGAAGTGAAATGTTAAGGAAAGATTGAATAAAGAGCTCAAGAGTATGGAGCACCCCGAAGACAAAATTGAAGCGAACAACTCAGACAGGTAAAGGAGTCGTAACACAGAGAAAGAAGAAGAAAGTTTACGTGACATCATTCAAAATTCACAAGCTGAAAGTCACTGCTTGTTTCGGAATAGCTCAACATCAGTTAACATTAAACAATATACAAAATAAAAAATAAAATATTGAAATCGGATGGTGCGACAAACTCCAGAAAGTTTAATTCATGTTGAGACAGTCCAACCCAGGACAATCTGTGTGGAATAAAAGTTACGTTAATTTTAATTTTCATATACTTTAATTAAATAAAATGTATTATTTACATATGACTGTATGAATACTTTTCTAATTGTGTAGTTTTTGTTATTGTAGTTTTTAGATTGATTTCCCCTGCTTGTCCAGTAAGTTTCCAGTAACACCACGTATGCTTTAAGTATAAGAAATGTGTTAATTAAAAGAGAGGCCAAATTCAATTTAAGTGAAGGAACATTTTGGAGGAAACAAAACAGGAACAATACAAGTAGGTGTTGTTGTTTGATTGTTGATAGTTTGCTATATATTTAGGGTATACATATTTTTTGAAATAGCAAGGCGTTATTTTTAAAATTAAAACTTAATATACAAAATACCGATCTTCAGTCGCCGTGACGTCATAATAAACTTCCTGCACTAGTGTTAAGTTGTTTGCTTTGCCCGGTGGGATCCCGAAAGGTTCAATACAATTCGATTGCCCTGTAATCGATTTTCTCAATTCTCATTAAAAATTTTTCAAATGAGGAATCGAATTTTCCAACAGCCGGACACCGGAAAAGTCGACTGTCGTAAATTTACCCGAAAAATTTGTCTTTCGTGCAAGTGATGAACGTCGACGTCCTAGTAATTTGATTTTGAGTTTTCATCTCAATTAGCCGCAAGCATCTCCTGATAAATTAACTTCGGGTTCTCTTCCCACTTTCTATCATCTTAGCCTTTTGTCTTCTGCTGGGTGCATGATCATCATCATTATCACCGGATTCAACCTTTTGTGCGATCCTTTCCTTTAACCTTTTTCCAACTAATTCGAACCGAACTTTGTTTCGACTCCACCTTCTTGTGTCTTTCTTATGCCTCCCTTTAGCACTTATTGTGGAACCTTTCTTTTCCTGTTTTACAGTTACGGTCAAAAAGGTTTTGCCTTTCATGAATGTGAAATTCATGTGTGCGAGTTGAGGTTCAAGTTTGTTTTCGTATCCCAGTGGCCACATCAACACTTTCCCTCTGCCTTTCCTTAAATATTTAACCTTTTGGCAAAACAATTCAGTTTGATCTTTCTCTTTAGCACTGTTGAAATATACAAAGTGTTTTTATACATTATAAAAGAATGGTATACTGTATATGTAATTAGTTGGCTTTTTATTATTTTAATACTGTTTTTTAGTATTATCTTTTAACTAAATAATTATTCATCAAAGTACATAAACGTTTGTTGTTATATTTCATTAGTGATTTATATCCCCCAAATTGCGTACTCGTTCTTTCTAATGTGTATAATTCTCACCTGACGGCACTTGGAAGGTACCTGGACACTAAATTTTTTATCTACCCCCAACAGACGGCATTCAAATTGAACTTTCGTTTCTTCATGAAGTTCAACGCTTCCCATCACATTTTTTTTCGTCCGTTTCCCTAAAGTGCGTATAAGAGACTTTATCAAAGTTGGTCGGAAACCATTTCGTTTTTTCCGTAAGATTTTATTACGCATTTTGCATTTCTTTTTTTAAGCTCCAAAAGGCCCCGGGGTGGTTGAAGGCGTGCAGGGCCAGCGTGGGCCCCCGGGCGGGCCCACTGTGGGCCGCGCCACGTCTCCTTCCTCATTTTCAGTTTTTATTATCATTATTATTATTATTATTATAATAAGTAAGTAATGTAAGCACGTAATTTCGCTTTTTCCGTGATGTCTTCGCAGGTAACAAAAGTCTTCGCCGATCTAATTTCTAACGTAAAAAGCTCTCCTTTTGGAGCTTTTTAAAAATGGCGGAGGAAAATTGAAAGAAATCGATTTTGAAAAAGCGTTAATTTTAAATCTGTCTCCCTACGAGGGTTGTCAAACCTCGTTTCATTTAATTATGCAGAGCTTGGGCTGTAGGGCTTTTGGGGCACCGGGTAAAAGAGAGTCTCTCTCTCTCTCTTTCAAAACTCTCTCACTTTATTATGTTTCGTAGAGAGTGAGAGGGAGTAATAATTTTTTTATCTTCTTTCGGGTATGTTTTCCTTTACGGCTCCGTCAGGTAAGCTCTGTGGAAAGGTCAAATAAATTGACATAAATTTGACTGACAATGAATTTCCCCTTTATTTTACCGCTTTCATAACTAAAAGTTACATCGTTTAGTTTTTGTTGTGGTTTATTCTCTGACTACAATCTTTGAGACCTCCATTTTCATTATATCACATTTTTTATTTCAGTTAGCATTTAATTGGTTGGTGTGGTCGCATTTGCAAATCAAACGAAATGTCTTCTGCGGTCGTGGGTTCTTAAAAACATACATTTTGCTTTCCTATTTATTACACATAGGACTGCACTCACCTGTTCTAAACAACCTCACATGTATCGCAAGATGATACTCCGTCGCAAACAATAACTCTTTTTCTCGAAAACTGTTTAGAACTTAACTAAGTTAAATACGTTATACATAAATACTGCTAAAGCTCTCTGGCGGGTTTTCCAAACTTTTAGGGTTTTCATAGCAAAAACCGCCCCGTCCGGTAAATGAGATTATAACATGTTATCCAAAAACTAATTTCCAATTTAGGTCTAATTTTGGTACAAAAAACTACCAAAGTTTCAGCCTAATAAATCAATTTTGTTTTGCTCTTCATGTCTTATGCCTTTATAAGACTCATTCTATTACGGGTTAATTACCAATAATAAATTGTTGGGAGAAATTTTATTGATTAATACTGGACTTGGTCATTAAATAAGGTTTTTTTTATGGATGTACATGTATTAGTGTACTTAATCTTATGTATAAATTACATATTTATAATTAAATAATTATTAAAACGTAAAAAACAGAAACGAGTCAGATGGCCTCGTGAATCTTCACAATTCTCATTGGAACATAAATCTGTAACAATTAATATTTACTAATAATTTAATTTTTAATTTCTATTTGCGTAACAATTTTTCAATTAAACAACACATAAATTACAAACATATTTTTTATTTTGTTTTACATAATAGTCGTGACAACCGCAGTGCATGACTCTCTTCGTGTATCCATACAGTTTTCTTCATGTACTCCCCAACAAACACGATACCATCTCTGTAAAGACAAAGGTTATTCACAAGCAAAAATGGCTTTTCTCCTTCTATATATATTTTTACACATTTAAGCACTCCCACACAGTGTTCTTTCTGTGTAACTAAAATTTCCGCAGAACCAAAACACGACCTTACAACCCGAATCAGACACTTCACGAGCTGTAGAAAAATTAGTCGAGTAGTCTTTTTCAAGTCTTTAGAAATTTTTACCTTTTAGCCCGAAAGAGTTGTGAACATCTCATTTAAACTCTCTAAAGTTAGAGAGAGATCTCATTAAAATTTTTTTTCCCTCACAACAACCTTCGAATATGATTTTTAGGATGCTTCAGCTTACGCCCGTTCTCATTGGCCTTCTCTTGTTCTTTCTTGTTCCCAGCGAAACGGCAAAAAAAAATAATCGGCAAACACGGGAGGCGAAATTGTTTTGCAATTTTCATGCAGTAAAAAAAGAGCAGCTCACCTCTCCTTTGCCTGAAAATTATTTTTAAACAAAGGAAGCAAAATTCTAAGCAAAAACAAAACTTTTTCGAGCGGAAACGACTTTACAGCAAAGTCTAGGGAAAAGAGATAGAGAGAGAGAGAGAGAGAATGAAAAGAAGAAAAAATTATTTCACTCTTTTCTGTCTCGTCTGGATATGGACAGGAGAGGAAAACTTATTGTAAAAGAATAGAAGAGAAAGCTCCGGCGAACAAAAAAGTAGTGGAAACGTCAAATGTTACGTGTCAGCAGCAGACAGGAGCAAAAGGAAGGATTTAAAGCAAAGGATAAAAAAAAACTTTATTCCTACTAATTTCTCTTAGTCGTTTGCTCTGTGACACCTGAAGTCGTCGTGTGAAATCCTCAGGGACAAATTTGATTTCTTTGAGTTGGCGACTTCAGGTGTGAATTGTAATGCTTCGACATGAACCACTCCCAGAATTCATAGGCAGAACTATTTTTGTGCTTTTAATAATTACATAGTCTTCCTCAATGTCTCGTCTGAAAGTTCGTTTCATTTCCGGTTAATAACGACGACATAAGGTTAATAAATTAAATTAGTTTCATATCAGTTTTTACAACAATCTGTTTCAGACACATGGTTAATAATATAAAAATAAATGTAGTTTTTGCGGAATTGTAGTAATTTGACGAGAAGTTATTACTTTCAGCACTGCAACGAGGTTTCTATTTTCTATTTGAGATAGTTTAAAAATAGACACCGGTTGTTTAAAAAAGTATCAATATTTATTAACTGTTTTTTTTTTTAAACTATTAGTCTGAATCGCATAAAGCGTCTCTTTTCCTTTTTTGTGTGACTCTCCTAACTGTTTTTAGCGTCACTTAAAAAAAATAGTCGACGTTCAATGGCGTCAAACGAAATGATTGATGAAATGTCAATGTGAAAGCAACTTGCTAATTTCATTCTGCACGTTCTCCGCCTGCTTCACTCCTCCCTCAAATTTCATCACTAATTTTCTTATGCAAAATAGGTACTTAGAGAACAAATAACTCCAGTTTTGTTTTTAAGCTTAATAACTAGACTTACCTAAAGTCGAAATTAGGTCTCTTACATATTCCATAAATTAAAAATCTACAACTTTCTGGGGGAACTAATCCGAAAAACAATTTAAGTTATTAACGTCGCATTTTTAAACTTTAAATTTGTTGTAGTTGGGTACACTCCTGAAATTTTTCATTTACATAATACACGGGTTTTCTTCTTTTTTGTTTAAAAAATTATGTTTCCAATTATGGTTTCATTAACAGCCACAAACATTATGCTAACTCGTATCCTGCGTTCGGCACAGCACCTCGACATGGCACTAAATAATTAATTAAATAAATAAATAAGTAAAGTTTCAATGATAGCTCACCAATAACGGACATGTTAAAAAATCGAAACTCATTTTTATACGCTTTTATTGTCAACAAAATTTTGTCCTACGAAAACCCTTGGGACAGAGGCAAATTGGGAAAGCCAGAAAGGCAGCAAAACACACAACCGAAATATCAACATCGATAGAGAAACTAACGAATTTCAATTGGTTAATCCAATTGTTCAAGGGTGACGACTACAACAGCAGCAGCGAGTTGGCAATTAGTAAAGGCCGAAGAGGGTTTACCTATTTACTTTTTGGTTTCATCACGACAAAATAGTTAATAAAAATACTGGAAAAGTGTATAAATTTAACGTAAAATATTTACTTATAAATCGTCAAACACACACACCCCGAAAACTAATAATATACAGTTAAATATTTAATTGATTAAAAAGAAAGCTTACTTTTAAATACCATATATTCTCTTATGCGTTTATTTATGTATAAAATGGATGAACTTTTATCTATGTAACCCAAATTATTACAAAAAAAATATTGTGGATCTTGCACTTGGTAATAAATGCAACTGTGAATACTATAATAATAAATTGAAAAAGCATGAATGTTGCATCATGACTTGTAGAATATAAAATTTAAGCAATAAACAATAGATTTATTTTCGTAATAGTAATAAAATAGACATACGAATATATATGTAGAAGAAATACAAAAAATAATTACGTATTAATATAAAAAGTGGCAGCTGAAAGTGTCGCTCCTCCCCCCAAAAAAGGTTCGATTAAGTCGAACTACAAATAAGCCATGACAACAGCAAAATATTTTCTTTCTTCCATTTTACAGAGCTGACTTTTTATACATTTTTTTTGTTCAGTTGCTGTCCAAGGCGCAACTCCTCATTATTCCAACGTGGAAGAAGAAGAAATTAAAACTCGATGGATGCCTAACGGGGAAGTAACGAGAGTCCAACAAGGAAAGGGTAAAAAGAAAAAACACACACAAAAAAGGCGAACGTCGAAATTAATAACAACAAGAATGGGCGTTAATAATTAAAACATAAAAGAGTACGAACGAAAAAAATAAAAAGTTAAAATCTTCTGGCGGGGTTCAAGATGCCTCCTGGATTCATTATTTAGGCGGGAAATGGTTTTTTTTCTGGAAAATATCTTCCGGAGGGCAGTGCAGCTTTTCCGCACCGGACTCGGTCGGCGCCCATGGGATAACTAAATTTCCCAAAAACTTCTCTTATTAGCTCTGATTTATACTCTTTGTCCGGGTGCTTTTCTCAGGACTTTAGGGTTGAACCCTAAAACCCCTTTGCCTTACGTGTGTGTGTGTGTGTGTGCGCTGTGGGCGTTAAATTTCTGCAGGGAAATCAAGTCATTGTTAAATCATTTTGAAATTTTAACTTCCCTTGTCTAAAAGCTAGTTTCCTTTGACAACTAGAAACACGATGTGGCAGGAGAAACGAGCAGCAGAGAAGGTTGAAACGAATTCACAGGCCGTGAATTGATGATGATGCTACCTTGTTGGAGTTCTGCTGACACATTGTCTGTCTCTGAACTATCTATAAACGGGAATTGATAATTACTGAACTATTAACACGCCCTGGTTGTTGTTTCCTAGGTTGTGTTCTATCTAGTCAAAGGAGGCAGTTCTCAGAAATAGAAAAGGAAGAACCACCACAAGGTACATGAGCATGTAAACAAAAATAATATCAAAATAGACAGAAGTACTCGGCAGAATTTCAGTTTCTTGTACTTAAGTTCCCAAGGCTCAGGGCATATTACCTATTTTTTAAAACGCAGAAAGGCTTCTTAAAACCACTCCACAGTTATGACGCAGCGTATAAAGAAGCGAAACTCCAGAAGCCAATACCAAATTGAAACCTGAAGAAAAATATATAAAATAAACAAGTAAGAACAGAAACTGTTCGTACTCATGCGACAACGCCACGCCATTAATAAAAAAGAGAAAAATAAAAAAACTCAATAAATAAATAGCTGTTTTATATTTCTAAATTTTACAACTATCCTTGCGCTTTTACGTAGCTTTCATTGATACACGGAAATTCGGCTAATCCGGCTAATCAAACTAATAGCCAAGAAACCAGTTCTGTTGAGAATCTGCCTGGAGTTTCACTCGGCTTCGTGTACTTGAAAATAAACTTAAAGTTTGCTCGTTTGAATTTCAACTCGGGAAATGCAGAAAAAGTTTTTCCTGTCTGTTTAACCAACCGTCGCTTTAGTCAACATCAACGGTGCAGTTTCATTTTGTAATTGAGCGACACAAGTTGAAACTATCAAAAGGATTTTTCTTTCTTTCTACGGAGGTTTCGACGGGGTTTTTACCAATTTTATCAATTTCGCAAAGGTTTCTTCGGACGAAGACGTAACCGAGCCCTCGATGAAATTTATCGGCGAGGACAAGGAGGAATTCCTCGGGACGGTACGAGTAGAATGAGTTTAATCCAAGGGTTTTATTTTCGGTCGAGGGAAAGGCAATTGCTGTTGAAGCGTAAGAGTGCGAAAAAGGTCAGAATGTTACGGTCGAGGTGAGGGAAAAGAAGTGAAAGGACGACCGGTCGCCATCGAAATCACATGAAATCCTTTTAATTAAATTCGACTACTTGAGATTTGTTTTCTATGAAAGGTAGCTCTTGTTGACTAGTCTCTGCCGAGGCAAAACAAGAAGTGACCTACCAGTTGACTAGTGTTACAGTCAATGATATAAGGTAACATAAAACTACATAAACTCTTTCTGTATATCAGACCCCGAAGCAATACTGAAATTACGCACATGAAATTATTACACATACAACTAGTAATTTGTATGTGAGATGTAGTTGATGTGGTGTTTTTTAGTTAACCACAATGATTTCTTGTATTTTTATTGATATTAATTAAAGATATGACGAAAGGTATATAATATTAAGTGTATAAATTGGAAATATACTGCTAACAGGCTGTGTAACATGAACTGTACTACTTGTAATATTTAACTTTTGTATATTACCCCTACTTGTTGTAGTACTTCGTTGTAGAATACTAACATTTATTTTCCTATTTGTTTACAGACACACCGATGATTTGAGAGAATTTCAAAGGCGTTAAATAACATTACTGTTCAACCTTAATCTCTTCAGGTATGTTCACCCCAAGCAAAACATTCACACATTTCAGTTGTAGTCTGTTCCCTGATGCTTTACACCGGTGTTTTGCAAGAAAGACCGGCAAAGGCATCCAACAAGGTAAAAATTTTGTGCAGGGAGAATGTAAAAAAAAAAAATAATGTTAGCTTTTCATAAACAAAAGAGCACTTAAAGCAGACTCTTTGAAAAGTCATGAACTGTAACAATTTACATTTTTACAAATTATAAATAAATACAACAGACATTGTCCCTAAGTAGGCTTCAAGTACACGCTTTTAAGTATAATGAAAACATCTCATGTAGATCATTTTCAAAAGGTTGTACTATTCGTAAAATTAATATTTTTAAATTTGTTTTTTAATGCACAATTGATAGTGATGAGTCGGTTGCCATAAAACTTCTGCCACTTCATAATTTTTGGAAATTTCATTAAGTATTACCTGACCTTTAATTAATTAATAAAAAACCGATTGATTGTTCTCAATTCATAACAAACACCGGGGGTCACTTCACTTTATTCTCTCGGTCAGATGATTCTGTAAATGTCACTGCCCCGGTCCTGCCTCGTACTCGTTTTGATGTTTTAGTGATATTTTCGTCTTTTGAGGAACCTTCAAAGTACCAAAGTAGAACTTGTCTTTAACAGTTGCTTTCCACTACCCACTTCTTTCTGTTAGTAAATTACATACACCACTTCACCCGTTTTCTTCATTTCATGAAACTCTGCAGTCAACAAACTATTTCCGTTCAAGAACTATCCTTGATATTTTTTTTATAAAAAGAAACTTGAGGACATTTTATTTATTTTATATTATTTAAATTACTCGAGAAACTTCAATACTCATTGAACTAAAATATTATGATGAGCTAAAACTGTCTTATTCCTGTGACAAAATTCAACTCGCAAAATTGCTTTAGAAGGTGAGAGCATCAATCAATATCGAACTGTATGTATATGTAATCTATACAATGAATACTAAATAATATTTCTAGCACTGATTGTATTAATTTAAATTTCATTTGACTGATTATATGACTGCTAAATAAAAAACTGTTCAACATATGGCGTACAGTATGTTGTCTGTACTCAATTGAAGTATAAATTGTATTAAAGGAAAGCAACGTTCCCGACGATCGAATCTTCTTCCCCACGTCACGTCAACGTCACTGAATTCTTTCTCTGATGGAATTTATAATATATGCAATATAACTCGCACTTAAATAAATAGTTTAACGGTTCCGGCCATTTTTCATCGCATTTTACAGTTACGTTAGATGTTGGCATTGGAAAGTTCTCATCATTAACTTACTCGAGAATTTGTAAATGCGAATTTTACGATCGTCCACTCACAACCACCCACAATCTATTTCCGTCTATTTTTATTCGATCAGAGAGATTTTTCTGTGCGAAACCAAACAGACGTTCTTCTTCCGCGGGGTGGAAGCCGATGGTGTCGTAGTCGCGCAGAATGAAATTTGTCTGGGCCCCGTCGAAGTTAAAGTTTACCGTAGGAGCAATTAAAACTTTAGTCGGAACTAACCTTTCCCTGCACTATCTTAAAATGATAATTTTAATTATAAGCGTTTCAGCTCAAAACAAAATAGAAACTTGGAAACTCGCTATGTAAATAACCCATCAAATTCTGATGATACTCGTAAACTTGTTTACTTCCCTCTGAGACCACTTGAAGACGTGCATTTTCGTACGTCTTTATTTTTGTTTACCTATTATTAAATCATTGATTTATTGGAATTCACCCCTGGGATTATAACTAACTGAATTAAATCCTTAATGGTAGACAAGGACACCTTCAACACATGGTTCGTTGTGTGCTAACATCGCGCGGTAAGACCGTTTCTGTTTACTCAATTGTAGTACCACGAAAGTATTTTAGAATCTTATCGTACCAATACTACTGTATTAGTAGAATTATTTAGGGATTCATTAACAAACTGCAGTGTCATGTAATGTTCCTTAGAAGCAAATTTAATTTACGATTTGTAGAATTTTTTCTTCGCATTTGGAAGAAGTGTATTATGCAATAGAAAATATTTATATTTTAATAAATGTCAGAGCGGTAGCTCGATTATTTATTAATAATAGATAATTCGATGAAAACAAGGTGACCTATTCGGTGAATGAAAATTACCCCAAAAGTAAATTAAGATTTAAGGGTTCTACATCTTAACCTTGAGAATAAAGATATTGGAGATGTTTTATATAAAGTGATGTACTAAAGCATAATGTGCAAATTATATACATATATACAATTGTACATAAAATGTTGGTGATATCCGAATGTGGCTGTAAGAAGAATTAACTTCTTTAGGTAGCCGTGAATTTGTAGTGTAACTTGAGACCAAACGGAATGTATACATAGTTGTGTATAGAACTGTGATGTGATATAATGTGATAGATCCTTGTAGTTTCTTAAAAAACAAAAATATCCCAACCAAAGAAGCACCGTAGTATTTTCTCTACGTTCAAAATCTGTTCCACGGCTGAACCTGAGCTGCTTGTAACACTTTAATCCTCTCTGTATTGACAAAATCTTACACATGAATTGTTTAACATTTCTATACAGTTTATCTTTTTCAAGGAGTATTGTAAACATGTCTGTCATGGGAAATAAGTGGACTTTTTTCCTTTGGACTACCTGCCGTTTTCTTACGCACAAAAGAAAGTTGAAATATAACAATAATTCACTTGAGTAGTTTACAATGGGAAAGAAAAGGCAAAAATTTAGCACCGCGTGTTTGTACGCTCGCGTTTTCGTTTGTTCAGGTCTCTACCGGAAGTTGACTTTTTTCACTCCTTCCGGTCCTTTTGTCTTTTCTTACACCTTAGAAACCTGAGTTTCTTTCTTTTGCGGGATGCCTTTTGGGTCGGACGACGCCTCCCAAGTGTTTATCAGAGGGAGAGAATGTGAGAGGAATGTTTGTAACAAGTTTCTGCAAACGGACCTTTGTCCTTTTTTTCCTTTTTTCCTTTTCTTCTTCTTTCAACTATCCTCTCTCGCCACATGTTCAGTCATCTGTGTATTGTGTTGTTTCAACTGTTTCAACCTTTTGTCTCAAACTTCTTTCCGCATTGACATCCTCTCTTTTTCTGCACCAGAACTTTGCCCTCCTGCCTTTCTCTCTCTCTCTCTCCTTTTGAAAATGTCTCTCGTACTTTCCTGTTTGAGGTCAAGCTTTTTCTTTTCTGCTTCACTTGATATGACCCCACCGTTTTATTTTAGATGTAAAATAAATGTATTTCCAGTTGATTTGCCTGGTGAGGGCGCTACCCCTGAGAACCAAATGTTGGAAAATGATCGTCCTCCAATATGAACGTGGCCTTTTCAGAGTGTCACATTCGTCTGGAAAGGAGTTTGAGAAGGGAAAGAAATTTTGGGTTGCGGAAGGTTCAGAAGTTTTTTGTCAATTTCATGTAAGACGAGAAGAACCTGTAACTGTGACTGTAAAAGTTTAACGTCATCAGACGTGACCGAAGCTGGAAACTGTGGATTGTTATTGCGCAATTATTGCGGTATATATTACACAAAGTACTTGTTCTCAAGTTTGGCTGTTACACAATTGGTATGGGTACTTAATCACATTTCTATACAACAGGCATTGTGCACTTAGTCATAACTTTGTTACAAGTTTTGGCGTGCATAATTTACGAATCTAAGCAAACTTCACAACTACACGGAGAACACATAATTAATATTATTTAAATGAAGCACACTGTTCATTGAAAAACCGTCGTTCTTTTTGTCTTAGAGAGCCGTGAGTATTTTAAGTAAGGGTTTAATAAATCACATAAGGAGCACATAAATTATGGGGAAATTCAGCAAAACTATATAGAACCTGTTGTAAACTGACGCCTAGAGAATATTGCGTGCACTTGGTGTAGTTGTTGTCCGATAAGAATTCTAAAATATTTTTGAAAACTACTGAAAATAGTCGAACAGAAGGAAAAAATTAGAGAAACTAAGAAGACAACGCAAAAGGGAATGACTAAATTACAACAAACTATTTCACAAAAGAATCCAAAACGAATAATCTTCTTTCGGAGTGGGAAAGATGGAGAGGTTTTAAGAAAAAAAAAAGTTAGGAAAAAAAGGAAGAAATTCAAAGGATATTACCAAACGGGACAAGGCGAACAAAGGACGGAAACAATGAGAAAAACGTGTTTAAATTCATGCAAGCCTTCCATCTCTCCGTTGTCTCCTTCCACGATTGTCTTCCTTTATGTTTGGCTGAGGCAAAAAAGCATTCAGGGATGAAAGGGACGTTTTTGCCGAGGAGAAAAAGAAATTCTGCAGAAAATGGAGGGAAGGAACTTTCGTCAGATCCTAAAAGAAAAACAGGTTAATTTTACACTTGAAGTAATTTAATAGTTTTTTACTTGATAAAATCGATGGAAGGTGTTCCTTTGAGAAAGTCAAATATTCCCCTGGACCGTGGAGAGGAAGACCGTAACATCAACAACGGCCATCTTGCTACGTGGCAGAAGAGAACTTGAGTAATTACTTCTGTCGACCAGAACTTAAGTCGTTCTTGGAACTTATATCTTTTTTGTCGGATTCCCATATTTATTCTCCCTCTCCTTTGGAGGGATGATCACCTCCGCGGTGACCGGGCTCAACTTCTCATGTTGAATTTCAACAAATTCCACTACTCGTACGAGTAATTTTACAAACAATTTGGGTGTGAGGAAAATCAAACGAGAAAATAGCGTTTTCGCGAGTCTTGGGAATTCTTCTTTGAAGTCAAATTATTATCGCAACGGTTCGTAACATTCGGGGTAAAACTTAATAAACTACTTTCTGACGAATTTGATAATAAGTCAATAATCTCGTCGCTTTTGATAAGAATAAGTGACTCGGGTAAATTTTCTAGACGTGATAAAGGAAAATTTGGTTGTGTTCCATTAAAAGACTGTATCACGGTTAATTTGTTCATTGATTTATGTAAATAAAATAAGTCGAAGAGTACAGCTGAAATTTTTTTTTGAGTTAACCCGGCTTAAAATAATATTTCCAGAAATCATGCCAGTATAATACTTCTCGAAAATGTAAAAATATTGCCACTATTTTGTAAATATAAATCATATATTGGAAGTATAAATCATATTTACAATAGTTTTATTAATGTTGATAGTATCCTATACACAAAGATAAGGTTATACACTAGTATACCTGTTATATATAAATAAATATACCTGTTATGTAGTAGTTCAAGTTGATAAGGTAACATATGTTGAGTAACATGACACAGTAACAAGACTGATGATTTACACTCATTTCATAATTTATGAACAATAACATTTATTACAAACACAGATGTTTCATAAAAATGTTGACTTACTTTGCTATTTAACTATATTTTAATAAAGAGGACAATAATATTGTATAGTGTTTAAATAACTTTTTTTGTATTCAACTTAGGTTACGCATGTCTTGTATGTTGTATTTACTTTCACATATTCCATACCATTTGTAAATGCCACACTACAACCTCCCACAACCTTCTTGCCACGGGTTTGTTGAGGCAAACAATCAAATCGTCGGCGAGCATTCGACACAAACCCGAAATTCAACAAATTTGGGCACCCTTTAAAATTCGGCAATCGGTTTTTGCTGTATCGGACAAACGATCAGAAAAGGACCCTCGGTGGGAGTGATCCGATCGGTGGACCTTTGGGAAGTACACCATGAGTCGGACCCAAAATTTAGAAACAAAATCAGAAAACGGTTGGGGGGGGGGGCGCCCGGTGGCAACCGTGCAAACAAACCCAGATGTTTTACTATCAACAAAGGTTGAGAACCATCGACATAAATAATTTTTAATCTCAACGAGTTTCCCGGGGAAATCCAGAGAAATATGAGTCTCTTACCTTTTAAGATTCTATCAATTGCCGGTTTTGTCGGTTTCAGCATGAAACTTTTCCCTTTTTCTCCTCCTGGTCGACTCTGCCTGGACCAAGTCGAAAAAGTTTCTCGACTTTTTCGAGTCTTCCTGAATGGTCGTCCGCCCCCCCCCCCCCCCATTCCAGAGTTCCAGAGTAGTTTACCGTAGATTAAATCCACCGCGAGTGACCTTCCCGGTCAACTTAATGACTTAAGTCAATTATAAAGGGATCTTTTTCCTTTGTTTTTAAGCAAACGGGAAAAGCTAATATCGGAGCCCGTTTTCTGTTTACTTTCGTGGGAGGAGGAGTTGCGTTCACCGACAACTTTTTCTTTCTTTGCATTCTTTCTGCGCTTTCCCGTAGTCCTTTCCGAACGTACGGAATGAATTCTAAAGACCGTACAGTGAAAACAAACTGTCTGGGGTTAATTCGAAAAGTCTTTTCAGAAACTCTTGATCAATCTTGTAATTTGTGGATGTTCCAATGGAGGATGTGGGGACGAACGTTACGATTATATGTTAAAGTCCATACCAACTACAGGAGAAGACTATTAGTTTAGGGTAGGAAACGTGCAACGTAAGAGTCGATAGTTGGAACAACATTTATGCATTTTGATGTTTTTTCCATCTTACTATTACTATACTTTTATTAGAACCTTTAGAAAACATTAGCACGATTGTAATTTTGATAGTTGTTTTTCATCTAATTTTGCGACTGGCATCATATTAATTTTCTTTATAGTATTCTTAGGGTAAGAGAGGTAAGTATGGATGTCACGTTGGTTAACGAAACGCAAAGCACAACGAAATACTATATATATTATTTACAGTGGTATTTATTTACACGTATAATAATTACATAAATGTAATGTAACACTTATATTTTTAAAACAGATCAGTAAAATTTCTGGATTTCTTAAGGTACACAGAAAGTAAATTTAAATTTTAAATGATTTGTTTCAAAAATGTAAATAGACAAATTCTGGAATTTGTCTCTTTATGATTGTTTCTCCAAAATCAGGTACCGCTTTTTCCTGTTTCCTCTTTATAAAAGCTCCAGTTGTCATCGTCTTCTGTGAACGATTCCTTTTAAAACGAACAAACTTCCATTGATTTTGCCGTCGTTTTTCCAGTTGAACGGATCATTTTTCTACTGCTTTTTAGTGCCCTTGACAAATTAATAAAGTTTTTCGAAGACGTTAAATCAGAGCTTTTAAATTTAATTTTTCTTCATTTCTTGTTTAACTTTTGCAGATTTTTCTCCCTCACACACAGCATGTTTTTACGCTTTTTTTTGATGGGGTTTATCCTACAGGTAAAATCACTCGACTCCTCGCAGGCTGAAGCTCCTCGGAAATTATCATTTTTCAAATGCGTGTTTATTTATAATAATTAATACGACTGAATAATTCCAGCTATTAGCGTCGAATCAGAGATTTGTTTCCTCAAGCAGCTGTCTAGAAAATGAAAATGTTTAAATGTTTACTGCTTAGTAAATATAAATAATATGTAATTATTATAAACTGCCGGTAATTAATGTATATCGTACGCTATTTGTATATACTTAACTACAATCACCACCATTCTCATTTCCGCCGACACCTTTTTTTATATCTAAAAAGGGTAGCAATTAACTAAAGGTTTCTCGGTTGGCTGTATCCGCTGGAAACACAAAGAAAGAATCCTAAAATCCTCCTGTCCCACGGGCAGAGACTTCGTGATTCATTATAATAGCTGGAATTTGAAAACGTGTCTAATGACACAGAAGAAAACCGAGTGGACAGGTTTCCCCCGGTCCAGGGAAACCGTTTTCGTTTATCTTTCTTTGTCCCTTAGGGTTTTTTCATATCACGTCGTAAAATTATAGTGCCGTAAACAGACGGTTCTTCTGTCCTTTTTGCACCGTCCAAGTGGTCCTTCTACTTAGCAAATATTAGCAAATAACCCAAGACGATTCCTTTTCGGGTGTCCTAATGAACACATTCTTCACTTGCCCAGGAGCCCATGTAAATTCAAAAAGCGTGACTTCTCTGCCGGTACGTGCACTTCAAACTTTGGTATGTGTTTTCCGGTCTTTCCAGCAGACGAGACTTGTAATCGATTTTAAGTATACGCAAACGTACAAACGCGGAAGATGACTAACGAACAGAGATAGAATTCTTACGTTTCTCAGGGGACTACTCAAAAGTATGAGTAAGTGGTAGTGCTATCGTAACGATTATAAAGTTCCGGCTGAGGGAAAAAAGTCAAAGTGTTGTAAAATCAAAATGGCCACGCAAACTAAAAGAAAGCATTAAAATTGAGTTTCCCAAGAAGAAAGCTCATGTACACAAAGAAAAAGAAGTTTCTAATCTGAATGAGAGGGAAGTTGCGTGAAGCAGTGATAGCAATGATTATAATTAATGTACACTTTTTAACACCTAACACATAAAAATGTGTAATGTGAAGGACGCGCCGTACACTCCTGCAGTAACTGTGCCTAAAATTAGAAGGAATGCTGGTGCAATGGTACATAATAGATTTGTGTTAATATGTAAGAAAACTGTAATATATGTTCAACACCTATTATTTATACAATCATGAACCTGAACAGTTTTGTATTTATTACTTTTGTGATTGTGATAAACCAACTTACAATTACAACTAAGGTTTGAACGAACTAACTAACGTATACATAAGCTCGAAGAAAAACTTAAAGTTCAATAAAAGGAAGCAGTAACTTCTCTGCTCATTGTAGTGCGAGTATTTTTAATCAGAACCTACCTGCGGTGAATGGTGTACTTACTACAACACTGTAAACTTCAAAATTATTAAACAAATAACCGGGTATTGTACAAATATTGCGACCTACCAAATTCATTCTCTTTCATGCCTTTGTCTCAAAACACAAAGTCAATATCAGATGTAAACAAACTCAACCCAACTCACACATAAATATAACTGCATAGGAAAGACTTGTGGAACGTGACATGAAATCATTATTACACGTCCCTTGGGCTTACGGAAAGTCGTCCAAATTGATTTGGAAACAATCATAAGTGTGTACATGCACAGAAATTGCATTCTCAGAAAACGCATAACTGCTCTGGACGAACCTGCAAGCGAACATAAAAGTAAAATGACGGGTCCGGGAACACGAGGAACATCAGCTTGCGAGGACGAGACGTTTCAACCCCGTCAACCTTCGTCAACCTCAAACGAATCCTTAATCCTGTCCTGTCGAAGGTTATTCCCTTTCATCTGAGGATGTTCATTTGCCTTCGGTGATACCTTTTTATAGATTTTTCTAATTAAAACGACACCCGTCACCTGAACTAATTAGAATCGCACCAAGTTGAGTAATTTCATTAACGTAGAACCCCACTGAATTGAGCAAGCTTTTTGTTCATGTAGTTAATTAAGTCGTCGCGCACGTTTCAGACCGTGGCTTTAAGTTGAAATCAATTTTCCACCTGCAGACAAATAATTTGTTGGGTCATTCCAAGTTTTAAAGGGATTTCCCACGGTCGATTTGTCTGCTTTGACTAATTGAATGACTAAGATCGATGTGAAACGGATAGAGAAAGTCCAGCAAGTGAATTTGACAAATAGTTTACAGAGACCAGGAATCAAATTGATGTAGAAATTCTGAAAAACAAAAAAAACATTATTAATAGTTTTGATGTTAGGAATTAGTTTTTATTTATTTCTCGAGAGCAACTGGTATTTGGGTGTATATATTTTCATGTAAGATCATTAAAATTGACCTGGCAATACAGGCAGTAAGCATTTTTAACTTACATAGTGATTTATTTATTTGTATTGATATTTTGTATCTTTATGTTTTATAATGAACATCATGTTGCTTTAAAAAATTGGCGTTATTCTAGGTTTAAGGAATTTCACCACTCGTCAAATGGGTGAAAGTTCAACAAATTGCTGCAGCGCACAAATAAAATATTTGTTTTTGACACGTCAAACCCTCACACATGTACAGCAGCAGCTGAAGAGAGCAAAAAGCTTTTCTGAGGTCCAAAGGCATTCAGATAGTTTGGCGAATGGCGGAAATTAAGTATCGACCTCCTTCGAAATATAAATAGAAGATTACAAATTACTTTTTATTCATCACAATAAGTCGGGTTGTCAGGCGTCCTGCACCAGACTCACAAGTTCGCCATTTGCATTTTTCAACTATTTTTCAACTATCCCCTGGGTTTCGGCTTAGGTACGTGGACAAGCTGACGTGACAGAGATGCATCAATTCAGTCAGTCGGAGGGAGAAAGAAAGTAACATTGAGAAATTTCAACGTGGAGGAATATTTAAATCGGTTGACGGGCCTTAACAAATGGACAACCGAGGGTTTATTCATCTATCAAGAAAAAACTATTAGATGTAAGTGGAGCATTCTGAGATACTCCTCCCCCTGTATACATATAACCAGAGAAATAACTAATTTAACAAAAACTATACGAAAAAAACTAATTTTGGAACTTCTCATAGAATAAGAGTCACATATTTTAAACTTTATTTATAACTATTAATATTTCTAAAGCATATATTACTATTAATTAATACAATAAGTAGAATATAAACCGATCAAAATGAGAGTTTACCTCTTTTACGTGGCATGGCAGAAAATTAAAAATAAAAATTTATTAACTAAAATCAAAAGAAGTAATTGATTTGGCTATACAGTACACGTGTATGTTAATAAGTGCATAACCACCTACATCAAGGTGAGTCGAGTCGTAAAAAAGAATTTGAGAATGTTCTCTACAATAATCAACATTTGGGAAATATACATAATTAATCGTTATTTATTGTTAATTATTAATAAAAAAAATAAGGAGTAAGTAGGGTAAGTTAACGACATTAAATAATTTCCTGAATTGTTCGGGCTCATTTCTTTGGTTTTTCAAAAAATTTCTTACGTCTCCGATTGTCGACGGTGACCTCCCCAAAAGTTAAGTACTCGTCTAAGTTAATTTATTAAAATAATATAAAATATCTAAAGAGCAGAAGACGGAGACCAGCGAGACAAGGAAGAGTTTGAGCGCAAGTCCTGTGGCGGCGGTGCTGACGTTGAAAACGTTGAACGAAACAGTCGGTGAAGTTCGTTCGAATTGGCACGACCTGCGACGACTTTGCTCGGTGACCGAAATTCGTTGCACTACTTTTGTGTTAGTTTCACGATAGTTGATAGTTTTTGTTTCGGTGGAACGCGTTCAACTCACTCAAAAGAAATTGTGTTTTTGTCAGTCGGAAGTGAACGTCGAAACTCCGCGGTTGTCCCTCGTCATTTCCTTGTGAACATTCTCGTCTCAGTTGTGCTGTTGTTGTAGTTGCGGTTGTTGTTGTTATTATTGTTTTTCTTGTTGTTGTTGTTGCTGCTGTTGTTGTTGTGCATACCTTGTCTACCTTCTTTCCGTGGAGTTGATCACAAAACTAACAACTATGTGGATTTTTTTATTCGGATAAATTTCCAACGTTCGAGACAGGTAGGGATTTTTTGGTTTTGTCGTTTTCAACCCTTCCGAGAAGAACTCATCCCCCCCGTGTCATTGTCGTCGTAGCCTTCTGCTTGTACTTCCTCTTCTTGTACTTCTTCCTTTCGATCCATCCACTTTAACTACTTCTTACTTCTTAATTAAAAATACAAAACAAAACGAATCCCTTTAAAAAATTTTTTCCTTGCCTGTAAAATTTTGATCGTTTCATCAGTCTTTTTCATTTGTTCATCTCCCGACAGAAGATGAAATTCTCTAGGGTAAGAGAAATGTTCATCTGCGGAGATTTTTGCTTTTATTCCTTAATACTTAATTAATCTGAAAAGAAGCAAAATATTTTGCCAACACTTGTTGCCAACGGACACGATAATAACTCTCTCTCTCTCGTTCTCTCACTCTCTTTTTTGCTACCGCCCAGTTTTCAACACGTGTTTTGTCCTCCTCCGTGTCCTCCCTTCATATTTTTATGTTTTTCTACTGTGTGTTTTCTCTCTCTTTTGAATCGTTTTCCTACGACTTATGAATATATTTTTACACGGATTAGTAAAAAAAAAACCGCGTGCACACACATACTCAGACACGTGAGACGTGTGGGTTCATTCAATTCCACTTGACTGCATACCATTTTGGTGATGAATGGCGTGTGTTATGTTTGTTTCATAACTTTTGGGGACGTTGTCAACCTTTTAATTTCACGTCATACTTCGCAGTTTAAGAGTGTATAGAAAGAAAGTATTGTATAAAATGAAACATGTGATTTTTTTTATTGGTAGTTTTTACTCGGCCTCAAGTTTTAACTCCGTAAAATGGAAGTTGTTAACTTGTGTTTAAACTCATTTATAAGTATAATATACATTTTTGTATAGTTTTATTCTTTTAACAATATCTCTCTCTTCTTTCTATTCTACACTTTAAAACTTAAATAATCTTTGGAAAAGGCGACCATTTAATTTTTAGAAATTCAATAATTGAATGGAAATGATCGTGTCACCTTAATCTTCTGGCGGGAACGTCGACATCAGATAAAGCACATTGGCAAAGTTAAGAAGGAAGTAATTTCTCATTAGAATTGTGTCTAGCTGTGGCTAATGTTTAGTTAATGGTACGGCACCGTTTAATTCGTATAATTTGGAAATTGTACAAGCTAAAATTAAATCTTATACTTCGGAATTTGTTCAATTTTCTTTATTGTACTTAAGTTTCTGGCTTCTCTCCTCAAGCTTGTTTACCGCCTTCTGCGTAAACCACAGGCTTCTGCAAACTACTGCATTAGTTCACAAACCCGTTAACATCTTTAATAGTTAGCCCGTGTGTTTGGTGTAAAAAATGTGCAGGGGTTCTTTTACATGGGTCCTTGTTGTAAGAGGACAGTAATTTTGGGTTCGATTACCGTTCAATGTCACGCCGACCTATAAGTTTAAAACTCTTTCTCTCATTTGTTATGTTTGTTCGGGACGTATAATTATTAAAACACTATGTTTTAAAACTTATTACAGCGCTGTTACATGGACACGGTAGGCAAAAAAGAGGCGGTTACTTGGATCGGAGTAGTTTTTAAGGTGTGCAATTACCACACCGAGACCACCGTGTGACTTGTTTTGCTCTTAATCAGACCGTCGGTCAAATTATTCGCTCCTTCAATTTATTAATCAATAAGAAAATTAGTTTTCTAAGTACTTTGAACACACACCAACCCAAACTAATAGTAGTGTATTACAAACTATTTTAAATTGTGTGAAACATCTGTTTGGTAAATTGCATTCTAATTGAAAATAAATCACCGAATAGTTAGTTAAAAAGTTAGTTCACCATTTCGGCAACGATAGTTAGCGACTAAAACGATAGCCAGGTCAGGATTTTCTATTTCTCTAAATTAATAAGTCACCCAGGGAGACATTTTATACATTGACTGTTAGAATATGTGAAAGATGAGACGTCACGACGACGTGACAGAAACCACAAAACCCTTAAGAGGATTGCATAACTCAGATCGGTTTAATTTGTTCTATAATTTATGTAGTTTTAAAATTTGTCGTTGTAATTTTAATAAATAGCTGATTCTTAATTAAGACTATTTTTATAAGAAGCCGATATTAAAATATGTACTTACCCATTGGATCATGCGATTATAAATTCAGAGGTAATAATACAGACAAATTTTATTATTTCATACAATAGATTATGTACAAGTTTCAACCGAATAAAAATCCGGGTTGTCAGGGTTACAAATAATTCAGTGTAATAAATACTTTCATAACATGACAGGCTGATTCTCTACAATTTATGGTCAGGGTCTTGGCGAAATTAATTGATGTATTAAGTTATTAAAGTTTCAGTAAACTTTAAAATTTTTGGTGAATAGGTTACTAATTAATATTGTACTTCATAAAAAAGTAATCAATGGGTAAAACTCAAGTAATTGTAAGCAGAGTTGAAAAGAATAAAATCGTTAATAAAAAGCGAGGTCCGAGGCAGTAAAAAGGCAATTTCTGTATTAATTGAAAGAATTGTGTGGAGGTGAGAAACACCTAGAAACAAGTACAGTGTCTATTTTTGGCATCAAAAAAGTGACAAACATCACCGTGTGCGTCATCAGTTTTGTTGGATTTTGGTAAATCACCTGATGGGAGAATGCGGTTTTTGTACTTTTGCACTTTTGGATTTATGTACGACTGTCAGGATTAATTTTCTGACTCGTGGACCATGTTGGACCACTGCAAATAACGGTGACACGGCTGCAACATCAAAGGAATACCTTTTCTGGGATATAATTCGACATTTTTGCGATGCGTTTTGTCGACGGACGGACACGTTCAAGTTCGATGCGGTTGTTACAATCGTTAAATCGGTCACCGCGCCATTGTTTTTCGGACATTAACTTCGCACGGAGGACCCTTAAGCAATCGTTTGAACGAACTTAACTAACTTAACCGATGGTGGTAACTGCACGGAGACAATGTGCCTAATGTTTAAATCGTGTTGCCTCCAGGAAAGCTCTCGTTTCGGAACCGCGAAGGATCCGGGAGGCTTTGTCCCATTTGTTTTCTCCTCCTCCTGTTTTGCCTCCCAATTTGAAATCTAATTAAGGACAAAAGGTATCCCTGACTGCTGGAAGTGATGACTTTGAAAAAGGAACAACGGTCAGAAGGGAATATGTGGGGAGATTTAAATGAATCCGATTTATATTTATACCCTTTCACATGAATATTTATATCTATATATTATTAGACACTACACATTTTACGACTCATGAGCATACAATTCTGTATTTAAATAAGTATTTTTACAGGTTAATTTAGACGTATTGTTGTTGTTAAATGTAATGGTCAAGGTGTATTTTATACACTAAATTTAGTCTCAAAGTTAAACGCTTGACATTACAAAATTTATATATCAAAAGGGTTTTACTAAAGGAATATTGTCAGTAATAAAATTGAATGAAGTTGCTTTGAAATGTTTTAGAGAGAGAGAGAGAGAGAGAGAGTGAGGGTGGAAATTACAGTAAAAATAATTAATGGAAGCAGAATTTTGGAATTGTGTAGTGCTCTGAGCCACAGGAAAGAGCCATTAAGCTTTTTTTTCGTATACATAGCTGCTCCCTGCAATGTACCACACACTACGTACATCGTATAATGCTACATATTTATTGTTACAAAAATATAACAGAAAAATCTAACGCTCGGTGCTCAAACTCAGTGTTACAATTAGAAAAATTCAAATATCGATAAATTCAAATACAACAAATATAAAATTGAAATTTGTTTCGTCCTATAAAACACACCGAATACAAATAAAAACTCATTCCACTGCACCGAAAACAAATTGATAAATTCGTGTACGCAAGTACGCCCAGTAGTTTGAAAATGTATAATAGTTACGCATGTCAACTGGAGCGATTTACCCTTAAAAGTAACAAAGGATTAGGGTAACAAATTAATAGTTTTTTTTTTCTAAATTTAATAATTCTTTGATGTTTCAGAAGAAAAAATTCCACTTCCGCGAATGAAATAAGAGACAAACAAAAATTTATCCTTGCGTAATAACAGAAAAATCATATATAAAGTCTTTCTGCGGAAGCAATCGAAAGCCACCGTCAAAGGAATCATTCTACTCGTTGATTTTATCCTTTGTCAAAGGACGAACAGCGGAAATAAATTAAATTTGCGAGAAAAAAAATGCCGGCTCACTTTTCTTTTAATTTTTCAAATGGTTCAAACGCAACCCTGTGCCTCCGCGTGCGTTTCTTTTTTTTTTTTTGACCACTGTCTGTACTTGTTGCGGTTTTTTAATGAAATTTTCCAGCTCCTCTTTCGGGCCCTTGAATTTTCTAAATGTAAATTTTCAATTAGCCTAATCAAAGCTTGAATTTTCCTTTGGCCGAAACTAAAAAAAAAAAATGCACGGCGTACATTTCCGAGCGGGCCTTTCCTTTATGGTTTCAGAGGGTTGTCCGCCCATTTCACTGCTTCAACCCCCTGGGCTCCTGCCAAAAGAAGAAAGGCCATCACGAGGGATGGGATCCGGTGGAATGTTCTAAAATGAAAAAAAAACCCTATGGGAAAAGAGAAAGTGATAGCAATCATTGAAATTACACGGTTCCAGGTGATTAATCAAATTAACCGATTCAACTGCTTCGTCGCGAGGTCTATCGACTTCCGTTTCCGGTTCTTTTCACCTAAAACCTGAGTCGAACATCCGGTCGAAAGGTGTCCCGTTCCATCTCGGGAGTGACGAGATGAAATTAAATTCGATAAACGTCTTTAGAAAGAGATTTCCATCGTATATTTTTAGATATCCAATTTCGACTGGGACAAAAGACGTGGAAATAAATTTTTAGACATCTAAAAAGTCCGTTAAGAATGTCTAAATGTTTACGGTCGGGTGCGTTTAAGAGAGGAGAGTTAATTCTGAGAAACGGCGTCATTCATTTCGAGACAGACACGGTGGCTTTAATGAAACCTGTCACTAGCAAAAGAGTAGGTTGTTGTCTTAGCGAGAGGTTTGCTGCCGTCAATATGTTTGTCTTTGTACCGATTGTTGTTCTCGACTTGGTGCAACTTTCTTCACAAAGAACCTTGTCAGAACATTGTGACCTGAAGGTTTGTGGAGTGGGTTGCGGGTTCTTCCGCTGAATGTGTAGGTGTTACAGTCAAATTTCCTGCTTTCAGAACTCACTTTTTGAGACATACACATTGCCTGCCACGAAAAGGAGCCAATGATGTACACTTTTCCCTCCGTAGAATAAAACATTGTAGTAAAAGTTATGAAGAGGTACATTACTTCCTAAAAGGCACTCACTCCGTCTCGTTTATTACTTCACAAAATCAATGGGGGGTGCATAAGCAACTCCATTTTGTATATATAATACTTATTTCACTCTTTTATTTATTCTCATTATCAATTTTATTAAACAATAAAGTCATGTTTGATCTATAATTTTTGAACGTACCGAACGGTAAACATACATTGCAATATCTACAATGTTAACCAATAAACGAAAAATATATACAGTGAAGAATTTCGTTGGGAATTTCATGTCCTAGTTACAATTCCTACTTTATTGTACACACGAAAAGCGTGAAAGATTGTATGTAAGAATTGGTTACATGGATTCATTACGTTCTGTGTATATATCACAAATCAAAATGATATATTTTTTACTTGTATATAAATTTATTATGCCGTTAAAATTCAAGAATTTTATAAAAAAACTTTCCGATTAGAATTAACAGAATTTGTTTCCATCAGATTTTGGGGTCGATTGCTGGAAATGTTGGAAAATAACACGGCGACGTTAAATGTACTTTGAAATATTTGTTAATTTGTTTCACTTGGAAGAATCTCATGTAGTACGTCTGACTGAATCAACTCTTGTACAATCAGTCAGTCGAAAGTGGACTCTTTGATTTAGCTTTCTAAATATAACATTTCTGCTCGATTCCCGTTTACAGTATAAATACTTTAGGGGTATTAAGTCAACTTGCGTATATTCAAATTCAGAGTCGGCCACGTGTTACTTATGCAGTCTCCGGTGTGTAGAATTAATTACAAAATTATAATTAATGTAACATATTTTCCCGCTACCTTACGCCCGTCTTCTTTTGAACATAAATTAGAAATAGGAATTTTCAAAGTTGGGGCTAATTCGCTTCGCTTAAAATGGCGAATGAACACGAGGATGAGTTCTTTTAAGTTTTCCAACCGGTTTTTCCGCCATGGCTTTTCACTCCGGGAAATACATGCCAAATGGTCGAACAGATAAAACGATCATAAATATTTAGATAGTAGCGGAACAAGCGGAGCGTAACGCGTGAAGGGATACATGAACTGCTTCCTAATCGCGTTCGTAAGATAGAAAATAGTGCAACATGTGACGAAGTAAAAACCGACTAGTTTAACGTAATGGATGTTAATAAGTTTGGGGTGATGAGAACGCGCCCAAGCTTGGACTGTCGCATTTTGCAGGTGACAATCGTTTTGTATCGCTCCTTTAAAATGAGTAGCGAATTTTATACTTTGGATTAACTTTGCTAAAGATTAGGCAAACAGGAATTTTGTAATATTACGTTTACATATACTAATGTATTTGCCAAGTGTAGGCCGAAGAACTAAAACTCTACATGTATTGTTGCAAGAACATGGTCCTTACTATGCATATCATACACATTTTGTGACAAAAGTTTCAGTTAAAAGTATTTATTTATTTATTTATATTTCAGGACCTATGGTTATTGACTTATATATATTGAAAACTCAAACTAACTGAATAAATAAAGGCTAACTTTATAAATCATTTCCTGTGGTCGTAGAATAATGCCCCGATAGTATGGTTTTCCAACACCACAAAATTGAACTTATGTACATATAATGTAGTTGGAATAATAATCCATTGAGATATTAACTTCACCTGAAAAATGCCTTAGAACGAAACGATGCTGGTTTATTTGTTCGTAATTTAAGTAGAACGTGACGCTTTTACATTTGAAATTGAATTAGAGTAACAAAACAGGATAATGACGAGGAGTTTTAGGAAACTCAAAATGGAGAAGATGAAACTTGTTGGAACAGAAATTTTTCTGAAGGGAAGGAGGAGGCAGACAAAACCTTAAAAAAGGCACTTGGGACGCAGTTGACAACCCCCAAGTGGTGTGGAGCGTTTATTACAGCACTAAAACACCTGACTCCTTGTTAGTTTTGTCGCACACTTCAGGGAAGGAGCAGCGGCGTGACAACTCAAATTTTGTGACGGAAAATGACCATAAAATGATTTAGGAAAGTTAGTTAAGCAAAGTTGTGACGACAGATAAAATGTTACGTCCTGTTCAATTCATCTTACTGCATAAAAAAAAACGGGATGTACGGAAAGAATATGAGCGACAGCACTGTATTTATTTTTACACTTTACATAAGAAATCAAACCTAAGCTTACAAAAAATATAAAAATATAACAAAAATATTAAGTCGTCGTATATACAGTACGTACTTGTTAGAAATTATATAATGAGTAAATTAATTGTGTATCACTGTGTTTTATTGTATTGGGAATAGTAAATTATGGTGGACATACAATTGGTCGAGGAGAGTAGAAAAGTAGGAAAATATAAAATAACTGTCATTAATTAATAATTATAATATCAATTATTATTACAATAATACAACAATTAGTAACTATAATATAAATAATAATATCCAACCAAAGGAGCTTGGTTATTTTACTAGTTTATACTGCAATATGAGTAACTTTTGTAACACCTCCAACTATGAGTAAGAACCGGAGAAATTAAAAAAACACACACAATACAACTACCTCTTTTAGGAATTATAAGGAAGTTACATTCCCATGAGGAAGTTATTAATTAACGTAAATACACTTTCATTTTTAAAATGTCTCTATTATTTGACAAGAGGAGTAAAACACTGTAAATCCATTACGTTCAAGTAAAAAAGTTGATTAATTTAGTTAAGTAAATAAATCTGTTTACTACAGAGTATCTACTTAAAATACTTATGAGTTAGTCAAAGCTAAGAGAAGTCGCAACAACGATGTAATTAATGTATGTATTGATGTAATAAAACAGGACAATTGGTAGTAGGATGGTTCCCATCATATAATCTTCGTTCTGAACATGAAAATCATTAATAACGAGGGCTCCGTTCTGGTCAGACCAAAATGAACTTCCCACGATCATCTTTTCAATTAGTCAACGATCATTTTGAATTGGGATTTTAACCTAGAAAATCTCTCCAGATCAAAATTAGGAGAAGACCCTCTGACGCAAACAGAACGTAGATCTGAAATGTCTCAAGCGCAATTGAACTCTCATAAAATCTCTTAGTCCTCGTGGGTTGAGTCGAACTCGAACCTGGAAGGTTCAACTTGGAGTGCAGGGAACGGATCTCTGGGAATGGCCCCCATATAAAGGTCTTTTCACGTATCCATTTGATATTATTACCATCGCAGAAAAATATATGTGTACATCGTAACAACGAAATGTAATAGAAAACTATTTTTCGGATATTTCTCTGGCAACTCGTTTCAATTTTCTAGAAAAGTGCACGATTGAGAGGAAATATATGTGCAATTGGCAGGAGGGATTCTACTGAATACATTCGAGGAGGATTTTGCCACGATGGTATTGAATGGTTAAGTATAAACGATACATAAGGAGAAATGCTCCTTCTTCTTACGGGCACGAAGCTTCTTCTGATGAATTTTTAATGTGACACAGTCTCTGAATTATTCTCCTAACACGTTTGTCACTCTTGAGGGGTTTAATTGTGTTCTCTCTTACTCCGCACCATCTTTAAGTCACATGTAAACACTTTACTGTAATTTTGCCTACGACAAGATGGAACTCACGGCGACACTCATAAAATCATACGCTCGCGTTGTACGACATAAATTTCGATTCCACGTATTAAATGAATTGTGAAATCGAGTACAACGCTGGCTGTTGAAATTAATTTTATTAATAAGTTAGGGAGAGGAATTCATTTCGCATTATTTGGTGATTGTGCAGGAGCAGGTGACTAAACATAAATCACCAGCCATGTTTCATCGATTAAAATCGCATTTTGATACTTTTCACCGCCTCCAATAAATAAATAAACCTACGTTCAATTAAAACTCATCAATATAAATGCTATCGGTTTTGATTGTAGTAGGCGAGTGACAGAATCGGACGAATAGGTAGTTGATGAGGGGAAGGAGGCGGAGGAGGACCAGAAGGTGGGAAATCCAATTTGTAGTTAAAAAAGGCTGGAAGAATAGGTTTCTGATGAACGATCAATTACTCGGAACGTCAAATAAATGACAATTTCCAAGCAGTTAATATAAAATCGATTGAAAATTAATTAGTGACAACCGGTCAGGTGTGTGTGTGTGTGTTTGATGGGAGGGAGGGCGGGTACCCTTCTAACGTCCAGGTTCCAATATGTCAAATAAATAGAATGTGTTATTCAATGCGGTTTATCGAGCTTTCAACGACAAATGCAAATTATACTGGGAAAATGGAAATTTCAACCATTAGGATGGCTAGAGACACCCCGAAGAAGAAAGAATGCCAAAAGGTTTCACCTGCAACTGAATTATTCTGTCATTTTTGTGTAATTTTCTTTCTGAATAAACAGTAATTGAACGGATTGGTTTAAAAGTTACAGTGAGAGCAAGGAACCGGTACGAAACCGACACTTGGAAGGATAAACAGAAATCAGTACACGAGAGATGTACACAAAGATGAATTGACAAAGAGTTTGATTAGCTTACGAGTAGCTTAGGTTGTCCAACAAAGAAGTTTATAAATACATAAATAGATAATAAACATAACGAATGAAATTAGTCGAATTAATAGTTTTAAAGAATGAATCGGTTATGTAGACGTTGGTAGCTAAATAAATAAATTCAATGAATTGTTTTCAATTAAATATTAATGTACTCAACTTTAGATACAGATACTTTGTCTGAATTAATCCGGTTCTAAATAAATAAGTCATTTGAAGATGAACATACCTAACGAGGAAAATTAAACAAAAAAATAAGATTGAATTAGTTATGTAAAAGCGACTTACTAAATAAATCAGTCAACACTACCACACAAAGAAAAGTAAATGTACAATTAATAACATATAAACGATGAATCTATTTTGCAAAAACGAGTTATTTAAATAATTTAATAAATAAATAAGGTCCTAAAGAGTGCACAATTCTTACTTTCCAGCTTTTTACTTTCGACAGTTTTCTTAAAAAAAAAGCAGCATTGCGCTGTCTGACTTAGCAAGCAACAGAATTTTATGTTCTCCAATTGAAATATGACGTCGTTTATCACTTGAAATCAAACGAATCAAAAAGCTGACGTGCGAGACGACTCTATCTAAAATCTAAAATTGCAAGTGAACCGCAGCAAAAAATCGTGTTGGACCACTAATTAAAGCAAAAAGCACTAAAGTTGAGGCATATTATTATTATACGGCTGTAGACAAGTTACGACTATAAAAGCACGTAATAACATCGTATAAAATTTTTTCTATTACTCTACTATATATTTTTATTTACCAGGTCCTCGCGTTCTTGTCTGGGTTATTTATTTATTTATTACATCGCGAAATGGAACTGGAAAGAAAGAACCATACTGCAGCGGACTGATACTAAACCAAGGGGCGAGGTGGTTTTGTCGTATCGAAAGCAACCGAAATGACAAAACTGCAGCCATCGAATTTTTCTGTTTACTATACAAGTTGTAGTGATGAACGGGGGTTGGCTATTGACGAGTTATACGTAATTGTACTAGTTATTACTTTCATAACATGTTATGTTCGAATTGTTCTGAGTTAATCTCGGCACGGGAAAGAGAAGTCAGAACCACAGCAGTACATAGGATTTAACACATGCGGTTGAGAAGTTAAATGAAATGTTTGCGGCGTTCGTCGGACACGAAATTACCACAAAAGGCTTAAAACACCCCTTCAGGATTGCAGCCTCGCAGGGCAAAAGGGGTCGTCATTACAGAATGTTAAATTATACCTACGAGGGTGAGAGGAACAGGGCCGTGAGCATGTGATGCAACGCCAAATCCAAAATTTGGACTTTCTCCACTAGAAAACTTCATCGATGCTATCGATCCATTTCTCGGGGGGGTTCCCAGTGCGCCAGGGAGTGTGTTGCATACTGTAGGGGGTGCAGTCGCCCTCATTTCCATGTTGTGTCACATTAAATTAAAAAGTTCAATCGAGTAGAAGAGTGAAACTCATTAGGCAAAATAAAAAATGCCTCCAACTTTTCTCACGTACTAGAAAGCGTGGCATAAGAAAGGTTTCCGTCGTGATAATTTAAATGACGCAGAATTAAAAAGTTCGACAGCGACACGAAACCCATTCCACGAAGGAATACGAGATTTAAAGAGGAGGAAAAACTAAAAATATTATTATTATGCACATTATATACACTCTATAGGTAAATATATGGTACGTGTAATTTTATTCTTTGTGTGAAATATTGAAAAGATTCAAGCACTCAAATATAACCAAATGTAACCTGACAAAAGAAAATATAAAGAATCCCTTTTTAACGACACGAAATTAATAAATAAGTTATTTATGTATAAAATTATGTAATGTACAATAAGTTATTTAAGTAAATTTGAGCCGCGGAAAAATTCAGTTCGAATGCTCCTTAAAGTGGGACGTTCTTATTCTAACGAAAAAGTATTTGATGAGTTTTATGTAAAATACAATAATCCCTCATTACATGACTGTATTGTGTTCTGCAACGGTTGTGGTGGAAGACTCAATTCTGAGAAAACTTTTGTGACTACGAGGAAGCCGTGTAATTATGTGCGCAACAAGTATGATATTAATACATTATGTACTTCTATTGTTGATGACCCAAAAATTTCGTGGGTTTCATTGATGCACACAAAGTAGGTTACAGGTAACGAAGACGAAAGAGTACGGACCAATGTGAAGCTACGTAAAGTAGAAAGAACATTCATTTGGAGTACGAAGTTGTTCGGGTATTCTACTTACTCTAATTTTCTACTCAATTAAGTACTAATTTGACTCGGGGCGGGTACCCTTTAAGGTTGAGACTCTTGACGTTACGACTTAAGACAGTTTAACCGGTGAGATTTCGATTTTAAAAGCTTTTGGTTGTTTCTTGTCACCCACCTGTAGATCCTTCCTGGAAGTCGAAATTTCCAAGAAACAGGTGTCAGGTACGTGACACCCAACTCGTTGGTCATCAATTCCTGGACGGAAGGACCACATCCTCTACATTTTCATTCTGCACGCTCTTCTTTGTTAGGACACAACGTCCAACTTCAACGTTGGAATTTCTACGCAGTCCGTTTGTCAAATTCTTCAGATCCTGCTGTTGAACTTCGTTCTTTTATTCTGTCAAGTTTTTCCAATTTTCCTCTCCGCTGTGTGTGGAATTCCCCCTCCCCTCCCACCTAAACAAAACTTTTCCGTACCAAGTTTTTTCAAAGCTAAAATGGAATATGTTTTGCAGCAAATAAAATTCTATTACTGTAATAACAATCTCATTTATAATATATATATATATTTGTCATAGTCGGAATTCCGACAGTAACAACATTCTATGTCTCTCTCTCTCTCTTTCTCTCCCTACTCTTCAATTTTTTCCTTTTTTTCTATTTCTATCTCTATCTTCTTGAAGTTCATCTACTTTAATTGTCTTTCATTTATATTTAACCTATATTCCTCACTATTATTTATGTACACAAGTTTATGTGTATAAATTTAAATCTACAACTTGTTTATTTGTTTACATCCTACTTGTTTAAAGTAGTTTGGTTTTCCTCCTATTGAAATGAATAGTTTCTATAGTTTTTGTACTTCTTAGTTTTGTGTTACACTACCTCTCTCTCTCTCTCTCTCTCCCTCAATTCACCGATCATTATCGTATGATATTATTAAAAAAAATGTATCTTGTCAACAGAAACGTTATCATAATTTAAAAACTTTGTCAATTTTAGTTTTCTTAATTTAAAGTTTAAAAAATTGCGATGAACCCTAAAGTTTTCCATTTTTTTCCTGCAGTTATTATCGCCGAAAATATTTCTATTATTATTGTGTGTGGCTCGGTTTCCCGTTAACTTACATCATATCTATTATATATAAAACAACGGTTACGGTGGGTATGATCTTTTATGGTAGAAAACCCCAGTACGACAACTCGTAGAATTGCTAACGCTAAAACAGTTGGAAGTGGTAAATTCTAGGCGACTATATACGATTCTCAAGCTCAAAGGTGGAATTCTTGGTACCGCGAGAAACGAAATGATATTTCTATATTGAAAGCGTTTATTAGACAGGAGAAATTGTTGTGTAATGGATGATGTTTTATAACAATAATAATGTTGAGGAAACTCTGTTGCTTCCATTTTCTATTTTCTTCCACTACATATGGCCCATAAATAACCGGCATCAAACACCTGAAAAGAAAATTGCGGAATTTGAATTTGACATCCTTGCACTTTAATAAAACAGAATAATAATTTATCTTGTACGGATTTTGTATTATGTTTCTCGTTGCCTCGTACACCGTTGTGAGTGTCACGTCGTGAGAGAATCCCAAAAAGCGCACAGATCAAATATTCTTTCAGGATGAGAAAATGAATCGGGAGTCATTAAGGATGTTGAATGCAATTTTATGTAAAAGTCAACTGACACAATATTACATGTGCAATTTACATACTTATATATACATAGTGATCTTTTTATCATACTCTGTCTGACATCAGCATATTAATCAAGAAATGGTAAGATGAGGAAAAAGTAATTGTTTCATATTCTCTCTCGTTTAATCAGAGACATTATTTGTTGTTTTTCAACAGTTTTACAACTTCCACTCGAGAACTTAAGGGAAAGGTACACAAATAATTTTTTTTCGTGCTAATGACGAACCTCTTAGACACAGGAAGGAAAACGGATGTCGCACATATGTAACTATATGTGAAAATACATTGCGAAAAAGATATTTAATTACGGTCGAAAAAACCGAATCTTCCGAACTTGAAAATTAATCGTCACGAACGACCGGTTTAATATCCGAATGGAATGTCATTAATTTCCACATGGGAAAAAGAGAGAGAGAAAGAGAAGCAGAGAAAGAGAGCGAGTGGAAGGAACATCTTCAGCTAAGTCCGCTACAAAATGGACAAAAAATGAACCAAGTTAAATAAAACACACTTTATCTGCTGGCCGTATCATTTATGTAGGCTTAGTAGAATGGGTAACAAGTTACCTTTCACTTTTCTAAATTTAACTCTGCTTTCTACTTCCTGTTTGCCACCATTATTCTATTTACACTTCACCTTTTTAAAACGTTTTCGGAGTTTGGATGACAATAATTAACCAAAGGATTTTTGAAAAGAACCAAAATCATTCACTGGCCCCCAGGCTACCGTTCCGGTGTTTGTATACACAAAATACTTTACACCACCTCGATTCCTTCCGTTTATCAACTTTTGAACGATTTTCAAGTCATAATAGAGTGTTTAGAGTGCGCTAACCGTATGTTTATATAATTTCCAAATGAATTATCATAACATTTATTTTCGTGAGAGAGAGAGAGAGAGATTTTGTATACACAAAACACACCAAGTGGTTCATAACTTTTACCGAGCCACCAAAAGGGAACTCGATCTGAAACGCCGAGAAGGGGGAAAACGAAAAGCTTTAAAAAGTTAAGATAGGTGTTAATGGCAGTAGAGTTACAATGCGAAATGCATTCTACGGGGGATTTGAACAATGGGAGAGAGTACAGGAGCGAGGCAGATAGGAAAGAACATTGGGTGATATCTCACTCTTTCAGGTCAAATGATGTCGTGATATTAAAAATAATGATAGTCGAAAAGTGAAAATATGTATGCATAAAAATAGGAAGGTAAAATACATAACCAGCGGTATTATGAATAAAAATATCAACGTAAAAAGAAGGAATGTTGTGGTAGACAATGAAATTAATAATAAAAGGACAACAAGTGTTTCGTTCAATTGAAAGTGTTGTGGAATATTTAACATATTTAAATGAAACAATTAGTAATAAAAACAAAAGATGTTTTTAGTTTTAATTCGGTGTGTTCGACCGCTGAAAAGAATTCAAATTTACTTGTTAAATAATGTGAATGTTTAAAATATATAAAAATATAAAAATTGCTGCTTCTACCGTTGATTTTCTCGCGTCTTTCTCAAGGCTGCACACGTTTGAATTTCGTACCAAGAATCTCCCAAAGAAAGCTACTAATGAAATTGAAAAATGCATGTGAAACATTAAGTTACCAAGTCAAGTAACATAAAACCATTATAATACAAATAAAATATAAATAATGTGTGAGTACAATTATATTTGTATTGTTACGTACAATGAAGTAAAGTAAATTGATCAATTTTTGAACAGAAAATTTTTTTCACTGCGTTACATTAATCAAACTTAATGTTGAATGTGTTTTTTTTGTTTAGTTTAAACTTATACAAAAGTACAAAATTAACAGAACAAGTATCAGATGTAGATACATCATGAATATGCATTATATATATATTAGTAAACTACATATTACAACGCATCTGAATTTCCAAGAGAAGGTATTAATATTGGTCAAATAAATAATTTAGTTCATATTTTTGATTCGCAAAGTTGACCTGAAGTTTGTACTTAATTCGTAAAGTAACAGTCAGTTATTGTAGTTAAACAATTTATGCAAAAGAATAGTAATAAATAATTATGGAGTAGCAGTGGTTGACACTGAGAAGAGAATTACTTGAATCGCAATCATTTCCGTCATCATCACGAAACACAGAAACCCTTACATGTACATGAAACTTTTTTATTTATTTAATTTATTTATTTAAAATAATTATTGTAGTACATTTATTACAGATTCCAACTGCCCAGAATGGTCAGAATTTTTTTTGAATTCAAGATTTTTTATTTTCTTTTAATTTAGCTTTTTATTTATTACAAAAACACAGTATTAAGCATTTATTTTTCATAACCACTTGTTTTTGTGTATTCTGTCACCGAGCAAAACATCTCATTAATAACTATCAAATGCCTCCAACTGTATCCTTTTTATTATCTTTGAGTCTAGCAAGTGTTGTATGTGTAGTGTCTGGAAAGTTTTCTGTAGTTGCTGTGTTTCTCTATCCTATCCAGTTGGGTGTGTCAACATTGCAGTATTTATCATGGCGGCAAAGGTCGCATTTGCTTTCTAAAATTCCCGTATCGCCCAAGCATACGTGTCAGGCAATAGATTTGTTCTCTTCCCTATCTTTGCGACCATCTTCTTATGTTTCTGTTTGTGTTGTTTTTTTTTCTTCTAAGTTTAACCTGAACTAGGATTTAGACAAGTCTTTATATTCTCCTTCTGTCACTTTTCGTTCTTAGTTTATTACGGTCTTACACATCTTATACATAAAATGTTTTTCCTGACGTTTTAGAACCGAAATAGAAACACAGGTCATGTGAAAGTAATAGAAGTAACAGTAGATGAGCGGCACACACACAAACACACACAAACAAGAAAATTCAATCGAGGAGGACGTTTATTAAAAAATAAATTGGAAAGTTTTAATAAACATTTTTGTATGCAGCAGAATGCAAGACAGTTTCCTGTTGTTTCTCGTTTGGTTTCCGGTGTGATTTACTGTTGGGATCACACAAAAAAGTGTGAAATTTCGAACGAAATCGAGCGTAATTAAACATTCCGAAAAAAGCGATCCGAGCTCTCAGTCTACCCGTTCCGGTTTATTGCGTTCTCAGTGTTTAATCCCTATATAGTAAAATCAATAAGGTTTTGCCTTGAGTAAATGAAAAGGAGGCGATGAGTGACTGTTGCTTCTTTAAACGATCGGTCGTGTAAAGGTTTAACGGAAAATGCTTTCATCCTGAAACACGACTCAAGAGGAAATATTAATTCCGTTTCTACAAGTATTAAATCCGGTTTAACGCGTCGGTACAACCTGTTCCTCGGGCTGACAAGGAAAGAGGAACAAATAACGAGGCAGCGAGAGTGAGCGGAAGGTTTTGTCATGGAATGGTGTGAGATGAAAATATATTAATTTTTAACGTAGGGAAAAGAAGAAGAAGAAGAAGGAAGAACCGGAAACGGAAACGGTGAGGTGAAACACCAGCGAGTAGCTGCTGCAGGTGGTTGAACGTCATTTTGCATGTAATCAGGTCGTTTGTTCCGCAGGTTTGCGATCAGTACAGGTACCCTGTGACGTCACTTCGACAACTTCGCTTGGGCCTTCCACTGTGTGTGTACACCAAGCCGTCTCCGACAACCTAATTATGTATACATAAATGTTGATTCTACCCAAGTAAATAGTGCAAAGCCGAACAATTTGTTAGTGTTAATCAAGAGTTATGTGACGTCGATGGCGGTTTGGAAAAAAATAGAAAATTACAGGGAATTCTCGCCGAGGTTTAACGCTCCTGACAGTTTGTAGAAACGTTTCTGTTTTTCTTTTCCTCACAGACCCGGCAAAAAAAAAGTTATGAAAGTAAGTAGTAACGTGTTGTAACAGTTAGTAACACGCCCTTCGTTCCAAGTTGGTTTATTCCATTCCTCGGCTTGTATTCTTAAATTATTTACACGGATATTTTCAGTTGTTTTGCGACACGTTGCCGGGTTATATTGTTGACGCCGTCATTTAATTTTAAGCTTTTCGTTGTGTTTTTTTTCTTCAACTTGTTTCACCTGCTGCGGCTTTTTCCTGTCTCTATAGTTTTCTAACCTGTGTTAGTTTTAGAGTGTGTTACAAAGCGAAATATAGATTGTATGAACAAAAAATTTGGGAGAAGCAGGAGAACAAAATTGTTCAGTAACTTCTCAAATGACCATCAAGTTGACAATTTAGAACGACTCAGAATTTGGTAGATTGTTTAAAATTAGCTAATAAATTAAATATATGATCAAAATTTTAACTATTCCGTTTTTAAAATTTCAAAACAAACAAAAATTAATTAACAAAATCAATTATGTGATCTTGGAACTATGACCACCACTACACCACAAACAAATAACTTACACTAAGCTCAATACTACTAAAAACCAGTCTTTACATATACATACCACTACACATAGTATTAGAGGAAACTTCAATGACAGTTTTTACAACAAAAAACTATTAACTATATTAAAATAAAGGAAGTATAAAAAGTAATAATTTTTTAAACCAAAATAGACGTCTAAAAATAAAGGTTTTCCAATTAATAATTAAAATATCAATTTGAATCTGAAACATTTATTATGAAATTTATTAAATATTAATTGATTTTTCAAGACAATCTAAGTTTTAGAAGTTTTAAAGTTGTAAGCGTCGAGCCAGTAAGCGTTTCTTCATGAAAGTAATGAGATAAAATCATAAAAACATATACAAATAAATACACAATTATGAATTGTAACTGTTCAAGAATTTTTTATTTTTTACGACATGTTTAGTTTTCATGCAGCTGTAGTTAATTATTACGCGTGTGTGAATACACCACGTATAATAATGTGGTAGTATAGTTATATTAAAGGAATAGAAACATTCCAACTGGTGCCGAAATTTATAACATCATGTAAAATTATGAGGCAGTAATGAATTATTGATAAGAAATTTATGTTCCGGAGAAACCATTATGTAGTCATCATTTCGAGTTTTGTTTTTGGTTATGAATATTCATGAATGTAAAACAACATTAATATTATTTCAATTAGTTAATTCAATTCTACAATATTCAAAGTAAAAAATATCAAAAATGAAATAATATTCTAATATCCAATAAATATTAATTTGTTTTTTAGTACTCAAAATTATACACATAAATAAATGAGTAATATTTCGGTAAACATTATTTATAATTTCAGTACATCCATCGTAAACGGACACAGTAACAAGGAGAACAAAATTAGAAGAATTGCATAGTTCCTGTTTATAATGTGGCAATCTAAACACTCACGTACAAATCTATGTAAAATGTAGACATCAGAAAACAATTCTGAAGTAACCGTGGAATGTTATACAATGAAAGTTAAGAATATATAAATGGAACCTTTATGAAGCACATTAAACTTATTAACATGGGGAAGAGAAGATAATGGAAAATATTGACAACGCTTCATTCATACAAATTATACCACATATATATAGTTTCTTTTTCTAAGAAATCCCACGTAAATTATTTTTACTCTTTCTTAAAATATAAATAAATTACAGCAATTTACGTCACGTTTGAAAAAGACCTCGTCGAAGGAGTTCAACGAACAAAACAAAATAAAACAAAAACCAGAATGTATACAATAAGTAAGTTGGTACAATATGACATCAAAGATATTTCTTCTTACATACTGAATATATACTGCTCCAATGTAACCATCAGGTGACCAAAATCTAAAAAAACGCCCTCCTCGTCTTCAACAGATGTCCTTTGGTCCTTTTCGAGAGGTTTAAAACACACCATGAATATTTTGCATTGCAAAAGAGCTGATTCAGAGCAGAGCCCACGCATGTACGAGGAGACCCGTCAAAGACCGGAGGGTTTGATGCGACATAAAGTGCGGCCGAAATAAAAATGTATGTCACATAGTTGAGCATTTTATTGCGATTTAAATGCCGGTATTAAAAGAGGACCTTACGAAGACGTGAAAGTAGTAAGAAAACACAGCTCGAAAATTACTGAAAATACCGAAGCAGTACAACTTCGGTTCAATAACCAGGTGACAACCACTAAAAACAGACATTCCGGACTATGTCGATCCACATGGGAACACTTGCGGAGTTTACGCACAGAATTACATAACGGGAAACTACACGTATACGATTTATTGTAGTGTACGTGAAAGTTGTGTGAAAAAATTAAATTTAGATGGTTGTAGAGCGAATTAAATGAAGCATCATCCATTAATAGAAGACATTAACTTACTCCTTCAAAGTCATTTTATTTTATTGTAAAATTAACCATTCACAAAATGACAAAGTCCTGATTTTACGACAATGGCGTCGTTTCAAAGAAGGAGATTTTCAAGTTGGCAATTCAGGAAAGCCCAGGGATCCGCCATTTTAGATTTTGTATCTTCTCTAAATCTCTCTAATCGAACTAATAATGATAGTTTTCTGACGATGATGAAAGGTAGGAGAGAAAACCCCTGAGATGAGAGTTTTCATTTCCTTATGTTTTGTGTACGGTCGCACTAAACTAAAATTAATGGCGGCATTAAATTCAATTAATTCCTTATGTATTTTGTGTAAAAATCCATTTTAAGGGCTAAAACCCGATTAAAAGGTTTGATTAAGCCGATCAACTCACCGAGCCTTTCTATCTCAACCTCTCGCGCTCGGCCTTTATTTCCACGAAAAGTGTTCACATCAAGTAAAATTATACGAAACTCGCTTAATAAATAAACCTGTAGGTTATGTATGTGAAATTGCAATGTTTTTTAAAGCTCGAAGAAAAGTGAAGCCAGCACGTCACTACATAAGCGAACATTTTAACGTTTTTTTTTTGCCGCTATGTACTTAAAAGTTATGGACTTAGGCCATGAAATTGAATTTTCCTTTTGCGAACTTTGCTGAAATTAAAATATTTCCCAAAATACTGCAACTTGGCGAACTTGATTTTAAGTAAACATCGAATAACTACGCAGTAAATTATGTACGTACAAGATATGTAGTGACTACAATTCGTCTGCTTGACATTGTAATCTCTCCACGCTTCGTTACGTTCTCGAGTTTTCACTCATCCGAATCTCAAGTTAAAATGTAGTACTTCTCGCAGTGTAACACCGATTGTAGTTCCACATATTTTTCTATGGGAAACATGACCGTTTGAAAATAAGTGGATACCCCCGTTATTAATTGAGAAATTAGAAAGTATGTACTTGCACTTCTGCTCAACTTCTTTTGACGTGTTTTCTCTTCTTCCAGGAGACTTCAGACGACCACGTGAAAGCAGAACAAATTAACCGTTAATGAAATACATAAAAACGCATGATCTGCATGTGGAAATCCGATTTAGCAAAACAATTAAACCTTTCCTCTGGCTTTTGCTGCTTTAAAATTGATTGAGTCTAAAATTAAGTTTTCTCTCACTTGCATCTTAAGCGTTCCAAGTTCGCCGAGTTAGAAAGAACAGTTGAAAATAGTTTTTTAAGTTTCAAACGTCCATGGGGCACGGAAGGGGAGAAATCAATGGACTTCTTTGTTATTTTAAAATTTCCGATGACTCCGCGAGGAAGCAGACGAAATAAATAAAAAACTAAATGACATCCTCAAAAATGTAGAGTTTAATTAACCGTTGAAATGTCAAAATTAGAATGAAACCAAACTATTCAACATGGTGGGGTGACGCGTGACGGGTTGAACAATTCGGTTGTACGAAGTGTAACAGTTTGTACTTGTACTTAATTATTATGTAAAACGTTATTTCATTTATACGCAACAGTGTAAATAAGTTAAGAACTGACTATCCGCCGTAAAACTGAGTGTAGTAATAAAATAAAATGTGTACGTAAAGATTTTACTGCATGTAATTAACCGTTTCCGGAGAATACAGAAAAAAGAATTTTCGACAAATTAGAGACACATTAAACGCACTCACCAAAGTAATGAAATATAATAAAATTCTACTGCTCCAGTGGATGTTCGTGGTCCTTCGTTAGCATTAGACAAAGGTTATTGAATGGAATTCTAGAAATTTGTGAAAACACTGTTTTCAAACAAGAGAATGAAAATTTCAAGTATCCGCTCTAAATTTACGTCGCCTTAAACGGCACAAAATTATAAATTTTGGCGAGGACATACATGTCTTGTGTTAGTACAAAAGGAGGAGATTAATAGTAATAGTTAATAAAAAACAAAACAGCGTTACTGAAATGTTTGCAAATTTTAAACTATGGAGTTACTCAATGATATTGTTGGAGACTATCGATTTTCTTTTGACTGCTTTAATGTCGGACACCAACCAAGTAAGTTTAAGGGTACAGTTGGCGGAAACTTTACACGGAGGGACAACAGAACGAGGGTGAATGTCGACACATTCGTAATGACTCTTTACAGTTTCACCATTATATTTTATAATTCGACCAAGGCGGACCGTCCTCATCAGATGACTTTGATTTGCATTCAATTTACATAGGTTTCATTATTCCTCATTCATACAGAACAACAGCGACGGTCTAAAAACAATTAATAGACAAGGAGGACTGCGACGACTGGAACCTCATCCCGGACGTTAATGAAATCGTCCTTTTCCCATGGAACAAATCTGGAAATTTGTCTGTGAAAGGCTGGAAGGAAATCGACTTGCTAAGTGACCATTTGAGTCAAATAACCTCCGGGTAGGAACGGGTGCACGGGGAAAATGTCGAAAAAGTACCCGTCTGTCTCGTCTGTCGTGGCGTTCCATCGGAAAGAGAAATTCAAATTCGGGTTTGAACCCTTTCGGAATTTAAACCTTTTTTTTTCATTAGTCAGAAGAAAAGGTTTAATGGCTTATAATCGTAAAATTTACAGGAAATTCATTGATCCGGACACGGGCAAATCGTGCAAGGCCTCCGTTGTTGTTTAATTTTAAAACGTCCGAAAACAACCCCGTACAACCCTCTATTATTTTTAAAAACTATTCTTTTAGAAAAAATACTTAACTCATAGTCGTTTTCATTAACTCGTGTGAATTTATTTATTTATTTATTTTCTCGTGGTCGTAATAATTTATGGTTTCAAGTCTTTGTTCTTCCTCCGCGGGGTCTTTCTCTGCCCTCTTCGATCGTTCTACTGCAACTGTTTTAGTTTTTTTTTTCCAAATACACAAAGCCACGAGACTCGTGTTTACGTTAGAACAAAAAAAACTTTGTAATGTGATTAAACAGGCGTAAAAAGAGATATTTGAAAAACTTTGGGTTTGAACGCATGAGAAATTAAAATTAAATATTTAACAAGTTGAGACTTGCTACCGGCTAATTCGGTTTTTGCTTCGGTTCAAAAATGAAACCCGTGAAAAGATATACGTTAACAGGCGTGGCGAATTAAGTTTAACTTTATTTAATCGTGAATTATTGACACGACAAAGTTCATTCAAATATTATTATGTATAAAGTTACATTTTTTTTGTGCGGTAAGCGTCCATTTCTATTTCTTTATTTATTTTTGCTATTTACTACGTGTGTGACGATGTCGAAAGTATTTAATAAGTTAAGATAATAGCGTGAATTAGTTTCTCACATTGAAATAAGTTTACAAACCAAGTGGAAGTTTCTTTGACATTGAACTTCAATCTAAACCATTAATTAAACAAATTAAGTTAGAGAACCTGAGAATACTCATACAAGTCCTCAATCTGCCGTTCCGAAGAAGTACCCGAAGAAGAAATTCTTAAAAAGACTTTTTTGAAGACCACAAGTAAAATTTCTAGCGCCTTAGTAAATTTCACAGAGCTAAAAATAGTTTTAAAAAACAGGGAGACAGTGGAAGCGATCCGAAAATACAACTTCAACTAAGAAGATGTCAGTTAAAATGAGATAAAACAAATAGGGCAAAGAAAGAAATATCGATTGCACGTGGTCAATAATCGGACGATATCGGCTGTTGTCGACAGCAAAAAAAGTTGAAAAAAGTAGAAGAAGAGCAAGAAGTAAGGGAATATTTTGCTGCTGTTAAATAACAAATTTTCCGTAAGAGATAATGATATGGAAACACTTTTTGATTTACTGTTCAACATGTATGGACGTAGAGTCATCCGCGCGCGTAATACCCGCAGGAAGGGTAGTTTGGGAGATGGGGCGGCATGCGAATTTCCGAAAAACTCTGTGAGGCAACAGAAAGGATTTTCAAAATTTTCCAACAGAATTTTCCAAAAACCGGATTACCGAACGGTTTCGAATAACTTCAACCACCTCCAAGTCATGCATCATGAGTCTCGAATGTAAGCCGAGAGCATAAGGGATGATATCCACGGGGGAGAAAACGTCATTTTCATTTAGACATTACACGTGTGTCCGCTCCCATCGGAGATGAGTGAATTAGAGGCCTCCGCGATGCCTCCGCGATGCCTCCGCGATGCCTCCGCGATGCCTCCGCGATGCCTCCGCTCTTCTGGCAAACCGGAAACCGGAGGCGGGGGGAAAAAAAATGGCAGAAAGAAAAGTTCTGCAGGCTTCCAAACAACGCCCAAGGCGATAATTTTATTAACCCACTTTTCTTCCTCCACTTCTTTTTCTTCTTCTCGTAGTACGCGTGCGTTTTTACGTCGGGTTCTCCGAGTCAAAATAAACCTGATTGTCTCGGTCTGTCGGACTTTAAGAGATGAAAATGGCGAGCGAGAACGCATGATCCAATAAATAAGAAATAAATAAGAGCTTTTCTTCGGCTGAATAAACACGACGTGGCATTTAATATAACGTTTTCGGTGAAAAGGTGCTCGAGGAGAATTCCGTCAATGGGAATTCCTCTGATTTCCTTTTAAGGAAGTCTTTTTTTTCCCGTTCGTTTGAACGGTCGAGACGTCCCTCGAGATGTAATGAAAATTTGTTCAACTCGGACCGATCCTATCGAAGTCGCTTTGGTGTTACTTTCTTTTACTTTATTGTTCCGTTAATACCTTGGATGTTTTTAAATGACTCGCGTACAAAATGTGAAACGACGTAGGGTGACGTTTATGAAGGTTTGACATATGAAATTTTGTTTAAATTTTATTTAGTTACTAATTATGTATGCTACGTGAACATATAGATATGGGACGGAGACAGCAGTAGGTTGTCCATATTTTTGATGGATTATTTTCACCCTTTTCTAAGGGCTAGTGCGAGCACAAAAATAAATACATTAGTTCCTGATATTTAATGCAGATTGTCAGTCATTCAATGCCGCAGTTATTTCTGGTTTTTGGGTACCAGGTACGTAGCTCTGTGGAGGGTACTCTAAATCCTGTGTAGAAAGGTGTGGTATTTACTTAAATAAACTAGTACTTCTTTTCTTTTGAAAATCTGTCGTATTTTACATAAAAAAGGATAACTTTTTACTTATTGATCTGCTTTCTCCATATTTTCATCTAATAAAATACAATCAACTGATTTGGTACTTGCTTTTCACCTCAACACCTGGAGAGTAGCATCCCTTACCAGTACTATGAATCCTTCGTAAGAAACTGTATGATATTTCCTTGTTATTTTATCAAAAAATTCTATTATTTCTACAACTTCCATCTTTATATAAAACCGGCAACTGCTTCTGAATACTTCACAACAACCTTGTACTATTGAATTAAATAAATCCTTAAGAAGTCTGTACATAACTCAGAGAAATATTACTGAAACGTAACACTTATTAATACGCTTATTAACTTATGCTCAAAACTAGCAAAAGACGTTAATCTGACCTACGCGTTTCAACTTATTATTTGTGTATATGATTTTATAAGAATTCTTTTGAGTTAAAAAAGAATTTCATCACTCTGAGGATATTATTTTTCGCTCAACCGACACTAATATGTCCGCATCAAAGAATCCGTAAAGAATCTCACCAACTTCAAAAAACATAATTAGCCATAACCAGAGAAAATATGTGAAAAATGGACATAACTAAACCTCAAAATTCAAAGACGACGTGTTGACGTGTAAAATAGAAAAAAATAATCTTTTTACAATTCAAGTCAAGTGTTGTGGAATCCTGCCAAAATACAAATACTCGGAGACGTAAAAAATTAATCAAACTATTGCCTTTCCTCACAGATTTATAGTTTTAAATAACTCAGACGGGCGTACCGTAACATAAATACGTTTATTGTAAATATCCATAAATATATATTTAGATGTCAACTCAGAGACGACGTGTCTTTTTTTCTCAGTCTAATAGTTTTTTAGTTTTAACTATTTCCACATGTCCCCATTCATAACTCGAAATTAGTCTGGGTGATGAATACTTCGAATCGATGTTAAATTTTGTTATGAAATAGTTAATAGTGTCGTTCTTTAAAAAGTGAGCCGTACAATAATGACAATAAATAATGACAGATTTGTCAATCGTTTATTTTTCTTTTTTATTTTGTTCATTTAGACTGCGTTTCACGTTTTACTGACTAGTTAGTATTTTAGTTTTTATGTATGGTTAACGGTAAGGCACCGTGAGCTGGTCATTTTTTCAATTTTCTGTAGGTGGATCGATAATATAAAAGATAGAAAGGTGATTCGTCCGGAAAATCTTTATTGTGTTGTTTGGTTGTAATTGTGCGGTACCTGTCGTTGTACCTGGTTGAGGACAGAGTTTTTTTACTAAATTTTGCACCTTACGTGTGTCTTGTGAAAGAGTCAAATTATTGCTGAAAGAAGTGTAACGGGGAAGATTTTGATTTTATTGAAAGCTCGGAGGCTTCCTACTAAGCACCCAAGGGGATTTAATGCTTTCTTCCTCCGAATATTTTACATGATTACTTTGATTAACAACCTGACCCTCTTGTTTACCTCTAATAAACCTGTCGGAAATCAATCAGAAACAAACATTCACTTGAATTACACGAATCCGTGTCCACCACCGTTTGAGAACTCCCGTTCAAGTGACCAACAGCAAAAATTATTGCTGTAATAAATGACAGAATAAAAATATGAAATAAACCCGCTCCCCGGGGTTGTTCGCCTTTTCCACGGTGACGGACTCTGTGCACTTAATATTATTTATTAATTTCCTTATTATTTTATGTATTTTATTTGCGACCCTAAAACTATCGAGTGGTTTGAGGGGTGACGTCAAAATTTTTTGGGGCCTCTCACACACACACAGACCAACAGAAAAAGACGCATGCAATGTGACGTGTTGGGGAGTCCCTTCAGTTTCCGCACAGGACTACTTGGAGAACTTCACTCCAGCAAATTTACATATTTCATTTTTAACAGTGTTTGTGTGTTTACTATTCATGATGTTTGTGTTTATATTAAATTTACATTACACGGCAAAAATGGACTGCAATTAACCTGTAATTTGTGGAAAATTAAAATAATACGAACGGGACGGTCGAATATTATTTTGCCGGTTAAGAGAAATTGAGTCCGAATTTTATGTTTTTGCTGCCGTTCATTCAGACTGCTGAACGCAAAGATGAAACACTTTAATGACTTCTCAGGTAACCTCATGCTTTAGATGTGAAAGGAAAATGTTGCTTTGGATATATGTAGACTACGTTATAAGTCATACATAAGTGTTATGTATTTTTATTAAATATTATGTTACCAGCCTTTTAAATTTAAACAGGCTTTCAGTGGTCCATAAAGTTGTACGCAAGTTACTTTTATAAGATTTATGTAAACCGCTACCATTTCTATGTTCCCTTTTTTATTTAAAACTTGGGTGTTTGAGTCTTTGCTTGACGCCAATGGCGACCAGCAGAACTTCTGTTTTGGCTAATCACAGTGAATTTATTTTCTTACACGGTTGCTTCATCCTCCATGGTTCCTTGTTGGACTGCACTCGTTCTTTTTGTGCCCCAAAAGTCAACACTTGGCCATTCGTGACTTCTGTCGTGAACCTTCCTCGGCCTCCTACAAACCTCTGCAGAACTGCCAGTTCTGTCGTTCTGTGCGTCCTCCCTGTGGTTTCACATTTCGCCTCACAATGACTTCGAAAAAGCTTCACAGCTTCCCGACTTTGGCATTTCAGTACTTTTTCCTCATTTTTTGTGTGGTTCTTTTTTCCCTCAATGGTCGATGGCAGGTGGAGAAAATCCGGCTGGATTTGAATTCCTTTGTCCTTGCCCGTGTTTGCACACTCGGTCGAGTGTGAACAATTTTTTTCTTTGGAAATTTATCGACACTTATCCGTTAGCGAGTGCGTTGCCATGTAAGTGACAGATATTTTTCTTCGGTTAATCGGCCTTCCACCCGGGGGAATATTAAAAACTGCGGTTTCGCAAATGCAAAAAGTCTCGGACTGTAGCTTTAGACGAAGTTTGAAGTTTTAGGTACCACAGAGAAAATATTGTAGTGAAGGAGAAAGTGACGTGGCCAGTTGGTGCAACTGCCCTGAGCGTGTTGCATAGGAAGTTGCGTCTTACCTGACCGACTTTAATACAGTTGTTCATCCTCTCTCTCTCTCTCTTTGTTTCTCTCTCTCCCTCTTTGTTTCTCTCTCTCTCTCTTTCTCTCTATCCGTGTCTACTTTGATTGAATCGATTCCTTTTTCACTTCTATTTCGCGAAATTTTTGCTTTTAGTGTTGGAATTTCGGGCTGTCTCCTGTAAAAGAGATCCCTACGTCATTTTGAAAAATGTTTTGGAAAAAGTTTTCTCCCGTGCTTTTTCTTTTAAGTCTTAAAATGTCAATATGTCTTTATCGGCTTCTTCCTACCTGGCTATACGACTCCTGGCAATTTATAAATGTCGAATTTTCCAGGAGGAATGAGAAAACCGATCTCACCAAAGCTGCCCTTTGAAAACCTTCACCTTCAATGAATTGAGAAGTTCGACGTTGATTTTGGCTTTATAATTTGATTTTGACTTTTGGTTTATTAGAAAAAAGTGGAGTGTTATTTAGTGAATGCCGAGCAGAAGATACGTTCAAGCAGTTTCGTGAAAAATTACCGATAAGTTTCCATCTTTCCATTGTGTTTCCGAGAAAAGTTTCTTTTTCGGCAGTGGAAACGGTCTGCACCGTTTCTCATTCCACTCGTGAGAGTTTACGATAGTTTCAAATGGTTTATATTCTACATAAAATATATTTCTGGTACATATTCTCATTACTCCTTTTTTCCCTTTTAATTTTGTCCTTTGAAAATAACCTTTCCCTAATAAAAGTTATTAATATTTTGTGTGGAATTACTCATTTTTTTCTCAACTCACGCGGAAACTCGTGCCATTTTTTGATTGTTGCCAATTCCGAACTGAATTATGACTTTTTCAAGTCTTAAATTCGCTTTATTATTTTGTTCAGATTTTTATGTAAGTGAAAAACTGCCAATCGGAGAAGTCGGGGCAGATGGCGAACGGAATAAGTTTTCAAACAGTCTTAACATAAAACTCTCTCGAGAAGTTTCTTGCTTTCCCTTTCTCCCGCAATGCTCGAGCAATAAATGAAAAATCTTTCTTTCGATAAATTGTCACAAAATCGGATTTCTTTTTGAAAAGTAAAGTGGCACTGCACTACAGTAAACTGCAGTTTACCACGGATGATGTCTGAGAGAAGGGCGGATGTCCGGCCGCCGACGAATGTCGTCCGATTCTGCAGACTGTGATTTTATTACATTTATTATTGTCGGGGTTCTATTTAACTAAATCCTACGGATAATTCTATCTCTGATACATGTAAAAATCCCTGGAATTCCTGACTTCAATATCCAGGACTCCGACACGGTAATATATTTCCAAAACGGGAAGGCGGGATTGACTTTATAGGGCCCATAAAAAATTTCAAAGTTTCTACTACTTTAATTTTTGTAATTCCAGAAGGCTTCTCCTCTACTTTCCTCTTTCTCTTTCGGTGTCCTTCTCTTTCCGCTCGGACTGTAAGATTGACAATTAAATTTATCTGGAAAACCAGACTGTCACGGGAAGTCCGATAGAAAGACAAAGACTCTGGTTATTGACGATAGACATCAACGGTGGAAATTTCCAGTTTCCAGAGCCCTTTGTTTGACATGGGGAATGCGGTAGGATACATTTTTTTTCTGTCTCTTTACCTCTCTCTCTCCATACTTTCTCTCGAGCTTTTCCTTTTCTGCGTGGTTCCCCTGCACCGTCGTCCATTGCTTTTGGGGTTGTGTTACAGCGGAATCGGGTTCCGTACTTAAAAATTCATTCTCCTTTTCGAGAGAGTTTCTGAGTGAATGGTTCAATTGGTTAAAACTATTTATTTATCAGCAATTGGAAATTTTTAGAATTATCGACGCTCCACTTGGCAAGAAGGGAAAAATTACACAACTGGTGAACGCCGAATGACGTCACTACAATCTCAAACCGCTGAAATATACATAAATTGCAATAAATAATGGGGTTTTAAGATGCCGAGGACTGTGCCAGTGAATGTATATACTTATGTAATATGTCACCTGAAGCGTTAAAAAAAGTTTTTAATATATCAATTTGTCTCATTCTGACTTTAATTTAAGACGCCATCGATTCGGACCGATTCCGAACTTATTTCTTTCCGTCATTCCAGGTATTTGAAAATGTTCCTTTTCTGACATTAATATTTTCAGGTTCCTTCTAAATACTTTCTCCCAGTGTCGTTCATATTGTTCTTAGTTAGCTTTTCACTTCTCTCATACACGTACGGAAGTGATATAAGAAATTAAATAAATCACACCAGAGCGTTTCATATAAATATACTTCCAACCAGTTGCTGTTCGTGTCAGAAATCACATAAACTGTATTCAACTGTAATACAAAATTAAAAATAAAATAAGTGTACGAGGATAAATTTATTTTACTATAATATAGTATTATTTAACGTCTGCCTCACTTCAAGGCAAAACTGAAAACGTGTAAAATGCAAATGAAAACGCCAACCGTACAAATCTGTAGAAAACAAGTCTTGCACATGCGGCCAACACTGTAATCTAATCTACAACCAGAAGTTAAAAGAGAAAATAAATAGTTTGTTTTTTGGCAGATCAATGCCGTCACGACATGGCGGTGAGCTCTTGCACCTGCAGTACCAATGACTGACTTTTTGTCTTTTTTTTTCCAGGTAATTAACGATACACATGTAAATGTGGCGGCGAGGAGTTCTGTCAGAATCTTCCCTCAACGTCTTACCTGAAACCAGGTGGGGGATTCATTTGAAGAAAGCGACTCCACACTCCCTCCCCGGTTACGTCCATAAAAATCACCCGCTTAATTCGTTGTAATGAAAGAGTACCGGCGAGGGGGTGTGTGAGGGGGTTAAGTTAAAATGAAGCGTAACCTTCGTGAACGAAAGCAACCTTTTTCTAGTGAATGCCCGACGAAGCAGTAAATATTATATATGGTCGAAGGGAATGAATTCACGCTATAAATAAGGTGAAAGAGAATGAGGCCAGAATTCGCAGGCTATAATTATAAGCCACTACATTTGAAATCCCACTTGTTTTGCTGCTGTTTTCTGACTTATCACCGTTTCCCTAAGGACACTTTCTAATCGACAAACGAGAGCCGATAAGTTGCAGTGGTAAAAGTCCCGCAGTTTCGGTTTCGAGGGCTTTAAAAAAAAATTTAGTACTTCTGCACATGAAAAAATATATGAATTATTCCCTGTAGTTTTTTCAGGAGACTAACGTGCACTGACAGAGTGCTGAAGGCGTTTTGGAAACTGCTTAAAAAACACCTCAACGATGTTGCGTTACATTTTATATTAACCGATATGGGATGTATAATATTCACAAACTTAAGTTAATCGAATTTAAGAATTCAGACACTATAAAAATTGACAACTTTTTGATATACTGAAGAAATTTTAAGCAAAATTATTAATAAAAAACTAATATAAACCTCTTAAAAAGAAATATTATGCTCTTATATTAAACAGAAGACGCACGATATGGAGGATGTGTATATAATCATATACTTGTTTGCATACTTATTACGGAATTTATTGCTTAGTTCATATATTAATTTTTTAGAAGATTGCATACACATTATAAATGTTACGGTATATATATTTATATCAGTGTAATAATATACTAGAGGATATAAATAGGAAGTAATAATTTGTCATAAGCAGAATTTTGAAAATGTTCTGATTTGTCGTGTGATCGTACCGGGACAGGCCCTTCTCTTCAGCGTTATATTTAGTTAACACATCCTCCCAGAAGTATTAGTTCCGCTGTGGCAATGTCACCAACGACAACCCTTAAATAGAAGTCTGAGAGCATTCTAACCCTCGACCTTGCGAATGTCTAAAATTCTATATATTCACCTCAGACGACTCACCTGTGTTGTATAAATAAGGGGTCTAAAGGAATCGAAGTCTGTTCGTCGTGAGTTAGGCACGAGTCATAAATAAGTTAGCAGTAAGTTAGGAATAACTCAGAAATAAGTCAGGAAACAATTCAGAGATTCGTCGAGAGCCATTAATGACTTACTAGTCACCAGGGACTTAAATTCAGGGAGTCTTCACCAAGAAGGCAGTGGAACCAGTGCGTCTATTTTAGTGAAAGCCATTTAAAGTGAAAGCCAAAGTGTCAATCCGACAATAAGTCAACCAGTCTATAACCTCAATAAAAGTAATTAACGCACAAAAAAGAAATAGTGTTTTACTATCATCATTCCTTCCGAACATGGAGATCCCACACAACACTTCCATAAGAGCTAACTCGTGTCGGAGTCCTAATTATCCTAATAAGTCGCGTGTATTAATGCTGGAGAAGTGTTTTTCTCTCATTCGGACCAAGTTCGAAAGTTTTTCACGTAGCAAAGACAAAGAACTTTCCTCCAAAGTGAAAAGTTGGAAAGAGCCGAGTTACGAAAAGGAACACAACAAAGTTGAAAGTTTCGCGGCGACCATTAAGCAATACCACTTTTGAATTGATTAATGAATAAAAAAGTAATAAATTGATCACAAAAAGAATATTTGTGGTAATTTAATGGATTTAGACGACTATCTGAAGCAAAGCAAAGTAAAAAAAAAAGGAAAATACAAAAGGCGTACAGTTACAACGGGGCGTGACTTTCGTGCTCCGTCAAGTTAAAAAATTATTCTTTGAGCTCACCGCAGAAGTTCCGAGCGAAGGATTTCAAGTCTTTTGTATAGAAATTATACAGAAGTTCCAAAGTCCCACTCACAAGCGACTGAAATTGTTAATTCCTAGAGGTTTTCTTAGGGTGAGCGAGTACCTTGCGCTCCGGCAAATTCGTTCAAAGTAGTTTGAAGGGTGTCAGGTTAGTTTGGTAGACTCTTTTGTACTCGGGTTATCACCTATGTAAGTGCACTCTAGTTTAAACTAGACAAGAAGATTCCTTAAGATGTACACAACGGTTTGGGAAGCTTTCTGACAATGAGGCAGAGCTGCGTGCAGACTTTGGAATAATTGAATAGTTTCGGATTACGCAGAAAACTGTTCATTTGTAAAATGTGAAAAGAGGTTACGTAGCGCGCAGATTTTCAGCTTTGCAGTTACTCTCGAGCTTATATCGACACTTTTCACTCATGTCATTCACTTTAATTAGACTATGTATAATTCTCACAAAATCAGTGAAAAAACTTGTCCAAAAAATAAGCAACTGAAATAGAAAATAGTATAGCTAAGAGTAAAATTATAATAAAATACTAAACAAATAAAAACTAAGTGTTATTCATGAAAGCATAATTAATAAACAGTTTACAATTTTTTTGTACGAAATACTCGTTCTAATCACAGTAATATTAATGACTGTAATAGGTAAAATGATATCACAATGAAATATACTTGTACAAACATATTAATATGCTTGTAGTATAATACTAAATACGCTTCCTAACTTGCATTTCAGAATTTTAGAACATAAACCCATTCTATGCTGCAACACTTCACTTTCTTTTATACGTAGAACCGTCAACATTTAGAAACGACACATAACATAAACAGTTAAACATACCGTTACAGCAATATTAAAAATATATGCTTAGCAAATTATCTAATAATAAAATAGTAAATATATTTTCACTGTTGCGTTACGGATGTAATTCGAAAGTTATTATTAACATTCAACAAGTTGTCGTGACACAAACAAAACGGCCACAGAAATGAATTAACATCCGTCCTACAATGTATCCGAAGAGATATGAAACTAACTACCTTCGATAAGTAGGATTAAATAGGAAATAGGCATAAGATTTTAGGGGCGATCTCAGGAACAACTTCCACAATAAACAGGAGAACTCTGATAAGATTACAGGAGGAAAACAAACAAATCAAGAGTTAACAGGAAGAAGTTCGAAGGGAGCGAATGCTGAAGTAATAAATTTCTATGAAAATCAATAGATAAGTAACGGATGATTAATATATCTTATGGCTTTGTGACCCCTGGGGTTATTTTCAATATAAAAAAAAAAAACTCCGAGCTGTTGTGCACTTGTTGCAAAACTTTTTCTGTGTAACATTTTAATTATCGAGTGTGATAAAGTTACGCAGTAAAATAGGTAATTGAAAAGTTTAGAGCAGAAGTCTGCGAAACATTTAAGGAGACGTTGCAGGTGAACTTTTCTGCAACATTACGCCTGCGTTTTTAACTTTGACTTGAGCGAAAAGTCGTGTTCCCGGTGGAGTGCAATAAGTAAACTTTTTCTTTTCGATTGTACTTGTTAAATTAAAATTTCTGATCAACGCTAGTGAGAATCTTTACTTTTGAATTGACTTTAAAGTATTTTATTTTCAAGTTGAGAGAACTTCGTATTTCACACTTAATAGTAGTATTTTAAATTATAGAAATTGGACGCGTGTGACATTTAGAAGTCTCACGAAAAGCCGTGATAAATAATATATATAATAAAAACAATATGATGTGTGAAGCAAAATGTAGCACGTTCTCACATTTGATACCGTATGATATCGTTTTTGTGATGAGAGTCCCTTAAAATGCGAGACTATCAATTGAACGACTGTAATAAAGTTACTTTCACCTTGACGATTGACCTAATCATCTATTTTATTGTAACTCACATAGATACATAATCTATTGATCTTTTGTTGCGAGTACACACACTACAATATTCGAAGGAGTTTTCAAATGCAATAATTTTTTTGCAACTTGCGTGTATATTATACGTAAATCGTACATTTTAATTATGTAACACATAACTAGTAATTTATTACTTCTTCGAATGTCAGTATATGTTGTACAGTATTACAGAATATGTAACATTTGTTATCTATGCTCTGGTAGTAATATTTTAATAAAAAAAAACACTTTGCAGATCAGTACGTATCTACTGCTCAACTGTACATGCATAAAATTCATTTCTCTCTAATATTATTGTAATTGTGCCTATTTGAGTCTATTTAATAAAAAGAAAAATAAGAAGAATACACGATTACAAACAGAAGAGATCTGATGCCTTCAACAGCATCTTAGAAACAACCGTCTAGTCTGTCAGACAAGCAAAGTCCACACTTCACCAAAATTACCGAACCACTTGACCCACAGCACCATAAACCGATATTTATTAATTAAAGTTAATCAAAATTAAATGTGTTGGTCTCCAAACGAGTAAGACATACACAAAAACCAATTTAATTTCCGTGACTCAATTGAATTTAATTGAATTTAAAACAAATTCCGGAGCATTTTCCGGGAGCAGTTATTAGTAGGGAAGAGGACGTTTTGAGTCAGTTCCGAGGATGTCAGAATTTTTCGGCGGTTTAGAGCCCACCAAAAACAACATAAATTCAGTCCCGAAAAGGGGAACTTATAAATAAACTGAAATTATGAAAGAAGTTTAGTAAGAGCGATATCTTAGAGAGAGGCATTTTATCGCGAAGCAACAAACTTCCGAAGGTTTATGAGTTTAATGTGAGGGGAGTCATATTTGTTTACCTTCCTCGAGGTCGTTTAAGTCCTTAAAGAGGTTCCCTGAAGGCTCTCGAGTTTATGTACCACTATTTTTCAAACAATAAAAATAAATTTCAAGCAATATTTGTGCAATCAGTTTCAACAAGCAAATCAGTGGCTTGGCTTTTGGTAGGAGTTGCTACCCGTCAAGTACAAATTTTTTCTTGTTCTTTTGGGATAGCCATCAGTAGTAATTGAGAATATATAGTATAGGAATTTTTCGTTTCATAATAAGAATTAAACTTACATTGTCGGCCTTTTGTAAGCTGTACACTTAGAATTAACTTTTTAGTTTTAGCTTTAAGGATAACTTGTACATTTAAAAAAAACTGTGATGAGGTTCTAGTTAACAACACATGATGTTGTGTCCCAGGCAGATATAGTGACCCAAGGAACTTCAATCATTTCCTCCACGTTTAAAATATATATTGTGAAATAATTAATTGAATAAAGTAGTTAAGGTAAGATGACATTATAATAAATACTTTTAAATGTAAATTTAGTTCTAACAAGTAGAACGTTTGAAACTCTTAATTTTGCTAACCTAAAATATAAATAATGTAAATGTCGTCGTAATTATAAGTGAGATGTATGATGCACTTGATGACTTGTGCTCATAAAGAAAATTAAAGTTTCATTGTCCTCTACACATTAAATTAATTAATATAATATTTTGATTGAATAGATCAGTCTCTCCATAAATACCTCAATCAAATATCAATAACAATTGATTTTGTGTGTAGTTTTTTGAGTGTGACACCGAGAAATAGCAGGGAAGGCGTGTTAGTTTGACTTTGTGTAGTGAGACGGAGACGTTAAAAAGGTCGGAGTCGTACGCGGCGTTTTCTTACTTCCGCGACTTCTTTTTTGACGAAAATCTTTTAAAAACAGGAATATTAAAAGCTTTTAAAAGACTTGAGTATTTTTTCGTACTGTAAGTTTTCTCTAAACGCATATTTTTTAAGCTCTGTATTACCCAGTTTTCTCTCTCTCTCTCTCCTTCCCGTAAAATTATGCAAAATCCAGGTGAGGCATATAAAAATTTAATCTTGCAAAAAAACACCAAGTTTTTCACTCCAAGGTTTGCATTTTCAATCAAGGGGCACTCGCCGTAAAGGATTTTCACGTTAGGCATTGTTTTTTTTTATTATTATTTCCTAGTCATCGCTTGTGGTACCTCAATTTTATTCTTATGTTGAAAAGGTGCAACTCGACTGATTCCTGCAGCTTCTGACGTTCACTGCAATTTGTGTAATGTGGTGAAACTGTACAACTCATAACATCATGTAATGTTACACAACAACAAAAAAACCACTCTATAAAAGTAATACAATGTGTACTAATATAAAAAATGTCACATTAAGCGTTGTTGTTGCAGCAGAGCCGCACTACGCAATTTGTTATTAATGTATAAATAGTGTGGAAAGAAGTCATGAAATTCCTGGTGCATTAATTATTTTTTATGTGGGCCCACAGAGAGGAAGTTAAGCCAAGGTTATTTATTGACTAAACGTATTAATAGTAATAATAATATCTGTAAGCTGCTCTAAAAAATTTCACGATTTTTATTGCTTGTGTAAATTTAATAAAACGCTAAGTTCCATTGTTTAATTTTACCCAAGTAATTTTAAAACGAATTTGTAGAAAAAAATTACTTTGAAAGTGTATGAAAGCGTTGAGCTTTTCACTCGGGACTCTGCAAGTTACAAATTTCTCTTAAAGCTTTTTTTTCCCCGGTGTTAAATAAAGTGAAGTTACATGAATCTTCTGGCGAAATGCGAACTTAATTAATAAGCCATTTAAAATGTTATAAAAATCCAATTGTTTTTAATTGCCGGGCTCCTTCACGTGTGTTTCTCATGGCTTTTGCAGCGGTGCGACTGACATTAACGGGACGGTAGGGGCACGATGGTGGTAATTGGACAGGTTAAAATCGTACCTTGGCATGACGTACACTGTGGTAGTGAATAAATAGAGTGCTTGCTACTAGTAAAATAGTTTAAAGTCGTCTGATTTGTGACATTGACTTAGAACTTAACTGAAAACAATTGAACTTGATTGGGCCACGACATGATTGTCTGTTGGAACTGTTGGTTGGACTGCTGCTGAGTTGTAATTCTGTGACGGTCGTTTAATACAAAAGTACATCCTATTATATATTTCTGATTATTTGTCCTTGTATATTATATTTTGTAGACTTCTTAATAATAATGAAGTTATAGAATACTTACAAAAGTAGGAGCTATCCTTTGATTATTAGGAAACAGTAATTGTTTCACCCAGAGGAGATTGTTAGCACTGATTTTCTACTACAATTTTTTTGCCCTGGCGAATCCTGTACGTCGACTGAAGTATATTTGTCATTTAAATAGATGTATGTACATGTACACACTTTTTCTTCTTTCATTGGTCCAATTTATCAAGTTTAATTTGGATTTAAAAACCTTTCGGGAGGGTGAACCTCACAGTAGAATTAGACTCTGAGCAGAAAGGTTTTTCAATTTTTCAACTCTCTAACACGTTATTTATGGGCAGCTTTTAACCTTTTTTTCTCCCCGGAAGAAAAATAAAGAGTTGTAGAGGCTAATATTTTATGTACATGAATGCCTTTTATGACTTTTAAATATGGCTGTGGTTGTCCCCAAACCAACGAGTTTCAGTTTTTTATGGATTCCCTTTACCCCCATTATTCTAATAAATTTTATATCAACAACCGTAAGTCTTATTCCATAAAATATTGAAATTGATGCTTTTTGCACGAGCCGCCACTGTTTTTTTCTTCCTACGGCCCTGACCGCGCGCCTGAATTACGATGAGTACAAATAATGAGACTGCCGTCCACCCTGAGCACCGTTTTATTGAACTTATCAATGGCGGACCTCCCCGATGTATTCAACATAAAATCGCATGCACATATGCCTATGTATTTGAATTTATGTCTGGATGATTGCCCGCGTATATTTATGACTGAAATGGCAGCGGCTTCGTGTTCTAACACAATAGGGGTTATTATGGATTTTCCTTTCAACTTTTACAGCTTCGTGTGCTTTCTTTTATTATTTTATTGCCTGTTATTCGGCGCAGGTGTGTGTGTGTATGGCTGTTAATGTGCCCGCTCAGGTTTTTCCTTCACCGGTACTATTTGCTAATTTTTAGTTTTTCATAACTACGCGGTGACACGAGCGTGTATGTATTAAGTAAATTGTGTGATCTTTTTGTATTATTGTAGAATTCAGGTACACTTCTTGATTCAAATGGCAGGTACATCACAGTGGTCATCCACATATAACAGACGGCTAAATACATTTGCTCCTATATTTTATTGTTCCTCTGAGACGAAAGTTTCTTATGGCAGTATGGGGAGAACAAAAGCTTGTCTATTCTACACAAAAAAACTCAAGTTGTGCACTACAAACGCAAATTTCGACGAATTAATTTAGTAATTTTAATATATAATAGTAATAGTTTATGTAATTTCTTAACTGTTTCATAAAAGCCACTGATGAACTCCCAACCATTTTTCTTTATACAAACGGGTGTTCACAATAAATTAAATCTAAAAAAACCACCCAGGTGATCATTTAACTTGGTCAGCCGATGACTTGGGACTCATTCGTAATTTACAAAAGTGTACAGGTCTCTTCCAAAGCGAGTTCCTTGTATCCCAAGATTAGTGAAATCAAAACAGAATGCGAGCTAGTTAAGAGTTCATCTAGGACCTTCGGGACTTGGAGCACTGCAAAATAACTCGGTTAAAACATAGTATTGAAGAAAAGGAGAAAGTAGAAATAGAGCAATAGTAATAGTAATATTATTATCATCATGAACTCTCTAGGCGATATCGCAATTAAATATTTTTCTTTTTCATTTCGTTTTAACTGTAAAATAATAATCGCACGTCAGTTTTGCGTTCCATTTAAGCGAATTGCTACCAATTAAAGTTATCATTTCGTTCGTAATGGAAATCTCATTTGCGGTGGGTAGGAAGGAAGGAAGGAAGCAAAAGAAAATTCGGTTTGTTCATGCGATAAAACGAGGCCGCAAACTATGCACCTGCATGCGAAGGATATTTGCAGTTCTTTGCTGTCGTTTACTTCTTCTCTCTCACTTTTTCACTTACTTTCTCTTTTGCTGCTGGAAACAAAAACTCAACGTTGAAAAGAAGAGAATTCTGAAAAGTTTTTCTTTCTTTCCCGAGCTTTTGCCAAGTCCTTGAAAGAAACGTCCCGGCGGACAACGTCCATTGAGACGCTTCCATTGAGAAACAAAATAAATAGAAACCTTTTAATTAGAATTCGAAAATAATTATGTTTCTACGTACATAAAATAACTTCTTTGTACTTCTTTTTCCGTTGAAAATTTAAGGTAATAGATCGAGTCCCGCAAAAGCACCACTCCTGTTTCTCTTACCCCTTATTTAGTCTCATGGTTTTCTCGTTACCGTAATTTTTTTTCATTCTCTTCCCTAAATGGATGCAACGGTGGAAGAAGAAACCCAATAATTGCATTTCCCTTGAAACGGTTAACTAGTTGCATGTGGTTTTTTTCCATGGTGTTTCCTTGCATTTACGTAATTTTACATTTAACTGCAACCTTCGAAGGTGGACCCTGCTCTGCTTTGACCGTAGCAAAAATCAAGGAAAGGTGGAGTTCAGTGAAAAATTTGAAGGCAAGCCCAGCGTTCGAAGTAAATGAACCGCGGAAGAACGACAAAAAAGATGGAAAACTAAATAAATAACCCTGCGTACGTTGATAGTATTGAACTATAAAAATGATATAGTTCTTCTACCGCACAACTTAACGGTTTACTTGAGTTTGCGTTTGAATAAAAGTGAAATGACCCGAACATCCGCTCATCTCCTCCTTGATTTTTAATTTACGCACCTATTGTTTCGCGTCGTTAACCACAGTTAAGTGATCTACGCTCACGAAGAGATCAAAGAAAGAGATTATAAAGGTGACACGTAGAAATACATGTCAATCGAGAAAAAATTCACCAAACTCATCGTTCAGGACTAAGTTTTTATGCAGTGCACGCATGCATCTAATAATAATTATAATTCTACATACTTTTACAAATAAATTTTGTTATATAATTAATACTTTGACAATAAGTGACAGAACGTTCAGTTCGGTAATGCATAAACTTGTTAGTGGTAATAAATTACCCAACTTTAAAATTTGTTACTTTTTTAATAGTATTTTTATTAGACTCTTAATTGCGTCGAGGGAATGAACAAAACCTGAAAACAAAAGATTGCCAGTTCAAATGAAGTGACTAGTTATGTATTTTCACTATATCTATCGATATTCAATAAATAAAGTTTTATTTATCTAATTAAAGCTGAGTTGAAGAGCACACAAACATTTAAATTAAATTAGTAGAAAGTTAAAAAATGGCGCCTGGATATTGAAAACGTCTACTTGTTCCTACTTGAGTTTCAAATGTGCAAAGAAAATAAATAAACACCAATTAAAACAGTAACGAATCAATAGAATCCGATGGCAATATTAATAAATGAAAAGTAATTATAAAAATAAATAGATTAAACAGTAAAACTTGTGAATAATAAATAAAGGGGTGAATAAAAATATTTAAATAGAGATAAATAGATCAAAATTTAAATATAATAAATGTCAAAGAGTAAACATACCAATTAGCATAGCAACGCTTATGTTATGCAAAAGTTATGAAAGTGACAAAGAATGCGAATTTGAATGCGTGTTTATCCGCGTACATGCAAGTGGTAATTTATGAAAAACACAACCACAAGCTGTTAATTGATTTCTAGAAATTCCCATTCATCCATTCACCAGTAAGACGAAAAAATAAGGCGAAGGCAAAAGTGACGGAAGCTTTATTCCAAGTTAATAACAATGAATCACTCTAAAATCGAAGAGAATTACACTGGAAGCAATTAAGAATTGAGGGAAAGGGAACGCAGAAGGAGAAAGAGAAAAGAATGAATACGGAAAACGGAATAAATAGAAAGTGAAAGTAAATTCGTATAAACATTCTACAATGGATGGGTGAACTTTGTTCATGGGTTTCCGAACTTGACGAAGGCACATAATAGAAAGTTTTGAAAGCTCAAACCGAAGCTAAAGCTACAAAGTAGAAAGAAATTAGGGCACGTCGGGCAGTAGAAAGAAAATTTTTGGGAAAAAGGCCGGCCTTTGGCCCGGTGAAAGTCACTTATTCGCTTCATTAACGGAGAAAGTAACTACTTTCTGTTTTTCCCATTTCACCTGGAGAAAGGAGGTTTTCCAACGGATTTTCTTTATCTTTTCTAATTTACTTTCCTGTTTCATTTACTGCATCTTAGGTATTACGGTTTCTATTTCTACTTTTCATGTGCCTGAATCTATAGTCCTCTTTTCTATTACTATTCGTTTTTTTTATTCTCATTTGTCCTCTTATTTGTATCCTCCTATTTTTTCTTACTTCTCTACTTCGTCTACTTCCTTTTCATCTATCTCCTTTCATATACTCGTATTAGTTCTTTACTTTTCTATATAATGCTTCGATTCTTTTTCTCTTTACTGCCTTTCTACCAAATTCTATCTCTCTATCCTTACCTTTTCTTCTTAGTTTTCTCTGTATGTCTTTTTCTATCTCCTTCTGCTGTTAGTTTTATTTATATTTTTATTAGTTTATTTGTGTTTTGAACACAATTTTTGTTTTTTTTTATATTGTGCACTTTTATTTCTATTTATTCCTATTCCTTCTTTTTATTTTTTGCTTTGCTTTGCACTTTTGATTTGCTTTCTACGTCTCTTGTGGTATGCCCATGTCTGCTTCCTCTTGTATTTTTTAAATCATCCCTTAAAACGTTCCTGTCAAAAATTTCGTACTGTTCTTCCTTTCAATTTTACTTCTTGTTGCATCTCTATTTAAGTCTCTTTCTCTGTCATTTCCTTCCTGCTGATCTTCCTTTACTCTACCCTTTATCTCCCGTCTCGCTTTCTTTCAAAAACTGATGAAGGCTGGGCAAATGAAAAAACAGACACGAGAGACTCTGAGTTCCTCAAACCTGTTTTTTTTTTCCTCCTCATTGCAAAAGGAGACAGGAGGTGTTTTGAATTTGTTTTCGAGCCCGAACAAATTATTTTCTTTGTAGGAAAAAGATCTCTAGTTCCAATGAGCGAGAAAAAAACATACAAAATGGAAAAAGAAACTGAAACTAAACAAACTGATTTCCATTTTGAGGAAGACGATTCTTTCTCTGAAGAAAAGAAAAGGCAGGAGAATTTGAAGTTGTCGATCAATCGGCTCCTTCTGTAATTAGATTTTGTTCGATGTTCGTTTTCACGGGGACCGAAGAGAGAGAGAGAAGTCATTAGTTTCCTTTTGTTGTTGAAATAAAAAAGCTACAAATTTTGAAAAAAAAGCTAGTGCTACCTGAGACCGGGTCACGTACACGCATAAAATGAGAAACGTGAAAATCGCTCCAGTTATTGGAAAGGTCTAAGATGAGGTTTTTAATATCCGGTAAACGATTAGAAGAAAAATCATGCCAGGTGTTACACAACCGCGGCAAGTCGTAATGTTTTATCTTAAACGGTAGCTTGCAGACAGGGCGTATACAGTAAAGGGTGAGATCTCGTTGCATTTTATTATGCCCCATACGTACAGCTGAACGCAACTGACACATTTTACTGCTTTGCTTAAAATACTGTAATTCCTTCCGGAAGCCGATAATCGCCTTAAACATTACCGGAAATAAACTGTGCAATCCGAGTTTGAGTATTTCCGAACGTTTCAGTCAACTTAAACTCACGTTAAACTTTTACCGTTTTTTTATTGAAATACAAAGAAGTACAAAATACGAGTAATTGCTTTCCTCGTAAATTTCCCGTATAACTGCTCAAATACATGCAAATTCGGAGCTCAGGTGACAAGAATTTGATTCAAGTCAACGACAAATACGAGGTGTTTAATAGAATTGTAAACGCTTCTATTGTAAATTTTATTTTTCGGTAAGTAGCGATGTAGTTGAATAATTCATATTCAAATTTCAGTATCGTACAATAGAAAACAACACGAAAATATATATAACGTTAATTTTTTAGGCTTCATAGGAATTAGGAATTATTGTATGTAAAACTTATTAAATAAAAAATAAGGTTTCGAATAAATTTTTATAGTTGAATACATGACAACAGACACTACTTTTAGTACCACACTTATTAATTTATTAAAATTAATTTCGTGTAAATTATTACCTTTAATAATGATTTTATGACGGATGTATTTTATGTATCGCGCGTATTTTGAACGCCAAATTAGAAAAAATTATAAATGAGAAAGGAAAACAGAGAGCATCCTACCTGTAAGTTCAGGTAGAAATTTGACTTCCGATCCCAATTTCGCTTTAAACCTAGTGACTCACTACCTGGGATTTTACGTCATCATCACGCCATCAACTCACGGTTTTGTCTTTCACACATCCCTTCAGTTGTACTACATCACTAATTATTATTAATGTATTTGTAAGGGATGCTCACCACCGTGATTGTAAGTAATACTCCTAATTACTCGGAAACTTTAAAGACCGACACTGAAATTATTGAATAAGAAAACTTTGGCACAACTGTACTTTATTATGTATCAACCCGTACAGAGCCACTGACTGATTGACTGACTGAATGAATGAATGAAATAGTATTGATTGACGGATTTAACAAAAGGGTAGTTGTGATCAGGTAGTTTGTGACCGATGGCCAAGATGTTCACTCTGTCATCGCATCTGAAAATCTCACATTACAATATTTAAAATAGATCCTCTTCTACTTGGGTTTCCAAGTGAATGTACGTTTCTTGCGTGCAGGGGGGCATAAGTGTAACCTCCATTTTATACAATTTTTAACATTTCAGAACGGGGGTTACTTTTTTATAATTTAGTACTTAATACAAAAGGAGTAATTATTACGTTAGATCTCAGAGTGGCATTTCCCCTTGAGACGACAATTACCGTGTCTGGCGGGGAAGTGTACCAAGTTATAAATTAATAAGAGGAAATTAATACATGCACTCAAATTAGAGAGTAAAAATAGCAAGTAGACATTTGATTGAAAGCTTAGAGCGATCAGAGTCACGATCGAGATCTCATGAGATCATTCGATAGATCAGAATGCCTGGTACTCAGGTGGAAGGAGAAAACTACAAGGGAGCTTTTTATTCTTTAAAGCACATTGGAATATTTATTTATATACATATTATTATTACTATTAATATTATTATAGGAAATTTTTTACACCGAAGGAAAAGTGCCGTCGGACATATTTCCACTTCCGGTTTTACCGGAAATGATTCGTACCGATAATTTCAAAGGAAAATTATTTCGCGGGTAATTAAAAAGGCCCAGGGGAAATCCGTTTAACGATGCCCTGGAAAAGAAAGCTGCGAAAGGAAAAGGAATTTTCTTCTAACCAAATTTTCCCCATAGTCTCATTCTCTATTTGTCTAGCTGTCTAGTTCTATTAAACCGGACCGAAAAAATTTATTATCTTTTTTATGGTGGAGAGCCAAGGGAGAACGTAGACATCTCAGCTTCGTTTCAATCCAATTTGCGGGCTGTGATTTGCCATTAAAGAAGTTTTCCAGACCTTGATTTTCCGTTTTTCCTCATTCAACTTTCTCACCTTTTCGATTTTCTTTCTATAGGGCAGGTTGTTTTTTTTTTTTTGCTTTCCTTCAGTGGCACTGCTACCACCTTTCACTTGTTCCGGTTCTTTATTATCTCGGTCTCGGTGACCGGTAGAAGGTTTTCGCCACGTACCAACATACTCATTTCCTACCCGGCCTCTTATCGCACTTGTGAGTTTCAATTACCTGTAATTAATTTGAGTTACCTGCTTCTCTGTTAAAGTGTTTTTATTCAGGTGGGCGTACGTGTGTTTGCGTTAGAGAGAAAAACTACGGGAAGTGGAATTTATAACTCGTAAATTAGTTTTTAATCTGATTCGTTTTTTTTTTTACCTTCTGGCTTTACACTCGGTCAGAAGTATTTTTTTTTTATTTAAGCCGTAAAAGAAGTTACCGGGAATGAAATAAAAATGCATTTACTGTCACATGTGTAGTGATGTTACTAAGTTCCACACTGCTTACTTTCTCAGTAATTGATGTAATTCGTTTTGAGTATACTCTTTAGGTTTATCCTCGAGATGTCTGCAATAAAGTTCAGTACCATATTGTAAAAACTGTTATATATAAGTGTGTACTATAAGCATAACAAAAAAAATAATTTGAATGCAACATACGTAAGAGAAGCAGCTGATTTACGGCCTTTTTAAATTGCGCATTTCTTTCATTATTATAATTTTTAATATTTTATTTCTACCTTTTCTTTATAATACATCTTATATTATAAATATATCACAACAAATTTCACAAATGTAAATAAATTCAGTTATTCTGTTGTATTGTGTTCAGCAATTATTTTTGAACTAAACAAATCACTTATCCTGATAATACACACTTATGTTGACTAATTGTGGTTTAAAAAAGTTGCAGTTGAGCCGGATTGTAGTGTCTGTTAGAAAATCATTCATTAAAAAATTAAGAAGACAATGAAAGTAATTACGTGCCGAACATAAAAATAAGTATTGAAATATTGATATTAAAAATGTAATAAGTTCTATTTTGACTTCTCAATTAGTTACTGGTATTTTTTCTACATTACAGCAGTGCCACTGCAGGAACTTGACTTTTTCATCACATTTCATCAGAAAACAAAGCTCAGTGGGGTAAAATTTAATCGGTCGATTACTCATATACCTGTGTACTACATGAAACAATTCCCAAAAGGCACTTAGACGAGGAGCTACCCCTGGCACAAAAAGTGGTAGAGAGCAGGTAGAGGGTTACTGATTTACGGGGTGGTGTGACCGGGCGCCATTACATCATCTTCGTTAATATTTCGCCACCTAAATAATAATTTCTCGCTTGGTTCAGTGGTAAAAGTCCGTCGAACTCGTTTTGGCTTGCGTCGAACATGCAAATCGACCCGGATAAAACTACGTAATGATTTTAATTAACGAGGTGAGAAGGGGAGACCCTTGCCCAGGTACCCGTCGAGGGTTGCGCGGGTGAAAAACCGGCAAGTGGTACCTTTCCTAAACGACTTGGCATTTTCGATCGCGTGTTTTTGGCAATGCTTCGTGTCGGAAATAAATTTAGCACAATCAAATTACATTTTTATAATCATTGGGGAAAATAAAAACAATTTTTCTGACCTATTGATCTTCGAACCTTTTGAATAATTTGCATACGACCCGTGTCGTATATGTTCGTATGCTTTTGTTTGTTTGTTTGTTTGTTTATTTGTTTTTCGTTGCTTCTAATTTGTTTACAAAGTAGTTGGACGTATGCGGTTTTCTGCAACTGAAGGAAAGCAAAAATGATGACGAAAATTAGATTTTCTGTGCGTGTACGTGTGCCTTTTGTGTTCTCTTAGGCGCGTTTATTAATTCCGTTCAAGTATTTCATAGGTAAAACGTAAAACATAATATTACCTGTGGTTCTATTAACCTAAACGTAAATAATATTTATTTGGGTTTCTGATTTTATGATTACAACTATTAATAAGTCTATGTCATGTAAAATTCCGTCTGCTGTTATGTAGTGTACGCTTAATTTTTGTTCGTGACAACACTGCACTTATATTATTATTATTTATTATTATTATTATTATTATTATTATTATTATTATTATTATTATTATTATTATGTATTGTGTGTTGCTGTTGTGTGGATTATTCAGTCCAACTGACCCATTCCAACACAGCGTTCGTTGTAAGTCTCTTATCGATAACATTCTCTTTGATTTTTAATTTCAACTCGAGCAGAAGATTTCAACACAACTCCTCCTGCAAAATTTCCTTCTTGTTCGCCTCATCAAACATTTTTCTCAATATTAAAATACTTTATGAAATTCATAATTAAACACTTCTTTTGAAATTAACTTCACCGTTGAAGGCTATTTGTTCCGAAATTACAATTTTTACTCCTTACTTGCGATTAATCAATGACGTATTTTATTCTGTGCTTTAATAGTTAGGAATTATTAAAAATCTCTGAAGGTTTTTGTAGTCACATGCAGAGGACAACAGCCGGACGAGCTTAGGTCAAATTATTAACTTCATAATTAAATAAGTATATGTTATGTTACGGGTTGGACACAAGCTGCGATTAACTTATTATTGGACTATTGACCATTGTATTAACGTATTTATTATATATGTAAACAACTTTTCAAAATCTCAGCGTAGTTCCTTCTAGGTAATCTTGTAGTTTTACTAGTAAAAACCGCTACTCTGATGTCATACAACATGAGTGACGGTGCTTGAAAAAGTTCGCAAGTTAAACCCATTTTTAATCTGCGATTTGAACTTTATTTAATTGTTGTATGCTACATTGATTGCCTGATCACGTTAACAATTATCTGTTGTAGTTGGAAAATTTATTACTTTATGGTGTGTAACTTTGTGTTATTTTACTAAAAGTTTTACTCTCCGATCCATTGAGTTTCCACGAGTTGCTGGTCCTTGTCCTTTAGTTGCACTTCACCTGGTTTCGTTTCACACTTAAATCTCCAATCTTTTACGTCCAACAGGGCAACTTAAAATGGTTAACTTAGACCAACTGCGGAATATTTTTCGAGTGTTCACTCGGAACGATTAGTTAGACGAATGGCTAATTGTGAAGAGATGACGAAAAGCTTCCACCCATTATTTATTAATTATTGAATAAATTTGTCATTAACCTTGCACGGTTGACTGGTCCAAGTCAATGCCAAGTCATTTTGAACGATTAGACTCAATCTTTTGCGCTTGCTTTTAGCAAAATGAAAAGAAATTTGATTGTTCGTATTATTCAATCTACTTCACATGAATTAATCAAACGTATTCGAATGCTTTAAGCTAATAGAAACAATTTCCTTTGTTCATTTATTAATGCATTTCATTGCCGGAATGGACGTCTTCGGCAGAAATAGAAAACCCACTGGAGTGAAATTAGAAAATTCAATAAAAAAAAAAATAGAACAGGGAGAATAAGTCTTGTTTTTACTTGTTAAACAGGAACTATACAATTAACAATAGTTAAAAGTAGTTGTTCTTGTGAACTAGTTTCATTCTTTCTTTCTGTACAGTTGTCCTCCTCGGTTTCTTTCCACCAAAGGACGATGGAAAGAAAAAAATTTAAATTCTCTGATCTGTTCCAAAACTAAATATTTTCTGAGGAAGATCAAAAGAATCATTTCATTTAATTAATTAAAAATCTCAATTAGAATTCATCTAACTTAATGAGACCATAAATTTGTTTGTTCTGTCGGCTAATTCAACGTTCAAAACATCAAAACCACTTCGATTTCTACCTTTTGCCTGCGTTCGCGGACCGAAAGGATTGTGCCCTAAAAAAAAGAAATATGTGACTACGAAATGTAGTATAACGGTAAAATAGAAATAAAATATAAGAAATAATATAACGTATGTATATAATATATTCACCTGCTAATAGAAACAGCGCGGCTTACAGATAATTTTTTCAATACAAAATTTTAATAAATCGTACTGGAAAATAAATAATAAAGAAAAGAAAATAAGATGCAATATAGAAAATAACAAAAAAATAGAAAAAATGTAAAGCAAATGGAATTATTTTCCTATTGAATGGTTTTCGAATTTCATCATCGTAGTTGCGTACCAACGGTGGTTTAAGAGCTTAAGCCGGATGTAATGACATACGCGAACGTTAAATATCACGTTACAGTGGAAAAGTACTGAGTAATTTAGAACTGTCTGTGCACTGTAATGTGCACTTTAATGAAAAGTTCATTATCTATATTACATGAAGACAATATTTTAAATTACAAGAGCTCGTTACGAAAGGTTATGTATATGTATTTTTATGTACTTAAAACGAATTTTCTGAATGCGAATAATTTTTTTATTTCCGTGGAAGTGTATGTATTAATTAAAAGGCACTTACCTTTTTCCGGAACAAAATTTGTAGAAATGAAACTGGAAGAGGAGCGGAAGAATAATAACCTGGAAAATATTTAGTTACACAAGAAGAAACAACAGTTTCTTAATTCTCAATTTAAAAGGCCAAACAGTACGTGGTTCAATGTGAGAAGGATCTTCCTAAACTTGAGATCGCAGCAATAAAATTAGAATGGCGTTAAAGAATTAGGAAGCAGGTGCGAGATGGTCAGGAAAAAAAAAGGAAAACTTAAAGTTGGAGCATACAGAAAACTTTCAGATCGGAGACGAGGGAGTAAACTTTAAAAAGAATTAACGGGACAAGAAGATTTTTCAAGGCAGAGATCCTCCAACAAGTGCAGTGAGTTGTGTGTGTGTGATCTGACTTTGTGCACGGTGTAGATCTTTGAACGATCGATCAGAGTTCGAACCCAAAATTTACGATCGTCTCATTTACCGTCTATATATTTCATTATTGCATTTAATGAATGAATGATCTTTGGGCGGACGAGCGATCTGCCAGGATCACACGTCGAGTTGGCAGGCCCCTCCATGAGACGACCTTTCCTAACAAAAAACTTTTTTTTTCTCTTCTCCAGTTTCAATGAAAAAGCTATTCTTCTGTCATTATCTGAAAATTTTTCTATACAATTTAACACTTGTGAACGAGGTGGAAGATGAACAAGACGAAGGTTTTTGGTTCCCTCGAGAGGAACGCAGGCGAACGCGTTGCGATTGCGAGGAGAAAAACAACAAAAAGTTTGCTCTTCCTCGACAAGAGTTTGCAAATTTATTTATTTATTTATTTTCCTGCTCATTCACTTGAAAAGTTGCGAGTCAAAGAATAAGCAAGTTGAATTGTATTTTTGAGAAAACTTTTTTCTTCTTATACATTTCATATACGTATATAAATATATATATTATTCTTTCGTTCAGTTTAAATTTAAATGATTTTTTGTAAACGTGTGCGGTTGGAAAGATCCTTTCCATTAAATTACGGGGGACGGGCAGGTATTATTCCTGATGATTTCTGCAACACCTGCCTTCCAGAATATTCTATGGGTAGGTCGGTGTGCACTTCTTGAAGACGTTCGAAGTTCTCATGCGTAGAACTCTGTGAAAGAACCGTCAATTAATATACAATGGACGTCCTTCTTACCTCAGATGGTATCACTTACCCGAACCAGTACTTCCCTATTATAGTTATGAAAGAGGATAAAACATCACGCTATCATAACATCATAAAACCAATTAATAATTGTTCTTTACTTTAGGAATCTAAAAGTGGGTGATCGATGCAGTGCCCCGAAAGAATGTTAAACGTTTTTGTAACTTCGTCTGCAGCTGTCTCCTCAACTTCGTGACAATTTTTGACTTTTTAAATATTCTCACTCTTCGTTTTAGTAGTCGGTGTTAACTTCCTCCGGATTAATAAGACTTACAACTTGATCTCGCATGTATTGGAGTGGTGGCACACGTTCAAATCAACTCGTTTTCCTAACTACTTGTCATTGAACACGCAACCTGAATGAAATTTTCACCACAAAGCAGAATATATTCCTTATAATTATGAGTGTAAGCAGCGCGCTGATTCATTAAGGTTGTTGAAGTATAAGGAATTGGCTCATTCAAGCATTTCTCGGCACGCCTCCTTTCAATGATGAACGTGATATTGATTCTGAAAAAGTATTTATTTCGTATCAATATTATTTAGAATCAATACAAATTCCAGTTGTCGGGTTTGCTTCTTGCAGTATGAAATTCACACATTGCTTTAAATACCTAAAATTCAAACAAATTCCATATTAGAATTTTTATTAAATATTGTGAAAGTGACTCAGTATTTTAGTTGATACGTAAAATACTCAAAATTATATTATTGTCAATTTGAAATTATGTTATCTTCTGTAAAAGTATAACTGAACTTTTACAAACAATTTAATATTTTGTTATTCTAAGAAAACTGCAAAAGTATTCTCACTTAAAGTTGTACATAATTCAAGGGGTGTTAATTTGAAGGATGTAGAGATTGTAGACTGTTACCGCAAAGTAGTTTACTTCCTATAAGTTACCTTTGAGGTAATATTTACAGTATGTTCAGTGGTTAACACATTTGTTACAAGTTTTGGGGTCAGGTACCTGACACCCAAAGTGGCTGGCCATTTCGTCGCAACGACTGAAGGCTACCTGTCAATCATCCTTACGAAAGGTTTCTACCCTTAGTTTTAAAATTTTCATTGCCTGTAGTTATGACTGTCGTCTGGAGTCATCTGAGCACCTCCTCGTGAACTGGATTTTTCGGCACAAACGAAAGTTTCAGACAGTTACAGAAGTTACGGAACTGAAGACCGAAACCAGAGTAATTTTCTTCCTTATGCTTTTGTTTTGTAAATCCTTGTGCTATTACCGTCTGCTGTTACATACGTCTTGTGAATTTTTACAAAAGTTCTCTCCCTTCGCAGAACGCAGTCTCTCCGATAACAATAACCTGTGTGGGATCTAAATACGGTGTAATTAACTTTTATTAGTCAAATTATGAAACGTGAAAAGAATTTAACTTCAAAAATTAAGTCAAGTTCTTCAAAAAATTAAAGGAAAGCTTTTAGCGCTTCTGTTCGCGTGTCTATTCTTTTATAGGTAAATAGAATTTAGATTTAAGTTTATGTTCTCAAAACAAAGGGACGATTTCTGTAGAAAGGAATCGTAAGGCAACATCAGGGGGTTTCAACACAACTAGAACTGATTTCAATTTAAAGTTTTCATTTCTATATGAAGGATACAACAGTTCACTTACCATATCTTCTACAGTGAAGTTATTAAAATACAGAAACACTAAATGTTACTGTATCAATGCCAAAAATACCCAAGGGACACTACATTTTATCTTTTTCAGACATGGATCGATTTGAAAAGCAGCAAGCAAAAGGAGTTAAGCCGAATAAAACGAAATGAATAATTTTTTTCTATCGTAACATGTTACGATTCATGTTACTAACATCAATTTGTATAATATTCACCCTAATTGGCAAATTGTGTTCTTGGGTTGCTGACTTGTTCCCGGCCCATAAAATGCCTCCTTCATTAAAGTGAACGATTTGAATTATTTGCTACGGCGAGAGTTGCGATGGTTTGACTCGAGCAAATGTGCCCGGACGAGTTTTCGCCTAGGGTTTGAAGGTCGAGAGGTTAAGTTCACTTTTGATTTCATGTATTTCCTTACTTAATTGAACTCATTTCGGATCTTTTAAATTTGTATTTTCTACTTGATCAATAGAAACAGAAAACTTGGTCTTTTGGGCATTTAATGTCAGAATGATCACGTCAGGAGCCTAGCCTGGTCAAAGTACACCCCTCCTTTACACTTTTCATACATAATATGGTGAGACTCAAATATGTTTTCTAAAAATATTTTGGTTGGTAACTAAGTTTACTTACTTTAAATTAATTATCGGTTAACACTACCATGTTTGACTATTCAGCAGTTCCAGAGTGTGAACATTGCTGTACTTTATGAATTGTAAAAAAAAATTATTCATCTGGAATTAAATATGTTCGGGGAGGTTAAATTTATTTTTTGGCACGTCGCTTCAAAGTAAAGTCTTCGTAGTTTCCACAAGAACTCTTTCGTACATAATACCCATAAAAAAGTTATTTTAATAATAAGTAACAGTTCGAAGATACGTACAAAGTATACAGTGATAGATTAACGAATGAAGCATATTATGTATGAAATATGTATTATGTGTGTACAACTCCATTTCCTTCTTCCCTCCTTCTGACTCTTTTTATTACTTCTTATACTCAAATTCGAACGTTTGTCTTGTATATATACTCTTCTTTTATGTTCTCCATCTTGACTATTTTCCTTCTTCCTTAGCATCCGGGAAGTTTCTTCTTCTTGCGGTCCGACCGACTTACTTCTCTTTTATATACATATATATTTTCTCTATCTCTATTGTATTCGTTTTCCATCACTTTCTCCTGTTTCGCTGGTTTCTTACTCCGGGATACATTTTTACAATCATCCAGACTTATTCCCACACCGTTTCGCAAACGCAATCTTCTTCTCACCTTTTCCGGTAGAGCAACAAAACAGGATGAATGAAAACTTCTTTTCTCACTTTTTAAAAAATTCATCTCGGAGCGAAGAGATCAGATCGTTTCGGTCTGATCTTTTGGGGGTCATTGGGCTTTGGGCCCAGTCAGAGCAAGAGAGAGAGAGAGAGAAAGAGATAGAGAGAAACTGGGAGAAAAGGTGAGAAGAAATTTCGTTCGGAAAGTTATAGTTCCGAAAGAAGCAAAATTTCACATTCGTGCGAACCGCAAAACCGTGCGGGCAAGTGAGACGATCGGACCAATAAAACTGATGACCTCCCATTATGAAGTTCTAAAGAAATTTTCCTTTTTTATTTTCTACCTTCTGACTCTTCACGGCTCTCTCTCACACACTTTCTCTTACTTTCTTCCACTTTCTCCTCTCATCCCTTCCTGATTGATGCAAAGATTAAGCCGTTTTCATTTGCTCCCCTCATTCTCCCACTTCTCTGTCGTTTTTTGCCGTTTAAATTGTTACACCGTGGAGGTAGAAAGAAACCGACACGGTCACGCGAATATGAAAAAGTAATTAGAGCAACTGAGGAAAATATCCCTTGGGCAGACCTCGCCACGGCTCAATTATTCAATAATTGAATGTGTTAAGAGAAATAAATTTGTGCTGTTTTACATAAATTAAAAAATATTGAATGAAATTTTAATAGCAATGGAGTATTTGTGTTTGCTTTTGACAAGAACCTCCGGGATATTGGAAAAACGTTAGCATTACCTGGTTAAATTAATCGCTGAGTTGCTGCATAGGCTTTGAAAGCACTCCCTTCCGTACGTGTAACTAACTGAAGAGTTTTTACTTTGACCCATCGCAGTGATGCTACCAAAACTGTAAACTTCTGATTTTGGAGGGTGGGGATAGTTCGGGAGTTGGAAGTTTTACGTATACTTATTTAGTTAATAACATGTGCACTTGAATATATATTTTGCATTTGCATTAATTTTAGTTTGAAAATAATACCCAAAAGCAAACTAATTAATTATTACTTTTAATTTTTATTTTCCTTCATGTAGTTAGTACTTATCAATTTGTGAATTTATTACTAAGGTTTTTGTGATTTTTTTCTAATTAATTAGTTAGTTTTTATATTTCTTTTGGTACTTTTGATGCTTTTGTGTGTATTTTCTCTCCCTGAGCACATTAGTTCCTGGTTGACACTATCGGCTCCAAAATTACTACCGATCTCCTTTTTAGTTCTCTGACTCTAACTAAATTGTGGTTGTGCTTCTCATACATTCGAATATTATTATTTTTATTATAAAATGAAGTTATTGTTATGTTCATTTTTATTACATATTGTAAAAATTGATCAGATCTTTTCAAATACTTATTATGCCCAGACTGTTTTTCATCTCTGCGTCTGCATTTGACTTGGTTCCTTATGTACACAAATTTCATATCCCAAGCCCATCAGTGATGTACTCGATGAAGTTCCTCGTATGATTTTACTCCATTTTAAAGTGTTTTAAGATTTATTTTCTTAACAAAGAAAAAAAAATTAAAAATTTCCGGAACGAGGAGGAATTCGGTTGAACGGACCAACCCACCTGACCCGCAACAGCTCGTTAAATTTACGAAGAAAGTATAATGTATGCACACGTTCGTGTACAAAGTGAATCGTGATAATTAAGTAAAATATCAATAAAAAACACACTCATGCAGTTAATTATACATTGATGTGTATAATTAACTGTATGAGTGCGGGGTACAAGAGCCGACCCACGAATTATGGGCTTGCCCGTTCAGAGTTTTGACAAACTTTGTCGGCGTTCCTCAACCAGAGTTCTTTTTCACTCGCCTCCACGGAAGGATTTTAGTATTAGAAAACAGTAGAGAAATAAAACTGGGTATTTTATTTTTCTAACAGAACTTTTAGGTTCTTATCGAAGGACTTGCATTGTAAAATTGGGCAGGCAGAATTTGAATCTTCGTGTGACTTCATTACTTCGAATTGCACGACGAAGATAAATGCTTTACACTTATTGTATATATTTTAATATATATAATATATATAATTTCTACACAAATAGTAAAAGGCTGATAAACGGCTTGTGTTTTTTCTAATTATTTTTAATATACATAAGTTGTTTAGTTATACGTGTAGTTGTAAAAATATTATGGAAATTGGTGATTGTCAGGTACCCGAAGAAGAAGAAGTTAAAATCACTCCGAGTTGTACGCGAATGTTGTAGCAGTTAAATGAAATCGATTCTACAATAATTCTTTACGGTTTCGTACTTTATTTTGTGTAACTTTAACTTTATTTTCCTTTAAGTTTCACTCGGGTCACATTCATTAAAAATATGGAAAATTTCTTGTTCCGAGCAGGGTCTTTGTTACAAAACAATTGTTCTACTTCTCCCCTTTCTTGTTCTTCTTTCACTTTCGATTTTCTAAATTTCTTCTTAAGAATCCACTCAAAGGTTAGAAATATTCTTTTTCTCGTCGGAAACTTTTTTTCTCTTTAGACAGAAAAAAATTCAGGAGGCAGCCCTTTGAGTAAGTTTTCCTCTCTCTGGTAGTATCCGGTATATACAAAATTTATGTTGTCCTGCCAGAAGAAACAGGTAGATTCTTCAGGTTAAAACTTAACGTTAAACCCAAATTAAAAATTTCTAATAAAACTACAAATAAAAACTATTTTTAATCAGATGTAGCACAGAAAAAATAATAAACATATAAATAGCTCTGTTGTGTAAAATTCTTGGTACTGCGACGTGTTTCAACAACACCCTGCGTACACGTCACCGCCACAAAGCCGTGGTATTTGATCGATCCTTTTATGTCACCAATTATGTTAATAATTCATTAAACTCTATCAGAAATTACATTATTTATTAGTCGTGAGTGAAATACTTCAAATTCACGAAGTGACACAAAAGTTCGGCGGCGCAGTAATTGCGTATGAAATCCTCTCATTCTCAGAACCAGTCGCATTATCGTCTATAAATAATTCAATAGAAATCGATGGGCTTCAAATGGGGTTGAAGTTGTGGGCGAGGGAGGAGAGCGACGAGTAATAAAAAATATTGGAAGAGGTTTACAGGGTTTATTAGTTGAATTGGTAAACATTGATCTGCAGGTAATAAGGTCCGGAGAGGGGAGACCAAAGTGATTATGCCAGAGTAAGTATGGAAATAATCCGCCATTACGTGATCATCAGGGGCAATTCAAATAAATAAATAATTCGTTTAAACCACTCAAATTTGTCACTCGAATAAAGTGACTCGGATTATTTTTTTTGGTAGCCAAACAAAAAAAATCGATTGTAGTGAAAAAATTACAACGTGTTTAATTTCCTAAATAAATAATATCGGTTCTCCGTTGCTAGTGGATAGTGAAGAGTAGTGGACAATATCTTTCCGACAAGTTGTACCGCGAACTAGTCCTCTGTGAATTATTTATACAAACTCCTCATGTATTTATGTACTATTTATTGTATTTATGTACTATTTACCTAGTATTGAACGTTAATAAAAAATATTTGTGAACGTTCCTGGGTCTTCTGGTCTATTTTGCTCTATTTATTCCTAACGTATTTTATCTTTTTCTTTTTTTTTATATCATTACATATATATTAATCTTTCCATATTTATTAATATTTATTCTGGGTATTTTTCACCCAATCTGTACAATTTTTTTGCTTTCAAACTGGTTTTTTGTATTCTGTCTGTCAGAATTCAATACTTCTTTTTCTGCAGTTCTTTGTCCTAGTTTTTTGAGACTTTTGCCAAACTAACAACTGCGTTTTTGAATTTATAAAATGAATTCCGGGAAACCGAAATTGGAAGACTTTAAACGTTCTAGTACTTTAAATACGTTATTGAGATGGTAGACGTTTACGTAGGAGAGCACACTATTTTTCTGTTACGTTCTCATCAAACATCACATTACCACTATTTGATAGTTGATGTGATCTAATGGAAGGCTCACATGCAACCTTTCACGTACTCATCTCCTTTCGGGGAAAATTTAATTCGGAAATAGCATTTAATAGGAGAAATCTAGTTTATTTTTCTCTAACTTTAGAATTGTAACATTGAACTTTAAGCAATTTTCATCGGCGGCTAACTTGTGCAAACTGTTAAGAAAATTATTCCAACTCGTCTTCCCTTTCGTTCTCCACGTTTCGACGTCAGTCCTTCTGTTCCTTTCCACTTCTCGGGATTCGTCTTCTTTTCTCTTGCTGATTGTTTTTTAAACTTTTGGTTTCCCAACAAGTCGAACTTCTGGCAGTTCTCATGAACTTTCTTTCATCTTTTCCCGTTTCTGGTTCTCCCATGGCTCATCCGACACCGCCTTCTTCTACCGTTTATGTAATCAACCGAGTGTGAAACCCAACCTCGGCTCAACGGGATGAAATTTATTTTTAAAATTTCCTAAAGGCAGGTGTTACAAGTGGAATAGTTTTCGTTACTATTTCCCAGCCACGTCTGGAACAACTAGTTTCTCCCGGATTTTTATGCGTCGAGCTAAGTGGTTTGTCAAGTAAAAATAAGGATTTCATTCCCCGAAACCTTTCAGTTTTCGAATAAAATTTAGAAATGGAACCCCCGGGAAATTTTTAATACAAAAACTATATAAAGACGATCCGACCTAATAGGAAATCACTATGAAAAGATGGGTTCACGAACACTTATAAACTCATACGTTTTCACAAGTAGTACTAGAAATAGCACTACAATTTTTCACAAAGTCGTTCCTTAACAATGTGTTTAATAATGCTTACATATTATATATCCTTTTTTCCAAGAAATTCAACTCTAATCTTGCCATTCTTTTTCAAGTTGCGAAAGATATTAACTTGTGCGTGTTACATTATTGCAATTGATAAGGTACACGTATATTTAAAATAAAATAAAAAGTTATTTGTAGTCAATTCTTACTTAATTCGTTTAAAAGATCAGAACACGTCTTTAGGCCTCTTGTTGATGTTGATGTTGCAGTGGCTGATTGAAAGTTGACTCTGTCCCACTTGTGAGTGCACGATATGTAACTCTACAGTACACTGTAATAGAACTTCTCGTATTTTCCACATACCTGACTGATTTTTATCAAAATTTTGGCTCTCATCTGTCGTCCTCCTAGACGAAACCTTTGCAACTGTAACTAATCACAGTGTTTATTTTATTTTTCAGGTAAGAGTCACCAACTTCTTCCGAGAAATTGCGTTCAGGTGACAGCACAAAAAAAACATCAACAAAAGTTGAAAAAAAAAAGTTTCAATGATATTTTCGCTTTTCATTTAAAAAATTTAAAATAACCGGAGACTACGTGGGAAACTCGAACAGTTTTAATAAGAGAACGAGTTATTAGTTTTTAACTTGAAACTTTCTTGGGTACCGAAGGTTTTCATTAATATTCATGTTCGATAGGATTTGCCGAGCAGATTAGAGAATTAAACGGTGTGATTGTCTATCGATTGACTCACACCCCCAACCCCGGCTCCGATGACAATATAATGTTTCCAAATTTTATTTATTAGCGGCACGATAAGATAACAGAAAATCCTAGACAATTGACAGGTAATATTTCTTTAATTAATTACTGCGGATGGAAGGAAACGTAAAAGTTCGATTTATCGAATCGAATCGATTGTGGCAGACAGCAGGAATGAATATTTTCTCTTTCTATTAGTCTAGAAATTCATTTTCAACCGTTAAAGATAAATAGAAACGGCATTGATAGTCTTATTTATTGCTTTGCGAGCGAGTTTTCCCTATTGTTTAACTAAACGATTTTTCACTCTTACGCGAGTTGAAAAAAATCGTACGGCACTTTCGCTGTAACTTGGAAATTTTTACGATGAAAACTTATTGAATTATTTGAGATCCTTTGAGATGATTTTGTCGTCACTCTATTGATCAACAACTGAGTAAAAGGAAAAAAATATTATTGCAATTGTTGATTTTGTTGTTCTGTCGTTCTGTAAGTAGGGTGTACAGCTTCTCCGTGGAGTTCTGCACCTTTGAACTTTTCTCATGAAATTGATGATATATATTTGTCACCGGGCTTCCCTTCAAAAAAAAAAAACAGTAAATAAAGAATAAAATATTTTTGTCAAAATATAAAAAATAAAGCTGTATAGAAGAGTATGTAAGCGATTTACACTACGTTAGTCAATAGTTAACGAAAAACAAGTGAAAAATAAACTTACAAATATAACGCAGAAATTATTTAGTTAAATAAGTAAACGTAAATAAACGCTTAATACCAACACTTGAAAACTTACTAAACAAAAAATATAAATAAATGAGAACGAATTATTAATAACGCTGAGTGAAAAGTACAATTTTTTTGAACTGGTGAGAATACTAGATGCGAAATAGTAGAACGAACACTACAATTTATAAATATAAGCCTTGAATAAATTTAATATTACAGTGAAAAGGAAACGACACAAACTTTTTCTGTCTTTCTTAACCGATATAATCGTTCCCTCTCCCGTTCTTCATAAAAAGTTAAAATAACATGGACTTGGTGTTAAATTTTCGTAACACTTGGATTGCCCACGTGTAGAGCATTTGGTTCTTAACTCTCCAGGTCGTCTCGTTTGACTCGCGTCTACGGCCATTAATTAAACATTATCTTGTAATTAAATTAATACTTTGATTGTGTAATTCTCAAAGGATTGTATCGCGCACGCATATTTAATTTATGTTTTCCCTTCAATTTTAGTGCGCTATTATATATTCAAATTTTAATGATCAGACCAACACTTGGGGAAATTAACCTTCCGAATGTTCTCAGACTTGGACTTGACCTTCCTCCCCGAGAAAAATGACTCCCTTTTATTTGTACTTTCTCTTGTAACCGCTCACCTTAGGTCTGATTAATTCTCCAAGTTCATTCGTTCATTAAATTGAAAAACACGTTCAACTACTGCCGAACTTTATGTATTTATGTCTGGAACGTTTAAACAAAATTTAAACTTGTGAACTGCTGCTGTGGCGGTGTGGTGTCTGTTGGTAATGTGAAAATAACAGGAAAGGAAAACTGGTGCGACTGTAGTGAAACCGTCAACTTCTAACACCTGTCTTTGACCTACCTGTAAGCTTTTTTAAATTATACTATAGTCGACATATAAAATCTATTCTTTGAAGGTTCGAAGGTGAAAAGCATCCCCCTCAACCACCTAGTAATGATTCTTCTTTCCAGTAGTACAACAGAAGAATTTCATCCATTCTTCTTCCTCCTGTCTGATCTTTTGCAAAACTTTTGTAGATGAGTGACACGTCGTTCTTAAAACTCCTGCTAATTTCTGAACTTTTCATTTGGTACTAATGATCCAACTTATTTAGTTCAAGTCAGGTCGTCACGTCTAAGAACAAGAACCGTACGAAAGCGTTGGACAAGTGCAATTCTTTCTAAAAAGGAAAAGAAAAACCGCCACAGTTCTTGATGGCAAAGGATTGAGGGCGGCCAAACCGAGTCGTAGACCTTGTTTTATGGCCAGGACTGACCTCATCTCAATGGATTTTTGATGCTGGAGGAGCAGTTCTTGCTGGAAAAGGCGAACCCACGGATTAGTGAAAAAGAGTTATACGGTTAGCCGAACGGGGTTTGGGTGATTTGTCGACTCTCCTCTCGCAAGATACGGCATTATAGATTTTAATCGATGTTACCACTACCTAAATTACACTTCTTTTTGACAGGCGGAATGTTTTATGCGAGAAACTAAACTTTTTATTCTTCTCCTACGAGGCAGACTAGTTTGGAATGTAGACGATAAAGATATTCGATAAAATTATTGGCTAGTTTTCTTGTTGGTACGGCCCGCCATAAATCACTTGAAGTGTTCGGTGAAAAATAGGTTTTGGAATTGCTTGTGAAACAAAAAAAAAGATTTGAAAGATTTCAGAATGAAACGTCCAAGTTGAGCCGAAAACGATAGGTCAACTACTTAAGTCAGAACTTAAAGTCAGAAGGAAAACTTAAAAAGTAGACATTTTTAATTGGAGAATACGTAGTTCACTCCCATTGAATTCGGACATTACTTTTAAATAGAAGAATCAGATCATACATTGATTAATAATTTTATTCTCGGACTATTTAAATAGTTATAATAATTTATTAAATTGTAATAATTCAAAAGTTTGAAACATTAGAGTGACAATACTGTTAAACTACTTATTTATGGTATTCATGTGCTTCTGTATTGTAAATTACATTTACATTTTATTAAATAATTGTAATTATTATATTTAAAAAAACTGTTTACTAATTGATTTGCTGACTTGTTGTAAGTCAGAGCAAAGCAAACTATTGTAGTGAGTAAAACAATTTTTTTTCTGTGATTATAGGTACTATTGCAATCGTTGACAGAATATAAAAGTTGTGAAACGGTGCAGTCACCTTAAAACACTTTTCACCTTGTAACTTTGCAACTAACATGACTACATGAAACCCGAAAACCTTCAGAAATTTTTTTAAGATGTTTGAGGAACAAATTTTTTGATGGTTTAGGATGTACATTTAATTGTATTGTTGCGGTTCAAGTCCTTCTATCCCTGTAAGTTCTGTTTTTTTAAATCCTGTAAGTAAAATACTCCATGAAGAATTTTTGCTGGAGTAAGCTCGTCCCCATTGTGACCTTTCCAACTGGCATTTTATTTTCTAAATGTCTTTTGGTTCGAAATTAATCCACCATAACCGTTGTTTGTTCACGTGACTCGGAGCAATTTTCTACTTATTACCGATAGTTTTCATAAACAAATAAATAAAACATAAATTTTTTGTTTACTCCACCTCTGGTAGGTTCCAGTGACAGAACCGTGACAGACGATAGAAGTGGTACGCGGTTTAACCTTAGCAAGAGGTTTTGCCTTTTGGAAATGACAGAGGAGCGAGCGAGGAACCTCGCCGATTTCACCTTTTCATAGAACGGGGATGAAACGGAGGGATAGAAATGTGCGTAAAATTGGAAAAATTCTACGCTAGAATCGTAGAGAAGTAGTGCGATATAGGAAAATAAAGCAAAAACTTTTACGGCATACTTGTTCTTCTTCCTCTGTTCTTCTCTGTCGGCAAAAAGGAGAAAACTTTACGACGCACACGGCGGAGTAATTTCGACTGGATTTTAGAACTGACAATAAACCCCGTCCATTTTCTTCCACTTCTTGGTGGGTCTCCAACCGGGACACCAACGGAAATTCGTCCGAAGTAGAAAAGTTCCATTTCAGCTCGCTGGGATTTCTCCGCGGTTTCGTTTGACTTTTACATAAAGTGAAAGTTTCGCTGCCCACCCTCCCTACATATGCCCCCGTTACGGTGAAAGTGTAGGCCTAATTGGCAGTCAAAGAGAAAACGATGTTGCTGATTGATTTTACTAATAATTAAATTTCCTTATTGTTAAATTCAATTTGAAAAATTAGAGGGAAACGCGGCGTCGGTTGGCGCAGTGGAACCGCCCGATCACTTTGACAGCCCCATTTTTCAAAAGAACCTGAATAATTCGACATAAAGCTTTTAATGATTTATTAGGAATTGTCTGGGAAATCAGAGGAGTGCAAAACTAGAGCGGCGGGTTAGCGAGTAGTTGAAAAAATAAATCTACCTAAATAAAAAAGTATGAAATTTCTTCTAAAAAAGGATTTTGTGGAATTATTAACTGTAATATTAATAAGTTTTTCAAGTTTTAATAAGTACATGTTCGCTTAACTACAATGTAAACTACAATAACTACAATACAAGTACATAAATGGATTAAATGAAAAACGAGTACTATTTTACAATTTAAGATCAATGTTGAGCGGTGCAGTGTATGCTGATTGTATATATTGAAGTGTTAATATATAAATATATATACATATAAATGGATTGATTCAATAGTGAGGCTATTTGAATCTCACGGGGAGCAAATACACTCGGCGGTACGTGAAATATGAGAATTTGAGGGGGAAAAAAAGAATCCGGCTTAAGTCACATGTTATTAAAACTATTAATAATATATATGGGTTAATATATCTGAAACGAATTAAAAACTTTTGTTACGACTTGGACATAAAAGTTTCAATCTGTACTCGTGGAAGTAAGTGGTATTTCCCCGGGGGAATATTTCAAGCGGTCTAAAAACTTTGTCTTGTCAACACGAGAGATACGTTCGGTACTCGGAGATAAAACTGCCTTCTGATAAAGGAAAATGGAAGTGGAAAAGCAAAAATTTAACACTTTCGGTGGATCGACTAATAGAAGAGTGAAAAACCACTTAGGACTACAGGCGCTTTGACAAGCTCTGTACTCTATTTCTCTCTCTCTCTCTCCCATTGATATACACATATATACTTTTGGGAGAAAGATAAAAGATTCGGAACAATTGAGTTAATAACAACTCCGTGGGAAAAACTTGTAAAACCCATTACAGTGACGTGTATATATAAATAAATATATATATAAATAATTCGTTTCCGTTTTTGGTTTAATCCGATCATTTTTTTAAGAATAAAGAGTTGGAGAGTTCACTTCACTCCTGCCTTTCACAGTAGTGAAGTTACGTACATGACAATTCGCGGTCAACAACATCCGCATGAAGTGTAGTTCAACTGTGTAGTTGTGGTTCATCGCTTCCCGTAACCCTGTGACACATCTGTACTTGCCCTTCTTGTGTTTCTGTCTGTACCCGGGAGCATGTAACTCCGCCAAACCACCCCATGTGTAGAATAGAATAGAAGCCTTCGAGGCTTGAAAGGCCCCCGAAAAATGTTGAGTGACGTTTTAATCAGACACGACGACCGCCCACATCGCCACCGCCTCCACAGGGGAAAGCACGTGAACCTCTGGGATTTTCAATTTAAATTGGAATTTAATTGAGATTTATTAATCTAGTTAAATTAATTAAAGCTAAAGAAGAAAGTTCCGTTTGTTGTTTGAGGAGACTCGCAGCGTGGAAAAGCGCGAAAAGTGGTGAGACACCGGGAATGCGAAGATCTGACTGACGTTTTTAGACAGAGCCAAAATCAGTCAATCATTCACGGAATGAGACAAAGCCACACAGCCCGAGTTCTTTCGTCCTTCTACTTTATACGTCTGCATTTGTGTTCACAGTACACCCCTGATGTAGTTGAATTTCTAAAAATAATTTTAGGTTTTCAACTAACTTTCAGAAATTAAAAATTGAGAAGTTATTTTACAAAATTTTAATAACAACACAAATTACGTTCGCTTAAAAAATTAAGTAATTTTTTTTGTGATTTGGGAATTTTAAAAAAATGCTATATCCTTTTTAGTTATTCAGTTATGAATTTTTTTTATTAACACTATTGTGCATTTTATTTTGAAGGTAACTAAAAGTTTTGACGTGTGTAGAACGCACAGACATTGGCCCGATAGGCCGTGAGTGAAGTAGTATTAGTAGTATACTAGTAGTATTTGAACTTAAGTCAGGTGAGATGACTTAATTGTGCAAAACCACCTGTGAAAGGGAAGGCTCAGGATCAATACATGTAATTGAATCTCTTTAGTCATGTGCAAACTAATATTTGTGTTGTAAAATTACAGCAAAACAATACCACAATAGTAGAAGAGCATAATTGTACTTTTATACATTACACCGAATTATCTAAAAGAATATATTATGTGTTATTGTGCATGTGATGCAACAGGAACAATACATACTTGACACCCTAGACAGTTTTACCCTTTGGAAAAAACCCTTCTTTGAAAAAACGCTTTCTGAAAAAGAATGTAGAAAGAACTTAATGCGTCCTGCAAGAATTTTGCTACCATACACCATCTCAAGTTTTTTGTCTTCTTTACCTTTGTGAACGCCAAAGAACCTTCTTTACACCTACGTACGGATAATTTGAAGATTTTTAGTTAACTGTGACGTTAGGTGTGATGTTACGGCAAGGTTGTCGTTGTCGGAGAACCGACGTAAATTTTACTTCGAACAAATATAGTTCGTGAAAAAGTCGTCGGACGTAGTAATAAGACATTTTATTTTTGTAGAAAGGCAGAGTAAAATCCAAAAGACGGAAAAAAAGAAATTGACCACTTTAAAAGAGTATATATAAAAAAGTTAAGAAGCAGAACGTGGTTTCATCCGTTTGAAAGTCTCGATCGGTTCCTCACCGGAAACAAACCTTCAGGGAATTAAGTTATTTTTCCGACATTATGAGAATGTATAATGGAAACTTGAAAACCGTCTTTTATTTTCACGTCCTCAGACACACCCTCAAGTGTATACATTTTTAAAAAAAGGATATAACCGTTTTCTAGTTCACATTGAGTAAAAAAAAATTAAACAGGTTTTCCGCTTCTTGTCTCGAAAATCTTACATGAGTATTATTCAGTTAGTACTTAGATCCAGAGTAATCTCCTCTCGACAAGTACCAATTCGGTAAATAAATTTTAGTTATAATATTCCTGTGCACTTTGAAAACAAACAATCAAATTAAAGTAGGGCGACTCATGAAGGTTGATACTCTTTAAGTTAATGAACACTTGTACAGTATATTCGTACATTTAAATAAAAACCTCCTGTTTTATGTAAGAAAAATGGTGCAACAAAAGTATCAAATTGTGTGTAGTAATGTTTGACGCATAGATCATATATACATATATGTGTGTGTGATAAAATATATAGTGAACTTCTATATACACTCCGTTAAATGCGATGGTATAAGAGCAGTTAGAGTACTTCAACGTTTTTGTTTAACCTCACACTACTTTGTTTATGTAAAAATAAATTAAGAAGTGCTTAACTGAGATTTAACTACAAAATCCGAGCATTTCATCCACTTCTCTAGTACTTTGTATATGTTTCAAGTAATCATTATCGAAAAACAAATCCTGAGAACTTAACCTGTTTGTTTATTTTCAATCGAAAATATTAACTGTCACTTATTAAAAATTACTTTAAATATATATACAATTTACACATCGTTGCGTTATTAAAAGGATTTTTCCGTCGTTTGATTTATGTATATTGTTGTGTGGTGGTGACGATTGTCAGGTGCTTAAAAGGCCACGTATGATTTTGCTGTTGTTAACCAGTGACTGATTTACAATTTCTGCTGTTTCAGAAGAAAGAGAAGAAAACACTCTGCGTGTGCGTGTGCGTGTGCGTCAAAGGATGTCTTCCTCTCTTCACTTTTATCCAAACAATGTTTAAGAGATTACCCTCATTTGAATTATTAACGCAATTTCTCTTTATGATAGAAAGCAAAAATTACCTGAATCTTCATTTTCTCTCCGAGTCCTGGGGTTTAATTAATAATGAATAGAGAAATAGACCGAAGTGGAAGGACCGAATCGTGACTGGAGAGAAACCAAAACGAATCCCTTGGAAATCGTCTCGCATAGAAAGTGCAAGAATTAGTAGATAGAGAAGACCAGATAGGAAAGAGTAGATGGAGATGAGCAACTTTCGGCAAGTAAATTTCGTCGAGGACCTCCACAACTTTGCCACTGAGAGTTTGTTTACCCAAAGTTAACACCTGAATTAATTTGGGAAGGTGATCGGGGAGGAGGGGAGGGGTGTCCTTTGAACAAATCCGATATTCGCCTGGACTTGTTCATTTCCTCTATTTTGTGACGTAGTGCACTATTTGATAAATATACAATAACAGAAATTACGCCTTGGAAGGAAGTAGAAACTTAATTTATGCAAACTCTATTATTAAACAAATAGCTGTGAGGTAGTGGTAGTACACACTAGTAAAGTGTAGTACACACTATATTTGAAATATCAAATGTATTATACTGAAATATGAAACCGTACTGAGACGTAATTCATGTTAAAAGGTATTACAACTTACTATTAAAACTAAAGTTTTATTTCGCACACAGTATACATTAATAAATAATATCAAAAACTGTCGCATTAACGTGACAAAATTATTTAACTTTGAAGTAGAATAATTAATTGTTTCTTAAAGTTGGTAAGAAAAGTTAATTTTAAAATCGGTACTTAATCTATCACCATTCAGCCTATTAAACAGTCGCATTAATTCGTTTCTTATTTATTAAATTTATAATAAAATTTCCAATGTTAACCGGCAGCCGGTGAGCATGTAACATGTCATCACGTAAATACTAATCGTTGATTAATAACACATCGCATTAATAATTTTGTTTGTTTTATTGTTATCTAAATAGTAAAATGCTCCATTAAAAAGTTTTCATTGTTAATTAAAAACTTTTTATTCTTGTATTGTTTGCATGGAAACCTCGTCAAATTTCACGTAATGTAACCATCACAGTCTCACTGGGAGTTTACATGTAAAACTAAACACAAACTTGAACTTGTCGAGCCTTCATGTGTACCCTTTCAATCGCGCGTTGAGAGAAAGAAAACCTTTGCTGAAATTAACTGCAGCGGCAGTTACCAAGAAAAGCTCCCGCATAATTTAACCAACCTTCTGCGGTTTTTCCTTAGAACAGCCATTTGTTCCAGAACGAACAAACTGGAACAAAAGCTCTAATGAAAGAAATTGTTCTCGGAAAAGCGTGTCATTTAAATTAATTAAAAGGCCGGACATGTCTGATGTTTATGCTTCAACATAAGGTAATTATCCTTAAAGGCTGCAAGTAAAAATTTAAATTATCCTTTGCCGTCACCGGGAGATGAAGTCTTATCAAGTTTTAGCAAGGGGACACCGGACACAGAGAGTAAGATTTTAGGGAACATGTTTTATCCTACGCAACATCGTTAAGCTTCGAGAAGCATTAGAATGCTTGAATGTCCCAGCAAGGTAGGAAGAAGGTTTACGTGGGGACACAAGAAAAAAATATATACAACGAGAATCTACACCGAAGATTTACTCATAGAACTTAAATAACAGCGCACAAAATAACATCAATTTCAACTTTTTATTAGGCCTACATACTTGTGTTCGTACTCATACAGTGGCTTATACATAAGGTTCAAAAGGGCGTACATATTTTATTAAAGTTATTAATTCGTGTAATAACCAAACTAAAAAAGAGTATGTAATTATTTTGTTTATAATTCTTATGTTATTTTAAAAGGTATGTTTTCAACGTAAGACAGTGTGAGGGATGAGGACTGAACACATTTATATTTAATAAACCAATGTGAGAGAATTGCGTCAAACTTGAAGAGTAACGTCAATCCTAAGAATAATTTATAGAATTGTTTTGGACTATTCAACCGTTCTGTGAATTTTGAAAAAAATTTGGCAGGATGAAGTAAGACCTTGCTCTGTTGGCATTTCACCTTTACTGTGGGAGAGTTATTGGACATAAAAATATGAATGCGAGTCCGAAGTTCAAAATTCATTGATGACAAGTTGCAGTTAGGAATTTAGTTCTTTGCTTTTGATTTTAGTTAGGTAACATAATGGTCCCCGAGAGAAGTAAATTTATGAAATTTTGAAGAAATGTCGAGTCATTTTGGTTAATGATTCTTAATTAATGTAATTATTTACTCCATCAAAATTACTCAGGTCCTTCCAGTAAAATAATTTTTTACTGAAGTGCCACGAAACGGCTTCTGACATGTTTCTTGTAACTTCCTACTAACGACTCAAACGTAGTGACCCAAAAAGAGTTTTAGAGTCTGGCCCACAGGCCCAGAAAGTTATTCAAAAACAATAAAATTGATATTCCACTGTAGTACGATAAATATTAGCAATAACTTTACAAAATCTTCAGCAGTTAGAATGAAATGCATAGGAATCGTAAAAGACATAGCTTTTTTTGTTCATTATACATATACATACCGGGCTGAACTTTCACTTGCTGCTGCAGTACAACGTTAATTGATCGTTTATTTGCTCGCAAAATGTATAAATTGTTAATTAATTGTTATTGCTGTCGTTCACTCTGACTTTTATTTCGACAATTGTCTTTGTTGCTGCCGTTGTCATTCATAAAATTTGGCTTCTGCACCGACAACAGAATTCCTGCAGGGCAATTACATTAAATTTCGCTTGTTCGGTTATTTTTTTTTGTGTCTTAATTGTGGAAAATAATTTTCAAAATCAGCGCAAAAACATTCGTTCTAATTCTCTTTCAACATGAAACTCGTTAAAATTAAAAATAACAATAAATTTCGATGGGATTTTGTCTGGAGTGAACGCACCGTACCACTTCCCGAAGAAAAACACTAAAACTCAACTGTAAACAATTAAGATGGCTACCGTCTCTTTCTTTTACATAATTTGTCATAACCGAAAACTATTTGACATGGCGGTTGATGCGACGTAGAAATTCACCTCACATTTTTCCTTTTTCCTCGTCGCTTCTTCTGCGGTAAATCTGAATTTTTGTACTCTGTAACTTGTCAAATTTTAAAAGAAGAACATCGCCATTTCTCTTTTGTCTATTCACCGAGGAGAAATTATTTTTCATCTTGGAGATCTGAACCGTACATTGTGTACGGTACGGGACGGTCGTGTAAAATTTTAGGTTTTGGTTTAGCGTGATGTTAGCTTTTTGGCCGTCTGTAGGATTTACTCTCAACTTCAAAAATACTTCCAATTTCTAAATTCAAAACATTCAAAACTAAAAAAAGCAAGAATTGACTTGAGTCAGCACTAATTGTGTAATAATATATAATATTATTGTATTGTGGAGTAAATTAATACTGTTTCAGTTTAAACTACTCAACTGTACAATAATATTACAGATTTCTCCGGTAGCATTACAAGTAAGAAACGCTGCCGTCTTCTTTTCCTCGTAGAAATCGCAACCGAAATCGATCGACGTGCATTTTATTAAATTCGAAAAAAAAAATAAATAAATAAATAAACTGGCGTTTCATTTTATTTTTTCCCACACTGAAACCAAGGGGGTTGTCGAGGTGAGAAATTTGTTTTTATTCGTCCTGCTGTTATTTTTTTTTTATGACAAAAGATTGAATTGTTAGTTGCCGTAGCCTCCGAGCCTTTTTCTGCCGGTACCGTCGCCACCGCCGCCTAATACTCACAGCTACTCCAACCATCTCCACATCCTCGTTCGTCATTTAACAAATGTCTTGTTTGTGTTCAAATTGCCGTGGATTGAAAACGAAAGGATAAACCTGAATTATATCCGCGATGATTACACCCACCCGGTGAAAGTCACGAAATTCCAAGGAGAAAGTTCATTTTACGCTGTTTTAGAATCAATTTTCATTTGAAAAAGAAGAGATTGGGATTGGGGGTTGGGGTTCGGGTGGGTAGGGGATTCTGTGAACGGCCCCGTACAGCACAATGCCGCGTGTATAATTTCAACACTGCCTCCGACAAAATAGAAATGGTAGTTAAAGAGAAATCAAACTCAAAATTTAAATTCCCCGCGTAACTTCCCTCTATCGATTCTCAACGCTTCAATTTTCGTTTATTAACGTCATTATACACCTGTTTCCGGGTTTTCAGTCGATGTCTGCTTGCTGTACGACGGTCCTGTAAACGAAGAAACTAAATCAGAGTACAAAGGTAACCGCTTAAGGGTTGGAGTAGAGTTTTGTATGAGCTGAGGTGGTGTCCCTTGCACTGGCCGGTCATCCCGGCACATACCGTTTCCCGCTGTCGTGATGATTTTCATTAATAAATCTTTAATAACTATTATTTTTCACTTTTTGTAATGTCCGGTTGTGCGTTTTTTCCTCAAACAGTAATAATGATAATACATCATCAGAAGTGTTCCCTCTGACATCATTCACATTTGTTAGATTGTACTCTTGGAACTTTTATTGGAAAGTATATTTTTACTTCCTGTTGAGTTCCTCGAAGTTCTGCCAAAAACATTAGAGTATAATTAAATGAAATTAGATATTTCCTTTCTCTTTTGTCTCATTTTTCGGTAATTGTAACTCCTCCCGAAGAAACAGACCGAGCACTTAGTTGAGCGTGTTATTTTAATAGAAATTCATTCCTACCCAGTTCGTACCCAGTCATTTTCTGTCTCGAACATCCCTGGAAGTTTTTATTCTCCTTCTTCTTCGTTCTTCTTCGTCGTCGTCTTCTTTTTACTTCTCTGTTGTTTCTTCTTCCCGTCTGTTTGCTCCTTTTTAAGGGAAAAAAATGACTTCGAGTCGAGGAAAAGAAAATTGCAGATTCAGACCGTTGTTTGTACACCTGGTGCTCTTGAGACTGTTTGTTTAAACTCTTCAGGCATTGCCTATTTTTGTAAGGTTCGCTTTTTCCCACCGGCATCCTTTCTTTAAATAGCATCGAACGATTAGAGTGAACCCTTTTCTTTTTTGTGAAATCTGACGGATTTTTTCAAGTGATAAAACATAACTCGTGGTCTGAGTCACTTGTTCCGAATGCTTCTCGACTTTGCAAAATAATCACAAATTGCCCGTGACAGACAACTTTTCGCTCCTCTGACAGAATGCCAGGTGAGGCTGCCAAAATTACCTGGCCAATTGGATCCCATGACTCGTGCGATCATCAGAGAATTCGAACTCAAACAGGTTATTATTGGATAGGAAACATTTAAATAACTTTGAAACGCCCAACTTCATTTGGGAGTACATTGAAAAACTTAAGCAATGTATCTGCCAAGCATCTTCAACAGCTTGAAGTGGGTTAATAAATTAATACATTACAAACAGAAAAGTGACTGATAGATAACATCAACACATCTCGAAAAGAGAGAAATTTGGTTGTGAACGGAATGTTAATAAATAAATTACTTATACCTACTTTTGCTTAATAAATTATAGAAAATGAGTTAAGCATTAAGCAAACTATTTAGTTAAGCATCCAACAGCATCGCACTATGCGTGCAATCAAATTAAATGACCGTACATGTTAATTTAAAAATCGACAAACCTGTGTAGAGTGAATCATAATTTATACTATTTATTTAGGATCGAATACTTATTCATACAAAAATTTATGTTGGCTCTTTGAACTCGTTCTTTTACAAGAGTTTAATAAAGTCACAGTACTTTGCGGTAAAAAAGAAACTGACGTAATACCAGGAACCACGTAGAAGTGGAAGACAAATAAAGGAAAAGCAATAACCATACACTCAATATAATAGCCCGGATTAAGTTGAAACTCTGTAAATATTGACAGAATTTCACAAAAAAGGACTATCGCATTACATTTTTAATTCTATTAATCAAACCGCTTCACGGTACGATGCTTTTGTGCGTTACTATACTAAAAGAAGTAAATTAATTATCCCCGGGGGCGTTAACTTAACTTTTGCGCTATAACAACTTAATAAGTAATGTGCTCTTTGAGAAAGTCAAATCTTCAATCGGGTTAACCGAAGTGATTAAACCGGAAATTGAGTGTAGGTTGAGCACTTTTTCTAAAATAGGGATACATAAACATAAATGTGTACACACATTTACATAGGAAGAATTGTATTTATATAAAATCACATATATCTGCAATATGGTTCAGTATACAACGTAATGTGATACGTAAGTATAGCTTAATAATGTGCCATTTCCGGTTCTTGTCGGTTAATGTCAATTCAATCATTCGCCAAACGTGTTACCCGACGGAAATTCTGCATTTCCGACATGAAAATGTCGGATGAAAATCCGGTTGCAGGGGTCTTATAAGTAATACATTATAATAAAATACCGTTGGGGAAAAATGGGAATGAAGTCTTTAAATTTTAAATTTGAGGAAGGAGAAAAACGTGGCGGCCGTATAATTCACCTGGAACGAGTTCAGGTAGTACTTTTTTCTCATTTTGGTGTGTGTGGAAATAATGCGGGGGAAACAAAGAGCCGCGTTATTAACCGGCGAGAGTGTCCCATTTATCCGGCGATACGCCATAAACCTTTCCTGTCGTTACTTCCGGTTTTCCGATACCGAATTTCTCGTTCTCTACGCCTTCCACCCGGCTTTCGTTCGAGTTCCTTTTTCCCATTTCTGACCCGAGTTATAATCACACGGTGGTGGAAACTGAAACGTCTACGCATAAAAGCGAATCAAGTGGTTGTTCCCACTGGAGACGCAGTAACGGGAAAAAATCAATGTTGCTCGTCTAATGAGTGTAAAGTAATAAATCAAAGGAATTGATGATAAGGATAAATTATTAGTGGCGTAGTACTTTCTTTCAATAATTATCTACTGACAAAAGAAGTACCGATGGAAAAATTGGTGCTTGCAAATGCAGATGTAGTGAAAGAATCAAAGGAAATAGTGTTCACAAATGGGTTCAATTGAACAAATCAAAGAAATTGGTAGTGCTAAAAAAGACGAAAGCAAAATGGCAGGTCACATAAATGGAAATGAGTGCTGCAAATGAACCATAAATTAATAGAATGAGCACTCAGGAACGGGCCCAGAAGCGAATATGAACGGAGTTACATCTCGGAAACAAATCCCAAGGAAAAAATCAAAAGAATTGATATTCTTAAAGCAAAATAAAGACGGATAGCAAAGATGACAAGGAAGTAGTGTCACAAGACGAAGACATTTGCAAGGAATTACAGGACTGCAAGGGAAAATCAAAGGTATTAAAACTCGGAGGCGGGTATGAAAGAAGAAACCTTTGGGAAAGGTCACCGGAAGCAGTTCGGACGAAACAAAAATTGAAAATAACAGGATTAAAATGAAGGAAATATGTCAAAGAAATGCGCGGAGAAACTGAGAACTCCCTGCGAAGTTATAAAATATATAAAGGTCCTTTTCTTCCTTTCTCTTGTCGTGTCTAGTTAATTACCCAAAGGTGTAGGAATAGTACAGATGGTAATTGAAAGAAACAGGGGATGAACAAAGAGTGGGAGAGAGAAAATAATTCAAGTTGGTGCGTTGGCCCGTGCCAATTTTTTTCCAGCTCTTCAGGGTCTACGACCCGTAGGATCGAGTAGAGTAGTGGAGTGTCAGAGCTGAGAAAAATAAGTAAAAGACGTACACCTGCAGAGACAAAGGAAATGAACCCTTTTCCACTTACCCTTAAGCAAATAATTAATAATGCATTGCTAACTTTAACGTAATTCAAATTAAACACTCTGCAAAACCATGCTAATTGAATTGAATTCACTAGCGTTACTGATTTAATTTAATTGAAACGGATTTAATTGTATTGTGAGTAACAGTTGCCGTGACTTTTAAATGTATCTCCTGTTACCCAGGGTTTGTTGTCGGCTTTCTAAATTCTTTTGATTTCCCTTCATCTGCTATATTATGAACTATTGTGTCGAGTGTAATGTTTTACCCCACACAGATCCTTTCTCCTGACATACCCGTGTGTCCTGCCTTACAATTCCTCTTTATACAAATTAAATGATTCAGTTTGGTATTAGTCAAACCTATTTTGCACACAATTTAATTCGACAATTTGAATTCTCCTTGTGTCCGGTAGTGTCATTCTCCTCTGCCATGGAGAAGAAGGAACTTTAGTTCAGTGGAGCTCGTCATGCCAAAAATTATTTTACTCCGCTTCTCCAGTACTTTGAGGTCCTGGTGTTAGGTTAAAGTATTATAATCGATAAATTACAGCATGTATTTTATTTATTTATAAAAATATTCGTACAAGTAGTAGTGCAAAGTTTAGCAACACAGCAACCTACACCAATTTTGTGCCTATTTCTTGTACAAAACTTCTCTTAAATTTTTTTTCATTTGATTCTGTGGAGTTGTCGTCCTTAGACTTTATTTATTTCTTTGTCTTGTACCGCTGCTCCTAAGTCGTTGGCCTCCGTCATGATGCTGTTGAACACTTGTAATACAAAAATCAGACGTAACTTCACTTTTTGACAGGCATAACAGTCAAACGAACAGTACACGAAAAAAGATACGAGCGTACAACATTATATTTTATATATTCGGACTAATTTTTTTGCACTTTTTAGAACAAAATGAACAACCGGACTGTGAAACCAAACGCAATAACTTTTCTGTGGCAAGTTTTTTTGCTGTTTTCAATTGTCGTTGAGGTCATATCGTTGCTTCCGTGGTCATAAACCATAATATGGATGGAATGAGAGTGGAACGCGATTTAATTTGCATATTTGTAACCTCTCGGCGGTGCACCCGATGAGTCTGTTGTAGTTTCAGAAATGAAAAGAGAGTTTTTGTACACTTGTCACGCGTTATTGTCAACTAAGATTATTTTTTTCACTTCCTCTAAGTGCAGTGTAATTCGAGGTGTGGGCAGTGCAGAGGCATTCAATTCGGTGTCATTCAATGCAACGTGCGTTGGTCCGATTCGCCTTCTGCTAGGGAATGTGACGTGGTACCAGTGGAAGTCTTCAATCTTTGACTTAACATTTCACTCTGGAGTATATATTTTTGTATACATAATTAATCAAAGTGAAAAACTATACAAGCAAAACTGAATTTCACCGTTCAACACATGGAAGGAGGGATGTAAACAGAACAATAAACATGACTTATTTTGGCTACTTAGAGTCTCCTTTGCTCCTTAATGTTACGCAGCTACATGGTTTTGATTCTGCTTCAAATTTATGCCTTTTCACTTAGAGAAGAAGCTACACAGGTGTTCGGCTGATACATTTCACCCTCAAATCGGGGCTGATTCATAATTTATGGGTCTGTTAATTTTACTTACTTCCTGAGGTCATCAACTTCTCATCAAATTCGGTCCTGCCTCCATATTTTCGCATCGAACTCCCCTGAACAGAGACAATACAGGGATGGAGAGCACATACAGAAGAAAAATAAAATATATCACCATCCTTCTTCTAATCCACACTCATAATAGTAACCACCCTTAAATACTTTAGAATTTATTGCAGTCCTACGTAAATTGCCTCTTAATAATTATTTATTGTTTAGTATTACGGCCTTTTTTAATGTTTTGATTTACTCTCCGGCTAATTTAATTAAACTAATCTCCTGTCGGATTTATATTTCTCGTTTTGTTCTCTTAAACTTTTTGCAATTTTTTTGTGCAGTATTATTTCGTAATTGTACCTGATGAGTACTCGTCCCACGGTACTGCAGAAATGCTGGACGCGTCACGAGTATCTCCACCTGTCGTTTCAGGTCTGTTCTTCCGCAAGTGTAAAATTCCGTTATAATTTCGTTATCAATCGCAAACCATAAAAATTGAAATTTGCATTTTATTTAAATTTTAGTTCTTATAGCAGATTTATTTTGAGCTTAAATATATTACAACTATAAATTTCTCTATATGGAGTTTTGAGGTAGAAATTTGAAGTGAATTTTCACGTTGGTTTCCACGGACCTCTTTGATATATCCACAGGTTGAAATATTGTTTAAATATTTCATCGTTCAATTTCTACTTCTGCTAGTTGACTGTTTTATTCACCGTTGTCGGACTGTTACGTGTGATAACAACAAAAAATCGGAGTTTTAAATAAGTTAACTTATTGTGTACGTCAGTGATTAGTGTAGGAGTTCAATTTTGAACTTTGACTCCAGACATTCTTCAATATGAATTAATTTACAAGTAATGTAGACAATTTTTAATTGTATTCCTTTGCTCGTCCGACTTACTCCATCACTTTTACGAAATTATAATTTTTAGAGAAAATACTAGTGTTTATTTGCGTACAGTATTGTTATGTATAATTTTAACATATAGTCATGTCGGTGTGTACCGTTCGCATCTTCCACCTGCGAAATTCCACTTCTTGTTGTCCATTTGTCAGACGCTCGGACTGATCCAAGTTAACTAAAACCAAACAGAAAGGCAAAGTAATTCGATTAGTGTCGACACACGCGTCGTCATGCCCAAGAGGAATTGTTTCTTTCTCTCGCTGTCGCATTCCCTTCTGGCTCTCGCAGTTGTTTTCTGTAATTACAGGAAAAGTTAAAAATAGTCGAGAAATCTGCAACTTGAGACGGACTTAAGCTGTCATCGCGGATTAATTAGCTCGACAAGATGAGGGTAGTAAAACGCGTCGCCGAAACGCTGGCGGGGTAAAAAAAATATTTCGCAGACGAAGGTTAATTCTCAGCTATCCTTTTTTATCACATGTGTAAGCACATGGTTACACGAGGTATCTACCCGTGTGGAAACGTACAAGAAACACTTCGTAATCCCATTTAATTAAGCTAATCGTAACAAGCGGATTTACGAACCTGAGAGAGGACATATAAACGTCATATAAAAAGACATTAACTTGTCCGTCTGAATAATCGTTGTTTTTACTAACAGATCGGACGTTAATGGCGAAAGAATCTAAATTTTGTCTAGGGTTTCTGAACGCGACCTGGGAAGAAATAGGTAATGTAAAAAAATATAGTCAGAGTTCCAGAGGTCCAGTGCATTGCAAACATTGAAATTGTTTTCAAATTTCAGTATTGAGTTAATGTTAATTAAATAACATGTTTTTTTATGAAAACATATCATTGATCCTACTTGAACGCTGCAACTCTAAATGGGCAACACAGTCATTGGGTTCCTGTACAAATTCTACAACACGAATTAACATAAATAGATAACATCTTTGACTCATAGAAATATTAAGGTTAACCATTGGTTTAGAGTATTGTCCACGATCGTTCGAGAAACTCGTTTGATGTCGAATAAATTTGAAATAAACGGAATTGGGCACGTTTTTACAAAATAACCCAGCCCGAAAATCATTTGTCCTTTTTTATTTGTTTCAAACCAACTGGAACCGAACTGGACCTCCGGGGAATTGAAATTTGCCGGTGAGAATCCTTCAGGGCGTTAGAAAAAGGCATAAAAATGGCGTTTTAAAGGACCAGCCGCAAATGTTTGTCTAAAATTGGCCGATTGGACGGAGGCCTCGTCCGCCAAATCCCCCGGTCAAATCCCCGCAGTTTTGCCTGGTCGTAACACACAGATTTTAAGAATGTAATTTTTGGGATTTACTTACATTTACTGCTCTGAAATACAATAATAACTCGGTTTCATAACAACTGTTTTTCTTTTTCACTTCTCGTACTTCGTCTGCGATCCTTTTCGAGTTCTTCGGTCGGGTCAGAACTCTGTAAGACGAATCCGACGAGTTCTTTTACAAGAAAGTTTAACTTTCTTCTTCTTCTTCTTCTTCTTCTTTCTCTCGTCCTTTTTTTTTCCTGAAACTATCCTCCCGCGGAAACGTTATCCATTTTTATTTCTGTTCGTTTCCTTTTTCACTTGTCACACATTTCTCAGACGTTATTTGATCTTTTGCAGAGAGAAAAGCGCGCGGAACGGGAGAAACGGGACCGCAGGAAGGTAAAACCCGAGGTGGAAAGAATGGAAAAGCCATGCAATCTTTGATTTGCATTGTACCGGAGGATTACTTTTTGCATTCCTTTGGGGAGCCATGAATGGAAAAAGTCGGAGCAGTCGGGGGGGAGAGAGAGAGAGGGGGGGAGATGGAGAGGGCAGATCATGCCGGAAAAACTTATTGTTTTATACAAGTAAATAAGTTTCAAATGAAGTTAGTCAAGGAGAAATGCTTTTTAATTTCAACTAATATGGCGAACGAAGTAAAAAAATATTTTCTACTTTTCGTCTGCAGTTTCTTTCCCTCCGGTGAAGTATTTGAGACTTTTAATTAAGGTTCCGAGGTCGTGGTTTTATGAGAAAAAGTTTCGATTGTAGTTGAACCGCAATGGAGTTGTATTTTTAAATTATCAATGGATGTAAAAATGATTTGTGGACCTCTTCAATTGGATGGGTTCCATACAAATTGTGTAAGCTGCAATTCAATAGTCTTAATTACACTGCATCATTAATAATTTATTTATTTTTCTTACGGTAAATTTTGGTAATTACAAATATGCAAAGGACACTATCATTGTTAGAAAGTTCTTTTGTCCAACAATAGAACTTTGTACTGATTATTAATCAAATCATCAGTACCAACGAGTGCAGAGTAGTTTTTTAAAGTTATCTTTCCAAGTTTTCCGTGAATGTTACCTTATATTATAATACAATAATTTGTAATATAATATAATGTTAATATCCTAATATGTTTATACAATATTCTTCTTCTTGTAGTTCTCTTGTAGTTCGTTAGAGTTAGTTACTGATGACTGAACTGAGTGTTCTGTATAATCGTAGTGTATTTATCAGTAAGCACTAAGTGTAATTTAAAGTCTCCCATCTTTTTCTCGGTCGATACTCGATATTTTATAAATGGAAACGACAATTTCTAGGGATCAGATCGTCTGAGAAATGGCAATCGTCAGATAAACGTTCGATCGCCGGGGTCGATTTGATCGAGGTGGTGCAGAAAGCGCCTCATTCCTCCTCGGGTTTACCCCTGGCGTCTTCGCACACGAAGACAAAGAAGAAGAGCACGAGCCATCGCTCTGTTTATTTCCACGGCGGAAGCGTCATAAATTACCGCCGCCAAAATGAAATATATTGATTTTCCGCAGGATTTGTGGAAGACAAAAGTCTTTGTCAGGGAAAGTAATTGGGCGTCTTTGATGTGGGTGATTTTAACGTACGACACACACCACACACACTCGTACACAAACACATACACGCAGACAAAACTGTGCGGACAAAAACAACGCGGACAACCGCAAATTGCGCTCATCAGACCTTCTTCACGGGGCCAAAGAGTCTTCATTTCGGCCAGCAAATTCATTTCTTTTTATAGTAGGCGTTAAAAGGATATATGTTTTGTTTTGTTGATGTTTCCTCGGCTTTTTTATCGCTCTCGGATGGACGCAAATGGAATGAGGTTAGCCAAACGACAGTCTGCATTTTAGCGTCGTTTTGTCTAAGGAAAATAAACCGGCCGTAATTTTGGCCTATTGTCTGATTGACCGTCGCATATCAAATTATATATAATTTGTAATATGGTAAATTGGAGCTATACTCGTAGAGAGCGCCAGAAATGAACTTCGAGTATCTTAAAATGAATAATCGCTCATGATAAGTGATTACAAGTGCATAAAATTCTACACAATTCGAATTTTTCACACCAAGTTCCACATTCTCTTCTAGTTTTCAATTTTTTAAAATTTTCTTAATGCTTTTTCTAACTTTATTGTTTTAATCATTGGTCTATCGTTTTCTAGGCCGCTTCTGGTTCTCTTTCTAGGACGTATCATTCCCTTTCTTTTTTCATTTCTCTAGCCCGCATTCATGCGTTTTCATTAGACCTGCTATTTTTTTTAGGGCGTCCCCACCCCTGAGAGGAAAAATCACGAAAGCTTAAAGCTATTCTTCTTCACTAAAAACGATATCGTTACTTAAATAAGGTGAAATATTAGAGGAATATCTGGGTGAGATTAGTCGCTCAGTGACAGATCGGGCGGAGCACATTTTCCCTATTTTACCTAGACAAAAATGTCGGTTGCCCAAACATTGCTTATGCAGGATGCGAATTTATATTTTTCACGCACGTAGAAGAAGAACAGTTTTGTAATAAACCTGAAAATAAAGTTAGACTTTGTTCTGGTAGTTGAGAGGTTTGAGTTCCCATTCTATTGCGAGCAACGGGAAGCAAAATTCAATTCGTACTTCTTGAGTTGTGTTCATGTCGTAAATATTTCCTTGTCCTTTTCTCAACCACGTATTTTACAACCATACCATCTTTTGTCCATTCGAATACCCAATTCTGATACCGAAATCTCCTTCCTACACCAATTAGTTCTAGGTCTCCTTTTCATCTCCTTCCACGTTTTCAGCGCCTTTCATTTTTAGCCTTTGTTGTTATCTGACTCCGTTCTAGTGAGTAACAATTATTGCTAGAGAACTCTCTAACCACTGACGATGCCAGCAGCGGGGAAAGCTGGCAAACGTTTGGGAAGGGGGTAACCCCCGTCACCACAACAGGACACGGTGTTATTCGACAAAAAATAACGATAAGTATATATATAAAAATAGTGTACGCCGTCAAAATTAAAATTCTATAATTTTACTGTTTCTCGTTTTCACCTGAGCAGTGCTACCCTACCTGGTTTTTGCCAGAATATTTGGCAAATTCAATTTTGCAAAATCTTATTTAGAGGGGAAATTTTGAATAGCAATAGAAAATTAACTATTTTTTATTATTTATTTTTATATACAATCGATTGGTTTTCGATAATAATTTCAAGTTGTGCAATAAACTGATAGAAACCAAAATCGTTAATTAGTGCAGGGGTTAGAAGTATCTCTAGAAGTATTTTATAGAAGGAGAATTATTTTATTTATTTTTAGGTCCTATTTCCAGTAAAAAATAAAAAATATTTATCTACTGAAGTTAAAATTAACACAAAATTGTATTAAACTATTACTTTTTGAAGTAATTCAACAAATTAATAAATAATTAATTCAAGGCTGAAGTTGCATTTTCAAACTCGTGTCAGTATCTGCATACCTACAACAAAAATAAAATAATAGAATTAATTAGCTGTGCATGGGCGATGAAAAGGGAGTGGATTACGTATCCATAACTTATGTACTAAGCGAAAACATAACTGACTATATCCATTGAACTTGAACGAACTCCGGGGTGCACTAAATTTCCCTACTTCAAACCAAGTTGTTTGAAGTTATTCAATTAATAACAATGCCTTGTGAATATTAGACCGTTTCAATCGTTTCGTGTGATCAGTTCTGAGAATTTTGTCGGTAATGAAGTCGTAAATTAATTTTACCAAACTAAACTTTTAGTAAATTTGTTTACAAGTTTATATTTTGAGAAAAATTTGAAGAGAAAGCTTTCGGATTGGGTCGACACCTTCAATGAGGCCTTGGTTGCCCACGAGGGGTGCGTTTTTTCAGCGATTGGTCGGTTGTTGGTTTCACGGGTACTTGTACGCCGGTAAACAACTCATTTCAGAGAATTTTCCGACTTGGACAGAGTTAAAAGGTTGCCTTCTCTGGAATTTAGTGTTGTTTTCCTAGACAGAAGAATCTTCCAGGTGAACTTCACTACGTTTAAGTAGTTCACAATTCGTTGTGTTTCCTCTTTCTGTTGTGGAAATTTGTGTCTGTCGTCTCTGCCGTGCAGTTGACCGAGCGTTTCCAGGCGTGAAAGCAAAGAAACTTTGTTGGTGTTCGTCAAGAATACAAAACATTAATTAGTTCTTAGTAACAAAGTGACGCGACGTGGGGACCATGTCTGGGGGTCACTTCTGACACTCTGAAACAGTGCCCAGGAGAGAAAACGGAATGGGGCTGGGAGGGAAAAAACTAGGCTAAGGGAAAGGGTCAATAGAGAAAATTCAAACTTTGACTCGACTATTTACGGGGGTCTTATTAGTAATTCATTCGCGGCGGAAAAGGTTTTCAACCTAATTTCTCGTTAATGTAAGACTTTTCAAAGAAACCTTTTGCGTCTTTCCGTCCTTTGAGGCTGTCAAAAGTCACGGGGAGGATTCGCCAGGGTAACCGAACCTGGAAGTCTTGCTGGTAACCGTCAAACTGTCGACGGGAAGTGGCAGGCGACACAAACTCATTCAAAATGGCAAATTCTCAAAATAAATTCTTCGGATTAGGAAAACAAAGTTTTGAGCCGACTGCCGAGGTTTGACTGTCAATGGGATAGTAAAAGATTTTCTGTGGAATGGGAAAGTCATCACCACGGCTGACACGAAACAGGTAAAAGCTGGTAGAGGCACCTTCAACTCGTTCACCCTCTCCGCCTGCGTGCTCCTCGACCGTCTCAGGGATAAAATCAATCGTTTTATATCTAACACAAGCCATTCAATCCCGGATTTATATCTTAAGTTAATGATTAAATATTTAAAGAATGATAGGCGTTTCTCGGGGTCGTCTAAAGGGAAACCGCCCCCTCAGAATTTAATAGAGAAAGCATCGGAATCAACTATTTTGAACCTTTTTGGAATTGGTAAAAATCCGTTTTCCGAGAGCTCACCTCGTTTCCTTTAAAATTCCCAAGTTAATAAATCAAATCGTTCACTTTCCTGAAATTTCGACTTCCATTTCCACTTGCAGTCTATTCGACCGAGTCATCGTCTATTAGAGAACACAATGAAGTCCTCCGAATAAACCCGGGCTTAGGACATTTAAGTTAAACTCTCATTTGATGCCAAACATAGTCGAGACATCGGAGTTAACGTCAAACTATTCGTTGTAGTTTTGTGTCATTGTTTTTAATCTGGGGACTTTTGTGCGAATGATGGTTGGCCTGTTGCAAGTTACTTAATGCATCGCCATTTTTATTAGGATGAAGGGAAGAAACTTGGCTTTGTGCATTTGGGAGAGAAATTTTAAATATTTTCACCAATTACTCCAGACAGCTGATGGCCAATTAGAATTCGTATTAAATCTGTTAACAATTATTGTTAATAAAAATAATTAACCCACAAACTGATTTACGACACACAATTTATTACACACATTAAATAAAAAAGAAGTTATTATTTATATAATATGATCTTACTAAGCGTTTAATTGTTACAATTTGTCTTCCGCTTTTGCTTTAGAATATGCTATACAATAATATATTATAAATACATGTACTATGTACACTGAAATTTGTAAGAATTGCACTGCACTGCGCTTTGAATCATTCAATAATTGAATAATTCTTGTAATATCAGAGTACTTACCAGTTCCCTTCGGCAACAAGCCTTTTGTCGGAGTACACGTTGTCGTACAGAATGTGCCAAGCACCCAAGATCATTGCCTAGCACAATAATGTTTAACAACTATAATTCATGATTATTATCGTTGCCTTAAATACAAGAATTTCACTGTATAAACGTAGTACCGATAGTCTTAAGTGCAAAAATATTCTATACGATGTTTTCGGTGTATATTAAAATAAATATGCAGTACAGCCTTGTACAGTTAACTTTTTAAGTTGTCACCCTTAAAGGGCAGTGCCACGTCAGTCCCTCACTAACTTCAAATCTTTGGTCAAAAGTTACTGAAAGTGAAAAGGCAACTCTTCTTTTGGCCCGATGTTTAACAAGTTTGAATAAATCGAAGGAAGGAAACTATTTATGGTAAACGAAATCGTCTTTCCGCTGTTAGCCTTTAACATTTATCAGAGTTTTATAATACATTGAGTTCAATAAATCATTTAAAATCGGAAAGAGTCTCATATTTCATTTTTCTTTTGCCTTTTGGCTACCAAGAACTTTGACTCTTTTCCCGTGTAACCTTTCCCTCGCACCCGTGTAGTTATTGTTTTCCTACCGAGTTATCTTCTATCAGCGTCTTTCGGTTTCGTGACTGACAAAACGGTTGACTTGTTTTTTACTTGTGAAAATCCCAAATGCCTTCGATTTAACCCAATGATTTCACCTAGGTAACTACTCGATAATTATTCTACCTGTTCGGTTCGTCACTGACAACTTGAGTCAGAAATTATAGTTTTCACTAGTTAAGCTGTGTGACTCACAGAAATAACAACGAATTATTCATACGGTACAGATGTATGTACTAAATGGCTTGTCTTTCTATCCAATCTCAGTCTGTATCGGAGCCTTCCTCGCGATTAACTTTAAAATATGGAAGTTCAGAATGTTTTCTTCGTGTAATACATTCTACAAATTTATGTGTAACTTCATGGCTCGAAAAGTTATAGCAATGTATAACTCAAAACTAAATTTATAAGGTTTCCGTCGTGTCTCGAAATTTCTTACAGGCACAATATAAACTTACAACCAAACATAACTCAAGGGAGAACTTTTTTTATTAATTGCATACAACAACATTACTGGTTTGTATTAGCGACATTTTCTTATAATATGAATAACAGTATACTTATAATAATACTTATGTAGTATTTACAATGAACATTAAGTAATTGTATTAAATTTAACAAATGCAGTCTTAGTACATGAGCCTGCAGTCACAATACTGTATATTATGTTAATAACTTGTAATTTTAAAATATTCGACATGTGTTAAAGTTTTGTCGACAATTACCTGTCGACACTTCTGAAGAAGTTGCAGTTCAATTTTGACCATTCATACGGTACAAAAAATTCTATTTAAGTTATTTAAACTTTATTTTAATTTTTAATAATTAATATTACTGCCATAAATTTAGATAGCCGTTTCTTAGGTTAAAAGTAAGCGTAATGAGTGCGACAAAGAAGCAGATATGAACAGAGAAAAAGCACGAACAAGAGTAAGAACGAATTGTGTGGTGAGTAACAAGGAAAAAAATAGTAGACGAAATCATGAGAAAGTGGTTTTTGGGAATAGTTTGATACCCGCGATAAGACAACTCCATGGCAACCAGAATCTTTAATTGGAAAAACAGCCGAACGAAAAACCCGTTAACGACATTGCTATTAACTCCAATAAAAATTGTTATCTTGCTGAAAGAAAGGGCTGAGAATTAGGGCATTAGGAAATGGGGCAAGAGAAAGAAGCAATTTCTAATTTCTCTACAGGTTAGAAAGGGTTGAAAAGGTTGAAAAGCAGATTTTATTTCCTCAAAATATTATTGATAACGGCAAAACAATATTTTTAAAACTTGGTTTTTCTGGCTCCTGGTTGGGTACGGTGTTTATAGAAAAACCATACGTACTTATCAAAACTAAATTACTAAATCTAAAAAACAATGAAATGAAACTTGTATGACTGAAAAAAATAAATGTTGTTTTGCAAAAAGACACATAAACATATTTAGATACAGAAACTTATTTATTTTAAGTGAGTGTCAGTTACATAACTGAGCAGAAATTCAGGTGTGTTATGCGTATTGTACTAATTACATGTCAATTTTATCTATTTCTATTAAAATGTTTGGTTGTGTGGGTGCGCTACATTCATAATTATGAAGTGTTACTTACAAACTGCAAACTTTACCCTGCTTCGGTGCAATGTTTAATTACAAAAGCTTATTTTGGGAATAGAAAAAAATTTTTATAGAAAGGACGCAATTAAAAAGTACACAAAATCATTAAAATATAGTAATTTGTGTCGAAGAGTACACCACAAGGACGCATTTATACCAATAACTGCAGACCCCGTGCCGAATTCATTTGTATTATTAACAACACAAGTCGTGTTTATGTTTCAATAGAAGCATCTCTCAAACTCGTACAACAATTAATTAACGTTCTACGTGAGGACAACTAGTCAGAAAGCACTAGAATATTAATATTCCAAAGGTTAAGAGAGTAGGTAGAAAACAAAGTGTGGCAGGTTCAGATCGCTGATATTATAATTGCGCCTAAATTTCACTTAAAGTCACTTGAGATTTAAATTTACGACACGTAAATTTTAATTTGAAAGATAAAGAGACCGCCATTTATCTTTAAACCGCATTCGGATATTGAATTTGAAGTTTAATAAATTTTTGACTGAATTCACATCGCATTCCTCTGACTGTGCGCAAGTTTCCTCGAGACAAAGTCACCGGTGGAAAAACAGAGGTTTTTAATTAAACATTTGTCATATTTCCGGTCGTAAGAGTCACCGGAAATGACGTTAAAGGAAAAAAAAGCTCAATTGAGTGAAATGCAATTTGAGAACATGTTTCCGACAACCGGAAGTACCTCTCACCTGATACCTCTCACCACAAAATTTAACGTGATTGCTCCCTGGGCGAATTTGAAAAAGAAAACAACCCTCGATAGCTACTGCTAACCTTCGATAGTTTTTACAACTACAATCATTGTATCACTACCATTACTTCGTGGAACTTCGGTCGTTAATTAAGTCCTGCTGAAGGTGTAACTTACCCTTAATCTTTCTTTGTTTCCGCAGAGAGGGCAGTTCTGATGGGATGGTACGAGCGGATTTTCCGCTTTCCCGGAAGTTGGAAATGTTGAAACCGGAAGACGACCAATGCTGTTGCTGACGCCCGGATATGTCAGTCGCCGGAATGAAGGTGAGTAACAATTTCTTGAATTAAAATTCATTGTCTTGCGTTGGCGGTTTTTCACTTGGTCCTCCTCTCCGGTGATTGATAGGTACTCGACTAGATCGGCTGATGGATTGATTGATTGATTGACTGACCAAATGACTGATTGCTCATTGATCGAATGATTGCAGGGTGAGAAGGATGGAGGTACTCGAAACGAAATTAAAAAACCGAGCTTTCCGCTCGCACCGGCAAAACTCAAACCGTGAAATTGAATTTTACTTTTCGTTTAATCTTTCCCTTTTTGTATCCGCACACGTGCATGCAAGCGTGTGCACACATGAACACAATTCTGAAACCAAATTTTGACTATTTAAAAATTTTGTCTATTAAGTCCGTTAGGCTTTATGCAAAATTTCAACCAAATTACTCAATTCGAGTCAGGGTCAAACACGTTTTTTCTTTCATGGTATACGTTTTTCTACACGCACATTCCACATGGCATCTCGTGTTGACTGCTGCCGACAGTTTAATGACCGACAGCGTGATTCTCCAGGAGGAGATGGAAAAGTGCACGACAGCCGTCTTATTTTTACCGTAGAGTAATTAAATATGGAAATTCAATGCTTTTATCAGGTCATTCGTTAACTGCACAAACAAATTTATCAAATAACAAGTAGAATAAATATGAAACTAAAAGTAGCAATTTATTATTACGTTTCAAACGTTTCAAGTTCAAATGTTACGTTTGACTTTTACTAGACGAATAATTTCGTCAGGATAACCAATAAACAACAATAGTAGACAATAACTAATTGGGGTATTCTTTAATGTTATTAGAAAAAATATATAATAGCAAGGATTTGGTAAGAAATGGAACTAGTCGCCTAACAAACCAACGAAAAATAAAATTATTTCTTAAGAACTTTAGTTAACAACTTAGTCTGCTTTATTCATTCATTCGGTCAGTTGTAATCATTCAAGTCCCAGTTTAGGCTGAGTCAAAATTTATTTATTATTTATTAACTGAATCAGTGCCACTCCTAAACAGAAAGTTTTGTATAAAATATTTTTAATTTTAAAATAAAAATTTTGTACAGAAATTTATGCATCTCAGTTTTAATAATTTTAAGGTTCATTGATTAACAATAAAGTGGTTCCAGCGTAATTCAATATACATGAAAATGTTATTAAATATATCTTACTAAATAATTAATGGTATTTGTTAAAGTTATGAGATTTTTATTCTAAAGAAAGGATTGTAAATATGTTTTCCTTTTGATAATTTCTACTGTACTTTCTTCTTCATTAAAATTTTCTTAATTGGTCATCAAAGGTGTTAGCGTGTATTATTTGGTTTCAAATAAAGTGATAATTTCCTTTCACGTAATTTCTTATTTTCTACATACAAATTTTACATCGTGCGTTTTCAGTATAAATACATGAACAAAAATCTTACTAATAGGTATTATAGTACCTATAAGATTTTGAATAGTATCAAAATATTTAAGAACTAGTACTGTTTTTCGTACTTTCTGAACGTAGACGTTTGAATTAAATTGCTTGTCATGCAATGGAATTCTTTCAGTCTACCGTCAACCTGTAGAATAATTTATTTTCTTCTCTTTCTATCCCCCTCAATCTCTCTCTCTCTGTGTCACCTCTCTGATACCATCTGGATAAGTTTACTATTTACCAACTATGACTTTTTACCCGTTAACTTTGCTTGAAACTATCACCTTCCCTTCTTTTAGATATCGCTCGTTTTAAGTCGAATCGCAGGTGCCAGTTCGTTGCGTCAAATGAATTTCAATAAATCTGGTTTCCTGACACAGCCAACCTTTTTGAAATGCATTCGAGTGAAACATTGAGCTTCCCGCCATCTTCCTAGATTTTTTGACTGTTTGAATCAATAAAAGCATTTGTGTATTGTCTCGTCACTATCAATCGGACGGCCGAAGCATTTGTTGTTCAAACCAATACAAAAGCTTAACCCAGTTTCATACTGTACCTTGTACCTTTTCTGAAGTAATTTAAATATTCCATAAAATTGCGTAAACTCAATTTTATTATACAGTTGAAGCAAGACCACAGAATTTTTATTCTGATATATAATATGTATTATATGACTAATATATGAAATTAACTTATCGTACTCTAGGGCAGGGTAGGTTAGGTTATGTTAGCTTATGTTAGGTTTGGTTAGGTTAGGTTAGGTTAGGTTAGGTTAGGTTAGGTTAGGTTAGGTTAGGTTAGGTTAGGTTAGGTTAGGTTAGGTTAGGTTAGGTTAGGTTAGGTTAGGTTAGGTTTGGTGTGTTGCTCGTGTGGTTCCCGGATTATAATAGGACCAACCTATGCACTGGATGTCGTAAGAGGCGACTAAAAGGCAGGAGGCCCCGTGTAGTTGCCGGGCCCTAGAATCCAACCACCCCCCGTCACTGGGTGTCGTACGAGGCGACTAATGTGACAACGGAGGATGAAGGCGGAAGTTGGGGTTCTTCCAAACACTCCTCGGTTGGTGGGAGTAGTAACTTGAGATCGGTTGCTGCTCTCGGACGGTGGGTTCCCTTAGGGGAACGTAATGGTGCCATTCCATCCAAATGCGGATGTGTGCCGGACTCCACCATAAGTGACCTCGGCCTCTTGGAGTGGTTTTCGGCCACGGCAACTTCCTAGGAAGGAGAGCGAAGACAATAGCTCGGTAGTCTCACCTCTCCGCATAGGAAGGTGGTCTATGTTTTTTAGTGGGTTCGAGTCCCACAGTACTGGACATGCCCTCCCAACGGGGTCTTTTCTGCGTGGGCATTTTTCCTGGGTACAAAAAAAAGTTTTGGTGGGTTAGGTTAGGTTAGGTTAGGTTAGGTTAGGTTAGGTTAGGTTAGGTTAGGTTAGGTTAGGTTAGGTTAGGTTAGGTTAGGTTAGGTTAGGTTAGGTTAGGTTAGGTTGGTTAGGTTTGGTTAGGTTAATAAAAGATCAAAACTGTTTCCTCTCAGCAGTTTTGAAAAGCAAGTAATACTTATGAATAATGGGAGTGACACAAAGCAGAGTAAATGATTTCTGGTAAAGAAAAGTAATATATATAAAATGGAAGAGACTTAACAGTCTAAAATTTTATTCATCATCTATTGCGTATGATGTGATCTCCGAACGGTACCGCTTGTCCTGAGACAGTGAGCTTAGTTTAATATAATTGTTGTTCATTTTCCTAAATGTTAGTTCCCAATGGAATAATCCGAGTTTGTTCTGTTGACGTGTATATGTTTAGTAATCAAGGAAAAACATTCGTTCCGTTATTTATTATATTTACGCGCATTTCTATTTATTAATGAATCACAATACATGCAAGATAGAGCTCAGTATAAGATGATTGTCTTGGAAGTCACATGTAGTGTGGTTTACGTAAGATTTTCGGAAATTTACACAAAATAACCTAACTAGTAATGTAATAGAAGAAAACTCCCGAAGGAATTCATGTCCCTCTCTGGGAAAACATAAATGTTACACATTTTATTAGTTTGTTTGTGCACGTATAATTTAGTAACCGGAACGAACGATAAAATTCATGACGTGTTACGTGGAAAGATTTGTTTTTGGGTAAAAATTAAAAGCCAGTTTTACGTCCCGAAGGAATTTCTATCTAACTGGTTCCCATTATGATGATATTTTTATTATTATCCGGTTTCTGAAGGAAGCCATGTATTTGTCTATTAGGGAAGACTAACTGTTTTCATCTTGCCGAGCACTTCCACAGATTGAAATCGCTCGCCGGGTATTTACCTAACGAAATAAATTCTTCCTCGTACACATTATGTTTCTTTTAGAACGTTCACAAAACTAAAAACAAGAAAAGGAAAAAAGATTGAAAAATTGAAGAGTCGAAAAGGAGAAGGCTCGAGCACAAAACGATGCGCCTTGATTAAATATTTATAATGGAAGTCATACAAAGGAAGGAAGTCATTTCTTTTCAGAAGAGAGAAAGGCAACGAGAAAGGCAGGAAACTTCCCAATTGACGTTTCATGGTACTTCGGTCCTTATGGAAATTACAACACTTGTCAAAAGGTACTCGTCTGACTGGTACCCGTCCGCCTGACAACACGAAAACCCTCCTGATCTGTTCCGGACCGTAAATCTCTCTGTGTTTTTTTTTTTTACTTCACACCAACGCCATTTTTATATTGTCGTTATTATATTTTACGTAACTTCTGAGAGAAATGAGAAAATTATGTAAAGCTCGTTTGCCAGCCAGTTTGAGAGCTTACGAATTAAAGTTGAATGCGTGTAAAACCGAGACGAAGGCACCTCCGACGATTTCTTTACAATTATTTTTCAACGGCGGATCAGATCCAATTTCCGATCTTCTCGGGTTTTCTCCAAGAAATTTTTTCTTCTTTCCGGTTCGCCCTGGCTGAAGAAATTTAAATGACATAGAAAAAAATAATTTGGGTGACAGGCAACCTTTTGATGAAAAATGACGACTCTCTCTCACAGTGGTGTTGTCTCAGCAAAAGTCATTGGAAATCATTAAGTAAATAATTTTTGTAGTTCTTCTGCCTAATCTTCATTAACTCTAACAAGCATAAATAAAACTGTGTTTTGAGTCTGGGCGCGCATTTTAAAATTTAGTTTTTTTTACAATTCTTAATGCTTGTAATTGTAAAAAAACTTCATGCTTAGTACATATATAAAGTCAGCATTTCTCAGCTTCTTCGTTCTTCAGCAAGTCGGCCACAAAAAAAGATGATTTTAGTTTAGTTGTAATTCTTTCAAGAGGAAAAGATCATTCAAAACCGATTCTTTCAATAGTTTTAACCCTCGTATGTTACATCGAGACTTTTGTCGTTTTGACAAAAATCGATGACAACTTCATTCAATATAAGTCCTTGAAATTTTGTTAATGATCATTGCTTATCAGGTTGATGAGGAAACAGACTTGGAAGTATGAAATTATGTTCAGGTTCGTTGATGACGTCTCTAACGTAGTCCAGTGCTCCTTTGATTAAATCTGTCTCTATCGTTCCATTCTCTAAACTTCTGTACCTGGTTTAGGTCCCGTGAACTCATTAACTAATAAATTAATAATTTGGCCACGGCCAAACCCGAAAAGGTTCAAATTCGAGTTGTGTGACTGTGACAAAACTTTTCCTCACTTACTGACAATCTGCCTTTTATTCATCCAAGACCAATCCTCACTTTAAGCCTCACTTTCTTTTGGACAAAATGAATAACAACTTAAACTTTACTAATGTAAAAAACAAATAAATAAAATGAAAGAGAACAAAAATAACTGGACACCGGTTCATCGAGTGAAGTTTGTCACAATACTAAAATCTCTCCAAAGAGAGATGCTGCGTGCAGAGAGATGGTACACACTCACCAACACTCGAAGACGACTCGCAAAGAAAAAAGTACCCGATAAAAATTTATAAATAAGGAACCTATTGCAAAATGAATGATTTGACCAACACCATCGGCATTATTTAACTCGAACTCAATATTTAACTCCACGTTGGATTTAAAAATCCACCGTTAACGTACAAGTTCGTTTAAATCAACAATTGCACATTACAATTCCACTTATAATAAAATTTATCATTTCGATAGAGTGACACTCCATGGGAACCTTCGACCAAACTAGTTCTGTTCCTTCTTGAAATTCAACTCCTTGTTATATTTTCCAAGAAGAAGAAGAAGAAGAAAGTTCAACCAGATAATCTAATATTCTTTTGCGGATGACAACCCTCATATTAAATATGTAGGCGTACGATTCACTATTACGCTTTATTCTGCCTTACGCTGTTTAGGTTGACTAAAAGGAAAGAGAATTGTCTACTTTGAATATTCATAATTTACCTGGGTTTTGAGTAGCTTTTGCTACAGACGACTTGCCTCCGAAATGAAAAACAAACGCCAGCAAAAGATATCAAAAAGGGTTCTTCTCCCTCCGCATTTACCGCTGGTATTCTTTTTGTTCAACTTTTGCAAACAATCGCAGTCGAACTTGCTGCCGTTCTTTGTAAGTCTTCCACTTTTGAAAAACAATTTTTTTTTCTAATTGTAGTATTCTATTCGTAGCAAAATGAGCTTTTTAGAGAGAGAGAGAGAGAGAGAGAGAGAGAAGGGAGGGAACAGAGAGCACATGCCAAAGCGCAATAATATTAAACTCGTCAAATTCACAAAAACTTTTAATTACTCTCGAATTTTTGCCAAGCTTAACATTTTGCCCCGGGTTTCTGTTGCTTTTCATTGTGCTGCCTGCAGTGAAAAGTGCAACTTTGAGGTTTAAAAGGTAAATTGGGACTAATTAAAAATATCCAATAATACTCAATTAATAATCAGTGATTTGAATTTAATAAAGTAAAATTTAGAAAAGGAAGTAGATTAACAGAATTAATCTTGTCAAATTTGATTTGTTTCTTCAATGTGGTGTCGTTTTTAGTTTCCTGGAAACTGGAACTGGAAACCCATTTCTACTCAACTCTGTACCATTTGTGTACGAGCGTAAGATATATTTTCCAAAAGGTTAATCGCATAACTGTCTCGTCTCTTCACGGAACTCTTACCTGGGTTAATTCGGGTTTACAGTGCGTAATAAGAAACTTATTTTATCGGTTAACTTTTACTGTTTACTCTTCTTGCTAAATGGACCAAAAAACGATGGCCTTTCCTTCCGAACTGCAACCACTCAAACAGTTTTGCCATGGTTAAAGTTTTATGCGCTGCAGTTTTGCTTAGAGTGAACTTTTCAGAATGTCAAAAAAATTTTTGGGACATAAAAAAAGAAATTTCCTCGAAGAGATCGTTTCCTCTCAGGTAGTCCTCTCAGGTACCTCTCCTTTGTCGAGTCGAATTCCAACTGGGTTTCCCCTAGCCTTAGATCGTTTTTAGCAAAATAGTTTCTTATCAAGTTACACAAGCATCCTTTCAAGAAGTGAACCGCGAGTTGGTTTTTTAATTAAAATGATTCGGATTATCCTCGGTCGGCAGATTACTCGGCTCTGCCTTTTCGTGTTTTAAATTTAAATTATGCGCTTAACTTCTTAATTTTGTTTAACTCTGTGGCGTTGCGAAATTGTTAGCAATTAACATAAGACATCCTCGTTAATAAATGCAAACGGCGGTTCTTAAATACGCATCCTATGTATTTATTCTACTATTATTCCGACATACTTCACCATATATCCGTCACACTGTCCCAAATTCTGGTTTTCTCCGAGATTACTTTATGATTGTGAACCTCTACGACTCTCTCCCACTCTCTGCTATTGTTGTAGTTACAATATTAGACGCATTGGTATACTACAATGGTATTATTATTTACATTATTATTATTGGTAGTAGTGGAGGGTTGTAATCATGTGAACTAATATTGGAAGTGATAGTATCACACGGTCACACAAAGGGCGTTTTAAAGTTTAAAGTTTTGGTTTAAACACTCTAGTTTGTTACATGAACTAGAATTTCATTTATTGACTACATCGGATAGGAGTAGACGAATTTCCAATAGACGTTCGACTGTCTTTGACTTGAAACAAATTTAATTAATTGCTCTAATTGAACACCAATTCTGATTTTGTATCGACGTATTGTTTTATTACAATTAACAATGGGAGTCCGTTGAAACGGCTTCGATCTGATCAGTAGTTTCAAATTGTTCCTCTGCTAATGAGCCTTTTCCAACCTACGAGAGTTTTCTTAAGCTTTCATCAGACTGACATTTTGTAAACCAACCCCTTTGTCTTCTCTATTCCTCGTCCCGATCTTTTTGAAATACTCAAAACGCCGGAGAAAACTGTGAAACGTTTCCTTTCCTTAGGTACGCACACACAGGAGCCCAGTGAAACATCACCAGAGCAATTAATTAACGTTTCAAGGGATTAAAAACGTGAACAAATTTAACGTTGCCAGTCGGAAATTAATGTTTCTATGAGTCCGTCTCTTTCATTCAGTAAACAGTAACAAAAGCATCATTCAATTAAATCAAAACTATTAATTTAAAAGAAGAAAAAGTTTTAGTTAGGTAGAATTTCTCTTATTGGCTCAAGTCCTCTTCATGTTCTACTGTTCTGCTGAGAAATCTCCTTTAGCCTAGTAGAAAACAACATCAACACTGTGATAGCAATAGTTACATAATATAAAACAAGACTCGTGAAAAAGTACGGTTTTGCTGCGGTACAAAAATCCTCCTCCCCGAAGTAAAAGACAAAGATATCATTAGCCACTTTGACCTTTGCCTTTCCACCATTTTGCCCCTTTTGTAAAGGAAAAAAATAAAATTTTGCCTTGGGAAAATTCTTGGCGCCAATCCTTTCTCACTTTTTGGTTTCCGGCCAAATTGAAAAGGGAGTTTATACCTTCATTGTCTGTAGCAAAATTATTATTTCCAATTGTCGCAATCCAGGTGGGAATTGGAGTAGAAAAAAATTAATAACTAGAAATAATCACGGCAAATCTTCGTCTTATGTAAGTTTTCAATCGAGGGCACACGTGAAAGATCGAATGATGGCGGAACGCAATATAACTCAAGCTCAGCAAAAGTCTAAATTTTCTGTATCGGCTGAGCCGAATTACTTCCGAAATAAAATCCATTTACCAAGTTTTTTTCCAAGAAATAGTTTGCTACCAGAGAAGGTATTATTTACCTGCCCAAAAAGAAAACGAAATTACATCGGAGCGAGTTGATGTAACACAATCCACCGCACAGCTTTCATGCCTCATTTTTTTATATAGTAAAATTTTATCGGAACTTACCTGGAATTGTCCACCTGTAATTGTAAGTCAATGGCACACAAGGGAACTCTAAGGTTGTACCTCAAGTGCCAGTTTTGAAATTGATTCTGACCAACCTCACAACCAATGGTTACCTTCTTCCTTATCATTGAACTCTTATCACTTAATATCCTCTTCATCTTCTTGTTGTTCTTCAAATCCTTCATTTTTTTTATTCTTGTTCTCGATAAATTTGGAACTTTTCTTCGCATTTCTGATCGTCTTGTTCCTTTCTTTCTTGTTCTCGAGTTTTTTATTCCGCAGCTTCCTTGCCTCAGTTTCATCAGTCGCCCATCTTCCTCCAATTTAGCCAACCTGTGTCGTGTCAGACTACAATCGTGCTTCTTCCTTAACATTAACGTTTTATTGAATAGAATTCCGTTCTTCACCTTGTCACTTCCCTTTTCGCATTCATCATCTTTCTCCTGTTTAAAAATTTGAGGTGAACAGCATTGTTTCTCTTGTTTACTCGCCAACCGATTTTAATTATCATTGAAACAAACACCTGAAATCCGTTTGGTTTTAATGAAGCCGTCCGCGAGTTTGTGCTTACTACGCCAGCGTGAAATTCCTAACGCAAATTCTAACTCGGTAATTTTTGTTTATTCTACTATTTCCCTGCAATTACTTGTTAATTTTTTTTTTCACTGTCGCTTCACTTAAAGCGAGCTCAAACACAATTTGTCCGCGTTTGAGAAAATGCGAAATTCGACATTCAAATGGATTTAACATGTACAAAGACTAACCGGATTGTTTGTGTGGAACGAAAGAGAATGTCATGCTCTCACGCAGACTAAGTTTTTCCACTTCATTTTCAGCATTGTTTTGAGTTAAATACTTTCCATTCTCCCTCTGCTTGCTTATCCTTGTCACTTCCTCATTCGAGTACCTCTGATTCTATGGTCTTTTAATTTTTCCTCCTTTGTCTTGAGTTCTTACTCATTATAACTCCTTTCTCTTTCATTTTTAATATTCTTTTCATAACCAGTGTCACCGCGAGCATTGTTAGCATCTGTCTCGTCCCGACTATTCCACAGCCGCCGTTTTATCTTTGCTGTTTGTGTGCAGGCACCCCTGATTAAAAAAAAAAAAGGAAAAAGTTAGCAAGTAGGAAATCTCAAATTATAAAAAAATATTGTCTTTTCTTGGTAAATTCAAACAAAGGTCGAATAATGCGAAAGTCCTAGGAGGAGAAGAAAATCGCTTGAGTTTGGCCTCCGATTCGAGTGGAAAGAAAATGCTTTTGCAGGGAAAATAATTATGGGCAAAAACTTGGGAAACCACGATTTATTACATCACAATTTATTGCCCATCCTGTGCCACCTACCACCCCACCTTCGTTTTTGAGGAAATTCTATCTCTGGAAACCCACACCGACGTGATGGTAAATGCAAACGTGAGAAACCCGTTTGGTACAAACTTGGAAAAGTGCTAACTTGCCCTTGTGACACTGTCCTCTTGAAATCAAGTCAAACTCCCTCGAAGAAAAATGAGCAAACTCCAGTCTAAAAATATTCTAAACTAAGCTGGAACTTGTGGGAACTGAGAAAGGCAATTTGTTTTGATTAACGCGCAATAACGGCAAGGCCTCCCAACAGGTTACATCCTCAAGTTGCTTTAAAAGAGGTAATCCTTTGGCAGACAGGACTCTGCCTGTCATCAATTAATTACTTAGAATAGTAATTTTCAGAAATATTCATTTGAATAATTGAAACTTAAAAAACAAAATTAATGCGCTGCTGAAACTTTGCGCTGTTTAAGTTTAATCCTGAATTTTTGTCAGAGAAGCAGATGGAACTTAAAAGGCTGTTGTGGTCCACTCTGGTGGACCTGTAAATATTGGAGGAGAAGAAACCGTGGATTTGTTACGTATTATAAACCACACCTTTCACTGGTTAAATAAATAAAAGTAATGTTTGACTCAGTGCTTGTGTGTTCTAAATCAAACTGTTATTTTTCATTTCAGATGCGAGCGATCCTAGTCAGCTGCGTTCTACTTCAAATCGCTTTCGGAATTGAGCAGACGGTCGGTCCATGCAGCTTCAACACCATGTGCACCTGCAAAACCGATCCTGAAATGTCACACAAGAGCCTTAAGGACATCGCCTGCGTCGGAGTTCCATTCGTCAAACTTCCAGATTTTCCGCACAAGATGGTCCTTTTTCTGGATGTCGTCTCCTCCGGACTGGAAATACTCGAGAACGAGAGTTTCGGATCTCTTCAAGTTGAGTCTCTTCGGTTGATCAGCAACAGGATCTCTCACGTCAGTGAGAAAACGTTCAGGTGAATAAATAAGTAAATAAATAACAGATTTTTCTTGTCTTCTCCTGGTAGACCACGGGTAGTTCCATTGTCTGTCACCTGGTTCTTTTACAACCCCCGTCAGAAGAATGTCAACCTTTTTTTTTAATTTTCTCACTCTGAAAGGTTAAGCTTCTTTCTGTTAGACCACAAGGTATTGTCGTTTAAATTAAAATTTGATCTCGTTTTATGCAACTCTATATATAAATAACAGAATTACCACCGTCTTTTAATTCATTTGACTTGTAATACACTACGAGTCCGCATTTTTTAAAAAAGTAAATTACTTTTTTCCACAATGTTACTACAATCAAGGGTGTTTATGAATGAAAAATACATAGAGCCTAGCCTCTGGTGTGCTTAATTTTAATTCTTTCTTATTGATAATTAATAACTAGAAGGTAAAGATAGCTAGCACTAAAGCTGCATGTTACTTCGTATGTTCTTTCCTGAAGTAAAACAAGCAATACAACAGGTATTGCACATATTACACTGGCAGTAAAAATATTACGCATTTTTTAAATTAATATTTCTACGTACGACATAAAATGTATAATTTCATGACACTGAGGATAATTACATTACATTTATGAGAAATCTAAATATCCGGAACCGAATTACTTCAGTCTGAGTCACAATATTATTTCTCATTCATTTATTTATTAATATTATATTCGTGAATATATGTATGTTCAACCGAAATTACACCGACATGGCATTCCGTCACAATTACAAAAATCACAATACAGTAAACGTTTCAATAAGAATAACGCATTTAATAGAAAGCGACTTATCGAAACATAAATTTCAGTGCCAAAGCTTAAACTTCTATAACTAAACTATTAAGTAAGAGGACAACGAAAAAGTACGCCTGGTTAATCTCTACGGGAATGTATTTGTATTTAAACACAGGCGTACAGTTAATTGTACAATGATAAATATATTTGATTAAGTAATTCCCATCAAATCACCCATCAGTGTCTTGGAATATTCAAATTGTCATTTAATTGTGTCAGTTATGTAGCACACATTTAGAAAACCTGAGTTTTCACTTTGACCGTCATCTCCTCCGGCAAATCCGACATGTAAGATTCGAACCTTCCGGGTAATTGGTCATTCATCTCTCAACTCGTTTTAATCTATTGAATTTTCCTATCTGAATTTCATTTCCGGTTCGGCAGAAATTTCCGCAGGGCAGATTTAGCCATCACCTGAAATCCATCAGATTTCCACGGGCAGTTTGGGAGAAATTCAAAGGACCGTTGCCGGACCAAATTCGTTTCTGTTTAGTCGTGGCACCTTGTTGGAATTGAAGTTGGCGCCAAAACGGAGTTTCCGTATCCGGTCTCGGCTCTCCAATGCCTTAACCGAATGAAAACGTCGGAAAACTTGTTTAATTTACATCCGTCCACCAAGCAGATTCCCTTTGAATTTTATTTATATATTAATATTTACTCTTTCAAGACCTTCTCATCTTTTTCGAAATGTTTCCCGTGCGTTTTCCGATGACTTGGGCAAACAAACCGGAATAAATATTTAAACGTAGACTACATCTATTTAAATTGAAATCCCCTTACTGATTAACCGGATTTTTACTTTCCAACCAGTCGCTGATTATTCACAAATTTACAGGTTCTTTGTCTGGCAAAAGCCTGTCGAATCCTTTTTTTGGGTAGAAAAGCAAATTGGAATTTGGCGAACATCAGAAAGGAAAAGGATTTCTCCATTTCATCCGAAGATATTTCCCTAATTATTTGGCTCCCTTTCAGGTGGCCGCCATCCTTAAAACAGTTGTAATGTACATAAAAAATGGCTTTTGCACCCATGTTTTGCTGCAGTTGTACGTCTCATACACGGATTGTTACTTCTGGTTTCTTAAAATATTCATTGAACAATTAGAAAACCACGAAGTGCTTATATAGCCATTTCGTAAAATGGCCGCTTTTTGTTAAAGTTTCGAAGCACATTAAAAGTTCACATTTTTTCGTATTTTTTGTTTAGTGTTGAGTAAAGTTCAGCTTCGAATACTTCCACTAAAATAAGGCAATTATAGATATTATAAAATTACATTAAATGTTACAAATTATGGTAAACAATGTGTAATCAGTCCTTTGGAGTCGAACACTCTGTTGTGGGTGTTGCACTTGCTCGAAGAAATCAAAATTGTGGTATTGCGTATCATTGTTTACAACATATCCCATGTGGACACGAATAACCGAAACAAGACGAAGGTAGAAATTTAACGAAGCTAACATTATGGAAATTATACAAACAAGCACGTGCATTTCATTAATTGCAAATTCAAATGCATTTGTTGCTCAACTTAAAAGGAAACCTCTGCAAAAGAAAATCACTTCCTAGATGAATGAAAACCGATCGAGTTTTATACGTAGGAGAGCGTCATTACTTCACTAACTCTGACGCACGCGTAAACGCATTTATTTTAATTTCTAACTGACCTAAAACCGAGTTATATTGAAACTTTGACTAATGAATTACCAATAAAGTATTTTTGTACGTTCCAACTTTCTAGGAAGGTTTGACAAATCCCAAAACCGTACCTGGAAACCCGCGTTTCAGGCATTTTGAAGGGACTCCCATGGAGAAGCAAAAGCCGAGCCTTTTTCGCTTCTTTCCGCCTCACCCAAAATCTAAAATTTATAGCCTAAAATATTAAATCACATTATTGAAATTAAAGAAAAAGGTTTAGCTACCTGATGGAAAGGCTTCCCATTGACGGGCAGCACTCTTTTCTGTTACTCCCTTAAATAAACTACAGGCAAACTACACCGAAGTGATTTCAGGACAAACTTAATATTTTTTCCTGGAAAGAATTTCGAATGAGTCGAACGACTCGGAAAGTTTTTGGAACTTTTTCGGCAACTTTTGCGGCGCACTCCTCAAACGAGTTTTATTTATCGCGTTTTAATAATGGAAATTTCCCAAAGAAGAGTTTAATGTCGTAAAGCTCGGGACTTCTGACGATTTCTCCTTTGATATCGAACTTAATTACCAAAGACAGCGGTGGTTGGGGGCAACTTTTACAAGTTAAATATTAAGAAAATAAATATTGCATTGACTGATCGGTTGAATTGACTGAATAATTGGGTGCTTGCAATGAAATAAAAAAAAAAAAAAATCTAGACGGAAAGAAAATCAGACTTGTGAAATCCAACTGGTGCGCTTCTATTGAATTGTAAATTGGATGAATTTCCCATTTAAACCTTTGCTTAAACTTGAAATTAAACAAAACTTTTTGTGTATATAAGAAAAATTTTGAAATGTTTCGTTCAAAAACAAGCGGTTTTCTAAATAAAAATAATGTAAAGACGGCGGATACTCAATTTCACATTATAAGTAAGACCGTAACTAAATTATAGTTTTATTTTATATTTTACCGATACCTGCTTTACGATGTTTACTAAACACAGGTGAAGGGTAATACTTTTTTTAGGCGAATTGCAGTTATCATTAAGTTTTCTGGTATTCTGTACTGCGATGGGATTATTCGTGCAGATAACATGTTAATTTATTATAAATCTCACAAGTTATACGTACAAATACGTTTAATCCTTTAAACGGTTGGGTATTCTTGAAAATCTCAACGGGAACGCTTGCTTTTTTTGCTGCACAACACTTTTCTCTCCGACTCAGGTACATGTCCGACTCTTTATATTGAAATCATCTGAAAGTATTTGGGGGAATATTCGAGAAGTTTATTTTACTAGAATCTCACTTTTGATATTTGAAAATTTCATTTTCAGAAGAGATGAATTTTATTTAAGCGAGAAGTACTCGGTTATTAGAGTCTAACTACGTCTTCTGCTTCGTATTTTGCTCTCAATACGATATGCTAATTCGTTTCCCTTTGCTCACACACACACACACACATTTAAACATTTATACTTAAGAGAAATTCACCTTGAAAATATTAAATCATACAAAGCCCATCATCACACGACTACGACGACGACATCTAATTAACATTTAACCACTAGCCGAGTGCACGTGACGTCTCTAAGAAATCAAATTCAAATTTACATCCAGAGATTTCACGATAATCTGGTAAAAAAAAAAAAACAAATTGTACTTTCAAAGGTGATAAGTAAGAGGTTCCTGCCGTGGAAACGTACTTGTTCTAAAGCGGAAACAATTCAAAACGGAATAAACAATTTCGACTTTATTTCCCAAGCGGTAAGAGGAGAAGTACGTGCATTCATCGGAAATAAACAACTCCATAAAAATCGAACAAATCCGTGTGAAAGTGTAGAAAATGTTAAGAAAGGCAATCGGCAATCCCTCGAGGCTTAACGAAACAGTAAAAAGAAACTGGTATTGAGAAAGGGTTGCACTTTGAAGTCGGAACGAGTACTCGTACTCCTAGACAAATCGTCCCGTCTGTCCGGGAGAAGTTGAAAGAGTACCTGAGTCCTTCGGAGGGTTCTACCATTTATGGCGAACTGCAACTGTTCACATTTCCCAAAGTGATTAATTATTTCACGACCGCAGGGCAGACCTACCCTATCGGTCCAACTGCAACTACTTTGACTACTTTTCTAGCCGGGGAAAAATCGAAACTCTCTTTTCCGAGTTGCCCGCAGACTTCAGTCATTCTTCTTCGGTCTGTTTAAATCGTATCGGGTGTTTACAATTTATTTCCATGGCGGACTCTTTTTTTTTTAACTTGAACTTTCGCACAGTGACGCACTCCACTTCTGAATACAAAAATTAATGGGGTTTTGTTTGTAAAAAAAAACGGTAAGAAAGAATTGTAAATTCTCATTTGTACGGATTTTATATATTCTGCTATTAAATGGACATCCGATACGGCCGGTTGCCCTGTTTATGTATTCCCCGGTCACATAATAAATTTGAGGACTTTTTATTTATTTATTTTCAAAATCAGTAACTCCAGTCTATTGAATTTTGACTGTTAATAGGATTTCCCGAACCTGAAAACTTTTTTTCCTCGTCCCTTGGGTCGGTTGGGTACAATTCATCGAACGAAGTTTTACCTTTGCTTCGTTCTGGGTCACCTGTTCCTATTTTTACAATTTGATTCATGTCTTTTGGTTACACACCTGCCGTAATGACACTACTCCCCTGTCACTTTCCACGGAATATGTTTATTGTATTTTTTTGTCTCTTGCGTCTTTCAGCGTCATGACCACCGTCCTGAAGTCACTCGATTTAAGTTTCAACGAATTGGATGAGATTCCCTTTGATGCTCTTCAGTCGTTGCAGACTTTGGAATGGATCAACCTTCACAAGTAAGTGTTCCCCTTTATAATTTGCTAAAAAAAATCGTGTGAGATTAGTTTTTGATCAAAAATAAAAACACTTTTCTGAATATTCTGAACTTAGATCAATAAGCTTAATATCAGAACCATAACAAATGAAAATAAAGAAAATAACACTCCTTCGCACATCAATGACACCAAAATATAAATGTTAGTGAACTGTTAACACATCACAGTTCAAAGAAGTTCACAAAAATCTGTACGAAAACAATGCGGTCCTTATTACTTTACAGTATTCAGTAACCATATAAAAAGGGTGTAAATTATAATTTCAAAGTTGTACCGGACCATTGTGCTAAAGGTAAAAAAAGAGAAAATTAAATATTTAATTAATCAAAGATTTCCTACTTTGACTGACAACACTGAATAACTTTTTTGTTGAGCTTTGTTCTTCGTACTACTTTATTAACACCACCGTGCTGTTCTCGTTTAAGATTTCTCCTTCTACAGAAGCCAGTCATTTATGGTATATCTAAACCGGTATAGGTTCACTGAAAAGGCCATTGTCGTTTGCTGTAGTACACTATAGTCGAAAGAACCTTTAGATGTGTGTCCGTATGTATATTTAAATAAAATTTGTAAACAAAAGTGAAAATTAAAGTTCAATTGAAGTCTGAGCCTAGCAAAATTCAGAAGATGAGCCTTTAATGGACAAAGAAGAAGAGTCCACGGACAAACCAACCAAGTTAAAACAGTGAACTGAGATTTTTCTAAACTTTTTCCCGGCGATTTATCAAGTTACAAAGTGTTTGTGTAATCAAAGGCGTTTAATATCATTTTTTCAAACTCAAAATTAATGAAGTGGCACTTTGAAAGAAAGGAAAATCCGCTGGTGGTGCGGGCCACGTTGGAAAACAAGAAAAGACGAGAAATTTGGTTCGAAATTGTCCGTGGTGTTCTCCTCTCAGCAGCTCATCCTCCTTCATTTTGCAGTCCATCAACTTCTTTAATTATGGAAGAATCCTAAGCGAGAAAAAGACGCTAGAAAAAAAAGAGGAAAAAAAGGTTGCACCAGCTTCTTTTTTTTCTCTCCTTCTGGAGCTTCTTCAGAGAATTCCGGAGATTTAGCAGACCAAATTTCGAGTTGGTTGTCAAGCAAGTTAAACTGCATAAATTTCTTATGCGAATTATAATATTGATTAAAAAAGCCGGGAAAGTGAATTAAGAGGGATTTTCGGAGACGAGATTTATGGTTCGCTGTTGTTGCTGCTCCTCCTGCTCGTGCTGTCTTCCTCTTCTGCCTGCCTGCTGTTGAATCCACAACGGAAAAATTATCTTTCGGGACATACAACTTAGACAGATTACGGCAGCCAGGCTGACAGCAGTCAGTTGCGTGCAACTTAAACTGTTAACCCCTGAGTAACTTATTGCCCAGGAATGTGTTAATCCACGTTTTGACCCGCTTCTTTCTGGTTGTGGCCCCCCCTTTAATCGAACTAAGAAGAATTTCCTTAGACGAAAGGACACGTAACACATAAATTTACTTTACGTAATTGTTACGTTCGTTAAACATGATGAAAAGTTAAGCTCGGGATTGAAGAAACATTGGTTTTAGCTCTCTCATTACTTTTTTTTTGTATTCATTTCAGTCATAACACCTACTTAAGGTTATAATAAATAATAATACTATTCTTCCTGACACCAACTATTGTGTGCGAGCATTGCCTTCATGCACTGATGAGTGCAAGTTGGTGTGCGATGATTGACGGGAAGGCATTGATCATGATAAAAAGAAATTACTAAGTTTCTGAAATTTTTAAGTGTATAATACTAGTATTTTGCAACTCCTTTTAATATTCGGAATAAATACAAGAGATGTATTACCCTAACTATGTAGGAATCTAACAGAATTTTGTAACATTGAAATATTTACCTCAGAGCTATTGAAACCACAGGTTTCATTGTTTTAATTAGATGTTATTAAACTGTGTTACTCAAATATATTTAGCTCTAAATGCTGTTGGTTTATGAACGTGTGACTTTAACCAATTCGGCTAAAATTCCCAGAGCTAACTTGTTCTCTACAAGGAAACCATCTTCAGAATTATAGGCAGAAGCGGAATGCCAGGGTGTTAGGACCAGAATTATTTCGTTCGGTAAGAATGTGACGTTGGGTCACAATCAATTTTCGCTTGGTTTCACTAAAACACAAATCTCTAAATCACCTTGAACGATAGATTTGATCCTGAATATAACGATGATTTACTTACAAGAGACCCTTCACTTAAAACAGTATACTTCTTCAAGGACTTAAAAAGTCTAATCACCTGGAGACTTTTTCATCGCAGTTATTCTTATACACGAATTTAAATCGCTTAGTTACTTAGGGTAAAATCTTGCTCCTTTGTTGCCTACTTAAATTTGATATTCTTAAATGTCGCAGCCCTGAATCTCAGGGTAGCAATTTCGTACGAGCTCCTTCGAATATTAAAACTACGTTTCCCCACTTCACTAAGTAAATCCGTGCTCGTATTTGTATTCGGGAGAATTCCCTTTGAAAAACGTCTAGAAAACTCGGCAGGAGCTACTTTGCACTTCTTAGTTATCCACGTAATTGCATTAATATGCGAATCTCTCTTTAATTAAGAGACTACCGCGTGGTCTACCGCATTTCGCACAAGCGCTGCGAATTTCCTCACAATCTGTCGCAAAAAACCGACGTAAAATATGCATTAAATTTTACGGGCGATGAAAATTGAGATATTAGGATTAAAAGTTCATAAAAACCGCTCTTTATTTTTTTTACGAGAACTGTCACGTAACCCAAGGCAAACAGGAATAACTCGGATGTGGTGTTCAAACCCACTGCTGCTGATGATGATGATGATGATGATGCCCAGGCGGCACAAATGAGAGAAACAATTTATGTACTCGGATGAACAAAGTGAATGCACTTAACCGAATGAAAAGTACAAATGTGCAAGGGAAAGACCCGGCATATAATTATGTATACATCTCGTGCCGTGCGAGAATGAGGACTAAAAGTTGCAAAGGCTCCAAGTGAATTTCACAAATGCATCCCCTCAGATCGAATTTAATTCCGTAAAAGAGTTGTCCTTTCCCTGAAGGGAGCACATTAGGCAAAGTGGCGGAAAAATTGTAAAATTATTCTCGTGAAAAGCACAATATTCAGATGAGGAAACTCACGTACACCCGTTCAGACACTTACAAAGATATGAAAGTTCAGTCCTGGAATGACTGGAAAATATCCTACTTGAAAAATGTAGAATGAAATTGTAGTTCGTGTAGTTGCGACTTAATAATAAGAAAAAACTTATTTAAAGAACAAGATGTTTAAAACATTAGAGGAACGACCTCCAAACATGTTGAAGTCCTAATCTTCAGAACAATTATTACACGTAATAGTTGTAAGCAAATTTGTAAAAAAATTATTTGTACACATTACATTTTAAGTGTCTCGAATATTTGGTAGACAATACTTCTGCAATATTTATGTATTTTTCAAATTTTCAGGAATCAAATAGCTGCGTTCTCCAACGGTGACTGGGCTCAACTTCGGTACACACTGACCAACATCTTCCTTGGGGAAAACGACATAACCGAGCTGCCGCAGATTAAAAACGGAAACGGAAACGGCATCAACTACAACGTTCCCACACTGGCTGACTTCAAATCCTTGACCTGGATCAATTTGGACGACAATAAACTAACCAGCATTCCTGACGGAACGCTACCTGTCACCCTGCAAACCCTCAGCGCCTCCAACAATATGCTGACACAGTTCCCGATGGATGCTATCGAGAAAATGACTTCTCTCAGCTGGGTCTACCTCAACGGTAACTACATAGAAAACATTCCCCACACAGCCTTCGAGAAGAAAACCCGATTAGACAAGCTCGATTTACGGGATAACGGGATCAGGGAATTATCCAGGACCATGTTCAACGGATCAATTACCATCAAAGACCTGCTCTTGGATTTGAATTTCATTCGAACGTTGCCACCGCAAGCGTTCAGGGGATTAAATTTGAGGAGCCTTCACCTGACGAACAACAGACTGAAGGAGATCAATCCGAAAGCTCTGCTCGGACTCGGGCCCTACCTGGAGCTACTCGACCTGGAAAACAACTACCTGAACGGCATTCCGAAGGCTCTGAAGCAACTCAAACGACTGAAACTCTTTTACATACCCAACAATAACATAACGGAAATTAACGACGACGATTTTGAAAGTTTTGCGAGCGTCCTAAAAGCTTTGTCGCTAGCTAGAAACAACCTGGAGGAAGTTCCCTCGAACGCTTTGCGGGATTGCGTCAAATTGTCGCATTTGAACATTGGGTACAATCGTATAAGTCGGATAAATGAATCCGATTTCGACAACTGGGGTGAAAAGTTGCACACTTTGATTTTACGCAGCAACAGATTAACCGAACTTCCTGCGAACGTGTTCCGTAAGACGCCACAATTACGCGAACTCAGTTTATCATTTAATAAATTACATTATATACATAAAGATGCCTTCGCGGATATCGAGAATTTGGAAAGTTTGGAAATTTCCTTCGGGATGCACACGGAAGAGTTCCCGAGGGAACTTCTCAAGCCACTGAGGAACCTCGTCTGGCTCTCCCTGGACAACAACCAAATCCGAACGATCACCTCCAACTCGTTCGTTCCTTTCTCCAGGCTCCAATACCTAAACCTGGAGTCGAATCGTCTGGAGAAGATCCATTCTGACTTATTCCCAGGCTCCGTTCTTCACGACCTCCGTGACGTTCGTCTCTCCTACAATAACATAGCCGAGCTCGACGAGAACAGTTTTTCAAATTTGAGAAGTTTGCAAACGCTCCTCCTCAACGGGAACAAATTGAAAAAGCTCAACGGGAGATCGTTCGCTGATCTGAGCAATTTGATGGCTCTCTCGCTGACGAACAACCAAATCCGTACGATCGCTCCTCGAGCTTTCGTCAATTTGCCAAATTTGATGCGTCTCGAACTGCAGAACAACGAATTGAAAGTTCTCTCTCTGCACTCCTTTCTCAATGTGACAAATCCGGATGCTCCCATGCTCTGGAACTTGTCCTACAATCAAATTGTCAACCTCACCGGCGGTTTCACCGGAAACGAGATGCACGTCAAAGTGTTGGACTTGTCTCACAACAATATACAGGAGATTCCAATTAATTGCCTCCAAAACTTTGCGAAATCACTTAAAACGTTAAACTTGGGTTACAACGGGGTGAGCAAATTAGTTCGGAACGCCTTTGGCGAGTTGAAATTTCTCGAAGTTCTAAATTTGGAACGGAACAACATACTGAAAATAGACAGAAGAGCTTTCGACGGATTAGACCTCCTTCAAATTATCAACCTGTCGGAAAATCACATTGACCAACTTCAAACGGATCAGTTCAAAAATCTGGACAATCTCAGGTACCTCGATTTGACCAACAACCACATCCGGTCAGTTTCCCGGGAGATTTTCCAGAAGACTCGACTGGAGTTTCTCGTTCTCTCCTCGAACCACTTCGTCGTGGTGCCCAACAGTGCCCTGGGAGAAATCGGTTACACCCTTCGATACCTGGACATGTCCGATAATCAGATAGAACACCTCGACAGCACCATGTTCCGTGAGATTCCCTTCCTCACCCACCTGAACCTGTCGACGAATCGACTCACCATTCTTCCGGACAACGTTTTCATCTGGGTGGGTAACCTTCTCGTGCTCGACCTCAGTCACAACCGTCTTCGTTCCAATTTCAAGGAACTCTTTCACAACGTGCAGAAACTCAAGAGACTTCGACTGGCCAACACCGGACTGATCAATGTGCCCACTTTGCCGCTGCCAAATCTAACCGAATTAGACTTGTCCTCAAATAATATAGAAACAGTTTACGTGAATTCGGTCGAGTACCTGGTGAAATTGCGAACGCTCGTTTTGAGTGACAACAAATTGAATCATGTGCCGTCGAAAATTTGGAATTTCATGCCTCTCCTGAAGAAGCTCGACTTATCGAGGAATCCCATTAAGGTGAGGACTTTTGAGAGTGTTGTTTTTATGCCGGAAAGGCTGATGGTAACGATATACCCGGCCGGAAGCAATATTTCCTCGGTGCAATTTGACTTAAACATATTTCCCTGAAACCTAATAACGTCGCCCGAAATGTAAAAACTTTTTTCTTAACTTCCCGCCGTATAATTCCGCCACGTATCCGTCATCTTATTATTTTTCACATCAAATCCCTGGGAGAGAAGAGAGCATTTTACACTCCGCAAATTGCCTCGGAGTCTACTGCACCCTGAAAGAAGAAAAGAACCGAACGAAAATGTAAATTTATTACTCTGGCAATCTACCCGAACCGTTCGTATCTACTCGACGTCACTTAAAATTCTCCTGATGCAAAATTTAACATGCTAACAGCAGCAGCAGCAGCAACAGCAATCATTTTCGCAAATTTGTTTTCTCGTTTCATTCCACTTCTCTCATCCAGACGCCATGTTTATTAAAAATCGAACATTTTCATGGGTCTGCAAGTTCGAAAATCTATGATAGATCACTGTCAATCTTTTACGTAACTCAACATGAAAATGGTCGTAATTGTACTTTTTAATCGTGCACTTCATTTCTTTGTCAGATCATAACAAAGGACAGCTTCTACGGACTGCACAGCCTTCAACAGCTGGACGTGTCGAGTCTTCGATCTTTGGAGCGTTTCGATTCCGACTCGTTCGCCAAAATGAAAATGCTCTCCAAGATCAAAATACAAACCTGGCCGCAGATAGAAAAGTACAGGTTTCGTTTGGGAAATCTTCTGGCTAACGTTCCGTCCCTCAAGCACCTGATCGTCGAGATCATGGAAACTCATTTGACCGATCAGTTGCTGGGATCGTTCAATCCGAAATTGAAGAATTTAGAAATTAGCGGAACGAACCTGAGAAGCATCGACGTGGACGCCTTCGACGGTATCGAAGAGGTAAGGGAAACTTCAACATGGGATGCCGATAAGTACAACTGCGTGGTGTTGGGGTACAAACCGCCAGATCCGTTTCTTCCCACGGGAATTACTTTTGTATACTAGGACATAATGAAGTTATAAATAATGCAAACTGCAAGAATACACCGGCTTTCCCGTATGGGGCCAAAATGAGGAAAAACGACTTCGTCGCGGGAATGTCACGCAACAACCCAGGCGAATCAAAAAAATCCGTCAGAAAACTCATAATCATTCAACTGCCCCTGTTTTTTAATACCTACTTATGTTGTAATGTGTAATTCCAATACAAAACCCCGTTTTAATTTCTACTCAGCAAAAGTCTATTGTTCAAACTGTTGTGATAATAAAACACTGCCTACCAGATCTACGTGACTGATACGTGTAGGGTACCTTTCATTGTTTGAACTAAGCCGTATTATATAAAAATTTTCAAAGTGTTAAGGGTAAGAAGATTAAAAATTTTTGGAGAGCTGAAAAGTCAAGAGAGTACAGTAAATGAAAAAAAAATCGTACAGATCCGACTGATTCCCTACTTTCATTGGTCTCCTGGAATTGATCTAAGAATAATGATGTAAGCTGTAAATTTCAAATTGTAGGCATTATACGTTCCTCACATAGCTCGTATGCGTAATGTTTCTTATTTTGTACTGCGTATTACGTTCTACCGTTCAAACCGATAAAACATGGTTCAGTTCAGGAAAATACTCTAACCTAACCTAAATTTACCAATTCTACGGAGGTCCAGTATTTAGTTTATAACTCTTTTGTTCTGTCGGTCAGAAACTATTCAAACAGCCGCGACCTAAACTAAAAATAAAACTCGTCAAGTAATTCATATGTTACCTGTCAGTCCAGGGAAGTTTTTCGAAAAAACGGCTGTTTCATGTGTCATTTAATGTGAGTCACATGCTTGTGCTGTTGGCTGTGGTGTGCTAAAGATATGCAGTTGGCAGTTCCACGAATTTACCAATCGTTGGACTGCATTGTTATGTTACTTAAGCATGTAAATGTCAATTTTTGACGTTCTTTTCCGGCTGACTTGATCACGTTTTAACGTAACTGCAGAAGAAATATTTTTAAGTGTGAATTTCTCATAAAAAGCTGGTTTCGTTCAGCTGAGATGTTAAGAAAATATCAAAGGTTGTACAGTTACCGTGACGAATGGAGCAAATCATAACAAATTTGAACAAAGTACCAATCCGACAATAATAAGCGATACCAAGATTGCGCAAATTAATATTAATATATGTGCTTAACACCTAAAACTTAAATAAAATATAAGTTGTATAAGTACAAAGCTGAAATTTAAGGTACAAGGATTTTGCTGGAGGTCTAGTCTCTGAGACTTCACTACCTCTAGAGATGTTCCTCTACGTATATTGCCTTAAAAATATTGTTTTTCTATTGAAGATTGATATTTTTTGTAACTAGAAAACGCTGTACGGTTATTATGACAAATATTGTATTTTCAGGTGCGAGAATTAACACTGAGGATCAGAAACACTAGCCTTCGCACCCTCAAACCAGGAGTCCTCTACAAGCTACAAAATATTCCTCACTTCACCCTAGATTTAAGTAGGAACAAATTTAAATCGTTATCACCGCACTCGTTATGTCCGGACGACATCAATTACCAAAACATCCGAACCAAATTGATAGCCGGTGAGCCTCTACTTCCAGGTGACTCGTGTGGGTACCCGTACACCCGTCTCACCATATTGTTCTTTCTTCTTTCAGGTGGTTTAACGCTGAACGACAATCCGTGGGTTTGCGACTGCGGGCTCACCTGGCTGGGCTACTGGCTGAGACGATGGCTTCGAGAAACCGTTCAAATTCACACCGTCGTCCTCGAAGTTGCTCAACAGATGAACGATCTCATCAGGAGTGCCACCTGCACGGATTCGTCCGGACAACAGATCGCGATCGTCGATCTTTATCCGGAAGATCTGAGCTGTCACGCCAGTGCCCTCAGCCGGGGCGGTTCAGAAAAAGTTCGCTCCTCTTTCGTAGTAACCGTAATATTTACAGCAATTATCCGATTTATTTTATGATAAACGCATAATACATAACTGTACAGATTTCTCCTCGAACTTGATTATATTTTGTTTCGAAATTACGCGAAAACCTTATTATTTTTGATACGCACAATAAAATCTATTGAAGTTTTTTTTATTTTTCATGATCAAGACCGGACAACTCAATGAGCTTGATTCTTTAAGGAATACGAATATACTACACAATACAACAGTCCTATTGCTAAGTTCAAAGGGCTGTGTGATAGCTGAATTCATGTTACAAGCAATGTAAACAAACTTAGCAAATATCTCGGTACTTAAAATCGGCCAATTGTCCCAAATCTGAGATTTAAAACACAGGTACTTCTATTTAACAAAATAGTTCCACTATGGAAAGCACACGTTTTTTCGACAACCTCATCAAATGTGTAATAATTTAATGAGAAGAACATTTTTGATTTTTTTTCGTGTATCCCTGTTTGTCATACCGGCTTGTCATGAACTTAGGTGACAATTTGAAATGTCAATTAAGTAATAATTTATTAACCCGTGTCGTAAAGTTTAAAAAACCGTACTCCTTTTCAAGACGGAAATGTAGAAATTACACCCAAGAGGTTGGACGATTCTTTTGTAAATTTCAGGACTTAGTTGACAGATTAATAGTGTAATGGACGAGAGGAGAAAACTCATTTGTCAATTTAATTTGTTTAAAGTGCCTGACTTTCACTCCAAGAGTGCCACAACGTTTTTTCTCGTGTTAATTTTCACTGAGTGAGGAACTTTGTACCAATTTGAACACAGGATAAATCTGAATAATTAAAGTGTTAAGTTTAAACATTCAATTGGAAAAATTTATGGTACATCTTTCTTGAGGAAAAAAACAAAATTATACTAAAGGACTAGTGTCTTTCTGTTACATTCTTGTATAAATTATAAATAGAATTTGTACGGAATAAATTATTCATTGATAGCTTCGTATCCTGTGTTTGTTGCATCTTGTACTTTACTTTTATAAAAAAAAAGTCAACTAAATTTTTCTAAAGTCTGCTACCAAAAAAATTCAGAGAGAGTGGTAATACTGTAGCAACCATTTAATTTCTTTTTCATGGAAAATCTCAGTCTTTTAATCCGATAGAAAATTCTAATTAAAACGGTTACTGAGAGATTAGTATTAATAACAAGCGCTTATGAGCAATGAATGTTTGTGCTCGTGCAGCAGATTTTCTAATTTTTCGTCCATACTCTTGGGGCAATGTTTTCTTCTAAGAATACCCAAAGCCCGTGAGTACGTTTGTATTAGAATGTTCGCTTGTGTGGAAACTCCGATGATTCCTGTCGAAGGCCGCCGCCATAATACATTTATTAATAACTACGAATTAATTTCTACGATTAATTTGTGAACATAAATAAACGTCTTTCTAACTCTTTAAAAAGCAAAATCGTTCATTATTTTATTCTCATGTCGAGTCATATGAAAAACAAATCAAAGTTCCGACTGGTCATCCTACAACTGACAGATTTGGGTTTGTAAAACACTACATTGTGTGAAAAAGGAAAGGGAACCCTAAACTACATATAAAAGTAAATATGTAAAACACCAAATCTGTACAATTAAACGATCAAATTGGAATAAACATAACGTCAAATATAGCTGAATAAAAAGATTTACAAATGTTATTTTTCTAAAATTTGATTTAAAGTCTTCTCGAGCACTGAAACTTGTTTATATTAAGTTAAACTTAGTTTTAATTGAATTTCATTAATTTTTGTTACTCGTGTTAACAATGTATTATTTGTTTTTGTTGCTTAATGTTTGGAACGTAGTGCTTATATTTGTAATGACATTATGATAGCGACAGAACGGATATGGGTTATATCTCATTGGCCTTGATAATGCCCACCTTCAAAATTTATTTCAAGAAAGTAAACTTTTATATGTTCCTGATTTTGTCCAATACAAACTACGAAAAGTTTATGAATTAGTTTATATTAATTATTATTGAATCTAAGCACAGCAAGTAAATATAAATTCAAATATTTGGAATGCCAATAAAACTGAATAATACAAAGCATATCATCCGTGAAATTACACCAAGTAAAATTCGGTGGAGTAAAGCAAATATTAAACTAAACAAAATCAGTTTTGTTGAGCATAAATCCACAATTTTATTTTACAATTTTTTTTAATAAATTTTGAAGGCAAAAAATTTGAATGTCTGTGCACATTTGAAGAAGTACCTGGAAGCTGAATGTACTGATATTCTTGAGATTGAATATCTATAGATATTAAGCACAGATAATTTTTTTTATCATGCATACAGTGCAACAGTGTTCTTAAAATTTGGCCTAAAAGACATAATGTGTAATAAAGATTTGGAAACATAATAAATTAATCCCAGCATTAACTTGAGAATAAAAATTAAATCATCAGAATTCATCTTTTACAATGAAACTATTGTGAATATTAATAATTAAATTTATGCTACTTGATTTTAAAATAAAATTTGTAAATTAGAAAATATAAAAAATTAATTTTCATTAACTATAAATACTTCCTTTTCTCACACACTGCTTTCTATACCAAAAATAAAAAGAATGTAATATATACTTCATATATATTTCCACACATAAATTATTATTGCAGCACTGTCCTGGAATAATATTAAACCATGCTACACCAATAATACTCCGGTAGAATAAAAAACATAAAATATTCAGTGATTAAAAAATAAAGTACAAAATAAAACAATAAATATAAGTCATGCAAAAAGAATTGATGTTATACACATTATAAATTATTTGTAAGACAGATGATGTTTATACATTTGCTCCATTAAAAAATATTTGATGAAGCACCAATCCCACTTCAAACACTTTGATAGATCAACAATGATGTTGGGGTATAATGAAATATTGAAGATGTTCTCAGCAATTATGACAGAGAAGCAGCATGGTGTTGTTCTTTCTCAGTTTTCTGCTGCTCACATGTGAACCTACAAGTACAACAAATTTTTGTAATTTTTCAGCAAAAGATATACAGTGTAAATCATAAGCAATGCAAATAATAAATCATATGCAGTAAATTTTCAATGTTGACTTCTGCTAGTATGGCCTGGACCAAACTGAACTAAAAATCATTCAAATAGAATGTTTTGTGGTTCCCATTTGTTTTGTCAACTATTTGGAACTTTCTCAAGGAAGAGCCAAATGTCTTGTCATGATGGTGAGGTTACTTTGTAAGTGAAGCAACATGGTCTTTGACTCTAAGACACATAGAGCACAACCCTTAACTTCGTTATCTGAAACAGTTAAGAAAGATTTTTGTAAATCATTAATCAAGATTAACTATAAAAAATATGTATTAATATCACCATATTAAAAGAAGCTTAAATATCTAAATTGTTACTGAAGGATATGGTCCTTGGTCAGTATGAATGGATATGATTTCAAGCATAAGTTTTTGTAATTTATTACCTGTTTCTTGTCAAAAGTAGTATTAGTTTGTATCATTTTTTCACTTCTCAATTGAGCATCATCTGCTGCAATGTCAATTTCTCCCATTTACAACATCCTTACCCTTGTTACATAAGTTTCTAGTCTACAAATTGGCTATGAATTGACCATCATCCTAGGGAAGCTGTTGAAGGCTGCTTAAATCAACAAGACAAGAGTAACAAGCATATCACATGAAAATTTTTATTATGTAAGTTATTTCCTTCTCAACCTACTTTCCACACACAAATTTAGTTCAAATTTTATGTGGAATAGAAAAATGTCATGCCTCCAACAAAACAGAATGAAATAAATTATATTTCAACAAGTTTTAGAACTGGAATGTCTCTCTCCATAGTCAGAGATCCTTTTAATTGTCTACTTACATCTTGCTTGTTACACTATTTTAGGTGATGTTTGATACTACTGTAACATTAAAGTGTATGTTCCTGATTTACATTTCAATTATGAAAAAGTAATGAGTTGGACATTGCAAAACAATAACAATAAGTTCACACCCAATGGTCCCTAAAATAAATCATTCAATTTTTCAAAGATCAAGTTTCTGTATTAATAAATACTTGTACTTCGAAACGACAGCAATTGAAAACATTTCTCTTACCATTGAATTTTACATGTTCTCCTCTGTTGTCTTGTTGTTAGATTTAATTGCTATTATATTTTTGAGAATATGAGTAAACCAAGAACCTTCCCCACTCAAATGCCACCAGTTGAGTTGATAGTGACGTCACAGGCTAATTGTACTTTTTAAATTTGGCGCGTTTTGAACGGAACTTTTGACTTTCAAACAAACATAAAAAAATAAATATTTCACTTAACAAGGTCGCTAACTACCATTCTACTCATTTATTTCAATAATTAAAATTAACTTTTGTTTGATTTACGTTTCACTGCATTTCTTAAGTCGGAAATTCCCTCGCCTTTTGATTATGCCTTTAAATTTGAAAGGTTCGTCTTCACCAAGAAACATTTCGTGAAAATCTGCCAAACAATGAAAAGTAGAAATTAAAACTCAATGGTTGAAAGACTCAATGCCGTTAACTCGTGAAATGAACAATACAACCGACTGTCCAGTTGAGTAAAGACAACCATAATTAACAATATAAAATCGAATTTAGCGGCAAAAAAAAATTGTCGTCTTTTCCCAAGTGAGATGAACCGCAGAAAAATTTATGGCTCAGTTGCGCCGTTGCTCAGCGACTGCGCTCGAATTTGCTCTGAAATTTGAAAGAATTAAAAAATCCAAAAATGGAAATTTGGAGTAGGATTTGATTGGATTGAGTTTTTCGAAATGAATTCTGAGCCGATTCGTAACTTTTCATAAATCGCGCAAATTTAATAATAAAAATGTACAAATTACTTTGTAATTAGTCTTATGCGAGTGGCAGCTTTAACAAATACCAATGATATTATTAATAGTTGTTAACAGCGATCACAAATGAGCTAAAACGTCACTCTCGACGGCGTGGTCCCTGCTGGGTGCCACGTTATTGTCCGAAACCGTCACTATCGTCACTAAATTAACATTTTCCGATTTTGTCTCGTCCGAATTTGTTGTTGCCGTTGTATTTCCCGTCGTTGTCGTCGTCGTTGTCGTCGGAGACCTTTTTCCCTTGTTGAGCAACATCCGAAGAGGAGGAATGGGCACTTCTTCGTCTACCTCCAGTTTAATGCTGTCCAGTTGAAGATCCGTGTCTCCCCGGTGCAGGTCAACGGTGTTACCTGAAAAAAGTGATCAGAATATTGTAGTTTCGCACACTATCCTTGTCAGCAACCGAGACCCACACTCATTTTCTATTTAAACGATGTTTCACGACCTCTGAACCCTCCAGCTGTAGCCGTTGTTTGCAATTAAGAAAGAAACATTTTATCAATAACAACGTGACTTATCGTTTTAAATGCTCTCCTCACGGGAAATCACGAGTTTAACCTTAATTAGTGAACCTTAACACAGGGCGTAACGATACAGAACTACATAGAGTTACTTAAAATCTCCTACGTTGATACAACTTTTGTGTTGAATTTTATTTCATAAGGACAGTGTTTCTTCGCCACCTCTGGGTCTCATGATTGTTTTTCATTCAACATCACGTTACGAAGTCATAGATAATTTCATTGCATAACTTTTCATGTATTTGTTTTAAAATATTAAACTAAATCCATTTTCTTTGTTACGTTGGGTGAGTCGTGCAGAATCTACCTCCATCCACCTATACTACAGGTGAGTATCTCGGCAGACTCAATGAGCCTCTAAGGTAAATTGTATTCGTTCAAAAAAACTTCAGCGATTGTATTGTTATATCACAAAAAAAACTTTAACGCTGTACTAGAGTACATCGGGTTCTGAAGAAAGGAATGTAACGATCCACCTGGAAGGACAAATTGGCGGAAGAACGGTACCTGGATAAATGCAGGTGATTTCAACTACAAAATACTCAACATCTGTCGTTCAAGTTTGTGAGTTCCAGAGTACGTGTTGTGCTTCTGAACACTCAACCGGAAATTTAACAGTATTTTACAATTTTAAAATTACCAAGAATCCAATGATGAAGAAGTGGTAATTATCGAAATCAAGTAGCGTACCCTGAACTACCAAAAAAACCGTTTGACTCTCCACAATTAAATTGAAAATTGCTTTCTTACATTTGAGAGGTAGTGATTTTTCTTTATGACTTCGAACTGTTTTCGCTCTTATGTGAACATACACGACTACTCATACATTACTGATAATTTTTGTAGTTAGAAAAGGTAATGTGTACATTCACCATCGAAAATAGGTGTATCCCACCAGGTATCCACCACTTTGTATCCTTAACTTCTTGGGTGGCACAACCGGCACAATCGTTCGTAACCACGAGAATGAGTTCATCAGGTTCCCCGATTAAAGCTTTAACTATTCTATTTATTTGAAATTTAAAATTGAATTATTTAATGACCATTCTTACCGACAACACTGATGACGTTAACAACGGCCTGTGACACGTTTCCAGTTTGATCGCTAACGTGACTTAGAAGTGATGAATTCCTACTGTGATTAACAGAGCCCAAGGCATCTCCGTGAGGGTCCAGCGTGGGTCTTGTCGAACTCGTTCGACTGCGGTAACTAGGTGGATGACTATACTCGGACTGGGGCAAACTTCTGCAGAAAGCAGGTGCCCTAAAAACATATAAAATTTACATAACAAAAGGTAACAAAATGAAAACAGCAATTGGTAAGTAATAATTGAAGGTAAGAAAGTAAGTAAGAGGCGGTGTGGCGTGCAAAAAAAAAGGAGAGAACATATGCCGGTGAATTGCAGACAACCGTTCCAACCGGAACGTATTAAGTTAATAAATAATTATTAGAGTCACACAACTGTATTATCAATAAGTCAAATAAATTACCTCAAACCCAACGTGCTTCCTGCTTGAGATCTATATGTAGGAGGTGGTGACATGGCGGCTTGGAGTCCAGCAGCTGTATCATTGGGCCTTTCCAATAGTAATAATCTCAACCTGTATTCCTGCATGCTGGCTTGATACGAAGGCGGCGGCGGTCTGTACTGGAACTCCGGGTACATCATGGCTGAATCACAAATGAAAAAAAAAAGAAACACACACACAGAGTTACTACACATGCAGTTTACCAAGTTCAGTAAAATAATTTAAACCGTAATAACTTCATCGTTCGCAGTAATGTCCGGATTAATTTTTACCGATGATTTTAGTATCGGATAAAAGATCGAGGTAATTAGCAATTACTACTAGTCGCTAACGATAATCTCTACATGAGTCTAACTGCAAAAACCAGTTTACTTTTGCAAAAAGGTAATGATTTTCTCTCGGAAACGAGTTACGAAAGCTGAAACTAATTGTCATCACCAACGAGGAAGGACGGAAGTGATGGAATTGCGGCCGTTTGGAATGTCAATAAATTTAGATCAATGTGAATTACACCGGAGAATATTGAAATACTCGAACGGAGGAATAACGACGGCCGTGAATGATGGGGAATTGAATATATACGTTTAAAGAATGTCGAGGGGAGTTAAAGTGCTGTTGGGCGAAGGGACAGAATCACCGTTAAAGAAAGTTTTATTGAAAAATTGTTGGAAATACTCGGCTGGCATCAACTAGACAAGAGGACAACGGCCAGGGCCTAACGAAATTCCATTGCCGAATATCTAAAACAATATTCACAGACGTCCTTAAGTAACTTACACCATACTATGGAGTGACTCAGTCTACATTGGTATAAATAAAATAAGTCAACGTTTAGTAGAGTAAGTTCGTGTTAGTACACTCGGTTACTACAATTCACACTTAAACAAGTGAATTCTACACTGTGTCTGTTACTAGTTACTATGTAGTTTTCTGGCATTGGCACAATGCTTCTCAGCTTATATAGTAATTCTGCTACCTCTTCGAAGTTCCTTCTCGTCACGGTTTCAATTGAACAACTTTAGGGAGACCGTGATTTTCAACAGAACATTTAAATCGGGGTACCACTATCTACCTAAGAAATCACATCTTCAAAAACGATTCACGGTGCGATAATAGTGAAGTTGTGGTTGAGTTAATAACTTAACATACTCGTTCCTCGCAGCATACGCGAGAAGCATACCAAATTGAGCCTCTGGCCACTCGGGCCCGGCCATTTTGCTCGCTTTTCACAAAACCGATTATGAAAGTAGTTACGAAGTTAGCCGAAAAAAACGATTTTTCACCCGACACCGACTTGTGCATTCCTCGGGCACCTGTCTCAAATTACCTGCGTAAGGATGATGAGGTCGTCCATAACTCGGTGGCATCCTGGGCACAAATCTTTGATTTGGCTCATTGGTAGAGTCATCGCCGCCCCCAAGTCCCAGCATCGACCTGCAGGAGGGTGCATCTTGTGACGTCAGACGCCAGGCGACCACACTGACCGTTACCAAAACTATGCCGACACCTGTGGAAGAAGAAAAATAATAATAATTTAAAATTAATATTCGGAACGAGTTCGAAGTTAAATGCGACGAACTTTTATGGTCGGCCATGCCTACCGATTTCATCTCCCAATTTGTCTATTTGAGTTTGTCTAAATTTTTGGGACAAGGGCGAGTGATAAATAATTTGGTTAAACGCGGGTTTCGTAATTCGATTTGTTCGTTTTGCTCGCTTCAAATTTAATTTCAAATTTATTATTTGACATTTAAACGGCATAACACGACTTTTAGAGAATTAGCGAAGTGAAATCCGATTCTTAGGTGAATATGGGGCGAGAATTTTAACTATTCGTCATACTATTATTCATACTATTCTTACAGCTATGAAAATTTTAATATATCATTAACTTACTTTGTTATTTGTTATTTAAGCGTAACCAAAATTAATAAAATATTAGTTAACGCAAGAACGGCTTTATTGGGACAACAAATATAATACAAAAAATTAATTAATTAATAACAATATTATGCAATTCGACCATTTCAAAAAATTTATTATCTGCACCACACCATTATGAGAGTAACCAATTTAATTTGCACTTTCTTTAACCGAACTTGTATTTTAATTATGATGTACAATTTAATTTAAAGTGAAACTGTACCACACGTTGTATTGATTAGGGTAACCTGCAATATTTTTTTGGGGACCAAATGAACCAGTTCTAATCCGAGTAGGTCACATATGTACATGGTTTTGTAATAATTACATAGCTTAAATGCAGTTGAACTAAAAGTAAACACGGCCGTTTACTTGGTACTAAAATTTTTTTCATTAGTAATAAAACGGAGAAAGCTAAATCGAGCCATTCTTCAGTATTTTCTGCGTGTTGGGTTGAATATTAACAAAAAGATCATGACAAATGGTAAGATACTTGTACAGGAAAACTAAAAATGAGGAACCGACTGCAGGATCTCTCTAGCTTAGTTATTTAATCTTAAATAAATTACTTCCAAACTTGTCATTCCTGTTATCGAACTGTGTCACTTCTTGTGATGTGCAACCGGAGAAAACATCCCAATGACTAAGATGTTTTCTTCCCAAGATGGAAAACGTGGTTTATTATTCCGAAAGAGACAAACATGTTCGATCGATCATGTCAAATTTCATACCGTAAAGAAATAGGAACAAATATCTGTTTCCTCTCACGATGGAAGAATACGAACGTGACGGAACACACGGAATGTACACCTCCCGTAATTGTACAAAATTCTTATTGAACCGCTCACCCTACCCCCCGAAAAAAGAAGAAAAAGCCGATTTCCGTCGTTTGTGTTTCATCCAGGCGGAAAGCTTTCGGACAGAAGTGCGACAAAAGTGGTGGGAAAAAAACTGTTTACCTTAGACTACAAATGGCCGTGTAATGGCGAAAGTGTTTATTCCCACTTTTACTTCTTCCTGTCAAGTTTCCTTTCGGTTAAAGACAATTTCCATTCTCATCAGAGGTCGGAAACCGATCGTGTCGTAATTGGTTTTAACCGATGGTGTTGGGCTTAGATGTAGCACCATCTGGCCTATTTACTCTAGGAATGATTCACCACAATCCGAAGAATACGACAATGTAAATCTTCCCGGTAAACTGTATTTTTCTCATCCGCATTTAGTGCTGCACTACAACGACACTATGTAATGGGCGCTATTTGCGTATTGCCTTCACATTCCTTGGAAAACAATTAACATAAGTTGTGGTAAGTACAAGTGAATGGACAAGGTGGTTCGTTTACAAATCCTAAGCTTCTTCGGCGAGTACCAGGGATTTTTTCTTCAGGTAGTGACAACCCTGTCCCAGCGGAATTGGAAGTTTTTTAAATTTTGTGTGTCTAATTGTTCTACCTTTCCCTTTCAAACGAAACGATATCGAGTTTATATCATACGTTCACTTCTTCACGATTTAGCCATCTGCTAATTTTGACATTGAGCTCCCGGAACAATTTAAACTCATTCTTTGATTAATATCCTAAATGTTAAGTGAGAGGCGTTTGGAACGGAGAAACGCGCAAGTGAAATGTCGACGTTTCCTTCGCTGTCCTCTGTTCCTGAGTAAAACAAGGTATGAGGTCTGACAATGCACCGATCAACTTCCCAATGAGGAAACACGTTAAATGATTTGAAAAGAAAAGAAGAAAAATTATGTAGACATTAATATTGAGAAAACGTGATGAGCCGTGCGCAACCACTTTTTGTTCTCGAACACTTCGAGTGTAAATGCCAAAAGTATTCACTTAAAGGAAATACTAATTTTGACTAATTTGCTGAGTATAAAATGAAGATACCTGAGATGACCTGACTGCGACCAGTTTCCTGTACGACTCACTGAACCGGTCGATGTGCACAAAAAGAAACTTGCCGATAATTTAATTAATTCAGGTAGAACTCAGTCAAATTAAGAGATTAATTTGAATCCGAATATGAGTGACTGGCCTGATTGAGTACCTGGTAGAGTTTTACTTACACCTCTCCTTGACGGAAACTCTTCAGGGTAGATCGTACCAACCCCGCAATCCCTATATAGGAAATTCAATTTAAAATAATCCAGTGGGATGTAGGCGTCTTATTTCAGGGGTTCTGTTCACACTCTGACTGAGATAAAATCAAATTCGTTTTGTATTTAATCCTTCATTGTTCTGTACGATGTTGTGTGCTCAACTCTTGAGGAGGATTGGTGTGCTCCTTTATTTCCAGCATTCCAGACAAATAGCGCTGCAACTGGAAACCGTACCGAAACTACCATTTGAGGTCTTTCAAATAAGAAGAATCATCATTGTTCCGTTTCCGTTGCAACTAATTCCTCGTTATAGTGCTGTTAACAGTTCACGGGAAGGGTTGTTTTTATTGCAGAGCATAGCCAGGATATAAATCCACCGTAACAGGTTTTTTCGGTTCTAAAGAATGCTCCAGAACAACCTTGAACGCAATCCTCCGGTACTAGTTCAGTAAGAAGCCAACCATTTTATTCGAATAACTTGGCGGAAAAACTCAACGTACCTGAACCAGTTCCGAAACCAAATTCTTATTCGAGTCATTCATCGTATCAGTAAGAAGGTTGCCATGCAATTCTCTCAAGTATAGAGAGAGAGAGAGAGAGAGAGAGAAACAGAGGGAAACATGGATTTGCTCCAAAACCGCTTGACCTAAGAGTGGTAAATTAAGGAGGATGGCAATGGGTTTTTGGTAGCGCCGAACAAATTCAACGTCTGACCGTATCATTTCATGTAACATTTTCATGGTCGCCATTTTATGGATTGTAATGATTGCCTCTCGCGAATCATTACCGTTACCAAGTGTGTGCAATAAGGAGAAATAACGATAATGAAAAATAAAATCGGATTTCGTGAATTTAAGTTGGCTTTCGAAACGACCTGAGTTACCAGTCAGCCAAATGTTAATTTGTCAGGTTTGCCGGCACCCTGCTTCTCCAAGAGATGTTATTGAAAAGTGCTTAACACGTGTTGTTTAACTACAACTAGATTTTACAATAATTTGAGTAAAACAATAGTTTCATTACGATTTCAACTATTCAATGAAAACAGTTGCTTCATCAGCAGAGACATTGAAATGTCACTTGAGTACGTTACAACAATTTACACATAATTGTGTGTTTTTTATTCGACTTCCACGCACACTTCTGAGTATGTACTACAACAAAGAAGCATAACTTTGTTTTTGTTTAAAAGCCACGCGGTGAAGGTCTCCGAATCTAAGGTTAGTCCCTCTAAATCTCACTTCTCAAAGTATAGAAAACAATAATCACAAATTTTAGGTTGTTTAAACGAAGTAATCGTAACCAAGGGAGTCGTAAAGACTCGCGACCTACTAATTTAACACCAGGAAAGTGGTAAATTAACTAATAAAATAACTTAAGAAGCGAGTTTAAACACAAAGTGTCCTTTTCGTAACTCCCCTGACAGTGTCGATAAATTGGAGGATTTATCGAATCATTCAAGTTGTTTCTTCTCCGGCGACAATTAAGTTTACTGTAAGATCTCTTAAATTGGTATTTGGTGGGAAAATCCATCGAAAGTGAAACTTAAACTTAAGCCTCTGGACGGAGAAGAGAAGAGGAGTGACAAACACCCTAGTAATGAACTCTAATGATATTTTGTTTTCTTCATTGTTACTGTCATTACCGCCAGAGACTTGGGCAAGTACAAAGATTTCGCTTATGTAATTTGCGTCCATTGTCCTAGAATTTGCATATTCATAAAATTGCACAATTGTTCTAGGCGATGTGGACTGACAGATTAGATAGTCAATTACCCTAGTTTAAGGTGTTCCGGCATTTAAAAACAGCAGCGACTAAAAATTAAAAAGTCTCTATTGTGGCTCGTATAATCGCTATTATCATTTCTTATTAAAACGAGATAGTGTTAATAACTTCTTTCCCCCTTCACTGCCTATGTGAATAATTTAAGTGAATTCATCTGACTAACTTGTAGTCAATGAAAATGGAAAGTTTGGTGAGAAGAACCCGTCAACTATTTGCAAAATATAAAACGATAATTATGTAAATCTAATAGTCCAAATCTAATTATGTTAATTCGATGACGTGTGATTTGATCGCTCATGTTCTGGGAAAATAAAAACGACTCACTCATTAAGTGAACTGAGAGTGAAACATGTTATTTTCGAGCTTCATAAATGTCTGTTAAAGAGTGACATTAGCCTACGACAATGCACTTCACAAAGTTCACCAAGAAGTCTATTCGAGTCTATTGTGTAGTTCAGTTCGGTCAAAACTGATTCCCTCTCTCCCCCTATATAACGCCCTATTTCAAACTTTCTCTGCTATCTCTTATTATATGGCAAACCGCGGAAACCGCTGAAGCCACCGTAAAAGTCAATTTAATACTTATTTTTATTTTCACTTATTCTAACTAATAACGAAAATTCGTGTTAAATGAAGTTGGAAAAATGTAGTTGGATCGTTCGAAGGACTAACTCTAATAATTTAAAAGTATATTACTTTTTCAAAGTAGGCAGTTTCAAGTCTTGAAATTGTCTTACACAACAGGTGGTAACTATAATATATATATTTTTGTACCTACTTTGACCTCTGATTAAAACTAGTGGTAAAACATATCCTTGGAATTTGGTCAATATGTTCACAACTGCAGACTCATTAGTCGACGCTATCGGTATCAGATATGCACAAGGGCAGTTTTCCTAAGTTCAAGAAGTCAAATAATAAAAACAAGAGCAGTAGAAAGTTATAACATAGATTCGATACCTATTTGTTACCCTGATGATGTTAGAACTATCTATAAGTTTCACGTCAGAAAATTGCTAAGAGTATAAATGAATTACCCCGACGATAACGAAGACATTTTCAGTGATTCAAAAAAAACACTACAGGTATACGTTCCCAATACAGGAAGACCACGGAGGACTACACATTTTCCAATGATGTACAAGGAGTTTCAGCTGGCTTTACAATTTAAAGAAGATCTGTAGTGAGTTGGGATGTGTAGCAGACGGTTCAAAGTCTACATTAAGTGAACTCCACAAGGCACAATAATAATAAAAGTTTCGTTAGACAGACAGTAAATCTTTCCGCCGCTCGTTTCACCGGGACCTCGAGAGGCTTCGGTGCTTTAAAAGGGCGATAAAAGCTCTACGGGAACGCAGACGTAGCAATGTGGAAAGACAAGACAAGCTACCGTGACATTCGTCCGCGACTCCTCGAGATTTAAAGAAATTCCCAAAGTAATCCGATTAAATTGGTCGCGTATATGTGAGAGCTAACGTACAAAGACAGATGTGTGGAAGCACGAAGAAGTCGAGGAACTCGAACCATCTTCGACGATCACGAACAAGTCAAGTCGAACGAGGACGAGTTGTCGCCAGTCTAATTGCCTTTCCTTACCATTTGCTGTCGTTTAGGAAAGTAAAACGGAAAAACTTTTTCATTTTACCAGGAAACCGAAACAAAAAAAAATAATAATAAAATGTTATAAAAAACTTTCCCTGACTTTTATTGCCTAATTTCGCAGTAATTATAAAATGTTTAACGGTTTTCGTCTGCTTCTCCACTTCCACGGCTCCCTTTCCGACAGCAAAACGCCACGTAACTGCAGGGCCGGGGTCTTAGCAGAGTGGCAGCGATTTGCTTTCGGTCAAACGATTTCCAGGTTCAGGTACGGAAGTAATCCGGTGACTCACCTATCATTAGAAGAGAGACTGTTAGGTGTTCTCTTCCGCTCGCTTTCATGGCTCCCAGCACAGTTCCCACTATCACGCAGCAAATCCCAACGAAGGAAATCATGACGATGAACCATCTTATGGAGACTGTTTGTGTGACGACGACTCCGCAGCAAGATTTTGGCGTTTCTTCTTCATGTGCGAACATCTGCCCCTGTGACCTGGAAAAAAGGCAAACGGTTTTTTTTTAGCAGAAGAAATGCATCGGTCCATGCAGTCGTCGCAACGTGCAATTGCACTGCGTTAAACGACTCCGATTTGACACTCTCACTGAATATTTGAGTTGGATTGCGATGTTGCGCCATTGCGCGGCGTCTTACCCTACAAAAAACCTGCGGAGGTGAAGGATGGAGGTGAAAAGTTTAATAAAATTTTAGGGTTCTCTCGAGGTGAAACTATTCATCTAATTTCGGCTAATTTAACGTCTGACGTTAATGTTCTATTAATTAAATAAGAAGTTCACGTTAGAGACTGTAGTCACTCGCAGACAGGGGACACGACAACAACTTCGACCCCGAATTCTTCTTACATCAGACCAGATGACTATTGTTCGATTAATGTCAGCCGAGTTCAATGCTAACATTTGTTCTGTTTTTTTGTTAGAACAGTCAGTAATTAACCGAAAAAATTCTCAAAACGTTCGATTGCGCAAGGCAAACTTTGCTTTTCTATTTTAATCCGGTAGAATATCCAGGACGGTAACTTTTCTCTGTGTGAGAATGTACGTCACCCGGTGTAAATATTGTTGTTCGGTCGCACGCAATCTACCCATTGTAGTGTTGCATAATAAAATTTATTCAAAGACTCTTAGTTCGACACTAGTTATCCATTCGTAGTTTTGAGTTTTTTTTCTTTATTGGCTGTCATGCATCGCTCATGTTCGTTAATTGTTCAACTATTTTTAGTCTTCCTTTAACTACTGCTTCGTTTGTCTCCCGTTGTTTTTCACAGTGTTTTAAATGTGACATTTCTAAATCGGTTTCGACTGTGACACGTGTACATGTCAATTCGGATTTTATAAGCGGTGAATAATACGTAACAGGTCTAAATATAAATAAAATTCATGACATGCTAATGTAATCGATGAAACAAAATCAGAAACAATCGAAAAATATATAATACGCTTAGAAATTTACCAATACGAGAAAAAGAAACAAGTTTTTTGAGCGTAGAGCAAAACATCAAAATGAATGTGACGAACGACTTTCATTGCAAGAATCAACGTCATGAATTGTAATAATAATAAATGTGTAGCTTTATTTTATTAGTCATATCAAAATGTTGTTTTGCACGTCTTATATTAATTAAATTTATTATTAATATATTTTATTACATTATTTTAAAAACGAAGGGCACGGTCTGTGTCACTTAACTGTATTTTTGTATAAAAATACATTTTAAATAAAGTCACTTAGGTTTGTATTTTATTGCCCCTACATGCGAAGATCGGGGCTTATGGTCAGTCGTAACACGAGCATAATCTATTAAATGAATGATTACGTCAAATAACTAAGTGATACGACAGTTCTTTTATGTTCACAATAATATAGTATTAATGCATTAAAATTATTTATAACTAGCCAAATAAATTAACATTTTTTTTGGAATCGGAATACATTCAATGTGTCCATTGAGCTACTATGTTTGTTATTTTACAATGGACAACCGTCCTGCTTCGTGCTATTGTAACACTACTACTTCTCAAATTGTATTGTTGTACACCTTTGAGGAAAATGACGACAAACAACTGAAATAAAATGAGTGCTCGTGCGATATTGACGTTGTGGATTGACATGTTCCACCTCACTAACCGCCTTATTTTCCAATTCATCGTGTTCACCGCAGCCAACACATCCGGCTGTCCAAGTTTTTGCGGTTGTTCAGACGGGTTGACAGTTGGGCAGGTGAATCTCCCCGCACGATTGACTCGTACGCACGTGTGGACACAATCGGATTTTTCATTCGTTCGGATGTGGAAACGTGTTCCTCAACTTGTTGGTGTCTTAGACTAATTGTTTTTCTACGATTCGGACGGAATAATTATGTTTTTCCCACGTATATAGTATTTTTTTTTTCGGTGAAGAGAAAGATGCAAACTCACTGGGTCGTTTTCCCGTAGTTTTATGTAACCTGCCACAGTTTCTGAACGCAATTTGAACGCGTCAAAAGTGAAGGATGGAAGAGTAAAAGAGTCACTCGAGACATTCCGCTTTCTAACATGGAAAATAAGAGCAGTGACGTAACACTTTTCTGGTACAATAAGCGCATGATGCGAATTAACCATAAAAATAAAAAGAAAACTATCGTGGTGAATGTCACTGCGATTAAGTTCCTTTGTATTTCCTATACATTAAATTACTTCCTTTGTTTTGCGCGTATCAATTTTTAGGTTGAGGTACCATCTTGTACCCTTGATGAAATTTGCCTTTTAAAAAAGTACGCATGATTTGTTGTCACTAGAAGACAAGCATAGAAAGTCATTTTACCGCAAAGGCAGACGCGTTCGAATATGTCCTAATGCTGCTGCCTAGTGTGAGTGCCCGTCCAAGGAGTAAATCCCCAAAAATTTAAATGTTCTTCAGGTAAAAATCATGAATGTTCAGTTAAAGACAAAACATTGTTTAGTCGTCAAAGTAATGCCGAGGGAGACACTCGTAGGAAGGTCAGCCCGAGAGAACTCTATGAATAACTCGACATTCTTTCTTAATAATCGTCCTCAACGTGCAATTACTTATGCCGTCAGCGTTGAGAGAGCACCTTTCCCCGCCACACGATGAAAAACAATGAAGGCACTTCCAAACAAGTAACAAAAAGCAATAATTGCCTCTCAGGCATCGTCCGATTGTAAAAGTTATTTTATAAATTGATTTTGGGTCCATTGTCTGCGGCACCGGGTGTAAAGCGTGACCTTACAAAGTACAAAAGTTCAGTACGTAAGATCCCCATTGAAAAATTCACGTTCAATGAATAATTAGTTAGTGGTACAGGTATTTTCTCTTATTCTTACGAGAGGAGAAACGACTCAGGTACGCCCAACGTGTTTGCCAAGTGTATTTAGTTACAATTACGACATAATTAATTCAACCGGTTAAAACCAATATCTCGAAGGTAATTATTAACGTTAAGATCAATAACCAGTCATTGAATCTGAAAAACATCCAGCAGTTCACTCTATCAAAAATGAAAAATCATTTTCATTGGGGGGAAGGGGCACGAAAGTACTTAAAACAAATTTTGAGTTCTCAACGACAGAAAGTGCACCTCTACGGTTTTCGGCTAGCACCAGAAAAACCAACTACGACAGGTAGAACAACCAGTAACAATCAACGTAAATAAATATCAAGTGAAGTGTAACTTGAAGTGGGTGGTCAAGAAAGACACGTAAATGCTTGAAGGTTCCATGGTTACCACTACTAATATTAATATTAATATAAAAGAAAAACGAAAGGCTGTAGAATTTTAAATTCTCAACTTTTAATTTTATAAAAATTAAAAAATTTTCCTCTTACACAGTCAAATGGAAAAGAAAATTTCCAAGTTGGAATTTTAAAAATTTTCATATTTTAACTTCATCGCCTGTTTGCCTTTAATAATTCCAGTCAACATCCCTATCGTCCTTTCATAACTTCAATCATCACTCTTTCGTAATTAATTTACCGACACTCATGTTGCTAAGGTACCCGACCCGAAGGTTCTAATTTTTTTTTGTTCCATTCAAGCGCCTCGGCCTCCTTTTCACGTTCTTCCTCCTTGACTTCTTCAAATTATTCTGGAGGATGCAAAAGATTATCATCTTTACCATCCGACAGCATCCGGTAACAAATTGGAAAAGATTTTCAGAAAATCAGAAGTTTTCTTAATTAACGGTGAGGAAGTGATGTGCAATAAATTTCTCCACGGGTGCAATTTTCTTGTGGAAGTCAAAAGGCAACCAAAGAAAAACCTATTGATGGTAAAATATGATTAGAAGCACTTTGGAACACTTCGTACCCATGTAAATACTTTTGAAATTTATGTATACATAATACATGTTTATCCCTACACCACAAAAGTGTTGGTGCAACGAATTTTCTTTCGCGTTTGTCCTTAAGGTACCTTCCTTCGCTCAGGTGTCTCGCAACACTTACAATCACTTTTTACGGGCAGTGCCTTCTTATCAATTTATACATATTAACCAATTTGAAGTTACCTCACTTCCTCATTAAGTCGCATCCATGTTAATAGCATTGCATTTGTCACAAAAACGATATTTGCGTTAGGTAATGTCGAAAGGGAATTGTGTTCAAACTGCGATGTTCAAATTACGAGACAATAAACATCAATCGCTTTTATTGCTCTCCATTTCCGCTGAACCGAACGTTTACTTTGATGTGTTCAAGACGTAGACGCAGTGAAGAAACTATTCTATAAAACAGTGCTATCCACTGCACCATTTCGATATGTAAGCGGTTATTATTTACGTAATAAATAGTTATGTTGTTCAAATCATTTTTTATTGTATAATTGTAGCTGTGTGCGGCTAATAATTCATTTTAATACTTCGAATTAAGTGCTTTTAACATATTAAATTGTATATGAGAATTTAAATATTATGAGAATTTTCAGGAAGAGTTAAGTCAAGCAGAGACGACGGCGAGTGTGAATTTTCACCACGACAGGCTTATGATCAAAACACGGGGTTGTCTCGCTTCATGCATCACTTCGAACTACACAAAAAATAAATGCTCTGATGTTTGGAATTAGAAACCACTAACTTGAATGGAACACTACTCTATTTCTGTACACTACACTATTTCTTTTTCTGTAATTTTTGCCGAACGAGTAATGGTTAGGCAGTGTTTTCTCGAAGCTACCACAGCCAGACACTCACCCCGGTTCATTCACAAGTGTATTTTTTTCATTAAATTCAACATTCTCGTCATACAGAAACTTTTATTTGTTTGCTCCACGATCCCGGGCGCTTTCAACCGAGGGATGAATTTGCCTAGAGAAAATTGTGCGAGCAACGTCAAATAATCGAACTCTCCATTACTTCCCCTTCTGTTTTTTTGTTTTCTACTCACTACAATTAGTGTTTTATATTTCATGTATTCGAACGGCAAATGATACTTTTCCTCTCGATGACTTTTTTTTCCGGCGCACTTCACATATCCGACACAATTGAACGCTTTCACTTCCCGATTCCACGAACAAATGGGTTATGGCAAAAGGGAAGTTGCCGATGCGAATTTAATTTCTTAAACGAGTCCCCGAGTTGCATAATCGAATACTCCAAATGATGCGAGTATTTGCCATGTCGCAACACGAATTGATCCTCGTGCCACAAACGCCGAAGAACTCTTTGGAAATGTTCTCTTTATTTTATATTCTTCGCGTGAAATACCAGCTAAGGCCGAATTAGTCCCACTTCCGACGTCCTCCACAATGTATGAGTTGCACGTACCGCCTGACATACAATTCGGTAACCGAAATGCTCCTATACAGTCAACTGGAACCCGAAAGGCGTACTCACACGTTCCTCCAGTGCCGTCTTCTCCGGATGCGTACGTCCAGTCTGGTAAGTTCACCGAGTGACCACTCCAACACCTCGGCACACGTTCGTCCAATAATTATTTAGTCGGTAACAATCGACTACCCTAACAGGTAAAGGTAATCAATGAGTTAAGAGCAAAATATTTGAGAGTTCGGTATAATGCGATTTTAATGAAACTCCTTTCGGTTGGTACCCGGTACAAAGCAAATACTCGTAATGAGTCGGAACAAGCCTTAACTTGGTCGGTAAGGTTAAGTTACTCGAGTTGGAATAATTATTACCAAATTGTAGTTGAGTAATGTTAACATGTGTTAGTTGATAAATTATTTTGTTAACATTTTCCGGGCGATCGTACGTCCGAAGGAAAAGTGAATCCGACCGAAGGCCTCGTTGACAAGGTAAAACAATAATTTATGGATGGTTAAACCGTGCCGAGAATGAAAAATCGATCGGACGCCACATTTCAAGGCCGACATTTGATTTTCCAAAGAATTTCAAATTGAACTCTTAGGTAATTCCATCTATAGGTTTTTACAATTGCACCAACTTCAATGACAAATTCCCTCCCAGCACAGTGCGAGACATTTTCTTGTTCTTTAAGTGTTGCTTCATTGCTTACCATGTTCTTGACATCGTCCTCGCTTATTGTTGCCGGCGACGCTTTCATGCTCACCTGCTTTTTTGGGTGCGCGTGACGTGTGCCGCAGAATGTCTGAAAGGAAGTGAGACCAACAGCAGACGTGCAAGCTTTAGGACCCCTAATTGGTGACAGAGTCTCGGGGATACTCGGGGAACTGATACTTCCAGCTTAGGTGGTAACTTCCCAGGTCACACGTTCAGAAGAAAGTTCCGCTGTTGAATGTAGCCGACATGACAGAAATGTCACGTGTTAAAAGCTTTACGACCGGTGGAAAGCTCATCGTCGGAGTGAAAAATTTCGGAAAATCCAGCAGGGAGCCGTGGAAAATTCTCAAGTCAAAGCCGTAAAGCTTTCGTAACAATAGTAACACCATCACTCTAACCTTCTCGACTGTGATGTTCCTCACATCACATTTATGGTTCTTTTAAATTCACTTTTTTATTTTCCGGTTAAGTTTAGTTTGGAATTCCCGTCGAGTTGAGTGAATCCATTTGAATGCCATTAGAGCTTTTAAATGATTTAAAATGGCGATCGTTCACTACCAAACATCACTATCTTTCCCCCCGGGCCCGTAATCTATATTAACCAAGAGTGTAGTTATCATCAATAAGCCACGTGTCGCAACCCTCCCATGCAGTCAACTCCTGCACTCAGAAGAGAACCTCCTTAATGTCGGACCCAATTCCACTCATGCGGGACACATCCAATCACCTAAAATCATAATTACATTAAGCGTTGTTTCTCCAGGATTGGGAAAACCGTTTTTGTGTGACAACGAAGATGCATCAAAGCAATCAATCAAGCGCATAATCAACGGTCAGGTACGGATCGTGATGTGAATGATCACTGGGGAGATCAAAAAGGGTAATAATTCTTCGAGTAATTTCCCCAAAGCACGATGCAATAAAAAAATCCTTGTCCTTGTGGACCTACAATTAGTTCCCATTACGATTATTAATTACTTTGTTTGGTGGAGTCTGGTCATTTAACCATGGAATCGAAACCCTGGCAAATAATGAGGGGTTAGAGTCAGTCGATTTGAAAATAACAGGAATATGGACCACTGGTCCAATTACAGAAAGCCGCGAAGGCAACGGTCACAGTGACATAATTCAAGGGTAACTCGCAGGAAGAACTCGAAGGTGAAAACGTCAGGACGGCGAAAAGAGTTCGCAGGTAGAAGCCCCCAGAAGCCAAAACGCTCACCCCCGTCGCCCGAAAGTTCAATGCAGCTTGGACTGCTTTGTAGTGCAGAAAATACGCACACACGCAATCTCCATTATCGCATTATTCACGTAATGACATTTTAGACTGAAAACCTGATAAAAAGGTTTGAGTTTTCCGACGACATTTTAAAAATTTCAACGCGTCGACCTTACGTCGTGGAATTTCAATCTCATCCAAGTGTTTCACCTGATAATTTCCGTCAGGTGAATGCCGACAAAATTAGTAGTCCTGGAGTGACTATTTTGTTGTGGTGAAGTTGGTTACCACATGACATGGGAGAAACACGTACGATGAAGAAAGAAGTTGTGCTGTTGGTCACTACCTAAAGCCTGTAACCAGATGTTTCCCTTCCGTTTCCGTTTTTCTCTTAACTTTCAACGATACTGCGAGAGCAGATGGTCTCTGCAGCTTTTGTGGTAAATTACACCACCTCACTACAAATTTATATGATTTTTTGTTGATTTTAATCGCTCGCGAACTTCCACTCTCTCTTTTCAACTGCCTCGGAATTTTCATTTGACTTGCCGTGATAATGTAACATGTCTTTGTGTTCAAGAAGAAAATGCCTCCGCGATACATTCAAAAACGGGTAATTAGTTCTCCTGCCAATCGCACTACTGTTACATTAACACTAGTCACTGTCATTACCGCGGATTCGTTAATTGAGTATTCTGCAATTAGTGGAACTTAAACCGCCGTTGTCATTTCGTTTCTTCTTTTTTTTCAACCAGTAGAACTAGTCACCAGGTACGACTGATAATTGACCGTAGCCACTGGTGAGTTTCCGTTAACAGATAATTAAATTAATTGATGGAGATGAGAAAAATTGGTATGCTTTCAAGTGTACCGTGCCATTTAATACTCTGCAATGTAGATAAAATATAACGTTGAACTTTTCTGCCACTGGAATTACGGCCATCAAAGCAACGTTTGTCTTCATTATCGATGAAAAAGTGTCAATCAATCACAATGGATTTGAGGAACACTCTCAGGAGCACAACTTTTTTAAAAGGATTGTTTAACGTCCTTTGCGAAATTGTTTGTCGATCAGAATTTCGGAATAATAAGAGAACCGTATAAAATTTTCAATCATTATAAAAGCAAATTCATCAGGAGCAACGGGGCAAAAGGTCGAGTGGACCGGCCGTCAAATTTCCATGAATTTTTGTCGCCTGTCAAACGAACGAGACGACTGTCGCATGTGTGTCAATTTTTGCATAATATCGATTTGTCATTAATTAAAGGAAACCAACTCCGCGCCCCTTTTTTCAACACAACAGGTAAAAATTAACTTCGCAGATGGAAAATTCGCAACGATTTCCGATTCGAAAATTAGCAGGAAACGAAGTCGCAGGAGATGAACAAAAAAAAATCAGGGATTTGACCGGATGCGTCGGCCATTTGCCTAAATGAAAACCTCCCCATTTTTCGCGCCATTTCACGGCTTTCGAATTAAAAACCGGAAACGAAGGAGAGAAAAGCCCGGAGTTTTCTCTCGTCGACTCCTACCGGAAGTGTAGAACCGTTCCACCACCTGGAAGAAACCTTTTCCGCCAGATGATTTAAATTTCGTTCGAACCTTTTTCCCCGATCACGTTAATCACTTATCGAATTTCCTGTGAGGAGAGAATTTACGTTCGAGGTGCCTCAACACCACGACAAGTGAACGTATTCTGCAATTTTTAATTTACGTTCTAAACTAAACATCGAACCGAATAGCAACACACTGACTACCTGAACGTAATATCAATAATTCACGAATGTATCAGTTTCGGCATGAGACATAAATTCAGAGAAGCAATATAAACGGAGCTTAAATAAACACGGGAGAATGAGGTGAGAAGGCTGAAGACGCAGAAGCCTCTCTGGTGGTTCACCGCCTTCTGACAAAAAGTTAACCCCAAACGCGTCCTACATAAGTACATGGATTAACCTTCTGGCGAAAGGTTCTCTTAAGAGGCAGGGTACTCGTTCGGGTGTGTCATCGTGCACGACCAACTCTACCTTTTTGGCAATTAATAACGGTTATTAACTAAAAATAAACGAGTTTTCTCATGGACCCTGGTCAACCGCATTCGGTCTTGGTTCTTTGAGTGAAAATTTTTACATTCGGTAACAACCTTGCCGTGGGCATCTGCCTAGGCGAAACGAGTAAAAACAATTAAAATTTCTAGTTTTTTTTCTTGTCCTCTTTGACCAAATGTTTTAGATCACGAAACAAAACATCCGACCCAGAACTCGTTTGAAAATTTTCGGTCATCCGTAAGCAACCCATAAGAGACGAACTTGTGTTACACCTGGAAATTATATTTTCTGTTACGTCCCCTGGTAATTGCAAGGACTTTGTCAACCTGAATGATCAATTATTTTCTCGGATATTACGTAATATTTTCCTCTTAATAACTAACCTCAAAAAACAAGAAACGGTTGTTATAGTTTTTTTTTTTTCCATGGCGAGCCTTCCAAGTTTCGTTAATCTGTAACTTTGAGTTTTGTATATTTCGTGTAATAAGTTGAGGTGTCTTACAGCTTAGTCAGTTTTAACCCAAGTGCAACCCATTCGTATTTTTGAATTAATGTACAACTAATAGCCTACAGAATGATAAATTTCCAACATTACGTTTCTATTCAAATAAAGTCAAATTAGAGTTTCTTTTTAAATATCAATAGGTGTGAGAAGGGACCGGATGATATAAAAAAGTTTGATGGTCATATTCTGAATTTCTTTTCTCCAAGATCAAACCTAACTTTTTCACATCTTTCTGACCTTCCAAAGCTCAATAATAATTTCTAAAAAGTCCAACAAGCACATGACATACTGATTTGTGGAATGATCCACCATGTGACTGCATGCCTATGTAGTGTCTTTTGCGTGCACTGTTATTTGAATTTTAATGTTTGAGTTTAAACTATTATTTAAGAGGTGTTGAAAAAGCACAAAAACGCATACATAAACCTTCTCTTGCAGGAACGAATAAACAGAAACAAGAATTAGCGGTGTTGAGGTGAAGCAGTGAAAAGCAGGTTAACTTGTGGGAGAAAAGAAACGCCCTCGTTCCGTTACTTCTACACAACGACAATAAAACAAATATAAAACCCACTACTTTAACCCCCGTAGGAGTTCGAAACGACATATTCTGTTACAAAAAAGTACAAAATTGCATGTGTAAAGTTCAGCATGTCCGACTAATCGACACCTGTGGTTCAAGGAAATCAAACATGTCAGGAGTAAAGAAAAAGCTACCTACAACTTCCATCTTTCGTTGTGGCTCTCCATCAGAAGGTGTGTGACACTTTCAAACCCAAGAAAACGACGCAGGTTCGGTCGCAGTCATAAGAACACACATCGTGTAAGTTAACTTCACTGCCGAGGCGAATGGTCAGGGTGTTACAGCCTTTTACATAACGTCGAATAAATAATAAAAAATTTTTAGGTAATAGCAAAAACGTGCCAATTTCCTTTTAAGTGTATAATACGGTTTTGAATTATTTTTTAATTAAAAACACACTTAATTAAAAACATTGAGTGAGTGAAGAGATTTTGAGTGAAGAGTGAATGTAGTCAATTGCGCGTAGGTTCAACAACTTCCTCAGACCGTTAAATGTTAACGGGTGATGTTCTCAAGTATGGCAACCGCAAATTCCTCAACCGTTTTGCAAATCCAATGACTCAAGTTTTATTCACAACTAAATTAACACAAGCGGCCGTGTGATGTATCGAATCATAAATCCTAAGTTAATATTAATAATAATTCCGGTTTCGAGAACTTAAAATCGACTTCACTGACTTTCAAGTTCATTGATGATGTACAAGGTGAGTTTTCGTGTAGGAATATGCTTTAATCGTATCACAGAGTTGTCCTGATTTACACACTGCCCCAATTTTAGTGACGTTTACATAGGTATGTGTGTGGGTATGTATTTCTGTGTACGTCCAATGATATGCTTTCACTATTAATTAGTTGACGTGCGAATAATACCATCGGTCTACATTTCTCACACGATTTGCTACGGTTAATTCGCCTACAACGAACGCCACCATCACAGTTTTTTGCTCTCGTTTGATGTTTTTTTTTTGATTTTGAGCTATTTTGGCTCGTGAATCAGTCGACCGGTTGAGACACCTGACAACACCTGGACGAGAGGAAAAGATGCTTTCGCCGATTTTCCGAGACGGTTTAAAGCGTGTTAAATCGTCCGTCATTCATCACGTCTGGGAAAACTTTCAATTTGCCAGGGTGAACACGGGCGGAACAGGGTCGTCCTTCCTAAGACAATGAAAGTCGGACAATATAATTTGAAAATGGAGAATTTCGTTGTCGCGCGAGTTCCTCCGAAGCGCTAAATTACCGAGCAATTACACCTATATTACACGTAGAAATGGTAAAAGGACTGACTTTCTCTTTCCTTTTCTTCTTTTATTACTTTCTGCTTGTGTTTGAGCAGTTTAATGTCCCCGCATCCGGCGCGATTAATTATCATGTTAGATCGTTTGATCGAGTGATCTCTCACTCTAAGAAATCCACCTTTCAACCACGTAACGTACAACTTGTCGCATTTCCAGTGCTCAAACCCTCAAACATCTATTTTCTATTTCTATTAATGAAATTCTGACGGAGGACTGCCGTACAAGTTCGCTGAGAAACATATTAAACACCCAAAATTAGACGGAAGTGCTTCTTGTTTCTTTCTGTCTTTCTAAACCTCAGCAAAAACTCTTTTTAAAAGGTTCGTTTGGTTCGAAAGAGATTGTTTTCTCTTCCGAGTGAAAACGCCAGCAAATTTAGCGGTGTTCTAAACTAAAACTCCAACTTTAATTGTTTGAATGTCAGTGGTCAGAGAAATCAACTTCCTCTTGACAAAGTTCGGAAGTTCTTCACCCTTGAAGAACATGAGGGTTGTCATGGCGTTCGGTGGCAAATGACAAATTGCCCACTCGATTCCCTCCGAACGTAATTAAAAGTTCTTAGTCAAACTTGTGAAACATTTACACGGATTTTGTTTCTACTTGGTGTTTTTCTTGACCAAAAAAAAAAATATCTCCCCGGTCGATTTCATTATCCATTTGAGTTTTATTATCGGCATTTGTCACCATCGAATTTGGTCTGCTACTTCTTCACTTCTGAGTACACAACAACCGAATGAACCTGCTAAAGCCATAAAAGAACTTCTTCTTCTTCTGAATATACCATTTTAGCATATTGTCATTAGCATCTGCTTAGTACTTTGACAAACAAATTCATTTTTTTTAAACATATTTGTCGTGAAAATGTGCACGCAACCTTGAAACTGACTTCTGTTTCACAAAACACACGGAATGTCGCACCTCCGAGTGTTAATTAAACATTTTCCTAAAAATCTGCGTGTTTTCCAAGCAATCTTTTGAGTGTTTCGAAATTAAACTCGTTAACAAAAATCACATTTACAAATTCATGTAGCGACGTCTCCGCCGTCGTGTGATGCACAAGTGAAAAGAAAGTTTATTAAATTTGACAAATTCCGTGAGTGCGTTAGAAAGACGACAAGTTCAAACTAGCGAACTATCACGGATTTAAATGTACATTATTAAAAAAAATAAAGTATAAAATAATATATTTTATATAATAGTATAAAATAATACGAAATAAAGAGAACATAAAGTTTTATCTTCACACTGTTGAGTACGAGGCGGAGTAGAAATATTTAACTACGTAGTTCTTGGCATCTTCTTCTTTCTTGCGTGGCAGCAGATTTTTCAGTATAAAAAGCTTACAGAAACCATATGAAATTTTTTCAATATAATCAACCGCTTTGATATAAAATAAAAACCAATTTTATCGGTGCATCGATTGATTTTTTTCATCGAGGGATGAAAATTCTTCCCGAGCAAACATTTAAAGTCTCCGTTTGATGTTGAATTTATAGTTCAATTACGTCTCAAACCGTTGATATATCGTAAAAGTGTTGATACGGTGGCACCAAAACGACCCAAATAAACATAATCGAGTGAGGTCGTCTGTCCTCCACTTCATCGTCCGCCGAAAACCAAACAGGCTGAGCAGTGAAATTGTCCCACCGGAAGTTGTGAAAGTTCGTGTCGTGAGGAAAGGACCAGCCCGAACCGATCGACCAATTGCCCAAGTAGGTGCACGGGGCCTCGGGTTGAACCGGTCAGTTGGAGTACCCCCTCGGATGATTGATGTCTAAGGTCATCACGTTCTAAACGAAACGGAACTTGACGCAAGAGTGTACTTTTGATTTTATCACGAACGGAAATTACACATGACGAAGAAAAGAACACTCTCGGAGGAAATGTGACCGAAGTGGCGAATTTAGCACCCATGTAATTACATCTGCCCAGGTTTGGACGGTCCCCTCGTCCCCGAAAAAGGAAAAAGGTGTGTATTAAAATGAGAAAGAAGAAGAAGAAGAAGAAGTAGAAGGCCTAGGGATACGGAATTTATATCAGTACAGGAGTTGAAAACCGACAAGTACGATCCGTTCGCGGGGATAAGGAAACTGTATAAAACGGCCAACTTAAAACTTTTCGCCAGTTGTAAAAATGTCTCCTTCGGGAAATGACTGCCTTAAATTACAGGTGCAAATTCCCAAACCCGTAGTTTACCTTTCGGGCACACCGAAAAGGCACGGGAGAGCCGCACTCATAACTTTCCAACTAAAGCTTTTAAATATTTTTTTTTCGCTTCCACTTGCTTCATATCCGCTGCAGCTTTTCTCTCTCTGTCTGTCTCTCTCTCTCTCTCGCATAGTTTTCATAACTCTCCATATCCTCGTGTACCCATTTATCTATCTATTTCCATGTTCTTGCAGATAATCTCAGGATCAGAGTGAAATTCACATCAATTTGAAATTTTTACCTCGCCTGTAATCTTCCTACTCTTTTCTAGATCGATCTGTTCGGATCTCTGTTTTCTCCCGAAATGTTTTCTCTGGTCTGTGTTGGTTCGTAGAAGTCCCTAGGATGAACTGAACTGATCGTATTAAAAGTCTCTTCCCGTGTACTTGTAGAGTTTCAGTCGCCTGACGAGTACCTGGTGATTCCCCCGGCTAATTTGTGATGGTTTCCACCTTCCTGCTTTACACACACCCTCCCTTAATGATGTTGTTCTACTTGTCTGTCTGGCTGTCCATCTGTGCAACAACCAGATTTCATCCTTGAGAGGCACCCGATTATTACCCGAATAATTGGCCAGGCAAAACGATCAGCTTTATGAAACCCTCAAATGAAATGGAATTTTAAGTAGACGTTGCCCTTTTGCCCAGGGTACCCCCCGCTGCCGCCGTCCCGTACAGGTAATCGTACCTGAATGATTTTTAATTCTTTTTTTATCATCTGAACAATCATTGTTTTACTTTGGTAAAAACCATAATTAAGTGGCACGTTTGAGATTCACTCGAGTTGAATTATATACGGTCGAACAATGAGACCGAATTTTAATTTGAAGAGACCGCACCGCGATGAATTTGAATTTAATGAACTTCTTCTCCGCCCAGACACCCAAAAAATCGTCCCACAACAACAATTACCCGATGATAAACCTCTCTTCGTACCTTGAGCGAGTACTTTTTCCGGGAGGGCGATGTGTTTCCATGGGGCTGGACAATGGACCACCAGGAGATTCTCTTTAATTCGACGTCCACACACACACACTCAACCCAATGAGAGTAGGAAGGACCGACATTTTCGAATTTGTTTCGGGGACCGAGTGAATTAAATTTGTAAATCCGTCGTCTAACACCGGTTAATCCTCGCATGGTTCCGAGTGCATCACTGCAGCATGCATTTTCCCCGACAAATATAACCCAGAAGGAAAACACGGACAGTGGAATTAGTTGGCTCGGTCACCTCTGCCAAACCCCTGAACTCCTCGACCTTTTAAACACCAATTTTTTTGGCCACCGCCAAAGTCGAATTTTCATTTCTTCAAGCCTCGGGCGTTAATTTCAGCGTTTCTGTCAGGCGTTTCCAGTTGGCAAAATATTAAAATTGTACATTTCTGGGCAAGTCATCATCCTTCTCCTGCTAAACCCTGCCACCACTACGCGCCAGATCCGACGCACTGTGACTTTTTCTTCTTTCCCTTTTCTCCCGTACGAATGGCAAAATTTCAAAAACCTTAAGAAATTATATACCTTGTTTGCCAAATTACAGTTGCTAATGGAGAACGGATTTTGGCGGCTTCGCAACAGCTGCTTTTATTTTTTTTCTTTCTCGGCTCCTTTCTTTATAAATTGGAGCTCGTTGAATAGGAAAGTTGGGTACCTCCGTACCCGGTACTTCGATTCATGTCTTTAAAAAGTAAAATGGCAGATTATAATTATCAATAATTGCGCTACCGACTCCTCGTTAACTCGCAAAACGCTTTAAACGCACGTAATGAGGCCCGGGTTATTTGATTTGGTTTCACCAGGTACCGGGTACCACTGGTACTCGTTCCGAGTGCAAAATTAGATACACCCCGGGTTCCAAAGTGCGGAGAAATGTTTTTTATTTCTTGTACCATTTGCTCTGCTAAATTATTACTCTGTAAATAGTTCGTTTTCTAATAGACAAATCAAGGTCTAATCCGGTGTTGGGGCGAAAATTATTTATATCTAAGAATAAGGACCTATACATGATGATTACCTCATTTATAGACATCACGAAATTATTCGCCTTTCGTTTCGAGTATCGATACATCGAACTGGATTGAAATAAATTACGGTTACCGAAGAACGCTTTCCCAGATTTAGAAAACTAAAACTCGCGCGTAGAACAAACTAGGTTAAACACTAGACAAATAGTTAGAAGTGTAAGAGCATTTCCGGTTATTTCTTAATTAACTTCATTGTGATTAATCGTCATTAATCAAAAGTCCTTTTCACCAAAAGTTATATACAAAATTCATTTTCAGGTCATTAAACTTAATGTCCCCTATGTGTTTTGGGTCTTCCCTGTAGA